>CM002492.2:16766927-18016927 GCA_000573905.2 Oryza punctata | reverse complement strand
ACAAGCTTGAAGCAACTGTGCCATTGAATTATAGGCCAACCCTCCAACAATTTTATGCTAAACCCTAATAACAGAAATCATACGTAACTACGTATAGCTTTCTCTGAAAGCATACCTCTGAAACGGTCCTCAGGATAAACAGCCACATCAAAGTATACCATTCCTCTCTTGTAAAGACCATTTATAACCTTCGGATCAAATAGAACATAGGAATTATCTTCGTCCTTTGATATTTTATCTATTGCTGATGCCTCTGCTTCTGAAAGCCTCTACAGTAAAGTAATATTATCAATTACCAAAAAAAAACAAGATACTCTTGAATCTTAGAGAGAAATAAGTTCGACTAACACTGTTATATACCCTCATGGTAAGAAGAGAACCAAAAAAAATAATTTACTCGCTATATTATTCTGTTAAAAATACAATATCCTTGCACAAAGAGAACTTCTCACTGATGAATCTAACCTTAAACTCTTCCAATGTGAAGTTAACAAACCGAACTCCCCACCATGGTTCTATTGCTAGGTCCGCAGGGAGTGCTGGCAGCAGCTCTTTCGCAATTGATTTGCTCAGCTTCCACATTATCTTCTGACATAAACGAGTGGAACAAGTAAAAGTATAACAGGAAGAAACTAGTCTAGATATGTTCATTTTCTGAACATACAATGATCACTTGTGCTCCATTCAAATATTACAGTCCATTCCTACATCACAGTAATAGTGCTAAAATATTCCCGTGGATTCACTAATTAAATCTTGCATCCTGGCAAGAATATAAGAACCAAGAATGCCATATATGACATATCATGATATGGAAGGAAATGATACCTTTGATCTACACTTGTTCATAATATCGATAAATTCATTTCTTCCAACACCTGTGATCCTCAGGGCATCAGCAGCACTGAAGTTTGGAATACTGTCATATGGTTGCTCTGCCAGTATTATCAGCAATATACAAATATAAAGAGGTGGACACAAAACATAAGTCTCCATGACGTCATTATTTGTTTGGTGTTTCTGGGTAATCTATGATACTAGTTAGTGAACGGATTGTAAAATTGTTGCAGAGTAACCATATATAACAAATGCAATACATAAATTCAAAAGGTACCACATATTACAAGCTAGAATCAGAAAAAAGAAGTCGTATTGTGAAGAAAAAATAAAAGTTCCTCCATTTTAAATGGTATAAACTGAAAATTTTTTAAATAGTATACACTTTTTAACTGATTAAAATTCACAATCAAGTAGAAACTGAAAATATAGCCAAGCTTATCTAGTTGTCAAGGTGAACAGAAACTATTTAGTAGTATAAGTTATGAGTGAGAAATCAAAAGTACTATTTGGATAGATGAATCTTAGATATTGATGCAGAAACATCTGTCCATGTTACATCACACATATGGAGCTTTGTTTCTGGTAGAATATATGTATCTACAATTCAAAATGAGTCAATGTCGGCATCGCATAACGGCATGTCAATCAGCAAGTGATGCAAGTAGGTGGAATGTTATAATGAGATGCTTTGCTTTCTATTAATAAGCAGTTACCATTCTTCATAGCTTCAAAAAGCACATCACAGTAATATTTGAAGGGTGATATCCTCATTACTCGACAGATGTAGTATGCAAGATGGTACGGGTATAACTACAAAAAATTAATAAAAGGTAGCAGTCATGAAAGCTTTCTAGAAAAAATAGTCAAGCCTAGTAATAAAATTACTTCCTAGTTAATTGAAAATTTGTTAATGTATGGGCGCAAGAGGTATACAAGAATACAACCCAAAGAAAACATTTTAACAAATGTAGCTGTCATGAAAGCTTTCTAAAAAAGTAGTCAATCCTAGAAATACAATTACTTCCTACCTAGTTGAACAAATTGTTAATATGGCTGCAGGAGGTATACATGAATACAACCCCAAAGAAAAAAATATTAACAAAAATGACGACAAGTGTATATTGCATATGAAATCAGTCAAAACATACCATTTTCACAAATTGAAGTATGAAAACAAAGAGATGCAAAAGGTGTTTCTCCACTACTTCTGAAAGCTGGTTCTAAGAAATCTATCAGAATACACTATGTAACTGTCAACATACTTGAATTAATTGAGAGAAATTTGAGCAACATACTGCAAGGTTCCTGCGGAGATAGCGCATCAACTCTTCATAGTATTCTCCCTCTTTGCAAACTTTGCGCGCGAAACAGTAGGTCCATGGCAATCGTTTTCGTATGCAATAATCTACAATCCTGCCATCAATGTATTTTAGGAATCTGGGCATCACCAAATGCATTATGCAAGAAAATACTCTGAAAATCTTGAAACTGGGTCAGCAACCTAAAATAATTGGCCTGAGCTATCTCACAAGATATATGTCACTCATTCCACATTTCAACTACCTTGGATGTCTGAATCGGTGCAGTTGGGTCCTGTGTGGCTTCCATCAAGGTACCATTGATAACCCAGGCCCACTCACACTAACAGGCCAAACCCAGATGATAATGATATGCGACATCACATGGGCTACAAAAGTCGGTGACAAGACAAATGCATCATCCCAGAGAGTGGATAATTTTAGGAATTAGGATATGAATGAATGAACATTCCGGTTGATAACCATGAGAATTTAAACTGGTATTCGTATATACATACAGGCCATTTATATTCCCAAACAAACCAGATGGCGTCCCAAAATCCCCCAAGAATAATAATAATAATAAAAGAGCAGATTAAGTTGCATAATAACCTCATAATCTAACCGAATCAAATCAAAACCCGCATGCAGAAATAATCAATCGTATAGGGATTAATGCGTGGACGATATGAAATCGGTTGGATCCATGGATGGAATGCGGGTAGATATATATAATACCTACGGTGCCAATCGTCCTTGGAGACGAGGGCGGCCTGGATGCGCTTGGGGAGGCTCTCCCATGGGAGCTCCTCCCTGATCGCCTTCACCATCATCTGCTCCTCCACCGTCGCCGCCATCTGCTGCTGCATCCTCGATCGATCGATCGATTAATTCCCTCACTCTCAGGATTGATTCCCCTCTCGCCGATCGGGCAATGCGCGCGGCTCCGATCCGAATTCCAGAGAGAGAGAGGGGAGAGGGAGGGAGGAAGGAGCGCATGCAGAGGAAGAGGAGCTTTCCTGCATCGTATGTCCTTTTTCCGTTACATATCGATTCGCTGTGGAATTTGATTATATCATTTTCTTTATATGGAATTTAAATATTTATGAAAATTCATTTCTTTTTTGTTTGCGAAACACGGTACGCTCGTATAAACGTGTTAGACTCACACGTAAAAACACACATATATATGAAAAATCATGAGACAACGTAGTTTATATTGTTACTCTACAAACTACTTTTTTTGAACGTTACTCCACAAACTTGCGCAACGGAGTGATGGATAAAAATAATAATGGAACTGGGAAAAAAAAGGGCCTCATTGTTTACCCTATGGCTTATAAGCCAAAACCAAAATTTAAATTTTAAAACCTGATTTTGAATTTGATTTTGATGTTTTTTCAACATAGTTTTCTTTCAGCTTTAGCTTTTCAATCACCAAGAAAATATATACAAAAGTTTTACTCACATATCATTTTTTAATCTCTAATAAACTATTATAGCTTATAATAAGTCATGACCAATCGATGGGGACCGAAGAAAGCCTATGATGCATTGGGCTATTGCATCCGAGGACTCAGGAGGAGGTGTATGGGCTGGCCTTAAACTAAATCGCTAGTTAGCGATTATCCGCGCGCCTCCTCCCCGGCGCGGCGCAGCCACGTGGCGCGCGCGGAGAGGAGGGGCGGCGGAACGGCGCGTAACAGGCGGGCAACTTTTTCCGTTTTTCTTTTTTTTTCTTTTCTCTTCTGTTATTATACGTATGTGTATGTATACGTACCGTATTTTCTGTTTTTCCGTTTTTTAAAACGTACGTATACAAAGTTTGTATGCATGTATATAAAGTTTGTATTTGTACATATACAAAGTTTGTATACGTGTATTTTTTTGTTTTTCTCACTTTTCCTTTTCTTTAGGTTTTTTAATAAGTACTTATACAAACTTTGTATATGCGTATACAAACTTTTTATACGCACATACAAAGTTTGTATACGCATGTAGAAAGTTTGTATATATACAATGTTTGTATACGTGTATTTTTTTGTTTTTCTCTCACTTTTCTTTTTTTAGGTTTTTTAATATGCACTTATACAAACTTTGTATATGCATATACGAATTTTGTAAACGCACATACAAACTTTTTATATGCACATATAAAATTTGTATACGTGTATACAAAATTTCTATACACGTATACAAGCTTTGTATATGTGTATATGTTTTTTATACAGCAAAAATATATCCGTATAAAAAATATATTTATATATATACGTATGTATATACTTTATATACATATGTATAAATTTTGTATATACAAATTTAAGATATAGATCTTGTATGTGTCGACGCTTCTCTAGCGGAGAAACGCAAGACTTATAAGAACAATAGGGGCCGGGTCTCAGATAGGTTGGGTCCCAGGTTCCCCTATTGCCTTCTAATCTTATGATGTAGATTTTATAGGTCTCTACGCTTTTCTTAGTGAAGAACGTGAGTCCTATAAAGATGGAGATAGGGGCCTAGGATCCCAGCCCATGCTGGGATTCAGACCCCTCTAAGTTTGTAATTGTAGAGGTAGATCTTGTATACTTTATACACATATGTATAAATTTTGTATATACAAAATTTTGTATATACAAAATTTATACGTATATAAAAGTATATACACGTATATAAAGTATATACATACGTATATATATGTATAAAGATATGAAGAGAGAGACTAAAGGGGGCGAACTGACCGCACGGGTGCAGCCTCGCGCGGCTGGTCGCGTATTAGCCGCCCCCGGGCTTAAAGCCTTAAATGCAATCGAGGTTCTAGTTACTTGCATTTTCTTCGATGCAATTTAAATAATTATAAAAATATCGTGACAAAAATTTAAAAGATAAGAAAGAGTGTTATATTGTTTTGGTCATAAACTCAAAAAAGAAGGGCTATCCCTCACCTTGCATAGCTTACAATTTACCCTTGTCAATGTAAGTGCATAGATTACATTCTACTCTTGTCAATCTAGGTCGAAGGAATTCTCTTAAACGGCCAATACAACTAACTTCTAACAGTTATAACTTCCCACATAATGCTAAGCTCTCCAAATAAATTTTAACATAGATATTATAGCTACAGAAATAAAACAAATTAGAAGCTAGTAGAAGCTAGGAAACCTAGTTTAGATTATCAAAAATTGGTTACCATCAATGCTTCTTAGAATTGGAAGTTTCTCAAACAGAGACTCCAAATGGAAGTACTACTAGCATTCATTTTTTTATGTACAACGCCGTATAAAAATATTTGAAGGGTTGTACATGTTTTACCAAGCAGTGGGTTAGTAAGCTGGTTAGGCGAATTGATGTAGCTTGACTGCTAAGGTTTTTTTTATGATGAAATCAGTTTATCTAGGTTTAAGTTATAGACTCAACAAGAGTGCTTATATTTATAACTATTTATTCTTTTAGTGTTAGGTGACGTATTCGTTAACAACGAAACACTCATGATGATTTCATCAATCTAAAGATATGTCGGTTCAGTCTTCTGAAGATAATCATAGAAGTAGGATGTGCATGCGTACTCATAGGGGTGTGTCGAGGAAGTGATTTCCCCGGACAACAGGGGGTGCAAGGCCAGCCCCTTGTTTGAAGATCCGACCAGGGGTTAGCTGCGAATGACGGTTGGGTGATGTCGCGCGGGTGATCAAGCTAGCTAAAACACAAAGAGACACAAAGAAATTATATAGGTTCAGGTTACCCGGAGGTGTAACACCCTACTACTGTTCTTAGTTGTTTTTATCTAGATCTGACAAAGTATAAGCTAGCTATTTTTTTTTGCATAAGATAGTCCGAAAGGATCCAACCTTTTCTAAGAGGCATGTCCCCTCCCTTTTATAATCCAAGGAGGGGCTCACCAAGCTATTTATGAGCTATTTTGAAACTTGTTCTTTGTGTTGCCTTGTCATTGTCAGTTGGTCCCCTTCAACTCCTCCCGATAAATCTACAAAAATCCTACTGTTAGTTTGCCCCGGGCACTGACCTGGGCCAGCTGGGCCTTTACTTCGCCCAGCACGTGCCATGTGGTGGGCCTGGAAAGGCCCCAACCTCGCCCGCGCCCCCGTCCCCCTTAACAGAGAATTTGGACGTTTTAGACTAGCTTCTCGAGGATGTCGTTAATAAGGGGATATGTGAATTTTGTATATCTCGACACTCCTCTCAAGAAGAAGTGTTTGAATAGCAGAGGCCGTGAGGGGCCAGATCCCAAGACTGGTTAGGGCCCAGGCTCCTCCCTGCCTACAAATTTAAGACATAGATCTTGTATGTATCGACACTTCTCTAGGGGAGAAACGCAAGACTTACAAGAACAATAGGGGGCCGGGTCTAAGACAGTTTGGGTCCCAGGTTCCCCTATTGCCTTCTAATCTTAGGATGTAAATTTTATAGGTCTCTACGCTCTTAGTGAAGAACGTGAGTCCTATAAGGATGGAGACGGGGGCCCAAGATCTCAGCCCATGCTGGGATTCAGGCCCCTCTAAGTTTGTAATCGTAGAGGTAGATCTTGTATGTTTCGATGCCCCTCTCAAGGAAGAGCAAGAAACCTACAAGGGTAATGGGGAGTCGGGTCCCAGGCAGATTGGGTCCCGGATCCCCCATTACCTACAAACTTTAAGATATAGATCTTATAGGTCTCAACGCTCTTCTCAATGAAAACATGAGTCCTATAAGAATGGAGGGGCCCCAAGATCCTTGCCCAGGTTGGGATTTAGGTCTCTCTAAGTTTGTAATCCTAGAAGTAGATTTTGTATGTTTCCATGCTCCTTCCAAGGAAGAGCATAAAACCTACAAGGGTAATAGGGGGTTGGGTCCTAGGTAAGTTGGGTCCCGGGTCCCCCATTACTTACAAACTTTAAGATATAGATCCTGTAGGTCTCGATATTATTCTTAATAAAGAACGTGAGTCCTATAATAATGGAGGGAGGCCAGGATCCCTGCCCAGGCTGAGATTCAGGCGCCTCTAAGTTTGTAATCCTAGAAGTAAATCTTGTATGCTTCGACGCTCCTTTCAAGAGCATGAAACCTACAAGGGTAATGGGGGTCTGGTCCTAGGCAGGTTGGGTTCCGGGTCCCCAATTTACTACAAACTTTAAGAAATAGATCTTATAGGTCTCGACGCTCTTCTCAATGAAGAACGTGAGTCCTATAAGAATGGAGGGGGGGGGGGCAGGATCCCAGGCTGAGATGGGACCCGACCTCTTAGGCTCCTTAAGACAGGTAGGGGCCCAGACTTTACTCTAGAAGTGTGTGGGGTACACGGTACCCGGGTACCCAAGGAGAGGCCCTTAGGCCATGCGACATAGGGTAGGCCAAGAGCCCTAGGCCCATGCAGCATACTTGTAAATTATGTAAGAGATATTCCCCGGATAAGATATAAATCCTGAGGATAATGCATATCTTTTATAGATAGAATAGCAAGATCTAGTTGTAATCCACTAGATACTTTCCTTGTAACCCTCCCCCTCATCCTATATAAGAGGGGGTGGGGTCCCGAGATGGGGGATGATGGCCACCACTAGTGCCATTCTCCACATACACGCCCACGTGCTATTCCAACGCCGTGCTGCGCACATCTACACAGATCCAATCTACATACAACTGAACTAGGGTATTGCGTCACATCAGGGTTCTGAACCAGTATAAACATTTGTGTCACCATCTCTCCTTGATCTAGCGCACCTCATAAAATATATTACCACTCAGAAAAATCGACAAAGTGGGCCCCACACCCCTATTCATTGATACGCGACTTAAGTTAATGATGGCTTAATTGTCGTTTGGTTTCTTGGTTAAAATGGGTATATGTGCTAAGATCCTAGGGAAAGACGAAGTCGAGGCTAGGTACGGGGCTTCTCTTAGAAGGTATCACCCCAATCAACCGACCGGGCCCACCTTGTTAGCCTAAGGCAGATGTAGTAGTGCCCTATCGCATCATTCGTCTTTTCCCATCAGGGTAATCGCAGGGGTTAAGCCATGCCTCCACGTCGCATTAACTTCCCACTACCACCCCGCTTATCGAGGCGTCGTGGGGGCGAGAACGAAGCAATGGTTTTTCGAAAGCTATTTGTAGCCTTCTCTTCCGCTTTCATCCCTTTTCCCGCACCCAAGATTCTTTGCTATTTCAGTCTTGCCGCCGCCATCTTCACCAGCTCCGGCTAACCTCTCCACCGCCTTTCTCCTCTCTCCTCAGGCCATCATCATGTCGCACACCAACCGCACTTTACATCCCCTTCAGGGGAATGTTCTTCCTCCCTCCCTCCAAACCAGCGACCATGCCCTAGGGACAACACGAGCTTTGATGCCTGTAGCGCGGCATGGGTGGCCTGAGATCGTGGCCTGGAAGGGAGAGAGCCTCCTCCATGGTATATCAAAAAATTAAAATCTCTGATGATATCTGCAAAAATGCATGTAGTTAAAAATCAAAATCAAAATCACATGACCGATATATATCTCAGAAAGGTTGTATGTGATCGGTACATTTAGTGAATAGCATCGGAGATAGATGACGGCTTAAAAGCGTAAGATATAGATACATAGAAGACATGCGCTTGTAGTTGCTAATTAAGATGTAGTACATGGAAAAGGATCACAAAGGTGTGTACTCATGTTGCAAAATTAAAATCATATGGCTAATTGATCCAGAGTAGGGAAAAAAAACATTTGCTCTGCTGTACTGAACCAGAAACTTTAAGTAAACTGTTAGCCGATCAACCAAGTGCTCTGCTGAACTAGTACTACTAGCATATCTAACAATCAGATGGCGGACTGGTTCAATTTTCTGGTCAAATAGAAAATTGCAAAAAACTGTAGGCTTGTCAAAAAAAAGCTCTTATACTAACAGCTCTGCTAAAACTGAAAATTTTAGAAACTTTAAGCTTATAAGAAAAGTATTAGAAGTTTTAACTTAAATAAAATCAACCGAGGGCATCAAAATCCAACTGCTAACAAGCTCATCTACGAACATTTTGAGATCACAGGATTGTAGCAGCTAATGGTCGTTTTTTAGTAGAAAGTATAATGCGTACAATATGAACACAAACTCGTCACCGCAGACTGAGGAGGCAGATGCCTCAACGAGAAAATAATCCAGTGAGTGCGTACCGGAGGAGGGTGACGAATCCGAATAGTATAACATTGTCGCAACCACCTGTAACACTCTGGAATTTTCGAGTTTTAAAATCCAGAAACAAAAATTGAAATAATCAAAAATATTTTCCAAAGTTCATTCATGCTGGAATTTATGGGATTTCTTTTCCTTCATGTTGTGCCAGTGCCAAAATAATATTAATTTGGAATTCTAAATTCATTTATGGATTTAGAATATTGTTTATTAAAGAACCATGATTATGAAATAATATTAATTAAGGAATTATTTTCAAATAAAAGTAGATACTATCTATTTTCCTTAAAAACCTTTTTATGAGTTAATACCCCTCCAATGATTTATTTTCCCAAATAAATCAAATATTAATTAGTTCTAAAAATCCTCCCTAAGGATTATTTTCTTGAAAGCAAAAAAAATGTTGCAAGACAAATGTTAATTAAATACTTATCAAAAGTCTTATCTGCGAAATAATTTTCTAAGAACCTTACGTTGAAAAGCCTTTATAGGAAAAGTCTACTTTGGGGCCAGCCGTCCCTCTTCTTTTCCACCCTTCTTTCCCCTTCGGGCCAGCCTAGCCCATCCAAGCCCTAACCCCATCTGGCAGAAGTCTACTTCACCTTCCCCTTTCACTGGTTTTTCATTTTCTTTCCTCCTTTCCCACCTATCCGGCCCAAGCCGCCGGGCTTGCCTCGGCCCAACAGTCGAGCCAGCCTAGCAAGCCACCAGCCGAGCGGTGCCAAGCCGGACACCACCCCTGCTCGATCCACTTTTCCCCTGCGCCCGAGCGTCGCCTGTTGGAATGTAAATCATGTCTCCTCTTTCACCGGCTCCCTTTCCTTCTCCTCCCAATCATGTTTCCATAAATCGGTAGAGTGAGTATGGAAGGTAGAGGCCTATACATGTAATGCTCCGTGATCAATTCATCATCGGGTTGAGTCATTCCTGTCTAACATGGTATCAGTCGCTCACCGATCCTACGCTTCCGCATAATCCGCTGGCGTCGCTCCGCCGCCGCGCGTCCACCTTCGCCGGCACTCCCTCGACGCCGTGCTTTCCCGGTGACATCATGTCGTCTTCTTCCTCCACCCCTTCCTCTCTGAAATCGGCCGCGATCCATTCTGCCGCCGGTGCCGTCGCGGACACTGTCCGTGCGGCCTTCGCCGTCCCCGTCGGTCTGGACATCGACCCCACTACGGCTAACACCGTCACCGAGTCTGCGGCGACCCGCGCCTCCGACGCTGCTCGCGAGGCCCTCTCCGTTGCCCTCAGCGCCCTCGTCTTGTCACCTGTTGCTGCTGTTGCCGTGACATCTGGCGCCCCCGCCGCGACGACCATCGCCGCGCCCGCGGCGACTCTCCACGCGCCGTCCCTGCCCTCTGCGCCGGTCCATGCGCCGCCCGCGGACTCCACAC
Source organism: Oryza punctata (assembly GCA_000573905.2). Lineage (NCBI taxonomy): Eukaryota > Viridiplantae > Streptophyta > Magnoliopsida > Poales > Poaceae > Oryza > Oryza punctata. The sequence continues at coordinate 18,006,236 of CM002492.2, read as the reverse complement.
CGCCAACCCTTGCCGCCCTGTTCGCCCAGGCGCGGCTCGCCCACGGCACCACGGCGCCGCCTGTTGGTCACATCGCGCGGCCAGCCGCGCCCACTCTCGACGACGCCGCCCTGGCAGCCCTTCATGCCCAAGCTGTCGGTGTCCTCAACATCAAGGCCCTCGTCTCCGTCATACTCGACGTCGCCGCCACCAACTACACCCGGTGGCGTGGCCTGTTCTTGGCGGCTCTTGGCAAGTACGCACTAACGGACCATGTCCTCTCCGACTCCTTCCACTTCGACCGCGCCGATTGGGTCCAAATGGACTGTGTCGTACTCACGTGGTTGTTCGGCACCATCTCCTCCGAGCTCCTACAAGACGTCCTCACCGTCAACACCACCGCTCGCATCGTCTGGCTCGGCCTCGAGCACCATTTCCTCGGAAATCAGGAGCAACGCGCTCTCAACCTGACAACCGAGTTCCACACACTGCAACAAGGCGATCTCCCCATCTCCGAGTATTACCGCAAGATGAAGGCCCTCGTCGACGATCTCGGTGACCTCGGCGAGCCTGTTCGTGACCGTACCCTCATCCTCAACACCCTCAACAGTCTCTCCGACAAGTTCATCCATCTTCAGTCGCCGATCCTCATGCAACGCCCGTTCCCGACGTTCGCCGAGCTTCGCTCCCTTCTCCGCCTGGAGGAGATTTCCAAGTCACCGCGCTCGACCACCACTTCGGCTGTCTTCCTCGCCGGCACCTCCAACAACAGCGGCAAGGCCCCTAACCCGGCGCACACCACCGGCTTTGGTGCAGGGAACCAAGGAAACGGAGGCGACGACAACAACTCCAAGAACCGCCGTCGTCGTGGCGGCGGTGGCGGTGGCGGAAACGGAGGAGGAGGAGGAGGCGGTACTCCAGCCGCCAGCAATGGAGGCGGCGGCGCTAAGTCGGGCATTGGTGGCGTCCAACAGTGGCCAACGCCACACAACTCGTGGGCCAGCACAATCCACATGTGGCCGGGTCCACTGGGCCGTGGTGTGCTCGGCCCACGACCAGCCGGAACTCCCTTCGCTGGCGCTGCTTTGGCTGGCCCAGTTGGCGCACCCCCGGCCCAACAGTGGCAGGCCGGTCTGATGTATGGGGCGATGGGCCAACCAGCCCAACAGGTGGTCTCCCACCCACCCACCCCCATGGGCTTTCAACAGCCCATGGGCTGGTTTGCCGGTGCTCCCTCCCAATGGGATCAAGCGTCTCTTGCGGGCTCCTTCAACACCACGACTCTTCAGCAGCCCGCCACGAACGAATGGTACATGGACACCGGTGCCACTGCTCACATGACATCTGACTCCGGTACCCTCTCCTTCACACAGCCCCCAACCTCTACATCCCCCTCCCACATCGTTGTCGGTAATGGCTCCACTATTCCTGTGTCGTCCATAGGGCAAACTGATATACATCACCCAAAGCGCTCCATTACTCTTCGAGATATTCTTTGCTCTCCGCTTATTATCAAAAACTTGATTTCCGTTCGTCGGTTCGTTATTGATAATTGGTGTTCTATCGAGTTTGATCCCTTTGGTTTCTCTGTGAAGGACCTGCGCACCAGGACCGTCATCGCCAGGTTCAATAGCTCCAATCCGCTCTACCCTCTCCATCAAGCATTGCCTCCATCCACAGCCGCCAAAGCTCTAGCCGCCACCACCACCGACACTTGGCACCGCCGTCTCGGTCATCTCGGCCACGATGCTCTTGCTCGGCTTTCGTCCATTGTGCCCATGGCCAAAGGTGGATCCCCTGGGGTTTGCCACGCTTGCCAGCTTGGACGACATGTCCGTCTTCCTTTTGCCACTTCTGTCACTAGGGCTTCGGCCAATTTTGAGTTGATACATTGTGACTTGTGGACATCCCCCGTCGTTAGCGTTTCGGGTTTCAAATATTATCTTGTTATTCTTGATGATTGTTCTCACTATGTTTGGACTTTCCCGCTTCGTTTTAAATCCGACACCTTCTCCACTTTGTCCCACTTTTTCGCCTATGTTAAAACTCAATTTTCCACCACCATCCACAACGTCCAATGTGACAATGGCCGCGAGTTTGATAACTCCGCCGCACGCACCTTTTTCCTCACCAATGGTGTCCACCTCCGCATGTCTTGCCTGCACACCTCTCCCCAAAATGGTAGAGCAGAGTGCATTCTCCGTTCCCTCAACAACATCGTCCGCTCCCTACTCTTCCAAGCGAGTCTTCCCAACACTTTTTGGGTTGAGGCCCTCCACACCGCCACTTACCTCATTAACCGACATCCAACCAAAACACTTGATCACCGCACCCCGTTTTTTGCCCTTTATGGAGTCCATCCCACCAACACACATTTGTGCATCTTCGGATGCAAGTGCTACCCCAACCTCTCCACCACCACCCCCAATAAACTTGCACCCCGCTCCACCATGTGTGTCTTCCTCGGTTATCCACTCCACCACAAAGGGTACCGCTATTTTGATCCTGCCACAAATAGAGTCATCATCTCTAGGCATGTCGTGTTTGACGAGGGTTCGTTTCCCTTCGCCGAGGTCGCGACTACATCGACAAGTGCTGCTGACCTTGATTTTTTGGAGGACTTTACCGCCCCTGTGAGGGCTCCCATTGGCGCCAACCGACGTCCTGCAACTCCACCGGTCGCCATGACTCCACCACAGGCCGCCCATACACCTGGGTCGGCCGCTGCTGCATCAAGCTCAACACCGGCCCCCTCGGGCGACAGGATGACGCCGTCCACACACCAGGCCGCCCACTCACCTGGGTCGGCCCCGTCATCAGGCTGGCGTGCACTGTTCCACGACGGGCCACCGACACATGGGCCACGCTCTCCTGTGCCATCTCCTTCAACTGGGCCACGGCAAGACAGGTCTGCTGGGCCGTCCATGCCTCCTGGTCCAACCGAAGCGGCCCAAGCCGAGCCGGAGGTTCCTGCGCCCCCACGCCCAAGTCTGCTTCCTCCGTCCCACGTGGCCGTTCCCACTCGGGCCAGGTCTGCTCGTGTCGCCGGTGTCCCAAAGCCATCATCCATGCTCCGCGCTTCTCTCGTCATCAACGACCATCACATGTCCACTCGCAGGAAGCACGGCATTCACAAGATCCCCGATCGGCTCAACCTCCACACCGACACGCTCTCCCAGCTGCCGCGAACATACAGGGCCGCACTCGCCGACCCGCACTGGCGCTCCGCCATGGAGGAAGAGTTCTCTGCCCTCCTCGCCAACTGCACGTGGGAGCTTGTTCCTCGTCCTCCCAACGTCAACGTGGTCACTGGCAAGTGGATCTTCAAGCACAAGCTACAGGCCGACAGCTCCCTCGACTGCTACAAGGCTCGGTGGGTTCTTCGCGGTTTCACGCAGCGCCCCGGCGTCGACTTCGACGAGACGTTCAGCCCTATCGTCAAGCCCGCCACCGTTCGAACCGTGCTCAGCCTGGCGGTCTCTACGCGGTGGCCTATTCATCAACTCGACGTTAAGAACGCTTTCTTGCACGGCACCCTACAGGAGACGGTCTACTGCATTCAGCCTCCTCGTCCATGCTTGGCCACCATTTTGCCGACAAGCCAGCTGCCACCTTCCTATTCTCCCGTTGTACCCCGACGCCGTTGGTACTTGCCGTGTCGACGCTGAGCCCAAGCCAACGCCGCCGGACGTGTTCGCACGCAAGGTGTTCGACGCGATGCTGCATCGTGCCGGGCATCGAGTCCGCGCCGCTCAAACAGCACCACCCGTCGCTTGGCACGGTGCCGTGACAAGACGGTCACAGGGCACAAACGCCCATGAGCCACAAAACGACCCGCCCCGCACCCGTACCTGTCCTTTGCGTGTGCTGCTCCTATGCTCCGATCGTGTGCCACGAGCCGTGAGACGAGCAAAAGGAAATCGCCCTACCACCCGCCGTTCCGCCATTCTCGTCCAACCACCCCGTCCCCATGCAGCCAAGGTGCCACCGGCCATCAAGTCCCCAACCCCACCTCCCTGTACCGCCGCACAACGCCGATGTCGACATCCGGCCCTGCACCGACGCCGTCCATCCCATCCGCCGCTGACATGTGCCTCGGGGAAGCCAGGTGACCGATGGTCACTACGTTGCCTCCCCGCACGTCCACCATGCTTGCACCGCTGCTCCAAGTCCACTGCCTCACCTCCTTGAGCGTTGGTTGCTGCGGTTGCTCATCCACGCCGAAAGCGTGAACCGAGCCCACGCCGCCCCACCTTGTACTCCCTTCGCTGTGCAACCCCGCTCCTTCCTTCCCCTTGAAGTCGCTCGCTTCCGTTGCTATCCATCAACACCGGCCACCAAGGCCGCCATTGCCATCACCCTCCATCCTCGCCCCTTCAACCCCCGCCATCCTCGTGCCCGCCGCTGGTACGAGGCGCACGGATGAGCACCTTGTGTGCGCTCGGCACCGTGCGACCTGGACCCGCGTGCCCTCGTCATTGTCCACCCCCGCCTACGCTCCACCTTCTCGGGCCAGGTCACCGCCAACACCCCTGCCCTGCCATCCTCCCCAAACTGCCGTGGACGAACACCCACGTCCCGGAAAAAACGCCTTGCACGCGGACGAACAACACTTGTACTCCGCCGTCGAGCTACCGCCGTGGAGCTTGGACAAACCACGTGTGAGTCGTCGATGTGCCGCCGCCAAGAGTATTAGGACGGTCCGCACGAACCGCAAGCCATCGTCGCCGCCGAACCACGAGGATGAACCACGCGCTCAACCGTCCCCAACCCGTTCCTCTACGCCCGTAGTTTTGCCGTCGTCACCGCCACGGTGTGCCACTTCCTAGCTGTTGCACGGTGAGAACGCGAACCAACTCCCCTTCTCTCCTTCCCCGCTTGTCGCTGTTACGTGTTGAACCACTCGTCACAGCCGGCGCCACCGAAATCGGCGTGCCGCCGCGCACACATGTGCGTGCACTGCTCTGTCCGGCGTCGCACCGAGCCGAGTGAGCTCTCCCGTCACCCTCGCTCCACCCAACCTCTCCCTTCCGCCGGAAGACTCCCTTAGTATCCCTTCGTCCATCCCCGCACCACGCGCCACCGATTGAGGCCCGACTCCGGCGTCTTGCGTGCGCCATCGCGCCGGAGTCGAGCCCGTCGACGCCATGCCGCTTCAGGCCGCCTCCACCGGCGTTAAGCGGGGGAATCACTTCCCCACGCGTTGGTGATGCTTCCTGGAGCAAAGCGCTGGCCGAATGCGCCTTGGCCCCGGCCAATTTTGACCGAAGACTGAGTTCCGGCCGCCGCGAGTTGACACCACCGCAGCCCTACCCAGCCGCCAGCCGCCTTAGCACGTGCTTCGGCGAGCTTCCCTCGTGCCCTAGGAGCCGCCTCCGGCCTCTGCTCATTTAGACAGCTGCCACCTTGCCGGCACCTCGTTCTCCTGAGCCACCGCGCCGCCATACCCAGCCGCTTATGCCTCCCCACACCATCGCAGCTGTTGCGCCGCCGACCACAGGTGGATGAGGTCCCCGTGGATCTCTCCTCTCCGGCCGCACTGGGTTCCGGCCTCGTGCGCCTCCGCGCGAGCCAACCCTAGCGGCGGCGCTGCCCTGTGCCCGCGCGGGAGAGAAGACAGGGAGGAGAACGGAGAAAGAAGAAAGGGAAAGAGAGAGGCTGACAGCTGGGCCCCGCCTCTAAAAGTTTGTTTTAAAGAATATTGGAGTTAATTAATTTAATAAAATATTTCAAATATTAGATTGACATGTGGGCCACCTCTGTTATTAAAACTTAATTAAAATAATGTTTAAAACCGGTGTCACTTACCTGTGAGGTACAAGGCCACTGTAAATGGTCAATTTGATCAGGTCAAGGTTGACCCTAGCCCCAGTTGTCACGGACTCACACCTTACTTTCCAAGAACAATTGTTTTATAAAAGAAAAGCACGTGGGTTCCACCTGTCAATGATATAAGATATTTTTCTATACAAAATTTATTCCAAAATGTGAGTAAATGGCTGAACAGGAAGTTTTCTCTATTAATTTGATTTAATTCATATTTGAAACTTTGGGAGGCCATAACTCTCTCATTTTAAATTGGATTTTGATGAAGCTTTCACCAAAATTCTTCTAAAAATCAAGACCTATCCAATGACACTGGTTTTGCATTTTTATCCCTTTTTCTGGGATTTTGCCCTTTGTGTTAGATTAGAAAGATTGATCGTTAACTAGTCGTTCACCGATCAGGTCACGTTGGTGAAGATGAAACCACATCAGTACATGAGAAGCTATTGACTGAGCAAGGCGAGTCACTACACCCGCCTCCTTGAGCATGTTGAACCCATTTTATAATTTTCTTTTGTTTATAAATAAAATTGTATGCTAATTATAAAATGCGTACCTAAACTTGACTGCAACCCACCCTTGATATTGTTACCTTTATTTATATATATATCCTTGTTGCCTGAGTTCATTATTTAATACGTGGTCAATTATTGACACTGCTTAGCATTGCTTGTATAGATGATTATACGCTCCATGCTTATTATATGGATGTGATTGAAGTGATCACTCGGTGTGAGTGATTGTTGGAAGACAGGTGGAGACATGAGCGTCACCCGCAACACAAAATTAACCGCGTCACTCGGTTCTGTACACTCGTTGATTGTGATGGTGAAGTGTTGTGGATTGGATAACACCGGCAAAAACCTAAAATGCATGCTATATGTACATATATTATGTAAACTCGCTGATCCCGGGAATGCCAGGACTCCCCTCACTGCCAGCTCGGGGTAGGGTTGGTGTGTCGGGGTGTAATGGGGTTCCATAGTCCTTGGAGCAGGTGCCGCAATGCAAAGATGACTAAAAAACCGGGCCGTAGCACGTCTCTTGTGTTGGGTACGCCACGGAGTGCGGGATTAAAAGCGTACATCCACTGCAGTGTAAGTAAAACCAATCTATTCGAATAGCTGTGCTTGCGGTTAATGAGCACCGGGACTTGTACTACTCTTAACTAGCCTCATAGATTTTAATCTTGCTTAGCCTAGGAAAAGAGGTGTGACCTTGCCCGACGAGCGGGAAGGTCGTAATGATGGAAAATGTGGAATACTGGTTGCGAGGGTAAAACCGGATCCAGCGAGGCTTGGGAAAGGTGGATGATCCCTCGCAGATTAATGACAACTTCAACATAATGTTGTTTTCAGTTAAAACTGCTAAGTCATAGGTTTGTGAAATCCAACTTTGTGCAAATGAACCAAGCTATCCTTGAACCCTGTGAACATTATATGCATTATGCAGTAGTGGCTTGCTGAGTATGGTTGGTACTCACCCTTGCTTAATGAAATATTTTAGAAGGAGAAGTTGGAGTCGACCTGTACGTGTGCGATGCTGATGAAAAGGTGTCGAAGATGGTGGAGTAGGGACCAAGGTTCACCAGTCGCTGCCTGTGGAATAAGATGGACCGCCGCTGCTTCGCTTCCGCTACCTTATCTACTTCTTTGGATATTTGGTATTGTGGATGACTATGCCTGGTCTATGTGGGTCCTACACGAGCAACCCTTGTACTATTAATGTATTGTAAAACCTGTACAACTTTACCATGTGTGTACCATCTACTGATCCAGGGAATGGTATTATAATCACATGGGGTTTCCGGTGTACAAAACCGGGGGGCCGACACCATCACCGAGCGACTTGGAGTTGGAGATCAACATGGTGGCAGCGGTCTTGCACGGAGCAAGCGATAGATGAGATATATACCTTCGTCCATCGAGATCCAACAGAAGGAGGTCTGGTCTTGGCGTGGTCCAAATCCGCCGCTGGTAACCAAAACCCTAACGCCCATGGCTACCCTTGGACGGCGAGCCATCGTCCCAACACCGCCTCAGCTTCTCTCCTTGCTAACGATGACCAGGATGGCGAGCTGTTGATGCCGACATGCTCCTCACCTCGACGGGCATTAGGGATGACGCTGCAGCTGTGGCAGGGCACAACAGATGTGGTGGTCGCCTACTGCCGTCGCCACTCGATCCATGGGCTTCAAGATCCTAGTGGTCGAGCACCGCCTCCTCCACAGCAGCTGCCATGCCAGTTCCTCTAGGGATCCACACCGCGTCGAATCTATGACGTCGCTGCCTCCTCCCTCCTCGCCGCCGTGGCTCCTGGGAAATAGGCCAAGGCCGTCGTCATCGTCATCGCCTCTCTCCAGATCCGAGAAATGGGGAAAACTGAATGGGTTGTTCGTTTTCTATGCGTCTTGGACCAACATATCTAATATGTGCACTTAGTAATTGCATTACTATCACATACATACGATTTGTTGGAGCAGTAAAACAATTTCTAGAGTTGAGGGGGGCAGGGGTGTGTGGGGGAGGAGTGCGGGGTATGGGGGGTTGGGTGGGTTGTGTTTCGGGGCCTGTTTGGCACAACTCCAGCTCCATCTCTCCTGGAGCTGGAGCTCAGCCAAACAGTTTCAGCTCCACTTAAATTTGAAGTGGAACTGGGTGGAGCTCTTTCATAAAATAAACTAGAGAGGTGGAGCTGGGTTTAGGTTGCTCCACAACTCTACTCCAGACCCAACTCCTGGAGTTAAATTTAGTAGTTGGAGCTCTACCAAATAGACCCTTAATACAACACAACCCATATGTAGTATAAGTATATATGTGTGTGTATATACACACTATACACACTGGGTGTGTATAGCTAAAACAAGTATGGATAGTAAATTTTTACTATGAGTGTAATCATCATCAAATATCCCTATCAATTTTACTAATGAACTCTATACGTATGTTACAGTAAAAAATTACTAATAGAGTTAATAGGGAAATTTGATGATGGTAAAAATTTTACTACCAATTTTTGGTTTAGCTATAACACACCTATGGCGTGGTATAGTATGTGTATATATACATATATATAGACATACTATACCGCACCCGGGGTGCGTTATAGTTAAAACACACCTAACGTTAGTAATTTTGTTATTAAGAGTGCAATCATGGTAAATCCCTGAATTAAGCCTAATAGTAAAACTAATTACTATCGGGTATTTGATAATATATAAAATGTAGTAAACCAATTACTATATAAGAGACGTATTTTAGTTATTACGCACCTGAGACGCGGTTTAGCGCATTTAGTTAGTTAGTTAGTTAGTTAGAAGAATAGTAGTTTGTTTTACATAATAGGATTAAACTGAAATGGTTAAGTCAAAGTTGGCCCGGGATAGGCGGCTGTTAGTGGTACGTACGTGTTGATCCAAACCTGCAGCGAAAGGGACATGCATCTGCAATTATGCATGGCGACGGTGACGAGCGGACGCAGCTAAGCTTGCCTAGCTAGCACGGGCTACTAGTGTACTCCTTATAGTATGACGGACGAATTTAGATAAAAGTTATCTAGATCTATTATATTAGAAAAAATCACAGAAAAATATATGATCTCCTTATAGTATGACGAATTTAGATAAAAGTTATCTAGATCTATTATATTAGGGAAAATCACATTCAATGATAGGTTAGTTTTTTAACGGAGGGAGTAAACTAAAGTTAGTCCGGTCAGGCCAGTTGGTTGCTCTCACCAAACAGCACGAATATGCAAAGCAATTCATGCATCCACCACGCAACAATTCTTTGCTTTCTCTCTCCACAGGAAGAAGAAGAAAGGGAAGAGAAGAAAAAAATGCTTTTGTTATCGAGGGTCCACCCTTTTTATGGTCAGTTTTAACCCTATTCCACTACTACAGGAAGGTTCACGTTTCGGGATTGACACCGCAATTGGTCAGCAATAATGATCCAAATCATTAGTGTCGGTTCTCGAACCGGCACCTATGTGACTATAGGTGCCAGTTCGAATTAGAACCGTCACCTATGTGACATCGGTTCTAATTTAGAACCGATACATATAGGTCTACAAGGGTGCACCCATTTTTATTTTTTTAAGGTGTTAAAAGAACCCGAAAAAATATTTACTATTTTATTTGTTACCTATACGGTCACACTTCACTTCCGACAAGTCTCATGATTTTTTTCAACCCATATTATTAATTATACCTCGAGCAAGATTCGAACTCGAAATCTCTCTCCATCCAGCCTCCTTACCATCTCACCCAAATACTTGTTGTCTTTAAAACAAATGCTATTTTCTAGACTATTGTTATCCGAACTTATAATCTATATTTAACACCATTGATAAGCACAAATAAAAATTTTGTCAACTACAAAATTGTTAATCTCATCTAGATCTACAACTTTTATATATGTTTTGCTTCCATCCGAGATCATTTAGAAATTTTAAATATTCGCTTATGCAAATAAATCTGAGATGTTATAACACAGTTTCGGACATCCAAACGACCTTAAATAAAAAAAAAAGTTATCAACTACTGCTTCCATCCCACAAAAAATTGAATTTCTACCTTTGAACCTTTGTCCCATAAAAATTGTATTTCTACTAATGTGGGGCACAGCAAACCGATTACATTTCCTGGTAATCTTCCTTCCTTTTAATCAAATTTATATATGGAATATGTGCATGTATTTTGTTCATTAAATAATTAAATAAGGTTAATGTAGTAATTTATCTATCCTCCTAATATGTCCTTAATTCCCTAGAAATCTAATTTTTATTGGACGGAGGTAGTACAATCGTCGAGCTCTACAAATTTGATATAAAGTTTAGGGACAATTGCTTATTTGACCCTGTTTCAAAGTCTAACTACCAATTTAACCTTACTTTTTTTAGTTTGCTTATTTGACTCTGCTTTACGAAAACAAACACTCCGTCTGAACCTGTTTTTACAACACCGTTAAGAGTTCATTTTAAAAAAGAAAAAATATTTTTTTTTGTAATGACCAAAATACCCTCGAAATTTATCCTCATCTAACCCTTAACCTATCCGGTCTCTCTCTCTCGTATCCCTTCTCTCTCCCAGTGAGTTGCAGCGGTGGCGGCTGGTGGAGGGAGCACCGACAGTGGCGGCAGGCCGTGGAGGGAGGGGATCCGCGCCGGCGCCAACTCGTGGAGGGAGGGCGGCTTCGCCGGGGCGCGGATCTGCGGCAGCGCCGGCTGGTGGAGGGAGGGAGCACCAGTGGTGATGGCAGGCCGTGGACGGAGGGGATCCGCGCCGGCACCAACTCACGGAGGGAGGACGGCTACGCTGGGGCGTGGATCTGCGTGGCGTCGGCTGGTGGAGGAGGGAGCACCGGCAGTGGTGGCGGGCCGTGGAGGGAGGGGATCCGCGCCGACGCCAACTCACAGAGGGAGGGTACCGGCACCGGGCGCGGATCTGCGGCAGAGCCGGCTGGTGGAAGGAGGGAGCACCGATAGTGTTTCGCAAAGGGAGGGCGACTGCGCCGGTTGCAGGTGTTGGTAGCGGCGGCGCGACGCAGCCACGCCGCCGGTGGCATGCCCGCACGGATGCTCCGAGGTCAGCGTCACGGGGCGCACGACCTAGTGGAAGTCCACGCCTGCCGCTTCCAGCCTATCGGCGAGCTCCCTCACTTGCACGTGTGGCACGGCCCATCATCGTGCGCGAGCGCCAGCTGCCGCCTTCTCGTCCAGCCACTGCATCCACGTGGGTTGATGGCACCATGGCACGACGAGGGCGAGCTCGTTGTCCGCACCAGGCAGAGTGGCCCGATGGCGTGGCTAACGCGGTGATTTGTCAAAATTGAAGTCAAGTTTGTCAAATTGACTTGGTCACTTCAATTTGTTAAAAATCTATCAAATTTTAATTAAATTTATCAAATTGATTCAAATTTGTCTAATTGAATCCAAATCTATCAAACTTGTCTTGAATGTGAAACATATGTTAAATTTATAACAACTTTGTCAACAAATCTGAATATATATACATTCTAATATAATATGGTCAAATAAGCAAGATATAACAGGGTCAAATAAGTAAGGGCAAAAGGGCTATATGCTCTTAACTTAACACTGTTAACTCACCTTAATGGAATAGGGTCAGGGTCAAATTAGTAAACTAAAAAAAATAGGGTTATATTAGTACTTAGGATTCGAAACAGGATCAAATAAGCAATTGTCCCTAAAATTTATATTCATCTGATTTTGTATAGAGAAGTTATATGAAAAGTAGGTAGTGGTGAAAGTAATATATATGATGGGAATATAGGTGCTGGTTCATAACAAGAACCGACACCTATTTGTCACATAGGTATAGGTGCTAGTTCTTGTTATGAACCGACACCTATTTGTCTCCTCGCCTACATCATGTGACAGCACATCCTTCACATAGGTGTCGGTTCACAATAAGAACCGGCAACTATAACGGTGCTGTTTTTAATCAAAAGTCAACACTAATAGAGTCCAGAGGACCATTGAGGGGGTCTTTAGTGCCAGTTTTTAAGTAAAACCAGCACCAATACCCTTCTCTCAAAGAACTGGCACATATTTAACCTCATATGTGTCAGTTTTTAATATGGTGGATGGGAAACAACTTATAGGTCGGTTTTTGTCAAACCGGTACATATGAGATCGGTCCCTATGTAGGTTTTCTAGTAGTGTCTTATAGTGGCATCCATCAGCCCCTCAACAGCCCCAAGGTGAGTCGCACACAGGATTCACCAAATCGTTTTGAGTTTGGTTACCGTCACCTCACGGTTTAGCTGTTATCGCGGTAATCGCGTGGTTACCGTGAAAACCAGTGGTTTTGAAAACTGAGGAGGTTATCGCACGTGATAATCGTGATAACCACACGGTTTTGTAAACCCTCTCGCACAATACTATCGTACCAACGGCGGCGGTATGTATCCGTGCAAAAAAAATATATCGCAACACACAATAAACACACACGGATGAATATACGCGAGTGCTGTTTTTCCTCTTATAAACCTATGGTCATACTTATACACATAAACCCTATCTTTATAAGCACACCTAAACACACCTTATATATCTTTACTAGAAAAAATACCCATGCGTTGCAATGGGTAAAAACTTTTTTCAGTGATACAACAATTAGTATGAGCTAAGCAATAAATTGAGACATTGATATCGTTATACATTATAATTGAAAAAATTAATGAAAATGTTTCCTTGGTTTTAGGCCGAAGGCTTATTCCTTTTCTTCTTCGGCCTATTCCTTTTCTTCCTTTTCAGTCCCAGCCTAGTCCGCTACCTCCCTCTGCCTAGTCTTCCTCTCTTCGGTCTAGCCCACAAATGGAGCTGCAAGCCCAGCTCACACAGCTTACTGTCGTCTTCAACCTCCGGAAGATAGTCCCATGCCTGTACAACGCCAGATCCGATTCTCCCCATCAAATTTGGCCGAATCTTTCTCGATCTCCCAAAATTGTTAGATGGCTTTTAATCCACTCAATCTCCTCTTTGAATCAAACTTGTCGGCCGACCATCATCGGTGACCTGTTAAATAGAGATTAAATTCACTTAATTAAAGCCAAATTGAAAGGAGAAATCATGGAAAAATGATGAGGGAGAAGTTGGGAATCGATTTTTGCAATCAATTAGAGGAGGAAATGTATAGGGAGGTAGATCAATGTGGCGGCGACGCTAGGTTGGCCTCTTGCGTGCGCGAGCGGATCGGACCGAGATTGAAAAAAACCAGTGAAGGAAAAAATCCGAGTTACCATGTGCACGAAAAAAACATTCAATCCGCAAAACTCGGATAAAAATGGCAACGGTTAAATGACGATTAAATCTAAAGCAAAATTGAAAATGAAAATAAGAAAAAATGATGAGGGAGTAGTGGGGAATCAATTTTTCAATCAATCGGAGTAGAAAACGCATGGGAAAGCAGACCGATGTGGCGGCAGCGCTAGGCTTTGGTCTAGCAATAGAAAAAATCGTGCGGATAAAAAAACCAAATCCTTACCGCGTGATCTAAAATATAGCGAAAAAACAGATGGAAAAAAAAGGGAGAAACAGCTAATAAAAAGAAAACGAAAAAAATAGCGATGTAAAAAAAGTGGATGAAAAATTGAAAAAACCGGCAACCAAAAAAACGTGAAAAAAACTACGACGTAAAAGAAATAGTGAAAAAAGATGGAAAAAATAGCAAATAAAGCGGATAAAAACAAAACCAGAAAAAATGGTGATAAAAAGGGTGCGAAAAAACCGGAGATGAAAAAAAAAGCAGATGGAAAAAACCGGAAAAGGGAAAAATGGAAAACGCAAAAATAAAAAAAAAGCAAAAAAGGCAAAAAAAAAAGACCCAAAAAACCGTGTGCGCGAATTCTGGTTACTGAAAAAAAACGACGACGGCCCAAAAAAACGGAATCCTTATAAATATTTTTATTCGGTATATATATATATATAGATATATATAGATAAGCACATCTAAGTGAAGATCTACAGCGACGGGGGTATAGCTCTCAAGTTGCTTGGGTTCCTGATCAAGCTACACCGTTGCAACCTCCATTAGAAGTTGATCGAAAACCCTATTCACCGCCTGGGCTCGATAACACCGCTGGCTCCGTCACTGTTTCACGAGATAGGGCGACATGTTTTTAACTTAGTACCACTAAGTTAAATCTATCAGCACAGGTACCACTGACTCCCTGTTTTTTTAGAAAGGTAAATTTTGTTAGAGGGTATCCAAATTTTGTGTAATTTATCGATAGATATAGCAAAACATAGCACAATTGAAAGACACTCTAGAAAATTGATAATTGGTAATTTGCTGAATGACACTTTTGACTTTAATGGATAGATAGACGAGAATATTACTGAGGTCACAGGCTTCAAAAATGATGTCAGAGTGAAAATTTGGAAACTATAAAACTCTAAATCTGTCATTACCCCCAAATACATCATAACATACATCATGTTCCTTTTTCAACTTATCCTCATGTTAAGATTATATTCCATTTTCAACTTATCCTCATGTTAAGATTTTGGCTCTTTAGACATTATCGTCTTCTTAGGAATGTCTCTCTATTTGAATCAAAAGTGTTCTCCAATAAATTATCAATTTTAGGTGTCTTTAACCCATAACATGTTTTTACAATATCTACTAGAGAATATGTTACAGTGATGCAGATAGTGCTAACTTTTTTTTGGCTTATTAGCTGTGACCAAAATTTAAATATGAAGGCTTAAATTTAGAGTTGATTTAGGCTTTGTTCTTTCCCCCCTTTTCCCAACTCACCTCTCTCGTTTTCCGCGCGCACGCTTTTCAAACTGCTAAACGGTGTGTTTTTTGTAAAAAGTTTCTATACAAAAGTTGCTTAAAAAAATCGAATTAATCCATTTTTGAAAAAAAAATTAGCTAAAACTTAATTAATCACGTGCTAATGGACTGCTCGGTTTTCCGCGCGCACTGTACAAGGTTGGCAACACAGGCTTGCGAACGCAGCCTTAGAGTTTTTCATCATATTCTATTGTCTAGCATCGTTTTTTGAGTAGCTAGCTAACAATAACATAGGTATAAGAGTTTTATCATAATTTTTTATTACTTTTTCTCAGTATCATTCACTACTTTAAAAAATAATTTCCACTGACCATTTGTTTTTCCAAGATTAAAAAATCATATATAAAAAACTTTGAGGATGTCCCATAGAGATCCGCATACGAAAATCAGTGAACATCACAACTGGGCGCAACTCTTCCATCGTATATTTTCAATCCTCCTGGATGAACCCTATCACTCCCCTATTCCCCTCTATCCTCTCCCCTATTTCACGTACTCTCCCCTGTCACCTTTCCTCCCTCTATCAATCCCCCTGCTCGATGGGAGCGTGGTGACAACAACACCAACGAAACGACAGCTTCGTCGGGGCTCACGTCTGGTAGATCCGGCGATGGTGCCCTCGCGATTACCGGATTGTGAAGATTATAGGTACCATATACCTACAGATTTAGTTATCCGACTGGTTACAAGGGATATAATATATATATAGAATATGTATAAAACTAGAACTCGGGTATTATGTTAACTTATGTATCATGCCTGTAGTCTTGATTTGTTAAAATTATAGATTAGTTATAAGAGATTTAAACCGTAAAGAGTTAAATTTCTATCTTGTAAATCCCTATCCTCCGGCTATATAAGGAGTACAGGGTGCCTCTCGCGGGTATGAGCACAACTACATCGTTAGATCAAACACAACTTGACGGATACAATCCCTAAACAGTAGTAGGATATTACCTCTCATTGAGAGGGTCTGAACCTGTCTAAATCCTTATTTCCGCATTCATCCACTTTTAGGTCTCGTGCACTATCCTATTTCATATTACCGAATTCTTATTTCGATAGTTAGCACGCTAGGTAGAGGAGCATTGAGAGCCTTTCTGACGAGTGTGATGGAAACAATCTCAAGAGTCACCGGCAAGCTCCAAGTTCAAATCCTGACAGGGGATTCAATCTCGGCGAATTCAATAAATCTAATCTTTGGCATCACTGGGTTTTTCTCCCCGTCCAATCTATTATTGTTTTTATTAGATTAATCTCTAATCACAGCTTCATGTTGTTGTTCTGTTTTCCTGCCGATACGTGTTACCGGTGACCAAGGTGTTTAATTAGGCATTGGTAATCCGCCGCTACGCAAGACGAAGTCGTCCACTCAGAGCAAGTTCGAGTCGTGGAAAGGCCGGGCTTGCACGAAAGCTCTCACGAGAAAATCCCTGGACACGTACAAGACGCGTCGATTCAATCGCCATGCATGGATTAATTAATCCGGCCATACAACATTACTAATCCATATATGGAGCCTTTTTCTCTCTACTTGCTAATAGACTAACCGAACTTTGTTGCTTGTTTTAATTTGCATGTATTCCGGAGCTGTGGTTGTTTGCATATATGGAACAGTGATCAAGACCAGGCCGTACTGCTGATCGAGCCAGCCATGCAGACGTCCAACCATCTGCTGCCGAGTAACGGGCTTAGGCCGTGATGCCGATCAAAGCCAGTCAAGCACACGTTCAACTAGCAGCTATTCTTGCCGGTATCCAAGCAGCATACTGAATCGACGGTGCCAGTGTACTCCGTCACCGTACTAATGGTGTTATCATCTTCACCACCGACTACCTTTATCGTTATTAATTAGCGACTTCACCTTCATATCGGTTACTTCACCATCACCGAGTAACAACCAGGAAGATAAAACTCATGAGTTTGACAGATTTAATTCCCGATTTCATTGGATTTTTTCTTTCAAATTTATCAATGTTTATTATATTGACTTCTAATCACAGATTAATCTCTTGATATTTTCTGTTGTTCACATGTAATGACGCGGCACTACTGCTGCCGACTGATGTCATCGTCTACACGATTGGTTGGTCACACCATCGTTGATGGATGTCTACATTTTCTCCACTGTTGGTGTACTCCATCACCATTGCTGATGGCAACATCATCGTCACCGCTGCCGGTTGGTGTCTTCGCCTTCATGACTGGCTTACTTCGTTGCCATAGATGGATGACCTTATTCCTACATCGGTAACCTTTATCGTCACCGAAGAAAATACAAAAAGCTAAGTTATCATTATTTTATTCTTTATATGATATTTTCTTTTTCCTTTGACTCATTACATCATTTGATTCTCCATTGAGTAGTGAGTCGGGGGCTACAGGTGTTATACCATACTTTTTCAATAATTTTTGTAATGTTTATCTTGATTGCTTGCAAAATAATCCGAGTAAAAAAGTATCGATCGAGTTATGGAGTTCTATTTACCTATACTTTCCGTTTGGTTTATCGATGGATAGTTGCCTTTGGGCTGATTCCTAGCACCCAGGGGCTTGTTGGGTGGAGTGTATAACGCAAGGTGCTAAGTATTACTCGGAAGAAATCAAAAGCATAGAAATAATATAATTTGCTTTCTACTTTTCATAATTGCAAAAGTACCCGAGTAGTAAATTCTCATCTGTGAAACTTTCTTCCATTAATGATGAACACATGTTAATGACTAGTCGGGCAAAGTGTTTAAACGTGAGAAGTCATCTACTCGGGGAAATCAAAATCAACAAGAGGAGAAATACATATTTGTAAATATTTTAAAATGCTTGATTTTTTCTCAAGTATTATATCTGCATCAGATGCTACTCATCCTACACGTTTATACTACAGGATCCAAATCCAGATATGCATAGTGGGGATTCATGGCTTTAAGCTTATCTCCTACGCTTCGGGAATGGATCAGTCAGAACATCGCCGCCGGCTCATCATCGTCGTCGCCGACTGGTGTTCTCGCGCACACGGTCGGTTGGTCAAACCACCGTTGCTGGGCGTCTACGACTTCACCGCCGGTCCGCCTTCATCATCGTCGACTGTAGTTCTCATCTAGACGGTTGATTGGTCACACCACCATTGTTGGGTGTCTATATCTTCACCACCGGCTCACCTTCATCGTCGCTGATTAGTGTCCTCGCCTACATGGTTGGTTGGTCACACTACCGTTGTTGGGCGTCTACGTCTTCACCGCCGGTTTGCCTTCATCATCGCCGATTGGTGTTCTCGCATATACGGTTGGTTGGTCACACCACCGTTATTGGGTGTTTATGTCTTCACCGCTGGCTCGCCTTCATCGTCGCCGACTGGTGCCCTTGCCTTCACGGTTGGTTGATCACACCACCGTTCTTGGGCACCTACATCTTCACTGTCGGCTTGCCTTCGTCACCGCCAAGTGGTGTTCTCGCCTACATGGTTGGTTGGTCACACCACCATTGCTGGGCGTCTATGTCTTCATTGCCGGGTCGCCTTCATCATTGTCGACTGGTGTTCTCGACTACACGGTTGGTTTGTCAAACCACCAATGTTGGGTGTCTACGTCTTCACCGTCGGCTCGCCTTCATCGTCGCTGACTGGTGTTCTCACCTAGACGGTTGGTTGGTCACACCACCATTGTTGAGTGTCTACGTCTTCACCGCCGGCTTGCCTTCATCATCGCCGACTGGTGCCCTCCCCTTCAAGGTTGGTTGGTCATACCACCGTTGCTGGGTGTCTACATTTTCACCGCCGGCTCGCCTCCACCGCCGACGACTGGTGCACTTGCCTTCATGGTTGGTTGGTTGATCACACCACCGTTGTTGGGCGCCTACGTCTTCACCACCGGCTTGCCTTCATCGCCGTCGACTTGTATCTCCGCTTTCACGGCTGGACTATTATGTCGCTGTTTATGGACGTCTTTGTTTTCACCATCATTCAGCTTCTTTCGTCACCGACTGGTTTTGCCGCTACCGACTAGTGTTTTTATCTTCACGACAACGCGTCTTTCCCACTGGTTTGCTTTTGCTGCCGCCGACTTGTGTCCACGTCATCATGGCAGTGCAACTCTATCATCATTGTGGGATAACTTTATCTTCATATTCTTCAGCACCGGCAAACTCTATAGACAACTTCGGAAGCTTCGCTATTTCAATAATCACGACGTCTCCAAGAACCTTGACATCTTGGCATGTGCTACCAAATATGATAACGTGCTAATCTACTACAACAAGTGGCGTTCCAATCTTCAAGATTTCTACTCAGATATTCTCAATGCGTATCTTCACTCAAGTGATGGTTACTCGATGACAAGCTACAGTTCTTGACTCTATGATCAGTTGTTTCCCAACTAAGCATAGAGTCGAGGGCTACACAAATACAAGACTTAATTGGATAGACACTATATCAAGATGAAGCAATTAATTAACCAGCCAACGAGTCAACTCTAGGAAGTTGTTATCTTCATCCTCGCTTCAGAGCAGCCGTTCTACTTCAGCAACTCCAATTATTTAACTGATAATTCTGGTTTCTGGATGCTACCACAATTTACTCCAAATTTCTCGAGTATCAAGTTCAAGATTAAATCTGTATGTCTGGGAGTTCGGAGTTGTCAACCAACCAATTAAGATTCGATGAGTTGGATAACAACATCTACTTTCCTACAAGTGAAGCATCTGCAACTTCTACAACACCAAGTTCTACTGCCATCATCATAAATCAACGGGCATTGCATCAATCTTCGTCATGCAAGTGTTAGTGTTAAGGAAACTACACGAGCTTCAACATCTTTTAAACAATTTGATGGATTATTATTACTGAAATCAAGCACCTTCTCCATCGACATTCTCGTGATCTCCGGTCAATTACCGTCAACCAAGGTTTTTGCTTCAGGGGTCCTGTTGATGATGAAATTTAGCAAGCTCATAAATCGGAAACAAGATCCAATCCGAAGCGGATTCGAAGATATGCAGAAATCTCGGAAACAGAGTGCGCATCGGCTGGAGTCCGTATCAGCTGGAAACCGAGTCCGACTTGGATAGCCGATAGAGTCGATATCGCATGTGGAGTCAATATCGGATTCAACAGGGAACTTACGATGGTATTGCCGGGCAAGGATAGAGTCCAAGATTGGCAATTGTATCTATTAATTAGGAATATATGTAATTTCCTTATAGATGTTGTCGGTAAGAGTCCGCATAAGGGACTTGTTCGCTAGTTGGATTTGTATTAGGTTAATATGAGTCGTGTTCATGATGGACAATATTTGTATTTTCGGGTATAAATATAGACCCGAGGTCTTGTAAATAAACAACACACGTTCAAATCAATCTCGGCGCATCGCCAACCTTTGTTTTCTACTTTTCAACAAGTTCGTGCTTTCGAGTCGTGTTGCATCCGTTTGATCTTCGACGACAAGGTAGGTCTTGTTATGGCGGTTTGCATCATCGGAACTAGTGCTTACATCTTTATGACACTCTAGTTCTATTTTGTGAATCTCCGAGTTATCATATACATTGTATAATTTAGATCGACAATGCAATCTACTTGCATCGGCTGGATTCTCTTTAGGGTTTCGTCGATACCGGCTAGATTACTTTGTTGGTTTAGATTATATAATGTATCTACCATCCCGAAAAGGCAACCATCGGCTTGATTTTCTAGATGTTATGCTTCTCTTTATACTTAATGCTACATTGGTTAAGTCCGACCTATTAAGTCGTATTTAGAATCATAATATCTAGCCTGTTTTATGGTTGTTAATAAGGATAGTATCGGGGTTTCAGCCGATCTTATCTGGTATAGATGTTTTACATTGTCTTATGCTTTGTTTAATGTTCTATATCTGCTCCTTATATCAGGATCTAATCTAATATAAATATATTGAGCTTGCTACCAATCTAATTGGTTATAGTTGAATATATTTGTTGCAAGAGAATATCCTAGTATAAGGTTGTATCAGAGCTATAGCCGATACATGCTTAATTCTAGACCTCGGCTTTTATATAAGTGCATGTAATCATTATTTCATGTTGCTTTAGACTTAGCAATTTATGTTGTCTCGGTTCAGTCCGATCTATCCCAATTGCTTATTTCTAAAGTAATATTGATGTATTGATTATATAACACTGATCTTTTCAGCCGATATACTAGTTTTAGGGTTAGTTCTATATTCGACTATATCTTACAGCTGATTCATGCTTCATTGCATCGGCTAGGTAATCATGCGATATGAAATCGGCTAGATCAAATCAACTGGCACGCCCTTGAACCTAAAGAACTAATTTTGGACCTGCACTAGAGTAAAGCAAATCTCTCAGGCCAGTGTGTGTTTTTTTGCATCAACAGGTCCATGCTTAGTCAACACTGAATATATGACTGGATCATCTTCATTGATCTCATGTTATACTTCTTTGGCATCACTCCTACTTCACCAGCCACGAAGTCTCCGCCATCGCTAATGGGTGACTATGTCTTCGCCTTCGGTTGCTTATGTTATCGCCAACTTGTTATTTTGTCTTCATGGTTGGCTTACAACACCGCCGTTGATGGGCGACCTCATCGTTATGATTGGCTGCTACACCGTTACTGACTAGATCATCAACATCATCGTCTTCATTAACATCATCCTATACCTCTTCGGTCGCGCCTATTCTGTTGAGAGGGCAGTCGATGTCACGAGGAGAGATCAGGATGTCGAGACGCTCCGAGGTCGCAAGATCTGGATGAATTCGTATCTCGCGAGCTGCTGTGACACCCTGATGCAGCTTTGCAGGAAAATCCGAGAAGTCCATCGTCCTCCTGAGAAGTCCACGGTAGGATATATCTCATGGATCAACATGACCTGCGACGAGCTCGAGGGCACCGGGAAGCGTATCGACGCTAGCTTGAAGCGAGAATGTCATCGTGCTAGCCGGTATGTCGGAGGTCATATCCTTGCCCGCATCTGAGATCACCGCCCATAGATGAACCTCGACTTTCTCCGAGAAGAGTTTGGATCAACGTGGATGAAGCCTGACGAGATCGATCGTCTAGCTCAATCTTTAGCCCGCTCGCCGAGGAGGTGTTCCCCTCCATGAACTAGAAGTGGCCTTCGTGGTATAGAGTTGTCCCTGTAAAGAAAGACACTTCGTGGAAAGTTTAGGACATAATTATTTATTTTGCTTATGTAAGAATTGAAATATATGCCTCAAGCGTTAATAAATATATAGTGTACGAGTACTCTCGTTCGAGCTGCCCTCAGCCATCAGAGTATGATATTCTCCCTAGCCCCCAGCCATGTCCTCGGAGAAGTCATTTTCAGAGGAGGTGGCTTGAAAACCTATAACCGGCCAAGTTGAAACTGCAAATGCCTAGCCCCCAGCCGTGAAGTTCGGAAAAACCAATTCCCAATTACATGGCTTAGTTAATACGCTGTCATTGAGCACTCTGACATGACCAAATATGACATGGTTGTTTGACTATGCAGTGTCTGACATCACCTTATCAGCTCTAGGTGTCCCCAGCCGAGGACTGTTAGGACCTCGGAGGTGTGTCAGACTAGTGTAAGAGGACATTAGGATCAACTTCAGCACAAGGCGTTACAAGGGAAGGGGATCACATGGTAAAACATTATGAAAAAATTTGGCAGATTTGGATATATTATTACTGAACTTGAAAAACTTACAGACTTTGATACGTCGACATTATACATAAATTTTATGTAGTTGGTTGA
Organism: Oryza punctata; assembly: GCA_000573905.2. Classification (NCBI taxonomy): domain Eukaryota; kingdom Viridiplantae; phylum Streptophyta; class Magnoliopsida; order Poales; family Poaceae; genus Oryza; species Oryza punctata. The sequence continues at coordinate 17,983,376 of CM002492.2, read as the reverse complement.
TGTTCCAGGAGTTTGCCAACTCGTGGCCTTCGTCATCTGCTATCTTCAATGCGTCTGGTCTCAAGACTTCAACCACCATATATAGTCCCTCCCACTTTGGTATGAGCTTATTCCGCCCTACCTGATTTTCAACTTGTCGGAGGACGTAATCGCTGATGGTAACTGTACAGGCATCTATGCGCTTTTCATGATGTCGACGCAGGGTCGTTGGTATGCAGCTGCTCGAACAGCAACTCGTTTTCGATGTTCCTTTAGGAGGTTGACATCGTCTGTTCGTCTTTCCTCTTGTTCCTCATCGGAGTATTTCTTAACTCGTGTAGACCGATGTCACGGCTCGAATGGTCGCATGGCTTCAGATCGTAGACGAGAAAGAAAGGGGTCTCTTCGTTGGACAATGTCGGTGTAGTACGTTCGGCCCACAAGACAGAGGGGAGTTCTTCAAACCACCACGTATCATAGGCCATGAGCTTTCCGTACACATGTGTTTTGATCCCTTGGAGCACGATACCATTAGCCCGCTTGACTTTTTCGTTACTCTGGGGGTGGGAAACTGAGGCGGAGCAAATCTTGACTCCGAATTCAATGCAATAGTCTTGAAAAGCACCACTTGTGAATCGGGAGCCATTGTCTATCAGGATGCGATGAGGCAACCCATATCTGCAGAATATCCCTTTCATGAACTTGATCGTGTGCTCAACCCATATCTGCAGAATATCCCTTTCATGAACTTGATCGTGTGCTCGGCTTTGATTCCTCTTGTTGGCTCCGCTTCAATCCACTTGGTGAATTTGTCGATAGTCACGAACAAGAATTTATAGCCGTCTTGTCCTCGTTGAAACGACCCAAGTATATCGAGCCCCCAGCACGAGAACAACCAAGTGAGAGGGATTATCTGGAGTGCTTGGGATGACATCTTGGTGTGTTTGTTGTGAAATTGGCAAGTTTCGCACCGTTGTACCAAGTCGCAACCATCTTTGAGGGTAGTTGGCTAGAAAAAACCTTGTCGAAAGGCTTTTCCAACTAGGGTTCGCCCGCCGGCATGAGATCCGCAAATTCCTTTGTGGATGTTGAGTAGAAAATCCTTGCCATCCTCGGAAGAGACACATTTAAGGAGAACACCGTTCGGGGCTTTCTTGTAGAGGACGTTGCCAACCATACAACAGACCTTGGCCTGATGGGAAATCTTCTCTGCTTCTAGGTTGTCCTCTGGTAATTTGTAGGCATCTAGGAAGTCAATGAGCGGTGTACGCTATTCTTCGATCATTTCGATGTCTGCCACGATGTTATTGACCTCTGTAGTAGCTTCCAAGCTATTATCGGAATTGGCTCTGGTGCTTTCATCGTGGGACTCCTATACATAAGGTTTTGTCAGGATGTCTAGGAAAGTGCCTGGATCAAGAGGTTCTCTTCTAGACGTGCGTTGTGCCAGCTTATCGGGTTCGATGTTATCCTTGCGATAAACATGCCAAACCTCGATACCGTCAAATTTCTGCTCCATCTTCTTGACTTCGGCGAGGTATTTGGTTAGCTCGGGGTTGGAGCACTTGTAGTCCTTGTGCACTTGGTTGGCGACCAACTCTAAGACCCCTTCCACAATTAGTCGCTTGACTCCAAGTGACGCGGCAGCTCGTAGCCCCTCGTATTCCGTGGAGTTGTTTGTTGCCCGAAAGTTGAGGTGGATTGCACATCTAAACTGATCTCCGGTTGGGGATGTCAGAATGAACCCTGCACCTTCTCCTTGGCTGTTGAGTGCTCCATCGAACGCCATTGTCCATGTCTCATTATTTGTCTCACTGGTTGAACCATTCTCGGGAATAGTCCAGTCGGCCACAAAGTCTGCGAGAACCTGGGACTTGATGGATGTTCTCGGCACGAAGTGGACATCAAATTGGTTGAGCTTGACAATCCACTTAGTGATATGCCCCACAACATCTTTGTTCCGCTTGTCGAGGCTCCTCTTGTCCCACTGCACCGCTAACTTGGCGTTCCTTGAAATAGTGATCGTCCCTTTTGGTCCTGGCATATTGAGCAATTGGTACGCGTAGTGAGATGCTATCATGAACTTCGCGAGTGCAGTCCTCCCTAAGATGGCATTGTAGGCGGTGTCGAATTCCGCCACATAGGAGTTGATCTGCTCTGTTTGGAAGTTGTTGGCTTGACCGAAGGTGACGGCTAGTGTAATCTTGCCCAGTGGCTTGGAAGACGATTCGGAAGTGATTCCATAAATGGGCTAATCATAAGGGACTAGCTTGCTTCGAGGAATTCCCATTGCATCCAACATGCCTACAAAGAGGAGGTTGATGGAGCTGCCCCATCAACGAGAACTAGTGCGACTTTAATGTTCCGAATAGTGGCCTCGACACTATTGGATATCGTCCTAGAATTGTTGTAGTCATCGGGTGGTCTGCTTCACAGAACTCAATCTTCCGTTGAGACCACTTCATATTGGCAGCAACTCCTTGCGAGGTAGAACAAACTTCGTGCTCTATCTTTTTGTACTCCCTTTTTGAGGAGTATGTCATAGAACCGCCGAAGATGTGTGTGACATGAAGGTCAAAATCTAGGAACACGAACTCGCTTTCCTTTTTCCGTTGTCAACTGTCTTGCCAATGCTTTAGTAAAGACTTGACATTCTTCCAAGGCATGAGCGTTGGTTTTGTGTATTGGGCACCATTGTCGTCGAGGTTCGTCTCCTTGAGGGCTGGGCGTTTAGTGGGTGGGTCCGTCTGATTTGTAACGAGAACCTCAGTCCCCGCTTCGCGCTTCTATTCTTTTTCCTCTTCTTCTTGCTAGACTCTAGTGCGTCTTTTTTGGCTGTTTTCTGTTTGTCGTATGTCTTGCGCTTCGCCTCCTTTCTCCTAAGGGCATCATCCGCGTGAGTGTATATGTCGATGACCTTGAACACCTTCCGAGCAGAAGTAATCCGTCTTGTTGTCAACTCTTGAGTGGTGTAGCGATCTCAGACTCCTAACTTGAACACGTGTATAACAGAGGCATCGTTAATTTCAGGGATCGTATTCCGCCATTCATTGAATCGCCGTATATAGTCCCTCAAAGATTCATTTGGGTTCAGAGTTAAAGCATGAAGGTCATCCTTGACTGCATGACGCTTGTATATCCCTTGGAAGTTGCGACGAATAGCTGGTATAAATCCTCCCAGGAAGAGATTGAGCGAGGCGAGAGATGAATGAGCCACGAATAGGCAGATCCTTTCAACGCAGCTAGCAAGTAATATGCGAGTGCATTATCATCTGCCCCGTTGGCGAAGAGAACTGTGGAATAGACGTCTAAGAACTCCTCTACGTCAGTGCTTCCATCGTACTTCTCTATGGCTCCTGGACGAAATTTCTCGGGCCACATCACTTTTCGCAAGGTTGGAGTGAACTCTCTGCATCGTCCTCCGGGTACGAAAGGTGGTCGATATCCCCGCGATCTTCGAGAACCGCCTGCTGATGATGATGAGGATGACGAAGGATCACTGTGATCTGGAGTGCAACCTCTGGACCTACGCTACTGATCTTGATTTCTCCGAGAACCCGGGGATTACGAATCCCGACGTCGTCTGTTGTCATCATGATGTTGTCGACCTCGACCGTTGTTGCCTTGACTTCGCCGACCTCGATTGTTCTCATTTTGGTGGCTTGGTCCTTGTTTGGACGATGTTCTCGATTACTGTCATTATTGCGTTGTCGATGTGGAGAATGTCGTTGGTGATGGTGGACGTCATCCTGTTCCCGTCGTTCTCGCCTACGCCCGTTCAAGTGGTCACGAAGGTCGCAATCATCTTGGGATGGTACGGTTTGTCGATGAGGTATTCTCGGTGAAGCGTTCTGGGGGTTCCTACCTAGATCTCGGCTCGGGTGCTCGCTGGGGACCTTCGATGTTGACGTTGGTGTTCTTAGTGTTGTGCTGCTCTTCTCCTTGAGCTGGAAGACGAGAAGGGCCTGGAGCCGTTGGTCCAGTTGCAGCCACGAAGGCGTTGTTTAGGTTGGCTATTGTAGATCCTATTCTTCCAACCCAGTGATCAGCTTCAGGAAACGTGATTAGGTTGAAAGGACTCTCTCTTAATAGCAAGTTGATCATGGTAAGATGTTGTGTAGGAGTGCAGACGGGATCTGTGATCACTTGAGGAGGCGGATCCTGTGGATTTCTATGATTGTCTAAGCTGACTTCACCCTCGTCTTGTCCATCGTGGCCATCTCCTTCGATAACATTCACATCGCATGGAGTGTTGGATCCCGAAGATTCTCGATCCTCCATGTTATGTAGAACTGAGGGTTCATGAGGGTCGATGTCGATGACTCCTATGAAGCTATCTGGAGACCTCCGTGCTCTCTTCCTCTGCAACGTGCTGAGATTGATCTCGGCGTTGTTGAGATTGATCTCTGCAACATGCTGGGTGCGGAGATCAGGTCCTAGATCTGGTAGCATCAAGGAAGACCTTGCAATCTGAGAGAGCATGTCCTCTTGACTTGTGGATTGGACACCAACCCTTGATTGGTGAGACGCGCTGAATATCTCGATCTTTGCAAGCTTCGAGTTCAGCTTTCACATGGTGTACCACCTTGCAGTCCATCAGGGAGTGATTGGCCGTCTTGTCGATAAAACACCAGGTGCTGAATGTTCGGGAAATTTTCCTTATCGGTGCCTAGTTCCCTGTGGGTAGCTGGGGCTCGGTCGCTTGAGGAGCAGTCGAAGTAGTGTCGTTTCTCTTTGTCTTAGCCGTATTGTTCTCAATCCCAATAGGTACTGTGACAGACGAGATTGGCATCGTGGCGTAGACCGTAAAGACGATGGATCCAACTTAAATCCACACCAACGGTGTCTAGGTTGGATCTCCTAGGCCAAAGTTGGTGTAGATATAATTGCCGGAATAGCTTGAAGTCATCTCGGTGAAACCTTGAGCACCAACATCCCCTACCTAGCGCGCCACTGCCGATGGGTGATACCCGCAGACCGTATTCTGGGGGTATTGGGGTACATTGGTATAAGGATGTACATGATACGATATAAGCATGCACAGAAAGACAACGATTATACTGGTTCAAACTCCTCGCAAGGTAATTGTCCTAATCCAGTTTATATGGGATTATAAAAGAAAACCACAGAGTATAATAGAGAATAGCAGAACTCCGAGATTACCGACAAGATCCTAATCGAGAGGGGCTCGACAAGATCTATCGGTGATTTTTTTTCAAGTCCTCCAGATTGTGTCTATGGTGGCGGGTGTCTTGCCTAAAGATCCCCTCTCTTGTATCCCAGAGGGGCATGTATTTATACCGCATATTATCTTAATCTCTAAGTAGAACTCGAAGAAAATGGATCCCGCACGGTAAGGCAGTATCCTAACTCTCTTCGAGTAGGACACTGTTATTTCCTCTTTTGTGGAGACTATTTACTTAATTTAAATAGATTATTTCCGTATACTTAGAGAATATACTGTATCTCATGACATAGAGGTTGAGGATAAAGATATGTCTTACCCATAACCTGACAGAAATCATATTATGTTGCCCCCAAATATTAAAGTGATTATCACCAGTGCTTAACCATGATGTACCAAAAGGAAAAACGGCAGCCTAATTAAACATTAGGAAAAATTATATAAGTGAAATTTCCTGGTTAATTGGACAGTGTGTCACTCTACCTAGCTGGTGAAAATTCTCATCATCTTATTCTGATCGATTACGAGATCAAATTTGGCAACAGTAGTCAGGATTACTTCACGATCAACCTTAATGTTTCTTTAAACAATGAAACATATATAAATCGTTACGTCAGAAACAAGTCAACCATCGATGTTGACACCAAGTTAGTTAGTGGTAGGTGTTCAGTCAGTCAAAGTATGCTTAAGTGAAGGACAGTCCGAAACACCCCTGCATGCAAAAAGTAGCACTAACTAACAACCTAACGCATTATGCTGAATGATGAGCTTCCTTTACAAGTTTTCTTCTTTTCTCCGGGAGGAACTATCGTCGTCGATCTCCCCAAGTATCCCCGTCTATGTAAACGCTCGATTACGTCCAAACGCCACGGTAGATAATTAAACCCTTAAAACTGGGTCGAGTTTCGTAATGTAGGGGTGCTCCTTTGAAACAAAGCATTCTTAAAGAAATTTTGAACGAATTTAATTCTATGAAAAAATTTTAAACAAAGCATTCTTAAAGAAATTTTGAACGAATTTAATTCTATGAAAAAATTTTCTACATGGTCATTTGGAACAAAGAAATAGCGATCCAAAAATTCTTCATTTTTTTTGGATTGGCTCAAAACATATGAATTTTTGAGGAATTTTAACGTGACATTTAACCTCTTGAAAAAAAATTCCTATGTGTCAATCTCTCTTTGATTTGTGTGTTTTCCCGCACTTCATCCAAACAGGCATTATAGTAGTTTTCTTGTATTTTTTTTCATTTCATAGGATTTAAAGCACTATGGCACTTTAATTCTGTAACTATACTACCATCCTTTGTTAGTTATTATTATATCTTAAACCTCATGCAAAACATGTTATATCATCTATATTTTATTATATTTTAATACTTTAAACTATAAGCATGTTAGATCATCATCCCACATAATTTACATAATATTTCAACATATAGCACTTCATCGTTTTCTACTATATCCTATATTCCTGTATAGATCATACCCATTTAATTAGTTAATGTTTTCTATATTATCTCATGGAGCCACATCACCTTTTTTATTTTTTATTAATATATATACTATTTAAATTATTATAAACCACATCAACTTAATTATTTATAATTGTTTATAGCCTTTTCAAATGGTCGATCAAAATTACAAACTCACATCTAACTATGTTACACGTTATTTCTACTATTTTCGTACTAAACTCCCACACGGGAGGTTTCATCTAGTTTTTTACATTTATGTATTCCAAAGATATATCCTAAGTATGAAATATTATTCCTATAAAAAAGTATTAAGTATTAAGATCGAGCCAAACTTTTTTAAGTACTTGTATATAGACCGATGGGCCTATAGCTAGATAGCGAGCTTACAATTCTAACTACATTTTTATCATCTCCCAAATGAAAGAAAAAGACTTTTGTCTATAGTTGCTGCTTAAACTTTTTAGATAATTATAGTAGGTGCTTAATAATTAATTAATTTTCATAAGGTATACCGGTGTAATTATTTCTGGTCAGATTCACAAAAACTGATCATATTAAGTAGTTGTGTTTTTCTACAAGTTGGCAACTCTCTGATTACTTTTTAAAAATTAAGAACCCAATCCACTGGGTTGTAGCAGGTGAATAACAACATTGTTAGGTACTTTAACCTAATTTATATATAATAAAGGTTTTTTCCTTCTTTTCAGACGAAGCTTGATCCGATTAATCATGATGGTGATAGTAGTGCAACTTCAGAACATATATAATATACAAGAATATATATAAGCAGTCTGTTCGAGACTGGCTCCAACAAATGGATGAATAAAATTTTGAGAAAAATACATATTACCAACGTAAAGGTAGTTCGCTAATATATCCTTTTCCCCAACTTTAGTTTGTTGGATGTTTAATTATCGGGAGAAATTTGTTGAGATGTATGGTACTTAATTGACCTTTGAATTTTGATGCGAGTTGGAGGATCATGTGGCGCAAAGCGTTTGGTAGTGACAGTGTGCAACAGCACCTGCTTGTTAGGGCTGCTAATTTTCCAGCATGCACCTTCCATGCCAATTGATCGGCCCTCTATTTCCTTTACAATAATTGTGTCATTTTCTTTTACGTCATAAGTTAAACAACTATTAATAACAAGATTCATGGTAGGAGGTACGGCAGATACGTTATTGCAGCTACCACGAGGCTAGGTTAGGTACTTAGGTATGATTAATAAAGATGAAAACCGTGTTAGTTCCTTAAACTATTTGTTCAGAGGACCTGATCCTTTAAATTAATTTTTGTTTGCTTATTTTACCTTGTGAAGTACCCTCTAAATTAGCAATTTAGCATGAGACAATGGGTCACTTTACCTTCTAAATTTGCTTTCTTTTCTCTCTTCATACAAGTATGCATTTTAAGTTGGAACGATCTTATTTTAATATTATTTCTTGGCTACTCGTTACCATATAAATTGCGGGCAAATTTGAATTTTAGAACTCATTTTTTGAGTTGATTTTAGGGGGTTAATTATAATTTCTACTTTTCTGCCTTTCTTTTAATTTGGACCATTTAGAATCAGAGTATAAAGTATTACTTAAGATTATTTCTAATTTCTCAGATCAGTTGTTTTGACTTATAAGCCACAAATAAAAAAATTACCAAGAAACACTTAAAACTTATTAAAACATAGAAATTTAATATTATCTGCAAATTGTCATGAAAAATTTTGAAAATATTTTGTAAAGAATTTTTTTGATTTGTACTCTAAAATTGATTGATTTTCTCATTTGCCCTTGCAAAATTGGCACTCGCTCTCTCTCTAACTGCCCCCATTCTCAACTTTTATCCTTTATATGCCTATCCCATTAGTTTTCCGTTAATCTAGCATTAATAGGCAAGTGAAAAGACAGTTTTGCCCTTACATCTTTTTATGCATTGCAGTTTTATTATTTCTTTTGCGGGAACAATTTTTATACTAGCTTAGTATGGACTGGTAGTTGAATCTCTCATGAACCTAGATGCAATTTTAGTCAAGGACCTGGTGTTATTTTAGTAAATTAGTGTTATGTATTTAGTATATTACACGAAATTAATTGACATTGGTTGCTCATTGTCTTATAAGCCACGACTAAAATTTAAATTTTACAACTTAATTTAAAATTGATTTGGGGGTTTTAATTTTTTTCAGACTTAGCTTTGTAATTGGAATAGAATTATAGAAGTATAAAAGGTTGCCCTAAAATTATTTTTGGTTGGTTCATTTGACACATCTTAACTTTTATTGTGAAAACTTTAATGTGTAATTTATTTATAATTAATCAACAAACTTTGTTGGTACATTAATTAAAACAACACGCTAGGGCAAAATTGTCCTTTCAACTTTCTGTTGAATAGCTGAATGGTTGAATGTTTTGCGCTAATTATTGAATTGTAAAAAATTAATTAAATATTGTAGAGTTCAAAAATGGATTTAAACATTTTTATTAGAAATTCACATATAGAAAGTTTTTGCGGAAATTGCACCGTTAAGGAGCTTGAGAGGCATGCGTATTTATCGACCATTATGTTCCATGAAAAAGAACACACCTGTTGATGTGCATCACACTAAGATATGGGAGATCTGCTTAACTCCAACGCAGGTCTTAAACTTTGATGAGATGCGGGCGTGCTAGTCAGTTTGATTCTATAACTGACAACATGTATAATTGAAGATCAAAGAGCCGATCGGCTAATAAGCCGATATAGCAATACTAGCCGATATCGATATGGTTTTGAGCAATCGTCTATATGTGCAATGTAGATTATCTGACATTTGAGTAAATAATTATATAAAAACAATCGGCTAATGATATTATAATAAAATAATAATATAATCCAATTGAAAACAATCGTCTAATAATAATATGATAGGATAATTACTGATCCAATGGTTAAAGCATACATCGGCCGGAGATCCGATATCATCAAATCCAAATGATTAAGTAATCAATGAAGTCTTTGCTACAATCTAACAAAAACCAACTTGTATGTGATCCTTGTAAGCCGATGCAACGTCCAGATAACTTATCGGCTGAAACCCCGATGAAACTCTTATTGGCAATGAAAGACAGGATAGTTTTTATGATTATAAGCATGAATTAATAGATCAAACTCAATTGATGCAGCATTAATTATGAAAAGAAGCATAAAGTCTAAACCATAAAGTCTTTAACTGATTTTCAGGGTGGTGGATACCCTAACCAATCTAAATCGATAGGTACAGTTTAGCTGATACCGACGAGACCCTAGAAAAAGCCCAGTCGATACCGATGAGACTGCATCATCGATTCAGATTGAAAAAGATATATGATAGATAGGTAGGCAAATATATGGTATCCAAAAGGTCGAAACGATACAGTTTCGAACAACACCAATGTAACCAATACAATTACCAGGACCAGCGGAACGTACGTAAGACTTACCCCTTTGCCGGAGATCGAAGTCGATGCAATCCTGCATTAGGTGCCAAGTTCCGTCGGTGATAAGTAAAAAAACTCAGAAAAGAAGGTGGTGATGTACCAAGAATAGTTGTATTGATCTGTGAGATAGATTACAGTGACCTCGGGTGTACATATTTATACCGATGAGTGAATACTAGTCCATATCGGACATTAGATACCCTGCTAAATTAATAGATATAATTAAACTGTCATACCGTGGTTTTCATGGTTACTTATTGAACTTTGATCTTTTCTAGATAAACTTCTATCAGTTGATCGGTCTTTTTCCTTTTACCGAACCACTAAGAATTTTACTAAATTTTGACGTTAACAACGCCCTAAAGGACAAAAGGAGCAAATAGGAAAACCGATCGATTGTGGAGTGCAAATAAAGAATTTTCTTTACAAAGTATGGCTTGGTATAGTTACAGCAATCAAACAAATAATTATCAAAAGAACTATGAAATAAGCGAAGTTCATCCTGGCACGCTTTAATTAGTCTACATTCCAGACAGGACTAAGGTGCTCTTCCTTTACCTCTCTTTGGCACTTGAGAACACAGTGCATTGTAGTTTGATTTAGAACATTCTCACATGGTAGAGAAGACATATGATCTATGATGTCTATGCCATTTAATTAGTCTCATATAGACACTATCTTAGAGACTATTTACCCAATATATCGTTTCCACAAGTGGAACCAAACAAAAAAAATAACTTTCCTCCATCTTTCTTGTTTCATTTGTTGATTTTCCTTTCATTGTTTCTTCACGAGTTGGTTTAAGCAGTGACATGGTTGGTAGTGTCACATGCAAGATACTCTCATACAGACTATTTGCTTGCTATGCATGTCATCCAAAATCCTACATGACAAATATATTTATTAGTTACAATAGGCACACTACTCATGTTTGGCTTAATTAAGAGACAATCAAAATCCAGTATTGTGAGCTCTGGTAGCTTTATAACAAGATGTCAGGTGGTGCATTACTCAATATGGCATTATACTTTTCTTTCACACATCACCCACGCATGCCTAATTAACCTTTATCTATTAGTAGAAGTTTGTACGCTTGAGCTACATTATGGTAGTATCAATACTACAAATATAACCATATATTTGGATGGGCAAGAACTATATAATTAGAAATGTGTTAGGAGAATGACTGAGGATAAGATATTGGATCCGGTGATTACATAAAAGCGTACAAAGCGTGTGAACGATGAGCACAATAAAAAAAGGATGGCTCTGTTTTTAAGGTAATAAAAAGAAAAGAGAAATAGAGCCGTGGTAGTTGCGAACTTGCGAATTCACCCTTGGGGCCTCCCTGCTGGAATCCTGGAAAAACAACATCGATCTTCTTTCTGGACTCAACCGGGGGTGTTTACATGAGGAATCTCTCCAAAACCTGGAAAGGCCTAGGCCTGGAATCAGTAATTTAGATGTGTTTGTGCTCAAAAGTTGGCGCAAAGTGGTGGTGGTGGGAGACATATCAGCCGAGAATGAATGCATCCATCCGTATATCCCGCCCGCTCCAACGCAAGGAAACAGTCCCGTACATCCGCCCCGGAGATCACGTACGTAGCTGGACACGACACGACCGATCCACGATTTCATCCGCCCCCTGCCGCGCGTAGCGTGTGTGGCACAAGTAGGAGTAAATGGGATAGTGGTGGTGGTGGGCACCACCCGCTCTTACCTCTCGTTTAAGTCTGGGCGTTGGATTGGGCCCCCTGTGCCGCGCGCTAGACGGGTGAACCCATTGAATGAAGCGGAGTGAGGCGCGGCTGCCATGCCGGCTTTTACCGGCAGTTAGGATGAAAACGGTCGGAATCGGTCATAAGTTCGAAAATGATACATTCCACGATCTTATCAGTTACTCAAAACTCTTACTCATGCTTAGCTAGTCCACAGAAAAAACAACTAGCTTCACACTTTCATCATAAGCAATTAATAAACATAACAAGTACTTAATACTACATATAGAATATTACATAATAGGATTCATAAGCCCTTCATACAACACAAAAAGATAGCAATGGAATTCTCGAAAATTCATATAAGCAAAAGCAAAACCCGTGTTGTGCTAACTATCTCACACGGGCAACCGACTGGGGTAGGAACCAAGCTAAAAACGTTACTCACTTCCCTTTAATCGATAATTAATCATATTTATCAATTTAACTACTTAGTGTTCACATTAATATAACACTAAAAAAAATTGGAAAAATCAATTTTTGTATTTTTTTTTGAAAAAAAGTCAGAAAAAATATCACTTCTAAAAAACAGTGTTTAGTCTGTTGGAAATTTCCATGACCATTTTTATCTTTACCGTCAATGTATAATAATGCTAAGGACTCGACAGCTACATCAAGTTTAAACGAAAATTATAATTATAGTAAGTTTGTATTAAAAAAGGTAAGTTTTGTTTAATTTTCTCACAATTCACCACGGTTATGGTAAGATTTGTTGACGCAAAACCGGGAGAAAGACAAAAGAAAGCCTTGCATCACCAAAAGCTAAGTCAAGAGCAACAATCTGTTGGCTCAATCGGGAAAAAATCTTGCATCTCAAAAGCTAGCTCAATAAGGGACAATTCCATTTTTTAAGTTGGTTCAAATCTTCCCAATGGAACTATTCGCAACAAACATTACCGTGATTATTACCGCCGAGCTTACCACGAGAGACGGTAACGCGTGACGCCATCCCTGGTAAAGAAAAATCCCGGCCCGGTAGGCAATGCCCGTTTTCTCTCCGACGCGGCGCGGGCTGAGAGCCCGGTAGGTGTCGCATTCATCATTCCGAGAGGACTCCGTTTTTGGCCGTTCTGGCAGCTTGCACACACCACACGTCTGCAGCACATAAAAGTTTCTGGCCAATTAATCCATCGATGTGAGGCGCTGGAATTGCTCGTATCATGTCCCTACCAGTGCACCACTGTGCCAGGCAGGGCATGCATAGTAGTAGTACTAGTACTAGTCCTATAACATAGGACCATGTGTCCATGACCACACTGGAATCAACAAGAAACCGGCACTACGAAAGTTAAAAGGGTTTTCAAAGAAAACAAGAGGCGAGCAATGCGATCCTGGGGCCAGACCGACCCGCGGACCCGGTGGTGCTGGTGCATCAACCTGTCCCACGTACTGGAGTCGCCGACAGGTATGTTAGACAAGAGGGAAGGCCGAGCTATTACTTCTTCCGTTTTATATATTGTACGATGTTATTGATACGTTCTACCATTCATCTTATTAAAATTATCAAAAAAATAAAAAATGGATTATACAACATCGTTAAACACGTTCTACTGTCCGAACGGATTATATTAATTAGTAGAATGCATGACAATCCTAATATTTGAATAGCTACAAACAAAGATATACCAATACAGAAAAAGGAGCCTCTAATGTTGGAATTGCCCTCCTCCCACCCCAAGCAAACAAGCGCAACCACAACGTTGATCAATTCTGTCACGCGTAAAAGCATATGAACAAGTATTGGCCACCATCTTTGTTTCTTTCGTACTAAAATTAGTTTTGACTCAAAAGTAAATTTAGTATAAATTAATCAGGGGTACATCCGCGCTAAGGCATGTGAGGAATGAAACTACATCTCTGTTAGTGAAATAGGAATTAGGGTCCCCCTTTCCCCGCATAGCCGAGGTCATACTCCCACTTCGTAAAGAAAAAACCACGCTGTCATCATCATAAGCAATTGTTATTAGGGCAGGGGGTCCGGGACCTGCCCTGGTTCGGGTCCCGGGGCTCCCATGCCCCTCTAAGTCACACACCCCTCTTTCAGAGGAGTGCCGAGACGTAAAAAATCTATATCTATAAAATAACAAGGCAGAGAGCCCGGAACCCGCCCTGGCTTAGATCCCAAGGCTCTCTCGCCTTTCTAGGTCACACACCCCTCCTTGAGAGGACTATGAAGACCTACAAGATTTATATCTATAACATAACAAGGCAGAGAGCCTTGGACCCGTCTGGCTCGGGTCCTAGTGCTCTCTTGCCTTTCTAGGTCACACACCCCTCCTTGAGAGTACTGTAGAGATCTAGAAGATATATATCAATAAAATGACAAGGCAGCGAGCTCGGGACCCACCCTGGATTGGGACCCATGACCCCCTTGCCCTTCTAGATCAGGCACCTCTCCTTGAGAGGAGTGTGGAGATCTATAAGATCTACATCTATAAGATAACAAGGCAGATCCCGTGCCCTGTTAGGTCTCGTACTCCCTGTGTAGGGAGAAGTGTCGAGATATACAAGATCTACATCTTAAAATAGCAGGTTGGGGGGAACCCAGGACCTGACCTAGCCCGAGTCCCAGGGCCCTCCCTACCCTTCTAGGTCACACGTCCCTATTTGAGAGGAGCGTTGAGACTTATAAGATTTATATCTAAAGATACCAGGCTAGGAGGAGCCTGGGACCAGACCTAGCCCGACTCCTCACTACTAAAAAAGAGTTTTTCGTGGCAGCTAAAATTGGTATTTCCTGAAGGCTAGGCAAACCGCTTGTGACCAAAGATCAGAGAAATGTAAGGTCTTCACAGGCAGGACTTCAAACGCCAGCGACAATCGATTTTCATTGGCGGTTATGTTAAGCGTGCCGCTAATGATAATTGAATTTTGCTAGCAGCTATGTTAAGCTGGCCACCAGCGATAATCGATTTTGAGGCAAAAAAATGAAAATAACCACATGCAGTTACCCTCTAACCGCCAGCAAAGAGCTCTGCATTCCCACACCCAATTCTCAAATCCACATCATAGAGCCCTTCATTCCTAAACCTAAATCCCAAATCCTTGCTGTCGTCTAGGGATGGCAATTTCCCTCCTGGGCCAGGGACCTACCCCTACAGGGACCGGGGCGGGTGCTTATTTTGACCCGCGGGGAGTCGGGGTCGGGCCCCGGCCATGGGCGGAAGCGGGGGCAGGTGAGGACAGCCACCCGCGGGTCACCTGCGGGGCCCCGAGGGATGTATATTACACTATTAACACTAGAATATTACACCAAAAAGCCCATCTAGCCCACCTTATATAAAGCAAAACCCTAAATTCCCCACTCATTCTACCCTATATTCATTTCCTCATGCCACCTAACCACCCAGCCACCACTCTCCACCGGCGGACGGCGCGTCTCCCTCCGGGGAACGTGTAGCGGCCAGGCACGTGCAATGGCATCAGCGGTGGCCATGCACGAGTGGTTGCGCTGTTGACGACCAAATTTGGTAATTCAGAGTATCGGAGATGAAGATAGAATCGAAGAGGATCAAAGAGATTAGATCGTATCGGAAACAAAGTGAGAATCGGCTGAAGTCCGAATCGGCTGTGAACTGGATCGGCAGAGTCAGAGTCGGACAAGGTTAGCCGATTGAGCCGATTTCGGTAATATGACTCGGTACACGTCATCGGGTTGTGTTAGCGTGTTTCATATGGATTGCCATGCACGGCTAGAGTCCTGAGGAGGCAATTGTATCTATTAATTAGGATATTTTATGTAATTTCCTTATAGATATTCCTGGTAAGAGTCCACCTAAGGGACTTGTTCGTTAGTTGGATTTGTATTAGGTTAATATGAGTCGTGTCTATGATGGACAATGTTTGTATTTTCGGGTATAAATATAATCCCGAGGTCTTGTAAATAATAACAACACACATTCAATTAATCTCGGTGCATCGCCACCTTTGTTTTCTACTTTTCAACAAGTTTGTGCTCTCCAGTCGTGCTGCATCAATTTGATCTTCGACGAAAAGGTATATCTTGTCATGGCGATTTGCATCATTAGGGCTAGTGCTTACATCTCCATGACACTCTAGTTCTATGTTGTAAATCTCCGAGTTATCATATACATTATATAATTTAAATCGACAGTGCAATCTACTTGCATCGGCTAGATCCTGTTTAGGGTTTCGTCGATATCGGCTAGATTACTTCGATAATTTAGATTATATAATGTATCAACCATCCTAAAAAGACGATCATTGGCTTGATTCTCTAGATGCCATGTTTCTCTGTATACTTAATGCTGCATTGGTTAAGTCCAACCTATTAAGTCGTACTTAGAAGCATGATATCTAGCCTGCCTTATGATTGTCAATAAGGATAGTATCGGAGTTTCAGCCGATCTTATCTGTTTAGAATGTTTAACATGGTTTTATGCTTTGTTTTATATTCTGTATTTAATCTTCATTGCTTAATCAAGAGATTGTATCGGATTTACAACCGATATGCAGTTAGATTTAAATATCGGCTATGACATTGCTTTTATGTGATCATTATTTCATGTTGCGATAGACTTAAGCAGTTTATACTATCTCGGTTCAGTCCGATCTATACCAATTGTTTATTTCTAAAGTAATCATGATTCTTTGATTGCATGACACTAATATCTACAGCCGATATACTAGTTTTTAGGGTTATTTTCATAATTACTTATACCTTACAGCCGATTCATGCTTTATTGCATTGGCTAGGTCACATACGATATGAAATCGGCACTATGGTTGATTGTCTATCGTTTTCTAATATTCTTTGCATATTTTTTCTTGTTGATTGCAGGATCAAATCAACTGGCACGCCCTTGAACCTAAAACCCTAATTTTGGACCTACACTAGAGTTAAGCAAATCTCTCAGGCCAGTGTGTGTTTTTTGCATCAACATGCGCCAGAGGCCACACGCTGACACGTGGTCATCCTCATCGGTGTCAACGGCCGGGGGTGGCGCATCCGCGATGGCAGCCAGGGATGGCGTATCCACGTCGGTCATGAGGCGCAGTGCACCGGCACCGGCGCCCAATCCCTAACCACCCCACAGTCGCCGCCCCTAGCCCCAACTATCGATCGCGCATCCTCATCTCGCCGGCCACCTTAACGTCGTTCGCTGTTGCGGCAGCCCTCAGCCGTTGTGGATGCATCGACACGTCGAGTTGTACTCACCTCGTCGCCGGAGCTCGCCCATCCTCATTGCTCCTCACTTGTCACCCCAGCGGCCCAGCCGGGTGATGCGAGGCCCCTCTCACCCGCAGGGTCCCCTGCGGGGGTGGGGACGGGGGATGTTTTCCACCTGACCACCTCTGCAGGGTCGGGACCGAGAGGAGAAGTCAGGGAGCGGGGGCGAGGGTGTTCCAGCCTAATCCACCCCCGACACGCCTTGTTGCCAAACCTACTGCCATCGTCTCCATCACTGGGTCGAAGACCAAGCTCGCGCCTGACCTGCCCGCCAACCCGCCATGAACGAGCCCACCGGTGTTGTGGACGAGCTCACGCATGGATCCGCTGCCACCCACCGTGGACGAGCTTGCACGCCCGCGCGATTCGTCAGCGCCAAATCCATCACGACACGACTCATCACCTGCGATCCTTGAGTCTCGACGATAGGAGGGTGTGTGGAGGTTGACAAGGGAGGGACGATGTAGTCGGTGAGGAAGGAGTGGGTAGATAGCCACCTTCGAATGCGTGCTCCTGAGGAAGGGCGTGGCCGGCCGGTGGCACAACCGTCATGCCCGAGGCCCGTCTCCCCAACATCACTAGCACCAAGTCGGATCTGCGCTCCCCGCTGCCCACTCCCCTGCATCGTTACCACCAAACGCCGCCACCTCCCGCGCATGAGCGCCGCCACCGCCGCCCCTCCGTGCTCCCGAGGAAGGGCGTGGCTGGCCGATAGCAAAACCGCGGCTCCCGCGGCCCAGCTCCCCCGCGCTGCTGCCGCTCAGCCGGATCCACTCCCCGCCGCCCACTTCCTCACGCTGTTAACGCCGAGCGTTGTACCCTCCCCCGCACGAGCACCGCCGATGCTACCTCCTCCCCGTGCCGCTACTGCTGAATGCCGGAGCCACCCCCTCCCCTATCGTTGCCTCGGTTGGATCTAGGAGAGAGGGGAAAAAAGGAAAGAGGGAGAGCTCTGGATCTAGGAGAGAGAGGAAAAAAGAGGAAAGAACGCAAAAAAAGGAAAGTGTGTGTCCTCTTATGTTGCCCCACGATTTTTGCTAGTGGGCTTTTAAGACCAGCTTGTAAAAATTTGATTTCTGCAAGTGGTATCTTAAGAGCACCGCTTGTAAAAATCATGTTATTTTTAATGACGGTGCTCTTAAGATGACCGCTTACGAAAATAGATTTTCAATGGCGGATACTAACTCGGAACCTCCAGTTGTATTTTCGCTGGCAGTTTTCACATATGGCCGCTAGAGAAAATAATATGGTGATGCCATGAAAATTTGATTTTGTAGTAGTGCCTAGGGTCCTCCTTACCCTTCTAGATCACACGTCCCTCTTTGAGAGGAGTATTGAGAGCTATAAGATTTATATCTATAAGATAGCATGCCAGGAGGAGCCCGGGACCCGCCGTGGCTCGGGTCCTAGGCCCCCAAGCCCTTCTAGGTTCACTCTCCCTTCCATGAGAGTAGTGTGGAGATCTACAAGATCTACACCTTGTAAATGTGGACTTTGTATGTTCTAAACTCCTTCATCAAAGACATCTTCGAGAAGCTCGTCTATAGTAACGAGACTTCCTATTAAGGGGCACGGGGGTGTGCCCGAGGACTAGAATAGTCCACAGACTCATCCCCCTGCCAACTGTTGGCTAGTGCATGGAAGTTCACAAAACAGGTTGACAATTTGATTTCCAAGTTGTCTGGAGAAAGGACATGGAAAAGATGGTGGTGCGAAGTCACTTGGGAAAATAGGAGCAAAGCCACGCATCGGATATACCCAACGACACCCAGTTGTGCCAGTTGGCAAAAAAGTGGAGCGGTGACATTATCTCAGCAAGGTTTGGGCCCATCGGGCCCAACCCTCAGCACGTGGCAAGAGATACAAAGGCCCAGCTGGCTCAGGTCTTCTCCCGGGGGAGCCCGGGGCAATTTAAGGAACAAAGTCTTTGGTAGATTTGTCATTAAGAGGCCGGTGAACCACCAGACAAAGACAAGACAACTCATAGAGGATTCCTAGACTATATCAGCACTGTAAGCCCCTCCTTGAAGTATAAAAGGAAGGGAATATACCACTTAGAAGAGGATGATGCCCAATTCCTAGTCTAAGAACAGCAGAAATCTTGTTCTTTCTCCAGATCTAGATAGTCCAAACACAGGAGTAGGGTGTTACACCTCCGGGTGGCTTAAACCTATATAATCTCTATGTTCATTTGGTTTTTGCGGTTTTTGTCATGCCCCCTGTGATCTAACTTCATTCGTAGCTAACTCTCCGGCTGAATCTTCACTGGGGGGTTTGCACCTCTCCGTTGTTGGAGGACCGCTTCTCTGACAATCTTCAAAACGAATTACGAATGGAAGTTATAATTTATCCATATTTTCTTCAAGTTTCGCCAAACTTATTGTTCTATTAAGTATACGGTATGTTAAAAAAATAAAGCCTACAAAGTTTCTTGTTTGAGTTTTGAACTACTATGAATTTATGTTTATATTCAAAATTTCCCAAAAATATATTTCATAATTAAGTACAAACACTTATTAAAAAATTTTAAAAAATATTATGGGCAAATTTATATATATGTGTGTTCTTTGGCTTAATTGCTAATGTAGAGAAAAAATTATGATTAAAAAAATCAAATCTGAAATTAAAGTTTAAAATTTAAATTTTGACTACATCTAATAAGCTAAAGATTTAAACAATAGAACTATATGATTCACGCACTTGAACCCACTTAAGGCCCTTTCTTTTGTGCAACTACAAACTACAACTTTTTCGTTTTCCATTAGCACACTTTTCAAATGGTTAAATTGTGCGTTTTTTTAAAAAACTTTTTATATAAAAGTTTATTTTAAAAATCAAATAAATTCAGTTTTTAAATTTTTAATAATTAATATTCAATTAATAATGCGTAATGACTCGTCTCATTTCAGATGTTGTCGGGGATGATGCTAGAACAAAATGAAAGATGGTGTCACTCACTTATTTTACTCTATTTTGGATCACGTTCAATTAGGTTCATGCGAGTATGAATTTTGACTGTGAGAAATGTACATATGGTGAAAATTGATAAACTATAGCTAAAATATTTTTTTAACACCCGTCTGCTATGGGTGTGTTTGGTTGCGCCTGGCTCGCATCCACGCGTGCAGCCGACCCATGTTTGGTTGCATGCACTGCCTCCGGGGCCTAGCTCCACGCATGCAAAATCATCTCCCTAGCTAGGCCCGAGGGAAACGGCCAAATCGAGCTCGCTCGTCATCCTGGCTAAGAGTGTGCAGGCGCGGGGATGAGGGGATGCAACGCAGGGACTTGCAGGTGCAGGAGGCGGCAAAGGTCACGCATCAACTCACCTCCCTCCCCCATTTGCTCCTTCGACATCTGCCGAGTCGTCGTGGTCTCCATCGTCGCTGCCCATCGTCGTCCCCATCATGCATGACTGTCGTCTTAATGGCCGTTGTAGCTCGCCCAACCGGATCTAGCAACCACGTGCTCACCACACCACCATATCTGGCCAGACGAGCACCGCCGCTCCACCGTCACACTGCCACCGCCTCTCCTCCACTATGCCTCTCCGCTCCTTTTTCATCGATTCTCTAGAATTGTCGCCAGCCGTCGTCCCCTCTTTCAGTTGCCAGGATGCGGAATCCGTGCAATCAACCAAACAAAATCTCTTTCAAACTGTATCTCTCATGCAAGCAACCAAACAAAATGTTATACTAGTCGGGCTACACTAATACAACTAACCAAATAAACAATTGCATGTGTGTCTCATCAGCCAGGCCTGTGGAGATTATGGGTACCACATACCCACAGATCTAATTTATCCGACTAGTTATAGGGGATATATTGTGTATATAGAATATGTATAAAACTAGGACTCGGGTATTACGTTGACTTGTGTATCCAAGCACAGCCTGTAGTCCTGGTTTGTTAAGATTATAAAGTAGTTATAGGAGATTTAATCTGTAAAGAGTTGAATCTCTATCTTGTAAACCATTTCCCTCCGGCTATATAAGGAGGACAGGATGCCTCTTGCGGGCATAACCAAATCAAGATCGTCAGATCAATATACCACTCGATGGATCAATCCCAAAAATAGGAGTAGGGTATTAGTTCTTTCAAGAAGGCCTAAACCTGTCTAAATCCTTTGTCTTTCAACCCATGCACTTTCCATCTTGTGCGCTACGCACTTTTCATATTGCCGAATTCTATTCCGACAGTTGGCGCGCCAGGTAGGGGCAACATCAAGTTCTTCACCGACCAAGTGTGATGGGATCTTCATCAAGCATCGACAACTTCGCCTTTCCTCCGGGGCAGGCGTACCGCTTCGGGCAGCCTCGACTTCATCACAGATAACTTCGGCAAGATATCTCTTCTCGACTCGGCATCAAACCTGTCGGGAAGGGATAACATCTCACCGCCGTTTGGCCTCCCAAACGCGACTGAGATCTATTCCAAGGCACCCTTCCTCAAGATGGCTTCAAACCACTCGGGCGAGGGATCTACAACAACTTCTCTTCCTACGCCAAGTCCACCTCAAGATGCGCAAGCATACCAGATGATCGTCATGCAGCTCCCGCCAAACCTTGCCACTGTTTTCAGATTAAGGCCACCGTCCCCACGTAGGTCCAGATCCAATCTGGCCCCAACCAAGATCGGATCTGGCTTTAGAGAGGTCGGCGTCATCCTTCCGTCGCTCGGCACCTGCTCCTCCACCGAGCTCGCCGCCTACCTCAGCTCCTCGGAAGAAAGCATCCATGGCGGTTGCACCAACATCGAGGCTGCAGACGCTCTGACTTCAACGACAACTACACCCCAGTCTTCAACGGTGTTTTCATGGCCAACAATGAGTCCGACACAGAGGTCACTGCGCGGCTACAAGCTGAAGAAGCAGCCCGAGCTGAAGTGGAGCCGGAGTGAATCAAGCTGGAGCAAGACAGGATCAGATTAGATAAAGATAGAGCCAGACATGAACAAGAGCGGCAAGCACAAGAAGAACAAGACCGCCTGCACAGAGAAGATGAAGAAAGGAGGCACAAGGAAGAGGAGGATCGCAGACTCAGAGACCTAGCCGAGGCTGAACGCAGGGCTCAACAACTCATTGGGAAAACCGTTGTCGATAACATCAACGTGTTCCTCACACCACAACAAAACGCAGTCGAGGTGGTCACTCTCCTTGGCACGCTACTCGGCGCTGCCCCAACTCATGTAACACTGCTGATAAATCAAGTGAAGACCCTGGTTGCATCAACCATCCCGGCCACTAGAGCAAGCCCACGTCCCAGTGAATCTACATCAAGAACACCCGCCGGTAGCCGCTTGCCATCTTCCAGGCCAAGAGACAGTCGAGATCCTGAGCGGAGCAAGACTAATTCCTGCCATGATGCCGGAGCACGCCGAGAGCAGTCAGTTCATTCGCCCGCCGGCCATGTCGCCCATCCACCGCCTCGCTCCAGAGATTGGAGAGCAGATTCAGGATATCACAGTCCCCCCATGGCTTCAATCGACCTGAGGGACACCTTAAACCAACACTGCAGAGAGAGAGAGGCATCACAATTCAAGATGATAGCGATTGCGAAGGGGTCCCGGCCTTCACCAGCGACCTGCATCAATTAAATTGGCCAGTCGGTTTCAAGCCAACTGACATCGAGAAGTATGACGGTAAAACTGACCCCGAGTCATGGCTCACCATCTACACGCTCGCAATTCACGTAGCAGGAGGAGATAGCAAGGCCATGGCGAACTACTTGCCGGTGGCATTGACCAACTCGGCTAGGAACTGGCTCACAGGGTTACCACGAGGCACTATCGGTTCCTAGAGCGAGCTCCGCGACCACTTCATCACAAACTTCCAGGGTACTTTCAAGTGCCCTGGGACACTTCGAGGTCTACAACATCGTTCAGAAGCCAGACGAAACCCTGAAGGAATACATACGGCGCTTCTCCGAGAAGCGCAACAAGATTTTGGACGTCACTGACGATAACATCATCGTCGCATTCACAAGAGGACTCCACAACGACTTACTCATTGGAAAATTCAGCTGCAAGCCTCCTAAGACAGTCAAGCAAATGTTTGAGAAGGCGAACGAGTACGCCAAATCAGATGATGCAGTCAAGGCCTCCAAGCAGTCGGCAGGAGGCTGGAACTCCAAGAAGAAGGATAATGATGGTAGGGCCGGTGCTAGCGGAAGCGGTGGAAAACACAAAGATCGCAAGCGTAAGCCCGAGGATCTAGTCGCCACCACTTCAAACTTCCAAAGCCAACAACCCCGAGTCAACACATATGACAAGATAATGAATGGCCCCTGCACGCATCACCCCAACAAAGGGCACGTGGCCAAAGATTACTACATCAACAACCAGTTCGCAGAGAAGTACGCAGCCCAAGTCAAGACACAGTCCGATGGAGAAGGCACCTCTGGACAAAAGAAGAATGAATACGACCCAAGTCAAGGAGCCTTTCAAGATGCCAGAACTGAGCTAAACCATATCTTCGGAGGTCCACTCACCTACGAATCAAAGAGAAAACAGAAGTTGACTGCAGGGAGGTCAACGCGGCTCAACCAGGAGTCCCTCAGTACTTGCGGTGGTCAGAGATTCCAATCAAGTTTGATCGCTCGGATCATCCCGACCGAGTGGTCCACCCGGGGCGGCACTCATTGATGGTAGCAGTGCGCTCAACATCCTCTATGCCAAGACCCTGAACGGGATGCAGATCCCTCGTTCCGAGATGAAGCTGAGCTCCGCTCCTTTCCACGGAGTTATCCCTGGATTGTCTTCTACACCACTCGGCCATATCACTCTTCCTGTCACCTTTAGCACAAAGGAGAACTTTCGCACGGACAACATCTGCTTCGAGGTCACCGACTTTGAGACAACCTACCATGCCATCCTGGGCGACCGACGTTAGCCAAATTCATGGTCGTACCTCACTACACCTACATGATGATGAAGATGGTCGGACCACGTGGAGTCATATCCCTGCACAGCGACGTCAAGCAGGCCCTCACCTGCGACAAGGAGAGCTGCGAGCTGGCCCAATCTCGTGAGAGATCACTCGGCCAACAGGAGGTCCGACTAGCTGCGTCGACATCACAAGAAGGAGAGGTCCCCACCAAGAAGACGACCAAGTCAGGAGAAGGCGACGCCAAGACCAAGAAGATTCTTTTAGATCCCTTCGATCCCTCTAAGACTGCGGTAATAGGCGCTGAGTTAGATAGCAAATAGGAAAGCGTGCTCATCACCTTTCTTCAAGCTAATAAAGATATTTTTGCGTGAAAACCATCTGATATGCCTGGTATTCCTAAAGAGGTAATTGAGCACACTTTAAATGTCAAACAACTCTTTAAATGTCAAACAAGACGCCAAACCTATCAAACAACAACGACTCCGTCGATTTGCACAGGACAGGAGAGACACCACTAAAGAAGTTGTTAACCAAGCTCTTGGTGGCTGGATTTATCAAGGAAGTCTACCATCTCGACTAGCTGGCGAATCGAATCTTGGTTCGGAAGAAGACAGGGCAATGGCGCATGTGCGTCGACTACAAGGGTCTTAACAAATCCTGCCTCAAAGATCCTTTCGGCTTGCCTCGCATTGACCAGGTGGTTGACTCAACAGCCGGCTGCGAGCTGCTCAGTTTTTTGGATTGCTACTCGAGATATCACCAAATCAGCTTAAAGAGTCTGACTGCTTGAAGACTTCATTCATCACCTCGTTTGGAGCATACTGCTACATCACCATGCCCTTCAGATTAAAAAACACTGGGGCTACTTATCAACGCATGATTTAGAGATGCCCTCAGTCACAACTCGGGCGCAACGTGGAAGCCTATGTCGATGACGTCGTCATTAAGACCAAGCAGAGGGACAACTTGATAGCTGACTTGTAAGAACCCTTTGCCAATATTTGCACTTTCAGGATGAAGTTGAATCCCAAGAAGTGCACCTTCGGAATATCGTCAGGGAAGCTACTTGGTTTCATGGTGTCCCAGAGGGGCATCGAGGCCAACCCGGAGAAGATCAACGCCATATTAAGTATGAAGCCACCGAGTTCCCAGAAAGACGTCCGGAAGCTTACCGGGTGCATGGCAGCACTCAGCAGGTTTGTTTCAAGACTCGGGGAACAAGGGATGCCTTTTTTCAAACTACTCAAGAAGACCGACGATTTCCAGTGGACTCTAGAAGCCTAAAAAGCCTTCGATGATTTCAAGACTTTCCTAACAACATCACCAGTGCTGGCCTCACCAATACCACAGGAGCCGCTATTGCTCTACGTATCTGCGACCTCACAAGTTGTGAGCACAGTACTGGTTGTTGAGCGCGAGGAGGAAGATCACATCCAAAGGTTTAGCGACCAATCTACTTCGTTAGCAAAGTCCTTGCTGAGTCCAAAACATGCTATCCCCAGGTACAGAAATTACTATATGGAGTCTTAATTACCATCTGGAAGTTGGCCCATTATTTTCAGAGTCACTTGGTTGCGGTGGTTACATCATTCCCACTCGGAGATATCCTTCACAACCGCAAAGTTACGGGACACATCGCCAAGTGGGCCCTAGAGCTGATGGCATTAGACATCACTTTTAAGGCCCGGGTTTCCATCAAGTCCCAAGTGTTAGCCGACTTCGTGGCTGACTGGACCGAGTGCCAAGAAGAAGTACCCGCGGAAAAATTGGAGTACTGGACAATGCATTTCGATGGGTCAAAGAGGATTTCAGAGACCGGAGCTGGAGTCATTCTAATTTCCCCGGCTGAGGAACGACTGAATTACATACTTTGGATCCACTTTTCAGCTTCACACAACATGCCCGAGTACGAAGATCTCCTCCATGGGCTGTGGCTCGCTATGTCTCTTGGGATACGGTGTTTGCTCTTACGTGGTGATTCCCAATTCGTGGTCAATCAGGTAATGAAGGACTGATCATGCCTCGACGATAACATGGCTGCGTATCGACAAGAGATTCGCAAGTTGGAGGACAAATTCAATGGACTAGAGCTAACCCATGTTCTTCGGCATAATAATGAAGCTGCAGACCGACTAGCCAATTTCGGTTCCAAAAGAGAAACGACCCCATCAGATGTTTTTGTTGAGCACCTCTACGAGCCAACTGTTTCGAACAAGTCACTCCCAGAAAAGGAAGCCAGCAACCAAGTCTTACTGATTGACGCCGACTGGAGAATACCCTTTATCAAATATTTGAAGCATCAAGAGTTACCTTCCGATAGGAACGAGGCCGAGCAGATTTCCCGTTGTAGCAAGGCCTACGTCATGATCGAACAGGAGTTGTACAAGAGGAGCCCGTCTGGTGTCCTGCAAAGATGTGTTTCACTCGAGGAGGGCCTACAACTCTTGAAGGACATCCACTCGGGAATATGCGGCAGCACGCACTTGGTTGAAAAGGCATACATGCAGGGTTTTTTCTAGCCTACAACGATCACTGATGCTGACAAGATCTTTCGTACCTACGAGGGTTGTCAATTTTTTGCTAGACAAATTCACTAGCCGCTCAGGAGTTATAGACCAATCCCCTCCCTTGGCCTTTTGCAGTCTGAGGGCTAGACATGGTGGGTCCTTTTAAACGAGCCCAAGGTGGATATACACACATTTTCGTTGCGGTAGACAAGTTTTCCAAATGGATCGAGGCTAAACCAGTTGCTACAATTACCGTGGATAAAGCTAGAGATTTCTTCATCAATATTGTACATCGCTTTGGCGTGCCTAATCGAATCATTACCAACAATGGCACCCAGTTTACAGGAGCACATGTTCAAAGATTTTTGCGAAGACTTCGGCATTAAGATTTGTTATGCATCTGTGGTGCATCCTATGAGTAATGGGCAAATCGAGCGCGTGAACGAGCTGGTTCTTCAAGGTATTAAAACTCGAGTTTTCGATAGATTGCGTCCCTATGCCGGCCGGTGGACAGAAGAGTTACCTTCAGTATTATGGTTATTGCGTACTACACCCAGTCAGGCTACGGGTCAGTCAATGTTCTTTTTAGTATATGGGGCTAAAGCGATTTTGCGGAGTGAAATGGAGTTCGAATCCTTGCGTGTGCGAAATTTCGATAATGAGTGTCAAGAGCAAGACAGGACAGATGACCTGGATCGGCTGGAGGAAGCCCGAGAGGCAGCCCTTATTCAGTCGGCCAGATATTTACAAGGTCTTTGGCGTTATCACAACTTAATGTCAGATCACATGCTTTTATAGTCGGGGATTGGTTCTTCGGAAGATTCAAACAACTAAGGATAAGGATAAATTATCACCTTTATGGGAATGGCCTTTTATAATTTTGGAAATCGCTCGGCCAGGAGTCTACCGATTAAAGCGTGAAGATGGAACAGTTGTAGACAATTCCTGGAATATAGAGCGTCTTCGTCGCTCCTATACTTAGAAAGTTCTTTGTAACCCTCGACTATGGACTTCAAGCAAAATTCATTCCTTGAGTTGCTAGTTGGGGGTTATCAATAATAATGGAGTATGATATTTTTCAGTTCAGTTTGTTTATATGACTTGTCATTGATTCTATTTGAGTTCGGATCTAGTGGATGAGGACTAAAAATTTTTCAATGACTTTGACAAGATTTAGTTTTAGAAAAGGTCGGAGATAAATTTTAAGAAATTTAAAGCTAGGTTTAGAACTTAAAACATGGCATTAATAAGTCATCATATAACGGATTGTAACTCCATGATTAATTTAAGGACAATGATTCATTCACCAAAGTTGTCTAGTACATCAGAAGCTATTTTATTTTACTAGCAGGTTCTTGCGCTTGATTGATTAACTCAAGAGGCTCTTTATCGATGGTACCATCAGCAAAACTATCTCTAGAAGTATCTATATCTACTCGAGGATACAAGACCAAACTCAGCCAGAGAGATAAACCAGGCTAGAAGGATACAAACACCCCCCTCCCCCCCCCCCCCCCCCCCCCCCCCCCAGAAAAACTAACAGCTAACTCGAAGGATCGAAAGCCTTACAACCTTATTGTACGACTAGCTAACCGCTGTATAACCCACTATGCAAAGAAGCAAGCTAGCTAGCTTGCCCAGGCCCTACCACCCTGACGATCTGGGCCCACCTGTCACACTGTCACCACGTACGAACGGCGACCGATGCGTCCGGCGCCGGTCGCCGCTAATGGTGTGGACGGCTCAGCGATGGCGCCGCCCACCGCTATCTTTGCCATTTGTGCTGGTGTGCAAGCAACGCTAAGCTAAGCTTAAGTCCAAACTAAATCATTTTCATTAGCGACTCACAAACGACCACGCGATGATGATGATAACGATGATTCCAAGAATACGCGAGATATATGTATATACGCCCTTATAATTAGTCATAGTTAGCTTGTCTCGTGACAGTAGGCATGCATCTGCTTGCATTTTTTGCATATGCTCCCAAAATGGCACGAGCGGAGGTAGTTAGGTAGTTAGTTACTACTGTAGTACTTAGTGTACTATCATGATTCTTCAAGGATCATCAATATAATTGATCATATTAGAGGTAGAGCATATACGGCCTCTGTTTTAATTTTGCTGTACGTGTTCATGTCGTACTAAACCTAGCTAGGGACACGAAAAAATCACTAATTAATCATGCATGCTGAGATTCCTTGTGAATCCATGCATTTGAAACCTCCAACTGTAAGATTAATTTGTCCGTATCCATAAATATATCCATATATAACTGCGTTTAAAGCAGTACTCTGGATTAGGCACATTTTCATTTTCTGTGTTAGGGTAAATGATATACAAACTGAAAAAAAATGTTTAATCCAAACGTCATGTATACCTGTTGATTCCGTAAACAAGCTTTGAAAAATAAATTTATTTTATTTTCTTTAGAAACTGTATAGAATTTTTAAAAAAGCAGTGTTTACCGGTTCGGAAAACGTGCTAATTAAGTGTAAACGAGTAACTAGCTTTGCCTAGCAAGCACAAACGAACAGAACCTTACTCCGTTGGTTGCTTTGTAGACACCTCCCCAGTTTGTACAGTAAAAATTTTGATGAAAATAGCACAAAAGGTATGGTGATGGTGCTGTGGGTATACGATTTTATTATCGGAGTTCATATCATAGTGTCTACAAATATCATATCTACAGTATACTTTAGTAAAACTTTAACGAGATCATGGAGCCATTGCCCGTTGGTCGACTTCTCTAGGTGTGATGTGTGTACTAGTCTGTGTGTATGTTTCATATAATTAAAAAATTCTCACATACTTCCTCCATTCCAAAAATATCTAGGTAGACTACCTATAATAAGGAATCTGAATATGTGGTGTCAAATCCTCACCTATATTACATTTTTTTTTTCGAGGGTGGAAGGAGAACATAGCTCAGTAGTCGAAAAGTCCCTACAACTTAACAAAAACACACACGAATAACGCGCGGTAGAAAAGATAGAGACAGTAAGCAACAGTACACTACCATACAAGAAGCTAAAATCCCGGAGCATCATAGAACTTCTTCTTTACCTGGTGTTAGCGTTTTCACCTGTCAGCTTATGATGGCGCATATACTGCCATTGGAGGAGTACGAGTATCATTTTCAGACTCTACAGGATCTACTGCAGTGCAGTAACGCGTGGCCGGCCACAGGGAGGGCCGTCCTGCGGTTTGTGGGGTCTTGAGGTGTTGTGGAGGCACATGAGGAGGTGGCTGCTGATAGGTCAAAACCTTTTTACCCCCACATGCCATTGTCTAGGAAGGAATCACCTTACCCACAACACACACACAACACAACACATTGATCTTGCCAACTTTTACTTTTAACTGGCGGGATTATTATTCAACTCCTCTTTTGGTCACGGCGACCTAAACAATGTTGTTTTGACACTTGACAGTAATACTGCCCCCCAAAAGATTCTATAAAATGGAGTAACTTGGTGAAGTTACTAGACTATTGCCACAAATTTACTTTTGAAGATAAATGTGTACAGATGGTATCTAATGTAAATATTTTAAAATATATTACTCCAAGTAATGCTTAAACTAGTAATAATAAATTTTAAAAACACACACTATAAACGTTGGCACTCACAAACACGTGCATTCATCCATATGATCGCACACGCATCTTACTTCTACGAACATCTTCAAAAAACTAGATCAGATAGATCGATGAAGTCACTGTAGATACCTCGTTGTCGATAGGTACCTCACCTATTACTGAAAGAATAATTAGTCAAAAATACGAGCACATGTGTTAAGTCTAAAATTTGAGCGATGGACTAATTCTACTATAAAAACCTATTTAAAATGACATGATCGTACCTCGTATTTTGTTTTCTCCTAATTGTTTATTTCAATTCGATAATGTCGCAAAATGAAATAAAATGTTATTTGTTGACTGTTGTGATGGTATAGGGTTTCCACCTGAAGTTTGCAAAGGGTGTATCATAGAGTATCGGCTTTTAACCTTAGGTCTCTTCTTTTCTTTAGCTCCAAACTACAACTTCCATTTTGACCTTTTTCTTTATTTTTTTGATATTTTGATAATTCATGATGTTTTTTTCGGTTTCCCTTCAAGTGACTCTCTCCGTCTTAAAATACAATAATTAACAACCTCTATTTTAAAATATAGCACCTTAATAGTAAATTAGATAATTACGAATCCAGACACGATATGTTTAGCTTCGTAGTATTATATGGTGTATGTTGCTTTATTTTGGAACATATGAAATATATACGTTCATAAGAAGTTCTCTTTAAGAAACAACACATTCTCTGGAGAGCCGGAACTTCCTAGACGACTTTCAAATAAGTTCAATATTACAAGTATATCCCCACTTTTAATTCTACCAATTTTGATATCATTTTTTGAAAAAATAAATAAATATTCTTTTCCACCTTCCCCTTCCCTGAAAAAAGGGATAATGTTTTCGGTTACCTGCGGGAGAAGTAACCACATGACACACCCAAGACCTAAAAAGAACCTCCGGCAAAGTAACCCACACAAACACAAACTTGAACCCTCACTTCCCTCCCCTATTAGTATATCTCTTTTTTGCTTTTTCCCTTTCTTTTTCTTTTTTTCTCGAGGGGTTAAAACTTTGCCATCCACAGTTGAGAGGGGTGGGACCCATCCCCAGGTGGGCCCACCCTCGAGCCCTCTTGTCATCTTCCCCCCTCGCCTCTAAGTCCGTGCCCCCCCGCCGCGTGTGTTCCCCTCCGCTCCTCTCCTCTCGCTCCGTTTCCCAAAGAAATTAGAGAAGAGAGAAAAAAAAATTTCTCCACGAGGAAATAGTAGCGAGGCGAGACGAGACGAGAGGAGGGGAGAGGAGGCAAGCTTGAGGAGGAAGAAGGCGGCGGCGGCAAGGTCTCGAGCTTGCTGGTAGCTCCGCCGGGGAGGAGGAGGAGGCGATGCGGATCCCGCGGAGGAAAGGCGGGGCGGGGCCGCTGGTGGGGGCGCCGAGCCGGAGGGCGCAGGTGGCGGCGGTGTTCGCGCTCGCGCTGCTGCTCGGGGTCTCCGTGCTCTACGACAGCGCCCACATCGCCGCCTCGCTCCGCCGCCACGGCGTCGGCGGGAGTAGCGGCGGCGGAGGCGGAGGTGGAGGAGATGGCGCCCGCGCCTACACCAACACCAAGCTCTCCGCCACGACGGTAAGCAAACAAGCAAGCACCACGCCGCGCGCTCTGTCCCCTTCGCTGTCGTCTCTCCATGTGCTGACGGTTTCGGGAACACCACTCCCCGCAGGAGGAGGCGGAGGCGGCCGAGGTGCGCTCCCCACCGGCGCAGGGGGTCGAATCGGCGGAGGCGGCGACGGATCGGGGCCAGGCTCCACCGGAGCAGCCGGTGGCCGCGGACTCCGGAGCGTCGTCAGCCGAGACCCCGCCGTCTCTGCTGGAGCAGGTGACGGAGACGCCGCCGCGGCCGTCGTCGTCGTCGGCGGCGGCGGCGGAGGAGGGAGGGGATCACGGTGGCGAGAGATGCGACGTGTACAAGGGGAGGTGGGTGTACGACGAGGCGAACGCGCCGCTGTACAAGGAATCCGCCTGCGAGTTCCTCACCGAGCAGGTCACCTGCATGCGCAACGGCCGCCGCGACGATGACTACCAGAAATGGCGGTGGCAGCCCGACGGCTGCGACCTCCCCAGGTACGCCGCGCCGCCGCCGTACTACTTTTCCCCACAACTCCCTTTCCCCTGCATACTCTAGCTCTACGGATGTATAAGTATACGTGTACGTGTACGTGTACGGTGTACGTACGTACAGTTGGGGTAGGCAGGCGTGCGCTTTCACTTCGTGAACTGGAAAGCGCGGGTGTACGCGTGCTGCGTGTGTGGGCGGCTGCGGAGATCATGTGTGGTCTGTGGCATGGTGAGGTGTTTTGACCGCAGATGCGATTGCGAGCGATGAGTTTGGGTTGGAGGGGTGCGCGCGTCATCGTCTTCTTTCTTTTTTTTATTTTTTTTTATTTTTTTTGCTGCTTTGTCTGTTCTACCGAATTTCTTGTTGACGTGGGTGGTGCGCTCAAGGTCTCCGGCTGCTGCTGGTGCCGCAATTTGCGTATGGGGGTGTGGCCATGGTCGTTGATACTACTTGCTATCTCTGCCTGATGTCATTCCATGAGTGCCGTCACTGGTTTGGGGGCACGATTAGGCTATAAAATAGTGGACCGGGAATTAGTTTAAGCGGGGAAAGCAGCATATGGTGTTGTGGATTCTGTCAACAGCTAACTACTCCGGGGAGGGGTTTCTGACATGTTGTAGTGTTGCTCGATATAATTCTAGGATGCCATTGCAATTTGCTATAGTTCTTAGGGGATCATTGCGCCGTAGCAACTTGTGCGTTTTACATTTACACCAGCTGATCAGTACTTGCAAATTAAGAACGATGGTGGTTTTTTTGTTTTACTTTAACAACGGGAGTTGCGGAGATCCTTTTTCTAATTCTTGCAAGGGTTTTGTCCTAATTGTTGTTTGTAGTCCAAAGTTCAATCAAGGCAAGTGGTTGTGCTGCATCACACTGCATTATGACCACAAAGTAGATCTGGTGTGCTTGATCCATTGAAACATGTACTCATGAGCTATGTTTCTTTGCATCCAAGATTGGTATACATTGTACTTTAATTGGTTAGGTGCTATAATTGATGAGAAAAGAGACTGCACCTATTGATCAGTGTAGTCTTCAAATGTATTAATCAATTCAATGGTTGATAGAGAGGTTCTGTTTGTTACAGAAAGTTGTTAGGAGGGGAACCTGAGTGGTTTGAAATCTGAAAATAAATGGTAGTTGCTGGATGACAGGGTTTGAACTAACTTTTAACATATCTATATTGGGATGTATTAGAGTTTATGCATGTCTATCATACAGTTCTAACAGGTGAAGTCTTTATGAGACGCTGGACCGTATTTTCAAGTTGCAGACAAGTTTTATGTGCTGATAAATCATGAAATCTTGATGTAGTACTTTCTGGGAAACTCAAGTGTATGAATGTTGAACTGTTCTTGGTTGGATAGGAAAAGATTAAATCCAATCCCATGGGATGAGCAGGATTTTGATTCAATTTGTGGGCCTAATCTCTCCATCAAAATGAGTCCTAAGTATTGGTCTAAGAAAAACATCCAACCAAATTCATATTCTATAATCTATATTATGCAGTTTTTGTTACAGGTTTTTTAAAAGAAAAAACTGAATTTGTGGCTTGAAAAAAAATTCCCAGATTTGATGCTAAGTTGCTTCTGGAGAAGCTGAGGAACAAAAGACTGATGTTTGTGGGGGATTCGCTGAATCGGAACCAATGGGAGTCCATGGTGTGCCTTGTCCAATCTGAGGCTCCCTGGGAGAAGAAATCGCTTGTCAAGAATGACTCTCTAAATGTCTTCCGCCTTGAGGTAATTAACTACTGCACTGTTCCTAACATGACAAATAATGGAATAATAATTTAATGGATTACAAAACAGAGTCACAGACAATCACTAACAATATGGCTATAACCGGTTCTATAAAATATCACTATAATTAATAAAAAATCTAATAGATTCCATAGCTATATGTCTTTGTACATTTCTATTTTTCCCGACCAAAGAGTAATGGCTAATGTCTTACATTTCTAACTTGGAACATTTACATGGAATATTTCAGGAGTACAATGCTACTATTGAGTTCTATTGGTCACCTTTTCTAGTTGAGTCAAACTCAGATGATCCAAACATGCATAGCATCGTTGACCGCATAATCAAGCCAACATCAATCGCAAAGCATGCAGCGAATTGGGAAGGGGTGGACTACTTGATTTTCAACACTTATATTTGGTGGATGAATACACCAGAGATGAAAATTTTGTGAGTGGCTTCTAAAACCTAATTTATGATCCTTGTGGACATTGAGACTAGAATGCTGGACAAAATCTTTGGGATTGCCTGGAATATTATGATATCCTGGACTGCTAGACTAAGCTTGTGAATGCACATTGATTGCAGACGTGGTGGGTCCTTTTCAAAGAAACCAGTGAAATATGACGAAATGGAACGTGTGGCTGCTTACCGGAAGGTCCTCAAGACATGGTCTAGATGGGTAGAAAAGCATGTAGATCCAAAAAGAAGTACAGTCTTCTTCATGAGTGTGTCACCTGTGCATATGCAGTAAGTCCTCCCTCCTCTCTGTGTGGGTCGTGTATCCGTGTGTCATTTGATTTCTCAGAGGGATCCACAAAAGGCACACATTTAAATCCTTTACATAGCTAGGAAATTAAAATGGTGCTGTTAGCTTGAAAGTTCAGATAGTGGTAATGTTATTCTGATGTCATATCTTGTGCAATTCTAGTGAAAATGGCTGGGTGTGCTCATGGATTGTATGATAACTTTTATCTTTTATACAGGAGCGAGGGCTGGGGAAAACCAGATGCCATAAAATGCTTCTCTGAGACGCAGCCAGCTATCAATTACACAAAGAAATTGGAGGTGGGCACGGACTGGGATCTGTTTTCTACAGCTCATCATGTGACAAAGGCTATGAAGAGGGTGCCAGTGCACTTCATCAACATAACGGCGTTGTCAGAGATCCGCAAGGACGCACACACATCGGTGAACACCCTGCGGCAGGGGAAGCTCCTGACGAAGGAGCAGAAGGCGAACCCCCGCAAGTTCGCGGACTGCATCCACTGGTGCCTACCTGGGTTGCCAGACACATGGAACGAGTTCATTTACGGTCACATCGTCTCAAGCCCTCAAAGGAGGCCGGTTGAGCCAATTGAGAATCAACCTCAGAGATAACAGTGAATAATTTGTCTATTTGGAAACCCATTAGATCGTTTAGCGAGGAAAAAGTGGCGACCGAGGCCATAAATTATTTTCTAGGTTTAGGAATCTATGCCGTTGATTCACCTAGGGTTTAATCAGAATGATGGCCATGGGGTAGAGAAATGTAGCTGTAAGCAACCAAGATAGCCCTAGACGAGAGCTCTGATGCTGTCTGAGAGTTTGAATGCGGTTGTTTCCGAGGAGAATGCTTCTCTGCTTCCCGTCCCAAAAAGGTGAGTGTGTTTCCATGGATGCATGTATATAATCTTACTAAATTCTTTTGGGAAATTGTTTTCGGTTTGTCCCGTGGACAATTTTCTTGAACTGTTACAAACGTTCCAGTAAAGCTGCAACAGTCACTATACAAATTGGCTGTTGCCTTGTGATTCATTTCCTTTTCATTGTGTTCTTCGAAGTTTAGCATTTTCCTTTTTTGGCAAAACAGTTAGCTCACATGATCATTAGAAGGTTCTTTGCCAAACCACAAAACCCAATGTAATTTTGTGATGCATCCTATAATGTAATCCGTTGGTTAACCCAACTCAATTTGTTAACCATGTTATAAAATTTACACTCAATTTGTTAACCATGTTATAAAATTTACTCGATACAGTAGATCGATAACTAATCTCCCCGATCACTTCAATCATTGGTTACTCAAGATATGCTAGATGATGACATAAGAACACAAGATATTTAACGAAGTTCAGTTGAAACTATGAGATTCTGATTATAGGTGCTCTTTCCCAATCAATATAGCACTTAGCCACTACGAGTCCATGGTATCATCGCTATTGTTTCCCCGTGTGTCGCCGTGGTTACATTGTGATACCTCATTCTCTACTTAAAGGGTTGCTAGGTTGCAGTCTTACAGAGTCAGGCTTTAACTCTACCCCTTACCACCTATTTTAACTCCAACTCCTACTAGGACTAGTATATATTCAACACATATTCTAACAAATCACACCTTCACGGTTCTATACGCATACTTAAATTCAACTCAATTTCTTATATACTACATGGGTTGTAGCTAGCCTCCTCAATTCAATTTGTTATATCATATCTCCTCAATTCAATTTGTTATATCATATCTGCATGGCAACAATTTTACGATTTTGTCGTTGTTTCGTGACTTTTATATCATACCTACATGGCAACACTCTTACAATTTTATCATTGTTTCACGCGAAAGGTTTGAACCAGTGTTACCAGCCATTGGATGTTTATCCTTTAAAACCACTTAACCTCCTCTCAGACCACTCAACCGCTGGTGGTGGTGGTATTTTTGTATAATCGTTGTACCAAATTTTTTTTGCGAGGGAAGGGATATATAGTACTCATCGACAGAGATTATATCTGTAAGGTGCGAAATGAAATTACACGAGTCATCTGGCCAGAATGTGGTTAAAGACTCGCATATGCCTTTATTACCTAGGAAATGACTAACATCGTTTTGACTACGATGAATTTTCTTAACTAAGATCTCCCTATTCCCGTCCACAAGGTCTACTACCTCCTTGACTAAAAAGGCAAGCTCCGACTTGTTTTTCCTTCTCGTTGAAATTGCCTGCACCACGTCCTGACAATCAGTTTCCATTATGATTGGCAAAAGCGTCCACTGCAGAGCTAACACAATGCCTTCCCTGCACGCAAGAAGTTCAGCTTCAAGTGGTCCTTTGCATCTGGTCAAACTCCCACAGGCAGCAAAAATTACATGTCCTGCACTATTCCTGAGGATAGCACCAATACCACCTGTTCCATCACGCTCTTCGAAAGAACCATCAATATTTAGCTTCATCCACCCATCCCGAGGCTTCTCCCACCGATTGAAAACCTTGGCCGTTGGCTTGTTGATTTTAGAGAGACTGCGATCTGAAGTGTGAACTATGTGTTTCCCTTTGGAAACAACCGCCTGTGGGTGTTGCTTTAACTCAGACAGTGAAGAGACGTAGCTGACAATGAAGCGATGCGATACAGAGATTGGAGGCAGGGGTTTCCCATGAACGATCTCATTCTGGTTGTGCCAAATTCGCCAGAGCATCATAAGGAACATGGAGCACTGGACTTTCGACAGTCGGACAAACCAGATCAAGGATCCATCCTGACCCCGACCAGGAAGTATCAGCGACAACCGCAAAATCATTTGTTCTCCGCATTGCCATCCACAACTGTCTTGCCTGAGGACATCGGCACAACACGTGAGCCGTATCTTCCTCCTCAACTCCACATATGCTACATATAGCGGACACTTCCAAGTTCCTCGTCTTTTTATTCTTCATAGTCGCAAGACTGTCAGTGGCAGCTTTCCAAACAAAAACCTTGACCTTTTGAGGGATATTGCAGTTCCAGATGGTCATCCAAGATTTACCGAGAGCATTCCCGGACGAGTTGGAGCACTTATCCACATTACTCAAAGACACAGCCAAGTGATAAGCACTTCTGACAGAGAAACATCCCAACTTGTCAGGATGCCATACTACGAAAT
Organism: Oryza punctata; assembly: GCA_000573905.2. Classification (NCBI taxonomy): domain Eukaryota; kingdom Viridiplantae; phylum Streptophyta; class Magnoliopsida; order Poales; family Poaceae; genus Oryza; species Oryza punctata. The sequence goes on along the minus strand of CM002492.2, from coordinate 17,945,601 downwards.
CTACATCTTGTTGTCCAGAAATACGCATATTGAGAATAACATCTGCACCAATTGGCAAGAAGGGAGTCTGAACTAAACCAGCATTCCAACCACCATTGTCCCCTATCAGATCAGACACCCATTTGAGCCTACAATTTCCTTTCCCAGTAATAGGTCTCCTTGAAAAATCTCTTGGCAGCCAAGGATCACGCCAAATACGGATAGAACGGCCATTCTCAACTCTCCAGATTATTCCACTCTTCAGTAACTCCAGACCAAATTCAATCCCCTTCCATCCCGGAGAAGCATTGCCACTGAAACTGGTGTCTATTAGGGAGCCATTAGGGAAGTATTTCGCCTTCAGAACACGGGCACAAAGGCTATCTGGATTGTCTAGGAGTCTCCAGGCTTGCCTAGCCAGCAGAGCTTGGTTGAAGAGTTTCAGATCACGAAACCCCAAACCGCCACATTGCTTTGTTTTAGTGATAGTCTCCCAAGAGCGCCAGTTGTTCTTCGTTTGCCATTTTCTGCCCCCCACCAGAAGTTCCTTATGGCTCTCGTTAGTTCATCACAAACTGAGTCCGGAACTTTAAATATGCCCATTACATACACTGGTATTGCTTGAAGAACAGACTTTATAAGGATTTCTTTACCCCCATGGATAGGTAATTCTCACCCCACAGCAGAATCCGCTTCCAGATTTTATCTTGTAGGCTTTTAAACTTACCCTTGGTCATTCTCCCTTCAGGTGTAGGAAAACCCAAATATTTATCATCGAAACTATTATTACTAATTTGCAGGCTTCCTTTGATTTCCTGTTGAATATTAGCAGGGGAAGCATCACCAAATAAGATTGAACATTTTGATGAGTTGATCAATTGTCTTGTACTTGATGCATAATCCTTTAGAACTTCTCTTATCACCTTAGCTTGCTTCTTTTCTGCCTTGAAGAATATCAATGTATCATCTGCAAACAACAGGTGTGATATGCCAGGCGCATTACGACAGACGTGAATCGGTTTAATTGCACCCTGGTTAACCTTTTCATTCAGCAAGAGAGACAAGCCATCGGCCACAAACAGGAATAGAAACGGAGAAAGTGGATCCCCTTGACGCAGACCCCGGGATGGAGCAAATGTACTTAAAAGAGTCCCGTTGGATTTCACAGAATATCTCACCGTGGTTACACATGTCATGATCCAACTAACCCACCGGTGAGTGAAACCCAATTTGTACATTGCCTGCTCCAAGAACCTCCAATCTACCCTATCATAGGCTTTCGACAGGTCAAGTTTATATGCGCAAGCTGCGTTGGAAGCCTTCTTGTTCTTCTGAATATAATGGAAACACTCAAAGGCCACAAGTGCATTATCTGTAATTAATCGGCCAGGAACAAATACGCTTTGATTTGGGGAGACAAGTTCATCCAAGATTGGCCTCAATCTGTTCACCAAACACTTAGAAACCACTTTGTAAATAACATTACAAAGGCTAATGGGGCAGAAATCTTTCAATTCAATAGGTTGATCAGTTTTCGGAATTAGGACTATTGCTGTATCATTGATCCCTTCCGGCATGTTGCCTAACCGAAAGAATTCCTGCACTGCTCCTATCACCTCATGTTTGAGTGTACCCCAATTCCGCTGATAGAATCTAGCTAGAAAGCCATCGGGCCCTGGCGCCTTCAGCGGACCAATTTGGAAGATAGCCGTGGAAATTTCATCTTCAGTGAAGTCTTTGCATAAAGTATCATTCATCCCCTCAGTTACCTTTGCACGAAAGAGGCTGGTAACTCTCATATGATCAAGGCTAGGATCAGCCTTGAACACTGCCTTGGAAATATTCAGTGGCAAAGATTTTCCATCGCCGTTGCTGTATTGTGAGTTGTACCAAATTTGACTACACAAAAATAAAAGAAATACAGTTTTTGTATAATCGTGGGCACGACGCCTCCAGCCACGCTCGCGGCCCTCGACCTCGACGACTATGCGCATCATGGCCGTCAGCGCCTGGTCCATGGTGGCGACATGTCAGTGGGACCCTCCCGTCGGTTGGCTCGCGCTACCTCCTCTCACGCCGACCGGCGCGTGCCGCCGCTCCTCTCCCACCGGCCCCACGCTCTGCTGTTCCTCTCCTATCCTCCCGCCGGCCGCTAACCCCCACGCACCGCCGCTCCTCTCCCTCCTCTCCCGTCGATTGCCCCGACGAGCTCGCCTCCTCCCTCGCCGTGCTCCCGTCGACCGCCCTCTCCGCCGGGGCGGCACTTCCGCTGGCCGGATGCCATCTAGGAGTAGAAGCAAGAGAATAAAAAAAAGAAAAATATAAATATAAGGATAGAGAGAAGAGGGAGTGATGATGATGACACGTGGGTACTACTATTTTAATTTTTTTTGACTGATAGGTGGGTCCCACTTATTTTGTTTAATTTTTTATTTTCAATTTTAATCCTTTATTTTTTTTTTTATCAAACTATCACGTAAGCAAATCTCAATGCCACATGCGACGAATATCTCGTCAAATGAGTCACATAGATACCAAGTCAGTTAAAACTGAGGTTAATACTACCGAGGGATCTCGTTTGCATGGTTTTGTAAGTTGGGGGATGTGTTGTATCCGGTTTTCTGGACAGAGGATGAAAATCAGATTAGGCGATAAATTGTGGGACCTAGAGTGAACTTATTCCTTACCCCTTTCCCTCACCCGGTCATCAGCTATCCACTTCCTACATCCATTGGCATGTGTGCTCATTCTTAGCGCCCAACTGCCTATTCCTGCCACAGAAACGAGACCCACCAATGTAGCACTGTAATAGTGGCGTAGTCCAACCTTCCATCTACATGCAGGAGCAGAGCACCCAACCTCTAGTCTTCCAAAACACAAGATACATATGCCTCCGCTTATGCTGTTTCTCCTCAATCTTATCTAGCGCTTGGAGAATGATGCCGAGTAGGTCGCTGGCCGTCGGCACTTGGGTAGGAGGGGAAGACGTGGCATATGCTCTACCTTGTCGTGTTGCCCTCGAGCTTGAGCTCAATCTCATCCTCTTCTCGAGCTTGATTAGCGCCAAGGGAAAATGAAGGTACAGAGCATTCCATTGACCGGCAGGGATAGTTCAATATGTCCTGCGCACGTACTGCAAAAGCAGAGCATGCAGTATGGTTTGTACATGCATCATAAGTTTACCTGTTACCTCACCAATCGTGTTCCAGTTGTTAGTTGTTTGATATATACCATATTAAATTATGGTGGTTCGACATGTTGCTAAATTTTTTATTTTAACCGACTAACGTATATTTTTATTAAAATAGTATTATTTCTAAAATAAATTCCACAAGACAATGTCCCCTATTTAAATCTGAAATAAATGCGATCACAGGCCGCTCTTAACCAACGTAAGAATAAGGAATTATTTCCCAAATGTTCGGTTACAGTTTCTTACTAGACAAAATCCAAAACTTTCAATTTAAAAAATTACCAGCGATACCTGGCCGTTAAGGAGGTTCTTGGTACAGCTGTGGATTCAAGATTTCTTTTTTTCTTTTTAATAAACCTGACACGCATAATAGAATAATAATCACAACGCAATCATCTCTAGGGACAAGCATCACAAATGTAATAATAAATACATTTCAAATTTGATTGTTTCTTGTTTCCTTTTTAAACGTACCCGCAAATAAAGCGCCTCATCGTTTCCAAAAAAAGAATCAGCCACTACCAATATTTAAATTTTAAAACTTAATTTTACGGTTAATTTTAAAGTATTTTCAAAGTAGTTTCATTTTCGGTATTATCTTTTAAATCACTAAGAGGAAGAGTAAAAGTTTTACCCACAAATTACATAATCTCTGCATCCCATTTTAAGTGCAGATTCGTATCCAACTTTAATCGTTCATTTTATATAAAACAAACGATTAAAATTGAACACGAAAACTCATGAGTAGTAGTCGTTAATAATCCGTTTACCTTACAATATGCTTTTTTCCAACCGATGGGACTGAAATTTGCAAGAGGACAGAGAGTTGACATGGTTTGAGAATTCAATTTAAGTTATTTCAGCATGCATGCCTATAACTGGTGACAAGCCTAGGAGCCAGGATTTTGACCGATGACCAGGACCAATGTTCAAAAACTTGTACCAACAAGAAAATATCACATTATATATGTTATAATTATAAAAACAAAAAAAAACGAAACCACATGATATAATAGAATCACTGGTCTGAGAAAAAAAAAGTGCTCTATTGTTGTTCAATTTGTAACCACCGGTTTATTGAAACTGTTCGGCATACACTAGAAACCCATGTTACATTGAGCCCAAATATATATAGAAAGCTGTCAAAGGCTAACCAGGCTCACTCATTTCCTATTCTAAAGGCAAAAGGATACAATATCCGATGGCAATATGAGAATTGCAAGTTAGGAACACACGATTGAAGCCTCCACACAAGCCTTGGCATTCCAGCAATCTGGTATGATCCTTATTTGATCAAAACAATGAGCCGAGACCTTTTCAGTCCACAATTACAATCGGTGATCATGTACGGCAAACACCGCACCAGTTGCCCTGATGTTTGCATAGAGAACTACCCTCGACGTTGCTAAACGTTTCTTGCATTTTCAGTGCAAGGTCAAGCCTTCATGACCATGAGTCATGTGAAGCTTCTCAATCTCCATGAGCCCCACAAGATGTGTGGTTGGCAGCAGGAGCCGAAGAAGTGGGAGCATGGACAAGCTGGTCCGAGTTCTGGGCTTCACCTTTTCAATTGCGGATGACACAATATGGGGAGGTGGGATGCTGTACCACTGGAGATAGCAAGAAAGGAGCACCGCTTCTTTTTGTGCATCAGGCCATTTGCCTTTGTTCAGGTAATTGACGAAGTTGTCATGCAGGTTCGGCAATTCTGTGAAGATGTATTCTATGCGCTTCATAAGTGATTCCAAAAATGTGGACTGAATAATGCCTCCAGTTGTAATTCTACCATCAATCAGTGCTTCATTATAGGCCGATGCAACCTGCATGTTGAAAGAAAGATCATAATAACATTACAAAATGTTGTTCATTTTCTAATCTATCAGAAGGAAATAAAGGAAAATAAAGGTATAACACATCAGAGCAGAAGATGTGAAGCTGCTATGGTACAGCAAAAAATATTAGTTCTAAATCTTAGCACAACAGCCAGTTCCTAGCAATTATGGGCTACAGAACAATTTAAAAGTTAGTCAAAACGAGGTAAAGTACGTGCAGATTGATCTAATAGAGAGATATCTTCAACAAAGAAACTGGCAAGAGATAACCCTAAAAAAAACACAAAGTAAATAAAAAAAGAGAAACAGCAGAATAACGAGAAAAAAAGAGTCAATTTCTGGAGGTGGGACTAGGATTTTTGCTGGAACCATCTTTCCCCAAGCTCTGTGAGTAACCCAAACTAGTAACAAAGAGAACATAGCAAATGTGGAGAACTTAGAAACAAGTACTAACCTTCAAGCTGGAAAGGAAAAGAGAATCAGAGAAAGGAAAATGTCCAATCTTTAGATGCTCCCACATTGTCTCAATTATTGTGTAAAAACTTATATACACCTGGAAAAAAAATAATGATGACTAAATACATGATAATTCATGGGCACTGGAGATTTAACAAAATGTGAACAAATATTCAGTAAGAAACCTGCAATAGTGCTGGCCTATCCTTGCTCATACATTCATAAAGTATTTGAGAGCAGAACTCTTCAAAACTGCTGTTGCGCCTGCATTTGGACATTGATAACATTAGAAAGCAAGCTAGACACTGATGCACCATATAGGTCGTAGTGATTACTATCTGATGGATAGGAAATGTTCTTCACTGCATATATAAAGTAACAATTGAAGAAAGAAAACATCAAAGATAAAATATCACTTGCCTGTCCTTCCATGACTGACAACATAGTTTTGCAAAAGCTATCAAACTTGGATTAGCAGAAAATGTGCTTACTAACTGATCGACTCTAAGTGAACTACGAGTAGCACTGTTTGCTTGATTACTGCAGCTCGTGGATGGTGTATCACAAACCTAAAGATTGATACAGAACAGTCAAATTACATGCCAATAGAGAAACATTAGGCACAGTCTTTTGTCAGAAGAGCAAGAAAATAATAACCTCATGCATTGCTCGAGAAAGCAAAGATTGGCATCCTATTGGATCATCTGAGTAGGAACAAGAACCAACTTTCCGTTTTATATAGAGTACTCCACCATTAAATGGGTCAGTCTTGTCTCTAGATTTCCACCATGGCTTATCTATTTAAGAGAGAAATATAAGAATACTGTACATATACTTTCTGAAAAAACATGAAATATTTAGAAGAGTTGCATACCTTCAGGTGTAAGTGTTATCACCTGAGACCAATATCTGGGCCCACAAACTCGAATACTCTTCAGCTGCAATAGAATTAGCCTTTCAGATTGAGCAATTCATTGGTGAGACACAGTATGGGTGTAAACCTGCATGAACTTTCCATACAATTTCCAAAATTCCAAAAACATTTGTAGATAAAGAGGAGATACTGTATGACTTTGATTTCCATGACCAAAGCTGATTGTGTTTGAACAAAGCAAGAGAAATATCTATATCTGATAAAAAATGGTGTTGAACAGTGTAAATCACAACTTTTTTGATTTTCTTGTGTATCCCAAACAATATCATGTTTGATATCAAGTCTGCACGGTCATTAATGCCATTTCCCAACAGAACGACACCAATATTTTCAGACTTTTTTGCATCCTGTGGGCATCCACACAAGTGCACACATATAATAGGATTTTGCACTTGATGTTTGCCCTTTACAAGATAGCATTACTACTTTTTTTGTTTACCATTAATTTCCATTCATAAGTTCATTTGTTCCTACTTGTTCATAGTTGGAGAATAATTTGTAGATAGATCAGTAAATTTTCTGTAATTTAGTGTCAGCTGACATGTTAAAGATGTGTTTACTTGTCTGAAAGCTTTATATCATTTTCAGCATAATTATTTTAACAAACAAGTATTGTCAGAGTCCACATACCACTGAGCGCTCTGGCAGAAGACAAGGCGTCACTTCACAGTAATTAGTTTCATCATAATACTCTGTTTCAGCAACTGTCACTTCAAGAGGACAATACACGGGAAGTCCCGTGTCAACATCTACTGTCTGAATCCATCGAGGTTCTGTAGCTATTACGTACAGATGCCTGAATGCCTACTTACAGTACCATACAAAGAACATTAGTTGTTAACAAGGGAAACATGGGTAAAGGGTAAACTCAGAATTAGAGGAAAACCACCTGGAGATGACAGCGATTATCATTTGGTCCAGTAGGCAAACGTGGGTAAAGGGTGATCAGTAATGCGGCAACTGCACTATTTGAAGTTGAGAATGTGTGTGTACCACCCCCAAGGAATAAGAATCCTATAGCCAAGCTTACCTGCATTGTAGACAAGAGGTATTAGCACAGATAGACCTACACATCGTTAATGACCTGGCAGATCCATCCATATTGCTCCGTGTTCTCACAAAATAAACTATCAGATTGTTAACAGAAATTTCTGTGCGATTGGCAGACTTTAGATTTGAACTCCATGCAGTGATGAATTAACCAGATGGTAACTCAGATCTCGGTACAGTGTGCAAACTTGGGCGTAAACCAGACGTGAGCTCTCACTAAACTATTCAGGATTTCCAATATGAACATAAGGTCAAATATAACCTAAAAACAACATTACTTAGGGAATGAACCGGTTGTAATGGTCCCAGGTGGTTACAGGAATCCGGAGGGTCTTTTGGCAGGAAAACTTCAAACAAAAGAAAGTTGTCCACTTAGACTTCTCAAAAATGCAATGAAATAATATCAGCCCTTATCTGGTTTTTTTAATTTAAAGAGAACACAGTTGTTCATGACACATGGTAATAATACTCACAGCCATCTGCAGTCCATAATTTACTTGTCCTTCTGCAGAACTTCTTCCCCTCAGATAACGCAGTAAGCGGAAAGTTTGTAAGTGTCCAGATCCTGCCATTACCTTAGAAAAGATGAAACACAAATTACCAAAACGAAGACGACAAAACTTTTTTATTATAATTATCACCCATATTTAAGATATATAAAGCTAAAATTCTTCATGAAAATCTTGAAATACAACAGCAAGAATGGTGTATCTGTTATACATAAAACAGAAAAATATGCATTCTAACTAACCAGTGATAGAGAGAGAACAATAAGATGCAAGCAGAGCTCAAGAGTTCCACGATCAACATGCTGCAACAATCCCTTTGGCAATATGCTTGGAGTCTGGATAGATACGTGTTTAATCTGCATAAGAAATATTAATAATATTATCAGAATCCAGAATCCAATATAATAACAATATTGGAGATGCATGTATGTCGATACCTCATTAAGAAAATGGACAGCATAAGTGTAGAGTAGTTCTTGGGCATCACTATTTCTGCTGCCAGCATACCTGAGACCTGAAATTATTGATAATTGCTGGTAAATGGCAGCAAAAGTTGCTAGGTTCACAAGAATATTTAATGCAGTTTCTACTGGTTAACCAACACCAATAGTCATGTTGTGTGGAAATATAACTAAGTTCTATCAACAAAATGCAGTGCTACCAGAAGTAGGAAGGCAGTAACCAGGATGGGGTTTAATGAACCCATAATCAATAAACAATGAACAGTTTGGCAAAGCAGGTGGCATACTGCAGCAACAGGCCATGCCTTTAATTACAAAGATAGAGAAGCTTTGCTGCAAATTCAGGAAGGGAGGGGATTGAGCTATAATAGGCTATAGCTTCTGCATTGCCTTCCCTACGAGTTAATGTAAGCCAAAAAATATTTCTTAGATGAAAGAAGTACTTGATGTTAATCGACCTGTCCAAAACAGTGGGCAGCTTTAAAGTCAGTTTTTAAGCAAAAGAAAAGCACAACGATTCGAGAGGGGAAAATGAAGGTTGAGAGGGGCATGTACTTCTTTCCTTCTAAGGATATTTCCAGGTTAGCCTATCTGTAGGTATGGTTAGTCTAATTAGACAAGCACTGGTCTAGAGATAAGTGAAGAAGGCATCATGTAGTTCAGAGAAAAGGTGTCCCTAGTTCAATCCTGCTCTCAGATTTGCTCAGAACCATCAGATAATCATTCGCCCACTTATACAAGCAGACATGGGACAAAGTCACCACATAGAAATGCTATTTCCAGACTACCAGATCACATATAGCAAGCAGTATAGTAATAGTGGCAGGGATAGGGTGAAGAAAGGGATTTACAGAACAAAAATGTTGATTTCTCACCAAGTGCAATGCATGCCCCAGTAACAATATTAACATAAGCTTGAAAAAGAGCTTCGCTATCCAATTCATCACTCTCCATAGTCTCTTGACTTGTATTGGAAACACCAAACTTGACAAATGCAGGAACTTGAGACTCAACCCAATCTTTGGTAGGTTGTATTCTACGAAAGAAATAAAAATATTACTTAGCTTTATGCCACTAGTTTACTGTAAGTCCGTTAATGATTTATCACAAAGCCCCACTAAGATTTCAGATTGAAATTTCAAGATTACCTGTTCCACAATATTAAATTCCGTGCTACAATGCGAAGCATTACAAAATCAGGTCTCACATACTGCAGATCAAAGTGACTATTGGGAACACTGAGTCTAGCTGCAATTTCTTCTGACTCTGCCTGTAAAATGGCCAATAGTTAGGCAAAACCCTAAAAATCTTTCTAAAATGTACACTGTTTCTATAGGATTTAAAAAGGATACAAAGGACTAAGTGATGTTACTTTCAGAAATATCAAGGCTAGAGCAATTATTGCTCCAGGTGCAGTAACATCAACATTTATTTGTGCTCCTTCCATCATCTGTACAAACGACAAGATAGTAACAGAAATGAAATATATGGTTCACATGTGATTTATGAAATGTGCCGTGACTGCAAAGAGTACCTGTCCGGTGTTGCCACTTTGCTCATCAGCAGCTATTGCTGCATTTAGGTGTTTTTCCTGATAATATTAACAATAGTTTATAAAATCATTAGCAAACTTTAGTTGCTTCACAAGATGAAGATGTCATAATATAAAGCAAAAGGTATCAAACAAAGGTCGAAGTTAATGGGGGGTACAAGGTCCTTGGCTCCTGGACTATGCAGTATGCACCAGTGCCATAGTGGGAGGAGATACACTGTGTAGGAGAGGGGGAAGATACATTGGATGGCATGATTGGCACAGCAAGCCATAGACACCATCCAAGCTTAAAGAGAAGCCTTCATCTTAGTTTGTATTTCCATCAAGTGAGCTTGAAATAAGATTCTGTAAATTCCTTAATTATATTTTGTCTTGTTAGGGCTGGCTCTATTAAAGGAGTCCTACTCCTGAGCTCCTGGCTTATGGTTGAAAACTTGCAATCAAGAAAAAAGAAAACCACTATCTTCTCACCACTCTGCCAAGGTGACAAGATGCACAGAACCCTTGTCCTCCCGTTGAGCATAGTTATTATACCCATTCTTTCCGTACTATCAAAACTCACAAGTCATGACATGCTTTGAACTAACACACATTAAGAACCAACCATCTTAGGGCAGCACTCAGCATTAGATAAATAAGGAGAGAGTGCTATAAGATCTTACATGGTAGACTTCTTTACTGCCTATGTATTCAAAAAGGCGGTCCAGGAAAGTGTCCATGAATCCAAAAGCATTGCTTCCACGACCTTCAACAAAAGCTTCAGTTATTTTTGTGCTGAAGTGCCAGCTTAAGATATGCAACAAGAATCTGTCATGAAACGAAATTCACCTAATGCAACAAGTCCTAATGCAGAGCCTGCAGCAACAGCATAGCCTTCTCTTTCTAGCACATTATCACCACCACTTCTTCGGCCAATCTCACCCTGAATGTAATGAGCACAATATAAGTAAAAAGTAACAACATTAGGAAAAGGAAAAAAATATGATCTATTCCAAATTGGTTCATGTATTATCATGTGCACAATGCCACACCAATATAGCTCAAGAAGCTGGTAGACTTTGCTTCGGATTCAGTTTAGTTCAATTACTTCCTTATCTTTAGTTTGGTTCAATTATATCCTTCTGTGCACCTTTAATGTTTTTTAGATTGGTTTGTTACATCCATGATTCTATTTAAGTGGACAGCAGATTCATTGAGTAAAGCAAAAGGATGAATAAGACTCTCATAGTCCCAACAGTTCTGCAGATCATTTTCTTAACCAGCTACTCTAGATCTATTTCCTTGCCAGGTCGTGACCTCATTCACCTAAAGCCGTTCCACTCGAATAGGTCAGTGTTAGATCTCCTTCTGAGCCACGAGTAAACCAAAAAATTGTAGATATGAAACCGCTGTGAGGGCAAAATATCCAACTCCAACAGGAGATTAAAAAAAAGGTCCATATTTTCAAGTATTTCTGCTCTGGCGAACTATCAAATATTGAACGCCACAGGAGAAGATTAAGTGTAGATATGTTTATAGTATACTATGGCTTGACCCCATAGTCTAGGATTGGCTAATGGGGCACTCATGACTGTCTTGTGTGTGTACATATAACTCCTGCAGATAAATTGATGAACAATTGATAATTGTGAGTAGCTAATGTCCTCTCCCTTACCCTCTCAACACTAATGTCATGGACAACTGAAATGAAGTGCTCCTTTGCTAAACGAACACCAACAGAAAATGAAAGGAATCCCAATCAAATAGCACGGCAAAGAAACTACCAGAAGAATCTTCATGGTTAATGCATGTGCTGACCCTTCATAGAGAAGTCCAATTCCCATCACTGCTGCTGACTGGAAGAATAGAAAATATGAAAATATAAGAGGAGATGATTATCTAATATTGCCTGCAAGAAGGCATAAATTACAGGGGATGTAGCTTACCCAATAGATCAAAAATTACAACAAAAAATTATTAGGTAAAAGTTTATAATCATGAATGATCAATCACTCAATAGCAGGTGACAGGGATAAGAAATTGGTATTACAGACTACATGACAACAAGATGGCAAAGAATCAATGAAAAAAGGCAGAAAGCCACCATAGAAGATTATCTTGATTCATTCTAACTCCGGTGTAGAGTGAAAGTTTAGCACTAGTTATACCCACATTAAATACAACCTATTCTAATGTTGAACCAAAACTAAAGCCAACAAATCAAATGCTGAGCATCACTTTGTATATTTTCCAGATTTTGGCCCATAAAGCCTTTGCTTGTCAAATGTAGCAAAATCTCTAGTTGAGCATCGTAGGTCAAAATTTCAAAATTGCATTTGTTAAAACTAGTAACAATATAAACCGACTAGGAACCAAATTATCTCTGTTCTTAGAACAGCACTAGGTAAAGAGCATGCATTATGAACAAAATGCACAATGAGATTTAGTACTTGATTAAAAATAGTTTTCATCTCATTTGTCAATAAACAAAGAAATTCTCAAAAAATATTTTTCCCCCTTCAGCGAAACCCACAAAGGACCAATACCTACTGAAACAAATCATATCTTACTAGAAATGTTCACATAAGAGTTTAATTGAGACTGCTCCATCCAAACATAATATTTACAAAAAATGGCCTTGTCTAGGATCCATTTCACTATCAAATATTTACAACACGCAACACTATACAACATGTGAATGTAAGACCTGTTAACTCAAGGATCACACGCTGAGAATCCATAAAAATAAGTGAACAACACAGTAAATCGTTAGCTAATTGCAAATGTTACCTGCAGAAGAGTAGGTAATTCCAACTCTGGAGTAGAAGATGGATGCCGGGAAGGGACATGAAAGTAGAGCATCTGAAAATTTGCAATCAAGCCAAAAGCAGTAAAAATCAATTTAGCAGTCAACAAAGCAGCATATACCCATTCAAAGTGACCATACAGAAACAATACCACAATAAACCTGAATTTTTCGACAACCTAAGGACACTGGATGACTAAAGTAACTTGCGCCTTCAGAAGGAAAACAAAAAAAACAGCAGGACAAGCATAGGGTGTCCATTCTTTTTACACTAATCAGCTATTAAATATCGGAAACTGTGCTCAAACCCTTGCAAGGCTAAGCAGGTGGTTTTAAGCCCATCACTTCTAATAGCAAGTTCTGAGCGAATTAGGAGTTATTTATTTGTTTTTTTCCCTGTTAAAAATGTATTTGGTTCTGTTGAAAAGGGGTTTTTGAAGGCTATCTGTTATATATGTTCAATGAGCATTGGATGTACATAAGGAGGGAAAACCATTGCTGGCAGAGGTCATGTATACAATTCACCATGTGTTCCTATAACGGATGGAATTCACAATGCCACTACTTTGAAAAGAAAAAAAGAACAGTACACAAATCTGAAAGGAAGAATTGTCTAATAAAGAATCAGTCACGAAGTCACCATACACCTTATTAGATGGACAAAGTTTACCAATTTGGCAGTAATACACTTTTGAGAGGTGATAATTGTACAGGTACAATGCAAAAGGAGGATTGTGTACCTTTGAAATTGCCGGGTGCATTGTCCCCCTATTAGATGCCGCCAAACCAAGTAGCAAACCAAGTCTAGTTATATCATGCTCCTGCGGTAAAGTAATAAAAAGGTTATACAATACCAACCAAACAAATAGTAACATCACAACTCCATTTTCTCCTACCAGTTTGAGTAAGAAAGTAATCAAAAAGAGGACAAAGTGGTACAGAACGATTTAGAGATAACAATGAATACATGAACACAAAATTAGTGAAGCCAATTATTTTCTTTAGTAATGGAACCAAAGGACAAAAGGCCACCTGGGAGAGATATCGGTAAGCGTCGGTCATAGTTAAAACTCGTAGATGTTCATGCAAACCAAATGCGAGAAGCAGACCAGCATGAGTAAAATTTGGTTCAGAAGGTCTATTATATTGTATCCAGGTTCTTAACATTTTCTCCTGCAAATAGAACATGACAGTGTTACACATTCACAAGTAGAAGGAAATACAGAGTAAAAGGTGGCAAAGCATTTGCCAAGAGTTGTGAACTTTGCAGCTTTTGCTACTGATGGGTAATATGGTTTATCTGTTTTGTGAGAGTCGAGTTTACCTGAAAAGGAGCAAGCCTGAGCCCAGCAGCGACACCATTGTGAAACTCAGCCCAAGATTTGAATTCTGAGACACTTCTAGTACTTAGGTCAAGATTAACCTATATAAAAAGTGTAATAGGGTAAAGACAAAGTTACAACCAAGGATCTACGATGAAGCAATGCTGTTAAAATTCAGGGACAGCGCAGCATTAATGTTACGAAGTGAGATAGATCAAAGGTGGTAGCTGTGGCAACAATCAATTTATCGCCCTTCCCTGCTGTACATGGGAAGAAATGCAGTTGATGTGGGGGTTGGTGAATAGGCTTAGCTTCTGTTGCTTTGTTAATAAACTGGTAAAATAGAGTACAGCTGACATGAGTATCCAATCAAACAGACTAAAAAGAGTGTCCAACCAACCCTGAAAATATCTCACTTAGCTTCATATCATGAACTAAGATATGGGTTGCTATCTCTAAGACTGGCATATGCAGCAGTACCAGATATGTTGTTGTTCTTCTGCCATGAATAGGAGAGGCCCCGTTCCACGCATTACATAGGCAGTGATATTGCAATTATATCACGGTATTAATGCTACATCGTGACGTGAACATTCGATTTCTTCAGAAAGCAAGTCTACCAGAAAACAGATAAAAATTTGAGTTACATAAGAGGTAACATTACTGTTGCATTCTGTTGTGCAGGCAATCGACCAGCCAAAACAAGCTTTGGGAAGACCAGAGCCTGCAGCAAAAGAAAATGGCCCCATAACAAGATGACATAGAGAACATCAATAGGCCAAGGTAGTAAAATACTGGACAAAATGCAACCATAACCATCTGGTTATAATGACTGTGTGAAGTCATACCTCTGTTAACAGTGTGTAAGTTGTAGCTAAAGTAAAAGCCCCACGCCCAAAAGGTAAAGCTGTTGTCCTTTGTGCAAAATTCCATAGTTGTTGCTGAAAATACAAGAAATAAGTTGGGAATAAGGTTACTCATAACTGTTGAGATCACGATAAGAACTGAATTAGTACCCTGACAAAAAATGGTTTTTATCAGTATTTTGAATATATATAAATACTTAAGAAAACTGAAATGACATATCATGAAGAAATGAAAGATCTACTGAATGGAAGAGGAAATCCACAGCATATGGAAGAAGGTGACAGTGACAATGGGAGCAGGGTCTTGTAATTCGAATTTTAGCAGAAACAATAATATAATGTGATAATAAATGTAGTTGTTAGGTGAAACAATAATTTACTATATGTAGTCAGTAATTGCAATCAAATAGCACGAAGAGGGGAACCTGTTGTAGATCCTGATCAGACACACTAGGATTAGTGGGTGTCTGTATTGCCACAGGTCTTGCTGAGCATAAGAGGCGTCTAACCTAGTTAAAACAATATGATAGAATAAGAAGCAATATATAAAGAATATTAGAATAAACAACGCCAAGTTGACAGACGATGACAACATAAGGTTCAAAAAGACCGGTATATCTTATGCAAGATAAGTGATTGTCCTGTTGTGAGCGTGTCAAGGATAGAACCATATGTAAAGCAAGAGATATGTATTAAAGTCATTGACAAAAACAAGACTCTGGGTCACGGAATTACAGTGGCTACTAGCTATGTTCATGAAACTATTTGCACTTGCACCTACAACTTTACAGCAGATCTAGTGGTCCATTCTAAGCATTGAATATGTCAAAACAACAATTTTGCGTATTATAATACTTATGTGCAGCATCTTATTAACAGACCAGGAAATGATTTACACATCTTCATAACTTCAACAGATTAAACATGGAACCTCAATGAAGAAAGTTTACCGAGTAGATTTTAGAGTAAATTTTAGAATATTTTTTTATCAAAACTATATGTTTGCTACAACTTTCGTGGGACATCAGAAAACTACCACAAGTTGGCCTTGTGTGTATGACAGATGGACCTGACCTGTCAGATGTCCCCATGCTAAACGAATTGTTCTTTTATGATAAACTCATGTGCTACTGTTGCAGTTTTCCCAAATGCTTGGTAAAGTTGCAGCAAATTTATAGTTTGGACAAAACATTTGCAGTTTTCTGCAATTTATCTTAAGTCTCAGTTTCAGTATAGTTGTAATATCTCCATGTGGGCTCAGCAACTTATATAGAACATTGAGTGAAAGATATGCAGCTGCAGGGACAATCACTGGAAGTAAGAATTGGACTTAAGTAGATAATACTGCAATTTAAATACAACAACTCAAAAGGCAACTGTAGACCAAAACAACAAAATACCAAGACAAACCTCATTCAGACGCAAATCACGACCATATCGCAGTTGTGTTGTTGAAGTGAAGATGTGTTCCATTCCATCCTCAACAGATCTGTAAACAGAATCAGTATCCTCAGAATTCAAAATTTCTGATGGAGGGGCATCCAATGCAGTCATCGGTACAGTTACAGGTTGCAAATGTAGCATATATGGGACTGATATTGATGTCAAATTATCATTGTTCCAAAACCCATTTTCTCTCCTTCCTGACCCCATCTTTGCCATAGCTAGATCATCCCTCCCAACAAGAACATAAGCAGGTGCAGGCCAGTCATCTGGAGGAGACTCACGGCATTTGTCCAGTGCCTGTAATATAAAATGATATCTTAAAAAAAATTCAGTACCCGCTTATAACAAACAGCAAAGATAGTGGACAGACATGGCGAAGCACGAGAGATACTCCAATTGGTAATAAATCCAATTGTTGGCGCCCAAACTTTTCAGCAACCATAGCGAGAACAGTAAGTTCCTCGGTGTTTCTGGCTGAACCACTGGCTACTTCACAGTAGACACCAGAAGAGAGATTTTTTCCAATCCTTTCTGCTCCTAATAACAAACTATAAAATGACACCACTTTTCTGCCCCAGCTCACAGCAGAGCCTTTTTCCTTGCACATTAGAGCAGGAATATCATCTGAAGTCTTCAGATCACAGCCATGGCGGAGACAGTTTTCAAGCCAACGAAATAAGCATGGTGGAGCTCTTAAAGCAGTAGCAGATGATAGGGAATGGAATTCAACCAAGTTGTGGGGAAAGTCTCGGCAATAGTAATCTACATAACTGTTTTCACCAAGGGACGAAGCAACTCTACATAACAAGGAAGCAAGACTAGCTAGATCCCTGAAAAGGTAAACCACAACGCCAAGATAGTTTAAAATGGGTCAGGAGAGCTTGCCATATACATGGTAACAACAATGTGCTGATATATATATAATCCAAAGACATCTCAAGCCATTCAAGATCACACCACTCTTATGTTGTAGATCTAGAAAAGCAGCAGTAGCATGCTGATATATGCAGATTTTTATGCATAGGATCAGAAAATATAATCACAAACACCAAACTTATTGATGGTTGAAATGCCTTGTTGCTGACACTGAAACATAGATTCTACCACTGAATATGATAAAGGAAAAATATAGTCCCATTAGTCAATATCCCATTAACTAGTTGCTCCACCCTGGAGAAAAAGCAAGTGCTCGTACTATTGCCATATTGCAGAACTCTAAGCTCTTCATTACCAGTTGGTAGAGGAACCGACCTTTCAAGAACTTAGATGTTCACTGATTAGCAGCATGTATGATGTAAAATATCTGTGGCTCTATCACATAATACCCACACCTCTGGAGGCAAGGCTCCCCTGAGTTCTCTTCACCATCAAGAGAAGACAACTAATGCTTTGCCAAATTACACAATTATTGGGATCCAAAAATTATATTATACGTAAATTTGGACCACAAGATTACAAGAATGCAATACATGGTATGAAATATAAACAAAAACGTGTACCAAACATTTAAGGTCATAGGAGTTGTATAGTAATAATAAACAAACATCAACATGATGATAAGCGCTTACTGTTTCCTCAAAATATTCAGCTTCAGATTCTCATATAGGGCATGCAATGTGTCCAAAGTTTCTCTTATAAACCGAATATAAAATGACACATCTGCATTATTTCCGTCTTGGGGGAAAGAGTGAAAACCCATGCTGCTCGTATTATATGACACGGGCAAAGAGGTTCGGGATAGTTTGCCGTACTTGGCGTGGTGTTTGCTGTTGATCAGAAAGTCCCAAGCTGTGCAAGGCGATTCGGATGATTTAGTTGGTGAAATCTGTCCATATTTTGCACAAATCTTTTCTACTTCATAACTAAATGATTCCCATTCTGAATCCACATGAGAGCTCGAACAAAGGTAGGCAGCATCACTATCACCCCAGAGAAGAGAAACAAAATGACTGTAAAAGCAGCTCTGCAAGCCCTCCGCCATTGCGGTTATGCAGTCACTAACCAGAGAAGAGGAAGGGTTCTTGCGTAATGAACATCGGAGCATCTGGAGAGAGCAAAATATGTAAAAATGTTCCATAAGATCAACTGAAAGGTAAAACCGTAAAATTCAAGGCATTATCCAATTGGAGATAAAATGAAGTTTAACATCAAAGCCACATAAGAGATAAGAACGTGGAAAGCAGAATAGTTTGTAAGAATAATCATATTTTGTATAGATTAGCCACCTTCTGCGTTGGTGACAGGTAGCCCAACTGATACTTCCAGAACAGTTCAAGCAGGCAAGTTATTATGGGCATGGGCATTGGCATTGTAGCACCAACAGTAGATACACAATAATGAAATTGGAACATCAAAATGTGACTCCCGTTGATTAGAAGAAAGGCTCATGTCAGTTAAGGTGAAACCAGACGCAACATATGCTAGGAAGTTGGATGATACGAATGGCTTTAGTAATAGCTTAATCCATGTCTAACCTTGCCATAACTCAACCTTAGTCTAAATGGGGTTTGCCATAAAAGGTGGCCAATAAAATGATGGCCACAAGTTAGGGATGGTTGGGCAAGAAATTGAATCTGGCATATGGAGCCATTTTGGCTAAAATAAGTGGCAAGCCAGAGCTGCATAGGGATGCAAGTGGGCAGTCTTGCAGGATTTCAAACCCACTTAATCATAATTGTAGTTATATTTATAAATCTATTTTCGAACTGGTGGATGAAAAATGAACTAAATATGCAGGCTTTATGTGGGCTAGTGCACTAGCCAATTGCATCCTTACAACTGCGGTAAGCTGGCAACGAATCAAACAAATGCCCAAGAAACTGTGCCGCTGCTAGCATGCCAGCGTTACATGTCAAACCAATTAGCCCCTTGAGAAGTCTTTAGGGTTAAAACATAATTAATAAACATTAACAACCAAATTTAAGAGAAAAAAACTGTGTCACTTGTGCAAACAATAGAAGCTGCAAGGGAGGTTTAGAGGTATCCACTATGGTCACTACAGTAACTTGATGCAGATTAAACTAAAATGGCATCAACCATTGCCTTCATCCGCATAAAAAATTGTGTTAACAAAGAAAAGAATATGAAGACAGTTGAAGTCAAAAACCTTTACTGAATGGCAAACAACATAGCCATCATGGATAACATATATAAGTATAACACCAGATCCATAGCATTAGTTTTTCTACATTGCATAAAGCAGCACATCGGTATGAACTTCTGAGTTCTAACACATCACACCTAAAGACTTGACAACTAAGCCAGCAAATTGCTACCAACAGCAAGACTATCCCAATGTTTCAATAAACCCAATACATATAGAAATAACCAAAAATGAACTCAACAAAAAACCTCAGAAAAACACAACCAAAATACAGCCAGGAATTCACACCATTCTAAGTAACCACAAGTATGCTAAAGCAATATATGTCAACCTACCAGACCATTGCTGCATGTCACATTTATACGACCTTCAACAGCATCTGTTATGCTTGTGATCTTCATATCAGAGTAAAAGTCTGTAACCCCAGAATTTAGCTCATAATTTGTAAATATACCCTTCCCCAATTCAGTAGGAAGAGTATATCTGCAGAGGCACTGCTTTCCAGACTGCACTTGACAAATTAAAAAAGAGCAAGAATTACTGTTTGAACCAGGACTTAGGGTGCTTCTTGCAGCTTACACCATGTTTAAGAAAAGTCTATAGTTAGGACCATGTTTAGAATATTGTTGCACTTTGCGCCGCCTTGCCCCCTTCCGCAGTACCCTCTGTTTGCTGACATGGCCAAACAAACATCCACCTTGCTAACCTTATCTAGAGAAGCATATCTGAGAATAATGCACCGTGTGAATTGCAATCACGGTTCAGACACTAAATAAACCATGATTTATTATTTGTTGCCTATGTAGTGTGAAATATGGATGTGTGAAGTGTCATTCATCTATATTTTTCTATAATCCGCAGTGATGCTGTGATAAATCCGGAGGTCACGCTGTTTAGTCAACACATGGCATTGGATATTTAGTTAACTTATTTTGTCGTGAAACTTACCCATTGTGATGGATTAGTGCTTTAATACTTTGTTTGTCCATGAAACTTACTAATTCTGTGTCCGTGACATGATTGCAAATTACATGCCACATGATGCACAAAGCTTTTCTAGATCAGGTCTAAGGTAAGGTGGCTGCTTGTTGCACCATGTCAGCAAAAGAACCCAGATGGGGCAAGTTAAAAACATGCTACTAAGTGAAGCATTATACCAAAATACATGTGCAAATTTAATAATTTGCTTAAACCTGGTGTGAACTGCAACAAACACCCTAATACTAAACTGAAACTAGAATATAATCATATACAACAGAAAAGCACAGCTGCTATTATGACTACTAATGCAATGGAGAACCGAGGATTTGTCGCATGAATGAACTAAAGGTCATGTGCGCAAAAGGAAAGACAGCTGCTAGGGCATTATTTAGGATCAAAATGTAAAGGAGCAGAAGGAACATGACTTTGTAAGCATATGAGCATGATGAAAGAATGTAGTGCCTGCAGGACCACAATGAACATACATAAAGAAGTAGATCATTGTCAGGAGTCAGAATGAGAATGTCCGTAAAGGGAAGGACTCCAGCCTGTGCTCTGCAAGATACAAATAGCAGCATTAAAAATAGTTCCTTGAGGATTCAGAATCATGTGCTAAGGGAAACCACCTTGGACGAGTTACGACAATTGGTGCAGCAGCCAATGCAGGAATGTTCCAGCTCATGTGAGGTTTAATATCTCCAAAGGATTCTCCGTTATTCTCGTCAACTTGGATTCTCACAGCAAGCAATATTTTTTGCTCATGAAGTAAAAAACAAATTATTGGTGTACCATCGATGTCAGTTGCCATGAAAACCTGGTAAGAAATTGGAGTCATTTCCAAAACATATCAAAGAAAATGATGGTGGTAAAAAATTGCAAAGTATGAACAAATAAAGGGAAACAATCCCATACAAAAAAGGGAAACAACAGAGACAGATATAAATTATGTTCAAACGGAGTTTGATTATCTTATTACGTAAATTTCATAGGGGTGTACTAGGCATCAGGCTCATGGAAGGCCTCCAAATATAAGTCATCATAAACACTCCCCACGAAAAAAGTAAAGCTTCACTAATGCCCATTTGGTAATTAGTCCTTCAACTGGCACAGAGCACATATGACAATTGCAGAAGAGAGGGGGAAAGGACCACCAATGTCCTATTGTGTTTCATACCTAGAATCATTGATTCAAAGCTACAAACAGAAACCCTGCAACAAAGAAAAGAGAAGAATATATCGATTGTGGTCCCATTTTTCTTATTATGTTACATTACATAATGAAAATCATTTCAAAGCAACCTCTTCTTGTGTGTTGATCCTAACAGCACAAAAACGTGTTACTTTGTCTAATGAATCAATCAGAAAACAAGCAATACAACATTGAAATTGAAGAACAAAATATGACTATAGATGGAAAATGGGAAATATGACAGAAAAAGAGCCCTTTTCATGGAGTTGGAATGGAGCAACCTTACTAGCAGCAGATTGGGAGCATTTCCCCTGCCAAATCTTACGGAATGCAAATTTATGCATAGAAATATCACATGGAATTGGGGGCACTGCATTGTCATTGATTTCTTCCTGGTAAGTTGTACCATCAATTTGCCAAACAGAGTGCTGCAATTTTCCTGACACACGAAAAATCAATTTTCATTTCAAGCCACAAAATAATGGGAAATGTACAGATCAAAAAATTGAAAAAAATAGAACCTTTGTGGTATGATGCCATTAGAGGTACTATATCACTTGTCCATATAGTCTTTTCATCAAAATCTTTCATCATATTCAAACTGCCCCGTTCTTCAAAATATGTTGCCTAAAAATATTTGGTCATTATGCAACCAACAGAATGGATAAAGAAATCAATCAGACCTCTTATTTATTCATAAAATGATCAAAGATAAATTCTCCAGCGAATAATGCATGCAATACAGATAGAGATAGCATATTTCCACTGATATTCCCTACAACTACAAAATCATGACCACAAGATAATAATTGCAAATACAAGTGCACTTTCAAAATCAATATAGCAGTATATTTTTCTCATAAAAGTATTGCTGGGCTATGTTGGTGACAACTTCAAACTTTAAATCCAAAAATGTGAGGGCACCTTATAAAAATCATAAAGTAGTAAAATAAGCAAAATATGTGCACCCTTCTGTTTTGGCACACTCAGTAATAGTAAAAGGAAAACATGCCACCGTGGAGAAATCAATGCCTTTGTAATCTACCAAATTTGAAGTAAGAGAAGGCAAACTCATCTCAAAAACTTGCATCATGGTCAAAAACATACACTTCCTCTGTTTCACATTATAAGATGTTTTGGGTTTTGAATAGATTCATCATTCATGTAAGGATCGATGTATGTGTTTCATATATGCGTCCGAATTCCTATGGATGTTAGTGAATCTAGATGAGAAATGGAGAGGCCAAAACATCCTATAATGTGGAACGAAGGGAGTAGTACATATATATATCTGAGGACCTTCAAGTGGATGCAGCACAAATATACCTGAGGCTCTTCAAGTGGATGTTTCAAGATGAGGTGAGATGAAAAAATGGCCTCATCAGCTTTACTGACAGTCTCCAAAGTATTGACTTGGGATGAAACGTTGTAATTCAATCCAAATTCCTTGTTAGGACGAATTAAATCCCTCGATTTTAGCAGTGAAGTTGAGGATAATACCATATGGCCTCCATCAGTAGATTTCTGAAGTAGAAGGCCAGAAGGAAGAGGCCATATTGATGAAACAGCATAAGGTAGTGGAATACTGGCAACCTCGCCTGCAATATAAATCGTGTGCATGAGAAAATTAAGGGATAATATTTCAGCGGTCATTTGCCACTACACTATATAATAAGAGGGTAAACTCACCATTTACATTGTATATAGATAAAGTATCGACCTGCAGAACACATAGAAGTGCGTCACGAGTTGTGTCCATCCTACACCAGCAGGCCTACAGTTCAGTTCAACATCAGCAAATGAGCACCAATTGTAGATTTCTAAGTAATCAGAAGCATGCTGTTAAAAGAAAAGAAAATGCACTGTAAGCTAAAAAGGGATCTTATTGCTTCATGTCAACATGCTCATTTTGTTCTCCAGAAAGATCAACAATCTAGTAACATATAACTAAAATGTGTACAGAGTAGATAGTTGAAGCATTGAAGGAGCAATTTTCAGCTCTAGTAAAAATATTGAAAACAATTTAGAGGTGCAGGAGAATAAGGAAACATGTATGTACGGAAACAAAAAAGATCAGGTTAAGTACTCAGAGGAGGAAACACAGAGCATAGAGATATCAGCAGTCACAGTTCTAATTTTATGAGCAATTATATGCAAAAAAAATAAAGGAAGATAGATACTTGTTAAACAAGCAAAACAAAATAGTCAAAATACCATTATGACTGTATTTGGTGAGAGGTATCTTTTGTGGACACGTGAGCCGGCACTCCATATTATCCTGCAAGATAGGGAAAACATGAACATATTATAATGATGATACAAGAAATCAACATTTACCTAATTAAAGAATCAATTGAAATACAAAATTCAAGTAGTTCAGCACAAAATATAGTGCCATCAACAAGATATATAACTTCATATCCAACTTATATATTAAAAAAAAAACGACTCTGGGGAGACATCCCAGAGCATTTCCACTATAAGTCGAGAAACATGCTGGATGCTGGAGGCCCAAGACACAATCTCATTTAACTCTGAAAGCCTTTTACTCAGCGAGGTCAACCTTTGTTGTGCACAACCCAGGATTCAAGCCCTGGGCAGGTAGCACCACAACTGGGTGCCTAACCACCGCACAACTAGTGTGTTCCCACTTCACCCAACTTATATTGATGTGTTTTCATCTATTTTCACTGAAAACATGCAGGTCAAACTTTGGCATGAAAGAAATGAAATAAATTATCATCAAAAATAATTTCCCACTTCACCTAACCAATATTGATGTTTTTTCATCTAATTCACTGGAAACATGCAGATCAAACTTTGGCATGAAAGAAATGAAATAAATTATCATCAAAAAGAAATAAATGAACTCAACTTCCATCCCTTTAAGTTTAAAACAGATCGATCAATCAATTAAATACTCACAAGTTCATGCCACATTTTTCGGATATCAATAGAAACAAAAATCCACCTAACCAATTTATTTCTGCTAGCATCTAGTTTCACCGTTATCTTATACTCATCATGTCAGGCATTGACATGGTCTGCCATAGATGCCTTTGAGGCTTTGACGATGCTTAGCTAAAGAGATTAAATGTAATGATATGGAAATATGCATGATGATAAATCTAATAATATCACTAAATTTGGTGACTTCAAATGTCTATGTGAATATCAAAGTGAATGTTTTAAATATGTGCATGCCTCCTAGGGTGACTACATAAAAGAGAACGGAGGAGCATTCCAGAGTACGACATTGAACTGGAAATGCATTGTGCTTATCTGCACGCTGAAGGTAAAATGCCCTATTGTGTTCACATCTTTGCTCTTTGACCACTAGAACAAATAGCAGCATATAAAATATGGAAGCCAATATGCAGAAATGCATTGGGGACACATAAGCATTTTACTACAAGTTCTAGTAAATTAAAAATGAAGTTGGATTACTCTTAGTGTGAGTCTGCAAAACCATGCCTCTCCCGGACGTAGAGATACAAATAACTAGATGGAAATTGAACAATGAAATTCGGAGATTTTTAACGCATAGTTGTTGCTACATTTCGACACGATCATAGAGCAATAAGCTTGATTCTGCCCATTTCCCCATTTCGACGGGATGACAAGCTTAATCATGCCCCAACTCCCAATTCTCACCAACAATATACACAGTCACTGTAGAGCGAAGGCGATGTCGTGCGCACCGATTCCCACGGATGAAGAGCTCGTGGTCGCCGTCGACGCAAGAGGAGGAGGCGGCCTCCACCCCGCGCTCCGGGGCCGGGGAGGCGGCGAGGGCCGGGTCGAAGAGGAAGTAGTCGTAGTCCTGCGGCGGCCGCTCCCCGGGCCCCCCCTCGCCGTCGGCCTCCTCGGCCGCAAGCCCGTGCGGGCGGAAATCCCGCAGCACCGTGAGCCGCCGCGACCCGATAGCCGGAGCCATCTCGCTCTCCGCCGCCGCCGTCGCCGCCGGCGACGAGGAGGAGGGGAAGGAGAAGTGGGGAAAAGCGCGGGCGTTGTCCCGCTCGTCGAGGCTTCCAAAATTATTATTTGCCGCGGTGGCGGGGCGAGAGGGGAAACCCTAACGAGAGGGGACAGGGAGGAAAAGAAGAAATAAATGAATAAATAAAATGCATTTCAGTTGGGCCTAGGCCGTTTGTTGATGGGCCGGACCAGTGATGGGGGAATAAGTTCAGTTTAGGTTCTATCTTTACACCAAGTTTAAATTACATTCTCCCACTGCAATACCAGATATAATAACGTGTCTCTCATCTTTCAAACCCCACGTTGTACCCAAGGTCTTAGTTTCTGATTATGGATGACGTGATGAGTAGAACCCACGTGGACCCCACATGTTAAGTCTATTCTTCCTCCTCCAACCTCCCCTCTCTCCATCTCTGATTCTTCTCTCCTCCATTCCTCATCTCCTGCAGATACGTTCTTTCCCCAACTTTTCCAACTCACCTCCCTCGTGTTCCACGAGCATATTTTTTAAACTGCTAAACGGTGTATTTTTTACAAAAAAAATTATATATGAAAGTTACTTTAAAAAATCATATTAATCCATTTTTCCAGAAAATAGTAAATACTTAATTAATCATAAGAAAATATGTCGCTCTATTTTGCGTGCACGAAAGGTGAGTTCCCAACCTCACCTCCCGAAGACAGCCTACTTACACCCAAGTTTAGCACATAGAGTTGAAATAGGAAAATAGTACCAAAATTTGGAAGGCGCCGGGTTTCCTTCACGGAGCCAGTCTGACCACTGCCTGTGGGTTGGCCTAACCGGTGCGATGAGCCGGTCTGACCAGCGGTGTATGGACGGTAAGACAAGTTGAGTCCGAGACTGAGCAAATTTGTATCGGGTCTCGGGTTTCCTTATTTGGGAAGGTATGTTTCAAATTTCCATTGTATTATACCCCGAATTGGACATGGAGGAGGACCTATAGAAGGCAAGACCAACTCCTTTATAAGGGCTAAGGCCGGTTCGATCTCTCCCCCCAATCTCAATCTACACAATCGAATCATTCTTTTACCTTACTTTTCAGCCATATCTTCTACTTTACCTTAGTTTCGTCCATCTTTATTGGTTTGCATCGTAAAACGTCCGCCGTCGCTACGAGGGTGCGATACTCCTTTGTAGGTTTGTCCCGTAAACCTTCCGTTTGCCCACGAGACGATTAGTTATTCTCACATCGATCTAAATCAGCCTAAAGACTGATTTTGATCTCTAAATTGGCTCCGCTAGCCGATTTAGTCGTTTTCTCAAAACCCATCTTGATTTGGCCATTTGGCTAGGTTGAGGTGGTTGATGACTCTATATCACCGTAAAGCGTTTAGATGTTCTGATCGTGTTTGTCTTCTTGTAAAAAAATAAGTTGCCAACACAGCCTTAGACATCACCACAGGAAGAATAAGTGACTAGCTTGCATGAAGAGTAATTGTGCAGTAGGCGTTGGATGTGATTTGGAGTGAATTTGTTCGATCGATCTAACGGTGGTTCGTTGAATTTGTGTAGCCGGCATAGTTTCCTCCATCTGGTTTCTTTCTCGTTATGTCTTCTTCTTTGACGACGTCGTGTTGGGGAATAATGGCGAGAGCGGATTTAGGTCTTGCTGCTGTCTTCTTGGTTGATGTCGTAGTGCCGGCCGGCCGGGGAGAATAGTATATAGCGAGAGAGGATTGTAGCTGGCTGCTGGGTCGCGCTGACGCGGCGGGGTCGGTCGCGTCGTCCCCGGCGAGCGGTGGTGGCGGGTTCCTCGGGCGGCAGCGCGTCCGTATAGTAGTAGCGCGGTGGGAGGTAGCGCTGCTCGAGGCGGCGACGGTGTTGCGACGTCGGCGCTTGGAAGGTTCTTGGAACAAGAACAACGGCATGGCGGCGGGGCGGCGCCGCGTGCAGTTGAGCCGACATGGGGGATGCGACTGGGCGGCTGCTTGCGGCCGGTAGTTTTTGTTGCAACACATATTATCGATGTTATCAAATTAGCACATGATAATTAACAGTGAAGGCAATGAAGCACTAATGCAACTCCTTGGATCCATGGATTACATACACACAGAGGTTACAAACCAAATCACAGACATGTGATTAATTTAGCAAATCCTAACTGCGCTATGCAGTTAGCATTGCCCTACCACCAAGAGACACATTTCTAGTACCGATTTTAGGGTCCAATCCCTGACCTCCCGTTGGACCACGTGGCACCCTAATATTTTAGTTTGAACCCTCCTAAAATCTCCCACGTGTCCTATGAAAAGAAGGTGAAGAACCCCTATGTAGTCTCCTGTGCAAATATTCATCTAAATTCTAAAGGATTTCAAATTATCTGTCCCTTGCAATCTCTTTAAATTGAATAAAAATCAACTGTACTAAAACTGGCGGTTTTTACCGCCAGCCAAGTTTACCACGTGGCACACTAAATTTTAAGAAAAATCTAAGATTTATCTATGAAAAAAATTCACACTATGTATTTATAGGAACCATCTAGAACTGGACATGTGACGCAATAATGCACGTAAGTTCAAGAGCCATCTGAGCAACAAAATCAGAAAAATAAAATAAGAATCCCATTGGATGTAAAAAAAATTTGGGTTGCCAACTACTTCTCCATAAGTACTCTGGCACCAAAGCATACAAGTGCATCCATCTGGTCATTTGAAGTTTGAACCCGAAAACATATGCTCATAACTACAACCACATAACATATTTTTTATTATTTGTTCTATCCATCCAAAAGTATATGGTGTATTTTCTTTTTTACTAAAACAAAAGAGAAATTGACCAATCCTGCATGTAACAAAGATCAGTATTATACGCATGTAACCAACGAGTTTCAAGATTATTGGTCGGGTTCATATCAACAATTTAATTTACCACTAAAAACGAAGAAACAACCTCTTCATTTAATTTTTGGATGCATGGAGCATATCATTTGGAAAAAAATAAAATAAAATATGTTTAAGACTTTTGAGGTGGAGGAAATACTAAAATAAAAAGCCTATGCCAAGTGGTGATCGAAATTTTGTTGGTTATTCAACAGTACCAACTGTATATAATTTTAGAACAACAGTAAGTAGGAATTATATAGAGATGAACTATGTTATTTTGTCGATGAAGAAGTTTTTTTTTTAGTAGTGAAGTGCACCGGCATTCACAACATATGAAAATCCAAGTCTTAAACAATGAAATATTCCTTATAAATAGGGCAAAAACATTGTGAGGGTTCGTAAGCTATTTTTACAAAAACTAGCTTAGATGCCCTCTTTAAATCGAAATAAAAATCTACTAATCTCAAGCCGGTGGTCATGTTGGCTTTTGATTGGTCCACGTGGCGCCCATATCTTCTCAAATAAATCCTGGATTCCATCTAAGAAAAAAACTACAGAAAATCAAGAGAAATAAAAATGGCAGAAGCGTCTATCTCATGCAAACGCTTGTGTGAACATCCTAGAAGCATGTACTAACTTAATGGTTACTCCTACCTCTCCTCGCCCGCGTGCCGCGTAGGCCTTCCGACCCACGTCGGCCCAGCCGAGCTGTTCCCTCTCTCTCCCGCCAACATGTGGACCCCACATGTCGGGTATCTTCAACCTCTGGCCACCAGCCGAGTCCGAGCCGCTCTGCCTCCCCGCCAAATCCGCCGCTGTTGTTTGCCCCCGTGTCCGATTGGATGAGGGGAAATCCTCCTCTACCCTTTTCCCCCAAGAATCGGACCTTATCCCTTTGAATCCGACGCGGAATCGAGCTCGGTTCGAGCTTATCTCTATCCAACCGAACCCTAGGTTTTTCCGACGCCGATTCCTCTCATGTTGGGCTCGATCTCTCCCTCGCGTGCCTATATAGACCCCCGTCACGCCCGGAATTTCTATCCAAAACTCCAAACGCTTACATGTGTGTAATCCCTCGTCCAGGAATCAGCCGAGGCACACAATAACAAATTGATAATAGAGTGCAATATTTATCTAATTAATCGACGAATATAAAGTCATTACAGAGGTAGATAGTTCCTCTCAAACAATAAAGATCTAAGCAGCGGAATATAAAATAAATAACGCAGGTGACTCCAATCCACAAGCATAAACAGTACATGTGGATATTTTTAACATGTAGATATCGATTTTAGATGAATTTAGCAACTTGAACCACTCAAATCCGAGTTACGATGATTTAGTTATAAATTTCCGAAGTTTAACCAAAATTCACCTAAAAAAACAAAAACGCCGGCGACGAACCGACAGCGAGCAGCAGCTAGGGTTGGCGGTGGTGGCGACTTCCGACGGCTTTCAGCGGAGATGAGTGGGTGGCCGGGCTTCCTCTCATTGCTGCGAACCCAACGGTGACTTTCCCGAGCGACGGCGGCGACAGGAACGACGGCGGCGCACGGCTGAAATTTTTCCCGGCGACAACGGCGCACAAGCAGCAGCGGCTAGGGCTCCACGGTCGACGAGGGGTTGGGGCGAAGGCAGTGGCGGATAGAGGAGGTCCAGGGGGTTCCATTTTATAGGGGCAGGGCGGCGGCTCGGTGCAAGGCAACCGGAATCGGAGAAGGAAATTCTAGGGTTAAGAAGGAAAAATGAGTCCGAATCAATCTCGAAATCCGGCGATTTCCAAACAAATTAGATAAAACTTTCTATAGAGAAGAGATAGAGGAGATCAAGGGGATTATTTCCCCTCTACCAATTTAATCCAATCGGGCAAGAATCGAAGGAATTTGGAAGGGGGCGGCGGCATCAATGGCGCTCTGTCTCGGTGGCTGTAGGCGGCTGCTGCGGCGGGAGGAAGAAGACGACCGACAGGGGGGCCACCTGCAGGCGCTAGAGAGAGAGGGAGGGGGCGGCGGCTGGTGGGCTGGTGGGCTATAGCCCAGGCCGAAGAGAGGAGGGGGGAAGGAAAGAAAAATGGGCTTTTGGCCCAAAACCAAAAGAGAGAGGTTTAAACTATTTTTCTTTTTATGTGTTGCATGAAATGCAATTCCATTGATTAAAAAAATATTTTCTTGGCTCAAATAAATCCCAGAAAAATCTAGGAACAATTGAAACAAGAGAAGTATTTATTAAAATTTTATCTAGCCCACTTTTATATTGGAATTTATTAACTAAAATTAGATCTTTTCTTCTAGGCTTTTAAAATCATTTCTTCTAATTCCATTTAAACAACAATTTATAATTTAGAGATTTTTAGGGTGTGACAACCCCCTAGGTGCCCTCGACCGATCGCCACCCTTGCCTCCGTCCATCGTCACTCCTAACGCCACCGCCTCTGCAAATTCTAACACCGTCGCCGCCGCTGCTTTCGGGCCGAGCCGCGCCACCGCTCTAGTCGCCGCCTTCGCTTGTCGTCGCTACCTTCGGGATCGCAAGGAGGAGACGAACCTCATCCGCCCCTTCGCCACCGCCGCACCTCACCGGAACACCGCTGCCGCTGTCGCCTCGACCTCGCCGCTGTTACCGTCTATCGCCGTCCGCCATCGTGCCGCACACCGGTGAGTTCCCCACGTCACCCTCGTCATGTCGGTGCCCTTAGTTAGCGCCGTCGTGCACTAGATCGCTAACGACCATAGGGTCCCGAGAAACAGGCGATGATGTCAGCACCATGTCAGCCACCGTCTGCCACGTGGTAGATCGGATCAATCTCAGCCATCCAATCCAGTCAAATTTAAGTCAAATAGATCCCGACCGTCGGTTCTGTGGACCGCTTCTGTGAACCCAGTCTATGGTGGACCGATCCTTGGTGACGCAATAATTATCTTTTTCCTTTCTAAAATTAATCCTTTATTGCGTCATAAATCATAAATGTTTTCTGTTAATGGTTTAAATCGGATTAAACTTGGAAAAATCATAACTAATTCATCGTAACTCAGTTTTAGGTGGTTCAAGTCTCTAAATTCATATAAAATCAAGATCTATCCATTAAAAATAGAGAAAATCGAAGAAATACCATTGACAAACATCCTAATCCGAGAAATGTCAATGACGAGTGCAAGTTCCATAAAATGCTATCGTACAAGCGATTTTATCCCAAAAATACCATCGTCGTTAGGGTTCCGTCCATCCCGCGCCGTTAAATACACTGTTCATCCTATAGCACTTAATGGAGGGTTGCTAATGGAACCCTAACGGCGATGGTATTTCTGGGACAAAGTCGCTTGTACAATGGTATTTCATGGAACTCGTACTCGTCGATAGCATTTCTTGGAACTAGGTGCTTGTCAATGGCATTTCTTAGATTATCTCTTAAAAATATCCACATGTACTGTTCATGTTTGTTTATGTTCTGTTCTGTTGATTTTGTTCATTTGCTTTAGTTTCCAACGTACCCGAAGAGACCGTAAACGCTGAAGAAGGTTCGGAAGTTTACGAAGAGACGCAAGTCAAGTCACACAGATCCTAAACACCCCTTTGAGCATGTTGAACCTATTTAAAGCTATTGTTTCTATTCAACTATTGCATTATTTTTGAATGTCAACGGGAAGGTTATCCTATATCCTTTGTTATGCCCTTTTGATATTAGTTACCTGTCCATTGTATAAAAAATGGTTAATAATATAATTAGCTAGGAGATTATATGTTTTAGCTAAAGATGTGGGATGCTTAGCCATGCTTAGAAACACTAGCTCATTAATGGGATAACTTATGCTACACTATCATATAATGCTAGATAATTTATGGTAGCTCACGATGGTCAATCGTGATTGATTAATTAATGCATTCGCCAACTAAAACCTGATAATGGTGGGTTGTGAGCACATAGTTTTGATGGTCGTGCTCATGACAATTAAGGACCGATTCGCGAGTTACTGTTGTGAAACATTAACCATACCAACCACAAGCCAGCATGGGCAACGACTTTACCTTTTGTATAGCGTGGTTCATTGCGGGGCACCAGATTGTGAAATGGCGGAGATAAGCCCACAGGGGTCGCTGGGGAGTCAATGCCTTGGTTTTATAAGGGGGTTATGATCCAGGAACGGTGCACTGTGGTGAATTGTGTTATGCAGAGGTATTGTCACAACTTCTTTCCGAGGTACCGTGGTGGTATCGAGGGCCATGGTTATATGTAGTGGGGTTGTGTCTTGTGGGTATAGTGGTACACCTTTGGCCAGAGTAAAACTATTCGAATAGATATGTCCGCGGTTATTGGCGGGTCTAACAATGTTTTCCGTGATTAGTTTTCACACCATACACTATTGTTAATAATGTGGTAAATAATGATAACTGTTAGCTCCTGGTTTGGATTGGTTTATTCCTGGTTTGGACATTAGGGTTGTGCAATCGGGCATGATTGTTCAGTGATGGTTGGACCTATACAACGGGAATGTTGTATAGTGTTGATTTAATACTGTTTAATATCATTTTATTGTTTTTATAAATTCTGAAAGATTTGTTAAATGCTATTTGTGCAAGTGAGCCTATTTTGTGCCTTTCTTTGTATCCCTGTACATTTGCATACTTATTTTGTGGTTTGTTGAGTATTCCATGCACTCACATTACAATAATCATCATTAGAGTAGGAGTTCTATAGTGAAGGTGATGCTCTGGAGGATTAGGCTGTGGCCTGGTCAAGTTGCTTGTGGGTTGCAGTCGTTTACGCTAGTTTCTGTAACGCCCCGATTTTCACATGGCGTTAAAAAGCTAATTTACGAAAATCCTATATGTGAAAATTTCGTTCTTTGATTGTTGAGTCTAAGTCGTGCCTTGGATCTCAATTAAAATCTATCCTTGATCCCTCTACTCGATATCAAAAATCGTCTCCTCAAAATTCCTATTTATCCTTCCCTCCTTTGAATCCTTGCCAAATATTTCTCTCAATTACAAAAATATCAAATCCCCCTTTGAATTCCCTCCTTGACTACCCATTGAACCCTTGAGTTCAAATATGCAATTTGAATTCAACTCCAAATTCAAATCGGTCTCTAATCCCTCCAAAATCAATTTCTCTACAGAAGTCTATTTCCCCTCCCTTGATTCCTTGGTCCGCATTTCCCTTGGCTGGCCCATCTCCCATCTCCCTCTCCCTCACTCATGGGTCGCGCCTAGGTCGGCCCAACTCCCCGCCACGACTCGCTTCTCCTCCCTGGGCACGTGTGCCGCATGTATCGAGAGAGAGCATCGTCTCCCTTGCGCCTCTCTCTCGCTCGTTCTCTCTCTTCCGCCGGCCACTTCCATGGATTTGAAATCCTCCACCGCCACTCGGCGTTCCAATGCGCGCCGCGTCGTGGCCGATAGGCCAGGACACCGCTGTCTCTCTGCCTGTGCCGACGAGCGCCTTGGTCCGCGCTCCCGCCAAACCGACTGCCGCTCTTTTTTCATCATCACTGTCATCATCCACCGGGCCTGGCCGCTCCTCGCAGCGTGCATTCAAAGCCGGGAGGCAGAGCTCACGCTCCTGCTCCCTCTCTCACCCAAAGCGGCGTGGAGCCCAACTCCTTTTCTCTCTCCATTTTCTCTTTTTCCCCTGCCGCCACTTGTCTCCATGCGCCGCTAACGCTGCCGCTGTAGCTCGCAACCACCCCACTGCTCGAACTGACCTAGCCGTTTCCCCCGTCCTCCTCTATAAAATCCATCCCGGGGGCATTTTCTCCTCTTGCTTCGTGTTCCAAGGGCGCCACCTGCCACCATCATCCTCCTCGCGGGCCATGAACGCCACCCCAACGTCATGGTCGTCTCCATCGCCAGCGTTCCCTCCCTCGCCATCGCGCGGCCAACCTCGGTGCCGCACCACCGCGACCAAGAACGTCACGTCACCGCCGTGCCCGCCTCGGCGTGCGTTTGCACCATGCCACCGTGCGCCGTTGTTAATGACGAAATTTGGTAAGCCTCGAAGTCATCATCGGCCTAGAGTCAGTATCGGCTTCAAAATCCTGGAATTGGCCGATGGGCATTATCAATCGTCAGCAGTTATATTCTTGATGGATTAGGTTAAGGAAATTAATCAATTAAAGAAAGCTTATCCAGAAGAGTCCGAGTTCAAGGAGAATGCGGCATGACAATTTATTTATTAATTAGGCAGAGTCAATTAGTTTCTTTTAATTTTAGGAAAGTGTGTTTAGTGTCCAATAAGGACTTTTTGTTTTCCTTTTATCTTTAGGAAGGTTTGTATCGTGTCCTATATGGACTAATATCTACCCATGGGTATAAATACGTACATCCGGGGTCATTGTAATCTATCTCCGCAGATCAATAAAACTATTCACGGTGTATCGCCACCCCTTTGTGAGGTTTTTACTTATCACCGGCGGAATTTGACACCCGACGCGGGGCTACATCGGATTTTGATCTCCGGCGAAGGAGTAAGCCATATGTTCCTTCGAGCCCTGGTGAATATATCGGCTACATTGGTGTTGTTCAAGGCTGCATCGTTTCGATCTCTTGGATCGCTCTAGTTCAGTTGATATATTTACCTACCTGATATTTCAATTCTATTTTAATTGCATTGCGTTTAGAGACGCATTGGTTTAGTTGGCACTGTCTCGGTTAGGTCTGATCTTATGTCTTAGCCGATATATCTCTACAATCACAATGTTGTTTTAAATAGATTGTTATATCTATCATATTAGACAGATCTATCGGTTCTTCAGGTATAGATTATCATATACAATCTCGTGCTGCATCGGTTAGGTTTGACCTACTAGATTGTTGTTGATAATATAAATCTTGTTAAGCCGATAGGTTCACGCTAATGTTTTATCGGAGTGCTAGCTGATGAGTTATCATATACATTATATAATCTAGATTGACAATGTTTTCTACTTGCATCGACCGATCTCCATCTATGGTTTTGTCGATATCGGCTAGATTAATTTGTTGGCTTAGATTATATAATGTATCCACGACCCTGAAAATCAGTCAAAGGCTTGATTATCTAGATATTATGTTTCTTTTTCATACTTAGTGTTGCATCAGTTAAGTTTGATCTATTAAGTCATGCTTAGAACCATAATCAATAAGGGTTTCATCGGGGTTTCAGCTGATGAGTTATATGGATGTTGCATCGTCTTACAAAAATTTCTTATAAGTTGGTTTTCTCCGATGACAACAAAGGTTTCACCGTTTATCTAATCTTTTGGATTTTATAATATCGGACCTCCAGCAGATGAATGCTTTAACCTTCGGATCAATACTTATTCAATCTATCATATCACTATTAGCCGATTGGCTTCTACCGGATTAATTTTACTACATTATCATTTGTCGATTATCTTTATATCATCATTTACTCAAGTATTAAGATCTATACTGGATATTGGCTGGTATAGGCATCGGCTGGAATTACTCCATCGGCTTGTCAGCCGATTGGCTGTTTTATCTGCTGTTTACATATCTTGTCAGTTGCAGAATCAAACTGACTGGCACGCTCGCATCTTATTATTAGTTTGGACCTGCACTGGAGCTAAGCAGATCTCCTAGGTTATCGTGTTTTTGCATCAAAAGCCGTTGCCCGACCACCTGACGCCGTCGGCCTCTCTCTTCTCGTTTCCTCTCGACATTGCTCTGTGTACGCTGCCACCGCGCGAAGTCGCGCGCCACCGCCAACCGGCCTGTCGCCGATTCCTCTCACGGACGCCCTCTCGGAGACCGATTCGACTTTCCTTGGCCGCACGCCCTCTCGCCGCGCTGCCCTTTTTTCGCCGCTGCGTTTCCCCTTCGCTCGCCCAGCTCCGATGGCCATTGGGTCTCGGGCCTCTCTCACGCGCGTCGCACCGCCTAGCCCGACGCACAGCCAAACCAGTTTGAGCTGCGTGGACTCATTGTCGCGCCTCTCCCGCGGCCGCGTCGGATATTCCGACGAACTCCGCCGCTGCCGCCGGCCACCGTCGCGTCTCCTCTCCCCAAACCGCACCGGTGAACCGACTTCCCATCCCCTCATGTCACCACCGGTGCTTGCCTCCCCTCCGATTCGCTGTAGTTCACCGGAGCTCCAGCACGTCGCTGGCCGTTCGATCTCCGGTTGGCCTCCTCTCCCATCTCCATCCGACGTTGTAACGCCTCGACATTCATTAGCTGTAAACACCAGCTAACTCATGCCGAGTTGTTACGCATTACCTGTGAGATAGTACCAGTCTCAGTATACACTAGCTGGTACACACAGAATAAATATGGAATCAAAGTAAACTACTTTATTGCATCACTGGAATTTGTCCTTACATAAGTTAACATTTTGGACATGCCCATAGATGAGTAACACAACAGTACAGAAAGCCATAAGAGTGGCAACACGAAAGCTAGAAATGGTGAGAGACTATGCGACTGAGCGACTAGGCACTAGGCGAAGCAACTAGTTAGGTAACTAACTTATGCCACAGACGAGGTTTGGGGCTAGGCACGAAACTTCTAGAAGCCTTCATAATCGGCTTGCTCCTAGAGACACTCCTCGGTAGTTGGGTCGACGTCTTCATCTTCAAGCTCTATAGTTATATATATATATGTGTGTGTGTGTGTGTGTATATAGAAAGGGTGAATACTTATGTACTCAGCAAGCCAGGGAAAGAATGACATGTTTGGTTAAGACAAGGAGGCTAGGGTTTTAATTTGCAAAAGCAACGTTTTTGGCGAAAGTGATTTATTTCACAAAACCTCTAGTGAGTCAAAATTTTAATTATCGGGAGGAGGCTCACGCTTCTTCCCATTCCACAAGTTGCTTTGCAACAACTTGTCACAAAGAGCAACAATAAAAAATTAACTTGTTTTCTCTATTAGTTCCTTTTCACTTTGACATCAACTTAGTTAATCACAACAACACTATTTCTCATAGTTAACCTAGTTTTCTCAACACGACAACACCTTCTCGGCCCTAACAACACCCCGGGTCACACAGACCCGCTCCTAACCACAAAGGTTAGCCGTCTGCCACACAGGCGAACTCTGGAGACGATTCCCTTCCACCAACCATTTTCATCAAACATTTGTCAAACAAATATACTCTATGAGAAACACTTTACACTCACCCATGACCGTGGGCATAGCTGTTAGAACAGTTCAATAAGCTCTGCCGAGGTTGTACACTTTACCCACACGACACAAAACTGATACCGTTTACCCGTCGGCAACGGAAGTTCGTGACAAGGCTTTTCCAAAGCTAACCCATGAAAATCGCATGCCACCTAGTTCGGCCAAGTCTCTTAGCGGAGCATCAGGCAAGATCAACTGTCATCCACTCAGGAATACCGAGGATGTCTCCTACTCCTACCGGTACCGTGTGCCACATTAGAGGCAATAGAACACCCAAAAAGGGCTAATAAAGATCCAAAACTCCGTCTCCTCATCCTTGGCATCCCAGAACCATTGGCACACCAAACTCCCATGTGATAACCATTTACTTAACTAGAGGCATCCCATAAATACCCGTGGGGTCGCACTGTAAAGTGTTTGGATGGATTTACCAAAGGAAACGGTCCTTAACGATAATACGCGACCAAACCACAAACACATGGCCTCGCATCATCACCATTTTCACAATCCATTTTATTTCACAACACATCGGTACAACGTACCGGGTTTTTAAGCATAAATTTGGAGCAACCCAAGTTTCCCACGCGCCGATACAAATGTAAGCATGGCTAAGGAACTACCTCGGTAATCGTACCCAATGGATAGTGATACCGGCACAAACATGTGTGGAGCTATCAAAGATAAGGAAATATCAACACCTTATGTAAAGTGTGTGCAACTACTAGGTCGGTCCGTCAGTTGTATAAACAATCCGAGGCCTAAACAGGTTTACCGTGTACTCTAAACAATGCATTTTTCAAACAACATATCTTGCAAATATAGGGGCAATGTGATCAAAGAGGCTTGCCTTGCACAAGATGCGGGTGTTCTCCTTCGAAAAGGCGTCCGAAGCTTCCTTGTACTCGTGCTCTATATGTGAAAAGGACAATAAATAAACAAAAGGCACTAAACAGGCTCAAATCAGAGAAACAATAGTGCCACTATGTAGATGTCATTTTTAGAAAAATTTGGAAAGTTGAACGGGGTCAAACGGAGTTATGGTTGATTTTCTAGGAATTTCTAAAGATTAAAGGATTTTTTTCTGGAATTTATTTATTAAACAGAAAAGGGAGGGCCCACCTGTCAGTGACTGAGGGGGAGAAAGGGGCGCGGGCCCGAGCTGTCAGTGGCTTGGGGAGGGAGTCTTCTTCCTCCTCTCGCCTGCTCTGTTCAGCTCGGGCGCCGGTGTGCCGCTCCGGCGAGGCGACCGGCGGCCGGGGAAGGTGGTGGCGGATTCCAGCGAGGCTTCACTGGCGACGACAACATCGGGAGGGGAAATGCAGCGGCGAGGGGTGACAGCACCGAGATAGGAGAAGAGAGGAAGAGAGAGAGATGGTGGCGAGGGGTGGTGAGAGTGGGGGGCTCGAGGGCCCTTTTATAGGCGGCGTGCTCGCGTCGGGATGCGGCGAGGGGGCGGGGGCGTGGCGATGGAACGGGGCACGGTGATGGGACGGTGACGTGGCGCGGCCCGGGACTCGGTGCGGGCTCCGCGCAGGACTTGCCGCGGGATGGGACACGGCGCGACGATGTGACAGCGACGCGGTACGGCACAGCTCAGTGCCCGGCTCGGCATTTCGTCGAACGGGTGCCGCGCGCGTGCGGTCGACCGGAGGAGGGAGATGATGAATAGGAGTGGGCTAGGTAGGCTGTGGGCTGAGGGAGAGGGAGGGAGACCGACCTGTTTCGGGGAGGAGAAGGGAGAGAGGGAAAAGGAGTTGGGCTGAGGGAAATAAGGAGAAAAGGGCCCAAATGAATAGTGACTTTTCTCAATATCTCTCGGATTTTCAGAATTGAAATTTGAGGAAATTTTTGGAGGGTTTGAATTTGAAATTGACCAAGGGTTTGGCGAAAATTGAAGGGATGTCAAGGAGGGGACTTGAGATCTGTTTTGGGACAACCTTAAATAAGAACCAAAGTTCAAACTCCAAATTTTTAAATGTTGAGATTTTTAAATAAATGAAAATTTAAGGATGCTAAGGTCGCGGTGTCCACGTGGGCGCCACCTCCACCTGCCTAGTCCCATAGAGACCGGTCAAGGACTCCCGGTCAACCGCCTCCCCTCCCTCCCACTCGTGGGCTCAGCCCATTAGTCGGCCTGCCTCCAACAGCCCGCCTCGCACGCGCCAGCCTCGCGGGCTGCTTCATTGCGCCGGCCCATCTCCCCTCACCCTCTCGCTAGCCGATGGGCCACGCTGCCCCTCCGGCCCAGTGGACCAAAGTGCACACTTGCTCCCTTGTTCCTCACTCCTACCAAATCAGCCAGCTACCCATGAACCAAAGTCCACCTCTCCTCCCTCACCTTTTTATGGCCCACATGTTACTGAAGTGCAAGGAATATTCTTGAGAATATTCTTTTCCAAAAATTCAATAAATCCTTTTTCCTTGTTCCACAAATATTTTCCTTTAGACCAGAAATTCAAATAAACTTCCAAAATTCATATCTTTTGATCCGTAACTCCAATTAACTCTGTTTCACTTCCAGTAATTCCGTAAAATTGTGATCTATCTTATGGCACTATTAATTAGTCTAAATAGGATATTTTCTTTGGTCTTTTGTTAGGTTTTGTTTGTTTGCACTTACTCGCGGTCCCCGGATTTTTGTCCAAGCGTGGATTTCTCGAAGATTCGTGAAGATCAAGACCCTGAGTAAGGTAAGCCACCTTTGAACATATTGAGCCTATATTTGAACTTTATTATGTTGCTTGCAAAATATTATGCATTGATAAGATTGCACTTGAACCGTTTGCCCCGTCTGCAAGGCAGAACTGTTGGCCTACCTAACTTTTTGCATTTGATCTGTCCATTGTTAATAGCTATATCATGTTTCCCTTGTAACCACCTTTGTTGCGTCTCAGTATTCGTGCACTCTGTACGAGTATTGATGGTCGTCCTCAAACTTAAAATTTGAGAATTTCTTGGGTTAAACTTGGTTTACAAAATTATTGGAAACCTAACGCCTGGGTCGGTGCCTTGTGAAACAAAAATGAGTTTTAAATATAAAACTCGCGACAGAAGGCCATTCCTGGGTGGGCCTTGGTGGGATGCTTGTGCGATCGCTCTTAAGGACCGATTCCTAGGGAATTGTATCCGAGCATATAAAAAGTGCGACTACTTGGGTGAAGTGGGACACCCCTGGCTGAGTAATTAGCTAGGGCAGGGAAGCCTTGATGCTAAGGGACAAATGGATTCACCGGGGTGGTGTCGGGGAGATCCCCTAGGCTTCCTGGCACAACATGGTCTGGGACCTAACCTGTTGTTGGTCCGGGTGACCCCTCCCGTTGGCATATGTTGACCCTGTGTCGGTTTTGGAAATGCCTTGTCGTGAAAGCCTCAAAATCACTAGACGTGGCTGTTTCACACGGGCTGGGTGACCAAGGTTAGTAATGTCGTGTGGGTAAAGTGTACACCCTTTGCAGAGGTTAACAAACTGTTCAGACAGCCGTGCCCATGGTCATGGGCGGATGTGCGGTGATTCCTTAGCGTAGTTTTTGTTTTACTCTGTTTTATGAAAAGGTGTTAAGGTTTGAAAAACCTGATTGCTTGGGAAGCAAGTGGTTGTCAGGGAGATAGTGGGACAGGGAGTCCCTGGAAATTATTGGTCGTTTGGGGACCACATATCTCTAGAAGATTGGATAATTGGTTTGGTTTGGGAAACCAACTTTGTGGCCAACTCTGGGAGTTGTGCAAACATAAAAATAAACTTTGTTCACTTCTCGCTCCCGACCGAGCTTAGACTTGTCTCGCTCTGGTTGTGGATCAGCACACACTTGGATTGTTCAAAACTTGAAAACAAAACCGATTGCAAAAGAAACAACCTCCTCTTGAAGCTTGCATTAACCACTTAAGTTCCCTTGGCTTGC
Organism: Oryza punctata; assembly: GCA_000573905.2. Classification (NCBI taxonomy): domain Eukaryota; kingdom Viridiplantae; phylum Streptophyta; class Magnoliopsida; order Poales; family Poaceae; genus Oryza; species Oryza punctata. Next base: position 17,904,102 of record CM002492.2, on the reverse strand, counting down.
TAAGTACGTAAGTACTCACCCTTGCTCTCTTTCTCTCTATATATAGTTCTACTAGCTCTGAAGGTGAAGTGAAGCGAAGATTAGGGCTTCGTTCTAGTTCCTTGCTGTTGCCTGTGGTGTTGGGTGTTAGTTCACTGGTTTCCGCTGCCTCTGTCTCTGGTGTTGCTTCTTCCGCATCGCCTGTTGCATTCTCAGGTTCTCCCGAGAGCTGCAACTTAAGTCAAGGTAAAAAGTCCTCTATTTCAATTAAGGATTGCAATGATTCATAATTGTCACCGTGGGTACCAGGGCTATGTCCTGGGACTGGTACCGATATCGTGGTTTCGTAGGAAGTGGTTCACGCCGTTTTTCTTACGACACGCTCCTGTCAGGTGCCGTTGTACGGTGGTGCCAATTTGGGGTGTGACAATTTCCTATTTTTCGCTGCTTAGAATTTCAATGTTTGAGAGGAATTATCTACCTCTGTAATAATTCTATACATTCGTTTAATATTTAGATAAAGATTTATACTCTTTTATCAAGTTGTTATTGTGTGCCTCGGCTAATTCATGGATGGGGATTTTACACACATGTAAGCATTTGGAATTTTGGATAGAAATTCCGGGTGTGACAATAAATCTTTTAGAATTAATCTTATAATAAAAAATAAACTAATTTTGTAGATAACCCCATACATTTAATCTCCCTAACTCTTACGTATATGAATTTCCCATACATTATTGGCTCATCCAAGTGAACAATTGACTTATCTTGCTCGTGTAATATTAGTATGTGTTCCAGGGGTGAATTTCATTCCAATAATTTCTTTTTTATCAGCCTCTTTGCTCATGTTTGTATAGAGGAAAATCTTCAAATCTCTCAAGAAAAATTAAAAAATGATCCATTTATGTATCTCGAATAGGAACAACAACACAGGCTATGTTAATCGGCGCACCAATAGTTGTGCCTATTTTCTAGTCCCTTCCTGAACCGATGCCAATGGCATCCCAAATCTCTCCTATAAATATGTAATTCCACTGTGTAATCAATCAATCACTATCAATACAAAATCATTACTACCTTTTACTCATAATATGTTATCATCACTTTGTCTCTCTCTGAGCGCCAATCAGAAAGAAGGCCGCAGGAGAAGAAGAGCAAGCAAGGTACAACAATAGAAGGTTTTTACCTTTGTCCTTCCCACCGCACTCGTCTGCGCAAAGTTCTTGTATTAGTGCAGCATCTCAGAACGACCTTGCGTTGGCTCCTCCGACCTGTGGGAAGAAGGGGTCGCCGGTTCCAGGCTCGTCATAGTGTTCATGCGGCACTTGGTCGCTGCTGTGCCGGTGCAACACCGGTGGGTGTAGTGAGGATGGTGGAAGCCAGTGTGGTGAGGGCCGTTGTGGGTGCCGCGGACACGGTCCATGCCTGCAACTCTCCTCCACCACCACCACCACCGACCGACAACTTCATTCCAACGGGCCACGCATCGACGCCGACGCATCGTTGCTCGTGGAATGCACACGGGGTTCACACTCCGCCACCCACGGCTACCATCGCGCTGGCACGTCGGTGCCTTGCCGCAACTGGCGCAGCAACGATGAGGCCGACCAGCGATGCCGTGCTGGCTCATACCCCCGTTGCGACAAGTTACTGACGTGCCGTCACGGTGGTGTTGGTCGGCCTCATAGTTGGTGCGCTAGTTGCACCAATGTACCTACCAGCGCTGCACCGACACATTGGCGACCCAGTGCTACATGAACACTACGGCGTGTTAAGTTGTGATCCAAATTCATTACACACACATATAAAGGCCAACTTCGGACGAAGCGAAGCGGAGGCCCGTCGCCAGAGGCGTGGTGTTGGTCGGCCTCATAGTTGGTGCGCCAGTTGCACCAATGTACCTACCAGCGCTGCACCGACACATTGGCGACCCAGTGCTACATGAACACTACGGCGTGTTGAGTTGTGATCCAAATTCATTACACACACATATAAAGGCCAACTTTGGACGGAGCGAAGCGGTATGGATCATCGCCCTTTAGGGTTTCACCTTTATATATACTTCTTGTAAGCCGCCGTTCGGTGTTTTGTAACCTCATCTCATATAATGAAGTTTTGCTGGCTGACGCTCATGGTTTTTTCTCTCCTACCTTAGGAGAGTTTTCCATGTTAAATCTCGTGTCTTCTGTGATTGATCTGTTGTTCTTCATCGTTTATTTGCCTATCGTTTCCTAACAAGTGGTATCAGAGCTTGTTTTTCACATTAGGGTTTCTGCGATGGCATCGATGAAGTTTGATCTACCGCTGCTGGACTACAAGACGAGATTCTCACTATGGCAAGTTAAGATGCGGGCTATTCTGGCGCAATCTTCGGATCTTGATGAGGCGCTGGAAAACTTCGGGAAGAAAAAGAAGGATGATTGGACCGCTGAGGAGAGGCGGAAGGATCGTAAAGCTATGTCGCTGATTCAACTTCATCTATCTAATGATATTTTGCAAGAAGTGTTGCAGGAACGCACTGCTGCAGAACTTTGGCTCAAACTGGAATCGGTCTGCATGTCTAAGGATCTAACCAGTAAGATGCATATGAAGATGAAGTTGTTCTCGCACAAGTTGCAGGAGGCTGGTTCAGTCTTGAACCACATATCGGTCTTCAAGGAGATCGTTGCCGACCTAGTGTCGATGGAGGTAAAGTTTGATGATGAAGATTCAGGGTAACATGAAGTTCTGTGAGCACTGTGTTTTTGGTAAGCATAAGAGGGTAAAAATCAATACCTCAATTCATCACACCAAAGGTACACTAGATTATGTACATGCTGATTTGTGGGGGCCTTCTTGTAAGCCCTCTTATGGTGGTGCTCGTTACATGCTTACCATTATCGATGATTACTCTAGAAAAGTGTGGCCTTATTTCCTGAAAAATAAAGATGATACTTTTGCTGCCTTTAAAGAGTGGAAAGTTATGATAGAAAGGTAAACTGAAAAGAAGGTAAAAGTGTTTCGTACTAACAATGGTGGTGAATTCTGTTCGGATGCTTTTGATGATTACTGCAGGAAGGAAGGCATTATCAGGCTTCACACCATCCCATACACTCCACAACAGAATGGTGTGGCTGAGCGCATGAACAGAACCATCATCTCGAAGGCTCGTTGTATGTTGTCCAACGCTCGTATGAACAAGCGTTTTTGGGCAGAGACTGCTAACACCGCCTGTTACTTGATCAACAGGTCACCTTCTATCCCAGTTGATAAGAAAACTCCCACTGAGGTATGGTCTGGTACGCCTGCTGATTATTCACAGTTGAGAGTTTTTGTGCTGCACTTCTTATGCTCATGTTGATAATGGAAAATTACAGTCTAGAGCTATTAAGTGTATGTTTCTTGGTTATGGTTCAGGAGTAAAAGGATATAAGTTATGGAATCCTGAAACTAAAAAGACTTTCATGAGCAGGAGCGTTGTTTTCAATGAATCTATTATGTTTAATGACAGCTTATCCACAGATGTTATATCATATTATTCTGGTGAGAAGCAGCAACATGACAGCGTGCAGGTGGAGCACGTAAATGATCAGGAAACTGAAATTGTTGATAATGATGTTCATGATACTGTTCAGCACTCACATCCTGTTTTGCAGCCACAAAATTAGCCTATAGCACAACGCAGAACAAAGAGGAGTTGTGGAGCTCCAGTCCGTTTAATTGAGGAATGCGATATGGTTTATTAAGCTTTTAGTTGTGCTGAACAGGTGGAGAACACTCATGAGCCGGCTACATACACTGAAGCTGTTGTTTCTGGTGATCGCGAGAAGTGGATCTCAGCTATGCAAGAGGAGATGCAGTCTCTCGAGAAGAATGGCACATGGGAGGTTGTGCGCTTGCCAAAACAGAAGAAGACTGTCAGTTGCAAATGGATCTTCAAGAGAAAGGAGGTTTATCTTTCAGTGATCCTCCGAGGTTTAAGGCAAGGTTAGTAGCAAAAGGCTTCAGTCAGATTCCTGGTGTTGATTATAATGATGTGTTCTCTCCAGTTGTAAAGCATAGTTCAATTCGTACATTTTTCGGTATTGTTGCTATGCATGATCTTGAGCTTGAGCAGTTAGATGTGAAAACTGCATTTTTACATGGAGAGCTCGAGGAGGAGATATAAATGGACCAGCCAGAAGGGTTCATAGTGCTTGGTAAGGAGGATTATGTTTGCAAATTGAAAATATCCTTATATGGTTTGAAACAGTCTCCTCATCAATGGTATAAAAGGTTTGATTCATTTATGTTGTCACATGGCTTTAAGAGGTCTGAATATAATAGCTGTGTTTACATTAAATTTATTGATGGATCACCTATATACTTACTGTTATATGTTGATGATATGCTGATTGCTGCCAAAAGCAAGGAAGAAATCACTACATTGAAGAAATTGTTGAGTAGTGAGTTTGACATTAAGGATCTTGGTGCTGCTAAGAAAATTCTAGGTATGGAAATTACTGGAGACCGAACTTCTGGTTTGTTATTTCTTAGTCAGCAAAGTTACATTAAGAAGGTTCTTCAGCGTTTCAATATGCATGATGCAAAGCCTGTGGTACTCCCATTGCACCTCATTTTAAATTATCAGCTTTACAATGTGCTAGTACTGATAAAGAGGTTGAATACATGTCAAGGGTTCCATATTCTAGTGCTGTTGGGTCTTTGATGTATGCTATGGTTTGCTCTCGTCCGGATTTATCTCATGCTATGAGTTTGGTTAGTAGATACATGGTTAATCCTGGCAAAGAACACTGGAAGGCTGTTCAGTGGATTTTCAAGTACCTTCGAGGCACAACAGATGCTTGTTTGAAATTTAGTAGGACTGACAAGGGACTCATTGGCTATAAAGATTCAGATTTTGCTGCTGATTTGGATAAGCGAAGGTCACTCACAAGTTATGTGTTTACCATTGGTAGTTGTGCCGTAAGTTGGAAGGCAACTTTGTAGCCTGTTGTTGCCCTGTCTACGACTGAAGCAGAATACATGGCTATTGCTGAAGCGTGTAAAGAATCAGTTTGGCTGAAAGGATTGTTTGCTGAGCTTAGTGGAGTTGACCGTTGCATTAATCTATTTTGTGACAGTCAAAGTGCTATATCCCTCATTAAAGATCAGATGTTCCATGAGAAGACAAAGCACATTGATGTCAAGTACCATTATGTTCGCGATGTAGTCGCACAAGGTAAGCTAAAGGTATGCAAGATAAGCACTCATGATAATCCTGCTGATATGATGACAAAGGCAGTTCCCGTTGCTAAGTTTGAGCTTTGCTCAAGCTTAGTTGGTATAGTGGTTTAGCCCAAGAGGCTATTTGGCGCCGAAAGTGTTTTCTTTATTGTGTTTAAGATGAAGGTTTGATTTATGCTACAAGAAGGAATTTGTCTCAAGTTGGAGTTTGTTGAGTTATGATCCAAATTCATTACACACATATAAAGGCCAACTTCGGACGGAGCGAAGCAGAGACCCATCACCGGAGGCTTGGGCTGGAGCGAAGCGGTATGGATCGTCGCCCTTTAGGGTTTCACCTTTATATATACTTCTTGTAAGCCGCCGTTCGGCGTTTTGTAACCTCATCTAATATAGTGAAGTTTTGCTGGCTGGCGCCCATGGTTTTTTCTCTCCTGTCTTAGGAGAGTTTTCCACGTTAAATCTCGTGTCTTCTGTGATTGATTTGTTGTTCTTCATTGTTTATTTGCCTATCGTTTCCTAACACGGCGAGCCTGAAACCCGCGGCCCCTTCTTCCCACAAGTCGGGAACGGAGGAGACAACACAAAACCAATCCGAGATGCTGCACTGATGCAAGAATTTTGGCGCAGAGAAGCACGGTGGGAAGGACAAAGGTGAAAACCTTCCAATTGCGTACCTTGTTTGCTCCTCTTCTCCTTTGGCATTCTTTCTGATTAGAGACAGTGTTGATAATATATTATGAGTAGAAAGTAGTAATGATTCTGTATTGATAGTGATTGGTTGATTACACAGTGGGATTGTTACATGTCCTATCTTATTATACAGATGATGTCCACTAACTCCTAAAGCTCAATATGCAAGTGTGCTACATCATCACCCATTAGCAATTATTATCTAGATTATTTTAAATCACATGCAAGTATACCACATCATCACCCACTAGTAATTATTACCTATAATATTTTAAATACCATGTAAATATGACATATCATTTACAATTTGGTTTTATTTCTAGAACTCAAAATGGTAATATCAAATCATTATCTTCTTATCATTTTCACATTATTTAAACATATACATCTACCATTTTTATAATGTATAATATCCATTTATCCACGTATCTCGTAGTAAAGCGTGGGGTAGGATTTGGGATGCCATTGGCATCGGTTCAGGAAGGGATGTGTCTCTTAGTGATAGCGGCAATGCTAACTGCCTAAGTGCAGTTAGTATTTGGTAATTAATCACATGTATGTGATTTGGTTTGTAACCTCTGTCTGTAACCCATGGATCCAAGGAGTTGCATAACTGCTTCATTACCTTCACGGTTAAATATCATGTGCTAATTTGATCGCATGGAAAATATATGTTGTAACACTCGTCCTAGATCAATTAGCTTCTGATAATTATTGTTGATTTATTATTCAGAAAAGTTATTCTAAAAACCTGTAAGAAAACCTTGATGAATGATAAACCCTGAGATCCACACGATGCGCTCAAGGCTATGATTGGTCCGATCTTTCGGTGAGTTGAGATAACTACGATTTGGGAGACACGTTGACGGTCCGACTACAGCCGTACGAGACGTTGTGTTGCGCCTTAGCGATCGATACACCTCTCTGTGGGTTGTTGATCTTGCCGGTGCAGATCAACCTTATTTTTACATGCAAATCGAAGAACCAAGCAAGAACAAGATAAAAGCAATCTGAATTGCAAACAGGAATTGAATACAAATAATAAGTTGGGGTTTCGAAGAACAAGCAGACGGACGGTCTAGCCGACACGCGTGCTGCAAGCAAGTAGCAATGGCTAAACTTTAATCTAACAAAACCCAAGAAACCCTAAAGGGGTATCTACCTATTTAAGGAGGTGGGAGGATAACTAAGAAAGCCCTAGGGTCGTGCTCCACCTACATGGGGCGCACCCCACATGGGCCCCACATGGGCCGGGGTCCCAGATGAAGTTGCAAGCCCATAGGCCCATTATAGGTGATGTAACACATTGTTTCTATGATTGCGGCCAACTGAGATGGAATTTGGAGATGAGACTGGATCCATTGGAAAGAGGACTCCGAGAGTTTTCCATCAAGTATTCACGGGCTGAAAACGGAGTTCGTATGCAGATTTGGCGGCCATTTGAATTCAACGTTGCTGCAGGTGACCGAATTGGATTCCAGTACTTGGAGGACTTAATCTTGTTGTCTTCTTGTTGATTCATGATGTGAACAACGGTTGTATCCATAGTAACCATGGTCACATCATTCTCCCCTTCTTCACGGAAAACCGTCCTCGGTTTTTCCATACGGTGCTCTTCACGTTGTCCATTTAAAATAACCTGTTTCGCAAAATCAAAACAAGACAGACTCGAGATAACATGATTAGTCGTTACAGTACGCTCTAGCCTGCTGTTGCCTTGCATAACTACAGGAGGTTCCAAATCTGAACATATATAAACTCTATGCACCAAATATATTACTCTATCAGTATATAAACCAAAGATATGAAAAATAACATTAATTGGACATCTCAAATAAGACTTAACAAATAATTTCTCCTTCAAATTATCAAGCTCACAAAATTTATCAAACTGAATATAGCCCAAAGTATCTAAAGAAGATATCAATTCACGTTCCTCTACTTCATTAGCAATGTGAACAACATGCTTAAAATTAGCACAAAAAGAACTAACACTAGAAATAGCATATTCATTCACTAGTTGTGGCATTGATATAAGTGAAGCATTATCACACAACTCGTCTTTATCACAAGGAACAGCAAACAAAACAACTTGTGACAAAGGAATCTCAACAATTGGTTCCACTAAAGGTTACTCTACTATAGCATGAAAAGTGGCTCAGCTTGAGAATACTCACATTCATTTATCTCAGCACCATTTAATTTACCTTCCAAATTTACTTCGGATGTCGCAGGTGCTTCATGCTTCTCCTCTTTCTTCTCAAGTACATCATTCTCCTCCTTTTGTTGAATGTTCTGAACTCTCTGCAAAACGTTAGTAACAAGAGACGCAAAATATTTCTCCTCCAATGTTTGCACACCATCATTGCACAAAGATATAGGATATTCAGAAACAGGAGATAAATCACATTGTTCATGCTTTATCGCATTTGATATGATTTGACTCTCAATGCTACGAGCAAGCATGAATAGGTGTCCAATATGATTATATTCACATTAGCAAGCAAAACCTGAATTTCAGAATTAAGCCCTTGAAAAATCTACGCATTGTGTTTTCATTGCATTCTTTTAGACCACTGTAGATGATACAAACTATAAATTCATGGACGTACTCCCTAACAGTTCGTTCACCTTGTTTCACATGTTCTAATTTCTCAAGAAGAACACATTTGTAATAAGAACTCACAAAACACTTTCTCATTATGGTTTTGCACTCATCCCAAGTTTCAGGTTTATTACTAACATATCTCCACCAAAATAATGCAGAAGAGGTAAACATATTACTAGCAGCCTTAATCATTTGAGCATCAGAAAAATCATATTCATCAAATTCGTTGTCCACTGCTAGCTCCCAATCAACATAAGCAACATAATCATACTTACCATCATAGAATGGTAACTTAAATTCAACTTGTGCAAAATTATAGTCAGATAACTGATATGCATCACGTGGAGAAATTGTCATATCTCGTCGAAGGTGAAGTAGTCGATGTTGAGTATGACCATCTCGTACCCTCTTGCGCAATCCTGCCATGATTAGTAGCAAACAAGAAACACACACAAGAAATATGCACGCTCCTATCAACTACTAGGTAGTGGAGGCTCAAATAGCAAACACACTCAAGCTTTTAACCAAGCTCTTACAAGATCTTACCAAAGCAAGCGGAATGGTGACCACACCGACTCAACCTAGACCCAATGGAGGTCGGATGTATCAATGCCTTGGCAAACACTTATTGTACGGCTGCAATCAAATCTGTGGAGCTCTGGGTAGGCTTAAATATGTAGCAAAGGAGTAGCAAATGCTCAAATCAGAGAATGCAAAAGTTGAATAATTGTTCAAAGTCAGTACCGTGCTGGTCCTAGGCTAGAACGTACTAGAGACGCGAGCCTAGACACAAACGATACCACAAGATAACACTAGAAACAACTCAAGCACAACTCTGATATACAAAAGCAAACTCAAAGACAACAGTTGATTTTCTCTTTTCTTTCTTTTTTTTCTTTTTTCCTTCTTTCTTTCTTTTTTGGTGCGGCTTTTGTGTTCTTTTTTTAAGCACCTTTCTACCTTTTCTATTTTTTTTATATTTTTTAGCAAAAACAACTCAAGGACCTGGATGTAAGATGACAGGGACTCAAATGTAAATATAAAAATTAAAGGGACTCGAATGTAAAAGTGCAAACCATAAATTTAAAATTATACAAAAATGGAATGCTCTCGTCCCATAGGTTCCTTTTTTGCAAACAGATCTCGAATCCGACACCTGGAAATTTTTCATCAAAGTGTATGACAAATCACTGTATAGATTGAAAGAGAGGAGAGTCCGACTCACCCTTCTCGGCCACACGGGAGATTGATCCCACTCGGCCTTGATTGGGAAAGGCCCCACGTGAAAAAAAACAGTAACAAATATAGCACTTTTTTCTCTCCTTTTCAACCCGAAATAGAAACCAATCCAATCTAATCTAATCTAATCTCTTTCTCTCGCGCAACAGAAACGCACGGGACAATGCGCAACCACACAACCGAAACCCTAGATGCAACTCCACATCTCCAAAACCAACCGACGAAAAATGCCCGAAACAAGAAAAACGGAACCCTAGAGGTGACACGATTCCGTTTTCGAAGATCCCGACGACAACGAAGACACGGTGACGACGACGACAGTGGTACTAACCGTGGCCAGAACTCGAAACTCTAAACGGACTAGTCGCTAAGACTAGCAACTTGACTCGATGATGCAACGCAAAACTCAACAAAGCAAAAACTATAAAGAACAATGCTCAACAAAGCAACAAAGATGGCTAGGTAAAGGATGCAATTTTTTTTGCATGGCTATTTTCTGGTTATAGGTAGATAAAAACTCACCGAGCAACGAAAGCTCTGATACCACTTGATAAATCCTGAGATCCACTCGATGCGCTCAAGACTATGATTGGCCCGATCTTTCGGTGAGTTGAGATAATTATGATTTGGGAGATACGTTGACTATCCAACTACAACCGTACGAGACGTTGTGTTGCGCCTTAGCGATCGATACACCTCTCCGTGGGTTGTTGATCTTGCCGGTGCAGATCAACCTTATTCCTGCATGCAAATCGAAGAAACAAGAAAGAACAAGATAAAAGCAATCTGAATTGCAAATAGGAATTGAATACAAATAATAAGTTGGGGCTCCGAAGAACAAGCAGACGGACGGTCTAGCCGACACGTGCGCTGCAAGCAAGTAGCAACGGCTAAACTTTAATCTAACAAAACCCAAGAAACCCTAAAGGGGTACATAACTATTTAAGGAGGTGGGAGGATGACTAAGGAAGCCCTAGGATCGTGCTCCACCTACATGGGCCCCACATGGGCCGGGGTCCCAGATGAAGTTACAAGCACATAGGCCCATTATAGGTGATGTAGCACATTTTTTCTGTGATTGCGGCTAACTGAGATAGAATTTGGAGATGAGACTGGATCCATTGGAAAGAGGACTCCGAGAGCTTTCCATCAAGTATTCACAGGCCGAAAACGGAGCTCGTATGCAGATTTGGCGGCCGTTTGAATTCACCGTTGCTGCAGGTGGCCGAATTGGATTCCAGCACTTAGAGGACTTAATCTTGCTGTCTTCTTGTTGATCCATGATGTTAACAACGGTTGTATCCATAGTAACCATGGTCACATCAATGACAAACTATATTATAGATATGTCGCTAAAACTAATTTAAAACCCAATGGAAAAAATAAGGAGGAGATTGTATAACAATTCTCTTTGAGAAACCTTAAATCGAAAACTCACATGAGAATTTTAAATATTTATTATAACCAATGGTTATAATTTAGGATAACCTCTTCTAAAACAATATAGGAAAAATATGAGAAGTAATTATATATCAGAGATATGATATATTTATTAATGTTCATATACTGCCTCATTAAAAACCTTTTATGAGTAGTAAAGACTCATAAGAGGGAAAAAGAGTACAATATTACTTTGAACAGGTATGGTTTAGAGGATTAAAGCTCCCTCCCCCCTGCAAATCATGTAGTCCTCGCATACCAATTCCTTGATCACATTTCTGGAATGTGGAAGTTGGTAAGGATTTAGTGAATAGGTCTATGAGATTATCATAAGATTTAGTTTGCAAGACATTAATTTCCCCTCTCTTATGTAATTCATGTGGGTAAAATAGTTTTCGAGCAACATGTTCAGTAGTATTGCTCTTTATGTATCATGTCTGCATTTGAGCAACACAAGCAATATTATTTTCTTAGATAATGGCGGGTGATTCGATAGAACCAATACCACATGATTGTTGAATGTGATTAATCATTCTGCGAAGCTATACACATTCACGTGATGCTTTATATAAAGCAATTTGTTTTAGAATGATTAGTGGATGTAGCTACTATAGTATGTTTAGAAGAATTTCATGAGATAGTTGTTCCCACCATGTAAAAATACAAAGTTTGTTTAAGATCTGGTATTACGGGGATCAGATAAATAGCAAGCATCAGTATATCTTATAAAATCCCTACCTTTGTTTTTCTGGAAAAACAAACCGAGATCTTGAGTGCTTTGGAGATATAGAAGGATATTCTTTACTCCCGTCCAATGACGTTTAGTAGGAGTTGCGCTATGTCTAGTAAGTAGATTAGCAAGTAGATTAACTGCAAATGCAGTACTGTGGTTCGAGAATGTAATTCAAATTTAAAGTTAAGATGAGGGATCTAAAGTAAACTTATTCATGATAGGGGAACGTCATTAGCTTGCCTTGTACGTAGGGGTGAACGGTCGGAATCGATAGCATCTCTTTGGAAACGATGCTTGATCGGCTGGTAATTGACCATATTTATCATTTCAACTACCTAATGTTGACATTAATACGATGCAAAAAGAAATTAGAAAAAACAAAATTTATAAATAGCAAAATACGGTCGATTGAAAATGGTACCCCTTATACGAAAACCACACTCGGTCGATCGGGAATTTCCGTGACCATTTTCACCCCTACTTGTACGTGCGGGCCTCAATCCTGACCCGTTCACGCGTTAGGCTTAGAAACTGAGGCTAAAATCCTGGCCCACTCACGTGAAAGGGCCAGAATTCAGGCCAAGTCAAGGTAATACTTCGATGGCTACAGATCTCTATGCTCACAGGTGTGTATTAGCCTTTAGTTCCAGCCCATCAGTTCAATTTTATGACATGAAAAGACGTTAGGGTTGTTGCTGCGTTACCTCCCACTGAGCTGTTTTTTTCTGGAACACGACAAATTGTTAGGTGCATAAGAGTGAGCTGTAAACCTACTATAAATTTATGCTCTAAATATCACTATTAATATTTTTAAGGTAACTCTAAGTGTCAATATGAACATGATACATTTGTTCTTTTTAGATTTTATAAAGCTAGATGGGTACTTTTTCTAAGGGGTGTGTGTTTTTGTAGGGTCTTAGTTATTTTTTCCTCTGGGTGCATTATGTATGGTGTCAAACACCACAAACTTCGAGGCAATCTACATTGGGAGAGGGCTCAATATTGGTCAAGAAGGGGATGGAAATGTTCTTGGATCAAAAGATCTGATTGACACCAAGTCATTTGCTGTTCTCAGATGAGGCTCGTCTCCTAGTGAAAGGGTCTCGATTGGATTTATGCGATGATGACAAGCTCATAACAGAGCGCCTACAAATCGAGCGTCTAATTTTTCCCTTAAAAAATCATGTGTTGTTTCACCCTTTATTAAATAATATTTCAGTACTTAGAAAAAATATTTCAGTTCTTTAAAAAATGAAACACAATCGGATCACTAGATGAAACAAATTTGGTTCAACATATTTCAACGAATGATTTAAGGCATCGAAACAATGTTCCAGTTCTTAAAAAAAAATAGAGAAACATAATCGGATCGCTAGATGGAATAATTTGGTTCAACACAAGAAACAAAATGATTTAAGCCATTGAAACAATATTCTAGTGCTTAAAAATAGAGAAACACAATTAGATTACTAGATTGAACAATTTGGTTCAACACATAAAACAAAATAATTTAAGCCATTAAAAACATCAACAAGATTCGAGAAAAAATCAAAGGAAAAAATGAAACACTTTGATCTAACTTGAAACATCCATATACATGGATTGATACATCGAAAAACACACAAAAAAAAAAAATCTGAGGGGACCCGCGGGGGAAGATGTCGGTGTTCCGCCCACGAGCGCCGTCTCCCTAGCCACCTGAGAGCGCCACCGCAGTCCGCAGCCGCCACCTCCTTCCGTCCGCGAGTCACTGCCATGGGCACAACCGCCTCCTCCCGCGGGCCTCCTCGCGCAAGTCGTCATCGCCGCCACCGCGGCCACATTCTTTTGCCCGTGAGTTACCGCTGCCTCCTCCCTTGGGGTCTCCTCGCATAGGTGTTCGCCGCCTCCTCCTCCCGCAGGAGTTGCTGCCGCCATGACCTCCTCTTCGTCCCGCCGGATCTAAGCTTTGGGAATGGTGGTTTGGGATTTTGGGAAGAGAGTGAACGGTGGGAGAAAAGAAGGATGGAGGAGAGTGGATAAGATTGATAGTTGTGGGGGCGCGTGGTGCAAGGTACCCGATATTCTCTCTTCTCATCGGGCATCCGAATGGAGGCGTTTTCGTCACTATTTGGCAACCCAAACCCTTTTCCCCCCTTCTGGGGAGCAAAACAAGCGGTGCCACTTTATTCGCAGGAGTATAACTATATAAGACCAGGTAAAGTACATGCAAGCATCCTTCACAAACGAGAGGCGGCACAATTACAATCACGCCAAAGCAATTGTTTACCTGCCTCCCCTACACCCCAAAATCCAGCACCCAGCTGCGAGCCGCTTCATCTTTCCTAATCTAAGATCCAATCTTATTGTGTAGTATATCTTGTGCTTTTGGGGGCACTACTTGTTTTTAAGTTTCACTCGTCGGTTTGGAACCCGGCACGATGTGTATCACAACACTTCTCATGCTGACTTCCAACGACTGCAAAGTTGAGAGAAAGTATACGGTTTAGGCATGCAGTTCACTAGTTCAGTGATCGATTAATAAAGAAATGAAATGAGATGAGAGTATGAACCGGCAGAGAAAGGTGAATAATGCATACCCAAACATGAAATGTAACTCCCATGGCAACCGCGCCATATACACCGGGTAACATGTTACTGATCCACCTCGTCAGGTAAGATGACGTTGTTTAGGTATACAAGACGCATCTCATCTCTCCAAATCTGAAAATCACGCAAACTTCTGATCAGCTGGCGCGGCTAGTAAGGAAACATCAAAATTTAAGTTTTTCGTCCGACAGAAGTGAAGGAAATTTGTTCGTACCAAGTCCCTAAACTGAACCCTGATGTGAGGCACATTAGTTTTATGAATATCGTTCCCTGTAGGGCCTCTTTTGTAGTAGTTCTTGCCAATCCAGTGTGCCTGCAAAAGATGAAATGATGATAATGCATTACTTACAGAGCATATCAAGCAATAAATTGCTCAACTGTAATTTGTGAAAAATGGTTTGTGGCTGAAATGAATGTAATAAGCTAAAGATCACCAACGAGCTTTGAAAGTAGTTGACAAAGGTTGTTTACTTGCCTTGAGAGCATGTGAAAATCCTGATTGATAGACAGAATTTCTAGCTATTTCACATAAATCACAAGAACTGAGCTTCCAGAGCTGAAACAAAAACCACAATAAGTGAGTTTATCCTTCTGTTAAAAAAAAAGTGGTTAGCATTTTATTTGTTCCATGAACAAAAGCATAAAGGTGCACACTGAACTTCATTCATGTATGTCTTGCACATGCACATATATAAACATAAGTATGTACATCAGTTTCTGCATAAGATGAATAGGGTGAGGGGAGAGGGAAAGAGGGAGTACTGAAGCAGCAATGCTGTATTCTTCCACCAATGGTTCTTTTGTCAGGTGAATTTGCAATGGATCATCCGTTGACAGGGAAACATTCAGGCCTCGTTGGAAAAACATTGGGAAAGGATTCCGGTGGTAATCAAGAAATAAGGAGTTGTTGCTTAATGGGGACATTGCCAGACCAATCTGATAAAATTGAAAGCAACATGTTGAAGAAATGACAGTCACTTAAAAGTTTCTTAAAAGAAAACCAAACCTCACTAATTAGATAAATCTGTCATGCTTTTCTCATAAAAAATTACAGTTACAGAGGTTCTTTAAAAGTATGCTGGATTAAGAAAATATGAAGAATTACCTGGCCAAGATAGTATAGATATTGAAGCACAGGAGATTTCCTTAAGTTGATTCCATGCGATATATTGTGACAAAGAAGAAATGTTGCTGCCAAGTGATCGATGTCTCCAGCCTGTGACACCATACAGTTATAGACAAACACAATAACAGAGAGACAGTGGAACATTGAAGAGATTCTACCTCGCCAGCATGTGGACGGAATTTGATTGTGGTCATCCCCTTTGATTCACGCAACTAAAATTGCACGGCGGTGTTACTTTTCCAGCAAAATGAGGAAAATTAGAGGTATGAGGGCAATTTTCCTACCTTATTGAGTGTGTATAAGTTAGCATAGCAGTAATACGCATAATATGAAAATGCTGGGTTGAAGACATTGGTCCATTGTTCAGGGGTAGGCATATGCTTTGTTGGACGCCTTTCAGGTTTACTCTCATCATCAACCAAATCTAACCCTACAACCTGCAAGGCCAAAAAAGAGTTAATCCTTAAGTTGCCTGCTTGTGATGCGTGCGATATTAACATATTTAGTAGTTTGAAATAAAAGGTAGTCCTTCCTAAGATAAAAATGACATTCAGCTCTTAAATTAGCCAGTATAGTTTTTGAAGTTTGAAGCTCATGAACGAGCATGAAACTTGACTAACTACCCTACAGTGCAAAGATGTCTCTTTTAGGACCAAAACAAGTCATGATTGACATGAAAAGTACTGACTCCCAACATTTGATCTGTGAAAATTGAATTTGTGGCGAGAAATTAGACAGCTGGATTTTATTTTTTTCTTAGAAACTAGACAACCGAGCCGCCTCCCAACTAAACCAAATCAGCTGTCCAAATGACATACAGGCCTCAAATAAACATGACATGTCTAGGAATGCAATAGGTATTTCAAAAATATACCACCGAGGGCAATTTGTAATCACCCATCATCATTTGTTAAAGCGAACTCACCATGTAATCTCCTAGAACTTGTGCTATATAATAGTGACCGTATCAAACATGAATTTACATTAAAAAGATAACGATCTTTACTACATATGTGTGAATTCTGAGACAAAATGCACAGCATCAATACAAGCAACAGTTCTGCAAATCACAAAATAGTGAGAAAACTATTGAACCTGCTTTAGGAAGACATGAAGCTGCGGATGAGAAGCTGGATCAATGGTGACCTCAAACAGAGGAAGGAAAATGTTGTCCAGAAGAGTTTGGAATGATGTAACAATACCCATTTCCTTGTACACATTATATAAGCGTGGGATCTGCAAAGGAATGTAGAAAAACAATTATCTGAATGCAACACTGAATATCAAATATCATAAATATATCAGAACATAACAAGGCGTATACCACTTTGAAGACATCCATGGATAAGAATTGATATTATGCTAAGTCATCATTGTAAATGCTAAGTAGAAATACATCTACAAAAATATGATTATATCTCTACTCATCCTCCTTTCATCCCCTTCTCACCGTGCGCTTCTTTGTGTATGCATAACCACCGTATGATCACTTTCTCCTCAATCCACCCACCCATCCAGCCAATCCCCATTCCCCAATTACATGGGCCTGGCCCGTTGCAAAGCATGGGCATATTACTAGTTTACAGTAATAGTACAACAGCAAGATAACTACAAGCTTAGGCTTAATACAGCAAGATAACAAAAGCACAAAATTGTGGTGTCCCAGGCAGCCAGGCGCCCCAGGCCACAGGTTGGCCCTCATTAAAGCAGAGAAAGGTAAATCCTCCTAACTATTCCCATTTTTCTTCAGGCTTTACTACAGAGCAGTGGCATTATACATACATAACATAACAGATGAGTAAAGCACAAAAATCAATTCAGAGTATATAGGTTCAATAACTGCGAGACAATTATAGAAATTTCTAGAGCTAAGTACGAGCAGAAATAGTGAAAGGGTACCTGAACCAGCCAGACAACATTTTCACTAGACAATTCATTGTTCACTATCCAGCTTGCAAGGTTGTCCCACTCACTTTGCTTCCTCCCATAGATTGAGATCCTATATTCAGCCATCTGGTGAAAACAAAAATTAGAGCAGGTTAAATATGGATGATCTCAAAGAAGCATTACATTTGCATATACCAAAAAAAGGAGTTTACCTGGTATTTACTTGCTGTAAGGTCGGAGAAAACTTGCTTTGTCAGCTCGGCAAGAAAACGACCTAGTTTAAACCAAACAGCAACAGATAAATGTCAATAAAAGGAACCAACACAGCTCTCAAGGAAACATAAAATATAGGACATGAGTGGATATAGTAATCAATCATGGTGATTCCCTCTCAAAACAGAATAAGTACATATCTTTACTGCTTCAAAAGAACACAGTCGTAACACAGTCGCGGTGAGTCCACACATTATTACAAAAATTACCCATCTTTGCCATCCCACTTCCAACTCCACACCCATTCCTTTGCTATGGATTCCCATCTGAAATTTCGGGACATACAGTTACAAGAACTCGACTACAGATGGGTTTGAGAATTCCCTTGTAACGCATGGGCATGTGGCTACATATATAATATGCACTAAGTCCTCCAAATGAGAATATGTAGGTATTTTTCACCAAACTTGATAGAATCCGGAAACAGTACCAAACAAGAGCTTTACATTTTTTAGCTTATAGTTATGTGGAAGTCCATTTTTCAAAGAGAAGCTGAAGCTAAGGATGGGTAGATTATGGATTTATATGCTCAGGAGTCAGTAGACCATAAGGTCACCAAACATATTTAGGTCTTATCATATAATCTAGTCTACAAGCCCAGCAAATCAACTTATTTTAGATAGGGTATGAATTATATGATTAACAAACAATGTATATCCCCCACCAGAAAAAATGTATACCAATATAAAGGCCTAGTTTAAGCTGGCTAGTGTAGAATATTTGAGCACGAAGTGCAAGAATTCCACAGCTCTTCTACAGCATTTGGATGAAACTATAGCACCATTATGGAGGAGCATATACTATGGCAGCTCTGATGTACCTGCCATATCTGAAGGTACAAGTGCATTTATTCTAGTAGACACTCCTAAAGAAAAATGTTCAAGCTTTCTTGGGAGGTTATTCGTTGTGTATATAGTTATCCAAGAAGTGATCTATAGCATCGCTTCTCTTTTTAACAATCAATCAATATATTAATCTGTATCCAGATTATACCAAATTTGTAATAGCCTTACAGTCACATTCATAAATTGACTTTCTGATCTGGTCATTTTGATTTTCCACAATTCCCTACCCCTGTGAAGCAGCACTGCTGAATGGACACTTTCCTCTAAGCATACATAATGTAACTAAATTGAACCTCATCATGCCACTCATCAGTGGCAGAGTCGCACCCAAACCTGTGAGGCCAGGTGAACAGAGATTTTTGGAATCCAGTACTGCTTTTCTGTAACACAAAAAACTTCCAACACTATAAAGGAGTTCAGAAAAGGGTTTTGGTTCTGGCTTCACAACTGTCTCATATATCTCAAGGGCATACCAAATCATATACTCTTTCTAAAATATAATTTTTGTTTCCAAAAGCACTAGAGAGACATGACCCAGCACCCCTTGGGCATCGATCAACATGTGAGACATGATCCAATATGTGACATGGCCAACACACAAAAGATCAAGTATTTGTGTGATGCACTCTTAAAACACAAAAAACTCAAGTGGTGTTTCCATCTTAATTTTGCTAGTGCACTTGTGCAACAACCTGTGAAGTTTTATTTGCTAAAATATTACCCTTAAATTGCATTTGATGGATGCCATTGTAGTATTGAATGACAAGAAATTCTCATGGAGGTCACAAAAAAACAACTGCGGATGTCCAGCAAGATATATGCATTATATTTGTTATTTTGTATGCAAAATGCCGTAAACCAACATAAAACCAAGACCAACCATCTTGGGCAAATCATCAACTTATCAACCATGCAACTCAACAGCTTAAACACTTCTGTTATTGCTTTTGGCATTTGGTGATAATGAAAATAGCTAGCAAATACATTGGTTTACACTACATGGGCTTAGAATGTCAATAGTTTAACTTCTAGGTACAACCTTGTATAAAATGACACTAACCGCATGCTTATAAGACCTAAATAAAACATTAGCATCACGCTGGAGGATATACCAATGGAAATATTAGTGGTAACAGCTCTTCATTAAAAAAACTGGACAGGATTAAGCAGAGGTTACAAAATACAAGTAGTTTTCAATGTAACCACTAGTTTGAATGTGATAATGTTTACATCAAGGCAATGCACCCTGCTTTTATATGGACATACATCTATATGACTCCCAAGGACAAACATGTTAGGAGAAACTGCAAGCCCGTTTAGCAACAGAAAAGGTAAGATGCACAAAAGTGTCAACAAAATAATTGAAACAAGCGATACCTTGGATAAGATTGTCCTGTTTGAGGAAAATCTCTCTGAGCCTACTTTGGCCACACGGATTGTACTTAAGGTTGAATTTGTCAAAACGATGAAATGTACTTTTGTCCGCATGGACATCTAGTAAATCAACATTCAAATCATACCTAGAAAAAAGAAAACGACGAATTGATAATCAACTAAATAGTGGTTCCATCATTATATAAAGTATAAACATAGGATAAAATCCAAAACACACCCAGTTAAGTCCAAGCTCTCAAAAACCTCCTTCAGAGTCATATAGGTGCCGTCTCTGAAAATGACAACCTGAATGGCATACCATATATAGTTATGATAATAATATGATAAATGGGCTGTGCCCAAAAGTACAAACTGCAATAGTCAGTGCAGCAATCGTTTAAAAAAATATACCTCATCAGGTTCTTTCCTTAGTTTGGATTTTATAAATCTCAGCAAGTGTTTTTGATTCATGCACGCCGAGTGGTGTACATGAGTATCAACCTTCCTGACATTGTAAAAATCACGATGTGGTGCAGTCTTCTGGGCAAGAAACTCCCTATCCGCGTTTAACATCAAATGAAATTTGAATTTCTGGAAATGAAAAAACATTCACACATACAGATTTTTAGGAGTCAAGTGTATTCACCAAGGTAAGCAAGGGGTCAATGATTTGATAATATGATTACATGCTCTAAAAGATTTAACCGGTTATGGCACACGGTTCTTGTGTTTCCAGCAGAAATCACCCGGAGCATATAATGCAAGTCAGTAAAGAAGGTTGTTGCATCAGCAACAGGATAAAGTCTTTCCGTATCTGAGGCGAAATGAGGAAAATAAATGAGTCATAGGAAATTGAAAGCATCTGGTCAAACATATGAAGCAAAAGGGCGGGCAGAGCTCATTACAGTCTTTATCTGCATAGACATGGACAACACCATCGACCATTTGGAAAACATGCTGAAATCATAATCAATGGTAGAAATCAGAAGGACAAAACAGAGAGGAAGAATCGAAACACTGAAAAAAAATGAACTAGGCTACCTCTGATTTTGGTTCAGGCACATAGGTGAACGGATTGGGGTCAGGTTTTGGAGTACAGGGATCATTTATGACCTCCTTCTCCCATGGAGCAACCTCTTCTCTAAAAAGATAACAGTCTCTTAACTCAAGGCACTTCTGAAGGAGCTTGTAAACCTCAATCTCATCAGGAGACGGAATCTCTACATAAAATGGAAAATAATATTTTTAAAGAAATTACTTGGGATTTGGGAATAAAGGGAAATCAGAAGAATTAGTTCAAAAATATTTACTCTTACTAACAACAAAATTTGATGTATCTGACTAAAATTTTATTATGCATTAAAATAGAAAAGAATTACTGACTAATTGACAGGAAAAATATGAAACTAACATGCGTAAATTTTCAATAATATGGTCTCCATGAATTTTTACTAGTATTCTTGGTTCTTGACTTGCACCTAATAGTTCAAAGAAATGGAGAACTCCCATAGTCCATAAAATACAGCATGTGAATATTTTGTCTGACAAATTTGCTTAATAATAAAAATGGCAGTGCTCATCAAAATTGGAAGTATAACAAACTTAAAGGAAATTCATACATGGAGAATATTATTGTTCTGTAAGATCTAATACCATACCATGTGGAGCAGTTAACAGCTTAATAAATGATTCTTGCTCAGGTTCTTTTCGAAGAATGTCTGCAGCAACTGGATCAGGTTGAACACCATGAAGATCATTGGATATACTATGAGACCGAATCAAGCTTGCTGCAGCTAATGGCGCTGCAGCCCCATTTTCCAGTACTTTGTTTCCTTTCTGTTCTCCTTCCTGATTGAAATATATATGGTCAGACATTAAAAAAAGATTTCCAGAATCAGTCCCAGCCATTGTACCAAATGAAAATCAGCAAATTTCCCCGAAACATAGGGCAATATCAGCATATTTGGGCACACTTGGTAGTCTTTGCTGCGGTGTGCAGTGCAGCAGCAGCACAGCCAGCTGAGCAAACGCTTTATTCATATCAGCAACAAATGTTATTGGTTGTATTGCTAACGTTAGCAATATCCAGTGAGAATTTCTTCTACCAAGTCACTAACTGTAAAATGACTGTCAGAGGAACTCACATTTATCTCCTGCCGGTTACTAGTTTTGAGTAATATAAAATCTGCAGGATTTATTATAACAAAATCTGCAGCCAGCAAATACAGATAGTGTTCAATGTGTGTAGTACCTTTTTATAATGCATGCCAGCAGTATTGCTTAGCTAGATTTAAGTGGTCATTGTTGAGCCAATAAGATGTCTTTTGTCTAAGGTAAATATAAACGACAAGAAGATAAATCAATAAACCACAGCAGATAAAACAATGCAAGAATAGATTAAGAAAATCGATAGCCACAAGAATCGATGCTCAATAGATTAAGAAAATGGTATCCACAAATTCAGTTCGTTTATGTGCATGATTTACTGATTGCGCGTGCAAAAATTGATGCCAAATCTATTTTAAATCTAAATATATACAGGTGATTAATAAAGGAATTAAAAACTATATAACAAGAAAAACAGTAACGAGAACAGGATGGATGAAACTTACAACATTTCCATTCATCTTCAGGTAGCCATTATCAAGTTTACCATTCGGTTGTTTAGCATCATCCTCGTCTGATCCTTCTACACTCTCAAAAGCACTTGCACTGGCAACAGGGGACTTGGGTGAATTTGGTTTGATTATTCCAACCCTTCTGTTTGAACTTGAACGGACAAGCTGTTTATTGCCTGCAATAACCGCCTGTTATTACCAGTGTCATTCTAAAAGATAAAAGATGATCATGTCATATCATATCATACTAATGTAAATAGCCTGTTTTCAAAAGAAATTGTAGAAAGAGGACAGTGTATCACAAGAGTACAGTTGTATCTGCTGCTGATTTGCACCGAAGGCATTTGCATCAACATATTGACAATGGACTTGGGAGTTGATTAAACACTCTTTGCAACAGGTAAACATTATTTTACAAGTCCGTAATAGATTCTGGAGCAACACTAAGAACCAGCCCAACCTGCTAGCCTAATTAACACATTTGTCAAAACATTAACGAATAATAAATAGGTTACCCAACCTTCAGAAGCTACTCCACTGAGCAAGTTACATGTTCCACCATTATGCTAGTTCTTAAGCCTTACCCATGAGGACCTACCATCATCCTCCTACGTTTGAACAAAATTCCACATTTTTTTACTGATAACCAGTGGGCAATAGGTGCATTTCAAAGGTACTGCTCAAACCCACTACACATAAGAAGCATGCTAGTGTATCTATGTCCATAATACCTTCATTCTATGCTACATAGGATTACCTCCTGCACGAAATCCTTCCCTCTTTCTGTTTTTGAAACACTTACAGAGCTTGAATTTAGCATTCATGTTTCACCCAAACTATTAGTAAATCCATTTCATACTATACTACTAGCTTTTCTTGTTCTGCATTAAAATCCATACTAGCTTCAGCACTAAATGTCCACTAGAAGTGTTATGGGAAGAACACTTGATTAAAACAGTAAACACCACAATGCTTTCCTACTGCTGACACACTGCGCATACACACACACACACACACACACTCGGAGACCATTTTTGCAAAGCTAGCTTAGCTTAGCTAGCTGTCTCCAACTCCTAAGAGTCCAAGCCAACATCACCAATCTCAATCCTATCCAGTCGAGCCAAGCCGCACACACGCCCCACACCCCCCTCACACGTGTAAAACCGGAGTAGGGACAAAACTCACCGTCGGGCCCCACGTGCAGCCTGGGGAGGCCGAGGGGAACCGGGAGGCACGCCTCGGCGGCGTCGGCGAGCTCCTTCATGCCGTCGTCGACGTCGTCGTCCTCCTCCTCCTCGGCCACGGGGTACCCCCTGGCGGCGCCCGCCCCTCCGACGCCGAGGCCGACGGAGTAGAGCGAGGACAAGTCCGGCAGAGAGGACGATCCCGCGGGCGCGCGGCGGGGCGGGGGCGGGGGCGGGGCCCGGGCCCGGGCCTTCGGCGGGGCGCCTCGCCCGCCTCCGCCCCGGCGATGGGCGGAGGCGGAGGAGGAGCGGGAGAGGCCGTCGCCGAGGTGCGAGACGGAGCGGCAGTGCAGGTAGTAGCCGGAGGCGGCGGCGACGGAGGCGCCGACCAGGGCGGCGCAGGCGAGGTGGAGGCGGTACGAGGGGTCGGAGGCGTCGGAACCCATGGTGGTAATGGTGGGGATGGGTGGGTTTAAGGGCGGGATTAGGGGGGAAATGGGACGGTGGTGGGCGGAGGCGGAAGGGGGGGGGGGGGGGGGGGGGGGGAATGGGATTAGCGCGAGAGAGAGAGGGGTGGGGTATTTATAGGAGCCTGTGGAGATGGTTACGTGGTGGGGACAGCAGGTGGGGCTCCGCGTGGGGATGATGAGGGTTTAATTAGCTTGATGCTGGAGGGTTTAATTAACTGAGTTGGGCAGTAAATTCTTGGTTAAATGGATATTAGAGAGTCTAATACGTACTACTTAGTGTACTCTACATCCTTAAAAAAGATTAGAAGCCATGTAAAATTATTATTAAAAAATCGAGCATCAACGTGTAAGCCAAATGATAATACAAATGGGTGCAACATCATTTATTTTGTTGTTCCCGCGAAGCGAAGATCATTCGCTTGGTGAATGAAGTGGATTAACCTCGTTTTAGCTCGGGCTAAACACTTTTTCTTCTCGGATATGCATTACTTTGGTAGTAAAGAAATATGCGTGAGAGGACTATTTCTTATATAGGTTAGCTATTGACACAATAATAAAAAGAACATATTTTACCAATAGATTTTTAGCCAAATCACTTCGCACCCACTCCATATGTATGCTAGTATTGATCAGCGAGAGCCCTCGTTTATTCCCTCTATAAAAAAATCATAGAGGGAGTAGATTTTTAGCCAAATCTCTTTTTTCATACCTTACTATATCCTATGCATTGTTATTTATTTGCGATGGACCTCGCTTTTTTCGAGCTCATGTGCAAATAACCTACTAACCCTTTCTCTCCTCATCTCTCCTTAGGCTCTAACTAGATATACAAATATTGCGTGGTCTCTTTATAACTAGCCCCTTTTACTTTTATTATACTGGTTCGAGGTACAACAATTGAGTCTAATATTAATTCCTAAGCGATATATATCACTAGAGACTATCTTTTTTAACAATTGAGACAATAGATGATTTTAACCGGATATTTCATGCTATGTGGTCTCCTTATAACTAGCCCTTTTATTCTTATTATACTTGTTCGGGCAAGTATAAGAGTTAAGTTTAGTATTAACTCTAGCAATAATAAATATCAAGTAGAGACTATCTTCTTCTAAAAGTTAAGCCAGTAAAGTTTCTAATAATTAACCCACAAAAATAATTTTATTATCCTTTTCTTTCTTTTCCAGCATCATGAAGAAAATTTTCTCCTTATCTCACGCTATACTTTTTTCCCTCTACATCAACATTGGTCTAGTTGGCACGTATCCTAAGTATATGGGGTTAGTTTTAAGGCCCTGCATGTGTGGGGTATATGTGCTGTAGGACTAAGAAGGGTATGTAAGGAAGAAACGAGTGTTTCCTTTTTAGTCTTTCATTCATAGTTTTGTAAAGAAAAAGATATATGTATGACAATTCCAACCTTGTGAAGGGCATCCAAGGAAGTAACTACTGTTTATTTCTTAATCTTCTGTCGTAGTTTGGTAAAGAAAAAGCTATATGTAAGGATAAATCTGAATTTGTATAGAACATATAAGGAAGTAATGAGTATTCTTTTTGAACCTTTTCTCTATAGTTCCATAAAAAATGTTATACATAAGTACGAACTTAAACTTGCTAAGAAAGGTAAGCATGACATTGATATTACTATAATGTAACTAAGGACATAAATGTTAGCCATAGTTGTTGGTTTTGGACACAAGAGGTACTTCTGGGACTCTTTTTATCTTTATAGAATAAGATGAGTTGTAAGGAACAAAAATTTGTAAGCTTTTAACTAAAGATAAGTAAGGTTGTGTTGTGATGGTATATTAAGGAGATTAGCTTCAAACAAAATAACTCGTTCACCTAAAGTATGCCTTCCAAGATGAATTGTAAATTGTAAAAGGTACATTAGTTTTGTACTTACACCTATGTGTCAATGAATTTTGCATGTTTTAGAATATTTCATCCGAGGTATGCATGTATTAAGAATAGTCAAGTTTTTGTAATTTCTTACTAATGATTAAGTTAATAACATAAATGTTTAGTACCACAAAAGTGGTGTTAATAGATTTGTATTTGAATGTATATAATATGATATTAATTTGTTAGTTGTTAACGGTATAATATGAAAAAAAATAATTGTTAGAGTTTAACATTGAAGACCGTATCGAAAACTAATATGTCCTATATTTCTCAAAGGAGCGAGTATGTCAAGCATCATTTCCATATTATCAATCCTCATGGTGGTGTACGAAACTTGAATTCGTGGATTATACTTTTTTAAATCTTTATTTGATGTATTCTTGTAGGTAGAATATAAAGAAAAATATCAAAAAATATGGTATAAAATTACGTGCTAAGATAATAAATTAAGTACTGCTCTATTAGCATGGACAAAGGAAGTTAAAGGAAACAACACTTCCTTTCTTCCGCTTCCACATAGTTTCTTAAAAATTTTACATCGGGACATGAATGGTTACATGAATAAGATTATAAAATGACATCAGAAAAATGAGGGCCATAACTATAGTTGTGAAAACTGCTTCAGTCAACAAATACACTCAAGTGGTTGTCTCCTTTAATTTAAGATGAACACCGATACACATGAAAAGGGAATAAGGATGAAATTACAACAAACAAAGACATAAAAAATGTAATTGCATTTGTTTGGATTTAGATATGTGAAAGTAAGAGATACTCATGCACTCTTGTATGTTTATGGGATAAGGTGAGTTGTAAGGAAACTAAAGTGCATATATAAAGGCAAAAAAATTGTTGAAACCTTCCACGGAATTATAATATCATGTCATATGGTGCTATCGTTAGGAAATTAGGTATAAATAAAATATAGAATTTCACTTAAAGTATGCCTTCCCAAGTGACTTTTTTAAGATGTAAAAGGTTTGGCAATCTTGTAATTATATATGAGCATAATATGTTTTTGTCTTCAATCAATGAAATTATCTTTACATGTTTTTGAACAAATGGAGCCTTATTTTCTCTTGTCAATCGTCATGGTGCTGATCTAAATGTGGGAGGTATGTTTTTATTTAATGTGTGAAATTTAGTAAGTATAGAAAACATTACAAAGGAAAAAACAGTGAGATAATTATCGTAGTCAATCACATGCTAAGTAATGAATCCAAGACCATTCAGTTTGTTGTGTGATTTTTTGATAAATGAGTAAGGATAAAGGAAGCTAAAGAATGGGCTATGAAAAATAAAAATGAGGAAAATGTGGGGTTGTTTTCTGCTTTCATTATGGTTTCTTGAAATTGTACATGAAGATAAAGATGGACATGATATAAGTGAAAAGAGAAGAAGGATGGAATCAGAACTAAAAGCACAAAAAAAGATAAAGAACTAATTCGTACAGAGAATTAAAGGATGTATAATAGGATATATGCAGGTGTGAAAATGTTTGTGAGCAATTATGTATTCATTAAGGATACACTAAAGGTTAGGTGTGTATCAGGATTGATACATTAGCATGTCAAAATTTTAAAATAAAGCCTCAAAAAAATTGATAAAATTAAAGTACGATTATATTGTAAGGAAATATGAAGGAAACACAAATGACTCTCAAATATGTGATTTTTCATCTTGGAAAAAAACATCGTTGATATTCTACTAAAAGAACGATTTAATTAGTTGGAGCAGTCGAAGTGAATATTTACACTTTTTTAGTGTTAAAAAAGTGTCCATAAAAGATAGAATTACGGGAGAAATTTTTTGTTTAAGTAAAAAGAATATGAAAGAAAAACAATATTGAAAATAAGCCTCTCTAGTACTTGTGGTCTAGAATAAATAAATAACAACCACTTAAACATGCTTGCAAGATTCGTTTGGGATTAATTAGTAACTCCAAGGTACGTGAACTTACATGGTGAGTGTAAATAGGTAACAACAATTTGCAAATTTCATATTCTGATACACCAAATTGCCTAGTCCGTGCAAACCTAGGCCAAAACGATCTCTACAAGCAAAATCGATCTAATGTGGTGCATACTAATGAGTAATTATTATTACCCTTCAAATTTTAGATGGATGAAATGTGTAATTGCTATTCGCTTGATATTTTCAAGATTTAGATCGACAAAAAGTAAAACAATTAAAAATGCCTAGCCATGAAAATAAGCTTTTAAAAAAAAGTTTTGGGTGAAATGGAGTGTCTGATAATGAAAATTAAAATGTAGTTTTCATGAGTTACTTGTACAAAGGTATGGCAAAAATTTCCTTGGTCCTTAATATATAAGTTAGCCTTATACGTGTTATATATGGGGTAAAAAATTTCCAAGACATGAAATAAATTGTGTTATGTACATGACAAATGAACTTTTGTACATCTAATTTCTCTTTTTCTTTGGATTACAAATAAGATCTCCAAAACATGGTCATACATGTAAGCTGCCATGCCATTAGTTTGCAATGCTGCAACAATTTTGTATGCGTGGAACATTTTGTCTTGATTCGCACAGACTACGCAAGTTATTGTACAAGAATGAGCATTTTGCAAGTTTTTGTACCTAGTGCACCTACCACACAAGTTCATGTACTGTGAGTGCAGTTTACTAGTTTACTTGATATTTATTCCCAAATTCATAAATAGCTTATGCCTTGAGTTCACTTGTGTTTCTGCACTAATTAATGCATGTTGTACTACCTACTATTATATATGTCTATTGGCCATGATAAGAAGTGCAATATTATTGTACTCCCTGTGGTGCTACTTTCTAGAAATGTAGCCTGATATTTTTTCTTTATTAGAGTTTCAACAATCATAATCAATAAGATGATGCTTACCATAGAACAAGATATATAAATCATAGTGTGCACCATAATTCCTTGTTAAGATTTATTAGTTAGTTGGAGCACTACTGCAGAACTGATTTTTCAACACCAGTTGGGAACCCTTTTTAGTACCGATTGTAGGCAATCGAGACTGAAGATCTCGATTTTTAGTGCATACGAAGTTAAAAAATGTGTGGGATATGAGATTCTAACTCAATATCTCTCATCTCAGTCCTCACACGTGTTACCATCCTACCTACTACACACATCTGATTTAGATAGAGATATTTTTTTAACTAACCCTGAAGGTATTTTTAGTACCGGTTGGTAACACCAACCGGTACTAAAAATCTTTAGTCCGGGTTGGTATTACCAACTGGTACTAAAAATTCGGGTTAGTGTTACTAACCGGTACTAACGATACATTTTTAGTACCGGTTGGTAACACCAACCAGAAATAAAGATGTTTTTGGAACTTGGACTTTTATAATTGTAACTAAAAATATCTTCAGTACGGTTCTAAATCTAACCAAGATATTTGTGTTTTAGGTACCACGATAAAAGATCAGTTATGCACTAGTGGAGCTACCATATCATCTAATCACCTTTCCACTCGATATGTCTATAGTAAGCTTTACGATAGCAACACTTGCTCATAATGTTTATTTGAGCATATGCCGAAGAACCAAGAAGTAGAATGGCATCCCAAAAGAAAGCACTACAACTGAACAATGTCTACTTGTATGCAACAATCTTGCAGTCCACGCCATTTTGTATAGGTGCATCCTCGCTTGTCACAAGTCACAACAATTTGTATTGGAAGAATTATTGCATGAGCATCTCCATGTTTTTGTTCACCAGAATCTCATGATGAGAGAACATAGGAAGATATCCCACACAAAAGGGACATCTAGGAAAATTCTAAAAACACTTCAGTTATATTTTAATTAATATTGTGGGTATGGAATGAACCGTCACGGCTTCGCCCATTGTAATAGTTGTTTCGTTTTGTGTTCCAAGCTCTTGGTAGGGTCAATTGAATTATATTCCAAGCATCATAAAGTAATAGAAAATAGTGAATAAAGAATACTATTATTTAGTCCATGAAGAAAAGGAAAGAGAATATATACTACTAGGTGTGTCTACAATAGCATCTATCATGGTGGTATGCTGATGGGATCGGATCCTCTGCATTTTCTGC
This sequence comes from Oryza punctata, assembly GCA_000573905.2. NCBI lineage: Eukaryota > Viridiplantae > Streptophyta > Magnoliopsida > Poales > Poaceae > Oryza > Oryza punctata. The sequence goes on along the minus strand of CM002492.2, from coordinate 17,873,862 downwards.
AGAGGGTACAATTTGCATTGCGCTATGAGTCTTGCGCTAAAGTTCTCTACAGTAGCATGGTGTCAAATTAATGTAGCAACCGTATGTACTGATGGCGAACTTTACTTTTCGTTATCTCAATTCCATCTAAGCCCCTCACTGCAAATTGAATGGCATAGATTTGATCCAAATGCCACATGTTGCCATGCTGGAGCCCTCTATCATACTATACAAATGCCAAGGGGGTTTGAATAATTTGAATGGTCCATTTCAAAGTGGACGTAAGGGCAAATTCTTAACTCAATCCCTTCTATGCCCTTAAATTTTGTCTCATCCTCTACATGCCCTTGAGGTTTAATATATTTTGATCCCTCTATACCTATTCTGTCAGTTGATCAGTTGACTGTTATATTTTTCTTAACTGACCATATTGCCCCTCTATTAGTCTCATACTTATGTGTTACCTACTTTAAAACATAAATGTCGATGTGAAAAATTTTAATTTATAGTAACACCAAATAAGAAAGAATTATTTGACACCAAATTTGAAAGACAGTTTAATTTTTCATACAACATTATTTTTTATTAAATCCATAAAATAGTTTCACCAAGAAATTGAAAATGAAATTATTTTATAATCTAGTTTAAATTTTGGTGAAAATATTGTGTGAATTTCATCAAATTTACTTAAAAGTTTTAAATCTACGATTTCAAATTCTATCACCTTCATTTTTTCTTAAAAATGTATCTTTTTCATATTGAGAATTGTATTTTTGTCAGTAAGCTAGCACATGAGTATAAGAGAGGGTAATATAGCCATTATGAAGAAAAATTAACTAGTAACTCACAATCAACTAGTGGAATGTGCACAAAAAGGATGAAAATAAATTAATAAAACACACACGGATATGTAAGGAATGGGGTAAAATTCAAGGGCATAGAAGGGTGAAAACTCTTAGGTGCATGTGAGGAACTTTCTCCTTTTGAAAATGCTGCATTTTAAGTTGAGAAAAATAAGCACGTACGGATCACAACTTAAACAAGAAACATAAGGAAACAAAATTATATATGCCTTATCAGTTGCATGTATGGAAAAGGAAGATGGTCGGTCGTGCCATCAGCATCGATATCTCAAGGAACTTTCCTGACCACATTTTCCCTAAAAAATCACTTTTCCTTGGTTGCTTTTTACTCTTCAAAAACCAAAAGAAAGCCTACTACTATTTTATCTTAACATATAGCAACCTACAACCGAATTAGATAAGTCTAGAAGGAACTAATCAGGGAGTGTGTCTAATCTGATCCAATTTTAATATATTTTAGAATAGTCGGAGTACTATAACCAAAAAGGTTTTAATTTGGTGAGAGGATTTATGTTGCATGCCAGCACCACCGCTCACTCTGACTACTGCAGCAAATTATTAATCAATCAATTATCTGAAAAGGGACCACACAAACGACACAGTCAGAAGGTTTGGATTTGGTTAGGTCCCTCCACTAAAACACTAAAAACTGCACCTAGAAAAGTAATAAGAAGGAGATCCAATCAAGCAATCACACTCTTTTGAGTGGCAGGATGTAAAAGATGCCTGCCTACTAGCTGGCAGGCTGGCCGGCCGGTGCATGATCAAGCTGCCGGCTTCCGCACGCACGTTTTTCAAACTATTAAACGGTGTGTATTTTGTAAAAAGTTTCTATACAAAAGTTGTTAAAAAAATCAAATTAATCCATTTTTGAAAAAATATTTAGCAAAAACTAAATTAATCACGTGTTAATGGATCGTTCCGTTTTCCGCAATCACTGTGCGGAGTTCGAGTTCTGACTATTGATTCCAGAAAAGAAAAATACTGGTACCCAAAAATTAATTACTGGTTTTTACCAAAAAAAGTTTTCGAAATTTAGACGGCGCTAAAGCGTTATAATGGTGGATTAACAGCTCGTTAATCTTAATGAGCTAAAAGACTAACACAACTAGACTCGTGAGTTGGCTCATCAGACTTATTTATGGTAACATAATCATTACCTTTACAGTTTTAACTTATCATTTTACCGTATATTAATATAATAGTAAACACTAGCTCGTAAAAAACTCACTAGACATAAATTTATTGATAATTTGGATATAATCAAAAGACTAAACACTCGTTGAGAAAGATACGAAAGATACAGTGAATTTTTCTACTAGCGAGGCTAAATGAGCAACTGGTGGCTAAAAAGCCTAGCTCAACCCGATTCATTATAACTAGTTCAAGCTGAGCTCAATGAAAACCGATTCGAGCCCTAAGCTTCGATCGAGCTATTTTTTTCTCCGCCGCTACTAATTAATGCGTAACTTCGTAGACCTAATATATAAAATACATTCATTACACATGAAGTTGTGAATAGTTTACACGATTTTAAATTTCAAGTTCGAATCTGATTTGTTCCGATCCGGCCGATACATTCTTCCAACCAATCTTAAATTTGGATTATTTTATGGCATCTGATGCTTGCTTCCCCTCTTAGCAACGCAGATATCCTTGGATAGAATAGGAGAGAAAGTGACGTGCAACTATCTCCGAAGCCTATCTTTGCATCCATCCATTCCATCCATGCATGCAGCCACTTGACCCTTGGTGAGCATTTCTTCTTGTTCGATTCAGAAAGCGAAATCAATCTCTCTCCAAATGCATCAACTTCATGGTTAATTGAGCTGCACGTGTATGAAAGCAAAACATATATTCATATGAATTTCTTCAAACGCATGACGCGAGTGAGGAACACAGAAAAGGTACCACTATATTTACCATTAGGAAATTTGGAAGTGTTACTTTTTAGAGATACTTAAAAGGACTTTAGTAGAAAAATAAGCTTTAATTAGACTAAAGAAGACATTAAAAAAACTGAATTAGACATGATTAATTCTTGTAAAGCTCCTGCAACCACAGTGACAGACAGAGGGAAGAATACTTCAGCCGTTCGGCGAGGCGAAAATGACAGGCCACGGTCCCAGTGCCACCAAACGCACGCAGGAGCGAGATTAAATTAAGTGCTCCCCAACAACCTCGTGATTTTCGCATGCAATTATTATAACCTACGTACTCTGCTCACTTATTGAAAAAGAAAGAACACCTTTCCCTCTGTTTGTTCAAAATATAATAGTTTTTGCAATTTATATCAAAATATATAGAAAAATACTTCTAAAGTGCGCCTTTTATTGTGGAGTAAACAAAATACCCCTACACCCATATCTGCCCCCTTTTTTTTAATTAAAGCCAGTATATATAAATGGAAGATAGTATAAGTATTTTATTCATGTCTTTAATACCCGTGTTCAACTTAAAGTTATATTTTATGGAGGTTTTGGATGGAGGGACTAGCTAATCGTCGATGCTCCTGTTATCTCTCAACCGTGTCCCCTAGTCGATGTGGATATCAACGTCGCCGTTGAATGGGATGGATCAGATGAGCCGATGAGGTGTATGCGTGGATAGTGAGGTGGATCGAATTGCCTCGTACGCATATCCATTAGCCTTTATTCAGATTGTTTGTTAGTGCCTCCAAAGATGCTCCTATCTTGCTCTGGCAACATAGAAGAAAAATAACCGTGATTATTATTATTATTGTGAGGAATAAACACAAATTTTGTTGCTATTGGGACTTATACTCTAGATCACTCGACACAATTCCCTTTTCAAATCACACGAATTTAAAATGGCCAAGATCGATTTAAGATTCATGCAATACCTCCTAAGTGCATCCTATTCTTTTTGTCTTCCTCACTCTTTGACTCCACCGCCACTATCCGTCTCGTGCATCTTCTCTAGTGTCGGCTCCAGTGCATCGCCATCCTCCATCTTCTCAAACAGCCTGTTGAGCCCTACCCTCCCCTAGTGTTCTTCTTCTCCAACTCTAGCAATGTCAATCTTACCCCACCGGCCCTTCCTCACCTCCACCGTAAGATCTACCTTTGTTACCAACCCCTCCCACCATTGGGTTTTCACGGGTATCCTTAATACGCGAGCGATCGTGTTCGTCGGAGGCGAGCGATCGAAACGAAAAAAAATGGCCTGCGAGATTCCACATATTTGGTTTTGTTTTTTTCCCTGTTTTAGAAACAGTTGGTTATAAAACCTATTAGTTGCACATTCTTTTTAGTGGTTTTGGATGATCTAAAATTCAGTACAACTAGGAAGAAGTTTATGGGCCGCAACTTGCTACTTTCCAGTGAAAACTTTTTGACATATAAACTTACTGTGTACTAATTTTTGATGTAGAAAATTTATATATAAAAACTTTGTACGTATGAACTTTAGATCTATAAAGTTTCTACAGATAAATTATAAACTAAATTCAAAAAAGAAAAAAAAATATGAACTTCATATTAAAGTAGGGGTTATGTAGGTATCCACATAAAAATTATTGATATGCACGTACGCATGTCTCGTTGAAAAAAAAGAAGGAAAAAGAGAAACGCTAATTTGGCTCCACCAAAATCGGTAACAGTAAGAAAAGAAAATAAAAATAACCACAAAAGGAAATTACGAAGCAAATTTTAACAGAAAATTAGCAGTAAAGAAAAAAAGAAATAGGAGTGATCGTGCGGACGTGCGGACTGCGATCGTCCGCCCATTAGTAATTTAGGGCTTCCACCACCCCAGCCATCCCTCCAAAACCACCGTCACTATCCCCTAGAACCCCTACCCTCCACCACCTCTCAACCCTGAAACGCTAATCTCAAGCTTCTCTACTGAAGTTCGAAGCTCGCCAAAAACGAAGACAATGCATTAGTCTTGGAGTAGATTTAAACCTTATACAGTGCGCGCGGAAAACCGAGCAGTCCATTAGCGCGTGATTAATTAAGTTTTAGCTATTTTTTTCAAAAATGGATTAATTTGATTTTTTTAAGCAACTTTTCTATAGAAACTTTTTGCAAAAAAGCACACCGTTTTAGCAGTTTGAAAAGCGTGCGCACGGAAAACGAGAGAGGTGAGTTGGGAAAAGGGGGGAAAGAACAAAACCTTAAAGGTTTTCAAAGACCAAAGATAACGATGTGCTTTTGATGTTTAAACAGCAGTAAGTAAATAGAACGGCCCAGCAGCATCCCTCCGACGGCCCGGCCCATCTTATTACCAAGGAACAAGCGTGGACAGTGTGGAGGTTCCAACAAAAGGTACCCTTATTATCATCAGCAACAAGTTCTCCAAAGAAAAGATTATCAGCAACAGTAGAAGGTAAAGGTAAGCGACGCTGACGATGCAGATCACGGATACATGATACACCAGTACAACACCGATTGATAAAGATCTCATCCCCAAATAGAATATGAAACACTCAGCGGCATACTCTCAGTGAGTGTCCGCTGGGGTCATCACAGTAGGCCATAGGAGTCTCATCTCTCCACTTACTAAGATTTCAAGACTTTTAATTTAAAGTTTCACAGGACTCTACCCACTGTTCCAAAAACAGCGACAGGAAACCGTATGCAAGCGCATCATTGTCATCTTAAGCCAGCGTAGTGACATGGTACGGTATGTTACTTAAATAAAACCCCCCCAAAAGAACAAATCTCAGCTCCTCCACTTCATGGACTCGGTGCATTGTAGCGAGAGTTGGACTTCATGCCTTCAATCATCCGATGCCTTCGGGGAGTTCTCGGGTGTCTTGAGCGTGCCGGACGCCTTTTTCGCCTTGTGCATCTCCACCGCAGCTTTGAACTCCTCCCTGATGCTGGTATCCCTGAACTTCAGAGCAAATGTGGCAAGTCCACTCTGCGAGTCGCTGATGCTGTTCATACAGGCAAACGTCACGCCCTTCTTGTCCATGTCCTTCAGCGACATGTCCTCGTAAAGGCTTGCGTTAAGAACTAGCCTGTAATTGCCCTTGGTTCTCATGACGAGACGAGACCTCTCGCCACCAGATACTGGGATGTTCAACTTTAGTTCCCCTTTTCCTCTTTCTTTCCAACCCCCATCCAAGTATTCATACAACGCAGAATCAGCTGTGAATATGGCCTTCTCATTCTCTTCACCAGTTTCAACTGGGCCCTCTGGCATAGCAAATTTCTTCGGAACTTCTGCCGAAGTAGCAAGCGCAGGGGAGGAACTCCCATTATTCGAAGCACCAATACTAAAAGATGGGAATGATGAGCCATCAGTCTTTAGCCCAAACAGAGGAGCACTCGAGCTTTCTTTAGAGCCTGATCCAAATGAAAATGAAGAGCCTGAAAATCCAGTTCCAGCCAGTCCTGTGAAGGCATTTTGGCCACTTGACAGGTTCTTGAAAGAGAAAAGGGGTGTCGGTGATGATGACTGCCCCTTGTTATCAGCATCCTTCTGCTCCTCAGATGATCCATCCTTTGTCTCTGATTCATCTCCATCTTTCTTCTCAGCATCACCCTTGCTGATTTTGTCTTCAGCTCCAGCTTCATTTACTCCATCCTTTTCTTCAGCATCTCCCTCTTTTGCTGTATTGTCCTCGATATCAGATGCCTTGCTGCTATCTTCCTGGGCCTCTCCGACTACCACTCGGTCTTCACCAGATCCATCCCCCAAGTCTTTTGCTTCATCAGTGGTCTCAACAGGTTGAGTCGGTGGTTCAGTTGAGTCACTGGAATTGGCTTTTTCATCTGATTCTTTCAGAGCAGATCCATCTTTTTCTGTCTCAGCTACCTCACTAGAACCTGCACTCTTGTCAGTTACAGGTAAAGCATCTTTCCCACTGCCATTGCTTCCCTCACCAGCTTTCTCACTAGAAATATCCTTTGCATTCGCTGTAATGACATCAGAAGGCTGAGGCTCTGAGACAGGGATAGTTGCTTGGGCGCTGGTATCACTGGGGGTAAATCTGATTGCAGAGAAAGGATTAGAAGAAGGAGCTGCTGAGGGCTGCTGGCGTCGAACCTTTACAATTCTCCGCGTTGCCATCACTTCCTCACTAGCTCTCTTAAATGTCCCCATCTCTTGCTCTGTTGAGTCGTCATCAGGCTCAGGATTATCCTTGTTGATTTGGGTACCTGCAACCCTCTTCCTAGAGGTTGGAGCATGCTCCTCGTCTGCCATTTCAAGTTCCAAGATTACCTGGAAATCAAAATAAAAGACCACAAATTAGCAAAACAATAATGATGTCATAAAACTTACGCAGGCAAACATGCAATTAAAACATCTATTGGGTTTCAAAATTCCAGATCAAATATGTAGTCTTTTCATGTACATAGCATGAGTCAAAACATGAATGCAGCATGAACTCTAAAAGAGAGTTAACACAAAAGGTTCAACATGCTCTCTAATTACACAAAACTACAAAACTCTGTACAGGTTAAGCATTTTGACCATGCAAATTCCTTACAATCCATCAATCTATGTACAGAAAAGACTAGCGAACTTGAAATGCAATAATGGTTGTACATGTACACAGCAATTGAAGGCGGAGTTGAACAAAATTACATGATTTGTCTAAAATATATGTGTGAAGCATAATATCCTGGTTAAAAGGCTCCGGCAACTTTTAGATCTTTTCTTCAATCCTCTAGGGCCCATAAAAATCCCTTTTTCCCACAAATAGTTTCGGACAAGGACTCATTTGATCAATAACATGAGATAAGAGATATGTGCAAAGGCCTCATAAGCAGTTATTAACAAAATTAAGGTTGCAGTTGGAGAAACCAAAGTTTATAAAGTCATTTCGATTGGCCCATGAATACTACATACATAATTTTTTGAACTACATGTTGTAAACGACCAAGAATATCTGCCCACGTTCAAAAAAAGAAAGAATATCTACCACTGAACAAGAGTATTCATGTTTTCCATTGAAAAAAGAAACATGGCCAAACTATGTATTCCGGTGATGAACATCTGAGGCATGTATGTGTTATAGGCAGTGCAGTACTTACACCTGGGCCTAGAGCAAGTAAACAAATAAACTTATTTTTTTCTATCTTTGCTTGGCATCCTAACTAGATTCACAACTAAAAAACAGTTGCCCTAACAGTACACAGAAAAGGACTTCTCCAATATAGTTGGGAGACAGCAATGGTAACATAGGCATGGACGCATGGTATTGACTAATTGGAAGCTACGCTTCTGCAAACATCAGAGAACTACCAGATTCTAGTACACATTATAGGAACTCCAACATTGTATACACAACGTTATACTCAGAAGAGTTGTTGCTACAGCTACCAAACAGCTAAATCAAAAGAAAAGTTTCTACATACAGACAGAGAGAAGTATAAATTTATAATCAGTACTCAGGAGGTAAAAAGTTTGCAGTTAACTAAACAAAACATGACAAGTGATGTTACAAGCTGTGCCAAGACCCGGTTAAAATTCATGCATGTCCAGAATAGTGTAGGTACCATACGAGGACCAATTTCAAAACGGATTTGCTAGATATGTGTCAACAGTTTTTTTAAGAGAAAACAGTCAGATCTTATACCATTGTATGTGTGTTAAGATGTGTGCTATGATGGGCTTATTCATGGTCCATCCAGTAGCTTGTTTTACCGTAACAATTAGATTTTGGAGTTTGCACGTGTTATATGAGAGATCACTAGAGAATGTGGTCTTAAAATATTTATTAGGCTAGTTATTACATTGTAATTACATCTAGTTACACTATAATTACATCCAAGTTAAAAATGTAATTTTGGGACTTACAGTGTAAATACATTAAAGTTACATATGTAATTTTGGGGACTTACAATGTAATAAATGTAAATACATGATGACTATTTTTTCATGAAAAATATGGCAGCATATATATAGGTATTCCCTTTCAAAATACTCCTTTAAAAGGAGTTGGGATGGTGGTGTGTTCCACAGTAAACTCTGTTTGACATCTTACATTTTTCTAAGGCCCAAGCCCAGCACAGGTAAAAGCCCCAAAGCCTGAAGTAAACCCTAATTTCAGTTTATCTTGGCTAAAAATATTTGTCCTTTGTACTTCACTAGAACTCAGAAATCATCAGCTCATCGCTACTTCACTAGAATTTCAATCGAAACGCGTGCAGTACCGAACTAAAACTGACCAAACAAGCCCGTACTCACCAGAGGCGGCGGCCGACGGCAGTGTAGGGAGGAAACACGGGCCGAGGTCGACGGTGGTGGCGGCGGCCGAACGGAGGGGCGGACGGGCGGATGGAGTAGACCGGAGAGAGGGGTGACGCAAGGGGGGTGAAGGACGTGGGCCCTCAGTGGCGCCGGTGCGCCGCCCACGCCGAGGCGCAGCGCCGCTGCGTCGCCCTCGACGACGGCGGCGGCTGCGGCGGCAAGCAGCGAGTGGCTCCGACCGGCGAAGCCTCCAGAGTACACAGATCTGGCAATTTAGGGTTGGGGATTGGGAGTGGCTCGTTTTATATGGCGGCTGGGTGCTGGGCTTGTAGGCGATTTGGACCTTTCTCGTTTCTGGACTTCCCAAAAGGCAGGCAGGTTTACATGGGAGTCAGACCGGGCCGATCTTTTCAGGTGCAGACTTTAAAGCCCGAATATTATATGGGCCTATAGGCCCGAGCGTGGCCTACAGGGATGGGCTTCTACGAACAGGCCTAACTCGACAGTACTACATTATACATAGGGAAAAAGTCCATTTTGTTTCCCTCCAATATCAGTCGAATCTAATTCGTCTCCATCAACTATTAGAACCATACAAAATGACCCCATCGGTTGCTTTGAGAGTGATCTTTGATGACGTGGTATCTATGTGGCAGCCCAGTCAACAGAAAATAATAATCCAGACCCACTCCTATTCTCCCCTCTTTATTCTTTCTTTCGCACACGAATGCAATAATCCGGTGGTGCAGGCTTGCTGGCCGCTGTCCCCGCACTAAAGATTTGAGGAGGCGAGTGGCGGGGATGACGGAGGAAGTTGAAAAGGCCACCGCAACCGGGTTGTGTACCATTGGATCATGCCGCTCTCCCTATGGCAACATACCTCGAGTCGCTCTGCCCTGTCTCAACAAGCAGTGGAGACACGGTCGATGAGCTAGGCCGGCATCAACACCATCTCCTTGATCCCATCCCCATTCGCTCTCGCGCATGCAAGGGAGAAGGTAAGGCTAAAGTCATTGTGTCGCGTGACGACGTCATCGTCAAGGGAGAAGAAGGGATGCAGCGGCTGTAGGATCACGATGTCGACTAGAGGGGGTGAATAGGTAATATAAAATTAAGTTACAATTAATCAAAACTAACCTAAGTTGTTAGGCTTGGTGAGGGACAACTCTAACTAAACAACTAAGTTAAGTTTTACATTCCTAGAGTGATAAGGGCTCAAGTATGTCTCTATGAATGTAAATTGCACAAAAGTAAATGCAATAAGTAAATCAGTCCAGAGACAAGGAATTTTTCACCCGAGGTTTGGAACCTCGCTGGTTTCGTAATCCCTGTTGAGGTGAGTCCAACTTCACCACTCAAAACCATGAAGCCACAACAAACCCCTTTGTTAAGGGGTAGGTAAGGTGGGAACTAGCCCACGAAGTGGACTACCCAAGCCTCAGTCACTAGGGTAGTCCATCCTTCACTTCGAAGGTGGTGAACTCCAAACCACCAACAAACGGCACTGGACCTTCTCCACAATCTTCTTGGAGAGGTCACCGGACAAGCACCTCCACAAGCCATCTAGGAGGCGGCAACCTCCAAGAGTAATAAGCGATGACCTGGCTCGGAGATGATCAAGTGCCACACTAGCTTTACAACGAAGCAATGCACTTGATTCTTGGCTCAATCCACTCTCCAACACAAAAGATGAACTAAGGCTCAAAAGAGTATGAGAGTAGATGCAAGGGGTGTATGCAAATGAAGTAAGTGCAAAAAAGAGTCCCCTTGCTACTGGTGGGGGAGTATATATATGTCACACCCTGAAGTTTCCCCTTTTTCCTAACCTTAATTCAATTAATAAGTTGCCTCAAGAAATTGTTTAATTTAACATAGAGCTAAAATCTAATTAATAAATGCAATTAATAATGTGGAAATAGCATGGTGGGATTTTTCTGGACTTCCCATGTTTAAATACATTAACAAGATTTTACTGAAATTTTCAGAACAAAGGAAATCATTTTAATAATTCAAAATCGTTCATCGGGATTAAATTAAATACTAATCTCCTTTTCCCTCCTTCCTTTGATTGTGGGCTATTTTCGGCCCACTCTCCCGCGAGTTCTCCTACCACGCTGGGTCGGCCCGACACCATGGCCCAACAGCCGTCGCGCCTCTTCCCCTCTCCCTGGGTCATCGACAGGAGGGCCCACCTGTCGAGCCCGTCTTCAACCTCTGGCCGGCGAAGCCGGCGCCGCAACTACCATCCCGCATGCCCCGCGCCACCTCGCTTGCCCACTCCGTGCAACCGTCCCCACTTCCGTGCCCCACGCCCTCAATCCCCCACGTGCCGCACTAGCGAGAGGCACGGGACTCGATTTTCGAATCCCGGCTGTCCCTCTCTCTCTCTTCTCCACATCCGTCGTGAAATGCGCCCCTACCGGCCACGTCTGAGCCCCCATCGCTTTTTAAATGACCCCCGTGCTCACCTCCACCTTTCCCCCCACCGTTGCTCGCTCACGTGCCCTATTTCTCTCTTGCGCCATCGCCCCCATCATCATCGCCTTTCCAACGCCACTAGCCATCGCTAGCCGCTGCACCGAGCCGTGCCATTGCTTCCGTTGGGTTCACGAGGTCGAGAGCCGCCTCGGCAGTCATTCGCTCGTCATCTTCCGCCGCCGGAACCTGCCGTTCATCGTTGCCGGTGAGCTCTCTTCTTTTCCGCCGAGTCCGAGCGACAATGCTTGCCACCGTGTCCTTTCTCTCTTCGTCTAAATCCTCTCATCTCCTTCACTAGGTTGCTCCGAAGCCTGTACGTCCCTTGTCCCCGTCGCCGCCATCCTCTCTGCGCCGGTCACCATCACCGTCGATGAGGCCCTCCCTTTTCCTCCTCCCTCCCTTTGCCGCGCCGCCACTCTTCGGCGGAGCACCACCGCCGCTCTTCAGTGGAGCACCGCCGCCGCTCGTGCACGTCGCCGCTCCCGCATCGCCAGCTGTTGCCACTGGTGGCCGCGCGCCGCCATCACCGGGCCAGCTCGTCCCGAGCCGCGTCCATGTCCCCGTGGACCGACGGTGGACCGCCGCGGTGGTCCCGGTCCACAGTGGACCGGGCGTTGTGTCATCGATGGGTGGGGCTCGCTTGTCGGGGCTGCACCCTCCCCTCGCTGACGTCATTGTCCGGCTTTAATGTGCAATAATTGATTTAGGTCTTCTTGGTTTACAGTAAAAACACAGTTAAACTTCTAAAATTGATAACTAATTCATCCGAGCTCCGTTTAAGTCCATTCAAGTCTTAGTAAATTCATAAAAATGCCAACAATCCATTAAAAATGGATTTGTTTCCTGTTTTAGTAGACTTATAGCCTATTTTGCTTGTGTTCTTTGTTTGTCGCATAGATTCCGGTAGTTCCGACACTCACGTTTATTACGAAGTTGTTGCAGAGGTTCTAGTAGCAGCGGAGCAAGGCAAGTCATGCATCTCTCATTGAATATATTGTACCTATACTACAAATGTCCCACTTTCTATTTAAATTGCATTATTTTTATAATGTCATGTGAGATGGTTACCTATGTTCTCAACCTAGTTTGTTTACCTTGTATCATTGATAACTTGGGATCGAATATAATTACATGTTGGTTTAGAAAATGCTTAGCCATGCTTAGATCAACTAGCTCTCTATGGGGAATCTCATTAATATCTTAGACCTTGGTTATTTATGATGATCTTGGATATGTACCACCTTGGCGTTAATTGAACTAAAATATGCTTAATGATGGGTTGTGGGTGCATGGTTTGCTGGTCGCACCCATGGCAATTAAGGACTAGTTCACGGGTTACATTAGAAGAATTATCGTGCTTACCACAAGCCAGCGTGGGCAACGGCTAGGCTTGTAGTGTAGCTTTTCCCTAGCTGACATACCGAGGCAAGGGTGAGCGTGATGTAGTTTGGATGGGCCCTGCAATGGCCTTTGTGGCTTCCGGATTCACCTAGGAACAAGAGGGGGTTGCTCGCCTTGGTTATAAAGGTGGGGCGAAACCTGAAGTTGTTACGATTGGTTAGGGAGGGTTATGTGAAGGTCCTGTCAGAGTCTCCTTCCGGTTTGTCGTGGTGGCACGTGGGTGCATGGAAACGTGTCGTGAGGCTGTGTCTTGTGAGTGCAGTTGTACACCTCTGATCAGAGTAAAACTATTCGAATAGTCATGCCCACGGTTATGGGTGATCAACCAGACTCACCATTATTAGTCTCACCCATAATAATTTGACTTAATGGAACAGGTTAAGTTCAGGTGGTTGGTTGGGTTTGTCCCAACGTGGTGTAGCGTTGGACAGTGATGTTTAATATTGCTTAATTTACTTCAATTATTTTACTCCATTCAACTACTGTTTTTAAATACCTGCTTTATGCAAATAAACCCCTAGCCCCCTTTGGAATTACCTTGCATCATACCTCTTCTTGGTATGACTTGCTGAGTACAGTGGGTAGTACTCAGTCTTGCTCTATTTCCTCCACATCAGAGGCGGAGTACTTCTTGGATGGAGGTTACTCGGAGGAGTAGGCTCGTCCCTGCCGTCAAGGATGCCCGTGGAGTGGAGTCGCCACGCTGCGAACGTCAAGTTAACTAGTTTAGGTCGCTTTACCTTTTCGCTACATTTGTAAGACTTTATTATGTTTGTAAGATGTGGATATGTATGTCAACTTTGTCGTTTGTGTACCCTGTCCTGTCCTGGATAGGGATTTTAATGCACATTCTGCTTGGGAATTCTGGTTCGTGAATTTCTGGGCGTGACAATATACCCTCACTCACAAAAACTAGCCGTTGGGATCGAAATCCCCAACCTCTATTGCCTGCCGGTCAGACCGTCATAGGGTGACTGTCCAGACCGCCCACAAATGTAACGACTAGAAAACTAGACGTTGCAATGCATTTAATGCACTAGCAACAGCCTATCGGTCAGACTGCCGTCAGCTCCGGTCAGATCGAGTGGCACGTGGTCACACCGGCCTAACACGCGGGTCAGACCGGCCGATGATACTCGATCAGATCGGCGATGACACTGACGCCTCGATCTTGCAAGACTGAGGCCACACCATGTAGTAGTAGTAATAATAATAATAATTTTGTGAACTTAAGGTGTGAGAAAGATAGAAATAGAAAGAGAATGGGGAGGGCAGTATATTTTACTGACCAAAGGGGGTAGGATAAACATGCACCAGTGGATAGGATCGTAGGGACCAGTTAAAAAAAATGGACAGATAAATGTCCAGGAGATGAAAGTTATCCATCCCTCTCCTAACTGGGTAGGTGTCTCCTTAGACTTGAAGGAAGCTGCTGCTATAAAAGCCTCCCAAAGCCTAGGAATACTACTTGCACCATAGAAGCCAGCGTGAGCATAGGGCTGCACAGAGCAAGCAGGTAAGTGTATTGTTACATTTTAATAGTGTTCAGACCTAGCAAGTAGTAAGCTAGCTAGATTAGCAAAAATTTCGTGTAGTACTAGTAGGCTGCTACATTTACCATATTTTTTAGGGTGCCTTTCATTATCCTATGTACTAAATGCAGCAGGAGGTAGATATATTAGTGTGAAATGCAGCAGAGGTAGATATATTAGTGTGAAAGGTTAGTACTTGTAGTGGCTACTATAGAGACTAGGAGTTACTAGCAAGCAGCTGTACTATATGCTATATGCATGCATGCAGTGCTGCCCACTCGACTAGATGCATGCAAGCACCTACACACTACTCCATGTTGGTTTTCTTTCTCTAGTATAATCATATCAACCAGTTATCTATGGTGCTAGTAGCTGATGTCAGTAGCTAATGTCCTGCATGACAAATATAGATATAAATTAATACCGAAGACTTGCATATTTGATTAGGTGGAACGCAGAGGAAGAACAACAGAAGACAAGGCAAGACTACGCCCATCAACTATTTTACTTTGACTAAATTTGTTTACCATTATTATATTGAAATGGTGATACTAACAATCTAACAGAAAGTTTTATGAACACCTGAATAATGGATTGGTGATTTTATCAGTGAGAATAATAACGTGATTGTGATATTTAGCCTGAGACGGCCAATACCTGAAATAACGATATCGGGTCAGCTGATATCAGTGTGAGATGAGGAATGCCTCAAACAAGTAGGGAAGCCGGCGGCGTGATTCTCAGATGAGGGTATCACTATTTGGAGAGAAAAAAGGGGTTGAAGGAACGAGACTACGACGATTATTTTAATACCTCTGCAGTGTGGATTTAACTCATTTACTATGTTTAATGTGCTTTATTATTTATTGGCTGTTAATATCTATGGGTAGTAGTATTTTCTTTTGTCTTTGAAAAATATATATATAGCTACATGTACTAATCTTGCTGAGTATGTATAACATACTGATATATTATTATTACTATTTGATGTGCACAGAAACTAGTCAAAATGAGATGTCAGAGGGAAATGGTGACATGCAGACCTAGTGGAGAGGCATCCCAGAGGACATACCTGCATGCTAGGTTTAGGGTATCATCCTAGTGACAATAAGTTGGTCAGGGAACCAACCGATGTAATATGCAGTGCAGCTGGAAAAAAAAAATAAATGGAACCACTGTTGTAGGTGTCCAAGCTCCAGTTGTGATGGTTAGACATTGCATCTTGCCTTGTATCCTTATAGACATATATAAATATTAGTATATATGCGTATAAGGATACGGCAGACTGTCACGGGAAAAAAATATTTGGGTCGTGACAGTTGGAGTGGTATCAGAGCCCGGTTCCATATTAGAATTAGCTTAGTATTAGACAATAACATAAATTGAGAAAGGAGATAAAATTAGTGCATATTAAGACAGGAGACCTTAATGCATGACTAGTTGTCGTCCAGTTGAACTGGTGCAGTAAAATGTGAGACCCTATAGATATGGGTTGATAGTTTCTAGGACGGGTCATATATAGCCTTAGGTCAGGATGATATATGTCAGCTTTCTAGGGTTAATAATATAAATTGTTTGTATCATTGTTTTTCCAGGTATGGCGCAGTACATTGAGGTTCCTGCTAAAATCTTTTTAGAAGAGTTTGCACGCATGCTTGACCTTGGTCCACCGACTATTACTGGGAGGCATAGTTCCACTGTACTGCATGTTGTGGGGGTGCAGGTTAACCTTGGTCCGGCTGATCGTGTTCCCTACCTTTACTATGAGGCAGCTCAGACTACAGTAGGTGAAGCTGAGCAAACTGCTTCACTCATGACTATACACGCCTTAGCGGCAGAGCGCCAGATTGAGATAAGGGATGTCAATTACCCTCAGGTGCAGCATCTGCATCATCAGGTGGCGTGCTTGCGTGGTAGGGTGGTGGAGGCTGAGAAGCTCTGTGCAGAACTGCTGACTATTGTTCGCTCCAGTGAGAATGAAGTTATGTTTCTAGAGCGCCTCACCCATTGCCTGTACCACCGCGTCCGCTACCTGAGTGAAACCATTACTATTCTGCAGCGTGGGGGTGTGTGAGATGTGGGAGTGGTGTCAGTATGGGTTTTGTTTTCCCTTGGGATGGGATGTACTCCACTATAATAAGTCTTGTAGCATCAGTAGCACGCGTGGATGGGCTACGAGACAACCAAAGGAGCTTTTAGAACTGAGGAGTTAACATTAGAACTCATGGTGATGTCTTTCTAGACATCTTATGTAAAAACCAGAGCTCTGTATGTGGTAGTAGTACAACAGTAAGTGTTTGCCTTAGTGTTTGTGTAGCAGGATAGGCTCCTGCACTTTCTTTTCGTTGAAGTAATGCAGTACTGTCGTGGTGCTTGTGGTTTGTACTACTTTTTATTATCTTTAAATTGGTGCATGTTAAGAATGATGATAAGACTAAATAAGAAGAGAAAAGCATAACGATGATAATATAACTAAATAGTTTTATTTTAATATTACCTATATTGTTTATTTTATAGTAAATCTGATTTTTCTTATCATTTTGAGATCCATCCAATGATCATTTATGTATTCTGGCTAATGAGTTGAATATGCTAGATGGAGCAAATCAACAACAGCAATGGTACTAGTCAGGATGGAAATAATACTAGTAATGGTGCCACTGGATTAATAATACCTAGTGCAAGTAATCAAGACCCTTGGGCTAACTTACTCGCAAATATATTGGGCAAGCAACAGGAAACCCAGCAACGACAGATGGAGATTTTAGAATGTATTACTAAAAGTGATGCTAACCGGAATGGACTTGGGGAATTTCAGAAATTGAAACCACCAACATTTTTAAGAACTGCCAATCCACTTGAAGCGGAAGATTGGATTGTAGCCATGGAAAAGGCATTTGAAACTATGGGTTGTACAGATTACATATGCTACCTATATGCTTCAATCTAGTGCTTTTGAATGGTGGGATGCTCACAAAAAGTCATATTCTGAACGTATCTCTATTACATGGGAATTATTCAAAGAAGCTTTTTACAAGAAATATTTTCCAAAAAGTGTGAAGAGAATGAAGGAGAAGGAATTTCTGGAGCTTAAGCAAGGTAATAAATCTGTAGCAGAATATGAAATAGAATTTTCGAGACTTGCAAGATTTGCTCCTGAATTTGTGCAAACAGATAATTCTAAAGCTCGACGATTTGAAAGTTGATTGCGTCAACCTCTCAAAAGGCACGTTAAAGCCTTTGAATTAACCATATTCAGAGAGGTAGTAAGTAAAGCACAACTTCTTGAGAAGGGGTATCATGAACAAAGAATAGAACACGGACAACCCCAAATGAAATTCAATACCAATAATCAACAAAATCAGGGAAGGGAAGATTCCGTGGAAACTACTATGGGCAAATACAGGGGGATCTTTAGAAAATCAAGGCAGAAAGTGTCCAATATGTCAGGGTAGCCATGTTCCGTCAATATGTCCTAATCGCTGGGGAAGGTGCTTTGAGTGTGGAGAAGCAGGACATACTAGGTACCAATGTCCACTGTTACAGAAGGGTAAAAATCGAGTTAGTTCAACTACTCAGCCAAATACTCCAGTACCCTCGCTTTATTTACCTGGACCATCTTCAGCAAATAATCATGGTCTAAATCAAGGAAAGCCACCTGCAAATACTAATACTACACGAGGAATACGGTCGAATAATTCACAAGGTGGGAATCGTGCTCGGGTATACAACTTAACTAAGAGCACAACTGAAGAATCCAACACCGTGGTTACAGGTAATGTCTTAATCTGCTCTTATCCTGGTAAAGTTTTATTTGATTCTGGTGCCACACATTTGTTTATCTCCACCAACTTTGTGAGAAAATACACCATCCCTACTAGTCAGCTAAAAGAAAGAATTTGCATAGAAACTCCTTTGGATAGCCAAACAACTAATCTAATTTGCAAATTGTGTCCAATTACTATTGATGGATGGGAATTAACTGCTGACCTCATACCCTTGGATATGCATGATTTTGATATTATACTTGGTATGGATTGGTTATGTAAGAACAAAGCAAATATTGATTGCCATGGAAAACAGATTACACTTAAACCATGGGATCAAAACCAAATTATTTACTATGGAGATCAAAACCATTTACCTAGACCTTTAGTGGCAGAAATCATGAGAAAGGAAGCTAGTTGGGAAGGAATACCAGTTGTGAATGAATTTGCAGTTATTTTTCCAGCTGAATTACCAGGGTTACCACTAGATCGAGAGATTGAATTTGGTATTGAAATAGCACCAGGAACTTCTCCGATTTATAAGGCACCCTACCGAATGGCACCAATGGAGTTAAAGGAACTAAAGGTACAATTAAAAGAATTGGAAGATAAAGGATTTATTAGTCCTAGTGTCTCCCCGTGGAGTGCTCCTGTTTTATTTGTCAGGATAAAGGATGGAAGCCTGAGATTATGTACGGATTATCGAGAATTGAATAAGGTGACTATCAAAAATAAATATCCTTTACCAAGGATAGACGATTTATTTGATCAACTACAAGGATCTCGGGTTTTCTCAAAAATTGATCTTCAATCAGGCTACCATCAACTAAAGATTAAACCTAGTGATATACCCAAGACTGCTTTCCGTGCACGCTATGGACACTATGAATACCTAGTAATGCCATTTGGTTTGACTAATGCTCCGGCAGCTTTTATGGATTTAATGAATCGTATATTCAAGCCTTATCTTGATCAATTTGTAGTGGTATTCATAGATGATATTTTGATATATTCCAAGACTAAGGAAGATCATGCAAATCATTTGAGAATAGTACTACAAACATTGCGACATCATAAACTATTTGCCAAATTAAAGAAATGTGAATTCTGGATGGATGAAGTATCTTTCCTTGGTCATGTTATTTCGGGTAAAGGTATATCATGGATCCTAAAAAGGTCAAAACCATCTCAGAGTGGAAAAGGCCCTCATCAGTAACCGAGATACGAAGTTTTCTTGGGTTGGCGGGATATTACCGTCGATTTATTAGCAACTTTGCTAGAATTGCAGCTCCTCTAACCCGGTTGACACAAAAGGGAGTAAGATATGAGTGGACTCAGACTTGCGAGGAAAGTTTCCAAGAATTGAAGAACTGGTTAACCACATCACCTATTCTTGCCTTACCTATAATGGGAGAAGAATTTACTATTTACTGTGATGCTTCAAAAATTGGATTAGGTTGTGTTCTCATGCAAAAAGGTAAGGTAATTGCCTATGCTTCGCGGCAATTAAAACCATACGAGCAAAATTATCCAACCCATGATATGGAATTAGTTGCTGTCATTTTTGCCTTGAAAATCTGGAGACATTATCTATACGGTGAGCATTGTGAAATATTTACTGACCACAAAAGTTTAAAGTACATATTTACTCAAAAGGAATTAAATATGTGGCAAAGGAGATGGTTAGAGTTATTGAAAGATTATGATGTGAATATTAATTATCACCCTGGGAAAGCCAACATTGTGGCAGATGCTTTAAGTCGAAAAGCTCTCTGTAATATGGCTATTCAGATCACACAGGATCAACATATACTTAGAGACTTGGAAAGATTAGATGTGGAATTAAAGATCCATGATACCCGGAGTATTATTGGTAGCGCTCCAGATAAAGCCTACTTTAGAAGAAAATATTCCAGAGAAACAAAGAGATGACAGTGAATTACAAAGGGCAAAGAAAAATATTGAAGAAGGGAAGGTGTCTGAATTTCGAATTGATCATAGTGGCGCTATACTTTTCAAAGATAGATTGTAAATATTAGAAGAAGCACATTCCTCTCCCTATACCATACATCCAGAAAGTACTAAAATGTATCATGACATAAAAAGGTCTTTTTGGTGGAATAACATGAAAAGGGAAATTGCCAAATTTATTGCAGAATGTGATATTTGCCAGCGCGTCAAAGCTGAACATCAAAGGTCGGCAGGACTGTTACAACCCTTAAGTATTCCACTATGGAAATGGGAAGAAATTAGTATGGACTTTGTTCAAGGATTACCTACCACACCTGCCAGAAATGACAGTATTTGGGTAATAGTAGATCGGCTAATAAAATCTGCCCATTTCATACCAGTTAAAAGAAATTTTTCTTTGAAAAAGTTAGCTAAACTATATGTCAAAGAAATAGTATCTTTACATCGGGTTCCAGTAAGGATTGTGTTAGACAGAGACACCCGGTTTCTGTCCAAATTTTGGAAAAGTCTACACAAGGCCCTGGGAACAAAACTAGATTTTAGCACAGTGTATCACCCCCAAACAGATGGATCAACTGAAAGAGGGAATCAAATTATTGAGGATATGTTAAGATCTTGCATTCTAGAATTTAAGGGATCATGGGAAGAATTTATGCCCTTAACGGAATTTGCATATAATAATAGTTATCAATCCAGTATACAAATGGCTCAGCTTTATATGGAAGGAAGTGCAGAACACCTGTTTGCTGGAACGAAGTAGGAGAAAGAAAATTGTTAGGACCGGATATAATACAACAGACAGAAGAAACAATACGACTGATACGGGAACGGCTGCAAACAGCTCAAAATAGACAAAAAAGTAATGCAGATAATAGGAGAAGGGATCTTCACTTTGATATAGGTGACTGGGTATATTTAAAAGTATCACCTATGAAGGGAATTAAGCGATTTGGACTTGGAAAAAAATTAAGTCCCAGATATGTTGGACCATTTATAATTATCAAGCAAATAGGAGAAGTGGCTTACAAGCTAAAGCTACCAGATGCTTTCACTGGGGTACATGATGTATTCCACATCTCCATGCTTCATAATGCCTTCGGAGGCCAAGTGATCAGGTTGAAATTCCTATAGCTGAGTTGCAGAACGACTTGACGTATCAGGAATATTCTATTCGTATCTTGGACATTAAATATCGAAAAACAAGGAACAAAACAATTAGATTTTTAAAGGTACAATGGAGTCATCACACCAAGGATGAGGCCATATGGGAGAAGGAAGATGATCTCCAGAAAAACTATCCTCAGTTTTTCCATCACCAAGGTATAATAATTTCGAGGACGAAATTTCTAAAGGAGGGAAGCCTGTGGTAGTAGTAGTAGTAATAATAATAATAATAATTTTGTGAACTTAAGGTGTGAGAAAGATAGAAATAGAAAGAGAATGGGGAGGGCAGTATATTTTACTGACCAAAGGGGGTAGGATAGACATGCACCAGTGGATAGGATCGTAGGGACCAGTTAAAAAAAATGGACAGATAAATGTCCAGGAGATGAAAGCTATCCATCCCTCTCTTAACTCTTAACTGGGTAGGTGTCTCCTTAGACTTGAAAGAAGCTGCTGCTATAAAAGCCTCCCAAAGCCTAGGAATATTACTTGCACCATAGAAGCCAGCGTGAGCATAGGGCTGCACAGAGCAAGCAGGTAAGTGTATTGTTACATTTTAATAGTGTTCAGACCTAGCAAGTAGTAAGCTAGCTAGATTAGCAAAAATTTCGTGTAGTACTAGTAGGCTGCTACATTTACCATATTTTTTAGGGTGCCTTTCATTATCCTATGTACTAAATGCAGCAGGAGGTAGATATATTAGTGTGAAATGCAGCAGAGGTAGATATATTAGTGTGAAAGGTTAGTACTTGTAGTGGCTACTATAGAGACTAGGAGTTACTAGCAAGCAGCTGTACTATATGCTATATGCATGCATGCAGTGCTGCCCCCACTCGACTAGATGCATGCAAGCACCTACACACTACTCCATGTTGGTTTTCTTTCTCTAGTATAATCACATCAACCAGCTATCTATGGTGTTAGTAACTGATGTCAGTAGCTAATGTCCTGCATGACAAATATAGATATAAATTAATACCGAAGACCTGCATATTTGATTAGGTGGAACGCAGAGGAAGAACAACAGAAGACAAGGCAAGACTGCGCCCATCAACTATTTTACTTTGACTAAATTTGTTTACCATTATTATATTGAAATGGTGATACTAACAATCTAACGGAAAGTTTTATGAACACCTGAATAATGGATTGGTGATTTTATCAGTGAAAATAATAACGTGATTGTGATACTTAGCCTGAGACGGCCAATACCTGAAATAACGATATCGGGTCGGCTGATATCAGTGTGAGATGAGGAATGCCTCACACAAGTAGGGAAGCCGGCGGCGTGATTCTTAGACGAGGGTATCACTAGTTGGAGAGAAAAAAGGGTTGAAGGAACGAGACTACGACGATTATTTTAATACCTCTGCAGTGTAGATTTAACTCATTTACTATGTTTAATGTGCTTTATTATTTATTGGCTGTTAATATCTATGGGTAGTAGTATTTTCTTCTGTCTTTGAAAAACATATATATAGCTATATGTACTAATCTTGCTGAGTACGTATAACATACTCATATATTATTATTACTATTTGATGTGCGTAGAAACTAGTCAAGATGAGATGTTAGAGAGAAATGGTGACATGCAGACCTAGTGGAGAGGGTGGTCTACTTAGTCTTTAGAGGCATCCCAGAGGACATACCTGCATGCTAGGTTTAGGGTATCATCCTGGTGACAATAAGTTGGTTAGGGAACCAACCGATGTAATATGCAGTGTAGCTGGTAAAAAAAAATGGAACCACTGTTGTAGGTGTCCAAGCTCCAAGCTCCAGTTGTGATGGTTAGACATTGCATCTTGCCTTGCCTTGTATCCTTATGGACATATATAAATATTAGTATATATGCGTATAAGGATACGGCAGAGTGTCACGGGAAAAAAATATTTGGGTCGTGACACACCATTTGGTACAGCCACCGCCCGGTCACACGGGGCCTAACCCAGTTAGACCTGCATAGAGGCATACGGTTTGACTAGCCACAGACAGAGAGAAAAGAAATATGTAATCAAACCAAGTGAATGCATATGACGTAATGTGGCATTTTGATTATCTCTTTCCTTAGGCCCTTACCCCTCTTGATAGTACAACAAAGCTAGAAATAAACCTAGCAAAATTTGATCGCCCAACGCCTCGATCAATTTAAAATAAAACGCTAGATTTACCATCTTGGTTCCATTTCTTTGCACCATCAATTTTAATCCTCAATGATCATCCATGACATATGTATCATGCGGTACTAACTCAAAATGCATAAGTCAAATAGAATAGTTAGTCCACAATTAGCACTTATCATTAATTACCAAAATTAACAATAGGGACTTAGATGCTTTAGCGGCAGAGTTGGTTGTGGCCGTAGAGTATGACATCTGGGAGGCCAACGCCGCCCTGGAAGCTTGTAGAAGGCGGAGGCGGAGGGGATACGACATAGAGTGGTATGGTGGAGCTGGCGGTGGTGCACTCTCCTACTCCTCCTCGACCGCTTCACCTTGAGGCCGCATCATCGCTCCTTGAGCCACGTTGGCACCTAGATCCTAGCGCGTCGAAGCCACCAACTGACATCCCCTCACGTCCCGCTTAAGGTTGTCGCTGTGTGCCCATGTGGGGAAAAGGAGGTGGGAGATCGGGGAGAGAGTAAGAGAGGAGGGGACGCTGGCATGTGGCCCTACATGCTGACTTAGCAAGTTAGACCACGTCAGCAAAAGCAGCCTTGAGAACAGTTGACGGAGTTATTTTACACTGGTTTTAATAGTTGAGGGTTGATATATTCGATTTTTTGCAGTTAAAGGATAAAAATCAGATTGTATCTTTTTCCCTATATTAATTATATCCCCTCGCTCCAAATCTTCTGTAACTTTTTTTTTGGAATGGGTATTGCTAGATTTCACATCATTTTATCAGGAAATCCACAAGGAACAACTCAATTTCCATTTTAAGGAAAAAAATTCTTTGTTCTAATTAAGATGTACCTATATACCTGGTAGCCAAGTGCCGCTTGTGTGAGAGATCCTTACACAGATTTGTGTTCTGCTATCGGATTCACAGGTCAAGACTAAGGTTACGTTCTTAGATGAGGTTGGGCTAGAAAAATCTCATTTACCGTGAGCACTGTTAAACGATATATTTTGTATTAAATTTTTTTTATATAGTAGTTTCTTTAAAAAAATAAAAAATATTTTTAAATTTATAATAGTTAAATATTTAATCATATTTTTTCCGTGACAGAATTAGCCGAGCAGCTTAACATGGCCTAAACCACATGTGCCACTATTTACGATGGTTCGACCAAACTAGCAGTTCAACAACGGATTGCATGTCCTGATACCGTAACACTACAGTACCTCATAGCAGCTGGGCTAGAAAAAAGCATGGTTGAAGGAGCATTTACCTCCAGTACTCTTTGGATTCAATTCCTAGGCCATCAGGGTAAGCTTCTAGGCCTCTTCTGCCGTTGATTGCGTGCTTCTCTTTGCTGCTGGTGGGATCGTCCTAGCCACCAGATCGGTTGCAAGGTTGCCTGCTGCTCTTTGGGCAATGCTGAATGATTCTTTACCGGATAAGGCCCTCTTTGGGAACGTACTGAGGCTTCTTCTATTACGGCTCGCCATGGTTGCTCCTGCCACCGTCGTCATCAACACTGATGAAGCAACTGTGTATGATAAATGGAGAAAATCTACATTTATGTAAAAGAGATAATCAAGAAATGCTATTGACCAGCATCCAAATTCAAGAAATACAATTGACAAATGTGAGTTCCAAGAAATACCATCGCACAAATAAATTTGTTCCAAAAATACCATCGTTATTAGGGTTCCATCTATTCCGCGCCGTTAAGTGCTATAGGATGAATAGTGTATTTAATGGCGCAGAATGGATGGAACCGTAACGACAAAGATACTTTTAGAACAAAATCGTTTGTGCGATGATATTTCTTGGAACTCACACTTATCAATGGCATTTCTTGGATTTGGACGCTTGTCAATAGCATTTCTTGGATTATCTCTTATGTAAATCATCCCGTACCAAAGTGGTTGTCATGGTAGTTTGACTAGTTTCTTTTATGTTAAAAAAAGGAAAAAGTCTACTTCATCCCTGAAGTTGGGGTTAGTCTACTTGACCCCATAACATATGAAACCGGGTATTTCACTCTATAAAGTATGAAAACCGGCTCAAATAACCTATTGAGTGGTTTTTAGGTGGTTTTACCGTGAACATGAGGATGTGATGGTGGTTTTAGCCACATGGACTATGGAGTGGTAACGACATGATGATAGATTTGATTAAGTTTTTCTTTCACAGGTGGTACAATTAATATACATTGGTGCATATATACTTTATAGATTTGCCAACGACGAGTACAAATAAACGGTTGGATCAACTTTGGTATAATGGACTAATCTTTATGCCATGCAAACAATATCATTGCCACATCATCATTTACATGGCAAAACCATCTAAAAACTACTCAAGGGGGTTATTTGAGCTGGTTTTTATATTGTAAAATTCCGGTTTCATACTTCAGGGGTTAAGTAAGTAGACCAACCCAGTACTTCAGAGTTGAAATAGACATTTTCCTTAAAAATAAGGCCACCTGATGCAACTCAAAATAATACTTCGTAGTACTTCCTCGGTCTAAAAATAAAGTGGCATCTAGGATTAGTTTGGATTACAAGATAGAAAAAACATAGTAGGATAAGTAAAGTATAGAAATAGGAACAAACTTGAAGGGTAAAACATATAAATTAAAAACAAAGGAATCCAGAAGTTGAGAGCATTCAGATTGCATGATAGGAATTGAAAAAAAAGAGCTTGAGGTGGTTGGATTTTTCCCGTACTTTCCATGTGAAAATCGGCATCAAATCATTTTTTTTATTTTCCCGTGATCTGAACGGCGAGAAAGGAAAAAAACTCTCATGCATAGTATCCTCTAAAAATCTTGTAGGATTATCTAATCCGAAGAAACCCTAACGGTTTAAATTTTTCTTAGAATATAATAATTCCTCATCTAAGGGTGTGTTCGGCAGCTATTTTTATAGCACGCTGCGGCTATGATGCATGTTGTGCATGACTACGGCTGTTGCAGCCCTGCTAACTGAACAAGCTCTAAGCTCATCTCAACTAATTACAATCATAACCGATTTTATTTTCTTCATTTACTTATATTTATCCAATCACAAATATCACTCAATTTTATTCTCTTCTAATGTTGGTCACAAAAACAAAGAATTTTCTTAAGAAAATATCGGTGAAAGCTGTGTGATAATACTTTTTAAGACAGAGGAAAGCACTTGTAGTTGTGTAGTAGTAAGAACCGATCAGGCGATTACGCCATCACGGCTGGTCGGTTGCTACGGCGCACCGGATGACCGGAGTTCTTGTGTAGAGCAGCAGAACACCCGACACGCGCATGAGGACGAGCCCCAAAAAGGTCAAAACATCGCGTTATCCTTCCCTCCTCCAGTCCTCCTCGCTCTCTCTCACTCTCCTCCAATGGCCACCTCCCACCTCCTCGCCGCCGCCGCGGCCACCTCCACCGCCGCCTCCGCCTTCCGCCGCCCTCCCCTCCTCAGCCTCCGCTCCCCGCCGCCCTCTTCTTCTCTCCGCCTCAACCGTACTGCACCCTCCCCTCACCTCCCTCTCTCTCTAGCTTCTCTGTTCTTGCAGCCGGGGTGTGTGTGACTGATGCGTCTGAGCTCCTCCACTCGCAGGCAGGCGCTACTTCCAGGTGGTCCGCGCGGCCGAGACCGACAAGGAGAGTAAGCTCTCTCGCGCGCTTCGTTTGATTCATTGATTTCTATGGCGTTTTCGGTTTTCTAATGTGTGCGGTTTGGGTTGGATGCGCAGCAAAGGCCAATGCGCCCGAGAAGGCTCCCGCGGGAGGCTCCAGCTTCAACCAGCTGCTTGGAATCAAGGGCGCCAAGCAAGAGAACGTGAGCCTCCCATCCCACTCCCTTGCGCTAGATTCTGGTTGGCAGAATGCCAGAATGTATGTGTGGTGAAATGAACTGGGTGTTTTAGCAGCAGATAGAGCGCTACTGTATATGGGCATTGAGCATGTCCTATACTGGGTTCTTGGTGTGTTCCGTATCGGCGATGCGCCACCCGTTGGCGTCCTCATTGAAAATTTCCTGTTTTGGATGCCAGAAATGGCGCTTTCTACCTTTTTGGGAGATCATTGGAGCATTTTCCCCAAATGTTATATGCCACTCCGTCTTATGATGCCACGCCTGCATTATGTGCGTGTGTCTATGTGATACCTTACTGCGTTGTTGTTGTGTTGGTCATTTCAGTTATGTGTATAATAGCTAGCTAAATGCCTTGACCAAGTAATGGCCATTCATGCAGTTGTTTCTTGAATAGATTGATGATTAATGATACACTTTGCTCTATGCATCTTTCTTGTTTGTACTATTTCACAGTTTTTGTTAAGGCAATATACAATGCTCCATATTGTGATGAGTTTAGTACTAATGGTTCATGTTGTACAGGGCTCAGAATGTCGATACAAAATCATTCAAAATAGAAAAGGGACACCAATTCGAATCATTCCTTATTTTGAAAGCCTTTTTTTCCCGAACTATGTTTTAAGCACTCTACTTTACATTTCTAGAGGCTGATAAGATATGCATTTTTCCCTTTTGCAATCGATATATTCATGCCTGGAAACTGCTAGTGCTATATTGCTAATTGACCAACTCTTTCACATGGTGCATATAGGACATATGGAAGATTCGCCTTCAACTTACTAAGCCAGTGACATGGCCTCCGCTTGTATGGGGAGTGCTTTGTGGAGCAGCTGCCTCTGGTGTGCCTATGACATCTTTCATTGATTTTATCTGTTTGAAGAGTTTATTCTTCTACTTCCTAATAATCATTTGAGCACATGTAGAATTGGTCAACTATTTTTTTACTTTATAATCATGTGTGTCGTGTCACTAAATTGCAAGCATTCATAAGACCTACCGTCAACGGTTTAAAAGTGTGCATCATCCCTAAATGATGAATATACTGACACCCTAGTAATTTTATTATTTTTAAAAAGATCTTTAGGTCTGCATTTTTTTTTTGTGATGAAGTAACTTCCTGATTATCTATGTACTAGAGTGGAATCAGCCAAAAGATTGAATATATGTGGGCTAGGCTCTATGTGAGATAAGTCCAGCCAAAAGAGTTCTTTAGGGTGGCAATGGCATACTACTACTAGCTCATTGCTGACAGCACTTGTACTTATGAACAGTTCCTACTGGTGTACAACCATAAATTTGTTATATGCTTATAGTTTATTCTAACCTCTCGTATTCAGGCAATTTCCACTGGACAGTTGAAGATGTTGCGAAATCTATTGTCTGCATGATAATGTCTGGTCCATGTCTTACAGGATACACACAGGTTTGCTGTTCACAACTTGGATATGTTTTATACTTTTATTGACTCTCTTCATAACTTCATATTCTGCTGCATGGAGAAATTTTTGTGCTGCTGCTAACCAATATGTCAGCTTTCAAATGTTCCTGGCTGTAGACAATTAACGACTGGTATGATCGAGACATAGATGCGATAAATGAACCTTACCGTCCTATTCCTTCAGGTGCTATATCAGAAAATGAGGTATGCCATTGTAGCTTTCTCCTTTCTTTTTTGTGCTCATATTTATTCACAGAATTGTTTAGTTTCATCAGCTAATGCAAATGACTACTCTACGGATTTGTGTGCCATCAGCTATCACTTTAACATTGGGGAAGCACCTTTAGCAATGGGTTTCTGATAAATACTCCCTCCATTTTTCTTTATAAGACTAACCAACGTCATACAGAAAAATAGAGGGAGTATATCATAAGTCATAAAGTTGAAAAGGTTATATATATATATTACAAGCCATATATATTTATTGATCAACTGTCTACAAAATATCTCATCGATTAAAGAAGTGGTGGTGGGATGGCAGACTTACTGCCACCACTACTACTAGTTTTTATATATATATATATTCTAGAGATTGTGAAGTTTTGATGTCATCCCCAATGATGTTGCCAGGTGCAACTGTCTCAACAATCATTATGTCATGCAAAACGTATCTCATATATTTACTGACGACAATGATTTCATCCAGGTCATTACTCAAATTTGGGTACTGTTGTTAGCAGGGCTTGGGCTGGGTGCTCTGTTAGATGTATGGGTAAGTCTCCAGATAACTGATCTTGAATTTTAGCTGGTTGAAAAAGAAAATGCTCTCCTTTGTTTTCTTAATTTTTTTGCTTCATTTTGCAGGCAGGACATGATTTTCCTATTATTTTTTATCTTGCTGTTGGTGGGTCCTTGCTTTCTTACATATATTCAGCTCCACCTCTCAAGGTATTTGATACATCTGTTCTAAATCACACAATCCCCCTTGTTTTTAGTACAGTGCATCATAAGTGGTTAACACCTTTCGATTGAAAATATTGAAAAAACACCCTTGCACATTTCAGCTCAAGCAGAATGGATGGATTGGAAACTTTGCTCTTGGTGCGAGCTACATTGGCTTGCCCTGGTAAATCAACAGTGTGGATCTTCTTCAATATTGAGTAGAAGTCTACGATATTATATGCAAGAAATTAGATGTATATCCTATCTGTACATATTCTTCGCAGGTGGGCTGGACAGGCATTATTTGGAACCCTTACTCCTGATATTGTTGTCCTGACTTCTTTGTATAGCATAGCAGGGGTATATCTTCATACGATTACTGATCTTGTAACAATGTATGCTTTTCATGATCATTGACTCTCTTTCGTGATTTTCCAGCTAGGGATTGCTATTGTAAATGACTTTAAGAGTGTTGAAGGAGATAGAGCTCTGGGGCTTCAGGTTCTTCTTCTGTCTGTAGTGTAGATTTATCAGTCCTTTTCTGTAGTTCCAAAGTCATCAATATCAGATACCTTTTTTCAGTCACTCCCGGTTGCTTTTGGTATGGAAACTGCAAAGTGGATATGTGTAGGAGCGATTGACATAACTCAATTATCCGTTGCAGGTAAGGACATGCGTTTTCATTCATTACCTTCAAGGCTGTATGTTGGTTTCATTGATTATGTGGTCCATGTTGTCATGCTACTATTTAGCATGCCATAGTGTTATGAATTTATTTTATTATAAGGGGAGGGCTAAACATTAAAGGAGCTACCATATTTGCTCAGAGGGCCTTAAAATTACCACATTTATCAGAGAGAAAGAGATTTGCACGGTTCAATCATGGTGGGTCTATACTGAAACAATAAAGATTGATTGCTATAGATGTATGCAAAATATAATTGTATTTATAGAACTAGAAGCAGAGTTTTAAGTAAGATAATGTAGGTCTGCACAACCATGTGGGAAATTGGTCTGGTTACTATTTAAAAGTATTGTAGTTCAAATTTCCAGTGTAATGACGGAAGCCTTCAAGAAACTATAAAAGGGCAGTTGCTGTGAAACAAGATTTTTTTCCTGAATGTTCAGAATTAGCTTTAGAAATGTTCCACATGTCAACAAACTGTCCAGCAGACATATGTTGGTATGCCATCTTTGTGAATTTCTGTAGCAAACTTATTATTCTGAGGATTGCTATGTTTCCGAGTGGAGACCCTAGTACTAACAACGCACCATGACATATTGATTGCACTATTCTGACATAATGAATTCCATTTTTCAGGCTACCTTTTCAGTACTGGCAAGCCTTATTATGCCCTGGCACTGCTAGGACTCACAATTCCTCAGGTGGTCTTTCAGGTGAGCTGGGCCGTTGCAATTAGTTCTCCCAAATGGTTTCCTTTATTTTCTCTGGTCTGATCACACGCACTACAGAACATTTCAAACCGCTGTGAATAATAACATTTCTCTGTAAGGCTAGTGAACCTTTTAGGTTAAGCCATCTGCAGTTCAGACAATATCACAATAGTATGGAATCAGTGCCACCAAACTATGTATTGCAAAAACATTTGTTCTTACAATCCTTATGACTTAAAAACAAACAACACTGCAAACTACACTCTGGCTGCCAGGAAATTCAGTCGCTGTCTGCTTTCTACTCTCTGTTTTTATATTATAAGACACACTAACTTTTTTGTAAGTCTAACTTCTTTAAGTTTAATAAAGCTTATAAAAAAATATAGCAATATTTCCAATATAAAACATACTATCAAATAATGAAACTAATTTAGTATTATAGATATTACTATATTTTTTTATAAACTTGATCAAATATAAAAATGAATTAGAAAAACAAAGTCAAAGTGACTTGTAATATGAAATAGTTGTAATATGAAATAGAGTAGCTTCTAATCCTCCTTATTTTCCTTGGAGCAGTTCCAATACTTCCTGAAGGACCCAGTGAAGTATGACGTCAAATACCAGGTGCGCTTCAGTTAGTTCCTTCAATTCATTCATCTCTTCCTCCCCATCTGAAACTGCCAAGCAGTAGAAACTGGAGACAACCTACGCACATATATCTGATCAGTGCAATCTTACTTCACCAAATGCAGGCAAGCGCGCAACCGTTCTTCGTCTTGGGCCTTCTGGTGACCGCCCTTGCAACCAGCCACTGATGAAAGCAGCAATCGCCCTGGACTGATTTTCTTTGACGGCGAAGTTTTGGTGGAAGATGCAGATGGTTCTCTGCAACCGTTGGTGGAGCTAGGTTCAGCAGCTGTGTTCCTGCGTGTATGAGCTCTTTTGCCGGTGCTGGGTAGTAGACTCAGTAATTAGAATGTAGAATTGTTCTTGATTCCCTGAACTGATCCAGATCGATCGTCTTCTGAAGGTTGTGTAATGCAATGCAGCAGATGGGAGGGAGATGTTACTGGTGGTCATTTGCTATTTTACAGGTGGTCATTTGCTATTTGCCGCCGCTGTTGTAGAGCGTGTAGATGTACATGAATAATGGCAGACCACCTGTGTGGGCTTCAGTGTACTGGGCTGTAGAAAACTTGGCCACTACTTTTACCAAAATCTGTCTTTGACGAATGGAATCCAGCA
Source organism: Oryza punctata (assembly GCA_000573905.2). Classification (NCBI taxonomy): domain Eukaryota; kingdom Viridiplantae; phylum Streptophyta; class Magnoliopsida; order Poales; family Poaceae; genus Oryza; species Oryza punctata. Next base: position 17,841,546 of record CM002492.2, on the reverse strand, counting down.
CTCTCAGGTATCATTTCGAAATAGAACACAACCAATTTTTACTTTATGTGCAAAGAACATAAAGCTGAGCAGGACGTAATATTGATGCATTGGTCTGCGTTTAATATGGTTGTGAATTCAGAGTAACATGTGCTGTGCATCTCTAATAATACAAATAAAACCACGCTAGAAGAATGTCAGTTACTATATTCACAACTCGAGTACTGAAGTAGCTGTCTGCATCTTTCGTAGCTGCTCGTCGTTTTGTACTCATTTTTCTTTGTGAACTTGAAAACGCCAGAGCTTTCTCTGTGTGTAATCTGAACGGCTTAAGGAATCAAATGCTGGAGAATTCATTTCTAGTAGATACTCGAATGAAAAAAAATCGATATACTTCGATTTGATTAATATGGTTAGAAACCATGGCTCTTGCGACTTCTAATCTGCGGGGCTGTTGGTTCTCATCCAATAATTGCTATACTATCAGTCTAGCACCGGCCAAGAACAAGAGTTGACCCAAACAGGCAGATTTCGACTTTGTATATATAGCCTTTTAAGGCTTTGGAAATAACTTGGGCACGTCAAGTCGTGTCCTCATTTCGATCAAACTAGAGCATTCAGTTTATAGACTAGGAAAACTTGAAAGCTGTATTTCTTTTTTTTTTGTTTTGTGCGCGTGTGCAGGGCCGTGATGTTCTAAAAACGTGTCCCAACTCTGATGCTGTGTTCTGAACTAATTTCCATCCGTCCCATGGCATACGAGGAATATCATCAACCAGCACGGCGACAATACAATTATAGCCAATAGATCAGACAAAGACAGTGGCACTTCGGCATAAGAAGAACCGACCGCTAGATTAAGTTTAACTGAAAGCAAGCACGGTTACAAAGGACACACCCAGAGGCATCAGTTGGAACTTGGAAACGAAACTAGCATGAAGCTGCTGGCCATGAAAAGCCAAAGCATATCTCACCCAGCATTCAGCCCCTGCAAGATCTACCTTGCAAACTAAAAACACACACCCTAGCTACTGACCATGATCGATCAGCACCTAACCCAAACTACCAAAGCTAGCTAAAGCTAAGCACACACATGACCATATGACCTGACATACCATAGAACCATCACACGGTCGCCTACATGCATGCGTGCATCCGTCAAGACCTACATTATTATTGATAAAGAGACTGAGCTAGCTAGCTAGCTAGCTAAGTCTTGGTGACTCGATGACTACAACCGAGACGACTACGACACTACGAGACACTGGCATGCACGGATGCAAGTGTGTGTAGTACTCTAGGACTTGGTCTTGTACTTGGACTCGTCGATGTCAATGCCCTCGCGGGCGGCGCGTTCGCCGCCGGACTCGTCGCCGGTGCTGAGGCCGCCCTTGCGCCCCATCTCGCGGTACCCTTCCTCCCCCATCTGCTCCTTCCTCGTCTGCCCCCCGCGGCTACGCCCTGCAGATGCATTACACAACAACACACATATCAAATTAGTCCCAACCAAATCAAATCAAATTCAAATGAAACATCTATATCAAGAAAAACTTTTTCAGTATATATACCCTCGGCGAGGTTCTCCTGGGCCTCGAGGCTCTTGCCGCCGGTGCCGCCCGGGACGACGGTCTGGCCCTCCCGGGCCATGCGGTCCAGCTCTGACCTGCCCTGCTGCTGCTGCCCGGACGCCATTGCCAAAAACACTGAGAAACGATGAACAAAAACGGAAGAAGTGTGGCTAATTGTGCGTGCGTGTCTTCTGCTCTACTTGGTTTGGGCGGATAGGTATTGACGACGAGGAGGCCGTGCTCTGTACTTATAGGCGGCGACGGGCGGTGCTCCGCGGCGGGAGGCGCCGGCACGCGTCGTGGCGACGCGCGCGGACGGCTCGGTACACGCGTCGTGGCGAGGCCGCAAGGGCGCGACACGTACGTGCATGCTATGCCTCCCCAGGCACGCGGCGCGCTCTGGTTCGCTGCATGCGCATGCGCGCCCGTGTGCATATGCCTGTATGTGTGTGTCCGCGCGAGCGGCGGGGTGGCTAGCTGCATTGTCGACACGTCAATCGGGGATGTCAGCGTACATGCATGTGGACATGTGGTAGGCTAAGCAGCTCGCACCACCTGGTCGGGGGAAGCTCATGGGTAGACCGATCGTGGACCGGCGTCCAGATGTTTCCCCGGTTCGCTCGCTCAGCTGCTGTGTGCAACTGGATGTGTATTCACGTTCTCCCGACCTCATGCACTTTCTCAGATATTTTTCATGTATGGGCAAAAATGTTTGGACAACTCGGTGACTCTGCAAAAGGACAATTAATATGAACGTTGCACATGTATGTCGTATTTTTTATGTATGAAGGATTATTCATTTATCATTTATGGCTTCTTTTATTGATTTGTTTCTGGCTTCAGATGTATTATGCTATTATCACGGGGAGCACATGGGGAAGCCTTTCTAAAATGTGTCGGTGCTTTTACCATATTCTCTATCCAGCCGTGCTTTATGAGACATATTACTACTTTACTAGCTATGTGATCAGGGATAATTTTGGCATTTGGATTTTTCCCTTCCATTACTCAGGTCCTTCGGTTGAAGGGCACCTTCTTCCATCACATCCCGCTTTCGCCATCGCAATATCCCTTCTATCGGCAGCATTCTACTCCGATAGTTTGTAGACGGTGTTCACCACAACATGCCGCTGTCATTCTTCCATCTCCTCCAGTCGTTATTGTATGAATCGTTGGATATGTTAACCGTTTTAATGTCATCTTATGCGCTAGAGCTCCGCAAACGTCTGATTCAGGCGGCGACATCTACTTAGGTGGACGCGCATAGGACAACTTTAGTCCCCACACTTCAGTATCGTTCCCTGTTATCTCTTCAGTTTGTCCCTAATACTTGTCCCGAAAGACGTCCAATGTGAAAGAATTGGAGGATGGCACCGACTCCATATGCAAGACTTGCACGAATCGTCATCGTCCACGTTGTTTCTTCCAGCAGTCTCTAGTGCCGTTCATCTACATTAGCAGGGCTAGGGCCGTCCCTAGTCTCGTGAGGGTTGTGCGAATCTACAGGCCCCTAAATCATAGGGTCCTAAGTTATATTAAGTACCCTACATATATAATGCCCTAGCGGTCTTCGTTTCTTTTTTTTAAGTTCACAAGCAAATATGTCCGTGCGTTGCAACGCGATCTAGTAAGAGAGGCTAGACGTTCCATTCCACTCTATTATAATATGTTTTCAGTTTTTTAGTGTGTTTCAACTTTTTTCCATGGTTTTTTTGTCCTTTTTGTGTATGTTGACCTTTTTTGGAAATTTTTTTTTTGGAGTAGGCGGATTTACAAAACTCTACTTTCGCCCTTCCCGCATTATAGGAATAACCTGGAGTGAAAAGTTTGGACCCCACACACTGGTCCCTTGTAGTGACGGTACAACACAATGGTTGAGAAATCCGTTGAACATATATATGATGGTCGTGCCTGTGCGATCAAAGCGTGGGTTCCTGTTCTACTGATCTACTCCCACCGTCTACTCAACTACATCGCTTCCTCATCTTCATCGAACAACTTCTACTATTGGGCCTCACCAATGCTTAGCGATGTCGACCACTTTGCCTCCCATTGCGAGTATCTACACACTCTACACCGCCGTCTTAAATGTCACGTAGGCCTACTCGACACCACCCGCATGGCCTCCATCGGCGTATGGGTCATCATCAGTGGCCACTTCAAGCTGTCAGGCACCAGGCACTTCCTCGAGAACGTATAATTCAAATTATCAGATGGATCATTTCTCAAATTGGGTGTTTGTTTCTTCATGACTTCATGTAGAACGAGTCCATGTGTATATTCAAAAGCCATGGGTCCACAGTGGACATACTTTAATTAATTATTAATTTAGATTTCCTAATTATTATTAATCCACATGTCATATTGATTATGAGGCTTGTTACTAAAAAAATATATATTTGTTATATTAATGACTTGGTTATTTTCTAATTCACGAGTTAGCGATCCTTTGACATCGTTTAAATTGTAGACTTACCGGTAGAGCAGAAACAAAACAAGATATGGTTTATGGTTGTGCACTTGGAGTGGGAAGGCAAATCGGATGTGCTGCGTGTGGAGTCTATTGGATTTTGACGCGTGGGATACTTGACTGCCGATGTGGAAGAGGTGAATTTTGGTTTGGGAGCGATCAGAGTCGCACGTGCTGCTAGGGCGCTAGCACAGAAACACGAAAACCATCGATGTATGCTAGACAACGACGAATAACAGAAACACTACAAATATTTTAAATAGGTAAAGGTAAAGAAAAAGAAAAAAGAGATCGCGAGGAAAGCAGAAACGGGGTGTGGTGAGATATATTTTCATCTTTTTATGTGATTACTATCCTTTGTGATTAGGAATTTAGATTGTTTGTTTTTTTTTTAAAAAAAGATCAGAAGGGGGACAAGCGAAGCGAGCACAGCATGGGTGGGATGTATTTTTTTTTGTCTTTTTTGCTATTAGATTTTTTTCCTTTTATGATTAGGAATTTAGATTGTTTGTTTATTTTTTAGAAACAAAAAGAAAAAAAAGAGATTGGGAGGGGAGGAGAAGGGAAGCGTGCGCCCCATGACGGAAATCGCTCTAGACGAAGGAAACATTTTAAATTTTTTAAGTAGTATATATGTAGAGAGATAGAGGTAGAGAATGGAGTGTTTTTAACTCACAATTGGCCTAATCTCTCTACAACTCTACTTGTTTCCTAATCTGTGGGTTCTCCTGCCTCGCTCACTGGTCGCTGCCCCTATAGGGTCGCTTCGCGTTGCTCCAGTATCGCAACACGGGAGGAATGCAGCAACAGCAGCAACACTGAGCACTCGTGGTCGCCGCCACTGGTCTAAGGGGGTGTTTAGGTAGAGCTAAAAGGTAGCTCATGTCATATCGGATGTTTGGGTGTTAATGTGGAGTATTAAACATAGACTAATAAAAAAACTAATTTTATAAATGAGAGCTAATCTGCGAGACGAATTTTTTAAACCTAATTAATCCATAATTATAAAAAGTTTACTGTAACATAACATTGTTAAATCATGGTGTAATTAGACTCAAAAGATTCATCTCGCGAATTAGTCCAAGGTTATGGAATGAGTTTTGTAATTAGTGTATGTTTAATACTCCAAATTAGTATCCAAATATCCGATGTGACAGAGAGTTAGAATAAGTCCTGTTTCCCAAAGAGCCTCTTAGTTTTCTTGGAGCCTATATATATATATATAGACTGCTGCGACGCATATACAAGCAAAAGCAAGTTGCTGCCGTAGCGGCCTCAGAGACAGGTTGGTGATTGGAAGTGGCAGCGACAAAGCTTTAGCATTCCGATATATACTCCAAGTCCAAACCTTATATTTCCACTTTTCCTTTTCATGTTTTGTATATACGGACCAAGTCCAAATCTTATGGAGAATACTTACTGTCGGACATCCGATACAATCACAAATATCGAACATCTTCACTCTATACTAGTAGTACAGGTTCATGTTGTGATGATTTTTCTTGTGCTTATGTGCACATACCGGTGATGAAGTATATATGCTTATAAACTTCGTTTTTAAACTTCAAACAACTTTATCTTCTATTTTACTTATCCGATCAATGATTTGATTATACTGTTGCATTCGTTACAATTAACTCTTTATAACAAGATCTCACTCAATTATATTCCGAATAATTCTTAAAATATTTTTTTAATGTTGCGCATAGTTGTACTTAGTTGTTTCAATATGTATTTCTTAATGTTTCATTTTATATGGATCAAATGTTGCAGTGACTTAAAACATTCTTTTACTATTTGCTGAAACATTGTTTTTATATAAGGTGAAACAACGTCCGATTTAAACGATTGAAACATTTTTAATCTACCTAGTGAAACAATTCCGATATACTTGGTGGAACAGTGTGCAACATTTAAAAATAATTCAATAATAAGCTAAATTTGTTTTTCACCGGAATATATCCATGTGTGGTCTTGTTTTAAAGATTTAATTGCAACGAATTTAATGGTGCAATCAGATCATGATTTGGATAAATAATTTAGAAGAAAAAATGGTTTAAAATAGTTTTGCATGCATGCATGCTTGATGACGTTGGATGGCTCATGGATGCGTCCAATTTTTCATCTCACGCCGTACGTCTGACGCGTAGTGCTCTCCAAATCTTATATTTCCACTTTTCCTTTTCATCTTTTGTATGTACGGATCAACTGATTTACTGTTTTATTGTTCCAACTGGCAAGCCAACCTAAGTTTAGATCCCGTTAAGGCCTTGTTTAGTTTATTGGGTTTTAATCCCTAAGGGGAACCTATCCAAGGAGGCAGGGGCAGTCGTATCCATTAGGCGGTATGGGGCGACCGCCCCAACTAAGGCCGGCGTCACCCTGCCCCTAGCCCCCATATCCTCTTGGGCCGCCTACCACCATATTTCATTCACAATTGGTCCATAAGTGAGCAGCCCAAGTGTCCAATTTAGATTTTTTAGAGAATTACGGAATCACCACTTCGCCTTCTCACTATCAGCATGCGATACCTCGATACCAGCGCCATCATCGCTTCATCTCTGCGACTCTGCACGCTGCGTCCCACACGGCCGCTCCAGCGCACCACACGGCCGCTCGCCAGTCCACAATGGCGCACGCGAGATGCGATGCCTAGCCGCCTACCGCCGCCCGCCGGCACCTAGCGACGGTTTTCTCAACACCACTCGTGCCTCGCAGCCACGCGCAGCTCCCTTCTTGCCTCCTCCTGCTTGGCACCAACGTGACGCGTCGATGGCCCAACACCATCGCCGACTTGCCGTCGCGGCTTTGCCGCCTGCCCACCTCGCTGTCATCTGTCACAGTGCTGCCGCCCAGACACCGGCTCGCGCCTTTTAGGCTCAACTCGCACCTCACCTCCTCCTGCTCGGCGCCAGCGCAACACGCCGACGGCCCAACACCATCGCCGTCGCTGCTTGCCCGCCTCGCTGTCGTTTGCCGCACTGCCGTGATGCCGCCGCAACCCGCAAGGTAGTTGGGTAGGCCTATAGGGGCAGCAAAGCAAGCCATCCTCGACACACACTCAACAATTGACACTCGACGGTGATATGTCTTCTCATACATAGTTATCTTTTTTAAAGATATCTATCAACTATGCTTTATGAATCTTTTGGTGTATGATGAATTATGTATGGCACAACGACAATTTTTGTTTTGAAATGATTTTGTTTGTCTTAATTTATTGATTATGTTATATTTTTATATAATTATAGTATAAATATGATATTTGTTCCGTTCAGTTGTGCTTATGAAGCGAACATTTTTGTCCCATCTTGATTTTAATCCTGCGTTCGCCACTGCAAGGAGGGTTTAAGTGAAACCCTTCCACCTCGCTCAAACCCTGTGGGGATGAATCCCCTTGCTTCTCTCCTAAAACCTGTGTTTGGTTCAAGACCGGGAAAGCATCACCACAAGTTATTCCATATGCATGTACTCACACAGAATTAATCACTCATCAGCACCCAAACACACAATTAATCGTACTCATCAACACACATACACATAATTAATCGCTTGCCTATCTGAACATAGATAGTTCACAAGATTGACAGATCTAACAAGAACTATCCATACACATCTAATGATTTAATCACATAAGCAGTAAAATGAGTAGATATGTCTCAGTTAAAAGATAGAAGTATCAGGGAAAAATTAGTTGGAACGAATAGACAAGTAGGACAGTGCTACCAGCTAGTTAACTCCGTTCATTCTTGACTTTCGGCTTGTCCAAACCGTCCAATGGAAAAGGGTTTATAAAGCTTACTGTCCTGGCCAATGCGTGAGATGGCATAGAGATCCTGCCTCTTTTTCTTCTTGTTCCCAATTCACTACTAAGCGAGCCTAAGCACAACGACGCAATTATCAGGGGCACGCTCTACCACTGAGCTAATAGCCCGTCGCGCGGTTTTGATTGACGTATGAATACTCTACGGCTTGTTTTTTGAACCGCATGTTGTAAACGACCAAGAGCCAGTCCGGCCTTCTTAACTTTCAGCGCCATGCGCTTTGTGGTCTTACGTGTAAAGGATCCTGTATCCATGATTCAAAATGATCGAACGGATAGAGGCTAGGGCAATCTTCTTCCCACCGTGTCCTTCCTTGTGTGTCGGAGATACAAAGCGAGTGCACCGGAAAAGAAGGGGAACTGCCTGACTAGAAGGATCCAGGAACAACGGCTATTTCCTCCAAAAATATTAGCAGTAGCGCGAGTTGCAGAGATGAGAACCATGAAAAACAAGATCCTGTAGATAGATAGGGCGGGCGAGCGCAGGGATAGATGTCTGAGTGGACTCCCATGGGGGGACAGCAGTGGGAAATCTTGGACAATGGGCGAAAGCCCGATCCAGCAATATCGCGTGAGTGAAGAAGGGCAATGCCGCTTGTAAAGCTCTTTATCACATAATATCCAACACCAATGCTTGCTCCAAAGGATGACTTCACCCTGAACAGAAGTGCTCAATGAAAGAACAAAAGTGCTCTTCCTGCATGTCCATACCAGAAAGCCACCCATGCTTGCTTTCAAGAATGTCTTGAAAAAGATCATAAGTCTTACCTGCATATAAAGAGAAACAAAAGCCTAAGTGAAAAGGATAAGTAATAGTTAATAAGTAAAATCTAATATCTTTATCAAACAAAGAATTTGAGTTGCATTCAATATATTACTAGGGAAGCATGTTTTAGTTATGCATGATTTCTTTTCTTTAATAAATGATAGGAACTCTTTCTGTCTGAAATTGAAACCTAAAATCAATCCAACATACTACCTAAGATTCAACATATACTTATCTATTAAGGTAATTAATTTCTTCTTAGGCATATCTACAAAGATGCACTCTATATATTAAAAGAGGATCAAGATAGCTGGAAGCTTGAAACATGGTTGCAAACTATCCTGGTCAGGAATTGCAAGGGTCATTTTTCTTCAGCATATTAACAAAATTCAAAAAAAACTACCCTTAGCATGATTTAACAATTACTACTTGAAACATGCTATCAACTTGACCTGCAGCAGGATCCAGATCTTGCATAGTTGCACGTGCATATCAATGGAACTTCTCAAATGCAAATGGTGACACTAGCAATAATATAAGTGCAGTAGGAGACATCAAAAGCAAGGGTCTAACATAAGATTAGTGCACATGTTTTGCATCTATTATCTTGATAAAAAACATCAGGACTTTATCCCATTCCCCACAAAGTTAGCAACACATTGCATTTCCTTTATTTCGCCCCCCAGATGCAGCAGCAGCAGCAGATTTGGCAGTTCCAATTCCCTCAGCACCATCCAAGGCCAGATGCCCAGATTGGTTTCCCGTGTCAGCGATGGCATGGCTGCAAAGCACTTGGCTCCATGATGTTTCTTGCCTGCGTTCGGAGACCGTTCAACTGTCACAACGTGGATTGGTGCGTCGATGCCGCCAGTGAGGAGAAACCCAGGAAACCCTAGAAAACCAGAGAGAAGAGGGGAAGGAAGAAGGAAGTTTACCGTTGAGAAGTTAGCCAATAAAGGGGACAACCACCGGAGTGGAGGCACTGTTGATGCAAAAAACACATACTGGCCTAAGAGATTTGCTTTACTTTAGTGCAGGTCCAAAGTTTACTTTCGGGTTCAAGGGTGTGCCAGTTGATTTGATCCTGCAATCAACAAGATAAAACATGCAAACATTATTAGTAAATCATAATTGATCGGCCCAAAAACCGATATCATATCGTAGTGTAACCTAGCGATGCATTGCGAGGCATATCGGCTGTAAGGTTTGTTTAATCAATAAATAAACCCTAAGTTTGATCCATCGGTTGAAAATATCAACACTATATAATCTATAACTCAATATTACTTTAGAAATTAGTAATTGGGATAGATCGGACTTAACCGAGATAATATAAATTGCCTAGATCTAAGATAACATGAAATAATGATTATATATGTTTATATCATAGCCGATGTTCAGATTTAAGCATGTATCGGCTATAGCTCCAGTACTACCTTATACTAGGATATTATCTTGCAACAAATATATTAAACTATCGTCAATTAGGTTGATGATAAATTCAATATATTTATATTAGTTGAGATCCTGATATAAGGGGCAAATATAGTATATTAATCAAGACATAAGACTATGTAGAATAACTATATCAGATAAGATCGTCTGAAACCCCAATACTATCCTTATTAATAACCATAAAGCAGGCTAGAGATTACGATTCCAAGCACGACTTAGTAGATCAAACTTAATTGATGCAGCACTAAGTATGAAAAGAAACATAATATCTAAATAATCAAGCCGATGATTATGTTTTCAGGATGGTGGATATATTATATAATCCAAATCAACAAGTCAATCTAACCGTTATTGACAAAATCCTATATGGAGGTTGGCCAATGCCAGTAGAAAGCATTGTCAATCTAGATTATATAACATATATGATAACTAGACAGATTACATAATTAAGATTAGAGTATCATAAAGATGTAAGCACTAATCCCGAGAGCGCAAACCGCCATAACAAGTAATTACCTCAATATCGAAGATCGAAGCCGATGCAGCTCGACTCAAAAGCAAGAACTCGTCGAAACAAAGTAATGGAAAAAGGTGGCGATGCGTCGAAATTGGATTGAACTGATGTTAATTATTTACAAGACCTCGGGTACATATTTATACCCAAAATACATAATATGTCCATATCGGGCACGACTCATAGTTCCTATTACAACCCTAACAGATGAACAAGTCCCTTACGCGGACTCTTACCGAATACATCTATAACGAAATTACATAAAATCCTAATTAATAGATACAATTGCCTGTCTTAGACTCTATCCTACCCGGCAATACCATTGAAGTCCTTCTTTTGAATCTGACATTGATCATGTAACCAATCTCACCACCATCGGCTGTATCGGCTAACCATATCGAACTCCGTATCGGCCGATACAGACTCCCAGCCGATGCGCACTCTATTTCCGAGAATTTTGCATATCCTCAAATCCGCTTCGGATTGGATCTCGTTTCCAATTCATATGTTTACCAAATTCCATCGTCAATAGCACCGCATCGCCGTTGCCTCGCAGTCGCGTCGTTGCCTTCCGGTTGTGCCGCCGCCGCAGCGTGTTGTGTCGCCTCCCAGCTCCCATCATGAGGATTTTTTCCTGGGCCGGGGTGAGGGGGAAAGGCCGGGATAAGCCAGGGTAGAACCCTGACTGGGTTTAGTAGGCTGGGATTCAATCCGTGCTGGGCTGATCCATGGGGATTGTAGTGCAATCCCGGTCGTTCTCGGACCAACCGAACAAGGCCTTAAAGTTTTGCACGGGGCCACGGAATTTTCCGGGACGTCCCTGGTCCCCTGCCACCGTTCGTCCCCAGCATCATCGCCACAGGTCGTCGCCGTTGTCGATCCCTGCTTCAATGATGTTCTATTGCGTTGTCACCGACCTCACGCGAGGTGTAGCTGCTAGCCCTTTCCTGTTGATTCGTAGTTGGTTAATTTTCTTTCTCTCCCCATAATGCGATGAATTAGAAACTGGGAGTCTAACAATGTGATCAACGGTAGATTGGTATTAGAGCCAGTACTGACAAATGCTTGTGCCTGTATGGGTGGACCTACATTATCAGAGGAGTGCTCAGGAACTCAGTTAAGAAAATGTTGTAGCTATAATTCGTCTATTTTCACCATATGTGCACCCCTCAATTTAAACTCAGGCATCCGTATTAGTTTATACTTGGTCTCAAAAGCATATTAAAGCAAGTGACTGACACCTCTCTCCATTTCATTCTAGCTCCGCCTGCCTTGTGGTGTGGGTAAAACTATATGTTGGTTTGGTACGTTTTAACCTAAGTCAGTGTGACAGGAGAGCCACAACCAGACTTAATATATCTTGGGGTAGAAATAATTTTTGTATTTTTTTTAGACTAGTAACATATCCGTACGTTGTAACGGGTTATACGCACATAAAATTAGAGATGGGCTATAAGGGTGATTGAGATTAAATCAATGGATTTGGTAGTTATGCATGCGAGGAGCGTACAGACGCTCTTACCGCGGTGGGTGAAGGAGACGGAAGGAGAATGACTCCACTTTTATAGTCTCAAATTTCAATTAGCAGAAGCGCAATAGTTTGGATAACCAGTTGTACAAACTGCTTCATGCTTAGAGCCTACTGAGAAAGTTGTTCCGTAAACATGTGACTTCATGGCATTAGTGTTAGTGACATTAGTTCCAGTGAGAACTAATGGTTTTGTTTAGTTCAAACGTGGCTTCTTTTTTGTGTTATTTCTGATTTACTTTGTAATTATCTTTGGGTGTAGTCTGACAGCATGAATGCTAGTTATATTAGCCTAAAGGTTCAGAAAGAGTATAAAATGATGGGTAATGTCGTATTTAGAAGCGAGGACAAAGGCTACTCATTCTATATTGAGTATGCTAAGGGTAAGGGTTTTATTGTGAACCCAAAAGCAGGTGTACACTGTTAATGACAAAATTTGGTAAAATATGATTCGGGGTTGAAGATTAAGCCGAGGCAGATTTGGGAGAGAGGCGGTATTCTCGGAAGCAGAGTATGCATCGGCTAAGAGCTGTATCGGCCGATACCGAATTGAATACGGTTATCCGATATGGACAAAGATGGATTTGGATTAAACCTTCAGAGATATTGCCAAGCGAGGATGGAGTCCATTACAGGTAACTGTATCTATTAATTAGGAATATTAATATTGGTTTCTTAGAGATTTGGCAAGAGTCCGCCGTAAGGACTTCTTCATATAGTTTTGTAACTTAGGAAAGATTAAGTCGTGTTCATCATGGACAAGTTTGTACTAGGGGTATAAATATATGCCTAGAACCATGTAAAAAGATAATACACATTCAATATACTCTCGGCGCATCGCCACCTTTTTCTTTTAGCTATATTTGACAAGTTCTTGCTTCGAGTTAGGGCATCGGTTTCGATCTCCTGACAAGAGGTAATACTTGTCACAGTGGTTTGCAAGTCAAAGAAGAAGCCCTAAGCTTAGCAAATAGACTTGCAGTCCTTGAAAAAACCAAGCATTGAGCTTGAGCAATCTGCTCACCTAGAGAACTACAGTAGTTCATAAATCTGATGAATGGCTAGGTTCTAGTCGCGATGATACATACCTGGGTCTTCTGCCGCAGCCTGCGCCATGGTCGCAGCCTCCTCGTCCTCCACTGTTGCAGCCTCCGCCGTGGCCACAGTCTCCTGGACCACCTAAAAAAATTGTGATGCAATTAGGTATAGTTTTTTTTTTAAAATAAAAGGATCGATACCTGAAATGGTGCAATCGAAGCATGGCTTAGCAATCAAAACAATCAACTCAAGAACACCCCGTCTTGCGTCGCAAGACCGCAAGTGCCGAGCGAGATAGGTAGATAGCGATCGAGTCCGTGTCAGCGACGTCTCTGTGAGATCGCGAGTCCGCAACTCCTCTGTCCTCTCAAATCTCCTCATCCTGATCACCGACCGTCGTCTCCGGTGGCCAACTTGTCGCTACATCCTTCAACGCTTGCACTTCTGTTCAGTAGCGTCATCGCTGGGGATCAGTGATCGGCCGCTTCTCTCCGGCCTCAGGCATGTGGCTGCGACACTGCGACAACACCGGCGGGCACAGGGTGGCGGCCGGGCATGGCAGTGACCAGTGGCTGCGGTGGTGACTCGGCATCGTGCTACATGTGGCTGTGTGTGTAGCAGGTATTTAGGGTTTTAGGTTTTCTACTTGTGTTTGTTTTCATTTTTCAGTTTTAATTTTTAACTCTTGTGAATTGTGATATTAAATTGTGCTATTGTATTGTAGATTGTTGATTGTTGAAACATGAAAAAAGATGGATGATGGCTTTTTGGATGATTGTCTAGTCACATTCATTGAGCGGGATGTTTTCTTTAAAGTGAATGAAGAAGATATAATGGACACTTTCATGACCATTAGAAAGCGTAGACCTGATAAGAAGAAGAAGTAGTATGGTAATCTTCTTCAAACTTTTCTAACCATATAAGCTTATTTAAGTCAAAATTTTACTTAAATGTTAATTTTTATATGTTTTAAGATGACTTATTAATATATCATGGTAAACTTTTGATCTATGCTATTATATATATTTGTACTGTATATATTAGCATCATTGCATTTACGGCCCTTAGAAATTTTTTTGTGAGTCGGACCACCCATACCGTACATTCTAAATATGCCACTAGTGGTGCTTACCATAAATTGTATACTTGGCATATCAAGGAAAACATGAACCGTCACCATAGTAACACAAAATATGATTATGTAAGAAAATTAATATTTGAGAGTATGGATGAGAAGGATTTTGAGAGAGATTGAGCTGAACTTAAGGAAAATGGAGGCACAAAAAATGAAGATTGGATTGCTTTGATGTATTGACTAAGAGATAATACTGGGGAATACTTGTTGGATTTGCACCACAACCAGTGGAGTGAGTATTTGAACTCAAGGCTTCACAAGCTTCTTGATCAAAACATGTCATTAATGGACTTAATCGGACATGTTAAAATATGCGTAAAACTTATGCATAGAAAGGAGGCTAAGTTGGTCACTAAGTCTTTCCATTAAGTCACTTTTACTAGAATAGAGGATGACTCACTAGAGAAAGAGTTTGCTCGTATCTACACACCTGTCATGTTCAAGAAAACTGGGGTTTAGATTTGGCAAATAGCTGAACTTGAAGTAATCAGTGTGACATAACAAGATGGTTCAACATTGTATGTTGTTTGTTTGAAGATAGTGAGGTGCGAGATGAAGTAAGGCTTAGTTTTGATGGACAATCATTGGAGACTGTACACAATCATTATTGGAAGATGGGGTACAACATCCTGTGCTCACATATTTTTGCTATCATGAAGTTCCTTGGTCTTGACACCATCCCTCTATGTCGTGTTATGCTTAGATGGACAATGGAAGCCAAGGTAACAATTAGATCGGATAAGAATAACAATCCTCGTGTGGTATAAACATATGGTTTGTTATCGCAAGCTCCAAAAGATGGATGGTAATTATTTATTTGCAGCCACTAAGATCCTAGAGTACAAACAAATGGTGATGGATTTCTTGAATGGTATTTTGGATGAAGGCTAATAAAGCCATGAGAACTTCGAGGCCTTAGATTTTGGTCCTTTGACAACTTACAAAGTATGTATAACTTTTCGACTTCTAAGTAGCCATGCGGGAAGAGAAACTTTGATCTAGATGAGATTATGGGAAAGCGAGCTCCTTCTCAGAGATGAAGGTCACATTGCATGCGAAGAACTAATAAGGTAAAGCTAACTCACAAAGTATGTATAACTTGCTAACTTTTGTGTTCATACCAATGGTGTTTTGTCTTTCTAGTACTTTTGTTGTTGTTGTTCTTATAGCAAGTTTAATAAGGCACACTCAGCAGGCCGTAGGAGTACCACATCAGAGAGAAAGCTAGAGGGAGAGGGCAACAGGCGCTTTTGCAAGCGCCGAGCTGCAACACAAGAAGCTATGCACATTATTGGAACCGATGCAAATCAATGTTGTGGACTGTTTTCCCCAATAACAAGGCTATGGCCCCATCAACAGAACACACGGTATAGGGTAGAGGGTGGTAGATTAAAAATAGAAAAAAACTAACTACCTAGAGAAGTGTATGTAGGTAGATTAGCAGCCAGCTATTGTACATAAAAGATAACATCTTTTGTTCAATCTCTGGATGACGTGTACACGGATGACGTGTACATTTTTATGGTCAGTTGATAGCGGTACTATTAAACTTAAACTTGTTCTTATGGTGTAAGACAATTCTTTGTAAAGGCATTTTGAAGAGAGTCTCTACGGTGTTATCTACTTGTAGTAGATTAAAATCTAGACCCTTGATCATTTTTAATATAAGAGACTGGATCTATTTATACTACCAAATTAACTAATGCTAGTAGAATTAGATAGGAATTTAATTGCCTAATAAAATAAGGTGTGGATGGATAAAAAAACTCCCTGACGTTGAAGGCGACGCTAGGAGTTCCCTCTTGATAGAATCTGTGGAAGTGGTGTGCCTGATGTCTCAGAGGGTGTGCATGACGTCTCTCACTGCTACTTCAGCAGCACTTTGCCACACTTGCCAAAGCCTCTTGCCGGAGCATCCCCTCCATGCGTATGTACCGACTCATGGGAGGTGCTCACCTTAGTCACCGAAGAAAGCACCGGAGAGTTGGAGACGGTCTATGTCTCCCCGACCACACCGAATTGGTAAGTCTTTGCATCAACCATTGACTCGTCATCTTTTGCATCATTGCCTGATTGGAGATTAGCATCGCCTCATCGATTCATACCAAGGAATAAACTGAAGCTACAATCATTGATGGCTGTTGTTGTGGGATTTAATTAAATTTGTGTTGCATTTTCCTCCATCACTCCATTAGTGTGTATGGGGAGTGTAGATCTAGATCAGGTATTGTATGAGAAATTTGGGAGATAACACATGTCTCGCTACAGCCTGAATCTACAAAAGCAATTACTCAGTTTGTCTTATTTTTCATCGAAGATTCTTGCATCAATGTTGATTCATTAATTTGCAAAGCCTTCCCAACTAGGCGATCCTATATTTTTTCTCCGATGAAAACAAACATATCTAAAATCTATGGCTAAATGAATTTGCAGCAAATTGATCTGAAGTAGACTGGATTTGAGACAAAGATAGGACAACGGACATGGCGCAGGTGGAATAGTGCCTTGCCGGCAAAGAGCAGCGACGCTCAAAGGCGCGCATGCGCAAGCCGAAGGTGGCTGCGATTGACAGATACACGATGACTTGCACGCGGTCCCGCCAATGCCTATGTGGAACAGTCGATCTAACAGGAGTTTTCAGAAAATGAAATAAACATGGTAAAAAAAATACCTAGTTTAAAACTAGTAAATTACAACTACTTAATGCTTACTCTCTTGTTTGTTTTTTAATATTTTGTAAGCTATCACATTGTCACGCTCAGAATTTCTATTCAAAACTCCAAACGCTTACATGTGTGTAAACCCTCGTCCAGGAATCAGCCGAGACACACAATAACAAATTGATAATAGAGTGCAATTATTTATCTAATTAATAGGTGAATAAAAAGTCATTACATAGGTGGATAGTTTCTCTCACACAATAAAGTTCTAAGTAGCTGAAAAATAATAATTAGCATAGATGACTCCACTCCACAAGCAGCTTGACAAGGATTAAGCCTAATCCTCCAGTCCTCCATCATCAATGTAGAACTCCTCTTCTGATGAATTATTGCAAGGTAAGTATATGGAATACTCAACAAGCCACACAACAAATATGCAAGTGCAAAGGGAATAACAAAGGATGGTATAATATGGTCTCATTTGCATAAATAGCATTTATTAAACATTTCAGAATTTATAAAACAAGTAAAGTATTAATTAAACAATATTAATCCAATATACAACGTACCCGCTGTATAGGCCCATCCAGTTCTGAACAACCATACCCAGCTGCACAGTCCTATCTCCAAACGAGGAATATACCATTCCATACCAGGAGCTAAACAGGTAGGGGTGCATAGCCGATCAAGGTAGGGGTGCATCAAGTTCATCGCCGATCAAGTAAGATGGGATCATCATCAGGCATCGACGACTTTGCCTTCCTCCCGGGCAGGTGTACCGCTTCGGCAGCCTCGACTTCATCACCGACAACTTCGGCAAGATTACTCTTCTTGATTCGGTGACAAGCCAGTCGGGAGGAGATCGCATCTCGTGGCCGCTCGGTTTACCGAACGCGGCCAGGACCAGCGCCAGCATACTTTCCCATAAGATGGCTTCAAGTCACTTGGGAAAGGCGTCGACATCAACTTCTCTTCCTACGTCAAGCATACCTCGCAGCAACCAAGTCTACCCAACGATCGCCATGGAGTTACCAACGGATCTGCTCACGACTTCTGGTTCAAGGTCTCCGTCCCTTCGTGGGATAAGATCTGATCCAATCTCGTTCTAGATCGGATCTACCTTCAGGGAGGTCAACGCCGTTTTACCCAAACTCGGATCTTGCTCCACCACCGAGCTTGCCGCCTACGCCAGCTCTTCGGAGGAGAGCGTTCATGGCAACCCACCCGACGCAGAGGCTGCAGACGACTCCGACTTCGACGACGACTACACGTCGGTCTTCAACGGCGTCTTCATGGAGAACAACGAGACTGATGCCGAAGTAGCCGCAAGGCTGCAGGTAGAAGAGGTAGCTCGAGCTGGAGTCGAGCAAGAGAAGATCCGACTGGAACAAGAACGCGCCAGATTGGATGAAGATAAAGCAAGACTTGAACAAGAGTGGCAAGCCCAAGCAGAGCAAGAACGCCAACGCAGAAAAGCTGAAGACGCGAGACGTAGAGAAGATGAAGAACGCAGAAACAGAGATCTAGCTGCGGCAGGGCGAAGGGCAAGAAACACAATCGGGCAGACCGTCGTCGACAACACCAATGTATTCCTCACACCACAACAAAACGCTGTCGGGGCTGTCACCCTCCTCGACGCGTTACTCGGCGTAGCTCCACCCCATGTTACACCATTAATCAATCAAGTCAAGACTCTTGTTGTGGCAACTATCCCGGCTGCAGAAGCGAGCCGGCGACCCAATGAATCAACATCAAGAGCACCAGGCGGTAGTTGCGCACCTCCATCAAGAGTAAGGGACAGCAAGAGCAGGACCAACTCGCGCGCCGACCACCACAGCGGGGCACGTCGAGACCAGTCGGCCAAGTCGCCCGCGGGCCACTTCGCCCGGCCGTCACACCACACCAGAGATCGCCGGAATCAATTCTACTATCAAAGTCCACCCAGGGCTTCAATCAACCTGAGAGACACCCTCAATCAAAGATGAAGAGAGAGAGGCATCACAATTCAAGACGACGAGGACTGCGATGGGGTTCTGGCTTTCACCAGCAAACTGTGTCGAGTGAATTGGCCAACTGGCTTTAAGCCAACTGGTATCGAGAAGTATGACGGAAAAACTGACCCTGAGTCGTGGGTAACCATCTGCACGCTCGCAATTCATGCAGCAGGAGGAGACAGTAAGGTCATGGCAAACTATTTGCCGGTGGCATTGACCGACTCGGCCAGAAACTAGCTCGTCGGGTTACCGCGAGGCACAATCGGTTCCTGGAGCGAACTCCGTGATCACTTCGTCGCCAATTTCCAAGGCACTTTCGAGCGTCCTGGGACCCACTTTGAACTATACAATATCGTCCAGAAGCTAGACGAAACTCTTAACGAGTACATACAGTGTTTCTTTGAGAAGCGCAACAAGATTTCTGACATCACCGACGACAACATCATCGCCGCATTCACACGGGGGCTACGCAATGATCTATTGATCGGGAAATTCAGCCGGAAACCTCCGAAGATAGTCAAGCAGATGTTCGAGAAGGCAAATGAGTACTCTAAGTGAGATGACGCAGTCAAGGCATCAAGGCAGTCGGCGGGAACCTGGAAGAAGAAGGACAACGACACCGTGGCAGGGCCCAGTGGAAGCAACACAAAGCACAAGGATTGCAAGCGTAAGCCTGAAGATCTAGTCGCCACAACTTCAACTCAGAATCACCAAGGCCAGCACCCCCCGAGTCACCTCCTACGACAGAATCATGAACGGCCCCTGCATGCACCACCCTAACAAGGGATATGCAGCCAAGGATTGCTTCATCTACAAGCAGTTTGCGGAAAAATATGCCGCCCAAATCAAGAAACCAGCTGATGGAGAAGGAACTTCAACTCAGAAGAAGAACGATGACGAGCCAAGCCAAGGGGCGTATCAAGATCCCAGAAGCGAGCTTAATCACATCTTCGGCGGTCCCCTTGCCTATGAGTCCAAGAGGAAACAGAAAATCACCGACAGGGAAGTTAACGCGATGCAACCTGCAGTCCCACAATATCTGCGATGGTCAGAGATCCCCATCAGGTTCGACCGCTCGGATCACCCTGACCGAGTGGTCCACCCGGGGCGGTACCCCCTGGTACTAGACCTAGTCGTCCGGAACATCAAGCTGAAGCGCACCCTCATCGACGGTGGCAGTGCGCTCAATATCCTTTTCGCCAAGATCCTGGATGAGATGCAGATTCCTCAATCCGAGATGAAGCCGAGTAATGCCCCTTTCCACGGAGTCATCCCGGGGCTGTCTTCGACTCCTCTCGGCCAGATCACTCTCCCGGTGACCTTCGGGACCAAGGAGAACTTTAGGATGGAGAACATCAGCTTTGAGGTAGCCGACTTCGAGACGGCTTACCACGCCATCCTCGGTCGCCCGACGTTATCCAAGTTCATGGCGATCCCCCACTACACCTACATGATGATGAAGATGCCTGGATCACGCGGAGTTATATCCTTGCGGAGCGACGTCAAGCAAGCCCTCACGTGCGACAAAGAGAGCTGCGAGTTGGCCCAATCTCGTGAGAGATCAGTCGGCCAACAGGAAGTCCGACTGGCCGCATCAACATCACAAGAAGGCGAGATCCCAGCCAAGAAGGCGGCCAAAACTGGAGAAGGCGATGCCAAGAGTAAGAAGATTCCTTTAGATCCCTCTGATTCCTCTAAAACTGTTGTAATAGGCACTGAGTTAGATAGCAAATAGGAAAGCGCGCTCATCACCTTTCTTCAAGCTAATAAAGATATCTTTGCGTGGAACCATCTGATATGCCTGGTATTCCTAGAGAGGTGATTGAGCACTCTTTAAATGTTAGAGAAGACGCCAAACCTATCAAGCAACGACTCCGCCGATTACACAAGACAGAAGAGACGCCATCAAGGAGGAGTTAACTAAGCTACTCGCAGCAGGATTCATCAAGGAGGTATACCACCCCGACTGCCTCGCTAACCCAGTCCTGGTCCGCAAGAAAACTGGTCAATGGCGCATGTGCGTCGATTACATGGATTTGAACAAAGCTTGCCCTAAAGATCCTTTCGGCTTACCCAGGATAGACCAAGTGGTGGATTCAATAGCCGGATGCGAACTACTCAGTTTCCTTGACTGCTACTTGGGTTACCATCAGATCAGCTTAAAGGAGTCCGACTGCTTGAAGACTTCATTCATCACCCCGTTCGGAGCATACTGCTACATCACTATGCCCTTTGGGCTGAAGAATGCAGGGGCCACATACCAACGCATGATCCAACGATGCCTTGCAACCCAACTCGGACGGAATGTGGAGGCCTACGTCGACGATGTAGTCATCAAGACCAAGCAGAAGGACAACCTGATATAGGATTTGGAGGAGACATTTGCAAACATACGCGCTTTCAGGATGAAATTGAATCCCGGAAAATGCACCTTCGGAGTACCGTCAGGAAAACTACTCGGCTTCATGGTGTCTCATAGGGGTATCGAGGCCAACCCGGAAAAAATCAATGAGATATTAAAAATGAAATCCCTGAGTTCTCAGAAGGATGTCCAGAAGCTTACCGGGTGCATGGCTGCTCTTAGCAGGTTTGTTTCAAGGCTTGGAGAGCGCGGGATGCCTTTTTTAAAGTTACTCAAAAAGAACGACGATTTCCAGTGGACACCGGAAGCCCAAAAGGCATTTGATGATTTCAAGACCTTTCTGACAACTCAGCCGGCACTAGCTTCGCCACTACCATAGGAACCATTACTTCTCTATGTGTCGGTGACCTCAAGAGTGGTGAGTATGGTCCTGGTCGTGGAGCGTGAAGAAGATGAGTGCACCCAGAAAATTCAGCGACCGGTTTACTTCGTCAGCGAAGTTCTTGCCGACTCCAAAACCTGGTACCCCCAAGTGCAGAAGCTATTATATGGAGTCCTAATCACCATCAGGAAGCTAGCCCACTATTTCCAAGGTCACCCGATCACGGTGGTCACATCGTTTCCACTCGTCGAAATCCTTCGTAATAGAGAAGTCACTGGCCGCATCGCCAAATGGGCCTTAGAGCTGATGCCTTTGGACATCACCTTCAAGCCCTGAGTTTCTGTCAAGTCACATGTGCTAGCCGACTTCGTCGCTGAGTGGACCGAGTGCCAGGAAGACACGCCCGCAGAGAAGATGGAGTACTGGAAGATGCACTTCGACGGGTCAAATAGGATTTCAGGATGCAGAGCAGGAGTTGTTTTAATTTCCCCGACTGGAGAAAACTTGAATTACTTCTTTGGATTCACTTCCCCACATCCCATAACGTGGCTGAATAGGAAGCACTTCTACATGGATTACGGCTCGCCATATCCTTAGGGATCCGTAGGCTAATAGTTCGAGGAGACTCCCAACTTGTGGTCAACCAGGTGATGAAGGACTGGACATGCCTCGATGACATCATGGCGGCCTACAGATAGGAAGTGCGCAAGTTGGAAGATAAATTCGATGGCTTGGAATTAACGCATGTCCTCTGGCACAACAATGAGGCGGCTGACCGACTGGCCAATTTTGGATCAAAAAGAGAAGCCGCCCCATCAGATGTTTTCGTCAAACACCTTTACAAACCCACTGTTTCAAGCAACTCAACTACTGAAAAGGAAGCCACAGAACAAGTATTACTGCTTGACACCGACTAGAGGACACCATTCATCAAGTATCTGAAACATCAAGAGTTCCTCCCAACAAAAATGAAGCCGAACGAGTTCACCGCCGCTCCAAGACTTATGCCCTCGTAGAAGAAGAGTTATACAAGAAAAGCCCATCTGGAATACTACAAAGATGTATCTCTCTCGAGAAAGGAGTACAGCTCTTAAATGATATTCACTCAGGAGTATGCGGGAATCATGCAACAACAAAGACTTTAGTCGGGAAGGCATACCGACAAGGCTTTTTCTAGCCTACGGCAGTCAGCGATGCAGACAAGATAGTCCGCACATGTGAAGGTTGTCAGTTCTTTGCCAAACAGACCCACCTGCCAGCCCAAGAATTACAGACTATTCCCCTTTCTTGGCCTTTCGCGGTCTGGGACTGGATATGGTAGGCCCTTTCAAAAGGGCTCAGGGCGGATACACACATCTGTTTGTCGCAGTAGATAAATTTTCCAAGTGGATTGAGGCAAGACCTGTGGCAACCATCACCGCGGACAAAGCACGCGACTTCTTCATCAACATTGTACATCGTTTCGGTGTGCCAAATCTAATCATCACCGACAATGGAACTCAATTTACTGGTGGCGTATTCAAGGACTTCTGTGAGGACTTCGGAATCAAAATCTGCTATGCTTCAGTAGCTCACCCAATGAGTAATGGCCAAGTTGAGCGGGCAAACGACATGGTACTTCAAGGAATCAAGACTCGCGTTTTTGACAGGCTACGCCCGTACGCCGGCCGGTGGACGGAAGAATTACCCTCAGTGCTATGGTCACTGCGTACTACCCCGAGTCGGGCTACGAGCCAGCCACCTTTCTTTTTGGTGTACGGCGCAGAAGCTATGTTACCGAGCGAGATGGAGTTCGAGTCCCTACGAGTTCGCAATTTCAATGAAGAACGCCACGAGTCTGATAGGATTGATGACTTGACCCGACTGGAAGAAGCTAGGAAAGCTGCACTCATTCAGTCGGCCAGATATCTCCAAGGTCTACGACACTATCACAATCGCAACGTCAAGTCACGTGCCTTCATAGTCGGTGACATGGTTCTCCGAAAGATTCAGACTACTAGGGATAGGCACAAATTGTCCCCCTTGTGGGAAGGGCCGTTTATAATAGCAGAAGTCACTCGCCCGGAAGCCTACCGACTGAAGCGTGAAGGCGGAACCATTGTAGACAACTCATGGAATATAGAACATCTTCGGCGGTTTTATGCTTAAGAGCTTTTTTGTAATCCTTTCCCTTAGACTGCCCGCTCCCCTGACTCAGTCGAGTGGCCAGTTGGGGGCTATCAATAATAATAGAGTACAATTTTGTTCATGACTTATCATTGACCCTGTTTAAGTCTAGATCTCGCAGATAAGGACTAAAAATTTTTCGATGGCCGTAACAAGTTTTAGGCTTGAAGCAGCCAGACAGAAATTTTAAGAAATTTGAAACTAGATCTACGATTTACCGCATGGCATAACTAAGTCATTATACAATGATAAGAGTACTTCACATCTTGAATACAGATACCTACGACTGGAAATTTTCTAAGACATCAGACGTTATTTTCTAAGCAGAACCCTGAGACTAGTTGATCAGCTCCAAGGCTTGCTCATCAGTTGTCCCGTCTGCAAACCCATCCCCGACAGCATTAATTTCTACTCAGGGATATAAGGATTTCATTATCGCCAAAGCCTAGCTTGCACCCATCGCAGCCGCATCTTTAATATTACTGAAGTACTTTGCTGGAGCGGTGCGGAGCCCTTCAAATATTTGGACTGCGTCCCCCTGACTGGTTCCGAGCCCATTCTGGAATATTGCGTTCAGCACTGGGGCAGCAACATTGGCTATATCGTCCCGGACGCTTTCCACCTTTTTCACCCTCGCGGCGAAAACTTCAAACTGAACTTTGGTCTTTACTTTATGCTCTGCATTTTTGCAAGTCAGAGAGATGATCCGCCTACACAACATGATCTTATTTACAAAGAGAGACGGACTAATACCTTCGAGGGCGTTTTTAGCTTGAACCTTGTCGGCCACCAGTTGGGCATTAGCCTCCTCAAGTTTCTTCACTCGAGCGGCCAAGGATTCAATCCTCGTAGTTTGAGCTGCAAAAAGGACAGATAAGTCAGCCGGACAATTTGGACAAGCGGCGAGTTCATGGCGAAGTAATTCCCACCTCCAATAGTGCCGCGACAATTGAAGGTAGCGTCCATGAGCTGGTTGATTTGGTTTTTCAATTCTCTTTCTTTGATTTGGGCATCCTCTCGGGTCTTTGTAAGGTCAGCCCTGACTTGCTCGAGAGTCTCACGATGAGGCACAAGTTTTTCTAAAGCACTCGTTTTAGCATCATTCCTGAGATGAATCCTCTGAATAACGCACCGGGTCAGCAGGATGGCTAGAGCAGATTATCGAATACAGAAAGAAAAATACTTACATTCATCAGACGAGTGGACTCGGTCAAGTTCTTCTTCAGCATCTCGAGCTCCTCGTCTTCCTTTTGACGGTTGATTATAATACCTTGCAAAATGTCGTCCTGATCCTTCCACTGGTGCTTGGTTGGAGGGAAGGAGTCCTCGACTAATTTTATCCTTGGGATCTCCTCTTCGGTTTCATCAACCAAAGGACCTAGTTCGTAAAGTTTGAGACAGTTCAAACAAAAACATAGAAAAAGAGTTGGAATACCGCAAGAAGGCGTACCAGATATTATCTTGGAGCGTTTGCCAGGAGTTCTTTCCGACTGACCGACTGGTTGACTGGTTGCACCCGGCTCTGCAGAAGTCGGTGGAGGGACTCCAGATGTTCCCTCGTCGTCCTTTTCTTCAAAACTTCTGGGAGCCGGCCCCTGGTCAGATCCCTCGGGACTCCTCCCGACCGGTTGGGCCCGCGCTTCAGGTGCACCAGTCGGGACATTTGTTGTTCCTTCCGACTAGTCTTCAGTCGGAGGCCTGACTTCGGGGTTGACAGCATTCTTCTCCGACTGGTTCCTAGTCGGGGGCTCGACTTCGGCGGTGCTGGTCGTCTTCCCCAATTGATTCCCAGTCGGGGGCTCAGGGCCCAACTCGCTCGGAGCAGCAACAGGTGGAGTATCGTCCTTGCTGCCCAGATCAATGTCTTGGGGTTTCCTGTGCCCCACAAGATGGATTTCGATATCATCGTTTTCGTAAGAAATTAAAGAGTACAAAAATGAGAGGTTTGAATGGAATGGTACCTTGTGGATCTTCGAATTTTGACTTAGCCGGGGTTGGTTTGATGCTGGCCTGCGGCTTAGTAGTTTCATCTTCTGAATCACTCAAGACCATCTTCCTTTTCTTCAATTTTTGCTTGGGGTCGTTTTCTTCAGCAACTCGTCTGCTCTTCCCGGCTGGGTTTATTTTTGGTCCGCTAGTTGCTTGAGGCTTTCTCGGAGCAGATTCCTTGTGAACTAGCATGGACGGCCTCGAGCATAAGTGTTTGTTGTCCTGGGTGATAATATTTCTCACACGAGTTAATACGACGGCTGAATGGGTGATAATATTTGTAAAAGCCGACAGATGTTTACCTTTGGAGGTGGCCGCATCGGACCGTAAGGGTTACTGGAAGCTTGTGGCTGTAGTCAATCGTGATCCCCGAGGAGAAAACCTTGTACATTCGGTTGCACATGACTTTGAAGTCAATAGAATCTGGATCCTCTCGGTTTGGATCTGACTGCCCTTCGTACTCGTATGCTGGCTTACTCCTCTCCTTGATCGGAGCCAGTCGGCACTTGATGAAGTGCCGAGTGACTTGTTCTCGTTGTAAGCCTTGCTGCTTGATTTCCATTAGTCGGAGTAGCAACTCGTTGGCTTGGGCGAGTTCGTCACCGTCTGGGAGGTTTCTCCAATTTTCGTGAGGAATAGGAGGGAGACCGATAAACTCGGGAAGATTCGGTAACGGATTTGAAATATAAAACCAGTTCGAGTGCCATCCCTTATTGGAAGTCTTGAATAGAAGCGAGAAGTATTTTTGAGTGAGGGTTCCTCGCAATTGAAATCCAAACCCGCTGACTACGCACGGGTTGTTTTTGTCAGGCTGGGGTTTGAGGTAGAAAATGCGGCGGAACAATGCAAAATGAGGTGATGCCAAGGAAAGCTTCACAAAGGTGGATGAAGTTGGCTATGTGAAGAATAGAGTTGGGATTCAAGTGGTATATTTAGATTTTGTAAAAAGCCAGAAGACCGTGGAAAAAAGAAGAGGTTGGAAGAGTGAAGCCGGAATAAAAAAAGGAAGAAAACACCACGATTTCGCCGGTGGAAATTCCTCGCCATAGGCGGGGCGCCATCCGATGATTTCCCTGGGCGGAAGGACTCCATCCTTCACCATCTCCAGCAGATTCGACTCCTTCACATCGGATTTCGCCCATTGCTCGAAAGGAATTTCTCTCTCCTTAGCCATTGGTGCGGAATGGATCTAAGCGAAATGGTTAGGTTTTTGTAGGAGAAATGGAGGCAAGGTTTGGGTGGAGATGAACCGCAGTGAAGTTTGGTGATCGGAATCAAAGATTGGAGGTTGTGGATGTGAGGATCTGGAACCCTAGATTGCTATCACTGTGCGCAGTTTGGGAATTTTTGGCGAGGAAGACGAAGCGGCAAGCGCTTTAACGGTTGGGTTCAGTTCTCGTGTGGTATGGGCCGGGAACTGTAGCTTAACTATAGTTTATAGGGCTTTAAAAGTCTGATATATGTCCCTAGGGGCTTAAGCCTTTTTGTGATGAGCAGAAAGGAATATATCCATAATATTTTATATAACTGTGGCTTAACTCTTCAGAGTGCATACAGTGAGAATTTTGCCACGTCAGTGAGCATATTAAATTGATTGAGTATTATTGCTTTGGCTTATTAAATACTTTGGTTATTTTTGGCGGTTGGTATATTTTATATGAGATAAATGCTTCATATGCGCTATTTTTCTAAATATGGTGAAGTCATGGTTCCTTAGGGGTTAAAAACACATTTGTTTTGACAGTATGTTCATGGCTTGAGCTAAATATTTTGGGAACTTTTTTCTCCATAACAAAACTTTTTGATGGAAGCAATTTTAGGATTGTTTATTATTTTGCTACTTAGGTGGCTAATAAACCACTCGGCTGGTTGTTCTTATTAATTCTGACTATATGTTTAGTTTGTTCAACTAAGCACATAGTCGGGGGCTACACCTAATTAGGTGCATCTAGTCGATGCACCTGGCTATATTTTTTGTGATATTTTTGAAATTCTTTTAGCCCTTCACAGTCTTGAGATTTGGATACTGTAACTGGGAGATTATGGCAGAGATAATTGAAGTACTTGGAGTTGATAATTTTCGTTTGAAGAGAAGATTATCTCGTCGACTGTAAAGGTCTCAGAGGCTAGTGTGGATATTATGGTACCCATATACCACAAGTATAGATTATCCGACTGGGAATTGAGGATATGTAATGTAAACAGAATGTGGGTAATATTAGGATTCGGGTATTGTGCTGGCTTGTTTATCAAGGCATAACTCGTAGTCCTGGTTTGTTAAGATTGTAAATTGATTAGGAAAGATTTAAACCGTAACGGGTTAAATCTTATTTTGTAAACCCTCATTTTCCGAGTATATAAGGAGGACAGGGTGCCCCTTGCCGGCAGAAGCTTTTATGAGATTAATTCATAACTCGGAGGTTAAACCACCGAAACAAGAGTAGGGTATTACTTCTTCGTGAAGGCCTAAACTTATCTAAATCATTTGTCTTATAACCTATCTACTTTTCCATCTTGATAGCAACCTCCTTTTTATATTGCCGAAATTTAGTTTCTAAAGTGGCTTAATATATCTCTGTGAGGTGAAAAAGGTGTTCCAGTTGGATTTCCTTTGCAGCGAGAGGAAGCCATCTGATCGACTGACAATGCACGAGACAATGGTGCAATAAGATGTTGAGAGTAGGACTAATGGGTACCACAAATGGGTTCATGTCTTAATCAGTGGCATTTCAAATGGAATGATGAACTATGATTACCAGTAATCTTGCACGTGCAACGTGCAAGGCATGTTTTTAATATACACTTTAAAATTAGAAAGCGCACACATTTTTTTGAAAGGTAATAAACTATCAGAACAAATGCATATTCATCTTCTTTGAACATTTTTGCTCTTCAACTATTGAACTGATAAAGCTATTAGTTGCAGAATGAACAAAAAAAACAAGAAATTCCTTTCACATAGCATTGTCAAAAGAAACCGCAGTAAAATTAGAGGAAATATGATGGTCTTGTAAGATTCCTGACACAAGATCATATTAGAAAAAGACAACTGTATCAGAAAAGCATTAATGGTCTTATATATTCAACATGGTTGCTTTTGAAGTCTATTTAGCACTATAACAAATTCTATAAGAACATTAAATTTATATCTTAAAAGAAGGTACATAACAGAACCTATCTTGAAATGGAAGCGGTCACTGACACTAATCATAAATTTGATAAATAGTAAACATTACATATATATAGCATAAACCAAATTTCATACTCTGGGAGTGGTGCACATTATTTATTCTAAAGGTCAGCAATGGGGCAGCAAAATTATTAAGTGGTGCATTTTTCTACTATGACTACTAGTAATATGCCCGTGCTAAACGCTACGGTGCAATTCTATTGATCTTTAATAATTTTTAAAATTTCATTTTAGAAAAAATATTTTTATATGATTGTACATTTGAACTTTAATTCAATTCATGCCGTACATGAAACATATTTAATACAAAGTACAACAATATAATATTGCTTGGGCACAATAAATGTTTACGATAGATAATTATATATTTAAAAAATATGTTAAACAAAGTGTAGAGTTATTCCATTATTTGTTGCGGGTACAAAATAAAGCATTTGATACAGGTAAATAACTATCCTAATGTTTAGTATTTGCAATACACTTAAGAAACTCTAGTGCACCGCTAGGAATATTATTTTCGCACTCATTTTGCTGGTACATCAATAGATGTAGCAAAAATTGTTGCCTTAGCTCGTCACCATCCTACAAATGCATTTGTTTATATAATAAATAACTATATTATAAAATATAATGTGATATTGTAAATGATCATTGCTAGTTGGGATTGACCTTAAAAGCCGACAAATGTAGTGCTCCATTTTTCCAGCCTCGGATGAAGAGATGTAGAAGATAACCCAATAAGTTCCTAAGAAATTTGAATTTTTAGCTAACTTGCATTGCACAAATAAATTTGTTGGTTCGAACAACTTTTTAGAAGAAAACTTAACTATCAAGCACCGGATTTGTGACTATTAAATGGTACCACAAGTTAATATCCTCAATCCATCTAGAGCCAAGACATGCCATAAGCATGGCTTTGCTGAAGTACTTGGTAATTTCTAACAATTTTATGGTATATCTCATATTTGGGTTGTTCTTATATGTTGGATTTAGCGGATTAGGGTCTAGTAAATAGAGTGTTCTGCTTTCTTGGTCCAGTATGACCAAGATAAAGCTTCCAGCAACACGTACTGGTATAAGAATCTGGTAAAGGTCAACCGTCAAGATAATTTAAAAAACACGGCTATAAAAGAACAAAGGATAAACAACTTACCGATTTGCATTGTGCAACTTTATAGTGGATTTCCGACCAGCTACTAACCAACTCCACAAGATATATTTTTTTATGGAACATCGGGGATACACCAAATCCAGTAGCAGTCTATATGATGTATAATAATTGTTTAAAATATGAAAAAAAAGAAGTCAATATTGGGTAGATTATAAAAACTTACCCAAAACCTTAAGTCCATGCAATGCTTTGTTATTGCTTCATTAGTTTTGTGAACCATATGGATGCTTTCATACATGAACTTACGTATGGACAGGTCGAAGCAATCACGGTCCAGTGGTTCATCCTTCTTTCGTACTGATTGAAGTTTTCTGAGATTCAATTTAATGGTGTGCGGCCGTGAACTTTGCACCCATATGCTCCTACTAATCAATAAGAAAATAAGTTATTACATGTTTGAACTATAGAGTGGATACATTAAATATAAGTGGCTTACTCCAAGGTTTCAGCACAATTTATTTGTTGTATGTAGCAGAAAAGGCCACATATCAACTCCTGTAGACTCATCGCACAGACAACAGAAAGAAGGGAACTATATTTGTGACCGTCAGTTGCCGGCCGTACTTTAGATTCCTTCATGCCCCATCTAGAGTTGATATCTCTTTGACAACTACCCAATATCACAACGTCATCAGAACTGTCTGTATCTTCGACTTCTACAACATCGGAAGTCTTGGCTGCCATATTTGTTTTCCAACACAGTAAAATACCGGCTAACTTGTACCTAAAAAGTTTCATATCTGCCTGCATAGTAAAAAGTGAGTTCGTTTAATACGCAAAATATATAAAATATATGATCAACTATAGGGTAGATTATGTTAAGAAATACACCTGTGTAACAGGATGAGAAAGTGTATCTCCAGTAAAAAACTCCATAAATTTGAGCATGAACAGTCCACATGAAGAGCTACATTATTGTATAACATGAGTACAACAGTCAAAAATAAACAAGAGTGCACCAGTTAAAAATATATAATTTATCTTATTTTAATATTCCTCGAGATATAATTAGTAGTATACCCATCTCCTTAAATTTTCTTTTGTAGTAGTTCTACGATCGGCCAAGTCACGACATTTAGATCTCTCCATTCATGGCTAGGCAAGTCATGTTGCTGCGTAATTATGTCAAGATGGTTCTGTATTCCTTGTATCTATTCAATTATTATATTTGCGATTAGCAATACATAAATGAATAGCAATGTTAACACACCATATACACTTACAGCTTTATGGAGGTCAACACGATCAAAGTCCCGACAGAGAGAATCAAGTACTTGTATCTCTTGTTTTTTTGGGTTGACAACTGCTAAATACCAATGAGCATTTCCGCTATTTATTGGAAGAAAAATCTAAACAAGTCATCGAGTTAGTACACACTTATGCATATAATAACAAACTTAAATTCTATCAAATTTAGAGAGCCAAACATTACTAGTTCATGAAAAAGGTAGTTCTTCACTATCTTTGTAATAAAGTTGTCACTATCTTCATCTATCATGTAGACCCCATCTCGTTTTAGCATGGCAATAAGAAAGGGGTTTTCATAATACACTTTCTCATCGGTCTTTGCTTGCTCCTTTATACAGTGTATGTACGCACTGATGACCTATAGATTCAATAAAAAATATTTAGCTACTGGATAATTAAATAAATATTAACGTTGAATCCTCATATGCAGTTGTACTTACATCGCCGTTCAAAAAATCATCTCCAGTGAGAAGGCACGATAGGTGACGTTTTTTGACATAGAAATCCCCCATGTTCACTAGTGTATAATCTTCAGCTGACGCCTCAATCGTCATTTGAGCAATTAGATCTTGGTTGGTTAATTCATAATCTGTAAAAGAAAAAGGGAAAAGCGATTACTGATGACAATAAGTTATAGGTAGATGATACTAAACACAAGTATGCCAAACAGTAATGTACCTTGAGGGAGGTAGTCATAAGTTTGGCCAATTATAGATCGTATCGATTTCGATGGAACGAGATTATTTGGCATGCTGACTTTGGATCCTACATGCTCCCCTGACTCCTTATCCTATAATAAAGATGTATTATACTTAAAAAAATATGAAATGAAATATGTCACAAATGAGACCACAAACCTCAAATTCAGCCAAAGTTTTCACCTTATCTTTGCACAAAAGGCGCATGTTGTGGTAGACATGGAATCCGTACTGGTCGCCTATTTGTTGTTTTACTGGGAAGTCCTTTTTGTGGATAAGTATGTCCTGTCCTGTTTTTCAAAGGCCTCCTTTTTGCACATATCGGCCCCACGCTTCATCTATCGCTAGTTGAATCGGGATCCAATCATATGCTTTGTTATCAATTCTGGAGTTTAATTAGTGGCATGTACTCCACTTAGGCGTTATTACCAGAAGAATCCAATGGCCACTGCGGCATTAAAATAGTTAAAGTTAAATACTAAAGCTAGACGTGCAATGCAATGTATTTAGGGAACACACTTACTATTGATTATAGGCGCACATGATGTACTCCTTGTCTTGTCGGGCCCAGAAGGTGTCAAAAATGTAGTTTACCATTCCTTGATAGTCCCCTTCAAGATTTGTGACAGTGACTACTTGAGGATCAAGGAAGGCAACTTCCGGTGCATTCTTGAGACACCACTTCCAACTATACCTACACGCAAGACAAACGCTCTTATAAGCATGTTACACGGATTGAGATGACTAATTTTCGTGAGCAACAGTACTTACAAGGAGTAGCACTTGAGGAGGGTTGTGTCCACCGAGCGGAGCCTGTAGAGGTCGAATAGATCCTTGAAGTATACCACGATATAATTTGGTGGACCAAGGAATGGCGCTCTGTCGCGTTCGCCTATTACATCATTCTCTCTATTCTTCCTCCTCACGTTGGATCTCTCGATGTAGTACATGTGAAGCTCCTTGCAAGCAGTGCCCATCGTTCCTAGCACGTCATCTCCAACCAATGGCATGCCTAGTTGGAAGGACGATGGGGGAACGGTCTTTCTATGTACTACTGGCCCCTTGCTCATATCTAGCTTTGTTGGAGCAAGACGTGAGACCTGCAGCTTTCCTTTTCCTCGCCCCCTTGCAGCAGGTTTTTCGATAGCTATTCTTTGGGGGGAAGAATGCGCCTTCCTGCTCTTCTTCATGGGTGGGGGTTTAGTGATCAGCATGCTGTCGGCCTCCATATGCTCGTCCCCAAAATTTGTGTCGTACTGTAACTCCACATCGTCAATCTGTTCATGACGAGTGTCACACCCCAATTTTCGTTTCAGGGATTTATAAATTATTTAATAAATTATTCCTAGAATTTATATTAAATGTTCATTACTTTACAAGTGAAGTTAATGTGGGAAATAAAATTTTCTAAATAAAACATGGCTGGATTTAATTTTTATTAAATTCTCCATGGTTAATTCTACTCTCTCGAATTTTCTCGGATTTTTCAGAGCTCAATTACTAATTTTAAACATACAAAGAACATTTTAGTAATTATTTAAATAATAAATTAATCATTAAATGGTCCATTTATAATTTTGTTAAATACTTTGGGTGTTTAAGTATTTGCAAGATTTTTCTTGGAATTATTTGAACATTAGAAGTATTTTTAACAATTCAAAGATCATTTCAATGATTAATTTATTTGGAAAAGTAATTAAAAATCAATCCTTCCAGGTTTGGGCTGAATCTGGAAAAGTCTGCTTTCTCTCCCTCTAACCCTTCTCTGTTGCCAGCCTATTTCTTTTCATCCCCTAAGTCTGCTTTGCATCCCTTCTTTCCTTTTCTTTTTCATTTTAGACCGGCCCTTTATCCCAAAAGTCTACTTAACCTCCCTCGCGCTACAGTATTGTCTTTCTCCTCCAGACAGCCGACTGTGCTATGCTTAGTGTTGTCTTTCTCCTCCAGACAGCCGACTGTGCTATGCTTGCACAGTGCCACCGCCACTTCCTCCATCAAATCCGGCTTCCTCTTCCAAAATTAGTTGCGGGAATGGATTCCCCTCAATCTTCTCCACCTTATTCCCCAGAAATTCCCATCAAATTCGTGCAAAATCCCACGAATTTCGATCTCGTTCTTATCCGGTGAACTCGGGACAAACCAAATTTTCCATAGCCAAATCCCTTCGAATCCGGCCTCCTCTCTCGTGTATTTCCAAAATTAGTTGAGGGGATTTGTACCCCTTATCCTCCTCTATCTTCTCCCCAAAAAATCAGGCTTCATCCATTTGAATCCGACGCGAATTTGAGCTCGATTTGAGTTTATCTCTCCAAACCGAAACCTAGTTTTTCCCGGTGCGATTTCTTGCGTTCCAAGCCAGATCTCTCTATCCTGTGCCTATATAAAGGACCCCTAGCTCCCTTCTACCGTTCCCCTCAAGTCCCGGCCGTCGCCTGCGCCTCTAGCGCCGCCGCCGCTGTCGACCCGCGGCGCAAGCACCTCATCGCTGGTCGTTTCCCATTACCGGTTTTCGTCGCCATCACCACCGGTGAGTTCCTCTTATCGTCCTCGTCATAGTGGCGCCCTCGGTTTGCGTCGTTTCACCTTCGTTCGCCGGCAACCATGGGAGCTTGAGCTACACCGGTGATGATGTCATAATATCTCTTTTTCCTTTCTAAAATAAATCTTAATTGCTGTTTAATCTTAGAAAATTCATAACTAATTCACTGTTACTCGGAATGAGGCCGTTCAAGTCTCTAAATTCATCTAAAATCATGGTCTACATGTTTGTTTGTTTTTATGTACTTTTTATTTGGAGTTTCTTAGTATTTTTTCTCGTTTTGCGTGTTAGCTTGTCGTTTCCGTCGTTTCGAAGGTTCGTGAGTGCGTCGGAAGTGTTCCAGAATACTAATTGAAGACCGATTATTGCAAGGCAAGTGACACAGATCCCAAACACAATCCTTTGAGCATGTTGATCCTATATTTAAATTCTCTATTTATTTCAAATGTGCATTTATTTTCGAATGTCATTGGGTGGTGTGAACCTATTCCTTTGTTATGGCTAATTTGCATTGATTACTCTATTCCTTGATACGTTGGGTTATAATTTGACTAGTGGGACTTATATAATGGTTCAACTAGATATTGGATATAATTGCTTAGC
Organism: Oryza punctata; assembly: GCA_000573905.2. Taxonomy (NCBI): domain Eukaryota; kingdom Viridiplantae; phylum Streptophyta; class Magnoliopsida; order Poales; family Poaceae; genus Oryza; species Oryza punctata. The sequence continues at coordinate 17,806,268 of CM002492.2, read as the reverse complement.
CATGCTTAGAGACATTAGTACACTAATGAGATAATTAATGTTTCACTTATATCTTAATGATGGCTATTTAATGGTAGCTCACTATGGTCAATCGTGATTGATAAATTAATTAACATGCCAATTAAAACTTGACTAATGGTGGGTTGTGAGCACATGGTTGGAGATGATATTTGGTTGGTCGTGCTCATGGCAATTAAGGACCGGTTCACGAGCTACTGTTGTGAAACATTAACCGTGCCAACCACAAGCCAGCGTGGGCAACGGTTTTACCTTCTATATAGCGTGGTTCATTGCGGGGCACCAAACTGTGAAGTGGCGGAGATAAGCCGACGGGGGTCGCTTGGGAGTCCATACCTTGGCTAAAAGGGGGTGACTATGATCCGGGAACGGTGCACTGTGGTGAGTTGTGTTATGCGGAGTGTACTGTCACAGTCCCGTTTCGATGTACCATGGTGGTACTGAGGGCATGGTAACATGTTATGGGGCTGTGTCTTGTGGGTACAGTGGTAAAACTATTCGAATAGCCGTGCCCGCGGTTAAGGGCGGGTCTAACAATGTTTTTCGTGATTAGTCCCACACTACTCATTAAATGTTAATAATGTGATAAATAATGATAATTGGTTTAGCTCCTGGTTTGGAATGGTTTATTCCTGGTTTGGAGATTGGGTCCGTGGAATCGGGCATGATTGTTCAGCGATGGTTGGGCCTATGTAGCATTGGTGTGCTATTCAGTGTTGATTAATATTGATGATTATTATTGCTCTACTGTTTTACAATTCCCAAATGTTTGCTAAATGCTGTTTTTGCAAATGAGCCAATATATTATGCCATTCTTTGGTATCCTTATGCACTTGCATATTTGCTGTGCGGCTTGCTGAGTATTCCATGTACTCACCCTTGCAATAATCAATCAACCTCAGTTGAAGAAAGTTGCGAAGAAGAAGACGTTTGGCTTATACCCAAGTTGAGCTGCCTGTGGGAGTGGAGCTGAAGCCATCGCTAGATTTTGTTTTCCGCTGCAGTTTTCTTTATGGTGAGGACTAAGTGTCTTTTCTGTAAGTATTTAACGTTCTTATGATGATGGATTTGTATATTAAATTGTCGATTTGTGTACCTCAGCTGATTCCTGGATGAGGATTGTATGCACAAATTATTTCGGAAGTTACTAGTGAATTTCTGGGCGTGACAACGAGCCGGAGTTGGAGGGGCTGAAGGAGCAGGGGCAGGCTGTACTGGCGGACGACCGCTTGGTGCAGTGGTTGGCCTCGGGATCACCCTTATCTCAATGAGGTCCTTGGGCCATTGGATGAAGGTTCCACGTGCATTTCCTAGGGTTAGGACCTCGTCGTTCGGTGGATGCCTGAGTGGGAAATGATCGAATTCGGGCTTCACCGAGTCAACTTGCACTTTCGCACTGTCAGCCCTAAGTTGCACCCCATGCACTCTTGTCTCTGGGGTCATCTTGAAAGTAGGTCCCTCGGCTGCAGGAACCGAGAAGGTCGGCATCACCCTTACTATCAGGGTGCAGCTAGTTGGTTCCTGCGATAGATTTATCCATATTTTTAGAATATTATGTAACATATGGTTTCGTTAAGACTTTTATGTGTTGCGGACGAGAGAACCGTTATGTGGTCGACGGCGGCGGGGACCGATGGTGGAATTTCCCCCGCCTCAGTTGATGCGCAACTGCTGCGCCTTTGCGTGGGACTTGCTAAATCTTGATGCGTAGCAGCTGCGGTAGCCTCCGGGATATGTTGCTCTTCTCGAATCTCTTGCCTGATACGGGCCCTCATCGATTCGAGCTTCTCGTCGAATTCAGAGCTCAATTCAGCTCTGACCTGCTCCCGGATCTGGACAACAAGGCGTGCATCTTTCTACGCCTTCGTGACTGTTCGCTTCTTGTACTGCCACGCATAGTCTGAAAATCCAACTTTCCATGGCACGTTGGAGCGAAGTCCCCTTGTCCGTCCACGGTGTTCCTTGGTGCCCAACGCTTTAGTGAGGATGTCGTCCTCGTGTCTTTGAGAGTTGGCCTCTTACGAGGCTTCTTGCTTGGCAACCAACTCCTTCTGCAGTACAATTGAGTTCGTATTCAATCAAAAGTTCATTGGAAACAATGCGAACAAATATTGAGATTAGGCACTTACTATATTATCGTACACTTGTTGATCTTGGGGATTTGGGAGCGAAATTGTTCCATCTTCATTCTTCTGGTACCTCGCCCCGGCCCAGTTCCTTGCCCGTGGGTGTGGGATATCGGCAAACACCGGCGGTGTATTCGCTGCCGCTGCCGCTTCATCCTCGTCCTGCCATTTATCTTGCTTCCCGGCATATCCTACGGTGCCTAGCTAGTGCGGGTGCAAGTTCCTGGCCAGGAGTGCTCGATAAGCCTCGCTTTTTGCCCGGGATTCCGGTGTCAACTTCTTCTCGTAGAATTGCTCCCAGGCGTCTACCGTGATGAAACGCCATTGCTCAGTTGGATCCGGGGTCATCAGATTTAAGACGTACTCCATGACCAGCCTGCTCTTGAAGTTCTTCCAAGCATTGCCCATAATCTTGAAAGCAGCCTGCTTGAGCCTGGCCTCGTCGGCTGCAGGATACTCGAAGCTTTCCTTGAATTTGAGCCAAGCTGCGTTCTTTTCTGCTTCAGGCACATGCTTGATGTCATCCACGAGAATTGTAAAGTTCTCCCTCGCTACGACACCGCAGGTCGACCTAAACTTAGCCAGAACATTCTGAGGACGAGGCGGCAGTCCAACCTGGTTCACCTCTGCTATGGTGTACCGTTCCTTAGGGATTTTGTTCCCTATCCTACGACTCCGTGCCCTTGAGGACCCACTAGTTGTCGTCGACATTGGTTCACCTTGCTGAGACAACATCTAAATAACTTACAAACTAACAAAATTAATTAATTTTGTAAAAAAATTTCGTATGTACTAACTTACTTTAATGTTATAGTTCGTTGGCCCGGAAGCACATAAGTCCTAAAATCACTAAGCCCTAAAGTCACCAAGTCCTAAAATCACTAAGTACTAAAATAGCTAACAACCCAAAGTCCTAAAATCACTCGCTCGAAATGAATGAATTATTGTACTTTAGTTGATTCCTCGCTCGACGTCGCTTCTTTTCATACGTTTCTTAATTATCAAAAAATGACAGATTACGAAGTGCTCTGGTTGCCAAGGTGTCTTGGTCGGTTCCATACATGTACTAACCCAACCAAACCAACTTGGCACCCGGAGCACCTCGCATTCTGTGATGATTTGATAACCTAGGAACTAAGTCCATACATAAATGACTAATTATCAAAAAATGACAGAATCCAAGGTGCGCTGGGGTCTGAAGGTGTCTTAATCGGTTTTTTGAATGCACTAACTCGATCAAACCAACTTCAGACCCTACGTACCTCGGATTCTGCAATGATTTGATAACGTACTTACTATCTACACTAAAATCAATCATCCATCGACCATCATTCATCACTAAAATAACCCTAAGTCCTAAAACCTATTCATCCACATATCACTAAAAGCGTTAATTAAATCCTATTCATCTCACAAATTGCACATATATCAATAATTGCACATATATCAAATTTCAACTATTGCACATATATATCACATACACCAAACTTCACATATATTTTACATATTTCAACTATTGCATATATATATATATATCTAATATTTCAAACTTCGCATATATTTCGCATATTTCAACTATTGCACATATATATATCACAAATTTCAACTAGTTCATATGCTTACCGGCTTGGAGAGGAGGTGGCCGGCAGCGGCTTAGCGAGGAGGTGGCCAGCGGCGGCTTGGGGAGGAGGTGGCCGGCGGCGGTAGAATGCGGTGGCGGCAGCTTGGGGAGTCGGTGGCTGGCATCTTGGTCGTCGGCGACGAGATCCCAGTGCGTGGCGACGGCGCTAGGGTTCTTCTAACTAAGAAAAATTTTCGATCCAGATCTGAGGGCGAGTGTGGTTATCTTAGTACGGTCATTAAACATCTCAATCGGGCGTAAACTAGAGCCCGTCACGGACGACTCATCTGTGACGGGCTCTAGTGTAGGCCTGATAGGGATGACGTCATCTCTATCGGGCCTAAACTAGAGCCTGTCACAGATTACTACATCCGTGACAGGCCCTGGTTTAATGCCCGATAGAGATAGTCTCTATCGGACATTAAACCAGCGCCCGTCACGTCAAGAATTGGGGCTTCACAATGACTAGCCAATATTTATCTCGGATGTAGTGAAAATAAATAACTGCAATAAAATAATTCACTTATTATCCCAAATAATTAAGTAAAGCACAATAATTCACTAAATTTACTAAATTCACAACAAAAATTATTACAAGCTGCACCAAATTACCTAAGGTTTTTTACTAATACAAAATACTTCATTAGTATCCAAAAACAACGTAACAAATAAGTTCAACGGGATCGGTCACAAGGTTATGCCTTCCATATGATCTGATCGAGTATATGCCACAGGCTCTTGTGGATCATCGTCAAGGTCGATGTGAGGTCGTACGTGAAGATTCTGGTTGTATTCTTCTTCGTCGACGACGTTGTCAACACCAACAATTCGGCACTTGCCATCTCTCACGATGTGCATCTTCTTGTTTGCAGGGTCTTTTATGTAGAAAATCTGCTCGACCTGTTTCGCAAGTACGAATGGTTCGTCGGCGTATCCAATCTTAGATAGATCTACTAAAGTGAAACCTTCCTTATGGACTTTAACACCAGTGCGTATATTCACCCAACGACATCGAAACAAAGGAACCTTGAACTTCACGTAGTTCAGCTCCCAGATCTGCTCAATGCGGCCGTAGTATGTGTTCGACCCAACTTGATCCTGGAATGCATCTATACGGACTCCGTTGTTTTGCACTGTGCTTTTGTCATCTTGCTGGACGGTGTAAAATATGTATCCATTAATATTGTATCCTTGCCATGTGTCTATGGCCCAAAACGGTCCCATCCCCAACAACTGTACTGTCTCATTTGGGATATCCGTCGACATTGTGACACGATTCTTGAACTATGCGTTGAACCGAGAGTTATGTTCTCTGTTAATCCACGTCTCAGATCGACCCAAGTTCTCCTACCAAATTTTCGCTAAGTGCTCCTCGAAGTATGGGCCAACTTATGCCATATGTTGGAGCACAGCAAAATGAGCCTGCGCGTAGGAAGCTTGATCGGGCCTAATTCTTTCCTCCCTATTGTGCCAGCACCTGACAACCTTCCCTCGTGACGAGACGCTGGAACTCCGATAGGCTCGGCCTCGGACATGTAATCCACGCAGAACTCAATAACCTCCTCGGTCGTGTAGCCTTCAATGATGCTCCCCTCCGGTTTTGCTCTGTTCCGAACGTATGACTTCAGAACTCCCATGTACCGCTCGAACGGGTACATTTCTCTTAGAAAAGCTGGGCCACATAGTTGTGTTTGCTTCACAAGATGAACAGGGAGATGAACCATGATATCAAAGAAAGACAGTGAAAAAAACATCTCCATGTGGCAGAGGGTATTGACAATATCGGTCTGCAACCCATCTAGATCTTCGGGATCTATAACTTTCTGTCTGATTGCATTGAAAAAGGCACACAGACGTTGGATCGTATGATGGACTTTGGGTGGAAGAATGCCTTTAATAGCAACTGGCAAGATCTGTGTGATTAGCACGTGGCAATCGTGAGACTTCATTCCAACCAGTTTTAGGTCTTCCGATTTGACGTACTTACTAATCCTCGCAGAATAGCCCGATGAACTTTAATATCTTTCAGGCATGATAACATTGCGATCTTCTCATCCTTCGATAGTGTGTGGCAGGCTGGAGGGAGGTACACTCTACCTGTCTCTGCATATGTTACGGGCTGGAGTTCACTACGAATGTTCATTTCCTGTAGATCAAGGCTCGCATTCAACCCATCCTTTGTATTGCCGGGAATATTCAGCAGCAAGCCAACTAAACTCTCACACACATTCTTTTCTACATGGATGAGATCAATGCAATGATAGACCTCAAGATCTTTCCAGTAAGGTAGTCGCCAAAACATGGATTTTTTCTTCCACATACCCTTGTCCTTTGCCTGAATATGTTTTCTTTTCTTCCAAAACTCATTGGTTATGTCCTTGACCAAGTTGTGGACCTCATCTTCGGACAAATCCTTGGGAGCAGGCTGAAGTTCTCTCTTACCGTTGAAAACTTTATTCTTCCTTCTAAATGCGTGACGTAGCGGGAGCCGCCTCCTATGACCGATATAAACCATCTTTCATGATTTCTTCAACCACTGGCTGCATGTATGTTCCATGTAGTCAGAGCAAGCCTTCTTTCCTTTCACGGTTTGGCCGGAAAGATTACTGAGGGTGGGATAGTCATTAATGGTGCAGAACAATAGAACTCGTAGCTTGAAATTCTCCTGACCATATGCATTCCAGGTTTCCACACCTTCTTTCCAGAGAATCTTAAGATCGTCCATAACAGGCTCCAAGAACACATCGATATCATTGCCCGGTTGTTTCGATCCTTGGATTAGCAAGCACGGCATAATATATTTCCTTTTAAAGCACAACCATGGCGGTAGGTTAAAATTTGAAATAAGAACTGGCCAGGTGCTGTGAGTACTACTCATGTCTCCGAAAGGATTCATGCCATCCGTAAAAAGACATAGCCTTTCTGGGGTCGGCAGCAAAGTCTTTGTGTTTTCGATCGATATTCCTCCATTGAATTGAATCCGCTGGGTGTCTTAGCATACCGTCGTTCCTTCTCTCCGTGGCATACCAACGTACTAACTTCGATTCCTTGGGGTTGGCAAAGATTCTTTTGAAATGATCAATGATAGGTAGATACCACACAACCTTCGCGGGACCACCCCGCTTTGACTTCGTTCCTTCGTCAGGACTTTTCTTTCGCTTGTATCGAGAAGCCTTGCAGACAGGACAAACATCTAAGTCCGCATATTGCTTGTGGTACAATATGCAGTCGTTTGGACAAGCGTGAATTCTACGGACCTCTAGCCCCAGGGGACACAAAACCTGCTTTGCTTCATATGTCGTCTCGGGCAATGTGTTCTCATCAGGCAGTATGGCCTTCAAAATTAAGATCTGTGAAACTCTTGTCTGTCCATCCACTACTTGCCTTCAGCTTCATTAGGTCCAAGGTAGTTGATAATTTGGTGTGCTTTGCTTTGCATCCGGCGTATAGAGGCGTCTGCGAGTCACTGATCAACCTCCTGAACTTTATGGAATCACTCTCGTTGTAAGTTGGGTCCTCAACGTCACGTAACATGTCTTGCAGCAGATCATGATCCACATCAACCATTTCACCGCCCAGTGGAGAAGGTACAAACATGTCATGCTCATCTTCATCTTCCTGATTTTGCGCACCACTTCTGTCTGCAGCTGCACCACTTCCTGATTCTTGCTCTCTATGCTTGACCCAACATGTGTAGCCCTCTATGAATCCTCGTTGTATCATATGAGCGTGTACGTCCACTCGGCTATCAAACATATTCTCATTCTTGCAATTTGCACATGGACAACACATGTAATCGTTGTTTCTTCTTTTCCTATCCTCCTCTGCAGTGTTTATAAAATTTAATACCCCATTTCTATACTCTTGACTATGACGTTTCACAGTTTTCGCATACATCCAACTTCGATCCATCACTACAGAAATGAAAAAAAATTAGAGATACATCTTATAAGATAAGTACTGCTAAATTAATGAGAATTGATGAATTTTCTAAATTAATGATTACTATTTGTCACTTACCTTTATGAATTTACTGATTTCTTTGGAAAAAATTAAAATTTCGCCCCCTTCAACCTCCCACCAAAATAGTGAATAGTGGGATACAGTTACACTGGCGGTTGCGGCTATTTATAGTGTGCAATAACTATCTGTAACGGTCCAAAAAATAACTTCTCTGTTGGGCATATAAGTTATCTTTATCGGGCCTAAATAAAAGCCCGTCACCGAGGAGTGTCATCTGTGACGGGCTTTGTTGTTATCTCAAATGGGCCTCATGTCGGGGCCCATCACAGATGATGGTCATCGGTAATGGGCTCCAACTAGGGCTCGATTGAGATATTTAAGGTTATCTCAATCGGGCCTAAACTAAGGCCCATCAATGATATGTGTCATCCGTGATGGGCTTGAGTTTTATGCACATTTAACATGTCTCTCCGACCATATCTCAATCGGCCTCGTTTTAGGCCCGTTTGAGATGTGTTCGTTGTGACGGTCCGCATAATACAGTTAAGTTACAGGCCGTCACAGATGGGAGGATCTGCACTAGTGATGCAAACCAATCTCTTTCATGAGGATGAGATTTCAATATCGTCTATATTATCGATATTATGGCCAGATGTCGATGTGATTAATAGGCTTAAATCGTGACTGGTGTGGTCGGTAGAATTTAATTTATCCCGTATGTGTCAAGTGCGGGAAAAATTCCTACAGTTATTTATATCATCGACATCATGGCTAGATGTCGATGATCAGAACAATATATAGGCCTAACCCACGACCGGTGCCTTCAGTTTATTAATTAATTTGCCCCGTGTGTGTCACATGCAAGAGCAAGTCCTACTATTCTCTATACTGTCGACACCACGGTTCAGAGTCAATGAGATCAATAAGCCTAACTCATGACCGGTACGATCGGTCGACATTATAAAGCAAGCATCATTTACGCGAGAAATCTAGCTGTCAAGATTAGGACTGGATAACGAGCCAGCTCAGCTCGGTCTAGCTCATTAAGATAACGAGCTGGCTCGGTTTGGCTCGTTATCTTAACGAGCTAGAAACCTAGCTTGGCTCGACTCATTTGAAAGCTCGAGCTGGCTCGTTTGGCTCGTGAGCCATGGGGAAAGAGAGAAGGGAGCCCAGCAACCGCCTACACCCGAAGGACGGAAGGAGCATGGTTGCCTGGAGTCGATGACGGCGCCGCTGCATCAACTGGACGACGGTGGTGCGATGCTACTTGGTGTCAACCACGGGGGCGCGATACTGGTCGGAATCGGCGACTACGCTGCTTGGATGTGGCGGCGCGAGTGCACGATATGGAAGGGGGAAGAGGATGCGGCGGACAGGACGAGAGGAGGCTTGCAAGTGGCGGTGTCGCCGGCGCATACCGGAGGTCGTTGGTCACCTGTGCAGCTGAGCGGCTTGAGCCTGGCAGCGAGCGTTGGTAGCATGGCCTTTGATTTTTTCATTTGGACGGCTGCTTTGATCGGGGAGAGGGAGGATTGGATGGGACCTAGATTTGTTGGGTATATATATATATACACCCCCACGAAATGGGCCTACAGTGCTGGGCTTTGTATTTATTTGGACTGGGCAGGGATTTTTTTATATGTGCAGCTACACAGTACAGCCCATACTAGTGAACGCCTGTGGCCACAAGCTAAGGGGAAAAAGGCCTCTAGCATGTTGAGTTGTGGGCTACCTCAGCTCGTTAAGGCTCGCGAGCAGCTCACGAGCCAGCTCGAGCTGGCTCGTTTTCTCTAACGAGCTAGAATGCTAGCTCGGCTCGTTAGGAAAATGAAACGAGTTGAGCCGAGCCGAGCCGAGTTTGTTACGAGTCTTGCAAGCTAACGAGCTACGAGCTTTTCGTCCACCTCTAGTCAAGATGGGCAGTACAGATTCAAAATACATTTATACCCCTAATCAAGATGGGCAGTACAGATTCAAAATACATTTATGTCTTGGCTGGGCATTGACGTGCTCAAATGGCCGAACTCATCATTATCAACCTTACATCCGTGACGGATGAGGTCGGACCATATTTTGGCTAACTATCGACAAGGCTATAGCCATCCTCACTATACCATGGCCAAGTGCCAAAGAGGCTAGGTCACTAAACTATCAACACGTCCTAAACTTACGGGATTGGACATTACATTATCGGGCACCGACGAGGCAAAGGCAAAACTACGTCCACATCCGATGAAGGCGGCATACATGACAGGGCACCAACAAGGCGATAGTCATCCCCTTTATCGAGATACTCCCCCCATATACAAACGTGGTAATAGTTCATTGTGACTGGCTTTCGGCGGTACAAAGCTGAATTTGTACCTATCCTACTATGAGCTAGTTAATTTTGAAGACGACGACCCCAGTGCAGCTCAATCGAAGGTTTTCTGTAGGCTCGTTCTAAGGATGTAATTAACTGGACGCCTCATCAGTAGGCATCAGGAATCAGCGAACTACACACTATTTCCTATCAGATACCTCTCCGTTAAGCATACTCGTAGAAGGAAGAAGACAAACTCCTTCAGGAGCCCCCATGTATTTGTAAACATGTATACGTGATTAACAAAAATACAGGGTTTCCCACATCGTGTGTATTTGTCTCTTTGTTTTCACCAAAACAAATCCCTTGTTGCCTATGCGCTTCTTTTTTGGCACTGGCTCAACCGCCACATCATCATCTTCAATTATCACCACTTATGGCTCTCCCGGATCGTTGTTTTGTTGTTTTGTTCTTCCATTTACAGTATCTCTTGCCCTTCCTGTAGATCACACCAATCTTAACAGCGTCATGCAGGACTGGTTCTTTGAACAAGGAGCTTCTCACCTCTGCATCCATTAGAAAAAAGATTATGCATACATTTTGTGACTGGTTCTTGCAAAATAATATCAAAATATTGACATGTACCTTCCAACTATGCATAGAGATGAAAGTCACAACTGTTCAAAAATAACATTGTAGTTGCAACAGTGATGGATAGGCAATCTAAAGCAAAATTATGTCTTTCATATTTGATAATGATTTGATCGAAAAATAAATATATATGTGACTTACATGAAACTTTATCCACCTATAATGTCGTGGCAACAACTATGCAACGTCGAGTTTCACTTGTCATAAGCTGGGACAATAAAACTCTGCGACTTAATCGAAAGCACACATGAAAGAAACTTGATAGCTACAACAACAGAGAAAAAAGTGTCTTAATCAAACTCAATTTCAAAATTGCACACAAAAATATGTTGGAAATTGACTTACTTGGAATCCATCAAAGCAATTTCTTTAAGGTTGTTCGGAGAACTTGCATAGTGTTCTACCAGACCAACATCCACCACAATGGCAGCAACATATGTAAAAATGTTTAAGAGTTAGTTTTGGCAATAAAAAACAACTCAAAAAACATTTGTGGTTTGATGGTACCATACCAATAGTTATGCCAATTAGGCAGATTGAAAGCTTCAACAAAAGTCATAGTTGATTCTCAGAAGAGAGCCCTTACTAACAACGTATGGAGGAGGGAAGAGGTGAAGAATTGTAGTGGCAATGTATTGCACAGAAGTAGTGGGATTGAGTCTAACTTTATAAACGGGGATGGGACGAATTGGCTGTAGACACTGCCTTGCGGATGCGGCACTCCAAAGGTTCGGTGGCTGGAAACAATGCCTTCCTGTTTTGTAGTATTGGGAACACGCCTTCTAGCGATTTGATACTCGGAGAAAACGTCTTACCTTTTACAGCACCTATGAACATGCCTTCCTAATTCCCCATGGTTCAGCCATAAAGAGTGTACCTTTTTATGCCTGAAAGTGTTGGAAAGGCTCGAATTGAGGAAGAAACCATTCACTCAGCTCCAGTGAACCCTCTGCCATAACTCCTCTGATGGAGGATGGAATCCGGGGTAGTTTTCTTCACAGCGTTGGTTTTTCTTTTCCTTTTCTTGAACGAAAGTAGTTGTGGAGGCAGCGAAGGAGGTAGTGTGGGAGGTGAGAGGCGACAAATCATTGAGAGCCAGCGGCGGCGGTGTGTGTCGCATGAGGGAATCGATGGTTTGGTGCGATTCCCAGCAACTCCTTGGACCACGTATGGAAATATTTATGTGGAAACCCCGTTTCTAGAACTCAATGATGTGAACATATGCTGCCACCTTCCTAAAATATTGGATCTTAGTGATAAGGTCCTTGATTATCCCTTAGCTTGGCTATAAAAACGCATGCAACCTAATCAGGGCGGACTTGTGGAGTCTAACCTAGGAGACCTATTGGGTAATCTCTTCCTAGTGTGGATTGCATATCATTGTTAAGTAACAAAATTTGGTTTTCCAAAATACTGGACCAAGGCCATTGCATCAAGGAACCTACGCCTCATGTCTTGGTCTCCACCAGTAAAGGTTGTCGGGAGAACAATTTGCTTACCAGACATTGAGGCACGTGTCTCACCGGCTGCAATGTTGTCAACAATACCTTGGTATACGTCAGTGCGTATCAGCTTCTGAGTATCCTCTTTTAGGAAGAAATCCAATCTCATCCCCTAAATCTTTAGCCAAACATCAATTACAGATTGCTGGAAGAGTCTTCCTCCATACAAATTGAGGCAATGTTGAATATTCACACGCGGATTTGCACTTTGAAATAGTAATATTCCCTAGCCGAGACGTATGAACTAGACCTATTGCCTTCTTTATCATCTATGATAACAGAGGAAACATGTGCGTAAGTACAAACTCATATACAAACATATTAAATAACAAGGTTACAACAACTTTATAAAATTTACCTGATTTTGGTTGTTCAGTGACATTAGCAAACGAATGTTCATTCAACGGGCCATCTTTGTATTGGAAAAAAAATGATTTCAAACAACTTCCGCAGTAGGAAAAGACAATGGATAAGATAGGGGATCGTAACACCCGTGGTATGTGCCTTGATAGACATTGTGCGCTCCTCTTTGCCATAAGCGACAACACTCTTGTCGAATCTGTTTTGAGGGTCATTCCCTTCAACCCATATTACTGCCACTTGTGATGCAGTGGGAGCTTTATATACTTGTTGGTCTATATGATGTTGGTGTTAATAGAGATTCTGCACTCATCAAGGTTTTGTACTAATCCCATATACCTCAATGTATGTAATGTGCAATATCTTTCTTGTGACATTTACATCAAGATCCGGGGAGCACCGCACCCTATGAGCCTAATCTGAATCTGTGTAATAGAAGTAAGATTGCAGATGATGGGGTCCATGTCACAAGGCTACAACTAGTCAATCGATGGTACACTTGACCTTGTGCACGTAAAGTGTAAACTCCTGAACAACCATGCTATATCTTTGGTCTAATGTCACTCCAAGTGATGTGAAGGAAAAATGGTTGTTAAAATACCGTATATGGTCTGTAAAATATATTGCATCTGCATCACTTTAATCTGTAAAAAGCATGTACAACTCATCTCGAACAGCAATGCTTGTAATGACAATCTTGCCTTTTCTACAATAGCAAGTATGTGAATCATACCGGAATCTCTTAGCATAGCAATATTTAGTTTGCAGCCCGCTTCAGTATTGAAGGTGCTAGAAGATTTTGATAGATTTTATCATCTGTAACTACAGTGAAATCAATACACATAGCACTCAATTGATATGACACAAATTGAATGTTTATGTCACAATGAAAGTGAGACAAATTAATAATGCAAACTTAAGGTTTGATTAACCCACACGTTATTCAATTTGATTTGAGAATTACCTCGTCCTCTTATGAGATAACTTTCATTGTCATCATCGTCATCATCATCATCTCCTATAGCCGCTCCTTCCGTTAGCTTACCATTAGTTGTTAAACCTATCACGACCGGAAAGTTATCAAATTATTTGTGATAGCCTGCCATATCCTTATAAGCATATATACTAATTATATATATGTTCCATAAGGGTACAAGCAAGATATAATGTCTAACCATCACAACTGGAGCTTGGAAACCTACAGTAATGGTTCCATTTTTTTTCACAAGCTACATTGCTTGTTAATACATTAGGTAGTCTACTGACCAACTTGTTGTCATCAGGACTATTCCCTACATCATGCATGTGTCCTCTTTTATTGAACTAAAGAAAAGCTAGGTAGACAGAACTCCCCACTAGGTCTACATATCACCATCCCCCTCTGGCATCTCATCTTAGCTATTTTCAGTGCACACCAAATAGCAAGGAATAATATGAGTATGTTACACATACTCCGCAAAGATTAGTTCATTTATTCTTTTTACAAGAAAAAATATTATTACTAGTAGATATTAACAACATTTCATTAGCAAAAGATATTTAATATAGTAGTTGGTTCAAATATACACTACAGAGGTATAAAAAAATTATAATCGTCATAATCTCGTTCCATCAATCTAATTTTCCCAACTAGTGATACCCTCATCTAAGAATAACACCACCAAATCCCTTACTTGTGTGAGGCATTCCTCCTCTCACACTGATATCGGCCATCCTGATATCATCATTTCAGGTATCGGCCATCTCAGGCTAAGTATCCCAATCACGTTATATGATTATGACGTTATTATTCTAGCAGATAAATCATCAACCCGTTATTCCAATGTTAATAATATTTATTTTTAGATTTATTGTTAGTACCACCATCTTAGAACATAATATAAGTAAGCAAATTTAGCTCAAGATTATTAAGTAAAATAAATGGTGCACACAGTCTTGTCTGGTCTCTACTGTTGGTCAACTGGTGTATCCCACCTAGTCAAATATACAGATCTTTGATATTAATTTATATCTAATTTTTTCATGCATGACATTAGCTATCGGTAGCACAGGTAGCTAGTTGATGTTAGTTGATGTGACTGAACTGGAAAAAGAGAACCAACATGAAAAAACCACGGGCGCCAGCCAGCATAACTTCACTATATCAAATGAGGTTACCAAACACCGAACGGCGGCTTACAAGAAATATATATAAAGGTGAAACCCTAAAGAGTGACGATCCATACTACTTCGGCCTCCGCTTCGCTCCATCCAAAGTTGGACTTTATATGTGTGTAAATGAATATGGATCACAACTCAACAAACTCCACCTTGAGACAAATTCCTTCTTGTAGCATAAATCAAACCTTTATCTTGAACACAACAAAGAAAACACTTTCGGCGCAAAATAGCCTCTTGGGCTAAACCATTATACCTACTAAGTTTGAACAAAGCTCAAACTTAGCAATAGGAACTAACTTTGTCATCATATCAGCAGGATTATCATGAGTGCTTATCTTGCATACCTTTAGCTTACCTTGTGCGACTACATCGTGAACATAATGGTATTTCACATCAATGTGCTTTGTCTTCTCATGGAACATCTGATCTTTAGTGAGGTATATGGCACTTTGACTGTCAAAAAATAGATTAATGCAAGAATCAACTCCACAAAGCTCAGCAAACAATCCTTTCAGCCAAACTGATTCCTTACATGCTTCAGCAATAGCTATGTATTCTGCTTCAGTGGTAGACAGGGTAACAACAGGCTGCAATGTTGCCTTCCAACTCACGGCACAACTACCAATAGTAAACACCATAACCTGTGAGTGACCTTCGCTTATCCAAATCAGCAGCAAAATCTGAATCCACATAGCCAATAAGTCCATTATCAGTCCTGCCAAATTTCAAACAAGCATCTGTTGTGCCTCGAAGATACCTGAAAATCCACTGAACAACCTTCCAGTGTTCTTTGCCAGGATTAGTCATGTATCTACTAACCAAACTCATAGCATGAGATAAATCTGGACGAGAGCAAACCATGTCATACATCAAAGAACCAACAGCACTAGAATATGGAACCCTTGACATGTATTCAACCTCCTCATCAGTACTAGCACATTGTAAAGCTGATAATTTAAAATGAGGTGCAATGGGAGTACTGACAGGCTTTGCATCATGCATGTTGAAACGCTAAAGAACCTTCTTAATGTAACTTTGCTGACTAAGAAATAACAAACCAGAAGTTCGGTCTCTAGTAATTTCCATACCTAGAATTTTCTTAGCAACACCAAGATTCTTCATGTCAAACTCACTACTCAACAATTTCTTCAATGTAGTGATTTCTTCCTTGCTCTTGGCAGCAATCAGCATATCATCAACATATAACAGTAAGTATATAGGTGATCCATCAACAAATTTAATGTACACACAGCTATCATATTCAAACCTCTTAAAGCCATGTGACAACATAAATGAATCAAACCTTTTATACGATTGACGAGGAGACGGTTTCAAACCATCTAAGGATCTTTTCAATTTACAAACATAATCCTCCTTACCATGCACTATGAACCCTTCTGGCTAGTCCATGTATATCTCCTTCTCGAGCTCTCAATGTAAAAATGCAGTCTTCACATCTAACTGCTCAAGCTCAAGATCATGCATAGCAACAATACCGAAAAATGTACGAATTGAACTATGCTTTACAACTGGAGAGAACACATCATTATAATCAATACCATGAATCTTACTGAAGTCTTTTGCTAGTAACCTTGCCTTAAACCTCGGAGGCTAACTAAGAGATAAACCCTCCTTTCTCTTGAAGATCCATTTGCAACAGACAGTATTCTTCTGTTTTGGCAAGCGCACAACCTCCCATGTGATATTCTTCTCGAGAGACTGCATCTCCTCATGCATAGCTGAGATCCACCTGTCGCGATCACCAAAAACAACAGCTTCAGTGTATGTAGCCGGCTCATGAGTGTTCTCCACCTGTTCAGCACAACTAAAAGCATAATAAACCATATCACATTCCTCAATTAAACGGACTAGAGCTCCACAACTCCTCTTTGTTCTGTGATGTGCAATAGGCTGATTTTGTGGCTGCAAAACAGGAGGTGAGTGCTGAACAGTATCAAGAACATCATGATCAACAATTTCAGTTTCCTAATCATCCATGTGCTCCACCTGCATGCTGACATGTTGCTGCTTCTCATCAAAATAATATGATATAACATCTGTGGACAAGCTATCATTAAACATAACAGATTCACTCAAAACAACGCTCCTGATCATGAAAGTCTTTTTAGTTTCAGGATTCCATAACTTATATCCTTTTACTCCTGAACCATAACCAAGAAACAGACACTTAATAGCTCTAGGCTTTAATTTTCCTTTATCAACATGAGCATAAGCAGTGCAGCCAAAAATTCTCAACTGTGAATAATCAGCAGGCGTACCAGACCATACCTCAGTGGGAATTTTCTTATCAAGTGGGATAGAAGGTGACATGTTGATCAAGTAGCAGGCGGTGTTAGTGGCCTCTGCCCAAAAACTCTTGTTCATATGAGCGTTGGATAGCATGCAACTAGCCTTTGAGATGATGGTTCTGTTCATGCGCTCAGCCACACCATTCTGTTGCGGAGTGTACGGGATGGTGTGAAGCCTGACAATGCCTTCCTTCCTACACTAATCATCAAAAACATCCGAACGGAATTTACCACCATTGTCAGTACGAAGCACTTTTACCTTCTTTTCAGTTTACCTTTCTATTGTAACTTTCCACTCTTTAAAAGCAGCAAAAGTATCATCTTTATTTTTCAGGAAATAAGGCCACACTTCTCTAGAGTAATCATCGATAATGGTAAGCATGTAACGAGCACCACCATAGGAGGGATTACGAGAAGGCCCCCACAAATCAGCATGTACATAATCAAGTGTACCTTTGGTGCGATGAACAGAGGTACTGAATTTTACCCTCTTGTGCTTACCAAAAACACAGTGCTCATAGAACTTCATGTTACCCTGAGTGCAGCCATCTAGCAAGTTCCTCTTCATCAATTCTGCCATACCAAGTCTAGTCATGTGTCCAAGACGCATATGACACAAGTTAGTCTTACTAGGTTCATTATTAGAAACAGCAGCAGCGGCAACAGAACCATGTAATGTACTTCCTCTAAGGACATATAGCTTTGCAGAATTCAGATCACCTATCATATAAACAAGAGAACCTTTTGATACCTTTAAAACTCCACCTGAACCGGAGTATTTATATCCTTCCGCATCAAGTGTGCTGAGAGAGATGAGATTTCTAGCCATTCTGGTATGTGTCTCACATCTTTGAGCGTGCATGTCATTGCATCATGCGTCTTGATCTCAACGGAGCCAATGCCCACGATCTCACGTGGGTTATCATCTCCCATACGCAATACGTCTTCGTTCTGCACAAACTTGTAAGAACTAAACCAATCTCTGTTAATGCGGATATGAAACGAACATGCGGTATCAAGTATCCATTTGTCATGAGCAGCAACACAACCAGCAAAGACGATAAGACAATCTCCTGAATCAAAGTTTTCAGCACTAGAGACGATAGAGGCCTTACCATCGGATTTCCTTTTCTCCTTATTCTATAGCTTCCAACAATCTTCAATGAAGTGACTTTTCTTCTTGCAGTACTTGCAGAATTTCTTGCCTCTGGACTTTGAACGGCCTCTACCGTTCTGGCTCTTATCATGATCGTTGTTGTCGCTGTAGGTTCTCTGCTCAAATCTGCCTCTGACCTGCAATGCTTCACCCTTGGAAGATGACACGTTAGACTGAACCATACATTTCATCTTCTCCCTGTTCTGGAGTGCTCATAAACTTCCGAAAGAGTTAGTTCATTACGGCTTAATAGTATGGTGTCACAGAAATTTGCATACGAACTAGGCAGTGAGCATAACAGTAGGAGACCTAAATCTTCATCATCAAACTATACCTCCATCGACACTAGGTCGGTAACGATCTCCTTGAAGACCGATATGTGGTTCAACACTGAACCAGCCCCCTGCAACTTGTGCGAGAACAACTTCATCGTCATATGCATCTTACTGGTTAGATCCTTAGACATGTAGATCGATTCCAGTTTGAGCCAAACTTCTGCAGCAGTGCGTTCCTGCAACACTTCTTGCAAAATATCATTAGATAGATGAAGTTGAATCAGCGACATAGCCTTACGATCCTTCTGCCTCTTCTCAGCGGTCCAATCATCCTTCTTCTTCTTCCCGAAGCTTTCCAGCGCCTCATCAAGATCCGAAGATTGCGCCAGAACAGCCCGCATCTTAACTTGCCACAGTGAAAATCTCGTCTTGTAGTCCAGCAGCGGTAGATCAAACTTCATCGATGCCATCGCGGAACCCTAATGTGAAAAACAAGCTCTGATACCACTTGTTAGGAAACGATCGGCAGATAAACGATGAAGAACAATAGATCAATCATAGAAGACACGAGATTTAATGTGGAAAACCCTCCTAAGGTAGGAGAGAAAAAACCACGGCCGTCAGCTAGCATGATGCATGCAGGCATGTATTGCAGCTGCTGCTAATTAACTTCTGCTCTCTAGATTAGCCACTAGCCACTGAAAGTACTAACCTTTTACACTAATATATCAACTAACTTATTATTTTTCTCTTGTTGCATTTACTAAACAAGTTCATAAAAGTATCATATTTCTATTATCTTGCAATTCAGTTAAATAAAAACTGACCCATCACCACAAAAATTAGTTCACTGATCCATCTACTCCATAGCTAGACATCAATTGTTCGTACTATCCATAGAACTAGCCATTTGCTAGGGCTATAATTGCTAGTAAACACCAAGGACATGGTTCCATGCATTACATCGAAGGCTTCTACCAGCTCTACTGCTCCTAGCCTCCCACGCCCCCACGCCCCTCGTCCTCCTAGCCTCCCACGCCCCTCGTCACAGCAAGAGTAGAATGGGTTCTACTAAGGTGGTGCAAGTAGTATAGGGCCAAGTACAAGCTTTATATAGGGCAGTTTCCTTCAACCTAAAGGAGGACATATGTCCCGTTTCATGATAAGGTGGGTAGGTGGATAGGTTTCAACCTTTCGATCCTATCCATTTCATCCATACATAGAGATATTTGTCTGTCTTCCTCTCCAAATTAATTCAAGAGTTAAAACAGATTGGACACAATTAAATATCACGTATAGTACTATACCTTGCTGCTGATGTTGTTGTTGTCATTTTTATTATTATTAATCGCTATTACTACAAAACCACACTGGAAAAATAAGTTAAACATGGTTGATACACACCTGGCATTCGCTCCAAATACCTGTCGACGTTCTTGGAGGCTACATAATCTCATGAGAATATCCGAGAATTGATCCTCATGTTTCTTTTTATCTATTTATAGATTTGCAATGTAGAAGAAAACACCATTGTTAAATTATTTTAGAAGCAATTGAACTAGCACCCTTCTAAATAACGATGAGAGCACAGATCGAACAAAAAGGCCTCGATTTTTATCTTCCATTTGTCACTGATTTTGCTATTTTATATGTATAGGTGACTTTATTAAAGATGAGTTGAAATTAAATCACCTTTGTCACTCTAATTATGAGAGATGCACTGGTGGAGAAGGGGTTTTTAACCCCGGTTCGTAACCCCTGTAGTCCCGGTTATGCAACCGGGACCACGAATCCAGGACTAAAAATGCCAATCTTTAGTCCCGGGTGAAATAACCGGGACTAAAGAGTCATCTTTATTCCCGATTGGTAACACCAACCGGGAATAAAGATGGTAGAGCCACGTGGTGGGCGCTACCATCTTTAGCCCCGGTTGGTGTTACCAACCGGGACTAAAGATATTTTTTCTTTTTTTTTAAAGGTTGCTGGTTCTGCTAGCTGCTAGCTGCTAGTTTATATATTATGCATATATATGTATAAATACATGTATATGCATAATATATCTATATATAATCTATATTATATTGCACATATATAGTATGTGATAAATACATATTTATCACATATATATGTTCCTTAAATATATGCACTCAAGTAAATATATACTCATATTACTGAAATGTACTGACACACGTGTATACACATCTAAATACATACATTTGTAACAATCTTTCATTAATTCTAATTTCTATTGTATATTACAAAGAAACTTAAGACAAGTTATACATGGGGATCATGATCAATAGGCCTTCTATCGTAGTGGAATTCTCCCGCGGGATCAATTATTTGTTCATTGATAAATCCCATCAATTATTCTTCAACAGCCTTTACAAATTCTTCGTTGGATAGTTTTTCCCTCATGTAAGTAATCTATCATTTGAAAAAAATTGAGATAAAAGTATATGAAGTCAATAAGAAATCGATGGGATAATGTATGAAGGATTTTTACGTACTTCCAGATCCTTGTCACTGTTGATTTGGTGTACAATGCAGTGAATATATTCGTAGACGTAGTAGCCGCACAAGTTATTCCCCTGCTCCTGTTTTGCACACTTAAGGAGAAACAACGAGAGATTTAATGTATTGGTTTTTTCTAGAACAAATTAACGATTCAATATGTTTTCGGAGTATGTACTCACCGGAAAATTAAACCTCCTACCAAGTTTTTCTTTCCAAACCCCGCGGACCAATGTACGGAACTTTGCCCATGCCCTGTGTACAATTGGAAGCTACGATTAAATATCGGAGATCTGCATAGAAGCATTAGGATTGTTCCTAATTACTGTCAGTTGAATAGATGGCATTACCTGTCTATCACTTAAAAAATCATGTCGAAAGTAGACTCCGGTTTATCCATTGAGTCATAGACATGGACTTTGCAAAGTGAAAGGTCGAAGAGAAGAAGGACCCAGTGGAATCTGCAAATTGCGTGAGATAGTACATATGTCACGGTATGAGTATGAGGAAGAAGTTGGTATGAAACAGAAGGACAGTTCAAACTCACGCTATGTTACAGGGCAATAGTATCACGCTATGTTACAGGGCAATAGTATGTAGGTCTTGTAATGCTGCTGCACCAGGAAATGAACAATATTATCCTCTGTTGCCTCCTCAAAGCCCCGTACCATTTCGACATTGACTTTGCGGGGGTCCATGAATCCAATATTGTAAATCCCCTGTTTACGGCAAGATTGAATATCTATTCTACAAAGGATAAAGATATTTGCATCAACTATCCGCACAGTTTAACCATTAAACGGTACAGACAAGGAGCTAATGAGCAAAATTAATTTTGCGTAAAACGATACTTACAGAACCCAGCAGCTGAGCATGGCGACGTCGAGGGCATCTAGTTGGTATACATCAAATACATCCTTGAAGTTGATCCACAGGACATCATCTCCATGATAGTAATCTGAGTTCCTTATCCTTGCTCCAACTATCGTTCTGCCTTTCGGTGAATGTTCCATGTACCATTGATGGAATCAGTACATTTGTGTGGAGAAGGTGTTCACCTGAACAGGCTTGACAAGAGGTTCACCGAGTTTAAATTTATATTTCACATCGGCTTCGGTCGCTATGGTTATTAGTGCATTTCCCACCAGCTGCGCCCTGTTCAGAACTGTCTCTTTCACCCATTGCCTTAGTTCCGCCTCACCGGGTGGTAGCAATGGCTCAACTGATTGTTTCAGTTGCTTTCCGAGCTGATGCACTCCTTTGGTCCTTACTCTTTGTTTCCTAGCCGACTTCGTCATCGACAAGTCATAATCCGAAAGTAAAGCCCTCTTGACCAGTTCGCTTATCTTCTAGAAAAACTTCTTAGCAGCCGGATCTATGGGAGTCTTCTTTTCTGGGCTGCATGGCTTGAAGAACGCCTTCACTTCCGCTCGTACAACCTCGTCCGTCTCCTCGGGAGTGCAGTCGTACGCCCTTTTCTTGAGAGCGGGGAGTTTTGGCTCATCAAGTCTTGGCTTCTTTATTTGTTCTGCGGACTTTGACGGCGCTGGATGAAGTGGGCACGACTTTGTAGCTCGTGAAGGCGGAGCTGACGATGACAGTGCAGGTGGAGGAGGCGGAGGCGGAGGAGCTGATGTAGGCGAAGGAGATGGTGCAGGCGGAGGTGGAGGAGCCGGTGTAGGCGAAGGAGATGGTGCAGGCGGAGGAGGTGGATGTGGAGGAGATGGTGCAAGTGGAGGAGACGGAGGAGAAGACGTCGCTGCTCGTCCGGGAAACACGATGTACCGCTTAAACCATAGTACAATGGCATGGGCTGTGTCCAGCTCGAGATCCTCGAACCCTCGTTCCACCAATTCAACTTCGACATTTGAGTACCCAGGTGGAATCGGTCTGCAATGGTAAGTCCCTAAAGGGTCCACTGGTATGGCCATTCCCGACGCCACCTTCACGAGAATCGAGGTTACTTAGTAATTAACAGATGCATGCATAACCGTTTGCAATTTACAAGACATATATCATAAAACTACGAGGATACCTTCAGTGATATGTTCTTGAAGGGGCTGTGCAGCTCACAAGGTGTCCATCGCGTGATTTCATCTACGGGGTACGAGGGGTCATCGTGAGCTGGCCCTGCTGCACCTTCTATTCCCTGTTCTCCTGCTTGCCCCGTAGAAGCACAGCTGGTGCGATTGCCTGAGGGACTCACCATGATAGGAGGGACAGATGGTTGCACCGTCTGCTGGCTCTGTCGTTCCGCCAGGCGTTGGTCCACCCGTCGTTCGACCTCCTCTTGCATCATTAAGTCCTGCAGGGCGACCCTCTCCTCGAGATATCTCAATTTCGCCTCGGTATCCCTCTTGCTCCTCATCTGGCTGTCCTCTTGAAATCCATATTTCCAAGGTACCACACCTTTTCCTCGTGTTCGTCCTGGATGCTCGGGATTCTGTAGCGCGAGCGTAAGCTCATCCTTCTCTCTGTCAGGTTTGAATGTTCCCTGAGCAGACGCCTCCACTGCTTCCGTAAGTCGGCTTGCTGCTTCGTGGATCGCATCGCCGAATACAAGGGAACCATCAGTGGGATTGAGCGTTCCGCCATGACCATAATACCAATTTCTGGAACGTTCAGGCCAGTTCGCTGTGGCCGGCTCAATACCCTTCTCTATCAACGCGGCTTCCAGTGTATCCCACTTGGGGATTGCCTTCTTATAGCCACCTGACCCTACCCGGTAATGGTACTGCTTCTTAGCGGCATTGGCTTTATTCTTTTCTATTTGTGCTTGCCCGTGCTCGGAGGTCTTGTATGCGACAAACGCATCCCAATGATCCCTCAGCTTAGGTAATTTTTCAAAATCAGGTGTCAGACCCTTCTGGACATAATTCTTGTACAGAGCAGACTTGTACTTCCGGAACTGTTCAGCCATTTTCTTCATTGTCCATTCTTTCAGTCTTGGCTGAGCTGCCTCAGGGACCGTGAATGTCTGGAGCATGGTGGTCCACAGCATCTCTTTCTCCGTACCTGGAAGATAACTTTGGTCTTCCTCGGCTGACCTTGATTGACGCCAGTGGACTGTGCTAATGGGCATGTGATCCCTCACGACCCAACCACTGTGTCCCACGTACTTCCGTAGTATGCCGGCTGGGGCTACTGGTTCGCCATCTGGGGTCACATCACTAATAATGTGTCTGCCCTCTAGCTTCCTCGCGGCACCTCGTTGTCCGCGTGCCCTCTTCTCTCCAACAGCCGGTTGCATTTCACTTTCATCTTGGTTTGTGCCCTCGTTTCCCTCCTTGTTTAGGTATTGGTTGGGGTCCCTTGCTCCTCATCCGCCCAATACTGACTGCTGCCCTCTGCGATCTCGTCCATGAGGATCCATTCTTCATCGCGATCTGCCATCTACAATAATTACAAGACGCTTTGACTTTTTAGTTATTCTTTATAAGTTTGATCAGGACTATAGAAAAACATAGCAGTATATATCTTCAATACAAATATGAAGCACAAGTATAAATATACTTGTATAACTTAACGTTTTTATATACATCAGTAAATGAGAGAAAGTGACTCAAGATATTGGGTGAAAACAAGACCTTGTTCTTTCATGGCAAAACACGGATAATTTCCAAAACAGATATTGTTTTGATACCCATGCATAGGAGTCAAGACAATATTTATTTTAGAAATTACCGGTTTAATTGTGTTTAGTCATGAAAGAATGAGTGCTTGTTTTCAGCCAATATCCTAAATCAGACCCTCCATTTTAACCTCCCTAAAAACTGACCTCCCTAGAGCTATGCACATCCATGCTTACTTAACGTTTTAATATACATCGGTAAATGAGAGAAAGTGACTCAAGATATTGGGTGAAAACAAGACCTCGTTCTTTCATGGCAGAACACGGATAATTTCCAAAACAGATCTTGTTTTAACACCCCATGCATAGGAGTTAAGACAATATTTATTTTAGAAATTACCGGTTTAATTGTGTTTAGTCATGAAAGAATGAGTGCTTGTTTTTAGCCAATATCCTAAATCAGACCCTCCTTTTTAACCTCCCTAAAAACTGACCTCCTAAAGCTATGCACATCCATACTTACTTAACATTTTAATATACATCGGTAAATGAGAGAAAGTGACTCAAGATATTGGGTAAAAAAAGACCTCGTTCTTTCATGGCAGAACACGGATAATTTCCAAATCAGATCTTGTTTTGACACCCCATGCATAGGAGTCAAGACAATATTTGTTTTAGAAATTACCGGTTTAACTGTGTTTAGTCATGAAAGAATGAGTGCTTGTTTTTAGTCAATATCCTAAATCAAACCCTCCTTTTCAACCTCCCAAAAAACTGACCTCCCTAAAGCTATGCACATTCATGCTTAATTTGTTCGATCGTTTCGTTCGTTCGGTCGTTCGTTCTATCGTTCGGTCGGTCGTTCGTTCTATCGTTCGTTCGGTCGTTCGTTCTATCGTTCACGTTCTATCGTTCTTTCGTTCGCGTCCGTTCGTTCGTTCAGTCCTTCATTCTATCGTTCATTCGGTCGTTCGTTCTATCGTTCATTTGTTCGGCCGTTCGTTCTATCGTTCTGTCGTTCGTTCAGTCCTTCGTTCTATCGTTCGTTCGGTCGTTCGTTCTATCGTTCGTTCGATCGTTCGTTCTATCGTTTTATCAAACTTATTTAACTTTAGTAAAATTTATAAAAAGTCAGCATTGTTTTATTTGATAAAATTAGTTCGATGTTCTAAAAATCACTATATTTCTCTATACATTTTATTAAAAATCACTATAAAATTTATTTGACAAAATTAGGGTTTTCCATCCACATACTTTTCTTGAATTAAAAAAATAAAGAACACAGTGGCATGCATATGGCGGCGGGGTGGCGCGGGCGGCGGCGTCGGGGTGGCGCAGGCGGCGACGTCGCGGGGTGGTGGCCGCGCCACCCCAGCGTTGCGCCGGCGTGCATGGCGGCGGTAGGATGTAGAGAGAGAGGAGGGAGGAGGACGTACGGCGGAGACGACAGTGGCAGCTGAGGCGATGGCGGTGGAGACGCAAAGACGACGGCGGTTTCGGCGATCGGCGTGAAACGTCTAAGTGTGGGTGGAGAAGATGATGCGTCCGGCTATTTATAGCCGGCCAACCGGGACTAAAGATATCTTTAGCCGGGACTAAAGATAAGATATTTAGTCCCGGTTGGTTTAAACAACATTATCTTTAGTCCCGGTTGTTTAAACCAACCGGGACTAAAAAAGTTTCCCGCTGTTTCCAAAATTATTATTTGTCCCGGATATGGTTAACAACCGGGACTAAAGATTAACCTATAATTAACATATGACATATTTAAATAGTTTAAAATTGCAATTACATCTTAAATATATATATAATTAACATATGACCTATTTAGATAGTTTAAATCTTCTAGCACATTTCAATAATGATACATAATTAAAACATGACCAATTTAAATACTATTTAAATATAGATAATCACATATAATTAACATATCACATATTTAAATAGTTTAAAATTGCTATTACATCTTAAATATATATATAATTAACATGTGACCTATTTAGATAGTTTAAATCTTCTAGCACATTTCAATAATGATACATAATTAAAACATGACCAATTTAAATATAGATAATCACATATAATTAACATATGACATATTTAAATACTTTAAAATTGCTATTACATCTTAAAAATATATATATAATTAACATATGACCTATTTAGATAGTTTAAATCTTCTAGCACATTTCAATAATGATACATAATTAAAATATGACCAATTTAAATACTATTTAAATATAGATAATCACATATAATTAACATATGATATATTTAAATAGTTTAAAATTGCTATTACATCTTGAATATATATATATAATTAACATATGACCTATTTAGATAGTTTAAATCTTCTAGCACATTTCAATAATGATATATAATTAATACATGACCAATTTAAATACTATTTAAATATAGATAATCACCTATAATTAACATATGATATATTTAAATAGTTCAAAATTGCTATTACATCTTAAAAAACATTGCATGGCCTTCAATACATTATAAATAGTTTGCATCGTCCATACAACAACCTATGTCACTGTTTTCCTCACGTACTTTCTCCTCACTAATGTTCCTTCAGTATGATCGTTGCGTGAGTAAGGGGTGTCCTCCTTTGATAGGAGGATGCTCGGGTCAACCGTAACCGCGAACGGAGGTTGCCCGTCGAACTGATCATAATCTTCGTCAGTCTTATCCTCGACACTGACGATTTTCCTTTTGCCTGGGAGAACCACGTGGCGCTTCGGCTCAACAGGTCCTTTACCCCTCTTTGGTTTACTAGACATGTCCTTCACGTAGAAATACCAGTGAGCCTGACCCACTGGCATCGAAACAGAGGTACCTTCAGGGGTCCATAGTCTAGTTCCCAGATGTCCTCGATGACACTGTAATATGTGCTAGTTGCCCCATCGTATCTCATGGCGTCGATACGAATAGCAGAGTTCTGGTTTATGCTCTTTCTGTCTTGGGCTCTTGTGTAAAATGTATACCCATTGATTTCATATCCTTGGAATGTCGATATCGAGCAAGAAGGCCCCCTCGCCAAGAAGGCTAGTTGTCGGTCAATGGTTTTGATACCCATTAGAGGTTGTCGTAGCCAAGCGAGGAAAGTATCAATGTGATGGCGTGTAATCCATGCATCGGACTTACCGATGTTTTTTGAGCGAACAATCGCCAGGTGCTCCTCGATGTAAGGAGCCACCAATGAAGATTGTCGCAAAACCGTGAAATGTGCTTTACGGAATAAATCGTTGTCCACAGTCATTATTGCTTTCCTTCCAAGAGTCCCCTTTCCCCGTAGTCTCCCCTCATGGCTTGATTCGGGTACACTGATTGGACGAAGGTCTTCAATAAATTCTACGCAGAACTCAATGACCTCCTCTGTTCCATAACCCTTGGTGATGCTTGCTTCCGGACGGGAACGGTTACGAACGTATTTCTTTAGAGCGCCCATGTACCTCTTGAATGGAAGCATGTTGTGTAGGTACACAGGACCGAGAATACCGATCTCTTTCACAAGGTGACATAGAAGATGCGTCATTATATTGAAGAATGACGGTGAAAAGATCATCTCAAAGCAGACAAGACATTGGACCACGTCATCTTGAAGGGCTGTTAAACTGTCCGGATCGATGATCTTTTGCGAAATTGCGTTCATGAAGGCACATAGCTTTGTTATTGTTCCCTGGACATTATCAGGAAGGATACCACGAATTATAACAGGAAGCAATTGTGTCATCAACACGTGACAGTCATGAGACTTTAGGTTTGTGAACTTCTTCTCCTTCACGCTTATTATTCTCTTTATATTCGAGCAGTATCCAGAGGGTACCTTGATGCTCTCTAGGCATTCAAACATGCTTTCCTTCTCTTCCTTGCTCAGGGTGTAGCTTGCAGGACTCAAATAATGACTTCCTTTATCCTTCGGTTCCCGGTGAAGGTCCTCGCATTGTTGCATATGCTTGAGATCGTTACGTGCTTCAAGTGTATATTTCAACTTCCCATATACACCTAGGAAGCCCAACAGGTTGACACAAAGGTTCTTACTAAGGTGCATCACGTCGATTGCGTGTCAGACGTCTAAGACTTCCCAATAGGGTAACTCCCAAAAAATAGACTTCTTCTTCCAGATCGCCGCGTGATCATCTTTGCTCTCTATAGGTTGGCTGCCAGGTCCCTTTCCATATACTACTATCAGATTTTTCACCATAGCAAACACGGTTTTTCCATTACGATGTTTAGGCTTAGTACGGTGGTCTGCCTTCTGTATGAAATGCTTGCCTTACTTCTGTACAAGATGGGTTGCAACAAGGAATCGACGATGTCCCATGTACACAACCTTCCTGCAGTGTTTCAGATACGTACTTTCAGTTTCATCCATACAATAGGTGCAAGCCTTGTACCCCTTGTTTGACTGTCCGGATAGGTTGCTAAGTGCGGGCCAATCGTTAATGGTCACGAACAGCAACGCTCGTGGGTTAAAATGCTCCTATTTGTCCTCATCCCACACAGTAACACCTTTTTTGTTCCACAACAGAAGCAGATCATTAACCAATGGTCTTAGGTACACATTAATGTCGTTACCGGGTTGCTTTGGGCCTTGAATGATAATTGGCATCATGATGTACTTTCGCCTCATGCATAGCCAGGGGGAGGTTGTAGATACACATGGTCACAGGCCATGTGCTATGGCCGCTGCTCATCTCTCCAAATGGATTCATGTCATCTATACTTAAACCGAACATTGCGTTTCGGGCATCTTCTCCAAAGTCTGGAAATGTTCTGTCGATGTTTCGCCACTGCGACCCGTCGGCGGGGTGTCTCAGCATCCCGTCTTGTTGACGTTCTTCTGCGTGCCAGCGCATCATGCTAGCATGCTCTTTGTTCATGAACAAACGCCTGAGCCTTGGTATTATAGGGAAATACCATATCACCTTAGCAGGAACCCTCTTGTTCGAAGGTTGTCCGTCCACATCACCTGGATCATCTCGTCTGATCTTGTATTGTAGTGCTTTACAAACCGGGCATGCTTCTAGGTTCTCGTACTCCTCACCGCGATAGAGGATACAATCGTTCGGACATGCGTGTATCTTATGTACTTCTAGTCCTAGAGGACATACCACCTTCTTAGCTTCGTACGTTATTTCGGGCAATTCGTGTCCCTCCGGAAGAATGTTCTTGACGAGTTTCAATAACTCGCCAAATGCCTTGTCACTCACACCATTTTTGGCCTTCCATTGCAAGAATTCTAGCATCGTACCTAACTTTTTGTGCCCTTGTTCGCAACCTGGGTACAACGAAGTTTTGTGGTCCGCTAATATACGGTCCAATTTTTGGGCCTTCTCACTTTCGCAGCCGTCCTTTACGTCCCGCAACATCTGACCAAGATCATCTTCAGCATCGTTATCTTCAACAGCTCTGTCCGTCTCACCTCCTGGATTTTCTTCAAATCCACCGTATTGATGAGCCCAGTCTGGAATATTCTCGTCTCCTACTTCATCTTCTTCCATTGTAACCCCTAGCTCTCCGTGCGAGGTCCAATAATTATATCCAGGTATGAATCCAGACTCAAACAAATGCGCATGAATAGTTCTTGATGATGAATACTCCTTCTGGTTACTGCACTTTTTGCATAGACAACACATGAAACCCTTATACTTGTTAGCATTGGCCACATTCAAAACATAATGCACGCCTTCAATAAACTCTTTCGACCATCGGTCCGCGGTGTACATCCATTGCCGATCCATCTATACATCAAATAGTCCAATGTTACTAACGAAATCCACACAGTTGAAACTAGTTAAATAGTCATATAATAATTTAAAACATCATTATTCAAAATGAAACTAATTTCTAGAAAAGATCTACAAAGATGGCAACGAGAACGAAGAGAAGTTTACAATTATTTTTAAAATTTTATTAAAGTACTACACATATTTTTTTAAGTACGAACAATATTTCTAGTTATATTACATATATTTCAATTACCTTTGTTTTCAACTTTTTTTACAAGTAATCATACAAAAACTTTACAATAGCCCCATATATTATTCTTTTTTATTATTTGTAAAGTTGAAAACATATCTTTAACGATTTATACTTTTTTTCTAACTATTTTATTAAACTAACTTACTTTTCTATTCTTTTATTTTAGTTTTCTATATTTTCCCTCGGTCATCTGTTTTATAACATATGTATCCAAATTTTCTAATTTCAAAATCAACCTAATTTTGCCTAAACATCTTTTCTCTCTCATCATTTGCTTAAACCTTGTTGAGGACAATATTTTATAGAAACAAATCTATCAATGTAATATGCTAAGCATACATCTTTAGAGAATGGATTTGCTAACCTTTTCGATCTCTCCGATTTGTATATTATCACCAAAAACAAATTTATCAAAAATTTCGGCAGCACCTTCCTTCTTCCTCCTCTTGGCAGCAATGGCTCAGGCTGGAGGAGGAAGAAGAAGTATAAAAATGTATAGCACTTTAGTCCCGGTTAATAACACCAACGGGGACTAAAAATCTAAATCATCATTAGTCCCGGTTGGTGGTTTAGTCCCGATTGTTACCACCAACCGGGACTAAAGATCCCCGGTCCTCTGAAATGGGTCTGATAATGTCAATGGAGGTGTGGTCCCGGTTCGTATTACCAACCGAGACTAAAGATCATCGTGACCCGATATACTTTTTAACCGGGACTAGAGATGTTCCGGTTCCTATTCGAACCGGGACTATTCCGGTTTTTGTGAACCGGATCAAAGATCGCTTCTCCAGTAATAATGGTTTGAAAAATTTGTATGGAATATACTTCTTATCGACACCTCCAAGGTACTATGGATGATAGTTGAAAGGAAACGTATTTTACAAGAGAATGAAACTTATTTGACAAGATATGGGTTTTAGCATGGCATTATTGAAATGGAGACGCATATCACAACAACCTGTCTTTAATATTTTTCTGGTAGATGAGTAGTTTTAAGCCATAATTGGTGATCGCGAAATCTTGAAACCTTTCGTCTCGTCTACAAGACCTGTGATGTATATTCCAAATTTATCTAAATTGACTCTGATAGATGGTTTTCATCGTTTTCCTTAGGACTCGGGCTATGTTACCATCCACGGTTCAAGATCATGGCATCATATGTGGTATTTAAAATTCATGAAGATTAACTTGGCACACGTAAAACAAGAAAACAATTAGCACATGATTAATTAAGTTTTAATTATTATAAACTTAACAAATAAATATATTTGATATTTTAAAGCAACTTCTATATAGAAAATTTTCTCACGGAACCTATCGTTTAATAGTTTGAAAAGTGTGCTAATGGATGCCAAGGAAAAATCTGAATCTTACTCGGGAAAAAAAAAAGAGAACAACGCCATAGTGTCAACATTGTATAAGGCTTTAGGTTATCTCTTATGATGATAAAAAATACTATCATCCTTCTTGATGGGCCGAGTGGTATCCTCTATTTTGTTGGGTAATGGCCTTCTCTACTGGGCCGCAGTCTGATCACGCCAACATCCAAAACAGGCCGAAACGCACCACCGGTTCAGGCACAACGATTAAAACCAACGCGCGCCGTTGGATCTACATATCTTCTCATCGGACGGATCACAGCGAACTCCGGCAGCTTCCGCAATACCCGTTCACGTGGCTCGCCCGGGCCGCGCCAAAGCTTTCCCCCGTGGCCCACCCACGATTGCCGGGCAAGGGGTGGGCCCCGCTCGTCAGCCACGCGTCCCAGGATGAACCCACTTGTCAGTGTAACGTGATCCCCCGCGCGCTTCGAAGCCCTAGCCAAGTAGAAGCCACCGCCGCCGCCTCACCCTCACTCCCCCTCGCTTCAATTCTAATCCCCCCAAACCCCCCCTCCAAACCCTAACCCTACTACGACCTCCCCCTCCTCCTCCTCCGCCTCCGCCGCCGCCGCCACCGCCACGTCCAGCCTCCGGTCGCCTGTTCGGATCGAAGCGGTGAGGATTCGTGCGTCTCCTCCTCCTCGCGTTCTCTGCCTTCAATTCGGTCCGTTTCGTCTCGTGCGTTTCCCTTGGCGCGCTCTGATTTTTTTTTCTCTTTTTCGTTTTTTGGCGCTCTCGTTTTGCAGATGTCGTCGGACGATGAGGTCAGAGAGGAGAAGGAGCTCGACCTCTCCTCCTCCGACGTCGTCACCAAGTACAAGGATGCCGCCGATATCATCAACAGTAATAAACGCCTCTCCAATTTACCTTTGCTATTTCTGTCGTGCTCGAGGTCGTTCTTGTCTGCTTTTTTGCCGGGTAATGGCGGTGGTTTTGCTATCCGTAAGCATGCTAGGGATGTTTGTGCTCTGTATTGTTAGCGTTACCGTGTCTAGCTAAAGATTAGCTACGGGAGTTTGTAGCTGTTTTATTTATGGATTATGTTTTGGTAAGGTAAGGATTTCTGTGATGTAGACGATTTACATGGTTTGGATTCTAGTGGTAGTTTTAGTAGCTTCGTTGAAGAGTAATATGCTCTCTGTGTAGGTTAGTAGCAATTTTCTTCTTCCGTATTGTCACTGGCTCCATATTCTATTCCATGAGTGCAATATTATGTCTGTCTGTGACTGTCGACAAAGCATGTGCATAGCCACAGAGCCACTCACTGGATTGCACAGGGTTGTGCATTTGTGTTTGGCTTGGTGTTTTTTTGTATGGTGTTATCAGAATCACCGGTTCCTCCTCTACGTTCTCCCATGCCTCACTCCTCTATTGTTGCTCTTACATGTATGAGGTGATTATTCTATGTTTTGTTGAGGGGAAAATGGTGCTCTGTTATCCAGGGTAGATTTGCCACAGGGTATTTTTTGTTTTGTTAGCATAGCTGTCTTTAGCTATATAGTTGAGCCAAAAAGGTTGTTTTTTGCTAGGATATTTGTTTTTGCCCAGTTTGCAATTCTGATATGTGATGTATTCGTAGTTAGGTTATGGTATAAACTCTATTATATAAGTTTCAGAAACCAGAGGTTGAGAGGAGTTGCGAGTAATATGTGTTGAGATATTTCCCTTATTTCCTTTGTCCATTCAATTTTGCTGGCACAGTGCCAATATTATTTTGTTCTGTGATTGTGCTTGAATGCCAAATATGTTGTCTTCTATGGTGATACTAGAATTGTAATGCTAAATTGATTTTTATTGGTGAACAGATGCTCTTAAGTTGGTAGTGTCTTTGTGCAAGCCGAAAGCCAAGATTGTTGACATCTGTGAGAAGGGTGATTCTTACATAAGAGAGTAATGAATCTAACTTTGTCTTATCCTCTCTCTCTCTCTCTCTTTCGTTTTACTGATTACTTTATTTTTTCTTTATTGATATCAGGCAAACTGGCAATATCTATAAGAATGTGAAGAGGAAGATTGAAAGAGGTGTTGCTTTTCCAACATGTGTATCTGTGAACAACACAGTCTGCCATTTCTCTCCGCTAGCCACTGATGAGGCAGTCCTGGAGGAAAATGATATGGTCAAAATGTATTGTGCTGTTCTGACCTTTTCAACTTGTTCTTAATCTACTTTGAGCCTTAATGATTCTCTTTTCATTTGACAGTGATATGGGATGTCATATTGATGGTTTTATTGCCGTGGTGGCTCATACACATGTTATCCATGATGGACCAGTCACTGGAAAAGCAGCAGATGTTCTTGCTGCTGCCAACACAGCGGCAGAAGTTGCTCTGAGGCTTGTTAGACCTGGGAAGAAGGTGCACTGAAAAGCGTTGCTTTATTTACTTGCTCTCTTTTTGCAATTTATGCCGTTTACCTACTGTGTCTAGGTCAACTGTGCTTCGTACATCAATGTTTTGCTTGTTTCTCTTACTATGCTATTATGTTTTGCTAGCCACACAAAAACTGTTTGATAGTGAGCTAACTTGTATGTCTTCTCTGCAATGAATTAATTCAGTTGCATGCCTTTGTTTTGTATTAGAATGCTGATCTTGCCAGTAACAAATATTTCTTTTGCAGAACAAGGATGTCACTGAAGCAATTCAGAAAGTTGCTGCTGCTTATGACTGCAAAATTGTGGAAGGAGTTCTCAGCCATCAGCTGAAACAATTTGTCATTGACGGTAACAAAGTTGTACTTAGTGTGTCCAATGCTGATACGAAGGTGGATGATGCTGAATTTGAGGAAAATGAAGTGTATGCAATTGATATTGTCACCAGCACTGGAGAAGGGAAGGTGAGAATAGCTGCTTTTATTTGAAGGACTGTCTTCTGTTTGCCATTTTTTTACATTTTTCTTAATTATGACGCACAGCCCAAGTTATTGGATGAGAAGCAGACTACCATCTACAAGAGAGCTGTAGACAAGAATTATCACTTGAAGATGAAAGCATCTAGGTTCATTTTCAGTGAGATAAGCCAGAAATTTCCTATCATGCCCTTCACTGCTAGGTATGCTACAATAACGCTTACTTCAGATGCACCTTTTTGTTTACTATATTGTAACATGCATTCTGAATTGTCCCAGGGCTTTGGAAGAGAAGCGTGCACGCTTAGGTTTAGTGGAATGCATGAATCATGAATTATTGCAGCCGTACCCTGTCCTTCATGAGAAGCCAGGTACACTTATCTTGTACTCTAGGTGTTGAATACTGTAGAATTTTGGCAATTGTTCTGTCTTGTTTTTTTATGAGATAAGCCTTGGGGTGAGTACAAATCTGTATCCCCCTTTTGAGATCATTTGTGTTTATTTGTACAAACCGCTTCTGTTGATTATTGCTACATTCCATATTTCTCGTTTCTAGTGGTTGTATTAAAGTTGGTTCTTTGTGCAGGCGACCTTGTTGCACACATCAAGTTTACTGTGCTTCTGCTGCCATCTGGTTCACAGAGGGTAACATCGCATTCACTTCAGGAGTTGCAGCCCACTAAATCCATTGAAGACAACTCTGAGATCAAGGCATGGCTTGCTTTGGGGACAAAAACAAAGAAGAAAAGTGGTGGAAAAAAGAAGAAAGGTTTGTCCTGTTGTTTGCAACACAATTCTACTGGCTTTTAGTATTTTAGTTGCCTCACCTGGATGGAACCTTAAACTCACCTTACTACCATTTTCTCATCTATAGGTAAGAAAGGAGATGCAGCAGAAGCAATGCCTATGGAGGAGGGTTCAAATGATGCAAACAAAGAATAACTGATTGTTCTTTTGAATTGGTTCCGTTAGTTTTGTACTTGCTCCACTGCATCTGATGCTATTATATTACATTCAGTTGTGGAAAATCGAGTACTTTTTCAAACTTCTTGGGAAATGATCCGTCCTGCTGCACACTCGTTGTCACATGAAAGCACAAAATGATGATTACCAATCTGTGTGAATGTTGGCCTTCTTCTGTGCTGCTTAACTTTGAGTTAAATCTACTGTCGAGATATGGTGCGATGTCCGGTATTTTGGTACATAGAGGTGGCTGCAGCTTCAAATAATGTGCTGAAGTAAATTTCTAATGGTATTCGATGCAAAAGAACCAGCTATATCTATTTCAGTATTTGCGTTATTTTGTTTATGAATTCACACGAGTTGTCACTTGTCAAGACGCTGTCGGAAAAAATTACTTAGTTGAAAAGTACAGTTGTTAAGTGCAATTTTTTAGATGTTGAATTGGTAATTGTCTAATTTTCTCTTTAGGACTGACGGGGAGTCCGTTGATCTAGCTGAGGCAGGCATAATTCTTTGTTCATCTTTTCTTTTGGAACGAAGAACGTCAGTAGTTGAGACAACCATACATCACAATTCTATGTTCATCTTTTCTTTAGGAACAAGAACAGGAACGTTGACATTTATTTCTTGCATATATTCGACGAAGAGAGATACTGGAATTGATTTCACATGTTAATCTCCAAACCCCACCCACTCGAATACAATTTCGCACCCCACCCACTCGAATACAATTTCGCACCCTCGTGTGAATCGTACACGCTTCACTACGTTTCGCTACTGTCTCCCAATATCAGTTTCTCTATTGGACTCTCTGTTGTTGATGGCCCACCTTTTTTTTTTCCCATTTACTCTCTCCCCTCCCACCATGCATCGCTACCGCGGTATAGTTGACTTCACCACGGTGTAGGGAGGTGAGGGAGGTTACCGGCTAGGACCTGGTGCGGGAAGTCGTCGAGGAGGCGCTGCAGCCAGCAGCCCATATAGGAGCTTGCAGGGAAGGGAGGAGGCTGACTTCTTGTCATTGTTGGGCTGGGGTAAAACGGTGTTGCATTTCTTTGAAATATGTGCATTTTTGTGATTCTTTCGATGTTTCAACCAATGTGTTTTTTGTGTTTCAGTAATGATAGGAAAATGTTTCAACTAAGTTTAGGTGGTGATGTATTTGTTTGAAACATTTTTGTCTAGTGATGAAATATTTCAGTACAAAGTCATGAAAACAACGATTCGTAGTTGTGTCCCACTTTACCATATGCAACAATATACTACTTCATAAGATTAAGGTCTTGTTCGATTATCGAACCATGGAATAGAACATTGGCTGAGGTATTTAGTGACATGGAAAGTGAGGCAGTTGATTATCGCGTGATCAAATAATTATATTATAAATATGAAAAATTGGATTCATTTGATTTCTAAAAAAGCTTCTATAAAATATTATTTATTTCAAGAAAAACGTACCCCCTCTATCTTAAAATATGTCAAAAATAACTCCTTTCTTTAAAAGTGCACTTTTTACTACAAGTATACCTTATACCCACCCTTCACTGTTATCTATGCCAAGCCTAAGACATATTGATGCGGGTAGTATATGTGTTTTACCTATCTCCTTACTAATTATGCTCAAACACTAAAGATTATTTTAGGACGAGTAGAGTATTTTTTAAGTAGCTTGGGACTCATGATAAACAAAACAAAAGAATAGGTCATCTCACTAGCCAAAACAAACGAGGTCTAAATCTTATGGAATACGAGGAGCGCTCCAAATCTAGAATCTGTATCCGGAGTGATAGGTTCTATCAATATTAATCTCAAGCGGAAACATCTATGCCATCGAGTGATCAAAATTAGCCACTACTTTACGGTCTAAATATCAGTTTATCTTACCATCATATACTTCTAGGTATCATATTAGTAGCGACGATCTAGACCATTATTTATTATGCTCTAAGGTCCAAAATCTACATATATTTTTTGTAAATAATAAAATCTAAATGTTACAAAGTATACCTCCATCCCAGAAATATTTAAA
The DNA here is from genome assembly GCA_000573905.2 of Oryza punctata. NCBI lineage: Eukaryota > Viridiplantae > Streptophyta > Magnoliopsida > Poales > Poaceae > Oryza > Oryza punctata. Next base: position 17,768,521 of record CM002492.2, on the reverse strand, counting down.
TGGAATACAGGGGATCTACTCCCTTCATTTCATACTATAAGAATGCTTTGACTTTTTTTTTAAAACCAAACTTCTATAAGTTTTTCCAAGTTTATCGAATAATGTGGCAGCTCTTACAATACCAAATTAGTTCCATTAAATCTAAAATTGAATATATTTTGATTTTATGTTAATTTGGTGTCAAAAGTATTGCTATATTTTAGAGAATCTATCATATACCATTAAGTTTGTTCGAGTTCAACGATTTACCATCTATATTATCGTTTTCTATAAAATACCAGTGACTTATCAATTGTTCTACAATACTCCATTAGCCTGAGTGTTCTTTTCAAAAGTATCCAAAATACCCTTATGAACATAGAAGATTAACAATTGATTTATCTCATTAGAAGTTTCAAAAAATATGAAAACTATTATGTGGCCTCCTTACACAATATGGAAATTTGTATAGAAGTTTCAAGCTTTTACATTTCTATTTTTTGTAAAAAAAATATAACTTATATGTTATATGCTATATAAAATACTTTTTATTGTTGTTTTTAATATAAATCATCTTTTATACACTACATAAGATATTTTTGTGCTATTGTCTCTTGCATAAGCAAATTTTTTCTCATATACCACATATTTTTTTTCTAAAAACTAAATATATCAGAAAAAACATGAAACTTGTACACAAACTAGCTTGTTGTGTAAGGATGCCACATAAAAATTTCATATTATTTTGAAACTTCTGATAAGATAAATAAATTGTTAATCTTAAATGTCTCAAGGGTATTTGGATATTTTTGAAAAGAAGACCTAGCTCAATGGCATATTGTAGAACAATTGATACAATCATCAGTATATTATAGAAAGAGACAACGTCGATGATAAATCGTTGAACTCGAACAAATCCAATGGTATAGAATAGATTCTCTCTTTATTATAAATTTTATCAAACTTATATAAGTTCGACTTAAAAAGTCAAAAATATGAAATAGAGAATCAAATATATTACCACTATATAATACTTCCTCCGTTCTATAAATCAATTTCCTAACTACGTATCTGGACCTAGTCTATCAAAAGATGCGTATTTGAACATAGTATATAAAAGATGCATAGCTAGAAGTTTCTATGTGATAGAGAGATGACTACCTCTATCAACTTCTGATGCATCTGAATATAACCTATATTAAGATATATAGTTAGCAATTGTTTTTTATGGGATAGAGGGATGTCTATCTCTGTCTTAAAAAAATATAATCCTAGCATTCAAAATATAAATTATAGGAAAAAAAAAGTGACTTAGATAAATGGTTGGGATTACGATGGACAAGAAATTTGAATAAAGATTGATTGTAGGAAAAATATTATTCCATTATTATTTAAAAACAAATGAGTAAGTTGTAATATTTTTTACTACGGAGGGCGTAACAAAAAATTAAAAAAAAAACAAGGGCAAAAGGAAATTATTAGTATAGTTGTTTTTTAGCCCGGGCAGCGGCGTAGGTAACACGCAGACCACCTGGTGGGACCCACCTCCGCCGTGGCCCCACCCTCCCCGCTCCAACTGGGCCCCACCCCGCCACCGCTGGCGGCGCCTCTCCCGTGGCTAACAAAAACCCTAGCGCGCCGCCCCCCTCCTCCTTACCACCAACCTCCCCCCTCTCCCTTCCCTCACGATCGCCCTCCCCGAAACTTCTGGAACCGAGAGCATCAGCAGCGGTTACCTCTTCTCCGATGGCGGACAAGGAGCCCGTCGTGGACCGCCGCGAGGACGAGGAGGAGGAGGCCTCCGCCGCCGCCGCGGGCGGCGAGGAGGAGGACACGGGCGCCCAGGTCGCCCCCATCGTGCGGCTCGAGGAGGTCGCCGTCACCACCGGCGAGGAGGACGAGGACGTGCTCCTCGACATGTGAGCCCCGCCGCCGCTTGCTTGCTCTCTCCTCTTCTCCCCTCTCTTGTGGCTCGTGTTTTTTTTTTCTTTTCGGTTCGATCTGGTGGGCGCTGATCCGCGCGATTGTTTGCAGGAAGGCGAAGCTTTACCGGTTTGACAAGGAGGGGAACCAGTGGAAGGAGCGGGGGACGGGCACCGTCAAGCTCCTCAAGCACAAGGAGAACGGCAAGGTCCGCCTCGTCATGCGCCAGGCCAAGACGCTCAAGATCTGCGCGAACCACCTAGGTCCCCCCCCCCCCCCCACTACCACCACTAATTTCCTCCGAATTTTGCCACCCGGATTTGTTCCAGATGTTGTAATCGCGCCTGGGTAGTAGATTCATGTGGCCCGAGAACCTCATCGCTAAGGCTGTGTCGTCTTTGTGTGCAGTTGCTTCGACCACGAAGATGCAGGAGCATGCAGGCAGTGATAAGTCGTGCGTCTGGCACGCCGCGGACTTCGCCGACGGCGAGCTGAAGGAGGAGATGTTCGCAATCCGGTTTGGCTCTGTTGAGAGTGAGTTGTTCGCTCCCGTCGTCTCTGGGCTAATTTGTTCTGTTGTAGTCGTATATACTAGCGTGGTTATCCTTGCTTGGTAGTATTATGTTGGATCATGTCTTTAGCTTTTGTTCATGGTGGCAATAGTAGTTTTCCTATCTGAGATTCTGTTGGACATTGATCGGTTGCAATTTTTGCTTAAGCACAGTAGTGCTTAAGAACATGTTTATTTGGGGGTACTTATGAATCTATTAGTTGTTTCATATGATGTTTTTATGACGAGTGTTGGATAACTAACCTTGAAGGATTTTCGCACGCTTTGGATCGGATGGTGGGATAACATTAGGGGCACCAATTCCGCTGGTCTTCCCTGTCATTACAGTTCTCATTTAATTTTAGCTTAATATATGAGATTTGTAATGTCTCGGCTTTAAGCTTCTGTTATTCGACCATATGAGGTAAACTAGAGATGGGACACCATGATGTCTCTCTGATTATGTTGCTAGTCATGTGGAGAACAATCTTACTGAAACTTAAAATCTACAGAATAATAATGAACTAGACTGGTCCATGGCATTTAACATTCTGTTACCTCATGTTTTGTTTTTTATGTGGTAATAAAGTGCACTTGATACGTAGAATTCCCAATGTATATTTTTGTGTAGCTATCAATCCAGGTACACACTGTTGTGGTAGAACACAGGTTGTTTGCTCTTGCTGGTTATTGCCTTCTTTAGGCATTGTTGCGGTAGAATGTTTAGCTACACCCTGTGTTGTGGTAGAATGAGGCACACATGTTTAGCAGTCATTATAGATAACATTCCTTATGTCTGTAAAGTTGAAGTAGTGAACGTTGTAACTTTCATGTGCTTGTGGGGGCATCTTTTTCTTGAATTATACAATATTATGTCTGTAAAGTTGAAGTAGTGAACTTTGTAACTTTCATGTGTTTGTTGGGGCATATTTTTCTTGAATCGGACGTTTATTATTATGTAGCTACAACATCAGTCTAGTAACATCTGCACGAGCAGCATCATCTTCATCTACCTTGTTCCATTTGTCGCACATATTTCATTCTGTTATTTGAATCTTCTGAAAATTATCTTAATTTAACTGACTAAGATTCCTATTATCTAAGATTGCAAGAAATTCAAGGATTTGGTTGAAGAGATTGCGGAATCACTTGCAAAGACAGAAGGCAAAGAAATCGAGGAAGATTCGTCTGCGGCTGGCCTTCTGGAGAAACTCAGCGTAACTGAAAAGAAGTCTGAGGAAGTGGCAACAAAGGAGGAATCTACCGAAGCAGTCAAGGAGGCTGACACCAAATCAGCTACCACCTCCTCGGAGTAATCAGCAGTGTGTTACCTCCAGAACATTAGTGCTCGGTGGGAAGAGTAAGTTTGTCAGTGCTTCACGTCTATGGAAGTTAAAAGTCGTTAGCCATGAGCTATGCTGAGAACATTTGGGCAGAGTCGGAAGATGTCAGGGTCATCTTTACCTGTTGGGCGTTCACTTATTATTATTTATTTGTTTGTGTATGGTTTCTGCTTAGAGTCGCAGGTTGGCTTTTGGATCAGGTCTGTTCGGGTCTCGCTTTTATCGAGAACTCGAAATGTAGTCCATGAGTAGGACGAGTTGGAACATTTTGGGTACGAGTTACGAGTATCTTCACCGCAAGATGTTATGGATGCGTGCTATTCATATAAATTACATATATCATGTTCAACTCTATCCAGTTGCTATGGGAAAGACGATTATTTCATTTCTATGTCCAATTTGTTATCTTCCTATAACGTCTTCTCGTAAATACTCCGGTTGGTTTGCTTACAATAGCTGCTGTCCAGCAACTGTATATCTTTTTTGTCGTCGTAAAAATGTGAAATCCTCCGGTTGATTTGCTTGCCGTAGCTGCTATCCTGCAACTGTATATCTTTTTGTCGTCGTAAAAATGTGAAATCCTCCGGTTGATTTGCTTGCCGTAGCTGCTGTCCTGCAACTGTACAGGAAAAATGTTGTACGCAACAGTGGTTTTTGAAGTATATTTACGCGTTCGTGATTCACGATTCACGTGCACATTGAAATTTGGATACTTTATATTTAGTTTCAGAATGATTGATATTTTTCTTTTTTTTCCGTAAAACATTGATGTTGTTCAGAGATATAGGCTGGAGCTAGATAAATGTGTTGATTTATGTTATCTAGATTACAGAGTACAGACATGGCAGTTTGTGTTAGTGGAGGGCTAGTAAATCGTCAGAGCGCGCGGTAAGGGCGCATTCTCGATGGATAATTAACGACGGAACTGAGTTTATGAGAATTAGTCGAGAGCACAATGTCAATTAAGAAAGTTTTAAAAATTACACCCTTATTAGGAGATTAAAAAACGTGCTATGGTGCTAGAGTTAATCGATAAAATGTTAGCTACCGAGGGCATGATAATCCATAGCCTTGGCACGATATTCCATAGCCTTGAGCCATTTTGAACTATCGCTGCCGTAATCACGTCCGAATACATTCCATAATACATTTTATTCAGATAATAAACGAAAACCTTGTCTCTACATACACAATTAGATATACATAACCAAATATTATAATAATACTAACATTGTATCTCACAACTGAGAAATAATAAAGTAAACAATACATAAAAGCAACGAATAGCTTCTACTACAGACGAGCCTTGTCACACCAAGAACCGCACAGAGTCAATCTTGAAACGTAGCCCTAACTCGTGCATTTTTCATCCGTGATCCATTTACCTCTGATCTGCTTCTCCTCAATATTGCACATATCGTCGTATAAATCCATTCGATCTAAATATGGGCCCCTAGTGCTTTCGCTTGCCGACTCATCATGTATAAGTAGAGAGAAGCCCCTCCAACATGCCATTATATTCACACATTCGAGTACAAACACCTCAGATCATCGCTGACATTGTCAACCAACCTGCTATTATTCGTCGGTTTTACTCCTCACTACAGTCGTCTTGCTCACCGGAATTAAACCAATTTTAACCAGTAGGCTCGATCAAGCTACCCTTGTTGCCATTAGAAAAGCTCAAGTCCATAGTCCTCACTTCTTGTTGCAGCCACCTCACCCACATCCAAAGAGCACTTCCATGTTTTATAACTAAAGATGATCCTATGTTGCAAAAAATTATCTTAAAAATCTTAACTCGTAAGTCCATGAGTGATGTTTAACCATGTAACTTCTGAACTTCCCAAATGTTAGGTTTCGATTGGTTCTGTCGAGTGTGAAGTTTTTGTAGTTGCTACCTTCATAGATTCCTGTAGCATTGTTATATCTTGCAGCTACCATTGTTGTTCAAGACCTTATTAAATATTGCATCAATAATGTAACAAATTAACATGATAAATAAAATAAAATGTATTAGTGACTCGATGTAAGCCCCCGGTTTTATATACCGGAAACCCCATGTGTATTACAATACCATTCTCTGAATCAGTAGATGGTACACACATGGCACAGTTGTATATCACAAGCTGACATCGTCGTACAGGTTTTACAATATATTGATAATACAAGGGTAGCCCAAATAGGACCCGAATAGACCAAACATGATCGTCAACAATACAAAATACCAAATGAAGTAAATGCGGTAGCAGAAGCGAAGCAGCGGCGATCCATCTTATCCCACACGCATTGACTGGTGAACCTAGGTCCCTGTTCCACTATCCTCGGTAACTCCTTGCCAGCATAGCATATGTACAGAGCGACACCAACACCTTTCTAAAAGATTTAAATAAGCAAAAGTGAGTACCAACCGTACTCAGCAAGCCACCACTATAGAATGCATATAATGTTCATAGGGGTTCAAGGATGGTTGGGTTTATTTGCATAAAGCTAATTTTCACAAATTATTTCACAAGCGTATGACGTAGCAGTTTTAACTGAAAACAATCATTAGGTTGAAGTTGTCATCCACCTTTCCCAAGCCTCGCTTGGTCCGATTTACCCTCGCATCCAATTTTCCACAGTTTTCCACATTACGACCTTCCCGCACATCGGGCAAGGTCACACCTTCCATTCCAATTATATTTTAAGCAATATTAAAAATTAATGAGGCTAGTCAAGAGTAGTACAAGTCCCGGTGCTCATTAACCGCGAGCACGGCTATTCGAATAGTTTAGTTTACTCACACTGCAGTGGATGTATGCTTTTAATCCCGCACTCCGTGACGCACCCAACACATGAGACTTGTCACGGCCCGGTTTTTCAGTTACCCTCGCATGGCGGCACCCGCTCCAAGGACTATGAATCCCCATTGCACCCCCGGCGCCACATTCCTACCTCGAGCCTGTTGTGAGAGGAGTTCTGGCGCTCCCGAGATCTTGGGGAGGTTACATAACAGATCGACCCAAGCGATCTAAACCACAACACTTTATCATCACATCAACGAATATTTAGAACCTACCATGTCTGGGGTGCCACCCCACGAGAATTTCCTAGTCCACCGGGTCATACCCCACTCGAGAAATGCGGTCATACTCTGTTCGTTTCTCGCATAGCTTCTTGACTCGGTCCTTAATTGATCAGGGTCGGCGGCTTACCGTTCCCAGAACCACCCATATCCTTTTCATGCCGCCCCAGTCGAAATAGTTTTGTTTTATTAAGTTTTTGGTTTTCGCAAAGGTTTTAATGTTGCGGGTGGCGCTTATGTCTCCACCCGTATCCGACAAATCACTCCCACCGAGTGATCGCCACATCCACATCCATAGCCATATATTGTAAGTATGGAGTGTACAAACGTCTACACATATACAACGCTAAGCAGTATATATAATTAAATGCGTATAAATAATAGACTCAGGTAACAAAGGTGAATAAGTACATAAAGGTAAACGATATCAAAGGTAAGGCTTAAACAAATGTAGGTACATGTTTCATAATTAGCATGCAATTTTATTTGCAATCAACACATTTATAAAATAGGATCAATATGTTCGAGGAAGGGGGCGTAGTGACTTGCCTCGCTTTAGGTTCGTATAATCTTCGAGAAATCCGCAACAGTTAGAATAATCAGAAAATCCATGCTCAAAGAATAACCAGAGTCCGGCAAACGATTCATGAAAATCACACACAATCCTAAAAATAAAAGGTAATATTCAATACAAACTAATGGTGCCCGTAAATGGATCTCGATTTTAGAGAGATGATGGAAGCTGAGCGGAGTTAATCGGAGTTACGGTTAGGGAGATACGAATTTTTAAAAGTTAAATTGGAAACATCGGATCGAGGGAACGATTTACGAGGATGTCCGGAGTATAGGAAGAAGTTATATGGATAAGGAGATGATTTAATTGAATTTCCGGAGCAAGGAAATTAAATCATGGAATTTCTGGACAAGGAAAAGCATTCATTTATTTTATTGGAATCAAAGAAATGATTTATCAAATTTTACTGAAATTTTCCAGGATAAAGGAATTGATTTAATGAATTTTCTGAACAAGGAACATGGAATTATTGAGTTTCTGGAAAAGAAATATTCTCGAGAATATTTCTTACACTCATTGACATGTGGGGCCAACAGAAGGTGAGGGGGCATAATCGGACTTGATTTACGGGTGACTGTCCTAGAGGAGGGGAGTGGAAATGGACTTTATTCATGGGTGATTGTCTTAGAGAGAGGGACTCAAAATGGACTTGATCCATGTGTAAAATGCACAGTACTCGGAGAGGGAGAATTTATGGACTTTTGGTTCATGTGTAGTGGACTTGCGGGAGGGAGTAATTATGGACTTTCGGTCCATCAAACCGAATGGCCCGAATAAGTACAGGGAGGCATTCTGGACTTTTGTAGATTTTTATCAGTCCAGGGGCCCGTAGAGAGAGAATAAGGGAGTGGGTCCCACGGCGGGTCCCACTTCCTTTTTCTTTTCTCTCTTTTTTTTCTTTCTTCTCTCCTTTTCTTCTCTCTTCTTCTTCTTTCCTGCTTCTTCTCTGGTTCTTTCTTCTCTCTTCTCTGCCTCTCTTGTTCTCTCTCTTGCTCACCATCGAACGGAGGAGGGGAGGAGGCACGGCGGCGCCGGCCGGCCGGGGAGGCGGCGGCCGGGCGCGGCCCTGGCGCTGCTGCTGGCACGCGCGCGCGTGGTGGCCCGGCATGGCGCGCTGGCGGTGGTCTGACGGTGCCGGCGCCAGGCAGGGTGGGGGAGGAGGCGCTGCGGCGCCGGTCGGCCGGGGAGGCGGCATGCGGCGGCTGGGGCGCGCGACTCGGCAGGGGGAGGCAGGGGGCGGCGCGATGTGGCCGGGCGTGGGTGGTGGTCGGCCTCGGCGTGGGCAGTGGTGGGGGACAGGCGGTGCCGGCGCGGGCTGTGGCCGGCAGGGGCGGCGACACGGCTCACGCAGCCGGTGACAGACGGCGAGGGTGGCGGCCTGGCGCGGCGACGCGGGCGGCGACCTGCCGCGGTGGCGTGGGCGGCGGCCGGGCACGGCTGGCGCTGGCGCGCGTGGCGGCCTGGCACGGCGCGCTGGCGGCAGCCTAGCACAGGTGCCCGGCAGGGGCAGCGCATGGGGGTGGCGGCTAGGCCGGGGCGCGGTCGGCTGTGGCGCGGCTTAGCCGGGGCCGGTGGCTAGACGGCGCGCGACGGCGGCCGGTGGCTGGGGCGGCGCCGACCGGTGATGGCACGCAGGGAAGGTTGGAGCAGCGCACGGCTGGCGGGCGCCGGTGACTCGGGCCGGGGCAGCGGCGCGTCCGTGGCCATGGTGGTTTCGGCGCAACGCGTGGGGCGGCCGGCAGCCGAGCCACGCGGCGCGAGGAGGGTGCGGCGATGTCCATGACGGTGGCATCGACACAGCGAAAAAGAAAGACAATGAGGAGGGAAAAACAAAGGTAGGAGGAAATGCTCACCTCGCGGCAGCCGGGTAGCGGCACACCGAGTGCGGGCGTCAGGGTGCGGCTTGGCTCGCGGTTCATCCTCGCATGCCAGTCACTCGAACGCAGTCAGAGAGGTTTGTTCTTTTAAATTTTAGTTTCAATTTTAGTTGATTATGTCCAAGGTTTGAGTTCTACCGTTCTAATCGTTCGTTCGCTTGTTCGTGCAAGGAAGTTTACTGATCGGCGCGGTAGCCAACTCTAATCCCCCTTGCCCAACCGAGGCTCGTCTCGTGGCCAGCCGCAGCGGAGCAAGTAGTGGAGCGGCTGCTAACGCGCATGGTGGAGGATGGCAATGGTAGAGCAAGAGCAGGGAGAGGAAGGAGGGTAAGGGAATGGAGAGGTGCAGGGGCGTTCAGGTTGTGGCGGCGTTTTTATAAGGTGGTGACTGCTTGTGCATGGAGGCAAGGTGAGCTTTTCTTTGTGGTCACGGCTTTGCTCTTTCGGTGTGAACCCTTCTTCATGTGCTGCATGAGTTTGATTGAGGGTTTGTGGATTGGGTGCATGGTGCAGGGATGTTTGCTGTAACGTGGTTGAGTGGGTCCCAGGCATTTGATGGCTGCAAATGGTCTCAATGTGTGTTGTGTCTTACAGACATTCCATCGAGCAGGTTGGATGCATGTGTGCTGACTGTTGTGATGCAGGGGGAGGCAAAGTGGACTTTTGGCTGAGAAGGAGCGATGGAGTGGCTGGCAGTGAGAGAGAGGCCTAAGTGTAATGGGCTCTTTGTAATTTCCTGGGAGAATCGTAATTCGATATGAATTGGCATTTGAATTTTGACTTTATAATTGGACTGTTATTTGGGATATTTGAATTTGTAGCTGGACTGTATATATGGACTTTTGAATTAAATTTGGATGTCGTGGTTGGATTGTATAAATGGGACAGTCGATGTTGTGGTTAAATCGTGTAAATGGGCTCATAGGTTGTTGGATTTTTAGTTTGGATCCAAGCGAAATATCTAATTTATTTCGGTCGTTCAGTCGCTTGAGAATTAGATTTAGGATTTTATTTCGAGCGTCCTGACGGTACCGTAAAATGAATTTCTAGGACGACGTATGGCATTCAAATCCAACCGTCGCGGTAGAAATAAAATCAGTGATACTCGAATCGACGCGTGATAGATGGATACATCGATCGATTATAAATAATTGGGGGAATTACTGGGTTTGAATCGATTGAGTGGTTAAAATTTAGCCGTAGGATAAGAGTTTGCGAGAGGGATATTATTGCGGTAAAAGCGAAGAACTTTGGGACTTTAATTAATTAGCACCGAAGCGCTAAAAGAAACAGACGGATAGGATGAAGAAAGAGAAGGATGTCGGACAGAGGCCAACCTTTTAAGGAAAAGAATTTAATCGAGATCTTTTGGCACACAATCTACATACACCAATAAATAATAAATACTAACAAGCAAGCTAAAATTATGCCTGAGGGTTTTTAATATATAGAGAAGGGTTTTTCGAAAATAGTTGGCATATACAAAGATTAGGATATCTCGTAATCATAGTTCCTTAATCATAGTTCCTTGAATAAATAATACTTGAAATTAAATATCGACATATTCTCAGATATTCGTCTATTAGCCCACGCATAAAAGAAAAACGACAGATCGAAATAAATTAATCCTGGCATGAATGTATTTTGAAAAAGATTTTTTTATTATTCAGAATTTTTATTTCCATATTTTAAAGCCTGAAAATTGTTACACTCAATCATGCAATCATGATAGTAAGTAATAACAACTTCGATAAATATCGACTAGCTTCATCGAAACATTTATTTTTAGACATTATGTATTTTACTACTTAATGGAAACATAACCATTAAAATTTTTGTTTATAAGACAAAATCTTCCACTTCAGTCCAGCCTGATAGTTATCTTTTATGTTTCTCTAGTAGAAAATTTATTTTCATCCAAAATATTTTGTCACTACAATAGTATAGTTGTATCACGTATTGACTATTGCATAGGTTATGCCAGGGCGGATCTTACCACTATGTCATGCTATGGTGGCTGCCATAGCTAACCAGCGGCGCTAATACCCCCATCTCTTGCCTCCCGTAGCTCTCCTCTGGTTGGAGTAGCGATCCATCTGCATGTTGGATGCCTTGCGAGTGCTTGGAGCCAATAAAACGAAGAACATCGGCGAGACTACTTTTTAGGATTGTAAAGACCTATCCGTGTTAGCCCCAGCATCCATTTGAAATTAACTAATGTGCAACACCATCCCATTCTCCAGTTTGCTGTGCAAGCTTAGGCAATAACGAAGCAAATCGATACAACCAGTCGCCTGGGAACGCTGCTGCTAGCAGGGGAGCAGTTGAGGCATGCTCGTGCAGCAGATCACTGGGCTCCGCCGACCAGTTGACTCGTCCTTGTCCCGATGATAACGGCGTCAATAGCCAAAAGATGAAGCATTTTAACAGCAGCCGAAACTATAAGTATTTTTGGTGTAGTTCCTTTTTCCTCTTTCGTTGCAAGCCAAATGTTATACCATTGAATGATTTAGTTCTTCAAGATTCATTGTCCTACTACTATTCCATATAGCTCTGTAACGTGTCTCCCCTATGGTTTCTTAGACGGGGTTTAATGTCACGTCCAAAGATTCGCTAACCCGAATTCTAAGCAGAATGTACATTCAACCCCCGTTCAGGATCGGTCAGGGTACACAAACGATAAAGTTGACATACAGATTCATATCTTACAAACACCGTAAAAATGTCTTACATGAGTGCAGCGAAAAAAGATAAACAAGCTATTATAGATAACTAGACGCTCGCAGCGTGGCGACACCAATCCACGGGTATCCTCGACGGCAGCCACAAGTCTACTCCTCCGAATAGGCTTAATTAGAAATGTATTTCAACTCTAGAGTGGGGAAAGATAGAGTAAGACTGAGTACTACCCACTGTACTCAACAAGTCATACCGGAATAAGGAAAAATAATACAAGTAATACCAAAGGAGGCTGAAGGGGCTTGTTTGCATGAAGTAAGCATTTAAAGATAATAGTTGAATGCAGTAAAACAGTTGAGTTAATTAAGCAAGATTAAATCATTATTATCCAATGCTACCCCACGTTGCAACAGGCAACCACCGCCTAAACTACACCAGTTCCATTAAGTCAAGTTATTAAAGGCATGACTAATCACGGTGAATCTGGTTAACCGCCCATAACCGCGGGCACGACTATTCGAATAGTTTTACTCTGATCAGAGGCGTACAACTGTACCCACAAGACACAGCCCCACGACATGTTACCGTGCACCGGCACACCACCACGATATACCGGAAAGGGACTGTGATAGGACCCTTTGCATAACCCTTCCTAACCAAGCGCACCACACCTCAGGTTTCACCCCCACCTTTTAGCCAAGGCAGGCAGCCCCCTCTCATGCCTAGGTGAATCCGGAAGCCAATCAATGAGTAAACCTCCGCCGACCCAACCCCATCACGCCCACCCTTGCCTGGATGCATCAGCTAGGAAAAGCTACACTACAAGCCTAGCCGTTGCGCTGGCTTGTGGAAAGCACGGTAATTCTTCCAGGGTTTCCCGCGAACCAGTCCTTAATTGCTATGGGTGCGACTAGCAAAACCACACACCCACATCCCACCACTTGTCATGTTTTAGTTTAATTAGTACCATGGTGACACTTAAATGAAAATAACATTATAGGGACTGCTAAATAATTAGGTGAAATGACCCCCTTTAGTGTGCTATTTGATCTAAGCATGGCTAAGCATTTTCTAAAGTAACTACTTAAATTATTTCTCAAGCTATCAAAGGAACAGGATAAATCGAAACATAAGGCTATACAATAGGTAATTGAGCCCATAAATGACATTATAAAACAATGCAATATGTAGAGAAAAATAAGACATTTGCAATTTAGGCACAATATGCTCAAATAAAACGCATGACTTGTCTTGCTCTTGCGCTGGATCGACCTCTGCAACAACCTCGAACTACACAGGTGCGTCGGAATTACCGGAATCTAAACAAAAAACAAAGCACAAAAGCAAACAGGCTATAAGTCCACTGAAACATGGAACAAAACCATTTTTTTAATGGATTCTTCGCATTTTTATGAATTTTCTGCAACTCGAATGGATTAAAACGGAGCACGTATGAATTAGTTATGAATTTTAGAAGATTAACTGTGTTTTTCTATCAATAGAAAAGTCCTTATTTAATTTATTGCGCAATAATCCTCAGCGCGGCGCCGACAGGTGGGTCCCACCTGTCAGTGGCACGGGGCCCTGGTCCACGGTGGACCGAGTGCACGGAACCGGCGAGCTTGCGACGTGTCACGTGGTGCACATGTGGCGCCGACGTGTCGGCCACGCGACGGCCACGGGCAGCAGGCGAGGTGGAGAGGGAGGTGCGGGCGATGGCCGAGCGGGCGGCGGCGCGGTGGCGCACAGCAGCGCGAGAGATAGGAGGGAGAGGAGTCCTCACCAGAGCCGGGGAAGATGACGGTGGCGGCAGCGGTGCTAGAGGGCACATAAGCGGACGATGTTTGGGGGAAAAGAGAGAGGGGAGTGTGGGGAGGGTTTTTATAGGTGGCTGGGGAGCTCGGGGTGGCTGATTGAAGCCAGATTTCTCGCCGGAGTGGGAGAGTGGAGAGAGGAGAGAGGAAGCCGGGATTCGGTTTCGAATCCCGCGCTCCACGGTGCGGCACGGGCGGCGCGGAGTAGGGGAATGGGGAGGGTGGCACGGGCGACGCGGGGAGGCGGGCGGCGCGCGCGGGTGATGCGGGGGAGGTGGGCAGCGACGGTTGCGGGCGGTAGCCGTGGCGGGGCGGCGCTCGAGCGGTGATGGCGGCCGATGCGGGGCGCGGTCGAGCGACGCGGGTGGCGTGGCAGCGGGCCAATCAACTGGAGCTGAGGGACGGTCCCGGTAGGTGGGCCCCACCTATCGGTGGCCCGGGTGGCGCGGGAGGCAGAGTGGACTTGGGCGCAGCGGGGATAGAGGCGCGGCCGCGGCCGTGGGCCGGCCCGCGGGGAGAGAGGGGAAGGCGAGGAGAGGGGAGGGGTGGACTAGGGCACCGGTCGAGTGAAAGGAGGAGGGAGGGAGGGAAAAAATAAAAAAAGGAAAAAGGAAAATGAAAGAAAAAGGAAAATGATTTTCCTGGGATTCAATTATTGCGGAGAGGGTTTTTAATCGGTTAAAAATATTTTCGAGGCTCTAAAAATTTCACTAAAAACCCTGTTAATTATTTTAACATGGAGAACTCAAGAAAAATTCCACCATGCCACTTCCATTTAATTAAATGCATTTATTAATTAGGGTTTTGCTCTAGGTTAATTAAACAATTTCTTTTAGGTGATTTATTTGATGAATTTAAATCTAGAAGGGGAAACTCTAGGGTGTGACATTCAAACACTTCTAGGTCATGTACTCATGTGTCACTCTACCATAGCTTGAATTTAAGGCTGGTTTTGCTATTGGGCTATGCAATCTAATACCATTATAATTAGGTGAAACCTTATGTGTTGTTGCGGGAATTTATTATGATAATAATAAATAAAAATAATATGTAAAATAGCTAGATAACCTAGGTTTACATAAGTTGATGTGGTTTATGATAATTTAAATTTAAATAGTATATAGAATGATGATTTAAATATAAAAGTAAAGTGATGTGACTTTATGAGAGAAAAAAATGAGGGAGATAATTTGGACCATAAATTAACCATCTAAGAGCTAAAAATAATTGAGGTGATATGACTTAATGAGAGAAGAAGATGAGAGATAATTTGGACCATAGATAAATCATCTAAGGACTCATAATAATTGATGTGATATGACTCATTGAGAGAATAGAGAAATAACATTAACTAAGTGAGGATGAATATAAGTATAAAATATATTATAAAAAATGATGGAGATATATATCAATATTATGTGAATTATGTAGGATAATGATTTAACATGCTTGCATTTTTAAAGCCTTTAAAATTTAATAAATTATAAAACTATAGATAATATAATATGCTTGTATGATGTTTTAACATAATAATTGTTAGTGGGTAATGATGTATTTTCTTAGGATTTAGTTCGTAGCAATAAGGAAATTATGGAAAAAAAACCGAATACACAGTACATGATGTCATCTTAATGTTTCTATTATACTAACCTAGAGAGATTGAGAGAGGGGGAAAGCTAATCCGGACCGTAACGCAGCTAACGCTTTATACTCTAGGAGTACACGCTTTGCTGAGTTTGCTCTACACCGATAAATACACACATATATACCGCCGCGGCGGAGGCGAGAGAAGCAAAAATCCCCGCCCACTCAGCCACTGCCACGCGGGCCCAGGTCCCATCTGTCATCCGCACGGCCCCACCGCCCATAACTGGCCTGGTTCCCCTCCCCCCTCCGGTTCAGAGCTGTCAGACCGACCGGCGACCGACCCCACCTTCCCTCCTCCGCCTTCCCCGAAGCCACGCTTCGCGAAGCTCGCTTCTCTCTCTCTCCCTCTCCGGCTCGACCTCCTCCTCCTCCGCGTCCTCCATTACCGGTAGCTCGGAATCCGCCGCCGGCCTCCTCCGATCGCCGCCCCCTCGCTGGGCCCGGAGATCCGGATCCCCGCGGCGCTCGGTAAGCCCTAGAGCTTCTTCCCCCCCTTTCCTCCCCCAAATCCGATTCGGCCGAGCTTGCCGGGCCGATTCCGGTGTTCGCACTTGTGGGGGCGGCTGCTGGAGCTTCGGGGAAGGGGGAGCTTGGGTTCTCTTTCGCGGCGCCGCGTGGCGGTGGGTGGGTGGGTGGGTGGGTGTGCTGATCCGCGCACGGGGATTGTGCGTGGGATCCGGCTGGAGAAGCTTTGGGATTTGGGTGGAGGGCTGTGTCTGTGCGAGAGGTCGTGGTGCGTTCTGGGTCGTGCCGGAATTGGTTGGATCTCTGGGTGAGATCCGTGAGGAGGGGGCGATGGTGTGCGTGGATCGGCCATGTCGTGCTAGGGGTCTCGTAGCTGCAGCGTGGAGCCGTGGTTTTGCTTTGAATTTAGGTAAATTCTCGATCGTAGTGTGGAGATGTAACAGTTGGTGGTGGCGACGCTTGGTTTGATGAGTGGAGAGCAATTCTGATTGCTTCATTTTGAGCTTTGGTAGCTTTATTAGGTTATTGTTGGCCGCGCCATGGATCATGGCTTTGAATTGGTTGCTCCCAGAACTTTGGATCAATTCGGACTGCTGTCCTTTTTCTGTTGTAGCACGGTAGTATGTGTCATTTGTGGGTGCATTTCAGTTGGCGACGCGGGTGGTCGAATGGTCTTTGGTTGGTGCTATAACTAGTCTGAAGGAGATGCTAGTATCTTTGTTGATCGTTGCTTGGCCATATGTGTTGTCATCTGTGGCATGATTAAGCAGATTTGGTGGAAGGTGACAATGAAGTAGATATCTCACTGAGATGTTTGCCGAACTTTGAGTCCTCTAGTATTCACGCATAGTTCGTCAAATTTTTCAAAGAATAAAGGTTGTCGCATTTCACCTAGCTTACTGCAACTTGTTTGAGACTAAATGCTGCTGCTGCTGCTTTTGTTGTTGTAGAGCTGGTTGCATATCTTAATAGTTAATACTATGTGTTATTGCATTAATGTAACACGGGCACTGTAGAATCTGGCAACTTCAATTGTTTCCTGATTTATGTATGTTCGGCTTACTGAATGCATTTGATGTCTTTGCAAATTATATTAATTGATCAATATCCGAAAACAATTTTTGGTATATTAATAGAAAAACATGAAAAAAATAAGCTATCACGTACTTGAACATTTACATTTGAAGAAAGTGGTGGTATACTTTTAAAAGCTAGATTTTTTGTTTGGTAAAAGCTATTATTTTGTAACGTACTCTGGCCATACAGACAACTGTGGATTGTTCTGAAAATTTAATTCAAGTTTTATTTGTGACTTACTGTGCCTTCTATAATGACAGGTATTTGTTTGATTTGAGATTTTCCACTGTGCCTCGGACATTTGAGTTCTATGGTTGCAAGATGAGGCTGTTGTCATTCTTTGGAGACATTTTGAACTTGTTAACGGTCTAAAGGTTTGTCACCAGCAGGGTGATGGCGTCTAGTACAAAATCTGACTTGATGTCTGGTAGTCCTGATGGGCATGGATACTTCAGTGGGCAACGTGGACTGTATTCAGCTGCTTCGTTGGAAAGGTCAGGAAGTTTTCGTGAGAGTGGTGATAGTTATGCAGCATTCCCAGTATCGGGTTCATCAAGGTCACCAGCAGTTGACTCTGCTACTCTGCTTCAATCACTTGCCATGGACTTGCGGACAACAACTTTGGAGCAAAAGACATCTCGGTTAGATGTAAAAAAATCAATAAGTTCGATTCTTGGAACTTCCCCCGAAGAGTCAACATCAACTGCATGCACAGGACGGAACTCATCTCTTCCTTTTGAAGAGATTAGACGCATGAAGAATAATCTTAGTGACGTCTCAAACAAAGCTAGGTATTATTTTATTACTCTCTACATTGTCTTGTGAGATTAACTTAACCTGTGAGATAGGGTTGCAAACACTGGATCACTACGTACTTGATTGAGCAACCATCTCTATTATATATATAGAGGCAACTTTTATTTGTGGCTTACTATTCTTTGATAATGTTGATTTTACCCTTCTAAGGGAAGATTATTGGGGGGAAAAAAATCTCAGATACATATGGATTGCTATGCAGACTATATTTGCTTGAAACTATTAGAACATGTATTCAATTATGAGTATCTTTGCAGGGAAAGATCTAGAGCTTATGGTGCTGCTGTAACAAAGATTGAGAGATGTTGCCCGAATATTTTGCGGAAGCGTTCCCGAGGAGATGGTTCATCAAATGAACGATCTACTGCATTGTTGTCTGGAGGACTTATATCCAAGATGGCCCCCCAAGGCCATCTAAATGCAGATGACACAGAACTGGTATCTCCGAGAGGAGAAGAGAGGATAAAGAATGCAGGACAGAATAGGAGATTACGCACATCCATGGCCGAGGTTATGCTCACATCTTTATGTATCATTGTAGGGTACTATTGTTGTGATAATGTGATGTTATGCTTCTGAATAGGTTAGTTTCGACAATTGTCAGGTAAAAAGAATATTGAATGTTACGTAGCATGTATTGCTCACCTAAGCCATAGGCCTGTTTTGGCCTTGTTGTATTTGTTTGTGCTTTTCTTTATTGTTGACTTTGTTTTATTCATCTGTTTTTCTTGTTGACTTTGTTTTATTCACCTGTTTTTCTTGTTTTGGGATGCAGCCTGTAGCTATTAGTTTTAGCACGTCTAATGTGATAACATTTTCATTGTCATTCTTTACTTGTATCTATACTTACTGTGCACATAATCATGATGGTTTGCCATTTCTTAAAACTTTTACTAGTTTGGATTGTTCTCAAAACTGATTACCACAACTTATTACTTGTTTACTAGATGGATGCAAGGACCACTGGTCTGTCAAGGGGACTGGGGTCTACTGATAGAAGCGCAGATCCTGGCAAAATCACCGGTGGTGGTCCAGCAGTCTTAGAAGAAAAAAATAGAGGGCTAGCAACTGGTATTGATGGTTGGGAAAAGCCAAAGATGAAGAAAAAGCGTTCTGCTATTAAGGCAGATGTTTCAATGACTGGTCCTTCAAGAAATGTTGATGTAGACCGGGAGCAGAAACCAGGGATGCAGCACAAATTTAATAATGAAGCTAGGGCAAGAATGACAAATTCCCCTAGTTTTAGGTCAGAGAGTCTCATCCTTTTCTCCATGTTTTATTGTTTTGATTCTCTGTTGTTGCAGACCTTTATTCTGTTTGATCTTACATCATGGACAATCTGACCTTGCATACTGCATAGACATGATAATTGTGAAACATATTATCAGGTTATTTTGTATGTAAAGTTTTACAATCTGACTAGGCTTTTCCTTTCTGGGTAACTTTTATATTGGCAGGTCTGGAACTGTCTCATCTGTCTCGAGCATTGGTAAATCAGATTTACTTTCTGGACAAAATGGGGTTGGTCGATCCTTAAGTAGGAGTGATCAAGACAGTGGATTCCATCCTACTAACAAAAGGGATCGTCAAGCTGTTTTAGATAAGGAAATATCAGCTCCAAAAGCTCATAACAAGTAAGATGTGTTCCTTCTCCTCATTCACTATTTTACAATCTTGTCTAAATTCATTGCTTGTCAGTTGCCACGGTAAGCTTAGGTTGTAATTTCCTGCTGCATGTTAAGACTTAATATTTGTATAGTATGTGCTTATTTCTACAAGTAAAAAAAACACATGGTATCAAATGCACTGAACTTTTTTTTTAGGCCCAATGAAGATGATGGTGGTGCCAATGTCACTGCAGTACCAAAGGCAAATGGGTCTACTAGGGGACCCCGTTCGAATTCTGGTTCATTACTGAAGTCATCGCCAAACATTCATAGATTGCAAGCTAATTCTGATGATTGGGAACATCCCTCTGGCATGACTAAGCTTAATTCTACTAGTGGATCTGGCAACCCCAAACGCACAAAGTCTACACATTCATTATCCCCTCCCACCCAATGGGGTGGGCAGAGGCCTCAGAAGATATCACGTTCAGCAAGAAAGTCAAATTTAGTCCCTATTATCACAAACACTGATGGTCAATCAGTATCAGGTTCGCTTGAAAGTCCCTCTATCAATGAAGAGTCTGCAGGTTTACCTAGGCGTGCTTCTATAAATTGTTCGCAACAAACTAGACGGGGGGATCATGGTCTTTCAACTGGATCTGAGGGTGATGAATCTGGTATTGCTGAGAAAAAGTTAAGGGACAAAAGCAAAAGGGCTGGGGAACTAGATGACGGGCACTCTGGTTTTCAAAAGATAGCAATGCTTGGCCATCCTTCCAAAAGGAATAAGTTATCCGCTGATGATGATGTTGGAGATGCTGCACGAAGACAAGGAAGGATCGGACGAGGTTTTACTCCAACCAGGCCCAGCACCCCTGCATCAATTGACAAGCTTGAAAATGCTCCAACTACAAAACAAAGAAGTGTTAGGACAGTCTCTGAGAGAAATGAAAGGTGATTTCTTCAATTAACCAGCATTCCAATCGACTTATCATTTTTTCTTACTGTGATTATTTTGTTCAGTAAATCTGGAAGACCGCTGATAAAGAAGATGTCGGAGCGCAAAGGCAATGCACGTCCTAGACATATAAGTAGCAATGCGCAGTTAGACTCTCCTGGTAAGTTCTTGCCATACTAGTTACATGGCTTCCATTCTTTGTGATCATGATGATGATTTCGTACCGTTAAACTTGTTCCATTCACTTCAGTGCAATCGGAAGATGATCATGAGGAGCTCCTTGCTGCAGCAAATTCTGCTCTAAGTATTGGTTTCACTTATGACATCCTTCCATTTATCTAGATATATTTTCTGGAACTAGTTGAATAATGATTGGTTTATTGCAGGATCTGCTAATTCAAGCCCATTCTGGCGGCAGGTTGAACCATTCTTTAGTTATCTGACGACAGAAGATATAGCCTATTTAAGTCAGCAGGTATTGCAGGGTCATCTCATTTTGTATCAGAAGATGTACGATTTTTCTCTGCAGTAGAGCGGTTGGTAGTTTTTGATCAATATTTCATTTGCTTAGATCCATTTATCGGATGACTCCACCACGAGCAGGTCAATTGAAGGTGATGAAAGTCGGAAGTACAAGGTACTTTATAATTCTTTTGAGCACCTTTACTGCAGGAATATCTGAAGTTTGTCTGGTTAGTTATGCAGTTGCAGATAGTTGAACTGTATAGAAGTAGTAGAATGCATGGGGTGTTTGATGGCTTGATGCTCACTTTACCATGGATAACTACTTATTTTCTTCTACTTCTATCTGCTTCTTTCTTTGGGTTCAGTTTATTATGCTGAGATTTTTGGCTCTTTCAGGGTAGTCTTGAATACATCTCACAACCATCAACTCCGGCTGGTAGCAACAAAGATGACCATAGCGCTCTTCCAAATGGGTATACCCTGAATGAGATAGATAATGATGTAGGGATTGCATGGGAAACAAGCTGCATTGAACCTATCCTGGATCAAATTGTCCAAGGAATTGGGGCGCGAGGAGGTGCATCAGTTGGCCAAAGACTTATGCAAGCTCTGATTGATGAAGACAAGGTTGATAATATTACCAACAACATTTACAGAAGTGAAGCATATCCATTTGATACACATGAAATTCATTTTGAGGAAGGAGGATGGAAATCTCATTCACAGGGTTATAAGTTGGAGTCTTTAATGAACTTTGAAGCTGCAGGGAAGGCTAATGGTTTGATGTTAGATTCTGATTGGAAATATCATGATGAACTGTCACATAAAAGCAATAACGCCATGGAGAAGGCCAAGGTGTGGCCAGAGTTTCAGTACAGTGAGATGTGCTTCAGTGATAGGATCATCATTGAGCTAAGTGAAGTTGGTGTATCTATTGAACCTGTGGTATGTGTTGTTTCACTGTTCAACTGTATCGTTCTGTACAACAATTTTTTTTTGTTAGGCTGGTATAGAATTTCGCGTTGCTTGAGTTACATTTTTTTTGCATTTGTATGCATTGTTTGTTACAGTTTATTATTTTATTTTAATCTTTTGCTTTTGGGCAATAATCAATCAGGTAATAACTTGGAGATTATCACAAGAGGTTGATACTAATTCTATTATCATGGATTATGGAATATATAAATAGTTTAAAATATTTAAGTCTTGAGGTTTCTTGTCATTATTTAGGTAGTTTGTTGCTTTTTATGGGCTCTGTATTTCCTGTGATTGTTAAAATGTTCGGGGAAATTGGATACTTCTCTGATATAGTCTACAACCATATTATATTTGGTAGCACGAGTACACGATCCAAATAAGAATATGAATAGGGGATGAAAAATGAATGCTAGATATAGTTGTCTAAGTGTTTAAATATGGGTATTAGCCATTTGGGTTTAGTCTGATATATATGGATGACGAACTATTGTGCACACTGGCACATGACTACAATCTGAAATTGTTAATTCCATATTTATCTATGTTCTCTTAAGATTTACTCCCTCCATCCCAATATGTAGCAACCTAGGATGGGTCTAGGACTACGAATCTGGACATACCTATGTCCAGATTCGTAGTCCTAGACCCATCCTAGGTTGCTACATATTGGGACGGAGGGAGTAAACAATTTCTGTTGGTTTTGTGAATTAAAATGGATCATATATGTTGCACTACATCCCTAAACACGTGATAAGAATAGTTTTATGTCAGTTATCTCCAAGAAGCTTCATCAAGTATTCATTAAATAGCACATCAAGTATTCATAATGTTTTAACTCTTATTGTGCTACACTGCTATTGTGCCAGCCTGATCTTGCCCAGAGTGAGGATGAAGATATCAATTCCGCAATCTGCAAATTAGAATGCCAACTTCACAAAGAGGTACTACTTATATTCACTGTGTGGCTGGATGCATGTGCATGCTCCTTGATCTATTTCACTATTTTGAATATCTGATTAGTACCTGTCACAAGAGGGTGAAGAAACCTTAGAGCACATGCAGTGAAAGATTTTGTAAACTTTGATTGAACTATATTCTATCATGTGCTTTTTGGTCTATCTGGATAAATGAAATAACATGAATAAATTTGTCAAAAAGAGAACACTCATTGTATTACACAATAAATTTCACTGGTCAACGTTGCATTTTCTTGATTTTGGAAAGCCAAAAACATTATTCTTTTGTGATGACTGAAGGGAGTGATGTGAAAATTAATCTTAGTGTTTTTATGATGTGGAAGGTTGTAGATAAGAAAAACTTGCTACGGAAGCTGGATGGCGTTCTTAGAACTAAAAAGGAGTCTCAGCACAGGTATTTCACATCATTGTTTTGTTTGGAAACTATTTGTTGATGTTCAAGCCCTTACATCTATGTGGTTATGCTGTAACCAGGGAATTTTCACGCCGTGCCATGGAAAGGCTTTTGCTGATAGCGTATGAGAAATACATGGTAAGTCTTCTTGGCGAGAAATACATGCTGATTGCTGTTTCTTATTTTATTTGTTGGGTTGGGTATAGCTAAGGTGCAGTGTCTACTATGTAGTTTCCTAATTGCCAACATAACCTCATCAATCTAACTCTGTTTAAGCCTGCTAATGTTTCGCTAATTTGAGGCTTCATGTCTATATTGTGAATTTCTTTTTTTAATGATTTCTACTTATCCGTCGAATGTATAATGTCAAGTTTTAAAGCTCCTGTTTCTATCTTTCAATATAAATTGCAAATTGTTCAGTATCAAATACATAGATACATAATCGAATTTAGTTGTATGAGCAATTATGTATCACACCCTCCGTCCTAGAATAAGTGCATTTTTGGCCTCTCCCATTTGTCCCAAAATAAGTTCAGTTGTGAACAATCATTGCATCAGAGTTTGTGAAAGTAGGGTATAAATGCATTGAGAGTACATAAATAGAAGAATAATTGCATTGGGATTTGATAAAGTGGGGGTATTCTAGTCTTTTTGGTTTTTATTGGTATGTGTGGGATAGTTGAAAAATGAACTTATATTGGGACAGAGGGCCATTCTAAGAGTTGTTAATCTGTGGGACAAAAATTTCCGTGTTGTGGCTCTGTTACAACAATATTGTATTCTGTATTTTCATTGACAATTTGGTACATTCATATAACTTATATGGCTCCCATCCTCCAATTCATGCCTCGCAAGTGGGAAGTGCTTGCATCAAATACTATTAGACACTTGTACACTGCTTAGAGTTAGTCTTAGGCTGCGTTCGATCTCTTCAAAAGTAGAGAGTTTCAGTGCACGTAAAACAAGAAAGCTCATTAACACATGATTAATTAAGTATTAATAATTATAAACTTGAAAAAATGGATTTATTTGAATTTTTTAAACAACTTCTATATAGAAATTTTTTACATAAAACGCATCATTTAACAGTTTGAAAAACGTGCTAACGGAAAACGAAGAAGTTGAAGTTTGGAGTTGAAGAAAAGAACAGGGCCTTAGGCCTAGTTTGAACCTGCAACTTGGTTTAGCTTTTTGGCGACATGTAAAACGAGGTAATCGATTAGCGCATGATCAATTCAGTATCAACTATTACAAACTTAAAAATTGGGTTTATTTGATCTTCTAAAGAAACTTCTATATATTTCTTTTTTTTTTCAAAAAACGCACCGTTTATTAGTTTCGAAAGCGTGCTAACCGAAAATGAGGAAATTGCAGTTTGGAGTTCAAGAATAGAACACAGCCTTAGGGTGCGTATCGCAGGAGTTTGGAACTTCTCCCCGCACGAAAAATGAGGTAGCTTATTAGCGCATGATTAATTAAGTATTAGCTAAAAAAACTTGAAAATGGATTAATATGATTTTTTAAAACAACTTTCCTATAGATTATTTTTGCAAAAAACACACCGTTTTAGCAGTTTGGGAAGGATACGTGCGAAAACCGAGGGAGTAGAAGTTGGGTAAGGGGGAGAAAAGAGCACACCCTTTGCCTGCCTCTAACCTATATGAAAAGGTGCAATTCAAATTACTCTCCAAGGGTTATGAATTGAACTACCATGTATATGACATGACCTCATCTAATACATCTCATATTTGGTAGTTCAACTCTAACCTTATCTTGAAATCATGAAGCATGTCATATGTGGTAGTTCAACTCATAACCTCATCTTGAAAAGTTGAAATCATAAAAGGTCAAGGGAGGTGACATGACAGGAGCCATCAGCCACTACCATGGCCTCCTTGCATATGACATGTATTAGGTCTAAGGGGCATTAGGGCATGTCTATCAGTTGAACTGAGCACAATCTCCTAAGGCTGTGTTCGCCATGAGGAGATTGAGAAGAAAACTCCACCGTTTGCACCGTGCACGCTTCCTGAACTGTTAAACGGTGTATTTTTTGCCAAAGAATTCTATAGGAAAGTTGCTTTAAAAATCATATTTAATCCATTTTTCAAGTTTAAAATAATTAATACTCAATTAATCATGCGCTAATGGCTCCTCTCGTTTTGTGTATCTTCTCAATCTTCTCTTTTCCCCTTTTCTCAAAGTCTTCCATGTCATCAAGAGCCCCCGCCATCTGAAATAATTCATACTACAACAGTTGGGCCTCTACCAATTAATACCTATTATATTTTATTCATTTTAATGGGCCTCAATCTTATCATCAGCATCGTGGATACACCTATTTTCTCCTCAAAGTGAGTTCCTCCCTTGTGTATTGTGCCTTGCATCGATGTTTGCAGAGAGACAATCCCTCCTGTCTCTTCCCTCTTCTCTTCCACGTCATCGAAATTGCCTAGCTGGCAGTTTTATGGGCCAGCTATTAATTGCTGTTGTTAACCAGACAATGGGGCGATGGCAACAGTTTTAGAAGTATTCTAACAGTTGGATGTTGAAAATAAAATTTGAGACGGTGCAAAACTTAGTAGCATATGTGGAAGTGGACACTCATTAGTGGCAACAGCTGAAATTTCCCATTATAATGTGGTTGCAGTTATGGTGACTTTGCAGTAGCTTTTTAACCTAATTGGAATCCCTTCTCTGTTTTTCTTGAGATGAAACTTGAATCCCTCTAGGTGGTAAATCGTTCCATATTTTGAATTTATCACACTGATCAGTGCTTTAAGTTCATGTAGTATTGTATCGTGTGGCAACTCTGTTTCTGTTTGGCACTTGATATGTTACTGTTGATGACCTTGTCTGCTTTGTGGACTTTAAGTTCACTATTTTAAAATACTTATTAAATGATTGATTGTTGTTACTGTGAAACTACAGGCTTTCTGTGGTTCTTCAAGCAGCAAAAATGTAAATAGAGCTGGCAAACATGCTGCTCTAAGTTTTGTTAAACGAACAATAGCACGTTGCCAGAACTATGAGGAGGCAGGAGCTTGCTGCTTTGACGAGTCCCCTTTCAAGGATATGTTTGTATCAGCAACTTCTCACAGAAGCGACCCAGATTCTGCTTCACAAGGTATTGTGGTCCCCCAGATAATATTTTTGTGCCTTTTGTGATCTACCGAGCATGCATCTTTCTGTTTTAGCTGAACATGGAGTAAACAAAGCCATACTTGTTTATAAAATTCGTTTATATATATTCTTGTTTTGCCTTGTCTTCGATATTTACACTACTGATCCGACTGTCTCGTTTCATTTTCAGACAATATTATGGTACCAAAATCAGTCCAAAGGGCTAGTACATCAGATGCCTCTCGAGCAAGCAGTCACCTTACGGATCTGTCATTTGCGAAGGAGGATCCCTGGACAAATAATGTAAAACAACGGGAATTGTTGCTTGATGAGGTTGTAGGTAGCATAACAGGAGGAACCCTGAAAACATCCGGCCTTGGTACTTCCCTTGTGAGCAACACAAAAGGAAAGAGAAGCGAGAGGGAAGGGAAGGGGCACAACCGAGATGGTAGCAGATCTGGGCGCCCGTCATCATCCAATGCAAAAGGAGAAAGGAAGAATAAAACAAAACCCAAACAGAAGACAGCCAACATATCTGCTCCTGTCAGCAGCGCTCTAACTAGGGATCCACAGTCGCAGGCCAAAATAACGCCTTCTGGCAATGGCAGGGACAATACCTCTGCTGCTGCTAGTGCTAGGCTTGAGGAACCGGCAAATGCATCGAATGACGCTGAAATGCCGGACTTGTCAAACCTGGAGCTCCCAGGAATGGATGTTGATTTCGGCGGCTGGTTGAATATAGAAGACGACGACGGACTCCAGGATCTAGACTTGATGGGCCTGGAGATCCCCATGGACGACATCAATGAAATCAATCTCATGATATAACCGTAGCTTGTTTATCTACGCCCCCCCACCCCATAGAAAGCTTACTAATAGTGCACAGGTAACAGGTGATTTTCTCAAGATAACCACCAACACCCAGCAAGTTTAACACAAGGCCAGAAAGGCTCCAGGTAGTTTTGGTAAAGTTTATAGAGACCTCTTCACATTCCACTCTCTTCCTCTCTGTATCAGCGTGTACTTATGCCTCCCTACCTTGTGCCGTATGTTACTCTGTGGTGTACATATCTATTTTGGTACGGTACGAGGTAGAGTGGCTTAGTTGCTTCATTTATCCAGAGAAATGTGTACTCAAAAGGCTGTACATATGATCGTCATCCCTAATGCTGAAATAAAGCCACTCCAGTTATAGCTTTAATTTACTCGTCACCTGTTGGCATTCTGTTAGCTGCGGTCTCCCGCTACAGTTGGGGCACGACTTCCTTGCTGCCTGTCAGGCACGTCTCTTCCTCTATCCCAATTTGCAACCACGTTTTGCATGCCTCTCAAGGCTTGTGGGGTATCCCATTCCCACGTACAAAATTGATCAGTCAATGTCTCATGTTTCATGGTAGCATATTCAAGCGATATATCTCATGGTACCATATTCAGGTGATCTATGTGCGAGTCTATATGATTACACGGAAGAAGAATATATATTACCAGTGGGGTGTTCGATAGTGCTAGCTGTGGCTGCAAAACGAATAGCAAACAGCGTGCTAGCTAACTACGTAGCACCCCTCACAACCACCCCTACCCCACCACACAGTCCCACCCTCAACCCCCAACCGACCCTCCTAGTAATCTTAGTAATTTTTTCACTTAGGGATAAAAACACTCAGACCGTTACTCACCCTGCGGTCAGTAACTTTTTTACTCCGCGAAAACATTGGTTCAGTGAAAAATACCACAAATAAAATTACATATCGACAATGTAAGATGGTGTAAAAAAATTACTACCTTTTATATTCTACTTAAATAGAGTTTTTTTTTACTGAAACAGAAGCATCAATTTCTTTTGTTGGGATGATGGCATTAAGTATTTTGTTGTCCAAGTAAATAGAAACCTCAGATAAATATAGTAGAAAAATTACTAATAGAAAGCTGACATAAATATATGGTAGTAAAAAAGTTACTAATGTATCAGCAAATTAGAACTACACACAAATACATGGTAGCAAAATTTTTATCCAAGCAAAGTGAAAAGTGAAAACTTTACTGTCTAAATATGCGTTAGTAATTTTTTATTGGCATGTGATATGCCGGTCGATCCAATTGGACCCACAACTCACACTACACTGGATAAGATCACCTGTGATGGGCCCACACCCTCACATTTGACGGGTTTGGGTTTGGTCAGTGATCAGTGGTTACTGGTGAGTCCAGTCATCTTTGACGGGTGGCAGGCCGTCAGAGGTGACACTCATATTTGACGGGCAAATAATTAGATGTCCGTCAGAGGTGTTGGTCTCCGCTAGCCTAGGACCAGTTAGAACCTGTCATAGGTGTCTCATCTCTGACGGGTGACTAAACAAAAGGCCGTCAGAGGTATTAGTCTCCGGTAGTTAGAAACCGTCACAGGTGTCCTACCTGTGACGGGTAAGAAAGTAAAGGTCCGTCACAGGCGAGTCAGCTCTGACGGCCGCGGTTTACGAATCCGTCACATGTATGGTTACCTGTGACGTCTTTTTTTTGACCCATCACTGATGTGTTAAATCCCGAAAAAAAATAAATGCTAAATATTGGCTAGCCTCAGGATTTGCTAGCAATGCCCTCTGAAAAATAGAAACATCACAGATACATGCCAGGCACCCCCAATATCACATATTCTCGTTTTATTAGAGATGCATCTCAAAATTAACATCATTCACAGATATATGCCCATCAAATGCTACAATTCTGCCCAGCAAATTCATACCCTATTTAACCCACAAATTTCGGACCTTGCTCATGAAACCGCAAACTTACCAAACTTTCTTTTATCCTATTCCTTTTGAACCTCCACGGCGACCTGTCATTTAAAAAATAGAGAAAACAATTGAATAGTACAACGTAAATCGTAGTTGATCAAATTTGATGACAATTTGGCAAACTACCATAAGTATTGCACATATGAAAGTAAATTACATTGCATTCCATACCACAGAATCATAGAAACAACTGTTTTTACATCACAAAAAATTAGATAACTATTTTGTTCACGACATCACATCTAGCCCAGTTCAATCATCTATTTGACGTGAAAACGTCCTTTCTTGTTCATTATTTCGGCAAGAATGAAGGCGCACAGTTCGCCTCTGATAGGGGGGTTGATGGGTGAAATCTTCCAGCCAGCTTTACTTTTCTGTTCAATAATACAAAAGTTAGCATGTTTATAAGATTAATATTGGTATTGAAATGATCGAATTTGCCATTAGCAACAACCTAAGGGTTGAAATCTTTCACCTCTCTTAGAAGTGTTGACATGTTGTGGCACACGTGGAAACCACACTGGTCGCCGATCTGTTGTGCGCATGCGAAATTGGTGTTATGATAAAGTTGGTCCTTACCCTCCTTGTACCTACCACCCTTTTCCACATATGGGCCCCAAGCCATATTTAAGGCCTTGGTGATTTCAGTGAAATTATAATCTTTCGCCTTATTTGAGTTAAGGTAGTAGACCTTACTCCATTTAGGTACGATGACTAAGAGAACCCAATGTTGCCTACGCGGTGATTATGTAGCATTAGTAATAAGAACCTTAGCTTCAAAAATAATATACACGAAGAGTACTGTCTTCTTACTCTTGATTGTGTGCGCACATGATGTACTCCTTGTCTTGGTGGGCCCATAAGCACCGGTTCACGTAGTCAACCAATTCATTGAAGTTAGTTTGCAGATTGAGCTCGTTGACCATCGATGGATCAAGGAACCCAACTTGATTACCAAGGCGACGACCCTCGATCCAACACAATCTTAAAACATTTACGTATTAGCACTAATTTAGAAGATAGTCCATTAATATCACAAGGAGGAAGGTTTGCACTTACAAGGAGTAGCATTTTAGAAGTCCTGTTTCTAACTTCCTAATCCTGAACAAGTCGAAGAGGTCATCAAAGCCTATAGTTATATAGGCAGGCGACGATAGGAAGGGTTGGTGGTCGTGATGTCCAACTATGGATGACTCCCTTATTTTCCGCTTGGCATTGCTTAGCTCCATGTACTGTTTGTGTAGCTCTCGGCAAGCAATACCCATCACGGCTAACACATTGTCCTCCACCAACAGCATGCCTAGTTCAAATTGTGCCGGCGGCTTCACGACCTTCCCCGTTTTGGTCAACGGCACTGGTAGCTACAAATTATGTTGTCATCTATTGAAAAGTTATCCTATAAATTACCACGAGGTTCGGGTTGTTCGGCTGCCGTCGTCGAGGGATGACCTGCGGAAACCATCTCTGTGGCTGGGTCTGCATCTACCTGTATCCTCGCAGGCGTCATGGAGGACGGGGATGCGCCGGGTGTTGTCATGGACTAATTTTTCTGAATACGCTTATAAATTTCCTATCATTTTACTAATTGGCCTTAGATCAAACACCCCACAATAATTTATAAAACAGCCCACAATAATTTATCAAACAACCCACAGTGTGTATATATATATATATATTCATTCATCAATTCTATATTCATCCATCCCATTTCCTCCAAAATCACCCAAAATGCATGTAATTTCAGATCCACTATGAAAGTATTAAGATATGGCCTCAGTTTTGTTCAAGCATTATGCATCAATTACCATCATTTGCATCAAGGAAAAAAAAAGAAGGAATCAGCTAGTAGTAGAAAAAAGCAAGTGTCCCAAAAAAAAGAACAAGTGTACACATAGTCTGTTCTTATGCATAAAAAGAACAAGTGTACATAATCTGTTCTTATGCATAAAAAAGAGCAAGTGTAGATAATCTGTTCTTATTTATAAAACAACCCACAGTGAAACCTAAAAATGGACAAGTGTACATAATCTCCTCTTATGCATCCAGAAAAAAGAACAAGTGTACATAATCTGTTCTTATGCATAAAAAACAACAAGTGTAGATAGTCTGTTCTTATTTATAAAACAACCCACAGTGAAACCTAAAAATGGACAAGTGTACATAATCTCCTCTTATGCATCCAGAAAAAAGAACAAGTGTACATAATCTGTTCTTATGCATAAAAAAGAACAAGTGTAGATAATCTGTTCTTATGCATAAAACAACCCACAGTGAAACCTAAAAATGAACAAGTGTAGATAATCTCCTCCTATGCATCCAGAAAAAAGAACAAATGTACATAATCTGTTCTTATGCATAATCTGTTCTTATTCATCACTGGCCATTTAATTCCATCCAAATGAACGGCACAACAGGGCAACACAAAATATGCATGTCATAAAAAACAGGAAGGAGAACAAGTAAAGGTAATCATCACTGGTCATTTATCTAAAATCATCCAAAATTCATCCAAAATCATCTAATACAACAAGGCTAATTCATCTAATACCGCGTTCATCCAACTCAAGTTAGAGGTTCCTTACCTGGGAGGAAAAGAAGCCGGTGAGGGGTGGCACGAAGACGGCGGCAGCCCGGCGGTCCTGGAGGAACGACAACCGCAACACGGTCGGAAGTGAGGAGGAAGAGGCAGCGCTCGTCGAAGGTGGAGGTCAGCGTCGTGGAGGCCGACGTCCTGGAGGTGGTCGTCGGTCGTCGGTCGCGTGGAGGACGGTGTCTTGGAGGCAGTCATCGGTCCTGTAGGCGGTAGCAGAGTGCGGTGGGGGAACAGGGTGGCAACTTGGATCTGGATCTAGAAAAAGGCAGGGACGGCGGTCCTACCCTAGTCAACCACACCTGTGACGGACGCCAACTAAAGGGCCGTCACAGGTGAGGTCACCTGTGACGGGCTCCAACTAAATCTAAGTTAGAGCCCGTCATAGTTAAGGTTGACTGGATTTTACCTTTTGACTACAATATTTCATTACTATATTTTACTTAGTTCTTTCATTTTCCTTAACATATTTTATTTTACTTAGTTGACTCATTTTACAAACAATATTTGTTTTACTTCAATATTTCATTTGACATATCTTATTTTACTTAATTATTTTATTTCACTTACAGTAGTTATTTTGCTTAAATTTTTTATTTGACTTGTAGTACGTATTTTGACTTACATATAGTTATTTTGCTTAATATTTCATTTGACTTACATATAGTATTTCACATCACTATTTCGTAAGCAATACCCTAATGATCATTGCAAACATATTAGAGTCATACATATACCAGACATATGGACATAAATTACAAAAATAATCCTTCCTCGTGGTCGACGCGTGCATGTTGAACCTCATCTTCTTCTTCCTCCAATTCTAGAGGTATTTCTTGACCTATGCCGTGCACGTGCTGGTTGTAATCATCTTCGTCTGAAATGTTGTCCAATCCAACAATTCTCCTTTTCCCTTCACGAACTACATGTAGTTTCTTGTTACACGGGTCAATTATGTAGAATAATTGAACAACTTGTTTGGCGAGAACGAATGGTTCATCCTTGTACGCGTTGTTAGCCAGATTGACAATGGTGAAACCTTCATTATCAACTTTTACATTGCGAAGATCGACCCATCGACAACGAAACAACGACACTTTGAACTTCAAGTAATCCAGCTCCAATATTTGCTCAACTCTACCATAGTACTGATCACACCGACCACCGTCGCTACCGGCCTCAATGCGTAACCCACTGTTCTGCACTGTGCATTTGCTATCTTGCTTGATCGTGTGAAAGGTGTATTCATTTATGTCATATCCTTGCCAGGTGGTGGCACTCCATTCAGGACCCTGTGACAACCACTTCAGTGTTTCACTAGACAAGTTCTGCATGTTGGCAATTCGGTTCTTGAACCACTCGTTGAAAGAAGACATGTGCTTTTTTCTGACCAAACTCTTTGATCGCCCTGGGTTGTCCTGTCGAATAAATCACAGGTGTTCGTCAAAGTATGACATTTTATCCTACCTCAGTCATATGCTGGAGTACCGTGAAATGAGCTTTATCATACACCTTACAATCCATCCTTACAATTTTCCTTCCAACAGTGCCCATACCATCAAGCCTCCCTTCGTGATGAGATCGTGGTAATCCAACTAAAGAGGTTTCTGACATGTGGTCCACACAAAACTCGATGACCTCTTCGGTGATGTAACTCTCTATGATGCTCCCCTCGGGGTGGGATCGGTTCCGTACGAAACCCTTCAGGATCCCCATGTACCTTTCGCAAGGATACATCTGCGTCATGAAAGCAGGACCACATCACTTTGTTTGTCTAACAAGGTGCATGGGAAGATATTCCATTATATCAAACAAAGTAGGAGGAAAGTACATCTCAAGATGACATATGGTTCTCACAATTTCTGCCTGTAGTTCATCTATTCCCTCGGGTCAATGATCTTCTGGCCGATTGCATGGAAGAAGGAGCACAATCGCATTATCGTGTGTCGCACCTTAGGAGGCAAAATATTCCTTATTGCAATGGGCAACAGCTGTGTGATAAGGACGTGGCAATCATGCGACTTCATTCCTATCAATTTAAGGTCTTCCAGTGAAACGAACTTACTAATTCTTGATGAGTACCTAGATGGAACCTTTATACCACTCAGACATGTCAGCAAATCCATCTTCTCATCTTTCGAGAGAGTGTAGCAGGCTGGAGGAAGGTACACACTGTCGGACTCTGTGGTTATGGGATGTAGCTCTGAACGAACACCCATGTCTTCCAGATCTCGCCGGGCGTTGAGACCATCCTTTGTACTACTAGGGTTAAGCAGTAATCTCATTAAACTCTCGCATACATTCTTCTCAATATGCATCAAATCTATGCAGTGGCGAACCTCAAGATCCTTCCAGTATGGTAGTCTCCAAAATATTGACTTCTTCTTCCACATGCTTTTCTCTTTTGTCTTTCCATCTTTCCTCTTTTTTCCAAACTCGTTGGTTATTCCCATCACTAAGTTGTGCACCTCTGTCCCTTTTAGCTTTGCTGGGGGACTGACTGTATCTCTGTGTCCATTGAAATTCTTTGTCATATTCCTATAAGGGTGATACCTTGGGAGAAATCTCCTGTGACCCATGTAGACCATCTTGCGTGAATGCTTCAACCATTTGCTCCTTGTTTCCTCCATACACTCCGAACACGCCCATCTCCCTTTGACAGTTTGGCCAGAAAGGTTGCCAATGGCCGGATAATCGTTGATGGTACAAAACAACATCGCATGGAGGTTGAAATACTCTCGTGCATATGCGTCCCATGTTCGTGTGCCCTCATTCTATAGCCTTTCAAAGTCATCGATTATCGGTTCAAGGAACACATCGATATCGTTGCCAGGTTGTTTCGGTCCTTGAATGAGCATGGCAAGCATAATATACTTTGTTTTGAAGCACAACCAGGGAGGAAGGTTATAGTTCACAAGAAGAACTGGCCATGTACTATGACGACTGCTCAAATCACCAAATGGATTAATGCCGTCCGTACACACGGCGAATCCTATCGATTGTCCACCACTATACTGAATCTGCTGGGTGCCTCAGCTTACTATCGACTTTCCGTTCTTCGGCATGCCAGCGCACTAGCTTAGCTTGTTCCGGATTCGTAAAAATTCTCTTCATGCGCTCTGCAATTGGGAGATACCACATCACCTTTGTGGGGCCCCCCTCTTTGACTTACTTCCTTCACCTTCACTTATTGCTCGTTTGTATCTAGAAGCCCCACAGACAGGGCAAACATCCAAGTCAGCGTATTGCTTGTAATACAAAATGCAGTCATTTTGACAAACATGAATTCTTCTCGCCTCCAGACCCAACGGACATAAGACTTGCATTGCTTCATATGTCGTATGCGGTAATTTGCTACCCTCTGGCAACAGGTCCTTTAACAGCTCAAGAAGTTCTGTAAAACTCTTATCGGACCAACCATTACTTGCCTTAAGCTTCATGAGTTCCAACACGCCTGACAATTTGTTGTGCTTCGACTTACATCCATCATACAAAGGCATTTGACAATCTTCCACCAACTTACTAAACTTCTCAAAATCTCTGTCGTTGTCATCTGCATCTTCAACATCATGCAACATTTCAGACAGACATTGAGTTTCCAAATCTATGGTCTCTCCACCTAATGGAGAAGGTACAAACATGGCTTCTCGACCTGCGGCGGCGTTCACTACATCCTGATTCGGTACTTCTTCAGCTGCGACATCAGGTGCCTCTTGCTCTCCATGCTTGCTCCAACATGTATATTTCTCCATGAAACCTCTCCTTATCAAATGAGAATGCACATCTGAACTATCATGGAACATATGTTCATTCTTACAGTCGATAAATGGACACAATATGTGCATGGCCATCCTGTTTTTTCTGTCATTGTCCGCAAATGTGACGAATTCAGTGACCCCCTCCCTATACTCTTTAGACGAACGATGAACATTGTACATCCAACTACGATTCATCTGCAATCAACGACATAGGAAGAAAACTATATGATGATCAATTGGGAATGAAGGGAGAATAATGTATTTTTTACCTTCAATTTCAGCAAAAATTCACCCCCTTACCCTCCCAACCGAATTGTGAATAGTGCACTGGTCGGGATGGAAAGCAGTTGGCGGTTGGGGGGTATTTATAGATCCAACTCACCTCAAACGGGTTAAATAAATACAGCCTGTCAAAGGCGTCAGCCATACCTTTGACGGGCCGCAACTTAGTTGCCCGTCACAGGTAATAAGATACCTGTGACGGGCCGGAAGTCTTAACCGTCACAGGTGACGCCAATTTCCTTTGACGGGTTGTAACTCCTTGGCCGTCAGAGGTGAGGTCATACCAGTGACGGTTTTGGGAGAAAACCCCGTCACTGGTAATATCTGTGATGGCTTACAATTCCGAGCCGTCACAGGTGAGGTGATACCTGTGACGGGCCGCAGCCGGATGTCTCACCGATGATGGCAAACCTAACGACCCGTCAAAGGTGACGGTCATCTGTGACCAATCCATAGGCCCGTCACTGGTGTACCGTCACAGATGTAGGGTTCTGGCGTAGTGTGAATCAACTAGAAAACAGGAGATGCAACAACCTAGTAATTTTTTTCCTGAGATGGCATGGGGAGGGAGTATCGTTGTTAGGAATGGAAAAACCAGACGTGAGGGTGGGGTATATCACTGTTATTCGTGCCACGGAAAAACCAACACGTGAGTGTTGCGTTCCATGTAGCGTGACAGTGAGATCTCAGCTCGTGCGGAACCAACCAGGGCTAGGCGGCGGCGTAGTGCTCATCGTCCACCGGCCGCCTACCTGACGGTGAGATGCTCCGAGGTTGTGTAATCCTTCCTTCCTTCGATCGCTCTTCAATCGTCGGTACTCGGCAGCGCATCCTATACGGGTGGCATTGCAACCTACTACGAGCGACCATATAGTCCCTGGTGGAGAAGGGGTTTTTAACCCCCTCTAGTCCCGGTTATGCAACCGGGACCATGAATCCGGGACTAAAGATGCTCATCTTTAGTCCCGGGTGAAATAACCGGGACTAAGGAGCTATCTTTAGAACCGGTTGATAACACCAACCGGGACTAAAGATGGTAGCGCCACGTGGCTGACGCAATGTCACGCCTGGAAATTTATTAGTAATTTCCGAACTAATTTGTGCATACAATCCTCGTCCAGGAATTAGCCGAGGTACACAAATCGATAATTTAATAAACAGATTCATCATAATACAATGTTACATACTTACTTAAGAAAAGAAAACAACAGCGGATAAACGGTCTAGCGATGGCTTCAGCTCCACTCCACAGGCAGCTCAACTGGGGTATAAGCCAAACATCTTCTTCTTTGGAAACATTCTTCAACTGAGGTTTGATTGATTATTGCAAGAGTGAGTACATGGAATACTCAGCAAGCCGCACAACAAATATGCAAGTGCACAAAGATACCAAAGGAAGGCATAATATATAGGCTGATTTGCAAAAGCAGCATTTAGCAAACATTTGAGAATTGTCAAACAATAGAATAATTATAATCATCAATATTAATCAACACTGAACAGCACACCAATGCTGCAGGCCCAACCAAACCTGAACAACCAACCCCGGTCGTACAGATCAAACCTCCAAAACAGGAATTAACCATTCCAAACCAGGAGCTAAACCAATTATTACCATTTATCACCTTATATTGTAGTGTGGGACTAATCACCAAAAACATTGTTAGACCCGCCCATAACCGCGGGCACAGCTATTTGAATAGTTTTACTCTGGCCAGAGGTGTACTACTGTACCCATAAGACATAGCCCCATAACATGTTACCATGCCCTTAGTACCACCACGGTACCTCGAAACGGGACTGTGACAGGACACCCAACATAACCCAACTCAATGCAGTGCACCGCTCCCGGATCATAGTCACCCCCTTTTAGCCAAGGTATGGACTCCCCAGCGAACCCCCGTGGGCTTATCTCCGCCAGTTCACAGTCTGGCACTCCACATTGAATCGTGCTACATCAAATGTCAAGCCGTTGCCCACGCTGGCTTGTGGCTGGTACGGTTAATGTTTCACAACAGTAGCTCGCGAACCGGTCCTTAATTGTCATGAGCACAACCATCCAAATATCATCTCCAATCATGTGCTCACAACCCACCATTAGTCAAGTTTTAGTTGATAATTAATTAATTTATCAATCACGATTGACCATCGTGAGCTACCATTAAATAGCCACTATTAAGATATAAGTGAAATATTAATTATCCTGTATGAAATGATACTAAAGTTTCTAAGCATGGCTAAGCAATTATATCTAATATCTAGTTGAACCAATATATAAAGTCCAACTAGTCAAATTTATAACCCAAGGTATCAAGAAATAGGGTAATCAATGCAAATTGGCCATAACAAAGGAATAGGTTCACACCACCCAATGACATTCAAAAATAAATGCACATTTAAAATAAATAGAGAATTTAAATATAGGATCAACATGTCACAGGATTGTGTTTAGGATCTGTGTGACTTGCCTTGCAATAAGCGGTCTTCAATTAGTCTTCTGGAACACTTCCGACGCACTCACAAACCTTCTAAACGACGAAAACGACGAGCTAACACGTAAAACGAGGAAAAAGACTAAGAAAATCCAAATAAACAGTACATAAAAAGTAAACAAACATGTAGATCATGATTTTAGATGATTTTAGAGACTTGAACGGCCTCATTCCGACTTCATATGATTTAGTTATGAGTTTTACAACATTTAATCCAATTAAACCTATTAAAGAAAAGACTATTCCAAATTAATTAAACAATTTACCAATGATTTATAACTGAGAGAAAAGACTAAAAACATCCTCCGGTACAAAGATTGAATCATATTTGGTAGATGATATATAGTAGAAAGACTAATAATCTATACTTATTTGGATGGCGGAGATCGATTGATCAGATTTTGACCTAGAGCGGACGGCAACACGACGACGGACACAGGGGACACCGGGAGAGAGAGCACGATGAGAGGAGCTCACCAAGGGGCGGCGCGATGATGGACGATGACGGATGATGACTGGCGACGAGGTAGACACGGCTACAACGTCGGGTTGACGGTGACGACGATGTTCCGGCAATCTTCGGCGGTAACGGAGGGGTGGACGGTGTTCTCCTCGCAGCTGTGAATCCAACGGAGGTGGCGGCGACCGAAGGTGACGACGGGAGAAGCAACAGGGCTTCACCGGAGATCAAAAAAAACAACGGCGAACTCGGCCTACATGGTGATGGGGGCTTCCGGTGGGTTTTGGTGGAGGAGAGGTGGTGGCTGGGCTTCGTCTTGGTGCTGCGATGTCGAGGGAGGAAGCAGCTCCGGTCGGGGATGGCCGGGGCGATGGCTAGCAGCAGCTGAAGGTTGGCGGCAGCGGTGGAGAGAGAGCAAGGTTGCGGGGAGGCGGCTAGGGCACGAGAAAACTCGGGAAAAAGAAGGGAAACGGAGGAGGGGACCGAGGGGGTGATATTTATAGGCAAAGGAGGAAGAATCCGGGCCCAAAACGAGAGGATTTGGCGACGGAAAATTTGATTCATCCCGAGTTCACCGGATAAGAACGAGGCCGAAATTCGTGGGATTTAGCATGAATTTGATGGGGATTTCTTGGGGATAAGGTGGAGGAGATAGAGAGAAATCCGTTCCCGCAACTAATTTTGGAAGGGGAGCAACGGGAAGACCGGATTTGATGGAGGAAGTGGTGGTGGCACAGTAA
Organism: Oryza punctata; assembly: GCA_000573905.2. NCBI lineage: Eukaryota > Viridiplantae > Streptophyta > Magnoliopsida > Poales > Poaceae > Oryza > Oryza punctata. The sequence continues at coordinate 17,729,094 of CM002492.2, read as the reverse complement.
ACAGCGGCTCACAGTCGGCTGTCTGGAGGTTGAAGATGCACTGTAGCGCAGGGAAGTAAAGCAGACTTTTTCCTAGACTTCTATTTCCTTGCTTGGGCCAGCTGAAAGACAGGGAGCAGAAACAGACTCCTGCATAGCAAAGGGAGAGGCTTGCTGGATCAGCTGGGCTGAGGGTGAGAGGTGGGCCAGATTAAGCCCAGAGCTTTGGGACGGATTTTAATTACTTTTCCAAATAAATTAATCTCTGAAATGATCTTTGAATTTTTAAAAATACTTCCGATCCTCAAATAATTCCAAGAAAAATCCTGCAAATACTTGAACAATCAAAGTATGTATCAAAATTATAACTGGAGCATTTAGTGATTAATTTATTATTTAAATAATTACATAAAATATTCTTTGTATGATTAAAATTAGTAATTGAGCTCTGAAAAATCCGAGAAAATTCCAGAGAGTATAATTAACCATGGATAATTTAATTAAAATTAAATCCAGCCATGCTTACTTAGGAAATTTTATTTTCCACATTTAAATTCACTTGTAAATTAATGAACATTTAATATAAATTCTAGGAATAATTTATTAAATAATTTATAAATCCCTGAAACAAAAATCAGGGTGTGAAACGCAACCATCTTTAGTCCCCGTTGGTGTTACCAACCGGGACTAAAGATATTTTTTCCTTTTTTTAAAGATTGTTGGTTCTGCTAGCTGCTTGTTTATATATTATGCATATATATATATATATAAATACATATATTACATATATATGTATAAGTACATGTGTAACACCCTAAAAATTTGACCGACGAGATCGAAACCCTAAAATATGGACCCTCAAAAACTTTTTAAATGAATGGCATCACGCCGGATTTATTCGCACGTTTTATTGGACTTTACAGTAGATTAATTAATTGTTTATTATAAGGAGGTAGTTAAATCTGGTGACACAAATTTAGGAGGACAATTTCTTACATACACATAAATATGTACATAAATATAGGAGGCTAGGTATAAATCCTAGGTGTAAAAAAAACAATATATAGGTGTACGTATGAATATATGAGGTTAATAGGTAGAGTGAGAAGAAAGAATAAAATATATATATATAGCTAATAATAAATAAATTACCACAAATATTAGATGATATCGATCACATTAGTTTGGATGACCATACAAAAATTTTAAATGAATTTTATTGGTGAATTTAGCCCCAAAAACCCAAAAAAAAATTAACTCTCAGCACTGTTCATGGGCCGCCACCTGTTCGGCCCGGGCCCCTCCCCCGCGCGCGCCCTACCGCCCACGCCCGCGCGCCACCCGCAGCTGCCGCCGCACCCGGGCCCCCGCCGCGCGCCGCCCGCCGGCTACCCACGCGCCCCGCGGCGCCCGCCGCCCGCCTCGCGCGCGCCACACGCCGCCACCCAGGCCCCTGCAGTGCGCCACCCGCCGGCTGCCCTCGCGCCCCGCGCCCCTACCACGCCCGCCCGCGCATGCGCCTCGCCGCTGCCCGCGCCGCACGCGCGCACGACGCCGCCCCGCGCCGCACGCGCGCACGCTGCCCACGCGCGCCGCCCGCTCGCGCCCCGCGCCCTCGCCGACGCCCGCGCCGTACCGCACACGTCGCCGTCGCCGCGGCCGTACGCGCCCATGCCCGGCCGTACCGCGCCTTGCGCCACGCGCGCGACGCCGTACCCCGCGCCATGCCACCGCCTGTCGCCGCCGTACCCGCCGCGTGCGCACATCGCCATGCTGCCGCCTGTTGCCGCTATGTCCGCCGTACGCGCCCACGTCGCCGGCCGCCCACGCCGCCGTACACCTCCCCCACGCCGCGCACCATGCTGCCGTGTCCACCGTGCTGCCCTCGGCCGCCTATAAATCCCCCCCGGCCGAGCCCCTTCTCCCCTATCTCTCCTCCTTCATTTTTCCCCTTCCTCCTTCCCCAGTGCCGAGCGCCATCGCCACCTCCTCTGCCGCGCCGCCGCCTGGGCTGCCGCCGGCCGCCGCCGCTGCTCGCCGGCCCCTGCCACCGCCGCCGCCCGGTAGGTGCTGCCCCCCTTTCTCCGCTTCCCCGCTTGCCGGCAAGTACTCTGTGTGAGAGAGAGAGAAACAGAGAAAGAGCAGAGAGAGCTGAGGAAGAAGGGAGAAACAGAAAGGAAAAAGAGAGAAAAAGAAAAGGGAGAGAGAAAGGAAAAATAAAACAAAAAAATATAAAAATATAAAAATAAAATAGAGAGAGGTAAAATTAGAGGATTAGGAATTTAATTTTTGTTTCTCTCGAATATATGCGCTAGATTAATATAAAATGATTAGTTTAAGAAATTAGTAGAATACACCGACATCGATTATTTTGGAAACACGAGTAAAATTAAATCGGATATTTAATTGATATTTAAATTATTCACCTAACTAGATTATTCGTTTAAATGATTAATCTTTAGCGGGGTACTTAGCCGATTATTTAGATTTTCGTTCGCTAATGTTTCGCTAAATCGATTACATATAATCGGAGGATTAATTACCGGTCGTTTTAAATTGCTATCGTATGTATGCGACTGTTCGTTATCCATTTAAATATCTATTTAGCCGGTATTTAGTTAGTTCTTACTCTAATTAGGATTAACCGCTAAATTAGCCATCGCAATTATTTAAGCCAACTATTTACCGGATAGGGTTACTTTTTATTATCGGAATCTAATTTATTCGAGACGCGTAAATTAAATCGGATTGATATTTTAAATTGGCTAGCGCTAATATTTTAGGACAACGGTATTAAAAATGAAAATAGGATTACTTAATAAATAAAATGGAGTCGATATCGACATTCAAACGCTCGCGCTCGATCTTTTCTTTAATTGGATTTTGTTGGATTTTAATTGAATTCTAAATGAATTCAATTTCTTTCGCACGTAATTTTAGACACAGAGGGAGTTGCGAGTCCGACTGAAGACCAAGACCCGCAAGACTTCGAACAAGGCAAGTCATCACTATCCTTGAGCATGTTGATCCCAAGTTGCGAAATTATTTTTATTTACAAATAAAGTTGCATGTGATGTTAAACAACCTACTTGTCATTATGCCATGCCTTGCTTATTGTTTACCCCTATATTCCTTTGTAACCTTGCTTACGTATGAGTCCCTAGTCGATTATGACAAATGCTTAGCGATGCTATTATAGAATCATGCATATTCATATTTATCAAATGCTATATGCTTGGGCAATTACCTTAGGGAAGGTAATTGAGATGCGACATGTGGAGACCTGAGCGCCACATTGCCATGATATGATGACATGAATTGTGAAAGGAGAAATAAAGTTAAACAAGTATTTTTCGACTGGGGCGGATGGTGGATTTGGGTGGTATCCGGAAAAGGCTAGTCCCGTCCCCAGTCAGTTAAGGACCGAGCCTTGAAGTTAAGCATGAAACGCCCCCAGTACAACCGTACTTCTCGGATGGGTATAGACCTAGCTGACTAGATAGCCGAGCAGTGGCAGTATCCTTGCATAGATGGTTCACCCCAGTGTGTGAGGCAGGTTCGCTACGACGGGGCAGCCGTTGATGTGGGGACGCAATGCGTACCCTACATCGGTGTCGCCGTTGGTAGGACTGCCACGTGTGTGAAAGTGATAATCTAAAACTTAAGATATAAACTTGTGCGTGTGTGAGACTTATTTCCCCCGGGAGCGCCAGAACTCCTCTCACTGCTAGAAACAGATACGCCTAGAGTGCACGAGGATGATAGTTCATGGAGCGGGTACTGCCAATGTAAGGTTATCAAAAGGCTTTGCCGTGACACGTCTCATGTGTTGGGATGAGGCTCATGTGTTGGGCAGTCGCGGAGTACGGGTAAAGTGTACATCCACTGCAGTGTGAGTAAAACAATCTATTCGAATAGCCGTGCTCGCGGATATTGAGCACCGGGACGTGCATTACACTTGGCTAGACTCTAAATTCTTAACCTGTGTGGGATGGGATATTGCATGATGAGTTTTATGCTGTTGGAGCCACTTCCTGAGAGCAGGGAAGGTGGACGTCCACAGAAAACCATGACGACCAACGGCGGGAAGCCATCCTTGGGATCATAATGGATGGTAGACAGAACCGTCGTTGTTTAAATTGAACTCTGGTATTAAAACTTGACCAGTTATGCTAGGTCTTAGGTTTGTGAAAATGATTGCAAAACTAGCTTTATGCAATTGAGCCCTTGCCTTGAATGAAATCTTTCATATGCATCATTGTCGTGGTGACTTGCTGAGTACGGTTGGTACTCACCCTTGCAATTATAAACTTCATCAGAAGCTGAAGATGACACCGCGGAAGATCCATACGCCTACTACGAAGAGGATGCGGAAGATGAGGGTGCCCACTAGGTCTAGATACGGTCGTTGCCTGTGGCAATGACGATGCCGCTGCCTTCGCTCCGCTACTTATCTATATTCTGCTTTTGGACTGTATTCCGGACTGTTTGGTCCTTTGTTCTAAAACTACGCCTTCGGGCCTATGATGTAATAATTCGTACACGACGCATATGTATGCGCTTTTGAGAATTCAACTATGTATCGTGTGTGCCAAACTACTTGATCCAGGGAAATGGCACAGATTACACGAGTGATTCCTGTTGCAAAACGGGGGTCCTTACAACATGTATATGCATATATATTATATATATATGTATAAATACTTGTATTTATATATGTATTTATACATATATTTCATATATATGTATAAATACATGTATATGCAAATACATGTATATGCGTAATATATGTATATATAAGTTGTAATATATTGCATATATATATATGTATAAATACATATTTATCACATATATATGTTCCCTAAATATATGCACTCAAGTAAATATATACTTATATTACCGAAATGTACTCACACACATAAGTAAATGTATACACATCTAAATACATACATATGTAACAATCCTTCGTTAATTCTAATTTCTATTGTATATTACGAAGAAACTTAAGACATGTTATACATGGGGATCATGATCAATAGGCTTTCCATCGTAGTGGAATTCTCCCGCGGGATCAATTATTTGTTCATTGATAAATCCCATCAATTGTTCTTGAACAACCTTTATGAATTCTTCGTTGGATAGATTTTCCCTCATGTAAATAATCTATCATTTGAAAAAAATTAGATATAAGTATATGAAGTCAATAAGAAATCGATGGGATAATGTATGAATGATTTTTGCGTACTTCCAGATCCTTGTCACTGTTGATTTGGTGTACAATGCAGTGAGTATATTCGCAGACGTACTAGCCGCACAAGTGATTCCCCTGCTCCTGTTTTGCACACTTAAGGAGAAACAACGAGAGATTTAATGTACCAGTTTTTTCTAGAACAAATTAATGATTCAATATGTTTTTGGAGCATGTCCTCACCGGAAAATTAAACCTCCTACCAAGTTTTTCTTTCCAAACCCCGCGGACCAATGTACGGAACTTTGCCCATGCCCTAAGTACAGTTGGAAGCTATGATTAAATATCGGAGATCTGCATAGTAGCAATAGCAGTGTTCGTAATTAATAACAGTTGAATAGATGTCATTACCTGCCTATCAGTTCAAAAATCTTAACGAAAGTAGACTTCGGTTTATCCATTGAGTAATAGACATGGACATTGCATAGTGAAAGGTCAAAGAGGAAAAGGACCCAGTGGAATCTGCAAATTGCGTGAGATAATATGTCACGGTATGAGTATGAGGAAGAATTTGGTACAAATTATAAAGACAGTTCAAACTCACTCTGTGTTATAGGGCAATAGTAGTAGGTCTTGTAATGCTGCTGCACCAGGAAATGAACAATATTGTCCTCTATAGCATCCTCAAAGTTCCGTATCATTTCGACAATATTGTGAATCCTCTACCTATGGCACGATTGAATCTCCATTCTACAAAGGATAAAGGAATTTGCATCAACTATCCGCACAGTGTAACAATTGAATGGTACATAGAAAGAGCTAAGGAACAAAATAAATTTTGCTTAAACGATACTTACAAAACCCAGCAGCTGAGAATGGAGACATCGAGGGCGCCTAGTTGGTATACATCAAATACATCACCGATGTTGATCCACAGGACATCATCTCCTTGATAGTAATATGTGTTTCTTATCCTCGCTCCAACCATCGTTCTACCTTTGGATGAACGTTCCATGTACCATTGATGGAAGCGGTACATTTGTGTAGAGAGGGTGTTCACCTGAACAGGCTTGACAAGCGGTTTACCGAGTTTAAATTTGTATTTCAAATCGGCTTCGGTCGCTACGGTTATTGGTGCATTTCCCACCAGCTGCTCCCTGTTCAGACCCGTCTCTTTCATCCATTGCCTTAGTTCCACCTCACCGGGTGGTAGCAACGGCTCAACTGATTGTTTCGGTTGCTTTCCGAGCTGATGCACTTCTTTGGTCCTTCCTCTTTGCTTCCTAAATGACTTTGTCATTGACCGGTCATAATCCAAGAGTAAAGCCCTCTTGACCGATTTGCTCATCTTCTGAATAAACTTCTTAGCAGCCGGATCTATGGGAATCTTCTTTTGTGGGCTCCGTGGCTTGAAGAATTCCTTCACTTCCGCTCGTACGACCTCGTCAGTCTCCTCGGGAGTTAAGTCGTACGCCCTTTTCTTGAGAGCGGGGAGTTTTGGCTTGTCAAGTCTTGGCTTCTTCGTTTGTTCTGTGGACTTTGACGACACTGGACGAAGTGGGCACGACTTTTTAGCTCGTGAAGGCGGAGCAGACGATGACGGTGCAGGCGGAGGAGGTGGAGGTGGAGCCAGTGCAGGCGAAGGAGAGGGTGCAGGCGGAGGAGACGGAGGAGAAGACGCCACTGCTTGCCCGGGAAACACGATGTACCGCTTGCACCATAGTATAATGGCATAGGCTGTGTCTCCTAGTTTCGTCTCCCCGTCTTCTCCAGGGATGTCCAGCTCGAGATCCTCGAACCCTCGTTCCACCAATTCAACTTCGACCTTTGAGTACCCAGGTGGAATCGATCTGCAATGGTATTTCCCTGAAGGGTCCACTGGTATGGCCATGCCCGATGCCACTTTCACGAGAATCGAGGTTACTTAGTAATTAACAGATGCATGCATCACTTTTTGCAATTTACAAGACATATATCATAAAACTACGAGCATACCTTGAGTGATATGTTCTTGAAGGGACTGTGCAGCTCACAAGGTGTTCACTGCGTGATTTCATCTACAGGGTACGATGGGTCATCGTGAGCTGGCCCTGCTGCACCTTCTATGCCCTGCTCTCCTGCTTGCCCTGTAGAAGCACAGCTGCTGCGATTGCTTGAGGGGCTCACCATGACAGGAGGGACATACGGCTACACCGTCTGCTTGCCCTGTCGTTCCGCCAAGCATTGGTCCACCCGTCATTCGACCTCCTCTTGCATCCTTATGTCCTGCAGGGCGACCCTCTCCTCGAGATATCTTAATTTTGCCTCCGTATCCCTCTTGCTCCTCATCCGACTCTTGTAAGTGTGGCTTTTGTCACGCCCAGAAATTTATCCCCAAATTTCCGGACTATTTTGTGTATAAATCCCCGTCTAGGAATCAAGCTAGGGTACACAAAACGACAAATCAATATACAGATCCAAACGTAAATAAAGCGTAAATACTTACGGAAAAGTCACTTAGTCCTCACATCGAAAAGGAAGCAGCAGCGGAAAAAGGCAACGATCCTAGCGGGCTTCAGCTCCACTCCACAGGCTTGGTCTTCTAACTTCGTCTCCAGCTCAGAAGCACTACACTTCTGAAAAGGGGGAATAATAGCAAGGCTGAGTACAACCACCGTACTCAGCAAGCCACACCAATGATGCATTCGTGCAAAGGGAGACAAGGAGGGTTTGTGGCTATTTGCATAAAGGCGGTAGTTGAAAATGGTAAAATAATTGATTAATTAAGGCAATATTAAACTTCTCCACTGAACAACGCTACACCATGTTGAATAGGCCCAACCATTCCACCTGAACTATACCAGTTCATTAAGTCAAATTATTTTAGAGTGAGACTAATCACGGTGAGCTGGTCGATCGCCCATAACCGCGGGCACGACTATTCAAATAGTTTTACTCTGGCTAGAGGTGTACGTCTGTACCCACAAGACACAGCCCCACGATACGTTGCCGTGTGCCGGTATACCACCACGGTACCCCGGAAAGGGACTGTGACAGAACCTTTCGCATAAACCCCTCTAACCAATCATACCACCGCAGGTTTCACCCCTGCTCCTCAATAGGCAACGGGCAGCCCCCTCTCGTGCCATGGTGAATGCAGAAGCCGCATAGACCGTTGCAGGGCCAATCCAAACTCCATCATGCTCACCCTAGCCAGTGTACGTCAGCTAGGGGGAAGCTACACTACAAGTCCAACCGTTGCCCACGCTGGCTTGTGGTACGCACGGTGTTTCTTCCAAGGATTCCTGCGAACCAGTCCTTAATTGCCATGGGTGCGACTAGCAAAACCATACACCCACAGCCCACCATTAATCCATATTTTAGTTGGATAATTACGACCAACGAAACATGGTCAGTTGTCTCGAGCTCGCAGCTCATCAAGATACTAGAAGTAGATAATGTAATTGTCCCATATTGTGAGCTAGTGGTATTAAGCATGGCTAAGCATAATATAATTCTAGCAAGGTCCACATGAGACACAAGCTAGTTAAATTATCACCCAATTTGACAAAGAAAGGACATCAAGTAAATAAGGCACAAGCGAGCAGATAGGTAAACCCTATTCCCATGTAATTAGCAAAACATGCAATTTATTTGTAAACGGTAAAACATTTTATAAATTGGGATCAAAATGCTCAAGGGGAATGTGTGACTTGCCTTGCTTCTTCGATTGATCTTCCGAACTCTTTTCCGTGCGAACGCGATCGTCCGAAACGGCGGAATCTACACGCTGGCACGTAAAACAAGGAAAAACTCTAATAAAAACCAAGTAAACAGTACAGAAAAAGTAAACAAACATGTAGAGCTTAATTTTAGATGAATTTTGCAAGTTGAATGGCTCAATTTGGAGTTCGTATGAATTAGTTATGAATTTTAGAAGTTTTGAGCCATTTAAATGAAATTATGGAGATTTACCCGATTTAGGACGCCATAAATAGTTATTTTCTCAAAGAAAAACAAGGATTATTGCGTCAGCCCTCGGAGAGGAGAGAGTTGAGCCACTGACATGCGGGCCCCGTATGTCAGTGAGAGGGGGTGTGGCCGGTCCACGGTGGACCGACACCCCGGAGGCACGGGCGCGGGCGCACCATGTGGCAGCCACGTGGCGGCCACAGCGACCCAGCCCACTGACGGGCCCACCACGGGGCGGCCCAGCTCGGTCGGGCGGCCAACTCCGGCCAAGCAGCGGCGGTGGCGGCGTGGCGCTCGGGCGGCAGCGGCCGCGAGGCGGCGCTGGCACGGTGGTGGGCGGTGCGGGGCGCACGGTGGCGGGCTGCGGCAGCGGAGCTCGTAGGCAGCGCGGACGGCTCGGCGCAGCGCTCGCTGACGGCGGTGCAGGCGGCGTGGTGGCGGGCGAGCGGTGGCCCGGTGGCGGCAACGAGCAGGAGAGGCGGCGCAGGCGGCACACGGGGCGGGGCGGCGCACTGAGGCGGTGGCGCGTGACCGTTGGCGCGGTGGCGCGGCGGGCGGTGGCGGCACGGTGCTCGGGCGGCAGCGTCCGCGAGGCGGCGCCGGCACGGCGGTTGGCGGTGCGGGGCGCACGGTGGCGGCGGCTGTAGCGGCGCGGACGGCTCGGGGCAGCGTGCGGAAGCAGGCGCAGGCGGTGGCGCGGCGCAAGCGGCCGGGGGGTTCTAAGGGCGCGGGGAGAGGGGAGGTGGCGCGGAAGGGCGGTGACGTGGGGGTGGTGGCCGGCCGGAGCGCGCGGGGAGGCGGACGACGGTGGCGAGTGGGTGAGGTTGGGGATGACAGGTAGGGCCGCAGGTCCCACCTGTCAGAGAGAGGGAGAGAGGGAGACGGTTGGGGGAGGGAAAATAGACTTCGGGGAGAGGGAGGCAAGGCCGAGGTAGCCTTGGGCCGAGGAGGGAGAGGGGGCCGGCCCAAGGGGAGTAGAGGAGGGGGAGATAGAGGGGAGGGAGGTCGCCAGGGAGGGGAGGGGGACTTTGGGCCGAAAGCGGCCTAAAGTGCAGGAGGGAGATTTTAGTTTGTTTTCTTATTATTTAATTGATTAAATGATCTTTGTGCTTTTAAAATTATTTCTTGAGCTCCGAAAATTTCACGAAAAATTCTAGAGAGTATTTTAGGGCGTGGAAAATATTACAAAAATATTTCCGGCTGTGATTTTTAAAAGGAAATTTTACTTCCCTCATTATTTCACTTGATTAATTTGCTTTAATTTTTAATATAATTTCTAGAAATGCATTATTTAATAATTTTTAATCCCGATCGAAAATCGGGGCGTGACAGCTGTTCTCTTGAAATCCGTATTTCCAAGCAACTACGCCTTTTCCTCGTGTTCGTCCTGGATGCTCGGGATTCTATAGTGCGAGCGTAAGCTCGTCCTTCTCTCTGTCAGGCTTGAATGTTCCCTAAGTAGACGCCTCCACTACTTCCGTAAGTCGGCTAGCTGCTTTACGGATCGCATCGCCGAATACATGGGAGTCATCAATGGGATCGAGCGTTCCACCATAAGTATAGTACCAATTTCTAGAACGTTTAAGCCAGTTCGTTGTGCCTGACTCAATACCCTTTCCTATCAACCCGGCTTCCAGTTTATCCCACTTGGGGATTGCCTTCTTATAACCACTTGACCCTAGCCGGTGATGGTACTGCTTCTTAGCAATATTGGATTTATTCTTTTCTATTTGAGCTTGCCCGTGCTCGGAGGTCGTGTATGCGAAAAACACATCCCAATGATCCCTCAGCTTGGTTAATTTGTCAAAATCAGGTGTCAGACCCTTCAGGACTTCTTGTACAGAGCTGACTTGTACTTCTGGAACTGTTCAGCCATTTTCTTCATCGTCCGTTCTTTCAATCTTGGCTGAGCTGCCTCTGGGACCGTGAAGGTCTCGAGCATGGTGGTCCACAGCATATCTTTCTCCGTATCTGGAAGATAACTTTGGTCATCCTCGACTGAGCTTGATTGACACCAGTGCACTGTGCTAATGGGCACGTGATCCCTCACGACCCAACCACTATATCCCACAAACTTCCGTAGTATACCAGCTGGGGCTACTGGTTCGCTGTCTGGGGACACATCACTAATAATGTGCCTGCCCTCTAGCTTCGTCGCGGCACCTCATTATCCGTGTGCCCTCTTCTCTCCAACGGCCGGTTGCCTTTCACTTTCCTCTTGGTTTGTGCCCTCGTTTCCCTCCTCGTTTAGGGGTATTGGTTGGGGTCCTCTTGCTCCTCATTCGCCCAATATTGGCTGCTGCCCTCTGCGATCTCGTCCATGAGGATATGTTCATCACCGCGATCTGCCATCTGTTCGTAACATTAACTTGTACACATCAACTAAGAGTATATTGTAATACATATATACTCTAGTCTAGTTCCCATATGTCTAGTTCCATCAGGGGTCCATAGTCTAGTTCCCACATGTCCTCGATGACACCATAATACATGCTAGTTGCACCATCGTATCTCATGGCGTCGATACGAATAGCAAAGTTCTGGTTTGTGCTCTTTCTGTTTTGGGCTCTTGTGTAAAATGTATACCCATTGATTTCATATCCTTGGAATGTCGATATCGAGCAAGAAGGCCCCCTCGCCAAGAAGGCTAGTTGTCGGTCAATGGTTTCAGTACCCATTAGATGTTGTCGTAGCCAAGCGGGGAAAGTATCAATGTGATGGCGTGTAATCCATGCATTGGACTTGCCGATGTTTTTTGAGCGAACAATCGCCAGGTGCTCCTCGATGTAAGGAACCACCAACGAAGATTGTTACAAAACCGTTAAATGTGCTTTACGGAATAAATCGTTGTCCAAAGTCATTATTGCTTTCCTTCCAAGAGTCCCCTTTCCCTGTAGTCTCCCCTCATGGCTTGATTCGGGTACCCCGATTGGACGAAGGACTTCAATAAATTATACGCAGAACTCAATGACCTCCTCTGTTCTATAACCCTTGGCGATGCTTGCTTCCAGATGAGAACGGTTACGAACGTATTTCTTTAGAACACCCATGTACCTCTAGAATGGAAACAGGTTGTGTAGGTACACAGAACCGAGAATACCGATATCTTTCACAAGGTGACATAGAAGATGCGACATTATATTGAAGAATGACGGTGGAAAGATCATCTCAAAACCGACAAGACATTGGACCACGTCATCTTGAAGGGTTGTTAAACTATCCGGATCGATGATCTTTTGTGAAATTGCGTTCATGAAGGCACATAGCTTTGTTATTGTTCCCCGGACATTATCAGGAAGGATACCACGAATTATAACAGGAAGCAATTGTGTCATCAACACGTGACAGTCATGAGACTTTAGGTTTGTGAACTTCTTTTCCTTCATGCTTATTATTCTCATTATATTCGAGGAGTATCCAGACGGTACCTTGATGGTCTCCAGACATTCAAACATACTTTCCTTCTCTTCCTTGCTCAGGATGTAGCTTGCAGGACTCAAATAATGGCTTCCTTTATACTTCGGTTCCGGGTGAAGGTCCTCGCATTGTTGCATATGCTTGAGATCATTACGTGCTTCAAATTTATCTTTCGACTTCCCATATACACCTAGGAAGCCCAACAGGTTGACGCAAAGGTTTTTACTGAGGTGCATCACATCAATTGCGTACCGGACGTCTAAGACTTCTCAATAGGGTAACTTCCAAAAAGTAGACTTCTTCTTCCACATCGCCGCGTGACCATCTTCGTTCTCTATAGGTTGGCTGCTAGGTCCCTTTCCATATACTACTTTCAGATCTTTCACCATAGCAAACACGGCTTTTCCATTGCGATGTTTAGGCTTAATACGGTGGTCTGTCTTCTGTTCGAAATGCTTGCCTTTCTTTCGTACAGGATGGGTTGCAACAAGGAGTCGACGATGACCCATGTACACAACCTTCCTGTAGTGTTTCAGATACGTATTTTCAGTTTCATCCATACAATGGGTGCAAGCCTTGTACCCGTTGTTTGACTGTCCGGATAGGTTGCTAAGTGCTGGCCAATTGTTAATGGTCATGAACAGCAACTCTCGTAGGTTAAATTGTTCCTGTTTGTCCTCATCCCACACGGGGAAACTTTCTTTGTTCCACAGCAGAAGCAGATCCTCAACCAATGGTCTTAGGTACACATCAATATCGTTACCAGGTTGCTTTGGGCCTTGAATATTAATTGGCAGTATGATGTACTTTCGCTTCATGCATAGCTAAGGGGGGAGGTTGTAGATACACATGGTCACAGGCCATATGCTATGGCCGCTGCTCATCTCTCCAAATGGTTTCATGTCATCTGTACTTAAAGCGAACCTTACGTTTCGGGCATCCTCTCCAAAGTCTGGAAATGTTCTTTCGATGTTTCGCCACTGCGACCCGTCGGCGGGGTGTCTCAGCATCCCGTCTTGTTGATGTTCTTCTGCGTGCCAGCGCATCATGCTAGCATGCTCTTTGTTCCTGAACAAATACCTGAGCCATGGTATTATAGGGAAATACCACATCACCTTAGCAGGAACCCTCTTCTTCGAAGGTTGTCCGTCCACATCACATGGATCATCTCGTCTAATCTTGTATCGTAGTGCTTTACAAACTGGGCATGCTTCTAGGCTCTCGTACTCCTCACCGTGATAGAGGATACAATCGTTCGGATATGCGTGTATCTTATGTACTTCTAGTCCTAGAGGGCATACCACCTTCTTAGCTTCGTACGTTGTTTCGGGCAATTCGTTTTCCTCCGGAAGAATGTTCTTGACGAGTTTTAATAACTCGCCAAATGCCTTGTCACTCACACCATTTTTGGCCTTCCATTGCAAGAATTTTAGTGTCGTACCCAACGTTTTGTGCCCCTGTTCGCAACCTGGGTACAACGAAGTTTTGTGGTCCGCTAACATACGGTCCAATTTTTGGACCTCCTTCTCACTTTCGCAGCCGTCCTTTACGTCCCGCAATATCTATAGCGTCGTTATCTTCAACAGCTCCGTCTGCCTCGCCTCCTGGATTTTCTTCAAATCCACCGTATTGATGAGCCCAGTCCGGAATATTCTCGTCTTCTACTTCATCTTCTTCCATTGTAACCCCTAGCTCTCCGTGCGAGGTCCAACAATTATATCCAGGCATGAATCCAGACTCAAACAAGTGCGCATGAATAGTTCTTGATGATGAATACTCCTTCTAGTTACTGCACTTTTTGCATGGACAACACATGAAACCCTTATACTTGTTAGCATTGGCCACATTCAAAAATAATGCACGCTTTCAATAAACTCTTTCGACCGTCGGTCCGCGGTGTACATCCATTACCAATCCATCTATACATCAAATAGTCCAATGTTACTAACGAAATCCATACAATTGAAACTAGTTAAATAATCATATAATAATTTAAAACATCATGATTCAAAGCGAAACTAATTTATAGAAAAGAGCTACAAAAGTAGCGACGAGAAGGAAGAGAAGTTTACAATTATTTTTAAATTTTTATTAAAGTGCTACACATATTTTTTTTATAGTACAAACAGTATTTCTAGCTATATTACATATTTTTCAATTACCTTTATTTTCTACTTTTTTACAAATAATTATACAAAAATTTTACAATAGTCCCACATATTATTCTTTTTTATTGTTTGTAAAGTTGAATACATATCTTTTAACGAATTATACTTTTTTCTAACTATTTTGTTAAACTAACTTAGTTTTCTATTCTTTTATCTTAGTTTTCTATATTTTCCCTCGGTCATCTCTTTTATAACATATGTATCCAAATTTTCTAATTTCAAAATCAACCTAATTTTACCTACACATATTTTCTCTCTCATCATTTTGCATAAACCTTGTTGAAGACAATATTATATAGAAACAAAGCTATAAATGTAATATGCTAAGCATACATTATTAGAGAATGGATTTGCTAACCTTTTCGATCTCTCCGATTTGTATATTATCACCAAAACAATTTTATCAAAAATTTCGGCAGCACATCCCTTCTTCCCTCTTAGCAGCAATGGCTTGGGCTGAAGGAGGAGGAAGATGTATAAAAAGGTAGATCACTTTAGTCCCGGTTAATAACACCAACCAGGACTAAAGATCTAAATCATCATTAGTCCCGGTTTGTGTTACCAACCGGGACTAAGGTGAGGATCTATAGTCCCGATTGGTGTTATCAACCGGGACTAAAGATTTCCAGCCCCCTGACATGCGTCTGACACGGTCAGTCTTTAGTCCCGGTTTGTATTACCAACCGGGACTAAAGATAATTGCGACCCGTTACACTTTTTAACCGAGATTAGAGATGATCTTTAGTTCCGATTGCTATTTGAACCGGGACTATTTCGGTTTTTGTGAACCCGATCAAAGATCAGTTCTCCAGTAGTGAGTTGAGGCCCGACTAGGCTAATATGGTGGCACCGCGAGTTCATTGACATATCCTGGCAGGTTAATCGATTCTTTGTGTTCTGCATCTGTCTGCCGCATGAATATCTTGATCTCATTGCCAGTTCATAGAGCTAATTATCAGGTCACCAAGGGAGGGTGCGATCTACGGCGATTCGGAGTGGCTAGGTGGGCACGATCCACCAACGACTCGGAGGCCGCGGCTCGATTTATCGGCGACCCGATTGATGGCGCGATCCATCGGCGTGGCACCACCCATCGGAGAAACAAGGCGGCGGCAGAAGTGCCCAATCTCCGTAGCGCCGGCGACGAAAACCAGCTGACGCTAATGCATTCCGGCGCCTGATCCTCTCGACAGTTCAGGTGACCAGATCCACAAGAAACTACGGGGCACAGGCGTACAGCTGCTTGTACTCGATCGTTAGATGGAGTCTCTTGACCTCTTCGATCCTTTAAAACAAACACCACATGTAGCCAAATAGGGTTAAATTGATTTGGGATTTCTTTTTTCTCGAGCTGAGGTCTGCACTCGATCTATACGATTTCATCTTCTTCCAAATTTCACATACACCGTGTTGGCATTTCACTTTTCATTGTTCATGCATCCTCCTCTATCGACTAGTATCATGAGTTCCTGACTGCTATGTAACAACAAGATTACAGTATATATATTACTTGAAAGAAATTATCAATTGATTGACTGATCTACACTGGCCTGGATATATTCATTTCTATCGTCTCAGTTTTTCATGTCCAATATTCTTTTCTGGCATTATGATCAGTACATAACGACATACTACTCGATGAAAGTAAGCAGCATATATATCAGTGTTTTCCACTTCCTGGACACATGTACTGCTTCTCTGGAATGAGTCGTATGTAATGCTTTTTTTAATCGATGTATACTGCCTTTTGAGCATAGGCATATACTCCTTATTATCGTACTTACATACTGCTTCTCAATCGAGTACATATATTGTTACTAACTGTATGTACTACTATTAACATAATAAAATAGTGTATCATGATGGTTGGTGGCCAGCGATTTAGCTGGATCGCTGGTGTAATTTGTAATGGAATCACTATGGTTCCTTTTTTAAAAAAATATGTACTACCAAACTTAAAAGTAGTATGTACTATCACTAACAAAAATAGTATATACTACTACGAAGTAGGAAAAAAGGTATATAGCACTACTAACCTAAAAAAATAAGTATATACTGAGCAAACAAAAAAGCAGTATAAACTCCTTTAGCCAGGATGATGCAGTACATACTGACCAAACATAAAAAGTAGTATGTTGAGTATATATATACTGAAAAAAAAGTAGTATGTGCAGTATATATACTGAACAAACAAAAACGTAGTATGCCTAGTATATACTGACCAAACAAGAAAGTAGTATATCTACTGAAAAAAAAAACAGTATATACTCATTCAGTACAAATGCACCAAATCCGGTGTGCAGTTGTGCACATGCCTGCAGTGATTTGGAAATTAATAATTTTACTTCTTTCTACGGTTAATTTGAATGGTAATGAATCATCCATTAGTAAAGGGAGTACATACACATGAGTGTATGAAAGAGCCTTTATATATATACACACACAGAGCGCTGCGTGCTAGCAAAAACGTGGCGCGCCTAATAGCGATCAGCCACTGCCATGTTTTCCGTTTTCTTGGTCCCATCCGATCCCCTCCCACCACCCGCCTCAAGCTCCCCTCCTCAAAGCGTGGTAAAAATTTTACTCTGCTTCACAGGCCATATGATCTTCCGTTTTTGTCGGTTTTTTCTCAATGCGCCATTATTTGTCCCTCGTTTTTTTCGTTCTGTTTGGTAAGCAAACCTCCGTAGCTTTTTCCTTTCTGTTCGGTAAGCAAACCTCTGCACGATATCATATTGAATAGTACAAAAGATTGTTTCGTGCTCAGTATGCATTGATCGGCTAGTAAAAAAGTTGCTTTCGTGCTTCCAAATGCATCCATCGACCAAAAGTATGCCGGATTGGTCCTGTTGAAAAAGTACCACGTCTTTCTTCTGGTAGTTTCATCCGTAGTAATTTATTTACTTAAAAGTTATTTTAAGTAGTAACAAATTACTCTAAAAAATTACTAATAGTAACTTTTCACTCCACTTTTTTTGTTTTTTTTCCATCACGTCCCGCACCGCTTTTTCTCCCGCCTCTTTCCTCGTGCAAGTAAGAAATACGGTTATATATCTGTGAATAACTTTTGCGTCATGATTTAGTACTTTTTTTTACGTATGGCAAGGGCTCCAAATCTCGCATTAATGCACATTAATTTTTCAACATTTCATCCATTAATATTTTTTAAGTATGGTTGAAATCTCGCATGAATCCATACTAATTTTTTAAAATGTGGGAAGAGTTCGGATTTCTGGGAGAAAAAGAAATGCAAAATTCCCAGTCATCGTTCAGTTATTTTTTAACTCTACCACCCTGAAAGTAATATTTTTACTGCTAGTTGAGATAATTTGTCTCAGCGGAATAATGAGTTTGCTAACGGTTAATCATATATATAGTTTGTATCAGTCATTTTTTTTCATTGCTGCTAGTAAACTTATTTTTTTTCTTTGCTGCTAGTACACTGGGACATGTGGTAGTCTTCCTTTGTATTATTTTATTGGGAAGAAAGAGTTTTTTTTTTGCGATATGATAAATTAATGTGCAGAGTAAAAAAATGTACAGTAATTTTTTTATGACAACATAAATGTGCTACTAGTAGTAAAAAAATTTACAGGGCAGCTGCAGGTCCATCTATATAGTGCATAAAAAAAAATTACATGGTAGCTATTGCTTGCATTTTGACTCCTGCCAATGTCTTGCTATGAGGCAGCCAGGCAAGAGGTCTTGACAACAGCGCGGAGTTGAGTGAAGGCCAAATGTTAGTCTCAAGGTCGATGGCGATGAGCCGCTGCATGCAGTTGCGACTTGCGACATCATGACTCCATGAGCTCCGCCGAGGACGGGAACAGTGCCAGCCGGCCGAACCTGGCACACGTAATGAATTGCATGGAAGGATCGGAATCCAGCAATTCCAGGAATAAGCATCACTGCATCAGTACAAATTTGAAACTCAACGCCTATGAACTGATTGGAGCTACATCTAGCGCCATGATACATGGAGGAAGGGGATGTTGCAGCTGTGTCGAAGGCCTCCATCCCCATCGACGGCGACCTGAGAGGCGCGGCCCGTGCCGGTCACCGGGCCTGCAGTCCATCGCTGACGCCTGCCGAACACGGTCGATCGCGACCTTCACCAGCCCGGAGGAAGGGACGCTGCAGTATTGTTTACAGAAGTGCAAAACCTACGAACCTATCAAACCAAATATTATCAGGAGTGCTGCCTTACATAACGAATTGAGAGCTCAAAATACAAGAACTGAAAAAATAGATCAAATCCAGCCAAAAATAAAAATAAAAATTTGCTCTGAAGACCAAAGAACAACACAAATGCACCAGAGGTAGAGAAGACTTAGTTCCAACGAAACTTGCAGATCCCATCTGGTCTGGCTTCCTTGCGTGAGGTACTACCATCCATCTGAGGACGATGGACGATGGTTAAGATCAGAAGGCGCTGCTGAACCAAACCCGTCGCCATCAACACCGCACGTCCGTGCCAGCAAGCCATCGGCACCGGCATTGTGGACGTCTTCCAGGGAGGAGACACTTCCATCGGCACTGGTTTTTGTATGAGATGAGAGTAAAATAATTACTGATAGGGAGAGTGGTGGGTGCGGGGAGTATGGGGTCGCTGTGAGGTGTGTTATGTAGATATATGGCACCCTACGTGTTGTGTAGTAGTTCTATATATGCCTGGGTACCATGGTATAAAATGCACAAGTTTATTTAAAATTTTCAAAATTTTCAAATTGTGACTATATACCTAAGTATAAGAATTTGATTCATACTTATACCTACCAATAAAACAACTCAAATTCAACTTTATTTGATTATACATTATTACATACCTAACTAATTATATGTTTGCCTGTTATATATTTAGGATCAAAATCCAACTAAAACAAGTTAAAATTCAGTTCTGAAACTAGTTAGTAAAGTAGTTAATGTTGATACCTAAACATTTAAAAAATTCATACTCATTTGAATTGGGTATATACTCAATTTGAAACATGGAGCCCGGGCACCATGGAGCACCAAACAAATTTACTATATATATAGTTTGTTTGGTGCTCCATGGTGCCCGGGCTCCATATTTCAAATTGAGTATATACCCATGTCGGTGTCATGGGACCAGGGGTATGCTGACTTAGGGTCTGCGGCGGCCCCGTTCGCCCATGTGGCCATCCCCCGAGGGGGGATCGGGCCCGAGGGTGACGTGGCAGCCGCCCACTCTAAGCCCCGGCACCCCTCGGGGGTGTTGACGTAAAAACACGACGGCTTGGGAGTTCTGCTTAGCTCCAATGCAGGTCCAAAATAATAACGAGATGCGGGCGTGCTAGTCAGTTTGATCCTGCAACTGACAAGATATAAATTGAATATCAAAGAGCCGATCGGCTGACAAGCCAATATAGTAATTCCAGCCGATGCCGATACTAGCCGATATCCAGTATAGATCTTGATACTTGAGTAAATAATGACATAAAGATAGTCGGCTATTGATAATGTGATAAAACAATAATATAATCCAGTAGAAACCAATCGGCTAGTAATGATTGATTGAATAAGCACTGATCCGAAGGTTGAAGCATTCATTAGCTAGAGGTCCGATGTCAATAAATCCAAATGTTTAGATAAGCAGTGAAACCTTTGTTGAGATCGGCTAAATCCAAATTATATATAATCCTCGTGAGCTGATACAACATCCAGATAACTCATCGGCTGAAACCCCGATGAAACCCTTATTGGCAATCAAGAAGCAGGCTAGAGATTATGGTTCTAAGCACGACTTAGTAGATCAAACTTAACTGATGCAGCACTACGTATGAAAAGAAACATAATATCTAGATAATCAAGCTTTTGACTGATTTTCAGAGTGGTGGATACATTATATAATCTAAACCAACAAAGTAATCTAGCCGATATCGATAAAACCCTAGATGGAGATCGGCCGATGCAAGTAGAAAACATTGTCAATCTAGATTATATAACGTATATGATAACTCGACGACTTACATGAACAAGATTAGAGTGTCGAAGCGATGGAAGCACTAATCCCGGTAATGCAAGCCGCCATAACAAGTCTTACCCCTCGTCGGAGATCGAAGCCGATGCAGCCTAACTTGAAACAAGAATTCGTCGAAAGTAAAAGGATAAAAGGTGGCGATGCGCCGAAATTGAATTGATCGAGAGATAATTTACATGGACCCCGGGTGTACATATTTATACCCATGGGTAGATACTAGTACATATCGGACACGATTCAAACTTTCCTAAAGATAAAAGGAAAAACATAAAGTCCTTATTGGACAATGAACACACTTTCCTAAAGATAAAAGAAAACTAACAGACTCTTCCTAATTAATAGATAAACTGCCATGCCGCATCCTCCTTGAACTCGGTCTCTTTTGGATAAGCTTCCTTTAATAGATTGATTTTCTTAACCGAATTTGGTAAGAATCCGACTGTTGGCGATTGACAGCTTCCATCGGCCGATTCTATAACTCTGAAGCCGATACTGACTCTAGGCCGATGATGACTTCGAGGCTTACCAAATTTCGTCGTGAACAGGGGGCTGCCAGATTAGGGGTCGGGCTCCCCCGACCTCCTCGGGCTACCGCCACGTGTGACGGAGTAGGCGAGCGCTCCCAGCGCTCACCTACCCCCATTAATGGCGGTGCAGCCAGAGTGCGCCTGCACGCGTGCGTACCGCATTAAATGCGGAATGACATGCACGCGCGCATCTGACACCGGTCGCAGTCGGCTGATCAGCCTGCGACCAGTCCGAATGACCGATGGGACGCAGCACAGTACCGGGCATGCCGTCGCATGCCCGGTAGGTACGCTATGTCTCCCGTCGGTCACATCGAAGCCGTGTGAGCCGCTCCAGCTCACATATCTCGCCAGGGTTGGTGCGCCAGGTCTAATCGCTTGGCGCATCAACCCCCATACGACCGGACAAGCAAGTCTCTGGCCGTTTAATGAAGAGTGACATGCGGCGTCACATAGAGGATGGGCGGTCTGACAGGAGTCAAGCCGGCGCTACAGGACGGTAGACTTCGGCCGCAAGCCACAGTGTGGCTCTTAATTGTAAAACAGCTTTTTCCTTTCCTCTAGATTTTAGCCTGTCCGGCCCATGTGGTGTCCCCTTGAAGTATAAAAGGAGGCCCAGGCCTAGAGGAAAGGGGGCTTTTTTTGGCGGTTCTCTTCTTTGGGTGGTTGCTTCTTGCTGGACTCAACCCTTCAGAACAGAAAGCACTCAGATATTCCATCTGACAGGAGTAGGGTATTACACCTAGCCGGCGGCCTGAACCTGTATACTTGCTCGCGTGTCAGTGTGCTCTCTCTCTCGATCTCTCCACCTCACCAGCGCACCGGAATCGGGGCCAGGAACGCCTCTCTTTCGCGCCCTGGGCTAAACTCGAAAAGGGGATCTCCACAGTCCCCCGCTGCGGTGTTTACCCACCGACAGCTGGTGCGCCAGGTAGGGGCGCGTAGACACTTTTTTTGGTTCCCACGCTTTCCGTGCGTGCCAAGTTTCGCCGAGTTAGCCCTATGGCTGAAGAAGCGGTGCTTCACACGCCCACACCGAGCATTAGCGACGACGGCGGAGAGCTGCATCCTCGTCATCGAGTGCATACCCCGTCACCGCCTCCGCACCGGAGTCTTGGACGGGGAAAAGCGCAGGAGGCACTGGAGGGCTTTGCCACCTCCCTACAGCCCAGCGACGAGCTGCGGCGCCGCCCCAAGGCGCGCCGCCGTCTGGTCTACGGCGACGGCGACACCCCTCAGGGCGCCCTCCAGGCCGCGGGATCGCTCCTGCGCCATCCGCCCATCGCCACGGACTCGGAGGCCCCCGTGGACGACGTGGCCAACCTGGTCAATGCGGCACAGTAGCAGCTGGACTCCGGTGGCCGCTCATCGGCAGCCGGATCGTCCGGCACCGCAACTGCTGCCTCTTCGTCGGCAAGGCGAAGAGCACGACGGGCGGCGGCCCATGCCCGCCACTCGTCCTCGCTTCCCTCGTCGACGCCCACGGCCACTTGCAGGCGTCACGAGAGCATATCTGCTGGGCCGGATGCCCGGCTCAACATCGAGCGCCGGCGCGATGAGCGCCGTGCTGCCCAAACGGGAGAGGGCGCCGCGTCCTCGGCCGACGCGCGCCCCAGCGGCCATAAGGGTAGGCCCCCCGTTTCCCCCGTCGTCGGGGCTGGTTGCCATGCCTTTGTGGCGAGTCTTCGGAATGTCCGATGGCCCCCAAAGTTCCTGCCCAGCATCCCGAAAAAATACGACGGTAGCGTCAACCCCACCGAGTTCCTCCAGATGTATACGACTGGAATAGAAGCGGCGGGGGGTGACGATAGGGTCATGGTGAACTTTTTCCCATGGCCCTAAAGGGCCAAGCATGAGGTTGGCTCATGAACTTGCCACCCGCCTCGGTCCACTCCTGGGAGGATTTGTGCCAGCAGTTCACCACGAACTTTCAGGGCACATATCCACGCCCAGGGGAAGAGGCCGATCTGCACGCGGTGCACCGGAGGGACGATGAGTCCCTCCGATCATATATACAGCGGTTCTGCCAGGTCCGCAAGACTATCCCTGTATCCCCGCACACGCGGTGATATATGCGTCCAAGGGAGGCGTGCGGCATAACCGCATGCTGCAGAAGATCGCCTCCAAGGAGCCCTAGACCACCGTGCAGCTTTTTGAGCTCGCGGACCGTGTGGTCCGGAAGGAGGAGGCATGGACCTGGAACTCCTCCAGCTCTGGAGCGAAGGCTGCGGCTGCCCCCGAGTCCGCTGCCCGTTCTAGGTAGCAAGAAAAGAGGAGGAAGAAGAGGACAGCTCGCTCCGGTGACGAGGGACATGTCCTCGCCGCCGAGGGCACTTCGCTGCCCCCGCGCAATGGGATGGCCGCGGAGGACGGCAGAAGGAGCACCGCCGCTCCTGGTCGAGAGCGCTCGGCGGGCAAGTGGTGCTCGTGCACAACACCTCCCTCCACGACCTCACAGACTGCCGCGCGGTCAAGGGCTTGGCCGAGCGCGTCAAGAAGTGGGGGGAGGAGCGAGGGCAGGAGCGCCGTGGGAGCCAGGGCCCCACGACCCCTGCCCGCGACCGGTGAAGTGAGGCCAAGCAGAAGGCCCCCGTCGATGATGATGGCGACGACGACTTGGGCTCTCAAGAACCTGAGGCCACCGTCGCCACCATGGATGGGGGAGCATGTGCTCAGGCTTCCCGCCGCAGCTTCAAGACCATGAAGCGCGAGCTTCTGGCTGCGATCCCCACTCATGAGGCCGCACGGCGGGCTCGATGGTCGGAGGTCCTGCTCACCTTCGACCAAACCGACCACCCCCCATGCATTGCCCGCGGTGGACAGATTGCGATGGTGGTCTCCCCCACCATTTGCAATGTCAAGTTGAGGCGTGTCCTGATAGATGGCGGCGCCACCCTCAACATCCTCTCCCCCACGGTCTATGATCTCATCAAGGTCTCGGGGATGAAGCTCCAGCCGTCCTTGCCGATCATCGGCGTGACGCCGGGGCACACATGGCCTCGAGGTCATATTGACCTCCCAGTCACATTCGGTGGCCCCGACATTTTTCGCACCGAGCGGATTGACTTCGATGTGGCAGATCTAAATCTGCCCTACAATGCGGTGCTGGGGAGGCCCGCGTTGGTGAAGTTCATGGCGGCCACCCACTACGCCTACCTCCAGATGAAGATGCCGGGCCCGCGTGGCCCCATCACAATCTACGGCGATCTCAAGATCGCACTGGCTTGCACGCAGCAGCGCACGAGCGACCTCGCCGCGGTCCCAAAGCCCGCGGGTGGCGATGACAGGCCCGAGGCCTCCTCATCCCACGCCCCGAGGAAGCGGATGACCTCGGGTGACGAGGTACCCGTCAAGGAGGTGGCGTTGGTCAGCGACCCGTCCAAAACCGTCAAGATTGGCGGTCAACTGGACGACAAATAGGGAGACGCGCTCATCTCCTTCCTACGGGCAAACGCTGACGTCTTCGCGTGGAAGCCGTCGGATATGCCCGGGGTCCCCAGGGAGGTGATCGAGCACCGTCTGGCCGTGTGGCCGGGCGCAAGGCCCATCCGGCAGAAAGTACGGTGACAGGTCCCCGAGCGCCAAGCCTTAATCCGTGAAGAAGTGGCGCGTCTGCTGGAGGCCAGATTCATCCGAGAGGTCATACATCCGGAGTGGCTTGCGAACCCGGTCGTCATCCCCGAGGCGAATGACAAGCTCCAGATGTGCATCGACTACATCGACCTCAACAAGGCATGTCCTAAGGACCCTTATCCCCTGCCATGCATAGATCAGATTGTCGACTCCACTGCGGGGTGCGACCTTTTGTGTTTCTTAGATGCATACTCAAGGTATCATCAGATTCGCATAGCTAGGGAGGATGAGGAAAAAACTGCATTCATTACATCTGTAGGCACCTACTGTTATACAACTATGCCTTTTGGTTTAAAGAATGCAGGCCCTACTTTTCAACGTACTACTCGTATCACTTTGGGTAGTCAAATAGGGCGTAATGTTGAGGCGTATGTCGATGACTTGGTTGTGAAAATGCGCAACCAAGAGACATTGCTCTCGGATCTGGCGGAGACCTTCGAGAGTCTCCGCTCCACGCGCATGAAGCTGAACCCCGAAAAGTGCGTGTTCGGCATGCCTGGGGGCAAGCTTTTTGGGTTCTTGGTCTCGGCCCGAGGCATAGAGGCCAACCCTAAGAAGATTAGCACGATAAATAGGATGCGCCCCCCAGCAAGCTTAGGGATGTCCAGCGCGTCACTAGATGCATGGCCGCCATAAGTCGATTTATATCGAGGTTGGCAGAGAAGGCACTACCCATATTTAAACTCCTCAAGTGCTCCGGGCTGTTTAGGTGGATGGAGAAAGCCGAGCAAGCCCTCACCCAGTTGAAGGTTTATCTTAGCTCCCCCCGGTCCTAATTGCCCCCGAGCCCGAGGAGCCGCTGTTGCTCTACTTGGCTGCGACTCCAGAAGTAGTGAGCGCAGCGCTAGTGGTAGAGCGCACCGAGGAATGCCCTCGGTCCGCGCCCCACCGACCCATGTCGATACAGCCCGGGCCAGAGGCCAATGAAGGAGCCCGTCAGCCAGGCGAGGGCCATGGGGCCCCCCAGGTTAACGATGGCCCTACGTCCCCTCGTCAGACGCCGTTTGGTGACCCCGGTCCCCAGGAAGGCCCCGAGGCCACTGAGGGGAGGAGTGGCCCGACGCCGTCTGACCCCGAGGCTGCCAACATGGAGATTGAGTAGGCCCAGAGTGGCCCCTCCCATCATTTATGTGCGGGATCCGATGCCCTTAGCAACGAAGCTATGCCCCGCCGAAAGGTGCAGCGGCCGGTTTAATTCGTTAGTGAGGCGTTGTGGGATGCCAAGACCCGGTACCCTCAGGCCCAGAAGTTGCTCTATGCAGTTCTGGTGGCCTCGAGGAAATTGCGCCATTATTTCCAGGCGCACCGGGTCACAGTGGTGACGTCCTACCCCCTCGGGCAAATTCTCCGTAACCGAGAGGGAACTGGGCGAGTGGTCAAGTGGGCTATTGAACTCTCTGAGTTCGACCTCCACTTTGAACCACGCCACACGGTTAAGATTCAGGCCCTCGCCGATTTTGTGGCAGAGTGGAGCCCGACCGCCGAACCCAACCTCGGGTTCCCCGACCCTGAGGCTGGAGCTGATCCCTCACAGCAAACGACTAGCTCTAATTGGGTGATGCAGTTTGATGGCTCGCTCGCCGTCCAGGGAGCTGGTGCTGGGGTCACTTTGACCTCACCAAACGGGGATATCCTCAAATATTTGGTTCGCCTAGATTTTCTAGCAACCAATAATATGGCGGAGTACGAAGGGATACTTGCGGGACTTAGAGCGGCGACTGGAATGGGGATCCGCTGCCTCTTGGTTCTAGGCGACTCTCAGTTAGTCGTGAACCAGGTCTCCAAGGAGTACCGCTGCTCCGACCTGCAAATGGAGGCCTACGTCCGTGAGGTGCAGCGTATGGAGTGCCATTTTGACGGGTTAGAACTCCGGCACGTGCCCAGGCGAGACAATGCGCTCACCGACGAGCTGTCACGACTCGCCTCGTCACGCGCTCCAACCCCACCGGGTGCCTTTGAAGAAAGGCTCCCCAGCCGTCGGCGCGTCTTGATCCCCCGGGTGACTCAGACGCTGCCACGCCAGCCTCGGGGCCCTAGAGAGTCCAGGCTCCGACACCCGAGGGGGTTGAACCCGACCCCCCAAGACAAATCGCCTGGATGACTGAGATTCAGGCATTCCTCAAAGATGAGACTCTCCCCGAGGATCGCGAGGGGAGCGAGCGAATCATCCGCATCTCCAAGAGGTACGTGTTGGTAGAGGGGGCCCTCTACAGACGCAACGCCTATGGAGTCCTCCTCAAATGCATCCCTCGGGACCATGGCATCGAGCTCCTCGCCGATGTCCATGAAGGCGTGTGCGGCGCTCATTCCGCCTCGCGCACCTTGGTCGGCTAGGCCTTCCAGCAGGGTTTCAACTGGCCGACAGCGCTCCAAGATGCGGCCGATCTGGTCAGGCGATGCGGGCGTGTCAATTGCACATCAAGCAAATGCATCTGCCGGCCCAGGCCCTCCAGACTATCCCGCTCTCATGGCCATTTGCGGTCTGGGGACTGGATATCGTGGGTCCATTCAAAAAAGCGTTGGGCGGGTACGAGTACCTCTACGTCGCCATCGACAAGTTCACCAAATGGCCCGAGGCCTACCCGGTCATCAAGATCGACAAGCACTCAGCCCTCAAGTTCATCAAGGGTATCACTGCCCCGTTCGGGGTGCCCAACCGTATCATTACGGACAACGGCACTCAGTTCACAAGTGAGCTGTTTGGCGACTATTGCGACGACATGGGCATCAAGCTCTGTTTCGCCTCTCCCGCCCACCCCAAGAGCAATGGTCAAGTGGAGCGCGCCAACGCGGAAATCCTCAAAGGCCTCAAGACCAAGATGTACAACGTCCTTAAGAAGCATGGCGAGTCGTGGATCGATGAGCTACCAGCGGTGCTATGGGCCAACCGGACTACCCCGAGCCGTGCCACAGGGGAAACACCATTTTTTCTGGTTTACGGCGCGGAGGCGGTCCTCTCATCCGAGCTCACCCTGGGATCTCCGCGAGCTGCCCTGTACAATGAGGCAGATCAAGAGCACCTCCGACGAGACGACCTAGACTACCTTGAAGAACGAAGGCGGCGCGCCGCCCTTCGGGCCGCGCGCTACCAGTAGAGCCTAAGGTGCTACCATCAGCGCCATGTCCGGGACCGATCGCTCAGCATAAACGATCTCGTCCTACGCCGCGTCCAAACGCGTGCTGGACTGAGAAAACTCTCACCCATGTGGGAGGGGCTGTTTCGAGTGATCAGCGTCCCCCGGCCCGGCTCGATCAGGCTGGCCACGGAAGACGGCACCGAGTTGCCTAACCCGTGGAACATCGAGCACCTTCATCGCTTCTACCCATAAGGAGGCGCTGTGTTGTACCTCGGGCTCGGGCCAACCCCGCGTGCCCTCTCGGGCACGACAAAGTTGGCCGGGGGTTCCCACTATCAATATATTTCCCTTTCGTATTTATTTTATAAGTAGCAGTTTTCTTTCTTATATATTCGATCGTTCCAACTATGTTTCTTTCTTCGCACGATCTGTTGGGTGTTTTGTCTTAACTTGGAGCGTTTGTGTTCGTGTCGCTCCTGGTGCTGCGCACCGTCTAGATGCCGACGGGGCCCAGAGCGAGTCGTGCCCCAAGACATGTTGAACTCTGGGGGAACTCGCCAATAGCCCACAATCGGGTCCGCACTTACCCCGGTCATCATGCTCTCGGCCTGGCCAGTCTCGTCATGTGGAACTCCCCAAGTGCACTAGCTCTGGTTCCTATCACTTGGGATTGCGGCCTGAACCCGAACCCCCGCTTAAGTCAAAAAGCCGGACGGATCAACAAGGGAAATACAGTTGGAACACAAGGCAAAATTACGAACTGACATAAATCTATGAAACATTCATTGCAGGGGAATAAAGATGCAAGCATAAGGAAAAATGTCGATTATTACATGATCGGCACGAAGGCCAAATATATACAAGTGCAACAAAAGAAAAAGGTCGAGGAGCGGCTAGCCGCGGGCCTCGGCCTGTGGAGTCACGCCTCGCCGCCGTCGTTGTTATCGCCACCGGCGTCGTCGTCGTCGTCGTCGTCATCGGAGGTCGGCAGAGGGGCAACCCGGGGGGTTGTCCCCTCAAAGGAGTGGACAATCTCCCGGGCAGCCTCCTGGACTTGGGCGCGAGCCACTGCCTCGGTCCCCGGCGGGAAGTCATCGATGACCGCCCATGGGGAGAAGTCCGGGTCGCGGGCCTGGCAGCTAGCCAGTACCAGCTCCACCGCCCCCTCGGTGAGGGCCTTCGAGGAGGCCTTTATGGTCTCCTCGATCTCCCCCAGGAATCTCCCAAGGCTCTCCGCCATGATGGCGAGGCGGTGAGCGACCCCGGCCGGCGTGTTGTCAAAGGCGTAGATCTGGCCCATCCAGACCCCCGTCTCGCGCTCGGCGTGCTCCAGCTTCGCGACGGCGTCCTGGAGCATGCCGGGGCCCATGTCCTTGGCTAGCTTGAGGGCCTCGACCTTCCCGGTGCGGGCTGTCAGGAGCTCCTGGAGCGCAGAGGCGGTCTCCTTGGACGAGGCGAGGCGGGCGGCGAGGTCGCTCTGCCCCTCAGGCGCCCCGACGCCCCGAGCCATCTCGTCGAGCTCTGTGGTGCGCGCCTCGAGCTCAGTGGCGCGCTTGTCCAGGACGGCCCTCTCGGTGCGAGCGCTCTCCATCTGCGCGAGCTCCCGCGCCATCATGGCCTCCTCGCGCCTGGAGACCTCCGACTCGCGCCCAGCCGTCCGGGCTGCACGTTCATCTCGAACACGCAAACCCTGGGACAGCCGCCGGTTCGCGTCCTCGGACTCCGCGAGGGCCTGGAGCTGCTCGGTGAGGGTGGCCTCGCGGAGACGGAGCGCTGCCTCCATCTCCGCGGTGGCGGCTTCGTGCGTCGCCAGCGTCTCCTCCCGCGCCTTGAGCTTGTTGGCGCGGATACGCAGGTTCTTGGCACGCCCCGCTAGGCCATCCTCGTGACGTTGGATGGCGGCTTCCGCTTCGGCCACCCTCTGCTCCTGGGCCAGGACGGCATCGTGCCTGCGTGTCAAGTCGGTGGACAGCGACTCGAACTGGCGGCAGAGCTCCGAGGTGCTCCTCTCCATGGCCTCGGTCGTGGCCAGCACCGCGACCCTCTCCTCCTCCACCTCCCTGGTAATTTCAGCTAGGGCGTCGGTGCGCGCATCGACTGATGCGAGCTGGGCGGCGTAGGCCTTCCGGCCGGCCTCCACCATGGCCTTCAGGGAGCGGCGCCCCTTGGCAAGCCGCTCCCACTTCGTGGCCAGCTCGGCCCGCTCCCCCGACAGAGCTTGCAGCTGGGTGTTGACCCCATCCACCATGGCGGAGTTAGCCGTCGCTAGGGCCTGGAGCAGGGGCTCTGCACCCAGCGGCGTGGAGGCGGAGAAGGACCTCCGGTGGCCCGGGCCCAGCGGGGTCTCGGGCTCAGCCTCGGAGGCCTGGCCGGCCTCGGGGGCTTGCTCGGCCTCGGGGGCCTGGTCGGCCTCGGGCCCCAGGCCGCCGCTGTCGTCCCTACCGCCCAACACCAGCTGCCGGAGCCAAACCGCCTCGGCCTCCTCCCGGGCGCGGGTCTCTTCAGCCTCCTGGGCTGCTTCGGCCTACCGGGCGCGGGCCGCCTCGCGGGCGGCTTCTTCAGCTTCCCGCAGGCGCGCTTCGGCCGCTCGTAGGTTAGCTGCCTGGCGGGCCGCCTCTTCGAACGACCGCCCCTCGGCCTCGGCCCATACGGGCCGGCCAGTCTTGGACTGGCGGGGGGCTCCCCAAGGCAGGAGGTCGCTGCGCAAGAGAAGCAAAAAACAAGACACATAAAAATGAGAGTGAAAAGAAGAGAAGGAGGGCGACCCCTATTGGGAACGAGACTGCACCTGCTCGCCGGACGCTTGAACGTCCACTTGGGGGGCTCTATGAAACCCCCCTTGCTAGGCTCTGTTCCCTGGCGGGGTGCGGTCTCCCCCAGCTTGCGGAGCCGTTGCTTCTTCTTCTCTCCCCCGGGCGGGGGCAACGGCGAACCACCTGCCGACTGCTTCCCCGGGGCGCTCTCAGCACCACCCCCTCGGGGTGGAGATGGGGGAGGGGAGCTCTCCCCGTGCTTCCGCTTCCCCTTGGGGTCTTCAGCGTGGCTGCCCCCGGAACTGCTACTGTGGGGACCGACGAGCGGCCCTCGCCGCAAGAGGGTCGTCCTCCTCCGCTATGGCTGCCCCGGCGCCGTCGTGGCCCCGGTCCCCCGAGGCTCCGATCGCGGCCATGATGGCCCGGATGCTCTCGCGATTCGGGTCGCTGCACAAGGGGAGTAGCCCGGCGGGGATCAGGGACAGCTCCACCGTGCTGAGATTCAGCATGCGCTGGACCACCACCCGGAGATCCTCCGGGCTCCAATCCTAGTCGCGGCCCGGATGCGACCGGACGGAGTCCTCGGAGCCGGTATACACCCAGGCGCCCTGCCTGCGCTCCTGGAGCGGGGTGATACGGCGGCGGGTGTAGTCTCCGAAGTCCATCACGCCAGTGAGGCCCTGGGCGCGCAGGCCGATCAAACGGTCCAAGACGGCGTCGTACCCTTCCCCGAGGGTGACGACCGACCGCCATGTCGGCCTCTGCTTTGGCGGGCGAGTTGGGAGTCGGAGACGGCGCTCGTCGGGCAGATTGGTGTAGAACCAGTCGCTCTTCCAGTCGTCCCACTTCTTGCGCAGGACGCAGGGGATGTACTGCTGCGCCACCGGCGCGCACGGCTGGAAGTAGTAGCCGTCAATCTCCATCGGCGGCGACACCGACTGGGCGGTGTAGAACCACCGGAACAATCGGAGTGTGGGCCTCACCCCCACGAACATCTCGCACAGGTGTGCGAAGATGGCCAGTGTCATCACGGCGTTGGGGTGAGTGTCCCATGTGGAGGTCGTAGTAGTTCAGGACCTCCAAGAAAAACGCGAGAATGGCGGGATGAGCCCCGCCATGGCGAAGGGGAAGAAGAAGACTGCCCGATTTGGGAACTGCGGCGCCGGGCATGCTTCGCCCAGCATCACCGCCTCCCGGTCGACCACCGCCGGCATGAATTTGCACGGCAAGCTGGCCATGCGGTCGTTGTTGATGCGCGATGGCTGTGTTGGGCGAAAGTGGCGAAGGAAGGGGAAAACCCCCTTCTCGACGCCCTTTATACCCCAGCCGCTGCTGCGCCCGGCTCCTTGTTTCCCGCGCCCACTATCTCGCCCCCTCGATTCTCGCACGCACTTCCTCCATTATTCCCACTACTCCGTTCCTGGTGCACGTGCAAAATGCCGCAACCATCACGGTGATAGAGGAACAGATCGTGTCCGCCTTAATGGCGTGCGCGGTTGCTGAGAGATACGCCATCATCACGGCTCTGGGCATGCAGGCGGACGTGCCTCGTTTTGCACGCCACCCCCGGTAATGAGGCCGTTACAGGGTAATGGCCCATTACCGCTGAGAGGTGTCTTGCGCATCGCCCCGGATAATGAGGCTGTTACGGGGTAATGGCCCATTATCGCTGAGGCGTCCTCCCGCGTGAAACCAGTGACTATCCGTCTCCTCTAAGAACCTGGGCCCACATCACATCGGATCGATGAGGTGGCGCAAAGCCTGGTCGTTCCACGGTGGGCCCCCACAGGCTTTACGCTGGGGGCTACTGTCGGTGTCATGGGCCCAGAGGTATGCTGACTTAGGGCCTGCGGTGGCCACGTTCGCCCATGTGGCCATCCCCTGAGGGGGGATCGGGCCCGAGGGTGACGTGGCAGCCGCCCACTCTAAGCCCCGGCACCCCTCGGGGGATGCCAGATTAGGGGTCGGGCTCCCCGACCCCCTCGGGCTGCCGCCACGTGTGGCGGAGTAGGCGAGCGCTCCCAGCGCTCACCTACCCCCATTAATGGCGGTGCAGCCAGAGTGCGCCTGCACGCGTGCGTACCGCATTAAATGCGGAATGACATGCACGCGCGCATCTGACACCGGTCGCAGTCGGTTGACCGGCCTACGACCAGTCCGAATGACCGATGGGACGCAGCACAGTACCAGGCATACCGTCGCACGCCCGGTAGGTACGCTATGTCTCCCGTCGGTCACATCGAAGTCGTGTGAGACGCTTCAGCTCACATATCTCACCAGGGTTGGTGCACCAGGTCTAATCGCTTGGCGCATCAACCCCCATACGGCCGGACAAGCAAGTCTCTGGCCGTTTAATGAAGAGTGACATGCGGCGTCACATAGAGGATGGGCGGTCTGACAGGAGTCAAGCCGGCGCTACAGGACGGTAGACTTCGGCCGCAAGCCACAGTGTGGCTCTTAATTGTAAAACAGCTTTTTCCTTTTCTCTAGATTTTAGCCTGTCCGGTCCGTGTGGTGTCCCCTTGAAGTATAAAAGGAGGCCCAGGCCCAGAGGAAAGGGGGCTTTTTTTGGCGGTTCTCTTCTTTGGGTGGTTGCTTTTTGCTGGACTCAACCCTTGAGAACAGAAAGCACTCAGATAGTCCATCTCACAGGAGTAGGGTATTACGCCTCGCCGGCGGCCCGAACCTGTATACTTGCTCGTGTGTCACTGTCCTCTCTCTCTCGATCTCTCCACCTCACCGGTGCACCAGAATCGGGGCCGGGAACGCCTCTCTTTCGCGCCCTGGGCCGAACTCGAAAAGGGGGTCTCCACAGTCCCCCACTGCGGTGTTTACCCACCGACAACCCAATTCAAATGAGTATGAATTTTTTAAATGTTTAGGTATCAACATTAACTACTTTACTAACTACTAACTAGTTCAAAACAAGTTTGAACTGAATTTGAAGTTTTGGTTAGATTTTGATCCTAGATATATAACATGCAAACATATAATTAGTGAGGTATGTAATAATGTATAATCAAATAAAGTTGAATTTGAGTTGTTTTAGCGCTAGGTATAGGTATGAATCAAATTCTTATACCTAGGTATATACTCACAATTTTAAATTTTTGAATGAATGTGCATTTTACACCATGGTGCCCTATATGGGTGTCATATATATATATATATATATATATATATATGTGGGTATCATGGTGTGAATACACAAGTTGACTCAAATTTTTTAAAATTTTTAAATTGTGAGTATATACCTAGGTATGAGAATTTGATTCATACCTATACCTAGCAACAAAACAACTCAAATTCAAGTTTATTTCACAATCCATTATTACATATCTAACTAATTATATATTTGGATGTTATATACCTAGAATCAAAATCTAACGAAAACATGTTCAAATTCAGTTGAACTAGTTAGTAAAGCAGTTAATGTTAAACCTAAACATTTAAAAAAATTTATCCTCATTTGAATTGGGTATATACTCAATTTAAATCATGGAGCCCAGACACCATGAAGCACCAAACAAATATATATATATATATATATATATATATATATGTGTATATATATACATATATATATATATATATATATATATATATATATATATATATTATAGACACACACATAACTTTGTCGATATATCGGTCGGTTTCGTTTGTCGTGCCTTGTCCGTAAGCGTGGTCATCACCAGGGTAACCAAACGGTTTCTGATGGTAAATTGCCACGCATTTCAGATCAACATATACTTCTCAATTCTAGTCCAACAGCTTTGCATAAGATGTTAGGAAGCATGTCCATGGTCTTAACAATCAATCCTACCCTGGTCACTGTCAAGACTTCAAACAAGGGTAACAAGCTCAACTGACATGATTGCTAATTGTGGCCAGCATCGTTTCTATTAGTTCCAGAAGACAGGTTAACGGAATATTGGTTCCGAGGAGACAAGCGACTAAGCGAGAACGGAGCACACCCACCTAACCTAACCTCCCCTTCCATTTCAAGTTGTAACGGAAATGGTGGTGAAGTGTGAACCACCACTACCACTAACTCAAAATTGACAGATTGAAATATGCAGCAACGTAACCTATTCTCATAGAAACTAGAATAAATTGATTGAGATAAAAACAGTAACGGAGCATATAGCCTATTAAAATAGAAACTAGAATTTTCTTCAAAAAAGAAAAACTAGAATATGATCAACTTAAGACTTGGCATATTTTAGAAAAATGAAAATTCTAGCCATGTTGTAACCCATTCTCATCAAACTTTGGATAAGACTAGAAAAACTTATATAAAACAATGAACAAATAAAATGAGGGAAAAAAAGAAATGCCATTACAAAATAAAAACATAGCAAAATACTTAGACATAATGGTGAGGACATTGGGACAGGATCCTATACCTTCAACGTCAGAGACGTATGGTTTTGAAGTTAGGATCCTAATCACTATGGGCACTTTTTGAAGATAGTTTTTTTTAAAAAAATTGGGAATAATATAGAAACGCATGTGAAAAAACAGAGGGTTTAAAAACATAGGGAAAAATGTGGTGTTTGTATATTTGACAAGTGGTTTACCTTAAACTCGACAAAGGAAAAGAATAAATAGGTTGTAATGGATGTTTAAATTCAACATTTTTCCGGTAATGGATTCTACTCACATGAGGAGATGTCTGCTTGTGTACCATTTTTGTTTAAATCATATAAAATATTTATAAAATAATTTTGAAAAAAATTAACAATGTAGAGTATAAGTAACATCTAGCACTCCACGAAAAATCAAATTTAAATTCGACTTATACATTAAGAAAAAAAGATAAATATAAATATAAATAGTACTACTATTCATCTGCTGAATTTTTCCAATGTGTAAGTTGAGTTTGGATCTAAAATTTTGTGGAGTAATATATATATGTTGTATCATTGTTGTTAATTTTTCTTTAGATTTTTTTCATAACTATTTGGATGATTCAGACAAGCCCTCGAGGGTTTAAAACAATTTTCCTGTTTTTCAATTGGAATTTATGGCAAAGGAGAATTTTCTCCATTTCTCCCTAAGCGAATAGTGTGAATTTCTAAAGGAATCTGATCGTCTACTTCTCCAACAAAATCCTTCAAACCAAACGACCCTTAAAGCGGTACTCCTACATATTATTGCCGGGGAAAAAGAATCTGATGAACGAAACGAAATGATAACGGTGAGTGCTGTGCGCGCGACGAGGTTTCGGTTCGGTTGGGTAACGCCGCTGCCACTCAATGCACGCACGCACAACGCCTTTGTTCAAGATATGTATGATATTGATACATACTATCCACCCAACCAAACCTGAACCGCCCAACTGAAAACCCAAACGGCTCAATACCCACATCAAACCGGCTCTAACTAATTTAATCACACGAGAAAAAAACTGAGCCTTACAATTACATGAGATTAATAAGCTAGCTAAGCTATTAAACTATATATTATTTGAGTAACAAAAGTATGGAAATGAGAACAACTACTACAGGTGGAGTAATAATAATTGATCAATTAACCAACAGCAACAAGTTTGGTTTTTGAGTTGGAAATGAAAAGCTTTGCAATGTAATGCAATGCAACAACTACAAGATGAATCAAGATTAGAAGCTTAGGAGGGGGCTAGATCTATGATCGGATTGATCAATCCTGACCGTTGGATGGGTGGCCGTCGGGCCCTTTCCGGCCGACGCCGCCGGCGTTGCCGGTCTGGGCCGCCACCGCCGCGGAGGATGCCACCAGCGAGTACACCACGCTCACCTGCCGCTGCACCTCCTCGGTGATCATCTGCCGCATCATCGCCATCAGCCACGGGTCCTGCTCCATCCTCGCCTTCTCCCTCGCCACGGCCTCCTCCTCCGCGCGCGCCGACGAGCCGCCGACCACGGTGGAGGCTGAGATGGCGACGGGGGCGGCGGCGCCCGGCGGGCTGAGAGACAGCGACGTGGGCGGGTCGGGCGGCGGAGCCCGGTGCTCCACGCCGGTGGGCGCGGCCACGCACAGCCTCTTGGCCGGGGGCGGCGGTGGTGGCGGAAGCACAGGGACAGCAGCGACAACCGACGCCGGCGACGACTGCGCAGGGATCGCCACCGAGTCGTCGCTGGTGCCCTCGTCGTCGTTGTCCTCCTCGGTGAGATCCATGGACTGGTACGACACGGATGCCGCCGCGGCGGCCGCGGCCGCCGCCCTGCGGTTGCGGCGGAGCGAGGAGTTCCAGTGGTTCTTGACGGAGTTGTCGGTGCGGCCGTCGAGGAGGCGCGCGATGGTGGCCCACTTGTTGCCGTACTTGGCGTGTGCGGCGACGATGAGCGCGTCCTCGTCGGGGGTGAAGGGGCGGCGGTGCACCCCGGGGCTGAGCTGGTTGCACCACCGCAGCCGGCACGACTTCCCCGACCTCCCGGGCACCTCCTCGCTGATCGCCGTCCAGTTCCTCGGCCCGTGCCTCGCCACCGCCCCTCGCAGCTGCTCGTCCTCCTCCGGGCTCCACGACCCCTTAATCTTCGCCGCCACCGCCGCCGCCGCCGACGACGAACCCTCCCCGTGAATCAGCATCTCGTCGGCGACGACGCGATGGGAGTCGCCTCGCGGAGGATATAAAAGCCGCGGCGCGTCTGTTCGCGTTAGGTGGACGGGGCGGGCGCGCGCGCGGCTTTACAGTTGCGGGCGCGGGCAGGGGCGGCGAGCGAGAGAGGCGTTTCCGGTGCGAGGTTTTTTTGGGCGTTTTCACGGTGGTTTTTCCCGCATGCGTTGCGTTGGACGACACGGGACGAGGTCGTGGTCCACGAACCGCCAGGCGGGCGGGCGGGCGGGCGGCACGCACGGTTGGATGGGGACGAGCTCCAACCTCTCTCTCTCTCTCTCTCTCATCGTCGTCGTCCGGTGTTGGAGCATGCGGTTCTCCTCCGCCGTTACGGGCGCACGCATGTACACGGGGTTGGTGATGTGGTGTGGTGTGTGGGGTTGTGGGGCTTTTCGGGACGGCCGTGTCGCGGCCGCGCAACGTGTCGTTGGAGGTGGAACTGGAGCGCGCGCGGGCTGGCTGTTACGTCTTCTTTCTCTCAAAGGTATTGATTGAAGTCATGGTGTGTGTTGTGGGGACCTCTTATTTAGTCTTGTTTTGATCTATTTAGGTGTATCGTGCTTTACTATTATTTGGACGGTTTATAATGAGAGCAGATTTTTTTCTTTTACTTATATAAATATATATATATATATAATTAAATGTGTACTCACTGTAATTGTAATTTGTTTGAAATATTTTTTTACCTATGTGTCCACAAAATATGTAATAATGGATTGGTTGATTTTGGTTTGGCTCAAGTGTATAAAGGCGATATGTTTTGACTTACGTAAAACCCATATCTTGTATTTAATACATATTTAACAGAAAAAGTCTATACGTACTAACTTTTTCTTACTTAAATTCTTACTAACAATAACACTCACATGTCATGATAGGAGTGCATTTAGATTTTTTATAACTTCCATCTCCTTAAATTAAACGGTTGAGATGATTGTTAGTACAAATTTAGTAAGAAAAATTTAGCATGTGCAGCAGTGCTCTAATTAATATAGTAACGGGTAGTTTATGGTGTCATATGGTTTGATGAAATTTTATTTCTAACTCTCGAAAAGTAAACCATTCTAGAGATGGGCTGAACTGTCGTGTATAACCAAAGGGATGTAAAACTTTTTGATGGTTACCTGGGGAAGATGTTACTTGCGAAATGCTGGAGCGGTTTAACCGTTATTTAAGAATGGGCAGGAGCACCGTGTCTTGCCATTTTTGGGCTCGTAGTGTTGATGGGGACTACAAGGCAAATGAAGTGAGCACTTCCCCGGCCAGCGTTGGCACATGTAGTTCTCGCTGTTACAGCCGCACGCACACCTATGCATGTGATGATATGGGCCGAGGATTCGCTGTTACAGCGGCCATATGTAACATCTTTCGTCTGTCAAAGGGTTGACACCCTGTGTTGGGTTTATGATGTCGTAGTGTACGAGATTTGTTGCGGGGACCAATAGCTAAAAGTGAGTTTATAATTAAAGATAGCTTTTTTTATTTTTTAGATTTTTATATTATCTTTTGTTGTTGAATATGTACTTGGTGTAATTGTAGATATTTTTGAAATATGTTTTGTTATCGTTGTGTCAACATGTATGCAATAGTGAATTGCTCCATTCACTACTATAGAACTGATCTTTTATCGTGATACCCAAAACACAAATATCTCGGTTAGATTTAGGTTCAGTACTTAAAAAATATCTTTAGTACCGGTTATAAAAGCCCAAGCCCAAAAACATCTTTAATTCCGACTGGTGTTACCAAGCCGGACTAAAGATACATCTTTAGTACCGGTTGCTTTATTCCGGGTTGGTGTTACCAACCGGTACTAAAGATGCCTCCAGGGTTTGTTTAAAAAAATCATCTCTATCTAAGTTAGATGTGTGTGGTAGGTGGGATGGTAAAGCGCGCGCGTGAGGGTTGAGGTGAGAAATCTTGAGTTCGAATGCCACATCCATCATATTTTTTTGACTTATTATGTATCTTTAGTACCGGTTTTCTCAACCAATAATAAAGATCAAAATCTTTAATCTCGATAATTTAATATCTGTTGCTATAACCGGTACTAAAGGGGATTACAAACCGGTATAAAAAATCTCTCCCGTAGTGATTATTTAGCTTGTTTTAGCTAGAGTCTATCAAAAAGGCAATAGGTTTTAACTTAATTAAAATCTTTAGTCTCGATAATTTAGTACATGTTGCTATAATCGGTACTAAAGAGGATTACAAACCGGTATAAAAAATCTCTCCAGTAGTGATTATTTAGCTTGTTTTAGCTCGAGTCTATCAAAAAGGCGATAGGTTTTAACTTAAATGAAACTTCATGTTTTGTATTTGATCTTTTACTTGTAATAGGTGTTTCATTGTGTCGTATAGCTTCATGAAACTTTATTTCTTACTTTTCAAAAGTAAACTATTCCAGAGATGGGTTAAACTGCCTTGTATGGTCAAAAGGGTGTATAACTTTTGATGGTTATTTGGAGAAGATGTTACTACTTGTGAAATATAGGAGTTGTTTACCTTTACTAGCGTGGAACGCGCGCAACGCGCGCTACACCCGTGGCACCAGAAATGGTACTGTGATTAGTTATGGCTTATGTGATTGGAAAAAATAAGTGCACAGCTGAAAGAATTTGCTATTGTGGCTTTTTTTTTATCTATTGTAGTTAATAAGAAGTGTTTTGTTGTCATGTATAAGTATAATGGTAAAATGTATGAAATTGAATGATAGTTTTGCAAGTTATGAGGACTAATTTACATAATGAAATGGAGTAGTATGAAGAATAAAAGTGTTATCAGCAACGATAAAGATTCTAAGCTCCTAGGTCCAAGCATCCTATAATTAAGACACTGATTTAAGCATAGTATTTTGCTGCAGGAAAGACTTATTAGGTTGATGTATCCCAATAATTGTTTCCAGATTTGTCACAGAGAAAAACAAAGAACATTGAACAACAGAAGATCAATCGTACTAAAATTAAAAATGTTAAACGACATGCATTATGGAGCTTCCAAGTAAATATTTGTATATTAAATCACTGGCACATACCTTGTTTTATATATGATGTACAAACAAATCAAAACTGAACGTTTAGTAGAATATCAACAATACATTATATTGATTAACCGAACTAAATTTCAATAGTAAAAGTCTGAAATCATGGGCAGTGCAAATCTGGGGGAACATAGCACTGAAACATAAAGATGGAGCATCTACCTTTGCTTCTTTATGTTTTTTGCTAATTAGCACTGATGAGCTGTAGAGCACCAATAAGCTGTAGAATCTTTATAGTGGATTATGGCTTAAGAGTAAACACAGGTAGGCATCAAATGATCAAATTTATGTGCTTAGATAAATGAAGGTGCCCACCAAATTTTAAGAAGCAAGCACGGTGGCAAAATGTTATGCTAGACTTCAAATAGAAGTGGCCTGCAAAGTTGATTTCATTGCAATTATGTAGCTGGCAGGATAGAGGATTGATAGTTAGATATGTGTCATAGTTGCCTAATGATCGACGTAGGATGGAGTAGTTATATTAGTAAATACACAACATGTGTTCTAGCAAAGGTGATAGCAGCATCACACTTATGTACATTAATATCAGGATGTAGGTCCTGAGCAAAAGAGTCTTGATCTTAACTTCCTAGGTCTATTTTGGATGCCTCCTTTCTTCTAGCAGTGGACATAGGCTTTGTACATATTCCCAAAATATTTGTTGGATGGCTGGACGCAAGCATTTCAATCACTTCATGAAAGAATTAATTTAGAGACGTAAAGCTTGTGTATAGCTATTGCTACTTTGTTATGGCTATTAAAATGGTCCAGTATTGTGAAGAAATAGGAGGGTTACCTTTGATCCTTTGTGTGCTGGGAATGCTCTTTGAACAATTTCTTGGCAGGTGGAGCTGGAGTTGGAGCTATTGTGTTTGTCCTTCATAATATTTGGTTGTAAGAATTAGTTAAATTAGCAATATTGTAAGCATTTATCATTGATGCATTGTAGGGAAGTTGTCCATAGGTACCTTTTTTTGCTTGCACTTTTGCTAGGCATAGAAGGACTAACAGGTGGAGCATCAAGTGTATTGACAAAAGTTCCCTTGGTTTTATAAGATAGATAAATGTGTTAGTATCTAATATGTTATATGGAAGCAAAGAGATGTCACGGTACCTTATTTTCAGATTCAGATTCGATTGGTCCAGCTGCAGGAAGAGATGAATGTTCCAAAGTTTTTTGTCCAGTCTTTGGCTCAGTTGTGGCCTTGCAAAATTAAGTAGGAGATTAGATTTCTTGTAAGGTAATGCTGAAAATAGGCTGAATATTAGTATAAGTGGTGGAATACTAACCTTATCATCAATGGAAGACTGCTTTGTCTGAGATTGCATAGGACATGCTGAGATAACATATTTCTTTTTGCTAGATCCTGAGGGGTTAGACTTGCTAGTTGGTGTGTCATCTGTCGTAGGGCTGACAACATATTTTGTTGGTGTTGATGGACTTGGCTGTAGAGATGCACTTTGCTTTGCTTTGGTTGATGACTGTGATTCAATACTGCTTTCGCTTGCTGTGGGTGGTGTCTGGAGTGAAGTGCCAGGGCTGACTGCCACAATAGCGGAGGTGCCCCCTGAAGCAGATGGTGAGAAAGGTAGCAAGTGCTGTTTTGGGGCACCGGATGATACAATATTATTGACCTGTAAGGATTCTTGATTCCGCTTAACAGTGTCTTCGGTGAAGCTGACATTCCATACAAAGGCTTGGTCTATAAGAGCTAAGATCTCAGCTGGGATAAAGTCAGGTGGGTTTTCTTCTATTAGTGATTCCACTGGTCTATGTATTAGGCGATGTGCAATTCGTCCGAAGAGGACAAATACAGCTTGAGAAGTATTGTCTGCAGCAGTGAGCACAACTTTGTATCTGCATGTGCACAATATATATGGTTATCATAATTGGTGTTGGGAATTCATAAATGTGTAGAATGCTGTTGCGGTGTTTTTCTAACCTTGGCACTGGCATTCCTATATAACAGCAGCCAGAGCATCTGTAGGTAGAACCATATGGCTTTGAAGTTCTGCAGCATCGGTCACATGAATTGTACCACCAGCAGTTTTCATCATGTATGCTCTTGACAGTAACACTGACAATAAAATGTGCTCGCTGTAGAAAAAGAGAATTCTTGGTTATACAAAGCACAGAAGCAAAAGCATGAAATGCATATAAAAAAATGATGGAGTAGAATAGACTT
Source organism: Oryza punctata (assembly GCA_000573905.2). Lineage (NCBI taxonomy): Eukaryota > Viridiplantae > Streptophyta > Magnoliopsida > Poales > Poaceae > Oryza > Oryza punctata. The sequence goes on along the minus strand of CM002492.2, from coordinate 17,686,573 downwards.
TATATTTATGTGGATTTAGTTCCAGGATTTCTTTAATGGTTTTTTCCTCTGGAATGTCTTGGTTGAATGCAGGAGTAGCATTTTCAACCCATTTGATTGGCTGGAAGTTGAACTGAAGCTGTACAGAAAAGCAATGGTTAAATTTAATTTATGTCTAAGTGTCAGTGAGAATTAAAGCACTGTAAATGAACCTGATATATGAAAAAAGTGATAATAGTACCTTTCTTTCAATTCGAGCACATCGGGTATGTCCTGATTGATATACCATTTGCATGGTGAGCTACCAGTTATTGTTAAGCCTGTATACAATGAGGTAGAGATTCAGATTCTAGTTATTGAGTACAATACATAATAAATAACAATTTAGTATGCATAGGGAAATTTACCTATGCCTGTATAATCTCTAACAAGTGTTCCAACAAACACAACAACCTGAGGTTTAGTTTGGCCATCCTTGTGTATTTTTTCTGCATCAAAAGCAGTTGATTGTTCTCCCCACAGTGTGACAGGCAGTGTTGAGTTGCTGTGTTGTGCATTAATAGTAAAATTAGTGTAGTTATAATTGGAATATACAATTAAAGATTGGCACTTCATTGAAATTTTAGTGTAAATATTAGTTTATAATATAATTTACAACTTATTTAAATAAAAATTGTTGTCTTAGATAACTAACCTTGCATCACAGATCTGTAATGTCCTTTTTAAACTGTCAGCATTCCTTGACCTTGGGTGCACAGTAGTTGTGGAAGTGATCTCAGTAATGACGCCCATAATATCTGTTTACACATGAAAGTAGAATAGATCAGTCTTATAATGCAATGTACAGATAGACAAATGAAAATATTATAGTAATATATCATACCAACATAGAATATGTTTTTATCAACAAGAGAGGGGATTTCTTGGAAAGGCGTCAATGAAAATGTTATGGCAGAGAAATCAGCTGGGATGTCAATGCATTCTTCTAAGGTTGTCCATTTACTGAACAAAATCATGAAGTTGTTTGAAACTGGTTTGTAAGTCTTGTTTGCATTCTTGACAGTGAAGGATTCAATGTAGTACACCTTCCCTTCTTGGATGAGAGGTTTCAGGATTTCAATTGCACCTCGGTATATCTGAACATGAATGCTATTGCCCTGCATATTGTTAATAAGAGATACTATATTAGTAATTAGTTCGGTATATTAATGTACACATATAGTAAGAGGCATATGAGTAGTGATTTGATAAGTACAGCTTCGTCAAGTAAGACAAGGTCTGTATGCAGGATGTTTGTATCATCATTCAGATCACGAAAATGCCATAGTCTAGAAACCCTTGCGAGAATCTTTTTGTTTGAATCCCCAGGGTAAAGCTGTGAAATTAGCACGTGCGCCATCTGTACTCTGCTAAAACATAAACATTTTCAGTATATATAATGGAGTAATGCTATGGTGATGAAAAGCGATGTTAAAAAGAACATTACTTGAGATTATAAGAGCCTTATATTGTAGGAAATATATACTATACAATAGTGTCTACGTACATCCATTCATGATATAATGTATGTACAAAAGCATTAGGAGGTTTTTTTTGAGGAAAAACACTACAAAGCAACCGGCGGAGCCTGCAACAATACTATATTTGCATTATTACAGTAGCTTTGATAGGAAAAATTGAAACATAGTATGCAACAATGTCGAGAGCAGCACCGCTGTCAACGTAGCAGGGAGTATCTCAGTGTAAACAACATTTCTTGTTTCATTCCCACATGATCCATCATCATTCTCAATTAATATCCTCAGCCCTGATCGGCTAGTTGCTCTTGATATAGCAACATAGAGTTGACCATGTGTAAAAACTGATTTTCTAAGGTATACACCTACTTGCTGAAGTGTTTGGCCTTGACTTTTATTAATAGTCATTGAATAACAAACACGAATGGGGAATTGTCTTCTCTATAATGTAAAAGGCCATTTAAGTTTTGTAGTACTGAGTGTGATTCTGGGTATATAAACGGTTTCACCAATGTTCGATCCAGTCAATATTGTGCACTGCAAAATTCTCTCGCCTAAAGTAGAAATCAACAGCCTTGTTCCATTGCAAAGACCTATTGATTGGTTAAGGTTTCGCAACAACATGATGACAACTCCTTCTTTCAAGACAAGTTTATGTGTAGGAAAGTTAGCAGCATTTATTGAGTTGAGAAATTCGGGTGGGTATAGCAGGTCAAAGTCTGGAATTTGTTCAGAACACTTTGATATGGTATCGCAGCTTAAATAAGTCCTTCCATCTCCAGGTAGCAAGCTAATAACATAGTCATTTATTTCATCAACTGTTGCATTGTTAGGACATACGATGGCACGAGAAGCTAGATATTCAGGGTTTTTGTATGATGCAAGGAAATCAGGATATATTTCTCTAACAATAGCAGCTATTTTGTCATGATCAGTTTTAATAAGCAAATCATCAGGAATAGTTAACCATGAAGGATAAGCTTCACCTTCCTTTGCAATCATAGGCACAGTACCATTACCAACAGCTAAAATCCATTCACTAAAATTATGTAATTCATTTCTTTTGTGTTCTGGCAGATGTGAGTTAAGTAATCTCATATTTATGTTCAAAGTTAAAATCCAGACATGTTTCCATAGGTGAGAGTTTGTAATTGATGCGTTAATAACAGCATGACGTGAACCTTTAGGAACAACAGGTAATATTTGTCTAAAATCACCACCTAGAACAACAGGTTTCCCACCAAAAGGTATAATAGAGTTGGGAGGACTTGTCTCAGAAAGGATATCACGTAATGTACGATCTAGTGCCTCAAAACAGCGCCTATGTGTCATTGGAGCCTCATCCCATATAATAAGTGCAGTTTCTAGCAAAAGTTCAGATAGCATGGTTCCTCGTTTTACATTGCAAATACTGGTTTCATCAATGTCGATTGGTATTTTGAATCAAGAGTGAGCTGTTCTACCTCTTGGTAATAGCAAAGATGCTACTCCTGATGAAGCAACAGCGAGCACAATTTTATTTTCTGCTCTGAGTTTTGCAATAACAGCATTCCAAAGAAAGGTCTTGCCAGTTCCACCATGGCCACACACAAAAAAAAATCCAGGTTTCTTTTCAACTACTCGAGAAGTTATTGTATCAAAAATTTGTTTTTGGTCAGCATTTAACTGTGCCACTAAAGAATTTGCATGTAAAGACATCAAAAGTGGATTGACTGTAAGCTCTTCATCGATTAGTCTATTTCCAATAGAGTTGTGTGAAGTTGAGGTCGGCTGTGGCAGGTTAAAATCTTTTATGCAACCACCACTATTCCCAAACACAACAGCAAGCTCATATAAGAGTAGGTTTAGTAAGTGTTCACGCGGGACAATGCAGCGTGGATTATCCAATGTCTTTTTTATTTTATTATGAATATCGTCTGTCATGTAAAGCCAATATTTATCAAACAATGAGCGTACATTAGTAACAGAGCAATAAAGAACAACAGTAACGAAAAGTTGTCTAAGTTGATGCGCAGATGCAGAAAGAATTGCTTCATCAAAAAGAAGGTACCATTCACTATCTCCTTCGAGAAGTCCTCTTGCCTCACATGCCTCTCTATATGTGGCATAAACAATGTCGTTATATGTGCGTACATCAGCATAACTTTGTGCACCTTTAACAATCATTAGTAATATTCGTAGGTAATAAAGTTCACCAGCAGTTGGATGCACATAATAAATTCTACCAATTTTTGGAGCAGGTGTTCGTTCACGCCATATTCTGGATGAAGGCTCCCATGACCACTCTCTTGGAAACTCACAGTATGTCAGCGAACGTGCTTTCAAATGTTTTTTATTAGCTTCAAACCATTCAGTGAGCATTGAACGCTTCGCAACAGGACTATTAAGCACTGCTCGTAAATCAGAGCCTTTTTCATATCTAACATAGTTTTTTCCAGGCAAATGGACAACTAACCGTTCAACAGGAGGTACTCTATAATGTATGTCAAATTCAAATAATCGATGTAGTGCTTCACATGTGGAAAGGAATCTAGCATCCATATATTCCAATATTTCATTGCGTGGAGCTAAGTCATGATTTGGTGACACATTTCCTGTTTTAGTAGTTGTTTCAAAATATATCCTAGCACGGTCTTGTCCTTTTGTGATGTATTTAAATAGGTATTTTATCAAGTTTGATTTGTTACACCACTCGACATTTATATGTGCCTCGTATGTTTTAAGCAATTTCATGTTGTATGGAACAACAGATCTGTTATCCAATGGAATTCCATTTTTGATAATACATCGGCCATCGTTTCGTCGTCTATAAATCGTAAAACCAGATTCATCAATAATTGTTTCATCTTGAAAATCTTTAGGATAATTTTTCGAGCATTTATTATCTTTCATGCATGGACAACTTTTGTTTGCATCTCCACAGGGGCCATGCATCATAAATTCACTAACTAATTCATATCCTAACCGATCAGTGTCGTAGTCAGGTATTTCAGCACAAATGAATCCATCGATGATGGATGTCGATACTTCAGCAGTGGGTGCTGCAAGCCAGACCAAACAGTGTATGTGTGGTAGCCCACACTTTTGGAATTCAACAGTGTACAACACTGGAATAGTTTAAGAGGAGAACTAATGAGAATTATGTTTAAACAGAACTGTACGCAATAATAGGAGGTAGCAGTACCTGCAAGAACTTTACCGAAAGTCCGTCCTTCTCTAATGTCAGTTATGAAGTCATTGACTTTCATGTTAAATACCCTAACAATCATATCAGCTCTATCTGATGGTTGTTGTCCAGGCTCGAATCGTATTGCTTCAGAAATTTCTTGCCACTTAGAATTGCATGTGTATGTGACAAATAGATCAGGTGAACCATAGACACGGCATATTGCCATTGCATCTTGGTGGTTCATTACCATATATCGCCTACCTCCAGTGAAGCTGGCAGGAAGTATAACGCGTTTGCCAACTGAATCGCCATCAGTCACACCTGTATCGATCGCATCTACGATTCCATCTAAAGATTCAGCACGCAACTCTTTTTGATGATCAATTATAAATTGCAATCTATTAGCTTCTATCGAAGAATAGGCATCAACAACACTCTGATTGCTTAGTCGGCCATAGCATGTGAAAGGATTTGGTTCATTTAGTCTATAATGCATCTCGTATCTAAAGAATTCAAGCATTGTAACATACTTTCTACCAATCCCATCATAATTGTTGTAATGAATGCCTAGATGAAATCCACGTTCACCATATGGAAATAATAAAGGATATTGCAAAGCCATATATGATGGATGCAATGAAGAAACTTGATGTAAAGCATGATCGTTATCATACACAAGAATATCAAATTTGTACTCTTTTGCACAGAAATCGCCTACTATTATGGCAGCAATCTCACCACTCGTTGGTAAATTATATTGCACGTCATCTTTTGCATTGCAGCCTAGAAGGCGGAGAGTTATCTTTTGGTCACCATGCTGAGAAAGTCGCTCTCTAGCGTATCTGAAGGTCTGGACAAGACTATTGTGCCTATCAAGCATGGATGACAATGCACTAACAATTTCAGGGTCTGATTTATCTGCATCATCACTATCATTTCCAAAAATATTTAATCGATTTTGTGTTTCATTTTGTGAATCATAGATGTACAGCTGAGCAAATTTTGGAGGTGATCCACGTGATGGCAGAAGAGTGCCAATTTTGTGGTGGACAACACCATTAATCTTGAATACATAAGGCGCATTGCCAGTATTAATCGATTTATCAATGGTTGCACCCATTGAAGTGAAAGCGAACATCGAATTATATGATCGTATTTGTCTTAAGAATTTTTTTGGATCGAGCATCACCATTAAAGTTTAATAATGTTGCAATTGGTTCAGGAGGCGAGCGTAGCTTAGGCAACTGTATTTTACCACCCTTGCAGCATAGGTTATAAACTATTCTTCTCTGTGAAACAGCAGAGGTGCTTTTTACTCTCTCCTGGTACCAGAAGACAGCACCACAGTATGGGCACTCATATGTTGGTGGACCATAGTATGATCTCCCTGGGTATGATGCTGTAGCAAAAATACTTAGGGCTGTTAAAAGTTGGTTTTATAATAAATAGCAATATGTTTTGTATTTACATAGGTCGCTAACCCTTTAATGACCGGATGTACTTCTTATCCGTGCGTGATGAACTACCGTTGTTTTTTACACTGGTAGCTGCAACGGACAGATTTGACAGTAACATTTTATGAAAAATTGTGTGTTGTGAAATACAATCAATATGTGAAAAGATTGATTGGGTACCATTTTCAGCGTGGATAGCAGGTGCAGGCTCCATCTTTGAGCGTAGCAAACAACGCCTTTGCCTATTCAGCTTAGCCAAGTGAGGTGTGAAATGCATGAGTGAATACTTTCTTTTGTGCTTGTCTATTTGCCTAGCCTGAGTCGGTGCTAGTACTGGATGCTGTAGATGCATTACAGGCCGGCGGGCTAAAATATTCGCAGCTCGTCGTTCTCGGCTAGCACGAACTCTATGAACCCTACTAAGAGCCTCCTCTGACATCTGTAATGAATGTTTTGGGTATATATACCATAGAAAGCAAATACTAAGAAAAAAGATAGTTAAGATAGAAGGCATGGACAGTGAGCAATGAAATGACAAGTGGAAGCGAACAAATGGGCTGTTATACAAAATAATAGGTTTAATATCTAGAATCACAGGGCCACTAAGAAGCATTAAAAAACAGCGCAATAATACTAAAGGAAACAATGAGGCACACAAAAAACATAGCAATAACGAAGCTATCGTAGAGCACAAAAATAAAATGATGAAAAATGGCTATATAAAGCACGGAATCACTTTAGCTCACGCATATGCATAAATTGATAAAAGCAGATAAGCGAGATAGTAAGGCATCATCAGACACATATAACACGAAGTGATCACACGCATGACATGCAATGGGTGAAAATAAGTCTCGCATACCAAAGAAATGAGCAAAATAAACATAAAAAACAACAAGGAAGCAAATACCTTCGATGAAAGATGCGCGATCAACTAACAACGGAGATGGACAGGACCAACAACAGCGAGGTGAGCGGTGATGTGCAAGGCTGAAAGCGAAGAAGAACAGCAAAGAGGTAGCACGCACGCTAAGAATGAGAGCTGCAAAACAGCGTTGATTTAGTTAGTACAATGGAAAAAATAAACAGTATGAAGCAATGATAGCTACGATTGCGAAAAGAGAAGAAAGCATACCTGCCAGGTTACATCAACAGCTCTTGAACTGGTTAAAAAAATAATCACGATCCCTTGAAGCAGTGGTGCAGGCCATGAAGATCTTCTCCCCTATAAAACAATGCAAGCAAAAAATAAGGGTAAATAAAATGAGGAATTAGCAAGATGCAAAGGAGAAGAAAAGGATGCACATAATAAAAGATAATATCATCACCAAACATCTTACCCAGCCATAATCGATGAATGAAACAGAAGGAATAGCAGGCAAAATGACAGCGGGAAACAACGGACGCGTAGGCGTGGAAGTCGACGATGGCAAAGCGAAAAAGGCAAAGAGGAAGAAGAAGTGCTATTGTGGCGTTATAAGAAAGGAAGCCACCACCATGGATTACATCGGAAGAGGAAAAAAAATTTCACCTTGCACAGCATAAACCCACCAATAAGAAATAGGCATAGTGGGCCCCATAAAAAATGATCCCACAGTGCAGTGAAACAAAGAAATGTCATCGAACCAAAAGAATTCAACGAAAATAAATGACACATATAATTTAGATGGACCAACACTTGTGATCCAATCACACGAAACGTACAGAGCTAGCCCACAGTGCAGAGAGAGGGTGCATGGACGATGAGCACCCATAGCGCTGTGACCTAGGGCAGAGAAATAAATGAATCACATTGCATCGCATCCACTGAGCGCATACCCACTGAGCTAGCAGCGGTGCACACAGGCTGCCTCTCGCACGGTAGGCGCGGTCTTCCACGCTGGGAAGGAGACGGCGTGCACCGATGAACAAATCACACGATATTAAACAAAGGAGAGCATGCATAGGCCCACGTAACAGTGACACACCAGAGAAGACAAAGTCCACGGAGAACTATCGAGACAAAAAATACTTACAACAAAACCATCCACGAAACATAAACCTATTGTATGGTTGGTAGAAAAGAAAAAGCAAGCAGGAGGGCCACAAGTCAGGCACGCTATAACCCATAGACCCAGTCCACCAAACCACGAAGACACGGAGAAGGTCGTGCCTGGTGTTTGGCCGCCTCCTCGATGGTGTTACTGTGGCCACCCGCCGTTGTTGCCGCACGCGGAGGAAGAGGATTTAGAGGAAAACGGAAAGGAGAGCCGCGTCGGGCAGCAGTGGGCAGACGGTTTCCGCTCCTGCTTGGCGGGCGCTGCGGCGGAAGCAAGAGGAGGTTGGTCACCACCGGCACAGATGGGGAACAGCGGCAAACATCAAGGCTTTGGCCTCCTGCTTGTCTTCTCCCATTGCTGCCAAGCTGCTACTCCCGCCACCACTGAGCTCAACATAGCCGGCGGCCCTGCATCGAATCTACCACATAGAACTTGCCCATCAACTTTGGATCTGGATAAGAGAAATAGGGAAAGAGTGAACAAAGAAAGGGTGGGTGAGCAGGGCCTTTACCTGTGGAGCTCACCGCTAGGGAACAACGTCCGGCGTCGACACCACTAGCGCTTGCCCTCCACTCTGGGTGATCAAATCCACCAGCAAGGACGTCGTGGCTGCCGGATCGGGCACCCACGGCCTCCCCTTTGAGCGGGCGTCGGCGGCGGCGTAGCAAGGAGAGCGCCGGCAGTGAGGGCGCTGCGAGGACAGCACGTATTCCAACGGGCAGCGGCGTAGGGAGGAAAGCAGGCGGCGGCCACGGCACTCCAGATCCAGGCGGCAGGCTGCATCCCGCAGGAGAGAGCGAGAGAGATGAGAGGCGCGTGGCGGCTGGGTTTTTTTTTTGTTTGATGCGGCTGTAGGTTTTGGGAGGGGGAGAGAGAGCATAGGAAAGATAAATTTTTCGCAAAGGCTCCTCTAGTTTCCACGATTCAGGGCGCAATCCTTTTTTTCTCATTTTTGTCTCTTTCGTATCGGATTTTGTAGGATGCTAAGGGCTTAAACGTAATACTGTTAAACCGAAAAAAGTACAGCGAGGACGTATAACAAAATTTATATAAAAGAGAGGACTTTTCTGGAAAATTTGCAGAGACGGCGCATGCGCATGAAAGGTCTCGAAATCCACCGTTCTCCAGCGCCGCTGACGTGTCAGCGACCTGGCACCATCCACGCCAGTGCAAACGCAGGAGGAAGCGCCATTTCCAGCTAGTTTGAAGGATTCTAATTTAAGGGCGGACATGTGTGGGTGGATCCAGTCTTTAGACAGATCCTGAACTGACCCATAGTGATTTTGGCCCAAATGTCTAATACATGATGAAATTAGCTGAGTTTAAATGGGCCTTCACCTTCACGCCTCGGGTGACAGCCTGGGCGGCCTGGGAATAGAGGACTTGTACAATTCGCTTACATCATCTTGTTGTATCCGCTCTTATGTTTTGACTGAATGAAACCTGAAATTTCTATTTGATCTGGTGGCAAGTGATTTATCGTGTCGATCGTATAGTTCAATGGAATTCCATTTCTATCTTACAATTGAAGTAAATCAGTTTAGATATTCCTCTAAAACACGAATAGTTAAAGAAGTAAAAAAAATTCAACCGCATTATATATTTTGAAACATAGGCAATAACTTTATTGTTAATGTAAAAATAAAAAGGAAAAAAATATCGCTATAAATCTTAAGCATGACTAATTAGTTATATTTCGTGCTAGCTAACTTAGGTTACGTTCTATGAACAGCTACTCGGGACAACTACTGTATCATTCTCCACTACTACCGAATGGATTTTTCGCAGATGAGGCCCCCCTCCAGCTTCCAGGCGGGTCGTAATGGCATCCAATGGGGCCAAGGAGGATGTCGGTGTCATGGGCTCAGGGGTATGCTGACTTAGGGCTTGCGGCGGCCCCGTTCGCCCACGTGGCCATCCCACGAGGGGGGATCAGGCCCGAGGGTGACGTGGCAGCCACCCACTCTAAGTCCGAGGGGCGCCAGACCCCGACCCCTCGGGCTGCCGCCACATGTGGCGGAGTAGGTGAGCGCTCCCAGCGCTCACCTACCCCCATTAATGGCGGCGCAACCGGATTGCGCCTGCACGCGTGCGTGCCGCATTAAATGCGGAATGACACGCACGCGCGCGCCTGAGACTGGTCACGGTCGGTTGACCGGTTCGAATGACCAATGGGACGCAGTGCAGTACCTGGCGTACTGTCGCACGCCCGGTAGGAATGCTGCACGCCCCGTTAGGTCACATCAAGAATCATGTTAGCCGTTTGGGCTCACACACATCGCTGGAGTTGGTGTGCCAGGTCTAATCACTTGGCGCGCCTCACCCCGTACGGCGGGACAAGCAAGTCCTCGGCCGTTTAATGAAGAATGACGTGCGGCTTCACGCATGAAGATGGGCGGTCTGATAGGAGTCATACCGGTGCTACAGGACGGTGGACTTCTGCCGCAAGTTACAGTATAACCCTTAATTGTAAAACAACCTTTTCCTTTTCTCTAGATTTTAGCCTGTCCGGCCCATGTGGTGTCCTCTTGAGGTATCAAAGGAGGCCAAGGCCTAGAGGAAAGGGGGCTTTTTGGCTGAATCTTTTTGGCTCGACTCTTGAGAGCAAGAAACACACATATAGTCCATCACACAGGAGTAGGGTGTTACGCCTCACCGGCGGCCGAACCAGTATAATCTCTCGTGTGCCACTGCCCTTTCTTGTCCGAAACTCCCTCTCTCTACTCCTCCATCTCACCAGCGCACCGGAATCGAGGCCGCGAGTGCCTCTCTTTTGCGCCCTGGGCCGAACCTCAAAAAGGGGGTCTCCACAGTCCCCCCTGCGGAGTTTCTCCTCCGACAGCTGGCGCGCCAGTTAGGGGCGCGTAGACGCACTTCTTGATTCCCATCTCTTCGGTGCGTGCAAAGTTTCACCAAGTCAACCCTATGGCTGAAGAGACGGTGCTCTACACGCTCACACCAAGCATTAGCGATGACGGCGGAGAGCTGCACCCCCGTCGTCGAGCGCACACCCCGTCCCCACCTCCACGCCGGAGTCCCGGACGGGGGAAAGCGCAGGAGGCGCTGGAGGGCTCTGCCACCTCCACGCAACCCAGCGACGGCGGTGCCACCCCAAGTCGCGCCGCCGTCTGGTCTACGGCGATGGCGGCACCCCTCCGGGAGCCCTCCAGGCGGCGGGAGTGCTACTGCGCCACCCGCCTATCGCCGCAGGTCCAGAGGCCCCCGTCCAGCGCTGGCTGGATGACGTGGCCAACCTGGTCAAGGCGGCGCAGCAGCTGCTGGACTCCGGTGGCCGCTCATCGGCAACCGGATCGACCGGTACCGCGACTGCTGCCTCTTCGTCGGCACGGCGAAGAGCTCGGCGAGCGGCGGCTGACGCCCGTCGCTCGTCCACGCTTCCCTCGTCGATGCCCATGGCTACTCGCAGGCGTCACGAGATCATATATGCTGGGCCGGATGCCCGGCTCAACATCGAGCGTCGGCGCGATGAGCGCCGCGCCACCCAAACGGGAGAGGGCGTCGCATCTTTGGCCGACGCGTGCCCCAGCGGCCATAAGGGCAGGCCCCCTGTTTCCCCCGTCGTCGGGGTTGGATGCCGTGCCTTTGTGGCGAGTTTTCAGAATGTCCGATGGCCCCCAAAAGTTCCGGCCAAGCATCCCGGAGAAATACGACGGTAGCATCAACCCCATCGAGTTCCTCCAGATCTATATGACTGGAATAGAGGCGACGGGGGGTGACGACAGGGTCATGGCGAATTTTTTTAAAGGGCCAAGCGCGGGGTTGGCTCATGAACTTGCCACCCGCCTCGGTCCACTCCTGGGAGGACATGTGCCAACAGTTCACCACGAACTTTCAGGGCACATATCCACGCCCAGAAGAAGAAGCTGACCTACACACAGTGCAGCGGAGGGATGACGAGTCCCTCCGGTCATATATACAGTGGCTCTGCCAGGTCCACAATACTATCCCCTGTATCCCCGTGCATGCGGTGATATACGCGTTCAGGGGAGGCGTGCGACATAACCGCATGCTAGAGAAAATCACCTCCAAGGAGCCCTGACCACCGCGCAGCTTTTCAAGCTCGCGGACCGTGTGGCCCGGAAGGAGAAGGCGTGGACCTGGAACTCCTCCGGCTCTAGTACGGCGGCTGTGGCTGCCCCCGAGTTCGCTGCCCGTTCTGGGCAGCGGGAGAATAGGGGTAAGAAGAGGACTGCCCGCTCCGGTGATGAGGGGCATGTCCTCACCGCGAAGGCGCCTCGCGGCCCCCGCGTAAGGGGAGGGACGGGGACGACGGAAGGAGGAACGCCGGTGCTCCCGGTTGAGAGCGCCAGGCGGGCAAGTGGTGCTCCGTGCACAACACGTTCCTCCACGACCTCACTGACGGTCGCGCGGTCAAGGGCTTGGCCGAGCGCGTCAAGAAGTGGGGGGAGGAGCGGGGGCAGGAACGACGTGGGGGCCAGGGCCCCGCGGCCCTTACCCGCGACCGGTGAAGTGAGGCCAAGCAGAAGGCCCTCGCCGATGATGATGGCGATGACGACTTGGGCTTCCAGGAGCCTGAGGCCACCGTCGCCACCATGGATGGGGGAGCATGTGCTCATGCTTCCCGCCGCAGCTTCAAGACCATGAAGCGCGAGCTTCTGGCTGCGGTGCCCACTCGTGAGGCTGCAAGGCGGGCTCGATGGTCGGAGGTCCCACTCACCTTCGACCAGACCGACCACCCCCCATGCGTTGCCCGGGGTGGACAGATTGCGATGGTGGTCCCTCCCACCATTTGCAATGTCAAGTTGAGGTGCGTCCTTATAGATGGTGGCGCCGCCCTCAACATCCTTTCCCCCACGACCTATGATCTCATCAAGGTCCTGGGGATGAAGCTCTAGCCGTCCCTTCCGATCATCGGCGTGACGTAGGGGTACACATGGCCTCGAGGTCACATTGACCTCCCGGTCACATTCGGTGGCCCCGACAATTTCCGCATGGAGCAGATTGACTTCGATGTGGCGGATCAAAATATGCCCTACAACGTGGTGCTGGGGAGGCCCGCATTGGTGAAGTTCATGGCGGCCACCCACTATGCCTACCTCCAGATGAAGGTGTCGGGCCCGCGTGGCCCCATCACCATCTACGGTGATCTCAAGATCGCACTGGCTTGCGCGGAGCAGCACGCGAGTGACCTCGCCGCCGTCCCAAAGCCCCGAGGCCTCTTCGTCTCACGCCCCGAGGAAGCGGATGACCTCAGGCGACGAGGTCCCCGTGAAGGAGGTGGCATTGGTCGGTGATCCGTCCAAGACCGTCAAGATTGGCGGTCAACTGGACGACAAATAGGGAGAGGCGCTCGTCTCCTTCCTGCGGGCAAACGCTGACGTCTTCGCGTGGAAGCCGTCAGACATGCCCGGGGTCCCTAGGGAGGTGATCGAGCACCGTCTGGCCGTGTGGCCGGGCACAAGGCCGGTCCGGCTGAAAGTACGGCGATAGGGCCCCGAGCGCCAAGCCTTCATCCGTGAAGAGGTGGCACGTCTACTGGAGGTCGGATTCATCCGAGAGGTCATACACCCGGAGTGGCTGGCGAACCCGGTCATCGGCCCCAAGGCGAATGACAAGCTCCGGATGTGCATCGACTACACCGACCTTAACAAGGCATGTCCTAAGGACCCTTATCCCCTACCACGCATAGATCAGATTGTCGACTCCACTGCGGGGTGCGACCTTTTGTGTTTCTTCGATGCATACTCAGGGTATCACCAGATTCGCATGGCTAGGGAGGATGAGGAAAAAACTGCATTCAGTACTCCTGTAGGCACCTACTGTTATACAACTATGCCTTTTGGTTTAAAGAATGCAGGCCCTACTTTTCAACGTACTACTCGTATCACTTTGGGTAGTCAAATAGGGCGTAATGTTGAGGCATATGTCGATGACTTGGTTGTGAAAATGCGCAACCAAGAGACATTGCTCTCGGATCTGGCAGAGACCTTCGAGAGTCTCCGCTCCACGCACATGAAGCTGAACCCCGAAAAGTGCGTGTTCGGCGTGCCTGCGGGCAAGCTTCTTGGGTTCTTGGTCTTGGCCCGAGGCATTGAGGCCAACCCCGAGAAGGTTAGCGCGATAAATAGGATGCGTCCCCCTAGCAAGCTTAGGGATGTCCAGCGTGTCGCGGGATGCATGGCTGCCCTTAGTCGATTTATATTGAGGTTGGGAGAGAAGGCGCTACCCCTATTTAAACTCCTCAAGCGCTCCGGGCCGTTTAGGTGGACGGAGGAAGCTTAGCAAGCCCTCACCCAGTTGAAGGTTTATTTTAGCTCCCCCTGGTCCTAGTTGCACCCGAGCCCGAGGAACCGCTGTTGCCCTACTTGGCTGCAACCCCACAAGTAGTTAGCGCAGCGCTGGTGGTGGAGCGCACTGAGGAATGTCCTCGGTCCGCGCTCCACCGACCCATGTCGATACAGCCCGGGCCAGAGGCCAACGAAGGAGCCCATCAGCCAGGCGAGGGCCCCGGGGCCCCCCAGTTAACGATGGCCCTCCGTCCCCTCGTCAGACGTTGTTAGGTGCCCCCAGTCCCTAGGACAGCCCCGAGGCCACTGAGGGGAGGAGTGGCCTGATGCCGTCTGACCCCGGGGCTGCCGGCATGGAGATGGAGTGGGCCCATAGTGGCCCCTCCCATCATCTATGTGCGGGATCCGACGCCCACAGCGAAGAAACTAGGCCCCGCCGAAAGGTGCAGCGGCTAGTTTACTTTGTTAGTGAGGTATTGCGGGATGCCAAAACCCGGTATCCTCAGGCCCAGAAATTGCTCTACGCAGTTCTGGTGGCCTCGAGGAAGCTGCGCCATTATTTTTACGCGCACCGGGTCACGGTGGTAACGTGCTACCCCCTTGGGCAAATTCTCCGTAACCGAGAGGGAATTGGGTGAGTGGTCAAGTGGCCCATTGAACTCTATGAGTTCGACCTCCACTTTGAACCACGCCACGCGATTAAGAGTCAGGCCCTCGCTGGTTTTGTGGAAGAGTGGAGCCCGACCCCCGAACCCGACCTCGGGTTCCCCGACCGTGAGGCTGGAGCTGATCCCTCACAGCAAACCACCAGCTCTCATTGGGTGATGCAGTTTGACGGCTCGCTCGCCCTCCAGGGCGCTGGTGCTGGGGTCATTTTGACCTCACCAAATGGGGACATCCTCAAGTATCTGGTTCGCCTAGATTTTCGGGCAACCAACAATATGGCGGAGTATGAAGGGATGCTTGCGGGACTCAGAGTGGCGGCAAGCCATCTTGGGTCACTGCCGTTTCTTGTGTCGGCCCAAGCCATCTGTCGGCCCAAGCCATCCAGACCATCCCACTCTCATGGCCCTTTGCGGTCTGGGGGCTGGACATCTTGGGTCACTGCCGTTTCTTGTGCGAAACTCCCTCTCTCTACTCCTCCATCTCACCAGCTGTCACACCCTAAAAATCTCTAAATTATAAATTGTTGTTTAAATGGAATTAGTAGAAACGATTTTAAAAGCCTAGAAGAAAAGATCTAATTTTAAGTTAATAAATTCCAATATAAAAGTGGGCTAGATAAAACTTTAATGAATACTTTTCTTGCTTCAATTGTTCCTAGATTTTTCTGGGATTTATTTGATCCAAGAAAGTATTTTTTTAATCAATGGAATTACATTTCATGCAACACATAAAAAGAAAAATAGTTTAACCCCTCTCTTTTGGTTTTGGGCTAAAAGCCCATTTTTTTTCTTTTTCCCTCTCCCCTCCTTTCTTCGGCTGGGCTGCAGCCCAGCCAGACCACCAGCTGAGCCGCCCCTCTCTCCCTCTCTCTCTCTAGTGCGCCTGCAGGTGGGACCCCCATGTCGGGACCGTCTTCTTCCTTGAGCCTGCAACCGAGCCGACTCCGAGCGCCTTAGATGCAGTCGCCCCTTCCAAATCTCTTCGATGCTTGCTCGTTTTGATTAAATTGGTAGAGGGGAAATAATCCCCTTGATCTCCTCTATCTCTTCTCTATAGAAAGTTTCGTCTAATTCGTTTGGAAATCGCCGGATTCGAGATCGATTCGGACTTATTCTTTCCTTCCTAACCCTAGTTTTTCCTTCTCCGATTCCAGTTGCCTTGCACCGAGCCGCCGCCCCTGCCCCTATAAAATGGAACCCCCTGGACCTCCTCTATCCGCCACTGCCTTTGCCCCAGCCCCTCGTTGACCGTGGAGCCCTAGCCGCTGCTGCTTGTGCACCGTCGTCGCCGAGAAATTTTCAGCCGAGCTTTGCCGTCGTTTCGGTCGCCGCCGTCGCTCGGGAGGACCACCGTTGGGTTCGCAGCAAGGAGAGGAAGCCCGGCCACCCACTCGTCTCCGCCGAAAGCCGTCGGAACGTCGCCACCACCGCCGACCCTAGCCTCTGCTTGCTGTCTGTTCGTCGCCGGCCGTTTTTGTTTTTTAGGTGAATTTTGGTTAAACTTCGGAAATTCATAACTAAATCATCGTAACTCGGATTCAAGTGGTTCAAGTTGTTAAATTCATCTAAAATCGAGATCTACATGTTAAAAATATCCACATGTACTGTTTGTGCTTGTTTTTGTACTGTTTTACTGATTTTGTTCATTCGCTTTAGTTTCCGACGTTCCGGAGGAGAGCGTTTACGTGGAGGAAGGTTCCGAAGTGTTTCCCGAAGCTCAAGGAAAGTCACATAGATCCTAAATACCCTTTGAGCATGTTGATCCCATTTAAAGCTATTTGTTTTATTCAACTACTGCATTTATTTTTGAATGCCATCGGGTGGGAACAACCTATTGTCGTTGCTAAACCCCCTTTGTTTTGATTACCTTTACTTTGTCACTTGGTTAATAATTGGATTAGCTAGAACATTATATGGTTTTAGCTAAATTAATTAGTCTCACTATAATAAATGATTCTGTAATTCGTAATAATTTGTTTAGCTCCTGGTTTGGAATGACATATTCCTGGTTTGGAGATAGGTCTGTACAGCCGGGAATGGTTGTTCAGAATGGTTGGGCCTGTGCAACGGGTGTGTTGCATAGCGTTGGATTAATATTATTTAATTAAATACTTTACTGTTTTGCTAAATTCTGAAGTATTTATTAAATGCCATTTACGCAAATGAGACTATATTATGCCGTCCTTTATTATCCCTTGCACTTGCATATTTGCTGCGTGGCTTGCTGAGTATACCATATACTCACCTTGCAATCATTCATCAGAGGAGGAGTTCTACAGTGATGCTGAAGGTGTGGAGGATTAGGCGTAGCTCTGGTCAAGATGCTTGTGGATTGGAGTCACCTGCGTTATTTATTGTAGATCTTTATTGTTTGAGAGGAACTATCTACCTCTGTAATGACTTTATATTCATCGATTAATTAGATAAATATTGCACTCGATTATCAATTTGTTATTGTGTGCCTCGGCTGATTCCTGGACGAGGGTTTACACACATGTAAGCGTTTGGAGTTTTGGATAGAAATTCCGGGCGTGACAAGTTGGTATCAGAGCCTCCTTGACCCTAAGTTATGCCAAATGGTTACCCATAGAAGCCCTCTAAAAATATTGAAAAAAATAGGACTGTTCTCCTCTCTTTCTCTTTTAATTAAACCAAGCTAATGGCACATGCAGATTATAGTCTCTTTAATTGTTCTCATTCAAAATTTATTTATTCCCGTGTTGTTAGTACTGTACGTCTATTACTGTACTAATGGCCCGTTTACCAGCAAAAGTTTTACAACATTGTACTAATGGCCCATTTACCAGCAAAAGTTTTACAACATTATTTTTATTTATCTAATTATGTTGCAATTCGTATGCTGGATTTATAACTTTATTTTCTTTTATTTTGAAAATCTGTCATTCAAAAGTGCAAAAGTTTATAAACCTGTTTCAACTTTCTCATCTTATCTGCAAGGCTAGTTTACTTTATTTATATTTCGCTTTGATTTTCTAACTCTATTTAAATTAATCCAAAAACTTGTGCTATTAATTGGATAAATGTCTTAACTCTCTCCTTTCATTTGTCTTTAGATGCCGCTCTTCAAGCCTGAATACTTGTTCGGTTTTGAGGGTTTTGTTCGCGAGCTGCGTACGATGTCCTTCGCCATAGGATTCGGGACTGCCCCTCTGTATGCCCAGATTCCCCATGATCGCGATGAAGAGAAGTGCCGCGTCAAGGTCACCTTGAATAGTGATCGTGAAGATATCCCATCGGTGATGTTTGAAGCTGGGGGGAAAAGCTATCCTCACGCTTGTCAGGAGGTGGCAAGGATCGCCATAGGAGAGCTTTGCGACCGCTACGATGAGCAGTTGGCCGACACGGAGTATCGCTACCATCCCCGTCAGCACCAAGGAAGTGACCGTGCCAGCTACGTTGATCCTGAAGGACTTGAGAATGATGCTACCACAAGACATTTGGTCGTGATGCTTTGGGCCATGGATGAGACCCGCGCTGACATCGTGTTGGCTGCTCAAGCTCGTGAAGACCAGAACCGTGGCAAGATATGTAAGCTGCAGGATAAGGTTGATCGTCTGGAAAAGGAACTGGCGGAATTGAAGGGAGTAGCGCCACCCCAGAAGGCTAGGCTTCGACTTACGACAAGGAAGAGAGCCCTTTTTATTCCCCGCTACCAGCTGGCGCCCAAGGCTCGTGTGGTGGCAAGAGAAGCTGACCCAGCCCCAGCGGATCCTCCGGTCATCATTCTGAGTGATGATGAGGAAGAAGGCCAAGAACGCACTCATTCAGAGGTCGAGTGGGGTGCTACTCAAGACAACGAGGAGGAGCCGAACGAGCCTTCATTCAACTCCGATGCCAGGAAGACCTAGACGTTTTAAGTCATTGCCTTAGTTCGTTGTGTTAGTTTGCTTGCTTAAGTCTGGTTGTGTGTGTGGGTCTTGCATGTGGTTTACATCGTTGGTGGGATGTAAAGGCATGCATTTGCTTGCTTTTGAGTGTTAGGAAGTTAGTGAGTTAAGTGGTCTGAGAGTCTTCAGTTATATGTAATAATGAAAACTCAGTTCAGATCAATAAAAGTCAAGAAGAAATTAGTTCCATGTCCTAAGTGATTTTTTCCCCCTTGCTTTTCTCCTTATGCTCTTATCTCTGCGAGATGGTGAACACTCGCAGCAATGGAAATGGGTCTAACAACAACAACAATGGCGAGAATCCCACACTTGCCCAAGTCCTTGCTCAACAAGCTCAACTTATGAACATGATGATGCAACAACTCCAGAACCAACAGAACCAAGGGAACAATCATGCTCCTCCCCAGAACAAGTTAGCAGATTTTCTTCGTGTGAGGCCGCCCACTTTTTCCAGCACTACCAATCTGGTTGAGGCTAGTGATTGGCTGCACGCCATAGAAAAGAAGTTAGACCTGCTTCAGTGCACTGACCAAGAAAAAGTCTCCTTTGCTTCGCATCAGCTTCATGGCCCTGCCTCTGAGTGGTGGAATCATTTCTGTCTCAACAGAGTTACTGCTGAACCAATCACTTGGCTTGAGTTTACTGCTGCTTTCAAGAAGACTCATGTACCATCGGGGGTGGTGTCTCTCAAGAAGAAGGAGTTCAGGGCGCTCACTCAGGGATCTCGATCCGTCACCGAGTATCTGCATGAGTTCAATCGTTTGGCCCGTTATGCTCCAGAGGATGTCCGCACTGACGAAGAGCGCCAAGAGAAGTTCTTGGAAGGACTGAATGATGAGCTATCTTACCCACTGATGACTGGGGATTATTCTGATTTCCAGAAGTTGGTGGATAAGGCCATTCGCCAGGAAGATAAGTACAACCGTATGGAGCAGAAGAAACGCAGGATTGCTCACTTCAAGGCTCAGCAAGGGAATAGTCAGAGGCCACGTCTTACTATGGGACCTCAGGCAGCACCGCCGAGAGGATCTTCATCGGTTGTTCGCCCACAGCGCCAGTTCTACAACAACAATGCTGGCAATAACAACCGTAACCAAGCTCCACGTCCTACCGCAACCCCAGTCCAGCACCAGTCTGTCAGGAGGGAGCAAGGAAACAAGCCAGTAGTGTGCTTCAACTGTGGCGAACCAGGTCATTATTCTGACAAGTGTCCGAAGCCTCGACGTGTGAAGATTGTTCCTGTGCAGAATAACTCCACAGCACCAGCATCAAAGGCTCGTGCCAACCATGTTGCTGCTGCAGAAGCCCAGGGTGCTCCAGATGTGATTTTGGGTACGTTCCCTGTTAACTCAGTTCCTGCAACAGTGCTTTTCGATTCTGGTGCTACACATTCCTTTTTGTCTATGAGTTTTGCGGGAAATCATGGGATGGAAATGGAAGATCTTAGACGTCCTTTGATGGTTAGTACTCCCAGTAATCAAGCCCTCTCATCACAACGTAGCCCTTCTGTCAGAATAGAGATTCAAGGTGTTCCATTTCTGGCCAACCTTATTTTGTTAGAGTCCAAAGACCTTGATGTCATCCTAGGGATGGACTGGTTGACTAGATATAAAGGTGTGATAGACTGTGCTAATAGAAAGGTAACTCTCACCAGCAATGATGGTCAAGTTATCACAGTTCACGCTTTGCCTTCCGAACCTTTAAGGTCGAGCTGGAACTAAATAACTTTGCAAGAGATTCCCATAGTACGGGACTATCCTGAGGTGTTCCCGGATGATTTACCTGGTATGCCGCCTAAGAGAGATATAGAATTCAGAATAGATCTGGTACCAGGGACAACCCCAATTCATAAGAGGCCTTACAGAATGGCAGCCAATGAATTAGCAGAGGTGAAGAGACAAATAGATGATCTGCTTCAGAAAGGATATATTAGACCAAGCTCGTCTCCATGGGGAGCGCCGATCATTTTTGTGGAAAAGAAGGATCATACTCAGAGGATGTGTGTGGATTATCGTGCATTGAATGATGTGTCCATCAAGAATAAGTACCCTCTGCCTAGAATTAATGATTTGTTTGACCAGCTTAAAGGTGCCACCATTTTCTCCAAGATTGACCTTCGATCAGGGTATCATCAGTTGAGAATCAAAGAGGAAGATATACCTAAGACGGCCTTTACCACTCGGTATGAGTTGTTTGAATGTACTGTTATGTCTTTCGAACTTACCAATGCCCTTGCTTTCTTCATGAACTTGATGAATAAGGTGTTTATGGAATATCTGGACAAGTTTGTGGTGGTCTTCATTGATGACATTCTCATCTACTCCCGAACTAGAGAAGAGCATGAAGAACATCTTCGCCTTGCACTAGAGAAGCTACGAGAACATCAGCTGTATGCCAAGTTTAGCAAATGTGAATTTTGGCTGTCTGAAGTAAAGTTTCTTGGGCACGTCATTTCAGCCGGAGGAGTTGCCGTTGATCCTAGTAATGTGGAATCCGTAACTAATTGGAAACAACCAAAGACAGTTTCAGAGATTCGTAGTTTCCTGGGTCTTGCAGGCTACTACCGGAGGTTCATAGAGAATTTCTCCAAGATTGCTAAGCCAATGACTCGTCTGCTTCAGAAGGACGTGAAGTACAAGTGGTCAGAAGAATGTGAGCAGAGTTTCCAAGAGTTGAAAAACCGCCTTATATCAGCACCCATTTTGATCTTGCCTGATCCAAAGAAGGGTTTTCAAGTGTATTGTGATGCATCTAAGCTTGGGTTAGGTTGTGTTTTGATGCAGGATGGGAAGGTGGTTGCCTATGCATCTCGTCAGTTACGTCCCCATGAGAAGAATTACCCTACCCATGATCTTGAGTTAGCTGCAGTGGTTCATGCCTTGAAGATTTGGCGTCACTACCTCTTTGGTACTCGTACGGAGGTGTACACGGATCACAACAGTTTGAAGTATATCTTTACCCAGCCGGATCTGAATATGCGACAGCGGAGATGGTTTGAACTGATCAAAGATTATGACATGGGAATACATTATCACCCGGGGAAGGCTAATGTTGTAGCAGATGCCCTCAGCCGGAAAGGCTATTGCCATGCTACAGAAGGACGACAGTTGCCGTGGGAGTTATGCAAGGAATTTGAAAGACTGAATTTGGGAATCGTCAGTAGAGGTTTTGTTGCAGCTTTAGAAGTGAAGCCCACTCTCATGGATCAAGTTAGAGAAGCTCAAATCAACGACTCTAATATTCAAGAAATTAAGAAGAATATGAGGAGAGGAAAGACCATCGGTTAATTAGAAGATGAGCAAGAAACTGTGTGGTTGGGTGAAAGAATTTGTGTCCCTAACAACAAAGAATTAAAAGATACAATCCTGAAGGAAGCTCACGACACTCTATACTCCATTCACCCTGGTAGTACCAAGATGTACCAAGATCTCAGGGAGAAGTTTTGGTGGGCAAGTATGAAGCGCGAGATAGCAGAGTATGTAGCTGTGTGTGATGTATGTCAACGAGTCAAGGCAGAACATCAGAAACCCGCAGGTTTGCTGCAACCCTTGAAGATACCAGAATGGAAGTGGGAGAAAATTGGGATGGATTTCATCACTGGTCTGCCCAGAACATCGTTGGGCCATGATTCTATTTGGGTGATAGTCGATAGGCTTACCAAAGTTGCTCATTTCATCCCTGTGAGGACAACATATTCCGGAAATCGTTTGGCGGAATTATATATGGCATGGATTGTGTGTTTACATGGTGTTCCTAAAAAAATAGTATCCGATCGAGGTAGCCAGTTTACTTCAAAGTTCTAGCAGAAGCTTCAGGAAAAGATGGGTTCTAAGCTGAATTTTAGTACAGCATATCATCCGCAGACAGACGGACAAACTGAAAGAGTGAATCAGATTTTGGAAGATATGTTGAGAGCTTGTGTTTTATACTTCGGTGGAAGTTGGGATAAGAATTTGCCTAACGCAGAGTTCTCATACAATAACAGTTACCAAGCTAGTCTTCAAATGGCCCCGTATGAAGCATTGTATGGTCGGAAGTGCCGTACTCCACTTTTGTGGGATCAAACGGGGGAACGTCAGGTTTTCGGAACTGATATTCTTAGGGAAGCAGAAGAGAAAGTAAAGATCATTCAAGAAAGATTGCGTATAGCCCAGTCTCGTCATAAGAGCTATGCTGACAATCGCCGCAGAGATTTGAGTTTCGAGGAAGGGGATCATGTGTACCTTCGTGTCACGCCTCTCCGGGGAGTTCATCGTTTTCCCACCAAAGGGAAATTGGCGCCGTGTTTTGTCGGACCTTATAAGATTGTCAGTAGAAGAGGAGAGGTCGCTTATCAGTTGGAGTTACCTCAGTCTCTAGCAGGTGTCTATAATGTGTTCCATGTGTCGCAGCTGAAAAGTGTTTAAGGGTACCCACTGAAGAAGCTAATCCTGAGCAGATAGAAATCCATGAGGATCTGACCTATATCGAGAAACCAATTCGTATCTTGGAGACAGATGAGAGAAGAACCAGGAATCGAGTTATTCGTTTCTACAAGGTCCAATGGAGTAACCACTCGGAAGAAGAAGCTACCTGGGAACGAGAAGATGAATTAAAGTTAGCTCATCCGCATCTTTTCGCCAGCTCTTCCGAATCTCGTGGACGAGATTCTGTTTAAGGGGGGTAGGTTTGTCACACCCTAAAAATCTCTAAATTATAAATTGTTGTTTAAATGGAATTAGTAGAAACGATTTTAAAAGCCTAGAAGAAAAGATCTAATTTTAAGTTAATAAATTCCAATATAAAAGTGGGCTAGATAAAACTTTAATGAATACTTTTCTTGTTTCAATTGTTCCTAGATTTTTCTGGGATTTATTTGATCCAAGAAAGTTTTTTTTTAATCAATGGAATTACATTTCATGCAACACATAAAAAGAAAAATAGTTTAACCCCTCTCTTTTAGTTTTGGGCCAAAAGCCCATCTTCTTTTTCCCTCTCCCCTCCTCTCTTCAGCCTGGGCTGCAGCCCAGCCAGCCCACCAGCTGTGCCGCCCCCTCCCTCTCTCTCTCTAGCACGCCTGCAGGTGGGCCCCTCCTGTCGGTATCGTCTTCTACCTCCCGCCGCCTACAGCCGAGCCTGCCGTGCGCCATAGCGCCACTACCCCTTCCAAAATTCCTTCGATGCTTGCTCGATTTGATTAAATTGGTAGAGGGGAAATAATCCCCTTGATCTCCTATATCTCTTCTCTGTAGAAAGTATAGTCTAATTTGTTTGAAATCACCGGATTTCGAGATTGATTCGGACTCGTTTTTCCTTCTTAACCCTAGAATTTCCATCCCCGATTCCGGTTGCCTTGCACCGAGCCGCCGCCCCTGCCCCTATAAAATGGAACCCCCTGGACCTCCTCTATCCGCCACTGCCTTCGCCCCAACCCCTCGTCGACCGTGGAGCCCTAGCCGCTGCTGCTTGTGCGCCGTCGTCGCCGAGAAAATTTTAGCCGTGCGCCGCCGTCGTTCCTGTCGCCGCCGTCGCTCGGGAAAGCCACCGTTGGGTTCGTAGCAAGGAGAGGAAGCCTGGCCAACCACTCACCTCCGTCGAAAGTCGTCGGAGAGTCGCCACCACCGCCGACCCTAGCCTCTGCTTGCTATCTGTTCGTCGCCGGCCTTTTTGTTTTTTTAGGTGAAATTTTGGTAAAACTTCGGAAATTCATAATTAAATCATCGTAACTCGGATTTGAGTGGTTCAAGTTGCTAAATTCATCTAAAATCGAGATCTACATGTTAAAAATATCCACATGTACTGTTTATGCTTGTTTTTGTACTGTTTTATTGATTTTGTTCATTCGCTTTAGTTTCCGATGTTCCGGAGGAGAGCGTTTACGCGGAAGAAGGTTCCGAAGTGTTTCACGAAGCTCAAGGCAAGTCACCCAGATCCTCAATACCCTTTGAGCATGTTGATCTCATTTAAAGCTATTTGTTTTTATTCAACTACCGCATTTATTTTTGAATGTCTTCGGGGTGGGAACAACCCATTGCCTTTGCTAAAGCCCCTTTGTATTGATTACCTTTACTTTGTCGCTTGGTTAATAATTGGATTAGCTAGAACATTATATGGTTTAGCTAAATTAATTAGGATGCTTAGTCATGCTTAGAGATACTAGCTCACATGAATGAGATAATTAATGCTTCACTATTATTTGATGATGGATTAATGGTAGATTATGTTGGTTAATCATGATAGGGTGATTAATAAATATGCCAACTAAAACTTGATAAAGGTGGGTTGTGAGCACATGGTTTGGATGGTCGTGCTCATGACAGTTAAGGACCGGTTCACGAGTTTCGGTTGTGAAACATTAACCGTGCCAACCACAAGCCAGCGTGGGCAACGGCTTTACCCTTTGTGTAGTAAGGTTCATTGTGGGGCACCGGGTTGAGAAGTGGCGGAGATAAGCCCACGGGGGTCGCTGGGGAATCCATGCCTTGTTTTATAAGGGGGTGATTATGATCCAGGAATGGTGCACTGCTTTGAATTGCATTATGCAGAGGGTAATGTCACAATCTCTATTCGGGTACTTGCTAAGTATCACGACGCATGGTTGACATGATGTTGAGGTTGTGTCTTGTGGGTACAGTGGTACGCCTCTGGCCAGAGTAGAACTATTCGAATAGCCGTGCCCGCGGTCATGGGCGAGTCTAACAATGTCTTTCGTGATTAGTCTCACACTTCTCACAATAATAAATGATTCTGTAATTGGTAATAATTAGTTTAGCTCCTGGTTTGGAATGGCATATTCCTGGTTTGGAGATAGGTCTGTACAGCCGGGAATGGTTGTTCGAAATGGTTGGGCCTATGCAACGGGTGTGTTGCATAGCGTTGGATTAATATTGTTTAATTAAATACTTTACTGTTTTGCTAAATTCTGTAGTATTTATTAAATGCCATTTACGCAAATGAGACTATATTATGCCGTCCTTTGCTATCCCTTGCACTTGCATATTTGCTGCGTGGCTTGCTGAGTATACCATATACTCACCTTGCAATAATTCATCAGAGGAGGAGTTCTACAGTGATGCTGAAGGTGTGGAGGATTAGGCGTAGCCCTGGTCAAGCTGCTTGTGGATTGGAGTCACCTGCGTTATTTATTTTATATTCCGCTGCTTAGATCTTTATTGTTTGAGAGGAACTATCTACCTCTGTAACGACTTTATATTCGTCGATTAATTAGATAAATATTGCACTCTATTATCAATTTGTTATTGTGTGCCTCGGTTGATTCCTGGACGAGGGTTTACACACATGTAAGCGTTTGGAGTTTTGGATAGAAATTCTGGGCGAGACAAAGTATATCTTTACCCAGCCGGATCTGAATATGCGACAGCGGAGATGGTTGGAACTGATCAAGGATTATGACATGGGAATACATTATCACCTGGGGAAGGCTAATGTTGTAGCAGATGCCCTCAGCCGGAAAGGCTATTGCCATGCTACAGAAGGACGACAGTTGCCGTGGGAGTTATGCAAGGAATTTGAAAGACTGAATTTGGGAATCGTCAATAGAGGTTTTGTTGCAGCTTTAGAAGTGAAGCCCACTCTCATGGATCAAGTTAGAAAAGCTCAAATCAACGACTCTGATATTTAGGAAATCAAGAAGAATATGAGGAGAGGAAAGGCCATTGGTTACTTAGAAGATTAGCAAGGAACTGTGTGGTTAGGTGAAAGAATTTGTGTCCCTGACAACAAAGAATTAAAAGATACAATCCTGAAGGAAGCTCACGACACTCTATACTCCATTCACCCTGGTAGTACCAAGATGTACCAAGATCTCAGGGAGAAGTTTTGGTGGGCAAGTATGAAGCGCGAGATAGCAGAGTATGTAGCTGTGTGTGATGTATGTCAACGAGTCAAGGCAGAACATCAGAAACCCGCAGGTTTGCTGCAACCCTTGAAGATACCAGAATGGAAGTGGGAGGAAATTGGGATGGATTTCATCACCGGTCTGCCCAGAACATCGTCTGGCCATGATTCTATTTGGGTGATAGTCGATAGGCTTACCAAAGTTGCTCATTTCATCCCTGTGAGGACAACATATTCCGGAAATCGTTTGGCGGAATTATATATGGTAAGGATTGTGTGTTTACATGATGTTCCTAAAAAAATAGTACCCGATCGAGGTAGCCAGTTTACTTCAAAGTTCTGGCAGAAGCTTCAGGAAGAGATGGGTTCTAAGCTGACTTTCAGTACAGCATATCATCCGCAGACAGACGGACAAACTGAAAGGGTGAATCAGATTTTGGAAGATATGTTGAGAGCTTGTGTTTTAGACTTCAGTGGAAGTTGGGATAAGAATTTGCCTTACGCAGAGTTCTCATACAACAACAGTTACCAAGCTAGTCTTCAAATGGCCCCGTATGAAGCATTGTATGGTCGGAAGTGCCGTACTCCACTTTTGTGGGATCAAACGGGGGAACGTCAGGTTTTCGGAACTGATATTCTTAGGGAAGCAGAAGAGAAAGTAAAGATCATTCAAGAAAGATTGCGTATAGCCCAGTCTCGTCATAAGAGCTATGCTGACAATCGCCGCAGGGATTTGAGTTTCGAGGAAGGGGATCATGTGTACCTTCGTGTCACGCCTCTCCGGGGAGTTCATTGTTTTCCCACCAAAGGGAAATTGGTGCCGTGTTTTGTCGGACCTTATAAGATTGTCAGTAGAAGAGGAGAGGTCGCTTATCAGTTGGAGTTACCTCAGCCTCTAGCAAGTGTCTATAATGTGTTCCATGTGTCGCAGCTGAAAAGTGTTTAAGGGTACCCACTGAAGAAGCTAATCCTAAGCAGATAGAAATCCATGAGGATCTGACCTATATCGAGAAACCAATTCGTATCTTGGAGACAGATGAGAGAAGAACCAGGAATCGAGTTATTCGTTTCTGCAAGGTCCAATGGAGTAACCACTCGGAAGAAGAAGCTACCTGGGAACGAGAAGATGAATTAAAGTCGGCTCATCCGCATCTTTTCGCCAGCTCTTCCGAATCTCGTGGACGAGATTCTGTTTAAGGGGGGTAGGTTTGTCACACCCTAAAAATCTCTAAATTATAAATTGTTGTTTAAATGGAATTAGTAGAAACGATTTTAAAAGCCTAGAAGAAAAGATCTAATTTTAAGTTAATAAATTCCAATATAAAAGTGGGCTAGATAAAACTTTAATGAATACTTTTCTTGCTTCAATTGTTCCTAGATTTTTCTGGGATTTATTTGATCCAAGAAAGTATTTTTTTAATCAATGGAATTACATTTCATGCAACACATAAAAAGAAAAATAGTTTAACCCGTCTCTTTTGGTTTTGGGCTAAAAGCCCATTTTTTTTCTTTTTCCCTCTCCCCTCCTTTCTTCGGCTGGGCTGCAGCCCAGCCAGACCACCAGCTGAGCCGCCCCTCTCTCCCTCTCTCTCTAGCGCGCCTGCAGGTGGGACCCCCATGTCGGGATCGTCTTCTTCCTTGAGCCTGCAACCGAGCCGACTCCGAGCGCCTTAGATGCAGCCGCCCCTTCCAAATCTCTTCGATGCTTGCTCGTTTTGATTAAATTGGTAGAGGAGAAATAATCCCCTTGATCTCCTCTATCTCTTCTCTATAGAAAGTTTCGTCTAATTCGTTTGGAAATCGCCGGATTCGAGATCGATTCGGACTCATTCTTTCCTTCCTAACCCTAGTTTTTCCTTCTCCGATTCCGGTTGCCTTGCACCGAGCCGCCGCCCCTGCCCCTATAAAATGGAACCCCCTGGACCTCCTCTATCCGCCACTGCCTTTGCCCCAGCCCCTCGTCGACCGTGGAGCCCTAGCCGCTGCTGCTTGTGCACCGTCGTCGCCGAGAAATTTTCAGCCGAGCTTTGCCGTCGTTTCGGTCGCCGCTGTCGCTCGGGAGGACCACCGTTGGGTTCGCAGCAAGGAGAGGAAGCCCGGCCACCCACTCGTCTCCACCGAAAGCCGTCGGAACGTCGCCACCACCGTCAACCCTAGCCTCTGCTTGCTGTCTGTTCGTCGCCGGCCGTTTTTGTTTTTTAGGTGAATTTTGGTTAAACTTCGGAAATTCATAACTAAATCACCGTAACTCGGATTCAAGTGGTTCAAGTTGCTAAATTCATCTAAAATCGAGATCTACATGTTAAAAATATCCACATGTACTGTTTGTGCTTGTTTTTTACTGTTTTGTTGATTTTGTTCATTCACTTTAGTTTCCAACGTTCCGGAGGAGAGCGTTTACATGGAGGAAGGTTCCGAAGTGTTTCCCAAGCTCAAGGCAAGTCACCCAGATCCTAAATACCCTTTGAGCATGTTGATCCCATTTAAAGCTATTTGTTTTATTCAACTACTACATTTATTTTTGAATGCCATCGGGTGGGAACAACCTATTGTCGTTGCTAAAGCCCCTTTGTTTTGATTACCTTTACTTTGTCACTTGGTTAATAATTGGATTAGCTAGAACATTATATGGTTTTAGCTAAATTAATTAGGATGCTTAGTCATGCTTAGAGACATTAGCTCACATCAATGGGATAATTAATGCTTCACTATTATTTGATGATGGATTAATGGTAGATTATGATGGTTATTCATGATAGGGTGATTAATAAATATGCCAACTAAAACTCGATAATGGTGGGTTGTGAGCACATGGTTTGGATGGTCGTGTTCATGACAGTTAAGGACCGGTTCACGAGTTTCGGTTGTGAAACATTAACCGTACCAACCACAAGCCAGCGTGGGCAACGGCTTTACCCTTTGTGTAGTGAGGTTCATTGTGGGGCACCGGGTTGAGAAGTGGCGGAGATAAGCCCACGGGGGTCGCTCGGGAGTCCATGCCTTATTTTATAAGGGGGTGATTATGATCTAGGAATGGTGCACTGCTTTGGATTGCAAAATGCAGAGGGTAATGTCATAATCCCTATTCGGGTACTTGCTAAGTATCGCGACGCATGGTTGACATGATGTTGAGGTTGTGTCTTGTGGGTACAGTGGTACACCTCTGGCCAGAGTAGAACTATTCGAATTGCCGTGCCCGCGGTCATGGGCGAGTCTAACAATATCTTTCGTGATTAGTCTCACACTTCTCACCATAATAATTGATTCTGTAATTGGTAATAATTTGTTTAGCTCCTGGTTTGGAATGGCATATTCCTGGTTTGGAGATAGGTCTGTACAGCCGGGAATGGTTGTTCAGAATGGTTGGGCCTGTGCAACGGGTGTGTTGCATAGCGTTGGATTAATATTGTTTAATTAAATACTTTACTGTTTTGCTAAATTCTGAAGTATTTATTAAATGCCATTTACGCAAATGAGACTATATTATGCCGTCCTTTGTTATCCCTTGCACTTGCATATTTGCTGCGTGGCTTGCTGAGTATACCATATACTCACCTTGCAATCATTCATCAGAGGAGGAGTTCTACAGTGATGCTGAAGGTGTGGAGGATTAGGCGTAGCTCTGGTCAAGATGGTTGTGGATTGGAGTCACCTGCGTTATTTATTTTATATTCCGCTGCTTAGATCTTTATTGTTTGAGAGGAACTATCTACCTCTGTAATGACTTTATATTCGTCGATTAATTAGATAAATATTGCACTCGATTATCAATTTGTTATTATGTGCCTCGGCTGATTCCTGGACGAGGGTTTACACACATGTAAGCGTTTGGAGTTTTGGATAGAAATTCCGAGCGTGACACCAGCGCACCGGAATCGGGGCCGGGACTGCCTCTCTTTTGCGCCCTGTGCCGAACCTCAAAAAGGGGGTCTCCACAGTCCCCCACTGCGGAGTTTCTCCTCTGACAGAGGATTTGGAATTTTATTATATAGATGTCTTTGAAGATCACGAATATGGCAAGCCACTCTTACCATGACACCTTTTAGAGTAATTACCATGCATGATAGATGAGCGCTATATGAATGATATATGAAGGTAGCTAGAAAGGGCCTTAGTTTCATTAGTGTCAAGGTCCCGCTCGATGCTTTCATGAGTGGATCCAATGGGATATCCATAATCGATTTCCGTGACCTACACGCATTGTTCAAACTAAAGAAAATGGACGTCAATCTCGTTGCCGTGTTTTGCCTGTAAGTGTTTACTCTTGTATGTTCCATATAAATGTAGGAAACAAACATCCGTTGATTTAAGTTGTACTCTATAGGATGAGGCAACCGATTAGCTATGTTGACCCGACTAATATTTGCAAGGCGCAACATACTGCGGGAGCTGTGTGCAGATTGCGTGGAACTAAAGGGTAAGATAGTCGAGGAAAAGGAAGCATATATCAACAAAATGCACATGCGAAAAAAGTACGAGGTTGCGGTATACTTGGGACGAGCAATGCTCTCACACCAAGACAAAAAATGTCATAATTGTCCCTTACAACTTTAAGCAACGGCTCTTCCATTTGATAATGTAGTTAGTGTTCACTATCAAATGTCACCTCTAATTCATCTATATTGTTTGCAGTGACCACTTGGTCATAGTGCTTGACCCAGTAAACTATGACAAGAATAGCTACATAGAGTTTCTTACTGTTTTGAAATTGTAAGTAAATACCCCGTGAGTACCTTATCGCTATTGTGAAATTTTTAAGTAACTCAACAAGAAATATTTTATCAGCACAAGACACATAGGATATACGTTAAAGAAGGAAGTGCAATAAAGGAGCAAAAGCCAAAGCTACACATTAAAAAGGTTGGCCGGTACTGACATATGGCATGAACAAGACTTTTTCAAATGATTACTTATTTGTAATGTGCGGTGCTATTATTATGTTCGTAGTGCTTCAAGCAACCCCCGAGCACCCTCCTATGTGGATATTATGTGTGCAAGACGCTTAGGGTCAGCAGGAGGTACACATCAAACCCTGATAATGTAAGTTCCGAGATTGTTCTCTATACAGAGTATTTCGTGCATAGTTCATTTTCTAACATGTATTGTCCATTTTTTTAGCAAATTCTTCAAATCTCTTATTGTTGACGAGCTATACTCGCCTACGGTATTTGTAGAGTATGGGGATTGTCATTGCCAGGGGAGTATGGGGATTGTCATTGCCAGGGTATACATGAGGTTGAGGTAAAAGAGACGGGAGACAGAGATTTTTATACAGATTCGAGCCCCCTTAACTAACAGGTAAGAGCCATACTCCTATTGGTCGAAGCCAATAT
This sequence comes from Oryza punctata, assembly GCA_000573905.2. Lineage (NCBI taxonomy): Eukaryota > Viridiplantae > Streptophyta > Magnoliopsida > Poales > Poaceae > Oryza > Oryza punctata. The sequence continues at coordinate 17,654,404 of CM002492.2, read as the reverse complement.
TGCCTTTTATATATCAATATCACACGAGTACTACATTTAGGATGACCTAATCTAGTCTTCGTCGGCTTAGAGGCATGGAGCTCTCACATGTAGCCGATGACTAGCGTAGTCAGCTTCCTTGAATATGAACTCAACGAGATTGGAGTTGTCTTGTATTGGCTTGTCTAGATCTATCTTGGCTTGTATTGCCTTCGTTGGCCTCTCCCTCTCCTTCTGGTAGTCTTGTATTTACACCATCGGGTGCCCTTTATCTAAGTAGAACTACGGAGGCAAGTATGAATATGTCATGGTTACGGATAAGGCATACCTCCTATACTACGACTTATGGAATATACGAATATAGTATACCTTTGCGTATATGGCTTGTTTCCGTATACAATACGTGAATTGCTGAAAGATTGAGAAATTTATTCTTACGGGCAAGTGATTAATGGAGTCCTACTCATAGAGGATTAGGTTTGTACCATACCGTGCGAGGTCCGTAGTCTCCGAGTCCTACTAGGAGACTAAGGCGATTCACGGTATAAAAGGTATGCCCCTTGAGGGGTTCAGGGGATCGAATTCCACCACCAACACATCCACCATAGTCTACAAGCCGGAGGACACGAAGCCCACTCGTTGGGAGATCTCGTTGAATCATCTCGACAATGATCTCATCAGTAAACGTCGAAATCATTGGTTCTCATTGTACTATGTGGTTTCCCATATCAATCTCATATAAACTGGATTAGTGCTATTACCTTACAAGGGGCCTGAACGAGTATAATTTTTGTCTCCTTGTTTGCTTGATGTTGTTTCGTGTAGATCCTAGTATCAACGTACCCCAATACCATATACATCCGGTCTACAGGTATCACCCATCTACAGTGGCGTGCCAGGTAGGGGGACTTGGTGCTCAAGGTTCTGCTGACTTTGAGCTGCTCCGACGATCGTGTCTACACTAGCTTTGGCCCAGGAGATCCAACCCAGACATCGTTGATGTGGACTCAAGTCGGATTGATCGTCTTTCCGGTCTACGCTGCAATGCCGATCTCGTCTAGCCCAATCTCTGTCAGGAACGAGAACGGCGCAGTCATGACTTTGAGAAATGACATCCCCCCGTCTGCTTCTTCTGTCCTGATGGAGAGGAGGGCGCCGATTCCAACGACATCTGAGAAGCAACCGCAAGCGACCAGAACCCATCTACCCGTTGGGAATCAGGCGCCGACGAGGACAGCTCCTGAGAGGTCTACTACTTGGTGCATCATCCATAAGACAGCTAGTCACTCCCTTGTGGATTGCAAGGTGGTACAACACGTGAAAGCTGAACTCGAAGCTGCAAGGAACGAGATATTCAACGCGCTTAACCAACAAATATCACCTGGTGTCCAATCCACAAGACAAGAGGACATGAGCTCTCGAGCTACAAGGTCTTTCTTAGCGCCATCAAGACTCCGCGCTCTCAGAACCAACAATGACGAGATCAGACTCGAAACATTGTGGAGGAACGGAGCTCGGAGGAAACCCCTGAACGTTTCGTGGGATTCGTTGGTATCGACCACCACGAGCCCTTGATTCTACACGGCCTGGAGGATCGAGAATCGTCATCATCTCACACTCCACATGACGTGAACGTGATCGATGGAGAGGGTGCTAGTCACACAGTTGCTCGGGCAACTACGAATACGACTCATACTCCTGCCCAACATCTGAACATCATCAATTCGATATTAATAGAAAACCCTTTTGACCCAGTTTTGCACCCTGACGGCAATCAATGGGTCGAACGACTACGGGCAACGGTGGCAAACCTCAATAGCGCTTTTGCGGAGGTGGCGACGGGACCAAGGCCTCAAGACCCTCCTCGTCTTCTAGCTTGAGGAGAAGCGGTTCAACTCGACGCCCACATCGAGGCCACCAGCGAATATCCAAGCCGTGATCCAGGTTGCAAAGCCCACAATGCCTCACCGCGTTGTCCTCACCAGTAGACCCCACTGCCTCAGGACAATCGCGATCTACACGACCACTTGAACGGGCGCCGACGGGAGCAGCGAGATCAGGACAATGCAAATCAACAACTGCGTCATTCTCCACCACGACGCAACAACAACGCAACCAAGGAGGCCATCCCGACGAGGACCGACACCGACGAGATTGCCAAAGCCTCCACAATGATGATCATCGCAGGCAGCGAGTTTAGGGCAACTACGGTCAAGGTCGGCGACAAGGCGATGACAATCGGTGATGTCGAGATTCGCGTTCTCCAGACTCGCGATGGGATCGTCAATGAGGACGTCGATCTAGGGGTCACACGCCCAACCTAAGCGATCCCTCGTCGTCATCATCATCTTCCTCATCGTCCGCTAGGCCGCCTCGATGACAACACAGGCACCGACCACCTCTCATACTAGGAGGCGGATGCAGAGCGTTCACGCCAACGTTACGAGAAGTACAGTGGCCCGAGAAATTCCGACCAGGAGCAATTGAGAAGTACGATGGAAGTATTGATCCTGAAGAGTTCCTTCATGTCTATTCCACGATTCTCTACGCTGCAGGGGTAGATGACAACACACTCGCAAATTACTTGCCAACTGCGTTGAAGGAATCTGCTTGATCATAGCTAGTTCATCTCCTGCCCTGCTCGATTTCTTCATGGGAAGACTTGTGGCAGCAATTCGTCGCCAATTTCCAAGGAACTTACAAGCACCACGCGATCGAGGATGATCTCCACGCCTTAACTCAGAACCCAGGTGAATCTTTGAGAGACTATATTCGGTGTTTTAACGAATGTCGAAATACGATTCCTGATATCACCAACGCTTCTGTAATTCGTGCGTTCAAGTCGGGCGTTCGAGATCGCTACACCACGCAGGAGTTGGCAACAAGACGGATTACTTCCGCACGCAAGCTGTTCGAGATCGTGGACTAGTGCGCCCATGTAGATGACACCCTAAGGCGAAAGGACGGAAAGAGCAAGATGGGCAACGAGAAGAAAATAGTCAACAAGGATGCACCAGAGTTTAGGAACAAGAAAAACAGGAAAAGCAGGAAGCGCAAAATGGCAATAGAAGTTCTCGCCACAGAGCAGGCAGACCCACCCAAGCGCCCAGACCCCCAAGGTGACGACTCGCGACGACAATGGTACCCAATTCACAAATCCAACGCCCACTCCTTGGAAGAATGCCACATCTTCAAGAAGGCGTTAGTGAGACAGATGGTAGTGGAAAAAGGAAAATGAGTACGCGTTATCGAAGCAGATACCGATGTGCCCGCGCCCGACAAGAACTCGTCTTCCCAGATTTCGACTTCCATGTCACACATATCTTCGGCGGCTCTCCAACGTACTCGTCGAAGAGAGAGTACAAGAAGATAGAGCACGAAGTTTGTTCTACGTCCCAAGGAGTTGCTGCCAAGATGAAGTGGTCCCAGCAGAAGATTGAGTTCTCCAAGGCGGACCATCCGGCGTCTATGACCATCCCAGGGAGATACCCGATAGTGGTCGAGCCCACTATTCGAAACATTAAAGTCGCACGGGTTCTCATCAACGGCGGCAGCTCAATTAACCTCATCTTCACTAGCACCTTGGACACAATGGGAATTCCACGAAGCGAGCTAGTCCCTTCAAACCATCCCTTTCACGGAATCATACCAGAGTCATCATCCAAGCCATTGGGCAAGATTACACTAGCTGTCACCTTTGGACAGGCTGACAACTTCCGAATGGAGCAGATCACCTTCGATGTGGCCGATTTAACACGGCATACAATGCCATCTTAGGGAGGACTGCACTCGTGAAGTTCATGGCGGTATCCCACTATGCATACCAATTGCTCAAGATGCCAGGACCAAAAGGGACAATCACTATCCAAGGAAACGCGAAGTTGGCGGTGTAGTGCGACAAGCGGAGCCTTGACATGGTCAAGCTTACTCCCACACCACCCACCACAACTGAGCCACATGTGAGAGTGAGCAAGCCCAAAGGGCGCCAAGACCGGATGGCGCGACCAAAATCGTCTCGCTGATCAGCACTAACCCCGACAAGACTATCAAGAGCGAGGCGACGCTCAGCAGCAAATAGGAACTCGCGCTCATCACCTTCCTCCGCGACAATGCAAACGTGTTTGCTTGGCAGCCGTCAGACATGACCGGAGTCCCCAGGGAGGTGATTGAGCACAAACTTATGGTCCGACCCAATGCCAAGCCAGTTAAACAAAAACTGCGGTGATTTGCAGCTGACCGAAAGCAAGCCATACGAGAAGAGTTGGACAAACTCCTCAAAGCTGGCTTCACAATAGAAGTTCTACATCCAGAGTGGCTCGCCAACCCAGTCATGGTTCGCAAGGCCAACAGGAAGTGGGGAACGTGCGTAGACTTCACTGATCTCAACAGGGCGTCCCCCAAGGATCACTACCCCCTTCCTCGAATAGACCAATTGGTGGACTCAATGGCCGGTTGCGAGTTGCTGAGTTTTCTCGATGCTTACTGCCGCTACCATCAAATCAGTATGGCCAAAGAGGATGAGGAGAAGACAGTATCACGCCCTTCGGCGTGTTCTGCTACACCAAGATGCCCTTCGGGTTGATAAGCACAGGCAACACGTTGCAGCGTGAGATCCAGGGAGCCCTTGGTGATCAAATCGGATGAAACATCGAGGCTTACATTGACGACGTCGTCATCAAGAAAAAGACGGGCAACACACTGATCAATCAGCTCAGGGAAACGTTCAACAATCTCCGACGACACAGGTTGAAGCTGAACCTAGAGAAGTGCACGTTTGGAGTACCATCGGGCAAACTGCTCGGTTTTCTCATCTCCGGACGAGGCATCGAGGCTAATCCCGAGAGGACCAACGCCATCGGGAACATGAAGTCGCCCACGAGACTCAAGGAAATCCAGAGACTAACAGTGTGCATGGCAGCACTAAGCTGTTTCGTAGCTATGATGGGAGAACAAGGATAGCCTTTCTTCGCTTTACTCAAAAAGCAAGACAAGTTCGAGTGGACTCAAGAGGCCGAGAACGCGTTCATCACGCTCAAGCGATACTTGTCAAATCCCCCTGTACTCGTGTTGACGTAAAAACACAACAGCCTGGGAGATCTGCTTCGCTCCAGTGCAGATCCAAAATAATGATGAGATGTGGGCGTGCCAGCCAGTTTGATCTGCAAATAACAAGATATATAAATTGAATATCAAAGAGCCGATCGGCTAACAAGCCGATGCTGATTCCAGCCGATATCTAGTATAGATCTTGATACTTGAGTAGATAATGACATAAAGATAGTCGGCCGATGATAATGTAACATAACAATAATATAATCCAGTAGCAACCAATCGGCTAGTAATGATAGATTGAATAAGCACTGATCCGAAGGTTGAAGCATTCATTGGCTAGAGGTCCGATGTCAATAAATCCAAATATTTAGATAAGCAGTGAAACCTTTGTTGAGATCGGCTAAATCCAAATTATATGTAATCCTCGTGAGCCGATACAACATCCAGATAACTCATCGGCTGAAACCCCGATGAAACCCTTATTGGCAATCAAGAAGCAGGCTAGAGATTATGGTTCTAAGCACGACTTAGTAGATCAAACTTAACTGATGCAGCACTAAGTATGAAAAGAAACATAATATCTAGACAATCAAGCCTTTGACTGATTTTCAGGGTGGTGAATACATTATATAATCTAAGTCAACAAAGTAATCTAGCCGATATCGACAAAACCCTAGATAGAGATCGGCCGATGCAAGTAGAAAACATTATCAATCTGGATTATATAATGTATATGATAGCTCGACGACTTGCATGAACAAGATTAGAGTGTTGAAGCGATGGAAGCACTAATCCCGATAACACAAGCCGCCATAACAAGCCGTACCCCTCATCGGAGATCGAAGCCGATGCAGCCCAACTTGAAATAAGAACTCGTCGAAAGTAGAAAGGTAAAAGGTGGCGATGCACCAAAGTTGAATTGATCGAGAGATAATTTACATGGACCCCGGGTGTACATATTTATACCCATGGGTAGATACTAGTCCATATCGGACATGACTCAAACTTTCCTAAAGATAAAAGGAAAAACATAAAGTCCTTATTGGACACTAAACACACTTTCCTAAACATAAAAGGAAACTAATAAACTCTTCCTAATTAACAGATAAACTACCATGTCGCATCCTCCTTGAAATCGGTCTCTTTTGGATAAGTTTCCTTTAATATATTAATTTCCTTAACCGAATTTGGTAAGAATCCGACTGTTGGCGATTAATAGCTTCCATCGGCCGATTCCAGGATTCTGAAGCCGATAGTAACTCTAGGCAGATGGTGACTTCAAGGCTTACCGAATTTCGTCGTCAACAACTCGTTGCCCCACAACCTAATGAAGAGATTTTTCTCTGTATTGTTGCCACACCCTATTCTGTGAGTACGGTTATCATCGTCGATAGGGAAAAAGTACAACACCCGGTCTACTATGTCAGCGAGGCCCTCCACGACACCAAGGCCAGATACCCGCAAATTTAAAAGTTGCTCTATACTGTGATCATGACATCAAGAAAGTTGCATCACTACTTCCAAGCCCACAATGTCACAGTTGTCTCTTCTTTTCCCTTAGGAGAAGTCATCAGGAACAAGGACGTTGTCGGCCGCATTGCTAAATGGGTAGTCAAGCTCAGCCAATTTGATGTTCACTTTGTACCGAGAACAGCCATCAAGTCCCAAGTTATTGCTGACTTTGTAGCTGACTGGACTATTCCTGAGAATAGCACAGCCAGCCAGACAGATAATGAGACATGGACTATGGCATTCGACGGTGCACTCAACAACCAAGGAGCAGGAGCAGAATTCATTTTGACATCTCCGAGTGGAGATCAGTTCAAACATGCAATCCACCTCAAATTTCCGGGCAACAAACAACATAGCCGAGTACGAAGGACTCCTTGCAGGAATTCGAGAAGCCGCAGCACTTGGAGTCAAGCGACTGATTGTGAAAGGGGACTCAGAATTAGTCGCGATCCAACTGCACAAGGACTACAAATGCTCCAATCCTGAGTTGGCCAAGTACCTCACCGAAGTCAGGGAGCTAGAGCGGAAATTTGACGGCATCAAAGTGTGACATGTTTACCGCAAGGATAACATCGCACCCGATGACTTGGCACGGCGCGCGTCTAGAAGAGAACACCTCGAACCAGGAACTTTTCTATATGTCCTGACAAAACTATCCATAAAGGAGTCGCACGACGAAGGCACCATAGCCAATACCGACATCAACTCGGGGGCTACAGAGGTCGAGAACGTCGTTGCCGACATCGAGATTACAGAAGACTGGCGAACACCGCTCATCAATTTCTTGGGTGCCGACAAGTTGCCAGAGGACGACCCAAAGGCAGAAAAACTATACCGTCAAGTCAAAATCTATTGTTTGGTCGACAACAATGTGTACAAAAAGGCACCAAATGGAATTATGCTAAAATGCGTTTCGACCGACGATGGCAAGGCTTTGCTTCTCGACATCCAAAGCATCTACGGATCACATGCTAGCGGGCACACTTTGGTAGGAAAAGCTTTTCGACAAGGATTTTTTTGGCCAACCGCCCTCAAAGTCGCTTGCCACATGGTACACCGGTGCGAAGCTTGCCAATTTCATAGCAAACACACCAAGATGCCAGCAAAAGCGCTCCAGACTATCCCTCTTACTTGGCCATTCTCATGTTGAGAGCTTGATATACTTGGACAAATTCTTGTTCGTGGCAATCGACAAATTCACCAAGTGGATTCAAGCGGAACTCACATGAGAAATCAAAGCCGACAACGCTATCAAGTTCATCAAAGGGATATTCTGCAGGTACGGATTGCCTCTTCGCATCCTCACAGACAATGGCTCGCAATTCACAAGCGGTGATTTCCAAGATTACTGCATCGAGTTCAGAGTCAAGATTTTCTTCGCTTCAGTTTCCCATCCCCATAGTAATGGACAAGTCGAACGGGCTAATGGTATTGTGCTCCAAGGGATCGAATCTCACGTATACGACAGGCTCATGGCCTATGATACACGCTGGGTTGAAGAACTCCTGTCTGTCTTGTGGGTCGTACGCACTACACCGAATTTGTCCAACAAAGAGACACTGTTCTTTCACATGTATGGATCTGAGTCCATGCTTCCTTCGGAGCTACGACATCAGTCTACACGAGTTCAAAGATACTCTGACGAGGAGCAAGAGGAAGGGCGAAATGACGACGTGAACCTTCCCGAGGAACATTGTGAGCAAGCTGTTGTTCAAGCAGCTACATATCAGCAGCCCTGCCCCGACATCAAGAAAAGCGTATACGTGCCCGCACACTTGCCATCAGCGATTACGTCCTTCGACGAGTTCAAAATCAAGCAGGGTGAAACAAGCTCTCACCAAAGTGGGAGGGACCGTACCCGGTGGTTCAAGTCTTGAGGACAGGCGCGTTCAAGCTATCAAATGGCGAAGGTCGCGAGTTATCAAATTCCTGGAATATTGACCAACTACGTAAATTCTTTGTATAGCATCAATGTGTCCAAGTCTGTAAGTTTTTCTTACAGTTCAATAAATAAATGCATATATTCAGAGGTTTACAAGTATGTCCGACTTTATTTTAACAGTGTTTTACCCAGAGATCCCTTACCACAATAACACCTTAGGTTGAAGTTGAACCTAACATCCCTTTACGCTATTCTGACAATGCCTAAGAGAAACCTAAGGGGATCTTGGCTGGGGACACCCAGAGCTGATAAGGCCTTGCCAGATGATTCAGAGCCAAACGACCATGTCATAACTAGTCATGTCAGAGTGCTCCCTGGATGCGTATTAACCGAGCCGTGTAATCGGAAATTGGTTTTTTCCATCTTCACGGCTGGGGGCTAGGTAAACTGCAGCTTCAACTAGGTAGGTTATGGGTTTTCAAGCCTCTTTCTTCGAGAACGACTTCTCTGAGAATGAGGCTAGGGGCTAGCGAGAGTACCAGACTCGAAAAAGGCTAAGAACAGCTTGAAACGAGAATACTCGTACATATTCTATTTACAAACTGCTTAGGGCATAGATTTCAATTGTACTTCAAAAGTTAAAGTAAATAGCATTATATTACAGAATCTTCTCAAACATTTTCAGGTACAAACTCTACCACAACGGCCATTGCCAGTCCATGGAGAGGAAAACTTTCTCTGCTAAAGGAGCTAGTGACAGGGCTAAGCGATCTATCTCGTCTGCCGACATCCACGTGTGCTTAAACCCTTCCCTAAAGAAGTCAAGGTTCATCTACGGGCGGTGATCTCGGATGCAGGCAAGGATGTGACGCTGGCATACCGGCTCGCTCGATGGTACTCCTGTTTAAGGCTGCTGTCGATTCGTTTGTCGATCCCTTCCAGCAGGTCGCAGGACCTCTTTATCCACGAGATATACCCCTCCGTGGACTCCTCAGGTGCAAGGTGCCCAACTCGCAACTCCTTACAGAGATCCGACATCGCATCGTAGCAGCTCTTAAGATATGAGTTCAACCAGACCTCACATCCTCGGAGCGTCTCGACATCATGATCTTTCTTGGCGATCTCAATGGACCGCTCAAGTTCCGCCACTTCAAACTTTGTCCTCCAATACTGCATTTGGCGTTTTCGCTCTTCGAGTGCATCTTCAAGATCTACAAAAGGGACTAGCTCTAATGATCCGGCTTCACAACATTAGTGAAGAAAGCGATCTGAGGGCCGACAACCCAACCTAGATTTTGTCGGAGGAGGGTGATCAAGTTCGAACGGGATGGAGCGAGGACATCATCGATATTCATAGCGACCATGGCATTCTTGCTCGCATCTGGAACAGGCAGCTGGACAGGAGGGGTGGACGCGACATCAAGAATATCGGGACGTCCCCCTTGCTGGACGTCCTCATCATCCAGACATCTAAAAAACGAGAATGCTGCGAATAAACTTAAAGTGTACCAAATGGGGGATTGTTCTATAATAGGACAACACAGACCCAATACATTACACTTAAAAGTAAAAACAGTAGGACACATATAAATTACTCTTCATAAAAGGGAGAACAGTCTCCCCCAACTATGTGACATCCGACATCACGTCCTCGCGTGTGGCATTGGCACCACCCTTGCTAAGGACCTTCTCGAGATTGATCTCTGGGTGTACAAGCTTGACGCACGAAAGAACGTGACATGCGCCTCTGCACAGACTAGTGCAGATGTCTTCCGCAACCTTGGCGGCGTGCTTACGGGGAACTTTCTCCAGTTCCTTGATAAGGTCCACTAGGGCGGCCACCAGCGTGGTCTCGTCAGAGTACGGGGGATCTCGACGTTCGCGCCGAGATTCCGCGCCAGCTGGTCGAGGTGCGTGTAGTTCTGGCAGAGAGCATCTCGGATCAACTCCAAGTGGCTGGTGGTCTGCACCATCTTTGCCTCTAGTCCCAACCGTTGTCGGTTGTGCCCGGCGACGAGCTCTCTCATCTTCTTAAGGTCCTCGCGCGCCTCCTCGAGATTGTTCTCGAGTTGGTCCACTGGCCCGTCTGATGATGACGCGATTGCACCTACGCGAGCCATCTCGGCCAAAACCTCATGGGTACCAGCTTTGAGAAGACAGCGGGCCTGAGCTTCTCAGCGCCCGACATAGATACCAAGGCCACCGGCGGTGGAGAAGCAGGAACAATAATTGGATCGGCCACGCGAGTTGCGATCATTGGCAAAGGAGGGTGTAGGATCAAAGATGTCGACTAGAGGTGGGGTGAATAGGCGATTAAAATAATTGACACCTAATAAAAACTAACCTAAGTTGCTAGGCTTGGAGAGGGACAAGTCTAACTAAGCAACTAAGTTATGTTTTGCAAACCTAGGGTGATAGTGGCTCAAGTATGTCTCTAGGAATGTAAATTGCTCAAAAGTAAATGCAATAAGTAAGTGACAAGAGACAAAAAGGTTTTTCACCGAGGTTCCGAAACTTGTCGGTTTCCTACGTCCCCGTTGAGGTGAGCCCAACTCCACCGCTCAACCACGAAGCCACCGCACGCCCCCTTTGTCAAGGGGTGGGCAAGATGGGAGCCGGCCCACGGAGAGGACTACCCAAGCCTCGATCACTAGGGTAGTTCTTCCTTCACTCCGAAGGTAGTGAACTCCAAACCACTTACAATCGGCACCGGGCCTCCTCCACAATCTCCTTGGAGAGGTCACCGGGCAAATTACCTCCACAAGCCGTCTAGGAGGTGGCAACCTCCAAGAGTAATAAGCGATGACCCGGCTTGGAAATGATCAAGTGCCACACTAACTCAACAAGAAAGCAAATGCACTTGACTCTTGGCTAATCCACTCTCAATCACACAAAAGGATGAACAAAAGCTCAAGTGAGTGTGAGAGAAGTGCAAGAGGTGTATGCAAGTAAAACAAGTGCCAAGAGAGTCTCCTTGCTGCAAATGGGGGGTATTTATACCCCAAACCCCAAAAACTAGCCGTTGGAGACGAAATCCACCAACTCTGTGTATTGCCGGTCAGACCACCCTTGTGTGGCCGGTCAGACCGGACTACTTCACAACGGCTGGGAAACTAGTCGTTGGACTACATTAAATGCACTGGGATTAGGGGGTGGTCAGACTGAAGGCAAAATGGCCGGTCAGACCGCCCACCGCTCCGTCAGACCGCCGTCTGCTCGGTCTGACCAGTTGCGGCTCTGGCGGCTCGGGATCGCCAGGGCAGAGGCGGCCATCCAGCCTCCTAGCAGGCCGGTTAGACCGGCGGAAAGTGGCCGGTCAGACCGCCAGGAAGGGCCGGTCCGACCAGATTATGCACTTCGGTCAGACCGCCCAGAGACAGTCAACAGGAGAAAATAAAGATGCAAACCAAGACTTAAGTGCAAATGACCTAATGTGGCATTTTGATCATCTCTTTGACTAGGTCATTACCCCCCTTGATAGTACGGCAAAGCAATAAATAAATTCTAGCAAATATGATCGCCCAAACTCCTCGATCAATTAAAATAATACCGCTAGTTTTACCGTCTTCAATCCTTTTGCTTTGCACCATCGAAAAACGTCCTCGGTGATCATCCATGCATTCATGTTGTGTGATCCTAACTCAAATATGTGTCACTTAAAAGAATCGTTAGTCCACAATTAGCGCTTGTCATTAATTACCAAAATCAACAACGGGGCCTAGATGCTTCAGAGGGCTTGTCACCGTGCTGTCCTCGCTATGTGCGTAGGACGCTGGTGAAACCCTGTTGACGCCAATGGGTTTAGTTATAGGTCCCAGAATCATGTCGTTATACAAAAGCAACGTTAGAGTTTAAGACTTCACTTACTTGGCCCTGCCCCCCTTCAGAAGTCTTCTCCTCGAGGCTGGAGGTGCACCGACAGTGGCCTGAGTAAGAAGACAAGTAAGAACTCGTTGTCGTACAATATGCAGTTGTTACCAAAAATGTGATGCTAACCTCAGAGCCACTCGACTGGCCACGCAAGATGGCTTCGGGAGTAAGACCGGCCCATTTCCTCTTGGAGGGTCTGGACCCACTACCGCTTGGCGCAATGGTGACCCCAGTCGTCTCCGACGAGATCTTCTCCTTAAGTGAGGAAGAAACTTGATGATTGGTGAGTGGTCTGATGGCATCCGCGAGCGGGAGTGCTTGTGAAATATTAGATCACTTTGTCTTCGAAATCATGAAGATTTGAAGAGATAGAGTACCGCAAAATCACTTACGCTGATGGCCATATTCTTGTCGGCCGCAGCTAGTTTGCATATCGGAGCCAGGGGATTGTCGACTCCTGACAAAGCACTGACAGTGATCTGTCCAACCCTGCTGGCCACGGTGTTGTCATCAAGACCTACAAATGAAGCATGAGATTAAAAATTGGGAACAAGTGCCTACAAGAGGATCGCTGACAAGAGGATTGCGAGAACGAGTACCCCGATCAGAGATCCGCGTCTTGTCATCAATCCCAGCGTAATCATACGCACGATGAGCACGAGCTTGAAGGGGCTGAAGACGGCGACGTATAAACTCGGCAACGACTTCATACCCCGACAATCCCTGGTCTCGGAGGTTGCAGATTTTTTCGACAAAGACCAAGAGAAAAGGTGATGGTGGGAGTTTAGAAGTCCAGTCGGAAGAGCGTTCTTGCTTCTCGTCAGGAACTACGAGAACGGAAGAAAGCTCATCCACGTGGAGGTAGAACCATCTTGACCTCCAGCCGCTTCAAGAGGAAGGGCAGTCGAAGGGGATATATTCCGCCTTCATCCCGTCTCGAAGACAGAACCTGCAACATCCTGAGATCCTGCAGGACTTCATCCACTGCAGTTCATAAAAGTAGTGGAAAAGATCAAGAAAGGGCACTACACCGATGTAGGCCTCACAAAGATGTGCAAAGATGCTCAGAAAAGCAATGGAGTTGGGGTTCAAGTGGAGAAGGTGAAGGCCGTAGAAGTTCAGAATCAAGAGAAGGAATTCGGAGGGGGAAGGCAAGAATCCGCACCGAACAAAATCCTCTATAACGACAATTTTTCCTAAAGCGGGTTGTGGTTCAGTACCTCCCACTGAGCGCTCCATGGTGCTGCGTCCAGGGATGGAGCCCTCTACCTGCAGTTTCTTCATCTCGGCGGTGTCGACGGTGAATTTTCCCAAATTCATAAAGTTGATCTTGAGATGATTGGAAGGGGATTAGGGTTTTTTTGTTTCTCTGGATCGGAACGAACAGGAAGGCAGTGCGCAAGGAAGACGAAGGGAAATTTGGCCAAACAGACTTAGAATGAATCCCAAAATCAGGTTTCATAGGCGCACTACTTGACGGTTTGCATTTTGAGGAAAGGAGAGAGATTGCCGCCGAAATTTTCTGTGGCCCGTTGCTGGCGATTGCTTAGAATTCAATTCAAATTCACTTGTGGACCGTTGATCGATTTTCAATGATGTCGAACACTCCATGTCTTCTCGATTTTTGTTGAGAACGACCAAGTGAGAACAACAACGTTGACAGAGAAGTCGTGGATGACAACGTGAGTTCCTTTGAGTTGAAGTCGGGGGCTACTGTCATGGTTACAGATAAGGCATACCTCCTATACTACGACTTATGGAATATACGAATATAGTATACCTTTGCGTATACGGTTTGTTTCTGTATACAATAAGTGAATTGCTAAAAGATTGGGGAATTTACTCTCACAGGCAAGTGATTAACGGAGTCCTACTCATAGAGGATTAGGTTTGTACCATACCGTGCGGGGTCCGTAGTCTCCGAGTCCTACTAGGAGACTAAGGCGATTCATGGTATAAAAGGTACGCCCCCTGAGGGGTTCAGCGGATCTAATTCCACCACCAACACATCCACCATAGTCTACAAGCCGGAGGACACGAAGCCCACTCGCTGGGAGATCTCATCGAATCATCTCGACAAGGATCTCGCTGGTAAACGTCGGAACCATCGGTTCTCATTGTACTCTGTGGTTTCCCATATCAATCTCATATAAACTGGATTAGGTCTATTACCTTACGAGGGGTCTAAACCAGTATAATTTTTGTCTCCTTGTTTGCTTGATGTTGTATCGTCTAGATCATAGTATCAACATACCCAATACCCTATACATCCGGTCTACGGGTATCACCCGTCGACAAAATATGATCTGAGTAGACCTTGTAGTGCTCGAGTAGAACTCTGCTTCTTCTTCCTTATCCGGAACACCTTCCGTATATGAGGCATAATTCCGCACAAGACTTAGTATATGGTGGATCCCATCGAGTCTAATACAAAAGTATTAGGTATGCTTTATCTACAACTCTAACACTTATGTCACAAACAAGTTCAACAAGGCAACAATTAGGAACGTATGCGTTGAGCTATGTCACTTCATCCGCCGTTACTGTTGCAATGCACTAGGTTTTTATTACGACAATGAGAGCCAACTGGTAACAAAAGACAAAATGAATCCCTTGTTATAGCCATTTCCGTACATTCAATGTACTCTACGGATAGAAAATACATAAAGTTGAACATAATAAAATAAGAAATTAAAGATTTCGTTGAAATTATTCGTTTGAAAATTTCCCAAAAAGCTAATTATAGGTTGTTCTCTCCATCGGAACAATAGGGGAATCTTCCAATCTCGACGATTCGCGAGAAAATAACTTAATATTCTTTTAATAAACCTGTTAATTCAACTTAGCCGCTATAGTGAAATTGGTAGACACGCTACTCTTAGGAAACAGTGCTCAAGCATCTCGGTTCGAATCCGAGTGGTGGCGGTCTCGACCCTTATGCGCGACTGATTTTCTAGCATTTCGTATTGGCTGTCTTGCGTTTCTAATAAGTTGTTTAACCATTGGCATGTCGTATTCTAGAAGAACATTTACTCCACAATTTGGATAGAAATGGAGTTGTGAAGTTGGGGTTATGGATAGAAACATGCGATATTTTAGTAGGTAAATTAACGCCTCAGATAGTGAGCGAATCATCCTATATCGCGGAAGCTGGATTATTACGGGCCATATTTGGTCTTGAGGTATCCACTCCAAAAGAAACTTCTCTTAAACTACCGATAAGTGGAAGATGGCATGTTATCGCGAATTGAAAGAGATTGAGAAGGATCATTTTTTATATAGTTCACAAACATATGTTTATATGTACATATATATATATATATACATATTTTTTGTTTTCTATATTGAAAGCATATTTATTTGTGCATGCAAGATTTTAATTACTTTGTATTGAAAAGACCTCCCGAAAAGGTCATATGTGTAGTACAAAATAGAGCCACTATAAAACAAAAAAATTAAAAAAAAATTCAAATTTTGATTCAAAAGTTACAGGAAATATTTAGTTAGGTACCGGGCACAATTTTTCCACACGGCCAATGCATTGTAGGCCATATGGAAAATGGTTATTATAGGCGGAATTCTTAATGTGACCGACTACGATAATGTATTTTCCCAAGCATACACCTTAAGAGAAGAGGGTAGCCCGCAATAATTTCTTTTTGCACATGAGTGGGTCATCCGTATGCGAAAATTCACATTTCAACAGACTCATGGGGCAGGCGAAGACACGTTTTGACCGCATACAAAAACTTATTCCGTAATAGTGATTCATGAGCACATTTTTCGAATACTTAAACGGTGTTTATAAAACAAACAAACCGATTTATTATATGCTATGACTTGTATCGTTTCACCTGCGAACGAAAATCCCAGCCCAATAGTCGCACCATCCATTCGGAACGAAGCCTTAATCCTCTTGTCATGACAAGGTTCGAAGAACCACGCATGAATGCCATGAGAGGAATCACTCGCATTTCTGGCGAAAGGCATCGATCGATCGATCCTTTTGCTGTAGACAGACAGGCACAGGAATACCGAGATGGAGACGACATGTATGTGACCTGTGAACTGTCAGGGTTAGTTTAGCATGCAGCATGGACTAGATGGCCCAAACCATGAGCTTCACTGTCACATCTATATCGGTTCGGTTTGGCTCAGTACGTACCGCCGGCCGGTGGTTCATGGAAAGCGCATCAAACAACTTTCTGCTAGCTTGGTTACTTGGACAAATGGCAAAGGCTACTGCTGCTGCCCATGCATGCCATGTCGCTTCTTGTCATATACCGGCAAGTAAAGTGATTGTCATTAGTAGTAGTTGCTTAATTAATTAATTGGAAATTGGAATATGCATTATTCTTCTTTTAGCAAACATGCATAAACCTTTATGGTGTGTTTAATTTGATTGTAGGGATGTTGGTTGGATGGCTAGATTATGAGGCAGTATCGGTTGATCCCTATGTTTGATATAATTACTCGGGATGTAGGTAGGAGTATACGATTAATTAATTCCGTTATCGTAACTAAACTTAGCTATATAAATATCAAATTTTCTCTGATAAATATACGCTAGAAATTAAATGATACGCTCATATCTAGTCCCCACGGTTAATTAGGATTATGCGGTGATATATTAATATTAACGTTAATCCTCTTTGCCTATGTAACCAAACAAATACACCATACGTTAGCTTTTCGTAGAAAAAGAAAAACTAACAAGACAGATAAATGCAAAAACAGAGAAACACAAGATCGAGACGAAAAAAAGGGGGAATAATCGTGTGCGGCATGAAGCAGCAGCAGCAGCCGGTATATACTCCAAGTGAGCTATACGGCGACACGTACGACGCACGCGTGCGGGCGGTGAGACATCAGCTGGCGGCGGCGCGGGGGAGGGGGTGGGGGGGGGGGGGGGGGGGTGGGGTTGTGTGTGGCGCGCGACGCGACGGCTGATCAGCCGACGTACGGGCGGGCGACGACGCGCGGCTCGGCGGTTGGGCTCCCTGTACGTGCTGCCTGCCTGGGACGGACGGGGCAACAAACCGTTGGCGTTCGGCGTTGGTTGCGTACTACTCCACGTGTGTTACGTCGTACTAGGCGACTAGGCGTGCAGGTGACGTGACCCGCGTGGTGTCAACGGCTGGATCGGCCGTGATGGCAGCAGGGGCAGTCAATCCGTCAGGCAGTCAGTCAGGTCAGGTGGTGGGGTCGGTTAATTGGTGGTGGTGGAGTCGGAGAAAAGAGAGGAATTGATCGTTGGTTACACAGCCGGATATCGGTAGCTGCCAGCCTTGGCCCACCGACTCTGGTTACATTTCGTGGCCGGCCCATTCCGTCTCCGTCATGTCAGCCGCTCGCTGCTCACAAAGGTCAGAGCTGCGTCCGCTCGACTGGTCGAGGACCTAGGATGTCCTACATTACTCACGAACGGTGCTATGCCTAACTACCTCTACTTTTGCGACACACAGCCGCACTTGCCTCATATTTGTCATATAACCTTAAACATACACCCTATCCTTGTACACTATCGAACTGACACCGTTAAACTTAGAATGCTTAATAACATTGTTAAGTGAACAACCACTTCTTACGATATCGATATCTCATGACTGGACGATAAAATGTTTTCTAGTGAACTACCGTTTTTTATGGCGACCCATTTTTTACATACATTAATTAAAGTTAGCATAGTAGTTAGTAGCGGAAACGCAGAGAAGGAATATGGATGACCACCTGACTTGTTCGGGAGTTGGTTACATCGATCATCGCTATCACTATGACCAACTCTGAGTGATTATATCGATATATCTAGAGATCGATAAATAATTTATCACCACATGTGTCTTACTATTCATCGTTGTTTGTAATTATTATTTTTACATGTGGATGATTAAGCCGCCCGATAATGAAAGTGCCATCACTTTCACAGACGGGTGACTTAAGCCTCCATATACGGGCGGCCTAAGCCACTCGTTGTGAAAATCAATAAAAGAACACATATCTACACCTATTATTTTCATATAAAATTGGACGAAGACAAAATTTATATCAATATTTTAGATCTTGACGAGAACTAGAAGTTTATACTTGACAACCTTTTCATTTGAGATTGTTTAGAGGCCCAAATATTTCTTACAAGATCATAGATCTATTCTTACAAAATATCATATCTGTTTCAAACGACCTTAGATAAATATGAGGCTCTATATCACAATTGTAGAGCTTAACTAAATCTACAATTTTGTAATTGATGATCACTTAGAGGATCAAATAAGAATTACAATTTTTAGAGAGGTGAAGTTAAAACAATAGCAACTTAATTCCAACACTACTGAAGAAACTATTTTCCGTCGGGTACCAAAAACACAAATATCCTGATTGGTTTAAGAACTGGTACTAAAGATGCTTTAATACATATTGTAAAAGTATAATAGAAACATCTTTAGTACCTGTTGATAACACCAACCAGGACTAAAGATGCATCTTTAGTCTTACCAATCCGTACTAAAGTTGGAGGATCTTTACTCTAGGTTGGTATTACCAACCGGGACTAAAAATGCATCTTTAGTTCGGATTGGTGTTACCAACCGGGACTAAAGATGTCTCCAGGGTTTAGTTAAAAAAATATCGCTATCTAAGTTAGATGTGTGTGGTAGGTGAGATGGTAACACGCGTGAGACTAAGGTGAGGGATTTTGACTTCGAATCCCGCTGTCGACATATTTTTTGACCGAGTATGAATCTTTTGCACCGGTTATTCAACCGGTACTAAAAATCGAAATTTTAGTTCCGAAAATTTAATCCCGGTTGCTATAACCGATACTAGAGAGGGTTACAAACTGGGACTAAAAACCACTTCTCCAGTAGTGCAAACAACAACGAGCAAACCTACATCTCTTAAAAAGAAGTTAATTCTAAGAATCGATCTGGACAAGTACTTGTCTATTTTTAGAATTGGACCTTTTTAAAAGGAGAGGAGTATGTATCTCGGCCCAATTCCAGTGTTATTTTATCTTATGTAGTTTTCGTTAAAAATTGTAGATATCCTTATGCAACTTTATTTACGAGTACGCGAGTTACAGAGATATAAAAATTCTCAATTCTCTACCTTAATCCGTCTTAAGAAAAAAAGGAACAAAAGAGAACTTGTTGATAAGATGTGGACAGGAGCGGTCCTATAGAGCTAGGACTGGGGCCCGAGAGTTGGGACTACATGCTCATGGGTCGAAATGATTTTTTCAGAAGTAAGTTCATTTTAGGTCCTTCAATTAATCGCCGAGTCTGAAATTCATTCTTGACTTGTAATACCAGATGTGACGTGTCCCTCAACCCCAAAACCAGTGTAGGCACCGCTGCCTCATCCTGCTCCCCCATCATCACCGTGTCCCCCTCACAGGCGCCTCAATCGCACTTGTTGGCACTTTTTCTGACTAATACGGACTCACCTAAAGATTTACAGCGTTAACGGAATCGCTAACCACCTCGATCTAGAAAACTCTAAACCAAGATGGGTTTTAAAGATTAAACCAGCTAGCAGAACCGATTCAGATATCAAAACCAGCCTCTAAGCTGATTTAGATCGAGGTGGAGATAACCACCCGTCTCGTCGGTGAATCGGAAGGTTTATGGGCCAAACGACAAAGTGGTATCACACTCTCATAGTGAAGACGAACGATTTACACCATAAATCGACCAAGATGGATTAAGCTAGTGTACGGTAGAAGACAGTAAAGATAAGATAACAATTCGATTAGTTATAGGGATTATGGTTGGTGGTTTCGAATCGAACAAGCTATAGCACTTATAAAGGGATTGGTCTTACCTCCACAGGGCCTTTTCCACGTTCTATTAGGCTTAGAGATCAATTAGGACTCAAGAAACCTCAGACCTAAACAAGTAACCCAAGATCTCACAAAATTGGAATCGGAGTTGGACTCAGCCGGTCTAACCAGCCATATGCCACCGGTCAGACCAGCCTACTGGTGGCAATCAAACCGGCCTTCCGTAGGAAACCCGATCTTCTTCCAACTTTGGCTATGTTTTCCTATTTCATGTCTAGGTGCCAAATTTATGTGTTAACAACACCATCCCCTTCCGGCAACATCCAATCCACCCAAAAAGCGCCGAAGAGCGTCCCGCCGACCGCCCAACAACGTGCTCACCACCGACACCTCCAACTTTTGGGCTATGGTGCAGGAGTTCACCGGCATCCCGGTCCCGCCCTTCGTCGCCGCGTCGTTCAACAACTGCGAGGCAGCAGCCGCCACCGCCATCACCACAGAAGGCGACAAGGTGAACACCACCGCCACTGCTGGTCATGGAGGCTTTTTCTCCCCCATGGCACCAATGGACGAGGAAAGGGAGAGAGAGAGAGGAGGAAGGGAGAGAAGAGGGGGAAAGGGTGGGATGATGATGTGGGTCCCACTGTAATTTTTTTATTTTTAACCAAACACTCGCTGACATGTAGGTCCTACCTTTTTTTACTTTAAGTGCCACATCAATGTCACGTCAGCCGAAACCCATCCAAAACATCTTGGAACCTTATTTACACTGGTTTTAAACTGGTTTTAAGAGTTAAAGAACATGCCATGGCTGGTATAGCAGTTCATGACGAATTTTAGACTATGCGATAAATTGGAAGATCTAAACTGAACTTTTTCCCTTTTTTTTCACACTGTTGATATATTTGTGGGCCGGAAGGGCGGCCGGTGCCTCAGACCATCTGATGGGTTTCCTAACTGGCAATCAATGCAAATATTACCGTACATGAACAATGAAGAGCAAATATTAATTTCCAAGTGGAGGTATTATTATGATTCACTATAAAAAGAACCATTTTTGTATGTGGCTGAAATGGTTTCTGACAGAGTTTAGCCAACCGCTTCTGATCGGCGATCGCTTGTGGAAGTGTAGCAATCAGTCAGAAAGATGGAGAAAATGAAGTTCGGGTTGGATTTGAATGAGGACTGAAACGTGAGGATTGAGCAGATTGGAGTGGCAACACACGTCCGACTCACTCGACCGATCGACAAGCGCCAGCATGTCATCCACTACCACGTCACATCAGGGATTGCAATTACTAGAGTTGCATATGTTCTATGTCTATGTTAAGATTTATTTTTGAACAAACGTTTGGGTTTTGTATCTTTTGCGTAAATAAAAGAAAGGAGTGTGGACTCAAAAA
The DNA here is from genome assembly GCA_000573905.2 of Oryza punctata. Taxonomy (NCBI): domain Eukaryota; kingdom Viridiplantae; phylum Streptophyta; class Magnoliopsida; order Poales; family Poaceae; genus Oryza; species Oryza punctata. The sequence continues at coordinate 17,632,929 of CM002492.2, read as the reverse complement.
ATGCTTGGATGATTAAAGAAGTTGATTGGTGATCAAACCAAAACATTCTCCAAGTCTATTCTTACCTCACCACGTCACTTTTGATCTATAGAAGGCAAGAGATAAAGTTCGGAACGTTTTGAATTAGGATTTGGTCCTCCTGACAGCATCAACTTCAAACGAACCTAGCTATTGATCTAAAAGGAATTTCGGAGTATATAAGTATTTGATGGAAATCTTATGGAGCCTACATTCAGATGATTTTGGTCCTACACCAAAATTTCGACCGAGCCGTTGGGAATCTGCAAAACAAGCCACATACCTTATTTAGTCTGAATCTGAATTGGGTCTTTAGCCTTATAACTATGTCGTGGGCTGAGCCCGAGGCGTGAATGACCTAGGGCTAACCCTAGGATATTCCTAATTATATTTATTCAGTAGCCGTCATAGTTTAAAATGGGGTTTTGCTTAGATTATTTTTATCATTACAGTTTCATCGCCAGTTCGGTTTGTGGAACCCAAAATTCGAGTGTTTAATCATTCATATACAATTGAGTTGCTATCTACCTTGTTCTTTGTTCTTGCTTGTGTTTTTCGATTTGCATGTAGGGATTAGCCTTCTCGGCAATGTCAACCAAAGGTGACGTGGTGTTGCGATTGCAGGGTTCGGATCATGTTAATCGGAAGCCAGATCATGTGTCAAGTTTTCACCAAATCGAGAGTTATCAATACCTATCGAAAGATCGGGACTTATTTCTCATCAGTGTGGATGAGTTGTTCCTACAAGCTGGTTTGGCCGGTATGATAAAAAAGGTTCGGTCTTGAAAATAAATCTACTAGTAAGATTTTTTTAAATTTTCTATTAAATAATAAGATTATTTGAATAATATACAATCCCATTTATTTCGTTTTGCCATTGAAGATTATTTTTCCCCTCAAGAAATATCTGAATTCTTGTAGTGATTGTCACAGCGAGTACTGTAGTGATTGATTGAAAGTTGAAGGAAAACCCAAGCAGTACTTTCGCTCAGATCTTTGCATTGAAGATTCAGAACATCCAACCCCTAGCTAACCAGTCACACACTTAAGAAACTTTCATTCCCGATATTAAATTAATGTCTATTAAGTACACAAGTCAACACCGCTCACCAGCTACAAAAATTAGTACTCCATCAATTCCAAAATATAAGATATGATCACTCTTAACCCCAAAAACCAAAAAATATTACCTACTCGTTTGGATCACCCTAATAAATACAATACATGCACCAATTAAATTGGAGATCTTGAGGGTGGAGGATTTAAAAAAACAAATTTAGAAGAGAAATGTGCTAGTTAATTGCATACATACACATCTTTTATTATGAAACATTTAGAATAGTCAATATTCAATTAAATAATTACCCATTCCATTTTAAAATATAGTGCGTAATTATTTTTTTCCAATATTTAATAATACCAGGTATCACTACTGGAAAAATGATCTTTGCCCGGATGGTAAAAATCGGCTGGTAAAAATCACATTAGTTCCGATTCGAAAAAGAACCGGGACTCATTTTTAGTTCCGGTTAAAAAACCCAAAGGAACTTTTTGATCTTTAGTCCCGAGTGGTGACACCAACCGGGACTAAAGATCATTTTTAGTCCCGGTTTATTTTTTGTCAGGTTGTGTCAGGCCACCGGGAATCTTTAGTCCCGGTTCGTATTACCAACCGAGACTAAAAATCACCTGGCATATAAAAACATCTCTCCCATCCATAAATTTTCTAAGTCCTCTCCCCCTCACCTCTCCCCTCTGGTCCACTCCCCTCCGGCCTCCTCCCCACTCCCCTCATCCTCCCCTCCGGCCTCCTCCCCCTCCCTCCCAGATCCGGCCGGAGGGTGGCGGTAGCGGTGGCAGCGGGAGGCAGCGGCGGGCTGCGGCAGCGGCAGCGGTGGGTGGTGGGCTGCGGCAGGTAGTCGGCGCCCGAGGATGATTTTTAGGATGTTTTTTGAGAATTTGTGGATGATTTTATTGTTTGCATTCGATATATGATTGTAATTTCGATGTTGTTACATTCAATATGTGGCATTGCAAAAAATAATTTTGATGTTGCATTCGATCTGTGGCATTGGAAAAAATAATTTTGATGTTGTTGCATTCGATATGTGGTGTTAGAAAAAACAATGAAAAATCATTAAGCAAGTAGCAAAAACAATGGAGAAAAAAACTTTAGTCCCGGTTGGTAGCATCAACCGGGATTAAAGATAAATCTTTAGTTTCGGTTATTTCAATCAAGATCAAATATGTTTATTTTTAGTTCTGGATTGAGCGTCCCGGTTTGCAACCCTAGACTAAAGAGGTTGCAAACCGGGACTAAAGAGGGTATCCCCAGTAGTGTATGCATGTATGTAATTAACTAAATTCGGCTTTTTAATCACCTACTATCAAGATCTCTAATTTAAGAGAGTGAATTTCAGAAACCCCTAGGTTTTCAGGCACTTATAACACAAAACCCTAGGTATTATGATTTGTTATTATGATTTGTTTCGAAGAACCCTAGGTTTTGGGGCAAAAAATTTCAAGAATCCCCATATTTAAGCTTATGTCGTCGTTTTTGGCTAATATATTTATGCATAATAATTGCAACCATAATAATACGAGATATTTCTGAGTATATATAAATGTGAGCCTCATTTTAATGAATATAGGTTATTGGTAGTATAATTGTTTATATGTATAAATAATAGGTTAATGTGTTATTATTAATAAGATCCTGTTACGTTTTTATCAATTGTGCAACTCAAGAGTAAGGAAAAAGATAAATTACATGGGATGTGTATTTGAAGCCTACTAATGTAAAGATATACTAAAAATCATATATAATATTTAAATTGTGAGTATTTGAGTAAATATGGGGTTTCTTGAAACATTTTACCCTAAAACATGGGGTTTCTCGAAATAAATAGTAGAACTTGGATTTTGTGTTACAATTACCTCAAAACCTAGGGTTTTGTGAAATTCACTCCTAATTTAATTATGTGCATGTATTATATTTATTGGGATAATCAAACAAAAAGCTCCTGATATATAAGTCTTACATAAGAAAGTTAATGGTAGTTGCGTCTTATATTTAATTTAGAATGAAAGGAACATACCCTAATGACTCGTCTTGTTCAACGCCACTTAAATCTCAGCCAACCCGCCGGGGATTCGAACGAAGCTGGAGAATATTAGCTCTAGGTAGGTAAGGAAACTGAAGAGGTTTGATCATCTCTTGCATGCAAGTTAACGGTACTGTTGGCCTGGATTGTGGCCAGATGAGACAAGTAAATATGTTGGGTTTTTTTAAAGATACAGCTTATTAAGGGAAGGAAACTGCCCCAATATTTTAGAGTAATAGAGAATATAACTTATTAGGGGCACACATGGCTTCAATTGTATATAATAAAATGAACATAAACGTCGACATTGGAGATAATTAAATTTTGATGCATGAGATCATATGTTGCTGAAATAAAATCATCAATTGTTCTTTAAAATAGCAACAATTTAACAATAAAAGATAGCTCTTTATCATGCAAATCGAATTAAAGAAAAAACAAAGTGAGGTTTAGTATAGCTTGTATTAATTAAATACCGCATGTGTAAATTAGAACACAAAATTGTAGCCTATACATAAATATATAATAATGACTACGTACTGCACCAAAAAAATAACAGTACAAATATTGTTCAGGATTAGAACTTCTAAAAGATATATGCTACTCATTTATATACAAAGATCGATAAAAAAATACATATCATATTCTTGTCATAATTAAGCATGCATCCATTGATGTTGCACGCAAATGGATTCTCAATTACTAAAATGGAATCTTAAATCAATTGTAAACCCTAAATCTTCACAATACCACCTCATTACCCCAAGCGAACCCCACCGGAAGAAACTAGGAAGAAGAAAGCAAAAATAAGAGGGAAAAAGGTAGATCAATTAGTAGAATCAAATCGAGACCCTAGTTAGCTTGTAAACTGATCAAGCTAGGTTGCATGCAGATGCATTCGCCATGGACACCCTCTCAGCTGGAACGCCATGCTAGCTAGCTCGCCAAGAACTCGCATGCATGCATGGTCCTGTCACTTGAGGAAGAGATCGAACCAGGGGTCCGGCTCGCTCCACAGTAGCGCCGCCGCGTAGTCCTCCTCGTCGCCGCCGTGGTAACCCCACGCAACCTCCGCCGCCGCTGCTGCCGCGGCGTCTTCTGGCGCCGCCACGGCCTGCGTTTCAGCCGTGGAAGACACAGCAGCAGCGACAAGAACAGCCGGGGCGGCGGCAGTGAGCTGTGGTGGCGGCGCCGTGGTTGTCGTGGTCGTCGTGGTGACCGTGGACGTGGAGGCCGTGGTGGCGTAGTAGAGCGGCGGTGGCGGCGGTGGCTGCTGCTGCAGGAGGTGGTGATGGAACTGTTGGTGATGGAAGGCGGGGTGCAGGTGCGGCGGGCGAGGCAGGAGAGGGCGAAGCGGCGGCGCCGCGGACGTGGAGGAGGCGGCCGAGGAGGAGGACGCGGCGGCAGCGGCGGAGTCGGAGGACGGCGCGGGCGGCAGCGGCGGCGGCGCGGTGAGGTTGAGGTGGGCGCGGGGCCCGTAGAGGAGGAGCGCGGCGCGGTCGTAGGCCCTGGCGGCGTCCTCGGCGGTGGCGAAGGTGCCGAGCCACTTGCGCGAGCGCTTCCGTGGCTCCCGGATCTCCGCCACCCACTTCCCCCAGCTCCGCTGCCGCACGCCGCGGTACCGGAACTTGCCGTTCTCCGGCCCGCCCTTCCCCGCCGCCTTCTTTGCCGTCGATCTCCCTCCGCCGCCGCTGCTGCTCGCCGTCTCCGCTGGCGCCGCCACCGCCGCGGTGGCGGCGTCGACGCTAGGCTGCATCGGAGGGGAGCAGTGCAGCTGGGTATAATAAGAGGAGAGGATCGAGGGCGCGGTGCGGAGAGGGATGGGCGAGAGAGAGAGAGAGAGAGAGAGGAGAGGAATGGGGTTTGGTTTGCGTTGGGAGAGGTGGAGTGGAGAGGGGGGGGAGGGGGGTGGAGGTCGAGGAGGATGTGCTTGGTGGAGAGGGGCGGTGGTCAAATATAAAGCTACAGCTCCGTCGTCTCAAGCTACAAGAGAAGATGAAGCAGAGTGTGTGGGTGTGTGAGACTGTGAACAGTACAGTGGAGTACAGCAGCTAGGAAGGTGCAACAGAGGGGATTGAGGCCGTATGGGAAGGTAGTCACTTCAAATCTCTTGTGCGCGCATATACGTGATGGATGGATGGATGGATGGATGGTATATCAAATCGGTGTGCCTACGTTTCAAAGTTGGAATAATTAATGGGACTGCCTACATATATGTCATGGAAATCTCACCTCACGTTTTTCATTTTATGAACCGTTGAATCTGAATATGCTTTAAGACCTTTTGATTGAGAAAACGTAGAAATCGAAAAACGTATGATTTTAACATGAATGTATGTGTAAAATAGAAGTTTGCAAAATATAGGAATAATCATTTGAATATACAGCAAGAAAATATAGGAATTTGATGAGAGATATAAACTCAAAGAAAAGTTTCCATGAAATTTGAGCTCTAGCTAACTTTCTCCAAAATCTACATGCAATGAGCAAATCCATATGAGCCAAATAGGAAAAATTCTTATAGGATTTGAATCCTATGAAATTCCTCCATACAATCCTTTGATCTAAAGAGACCCTAAGATTCGTGTAATCTCAGACCTAACTCTATTTTGCATGCGTTATCACTATGATCTGCCTCTTTCCTCTGCTTGATCTCCTCGCCTCCTCCATTACTATTACCCTACCGTGCTGCGCTCAGCCAGCGCTGGCGAGGTCTGCCAGACCTCCCCCTCCTCCATCCATTTCCGCCTTTCCTCCCTCTTACTCGGCAGCTGAGAGGTCCCCCTCCCCATTCTTCATAGTGCGACTCCTAGCAGCAAGGACCTTATCACCGTCTAGTAACTACTCAATTCGTTTTATCCTCGCCACCCACCGTACCAGGCCGCCACATCCTACAGTCATGCTTTTAAGACCGATACCATCTCGCTGGTGCTGGAGAAGAAGTGTAATAGAATCACTTCACAACACATATAAGTTTGAATTTGATTTATACAAATTAAAATAAAAATAAATATGACTATTAATTTGAAGTTATATATTTATGAAGTGATATATTATATGAATTTTTTATACCGTGAAAAACAAACTAGCGGATGTCCCTCGAGACACGAAGCTGTCCTAAGCATATAGTGTTGGGAGATGCCATCGGCATGGGAAATTAACTTTAAAGTACTTAATTAGTTGTATAATGAACATAACTATAAAATCTCAACTCGTTATCCGATAGTCAAAGCTCAGATCTCTACCATCAATCCAAATTCTATGGCTATGAGTATTTCCACTTGGTCAAACACTCAAAGTGCCAGCCTATGCCTCATTGATCTCCTCAATCTGATGGCCAGTTGGATGTTGCATGCATATGCCACCCATAAACAAATGTGATATCTTTTTCAGTGTGTAATAAGTATAGGGTCAAAATTTAAATTCTACCCTTTGTTCAACCTTGCATGTAGATTTCAAATGAAAGGGACTACTCCCTACATCCTACCTATATTTTTTACACGGTCTCCAATAACATACTTTTACCATTTATTTATTTCATGTTAGGTTTCCATAAATATAAAATTAGCATCCCACGAGAGTACTTCAAAATATGAATATAGTGATATAAAATACATAATATTTAGCATAAATATGGTTAGTATAATCGTTAGTAAAAATTACCGAGTTTGAATTTTCCTAGAAAATGGAGCGCGCTATAATTTGGGACAAAGGGAGTACTATATACTCCATCCTATATTTGTACCTTCTTACAACTCTTTGTTCCAAAACTTTTTCGCCTCTACCATTTATCTGAAAATAATTTATCTTTATACCTACCTTCGGTTCATTTTATCCTGTCAATACTACTTATTTATCCATCAGCCAATACTCCGTAATCAAACTTGTGATCAATAATCGATTTTCTCTATGTTTCAATTCATGTCATGCCGGAATATCCAGGGTGTTTGCCGGAATATCTGACGCATCGGAGTTTTCGGTTTTGCAACAAACTCAGACTCTCATATTATGCTTAATAGAGAGTTGTTCACTACTTAAAAAAGGATTTTCGGAGGCTCATCACTCTTAATTTCACAAGAGGATAAAAATGTGAACGTGTGCTTTATGTTTACCACGGTAGGGAGTTAAAGAGACGTACATGTAAACAGAATACCACAGGCAACTGCTGATGACCACTACTCATGAAAATTGTTTCAATTTACCCGGGTGGCTTCCTTAAACGGCCGCCCATAATAACAGAATGCGCATAGGCATTTCCTTGAGGCACTTACTAGGTAAATATGTGAATTTGCACGGGTAGCTATATACTACGCGCCACCCGTGTAAACTACATTTTCTTGGTAGCACACTCTTAAATGTCCGCATGTGGTGATGTCTTTTCATTTTTCGCGTGCCATTACTTCAAGTCTTCAACTACATCTACTACCATCGGTTTACTACATCTACTACTATTTGTTTTTGTGTGGACTCTGATCACTTCCTCCTCAAAAGATGAACCGTGTAGGACGCCTATCACATCCTCCACTACCATACCGCCTCGTTAGGTCACACGATGCATCTATTTTCCTATAAATAGAAGATAATGTGGGTTTCTCGCACGCTCTCCCTCTTGGCATGTCACCATTCTCCACTCGCTCCTATACTGATGGACTCACCATAGCAACCGCAGTACATGAGCACCAGCGGGGAGGAGAAGGAGATCAACAACACTAGTAGCTCCTCTGGCACCATTGCCAAGTGATAAGTGGATAACGACTTCAAGCGGACTTAGGGGTGGATAAGAGCTAGCTCGGCTCGTTTGAGCTCGTTTTCTTAATGAGCCAGCTCGACTTGGCTCGTTAACCTTAACGAGCTAAAAGCCTAGCTCAGTTCAGCTCACGAGCTGGCTCGTTAAGCTCGTTAGGCTCGTTAACGTATTTATTTCACCTTTATAATTTCAAATTTACTATTTAATCAAATATAAACATAATAATAAACACTAACTAATAAAGAAATTACTAAATACAAATAGTATGGATGTAATTAGGTGAATAAACATTAGTGAAGATATGATGATATTTTGTACTAACGAGCAGCTCGCAAGCTAGCTGGTTAAGTTCACAAGCTGAAAGTCCTGCTTGGATCGACTCATTAAGACTACAAGTTCAAGTTGATCCAAACTAAGCTCGCTACAAGCCGATCTGACCCAAGAGTTTCGACCTTCTGTCCACCCCTACTTGGACGACGACAAGGGCGATGGCCTCGGAGGTCGCTGAGGGAGAGGTTGAGGACTGTTGATATTTCTTAACGATATTACTAGGAATTAAATCCCAGGCAATAGCGCCAGAAATATTAGTCGGTAACTTTTTACAATCACAGATATAATCCACAAGCGCACGGATATACCGTTGTAGAATTTCACCTGGAAGTATTTCCAAGGTACCGTATTTATTTAATCCCAAGGGAAGATATGGTAAGAGAGTACTATGTTATTAATGCTCATCACACTTATGTTAATCAAAGTCTAATGTAGAGGTTAATCAATGTTAAATAAGGGTAGGTTGACACACAGAAGAATCAATCAAGCTAACTCTCTCTAAATAAATATCTAGACTAAGTGGAGAAAAAATAAGAAAAGTCTATTTTTGTACTTCTAGTATATAACCCTTGTAGTATACACTTGCTAATATACAATCATATGGCCAAAACCCCCTAACAATGCCCTCCTGGTGTATCGAAAAACCACCACTGATTGCCGAGTTCCTTACGATAATCCGTCATGGCTATACAACTGGTTATGGATATGGAGGAGTACCCTCGGTAAGAACAGTTCTTAGCCTTATATACACACGTGGAGGAATACCCGTACTGAGCTGTCACCATCAGCGGCCCACCTCTACAGCTCCATGGAATAGTATTTAATAATCTAAGCACCTCGCTTACATTAATAAATACTGCTCTATTTTACGGCAGCTGACATAGAGCAATCAACTGAATGAACATTAAATCAATACCATTGCATCTCTATGGTAAGTTAGCCCTATAATTAATACGAAACAAATATAACTCAAGGTTGGTACTCATATAATTATGCGAGTAAAATAAAGGACCAAAACTATATAAAGAAGAATATTTCATTATTGAAAAAAGTCTTACAAGACAAAAAAAATAGCTACTAGAACCATACTCGAATTCTCCGGAAGACTTGAAGAACTCTAAAACTATTCTAATTCTAACTCCATTAGTATTAGAACAAAGTAAACTACTAAGGAGAGCTCTTCTTGATTACTCTTGGTGTGTGTTGAAAGGGAGAATGAGTAGTCCTTTTATAGCCTCTCAATGACGGTTTTGATAGTTGGAAATATCGGATTCGCCCTTCAACCATCATTGGGGAAGCATCTAGGATGTCCACGTGGAAGGCTAGGATGAACCGAGTCAGAGGCGGTTCGGCGGAACCCAATGTTCGGCCGAACCCTGACCTGGTCCAATGGACCCCTCCTTCCTTGTGGGCCTCCTCTTGTATATCCTTAGACTTGTGGTATGGTAGTTGGGTCCATTTGCAGATATTTAATTGGGTTTATGGGCCCATCTATCCATATATTTACCACATGTCTGCTTCCAATATATTACTCCATCATTTCTCCTTTATTATATAGTCATCTTCTGCAATCAAATATTTTTCCAAGTACAAGTGGAACTAGATTATTTCTAAATAAAATATGTATGCAAGCATTGCTAGTTCTCTTTTATTGTTGGGGATATTGGTGGTCAAAATTGGTCTATAATGACCGTCAACAAAAACGTGGTCTCGGTCTTCATGGATGCAGAGGTGACCTTCGCAAACAAGCCATCGAGGAGGAGGCACCGCCGAAGCCGAAGGTGAAGGAGGGAGGGCGCCGGGTAGGGGGTGTTATCGCGGCAAAGGTCTCGGCGTCGGCCCTAACGTGGCCGAGGTGTAGGGGGAAAATGCCTGCCCAACTACAGTACGGGAGGGGTGAGCCTTTGCGCCTTTGCAGTCATGGTGCCGCTGACTGAGGCTTCAGCCAGTTGGAAGGAGCCACTGGCAACCGTGGATGTGGAAGAGAAGATGCGGCACTGGCCCTTACCGCTGGTTCCAGGATAGGATCGGCCACCTGCCCTCCAGCGCATGCTCTGGCACGAGGCCAGCCCTCAGCTCCTACTCGATGATTGTGACGAAGTTGGCAGCCAAGCGGTGCCGCTGCAAGTAGTCTAATATATATTTTTTAGCCTAGAGTATGATATGTAGGCCTAAGTAGTATTTTTTATAGGGTTTTACTTTTACTATGTAATGCTTTTGTTGCTTGGTATAGGCCCAAAGTATGATAAGTGGCTTCAGTTAGAATATTTTGTCAAATTACAATATGTCTAAATTAATATATTTTACATATTTCATCTCATTGATAAGTGGATCCTTACTTACATATTGAATCACTAAATAGAGATAGTTTGTAAAGTAGTTTTCCCTACGAATGTGGCTTCTCCCAGACAAGTGGACACATAAAAATGTGGCTTCTCACTGACATGTGGTACCATATATTTTTTTCCGGACGGCTCATTTAAGCAACCGCCATTGAAGAGATTTTTCTTATTATTCGAAAAAATGTAGAAAATTCATTCCAAGGCTGATTGAGATTTAAAATGTTTTACAGTGATCCTTATTACATTTCTTACTGTTTGGTTGGGTGAATCCCTCCAGAACTACTCAATTTTGTCTGGATTCTCACTAATATTATGATATCTAACAAATTAAGGTCAAACGGTATGGAAGGTAAAAAATAGTGAGTGACCCTTGCTATGCAAGAATTTTAAGGTTGAACATACCTAGTCAAACTGAAGCCCCTTAATATCACATAGATATGTTGTTTACCTCCATCAGAGTCGATATAAATTATTTACAAAAAAATGAATTTATTATTGGGCAACGTGTGTGTACAACTACCTAAAAAAACAATTTCCATGGGCTGCTTGTTGTCGTCTCCACCCATACAAATATGTCGAACTATGCATAGTGCTTTCGCAAGCGAGAATATCCAACCAAGATTTTTTTAGAGACCTTCAATTTTGTTCTTGACCTTTCTAAAACTTTTGAATCAATTAGAATATCTGATGTGGTAGTTGGAGTAATCAAAGTGGAATGAGTTTTCCCCCACCCACTCGCCAATTATGGGGCGCTTCCTATTTAAATCCACACCCACACCCTTAGCCATTCAGTTCAATTCATTTAAGTTTTAGGCTAGAGCTTTGTGCTAAAGCGCCGTAGATTTTGTGCTCTTTCTCCTTTTCTCGAAATAAATCTTTTTCCATCTCGGTGGTTTGCATCTTTATATGTGTGGATTTGAAGTTTGGGACCTAGTTTATGCCTCTCGATTTTTTAGCCCTAGGGTTGCTTCCAATAGTTGGTTTGTGTTGGATTTTTACTATTCGATGTTGAGGACTCCTAGACAGGACGTGTCACCCTCTGTCAAGGTTACAGATAAGACATACCTCCTATCCTTAGGCTTATGAAGTATACAAATACGGATACCCTCAGGTATACGGGAATGTTCCTTAAGATTTATGGACTTAGCCTAGTCGGCCACGGGAACCATGTCTTCCAATATAAATACTAGATCTTATTCGGAGGGGACAAGGGTCCTACGATCTCGTACGCGAGCAGGTTTATCCTGAATCTTACTTGGAGGCCAAGGTATCTGCAGTATAAATACAAGGCCCCCCAGGGGGTGCAGGACCATCAAATCATAGCTTAGCTATACCCACGGTGATCGCAATCCGGAGGACTCGAAGCCATTGCCGATTGATCTCGTCGAGTCAATCTCGATTGGGGTCTGGTCAGTAACTCGTCAATTCCATTATCTTCTATTGTAATCTCTATGATTTCATCATAATCTCATATAATTTGGATTAGGACAATTTCCTCACAAGAGGCTTGAACCAGTATAATCCTTGTCTTTTGTGTGCTTGCTATTGTTTCGTGGAGACTCTCATATCAACGTACCCCAATACCCTTAGCATACGGTCTACGGGTATCCCCCGTCGACACCCTCGAGTCACCAATTGGTGTGTGATGTACTGAGGGAAGTTTGTGAGGGCCAGGTCTTGTCCCCAAAAGTAAATAGATACCATAGTGAAAGAGGAGTGATTTGTGCAACCTTGCTAGAATAGGGGTGAAAACGATCCAGTTCTTATTAATCTTTGCAATAGAGATATAGAATCCCATCAAGGATTTAAACTCTAGTAAATACATCACCATCTTGACTCTCGGTGAAATTATTGTATCCCCTTCATAAATAGGACCTATTTGGTATAACTCCAACTCCTAAATTTAACTTCAGCAGTTGGGTCTGAAATGGAGTTGTGGAGCTGCCTAAATCCAGCTCCACCTCACTAGTTCATTTTGTGAGAGCACTCCAGCGAGTCCCACTCCATTTTTAGTGAAGCTGAAACCATTTGGTTAAGTTCTAGCTCTAGGAAAGGTGGAGCTAAAGCTAGAGCTATACCAAGCGGGCCCATATTTAGCTTTGCCTAGTGTTGTCACATGTAATCTGTAGATTTAGGTTGTGGTTGGCTTGTTTGCGCTATAGTTGTATCGGAATATCCAACCAATGATCAAATATCTGTCGTGGCTTTTTTTAATTATGCTCATTTCAATTCCTCGCTCGAGGCTGACCTTTATGACATTTTCTATAAAAATGTCATTGATCCATGACGTTTTAGCTGGTCATCATTAGAAATTCATTATAAATGTTAGATCTGATCTAGTGAGTGAGACGAATACTCAACACTAGATCAGAATATCCAACACACTAGTACAAACACCCTTATCAGTGTTGGTTTCAAACCCATTATATGTACTAGTTTTGTAACCGACACCATAATACTGGAACTAATGAGTGGATAGTCATTCGTGTTGATTGAACAACTGACACTAATAAAGATATCATTGGTGTCAGTTCTAACTTAGAGTCATCACATATTTCATATTTTATTATGCATTTGTTCGAGGTTACACTTCGGTTCTTATAAATCACTTGGTTTTTCATGCAATATATGCACACGTGGTTTATAAGACTCAAACTCAGGACCTCTCTTTCCACCCAAAGCCTCCTTACCTATAGTTAGTGCTTGTTGTAGAAGCAAATACTATTTTTTGCCTACTCTCATTCAAAAATTATAATATATACTTGACACCGTAGATAAGATCAAATGGAAATGTTGTCAACTATAATGCTGTAGATCTCGTTAGGATATTTATTTTTTTCTTCATCCGAGATTATTTGAAAATTTTAAAAATTTGCTTATCCAAATATATCTAAGAACTTGTAATGCAGTTTTAGAAAACTAAATGACCACAAATAAGAAGTCTGTCAACCTCTACAAATCTGATATAACGTTTATCTCTTCATACGACTTCATATATAAAAAAGGTAAAAATGCATATACGAGTAGCGTCATAATACATTCTGGTTTGTTTAATCAACTGGCACATGTGAATTAATATGTGTCGATTTTTATTAAGAACTGGCAGCACATACATGTGCCCATATATGCCGGTTCAAAATAGAAACCAACACATATGACACTACACATAGGTGATGTCTTTTTTAAAAAAAAATCAGCACATATACTACGATCATATATGTTGGTTCTTAAAAAGATCCCACATATAATAGTTATTATATGTTGTTTAAAAAATAATATATTATATTTGTGTAGGTTAATATATATTATATATGTGTTTGTTTTCAGAACCAACACCAATGAGGGGTATACGTGTCCTTTCTGAACTTTGACCCCTACACGGCTTGAAATGCACTCATGTGCTGGTTTTAGACGTGACATATGTGGTGTTCCGTAGCAGTGGCATTCATTCGGACCAGTTTCCGCTTTGCACTTTCACATTGAGTTTTAATATGGCCTATATCCATCCCCTCTGGGCATCAAACTATCCGTTCGTAAGCTACTTCTCATGTATAGTTTAATTACAATAAGTGCTTCTCACTCTAAACTCTAAAGAAGCAAAGATGCAAAAAGTACATGATCAATCCTAATCTTCACATTTTGAAACTTGCATGACCTCTCTGTTTTTCAAGATTTCTATAGAGTACTTGTCTCTAACTTGAAGGATCATTCTCATCGATGAAATCAACAAAATTTATTTCAACTGTTCCGTGAGTCTCATATGCACTTTAATTGTGAGCATATTACACTCCTTCCTAACTAGGGGCGTCATTTTAGAATGCATGTAATGTAATCAAACTTTCAAAAAAGAGCCAAATATGTGCAATAATATTACAATATGAAAACGACAATCTAGTAGAGTTCATCAAGGCAAAAAAAACTTTGAACTATATCTTTTATGAATACTAAGCCGTGAGAATCGAATGTCCCAAACATTGTGTAGTCGTAGATAACGAGTAGAAAAGACTCTGAGTCTAATACTCTAATGTTGCCTATAAAGGAAAGTCGAACGTTGTCAAACCATGGACGTACATGCTGTACACAGCTTTGCTTTGCTGCTGCTGGGGAATACTCCAAAAAAGCAGACGCACATAAGGACAGACCAAAAATGACCAAAACAGGCCACTTTGGCATCTCTCTGACGTCCATTGTGGGAAATATTCCCCCGTCCGACGCACGCTGTGCCCACCCGCGATACTCCACATTGAGTATATTAAGTTAGTACACGCAGAGATATATATATATATATATATATAGATATATATATATATATATATATATATATATATATATATATATATATATATATATATATATATATATACTCCTATTGTATTGTGATTTTTCTTTGATGAGGATAGTAATGTGATATTTTGATCCTTATTAGGCTAATAATCTTTTGCATCTTTCTAAAAACAATTTCAGTCCTCTTATTATTAGCCTGCGGGAACCCACTATCGCTATCTTTCGGTGGTTTCGGTGGTGTCACATGTGGAGAAGCGCTCGTGCTTGCATACCCACTGTTTTGCCACTGGCAAGACCAAGCAATTGCCTGGGGTTTTTGAACCTCTATAGGTTCTCCATTAACTACATGTGTTTACCTTAGGGGAAAATATAGGCTGTGTTTTTGGGTGGGGGCAGGGAACCCTCACCTCCCTACATGGAAAACGGAACAATGGATTAGTATACGATTAATTAAGTATTAGCTATAAAAATCTAATAGATTAATACGATATTTTAAAGCAACTTTCGTATAAAACTTTTTTATAAAACTACACCGTATATTTACCAGTTTGGGAAAGCGTGCGTGAAAAAAAAGAGAAGTTGAGAACACACAAACGAAATTAGCCATAGTAATGCCAAAAGTGGTATGTAACATTTGGAAAGGTATTAATTTTGTCTGATTTCCTCTGTTAATTTATTTTGTTTCTTATATTGAGTTTATTAAAATACAACTGACTTTTTTCCTCTGTTTTATATAATCTCTTCCTATTGGCCTGCAAAAGTTTGAGCATCGGGTAGTGCAACGAGAAATCTCTAAAGTGTTTTGTGCATAAAGGTAAAAGTATTGATGACTACTTTTCTTATTGCCAACTCTTTTGAAACTTTTCCTAGAGGACGGTAATTAAAACTCTTATAGTCAATCTTATAGTCAAGCTATATACCCTTTCATTTAGTTAGTGAATATAATTTGTGGAGGGTAACATTGACAATAGGACTATAACCATATAAGACATTGCATTATACCGATCTTATTCCTGCAAGTAATCTAGAATAAGTAAGAGTAAGATAAAAGCAAACTGAATTATAATAGGAAATAACTACACTATAAGTTGAATCATTGTTCAGTTTGCTTCTTGTCACGCTTGAAACTCATTTTTTTTCTTATAATGTTAGACAACCTTAGTCCAGTGCGTTATTTATAATAACAGAAAATGAGATGACCTGCGTGCTGGTTGATTTTATTATGATTTGGGAAAGAGTTTTGAGTACAACACTGCAACGATGTTGCAGCGATTACATCCCCCTAGCTAGCATTGAAACCAAGTCAGGGACACGGCCAGTCAAGCCAGCCACTACAAACCAAGATGGCCTAGCTTTCTGAAAATAAATATATTAGAGTGCTATTAAAATAGTATCCTATCAAACATTAGTTTAAGAATATACTGTCTAATTATGTTCTATCCTAAATTGAAGCAAGAGTACGTTCATCTGATGTGACAACCTATGGAGAGTTTGTGCTTGCTGGGCCAAAACAAGGTTTGTTTGTAACGAATGAGTTGACTGTTTTGAGTTATGTGACCGGTGTTCGTGGACATAGCAAAAGGCTCGTATGCAGGGACAAATAGACAATGAGACAGAAGCATCGGGAACGAGCAAACGTATGTCTAGTGACTACAGAAAAATAGGAGGGTCATATTTGTTCCAGACGAACTGTAAATGGTTACGTCTGAAAAAACCGGTTCACCTGAACCGGGTAACTAACCGCACGGGATAATAGATTATCCCGTGCGGTTGATTTAACTCGATCGCACGGGATAATCTATATCCCGTGCGGTCCACTTTACTAAACCGCACGCGATGATGCATACTATATATTGAGCTCAGCCCGAGCTTGCCCTATTCAAGCTGGCGTTTTCTCTCTCATATATTTCACACAAATTAGGGGGGAGATTTTCCACCTAAAATCTTTGCTTAGGATCCATATAAAAGGTGACATGCTTGTTATCCTCCTCCATTTGCTTCCATTTTTTTTGTTTTTTATCGGTGGAATGCAAAGTAATTTGCTTATTTTCAAATGGAGTAGTGTAGGCACATTTTCAATTTAGCTAACATATATTATTTGCAAATTAGGTATTAAAATGATTGTAGTTTGTCCATACCTTTTTTATGGTTGCTTGGTTACGTCTGCCCCAATTTATTTCAAATTTTATCGGTTAAAAGCAAAGAATTTATCTATTTTTGAAAATGGACTATTTGTTTGTCGATTAAATGTATGTTTGAATGAATAAATTTGAATGGTATTCAAATTTGCATAGTACTTTACTTTACTCTTTGTTTAGTTACCTTAATTTATTTCAAAATTTGTTCGGTGCAATGCGTGTAATATATTAATTTTGCAAGTCTAGTAATTGTAGTTTATTTCTCATTATTAAATTAATGTTATTGAACTCAAAAGTGCACATGGAGTAATAAGATGGTCATTTTCGTCGTATCGTTCTTATATGATTTAATATAGTCCTATCCGACTCATCAAAAAATATTTTTAGGAGATGGATCGGGCATGGATGTATGACACCAGAAGAACTTCTTCGATGTTTTTGAAGGAAGCATCCAAATTTGTTGATCAGGCAAAGGCACATGCTTTGAGAGAGAACAGGAGGGACATTTTATGTCCATGCGTCGATTGCCAGAACGAAAAGATGTTCCAAGATCCGAAGATAATTGTGGGGCACATTGTAGAGCGTGGATTTAAGGACGATTACAGGACATGGACCTATCACGGGGAAGTCGCCGTTCGTAATCACGAGGCCGATGTTTTTTGCTTTGATGCTAGAAGAATTTTATAATCGAAGACATATCACAGGGAACGATCCCTGAATTTGGTGGTTCCGGTATAGATGATGTAGATATTGATTTCGATCTTGAGGATATGTTGCGACACATTGAACCAGAGGTTGTGATTGCGACAAAACAATGGTTGGACAATTGGAAAGCGTTGGAAAAAGCAACGAAGGATCTTGTTTACGACGAATCGAAAGGGTGTGACAGGGAGTACACGGTGCTACGCTCTGTACTTGAACTACTCAGATTGAAGGCCAGACAAAGATGGTCGGACACTAGCTTCAACGATTTGTTGGATCTGTTGAGAGTTATGCTTCCGAAGCCGAACTTGTTGCCGACCAACATATATCAAGCCAAGAAACTGATATGTCCGTTATCTCTAGGTGTTCAAAAGATTCATGCATGCGTAAATCATTGCATACTGTACCATAAGGAATACGCGGATTTGGACTGTTGCCCAACATGTGGGACGAGTCGCTACACGAAGGGCAAAGGATCCCCAGATGGAGAGGTTGGCGACCAAGAGTCATCGGTGCCACCGAAGAAAAAGATTCCGGCTATGGTGATGTGGTACCTACCAGTGAAAGATCGCCTGAAGCGACTGTTTTCAAACCGTACCGATGCCGAGTTGTTGCGATGGCATCGAGAGGGTCGGAAGACAGATGGTATGATCCGACACCCCGCCGATGCTCGACAGTGGAAAAACTTTGATGCACTACACCCGGAATTTGCACAGGAACCGCGAAATGTGAGGTTTGCATTGAGCACAGATGGAATGAACCCGTTCGGTGACTTGAGCAGCTCACACAGCACTTGGCCAGTGCTTCTCACCATGTATAACTTGCCTACATGGATTTGTCAGAAGCGAAAGTACATTTTGTTGACTATCCTTATTCAAGGTCCAAAACAGCCAGGGATTGACATAGATGTTTTTCTTGAACCATTGATGAAGGACATGCAAGAAATGTGGAAAGAAGGGTTGCGAGTGTGGGATGAGTATTGCAGGGAATATTTTACTCTGTGTGCCATCATATTCGTCACCATAAACGACCTACCGGCGAACTTTTCGCTTTCAGGTCAGCTCAAGGGGAAGTTTGGCTATCTTGTATGTATCGACAACACGTCGTACAAGTACCTCACCGCCTCAAGCAAGGTAGTGTACATGCGTCATCGTCGCTTCTTACCACAGAGGCAAAGGTGGCGTGCGATGGCCAGATTTTTCGACAATACAGTAGAGAACGATCTTCCTCCCGAAACACGAACTGGTACACAAGTCTTTCAGATGACAAAGAATATTAAGGTCGTGTTCGGGAAGGGAAAGAAGAAAGCGTGCAAGAGGAAGAAAGCCACGGATCAAGGTAATACAAATGCAACGGATCAGGAAAATACGTTGCCTTTCAAGAAGCATTCAATATTTTTCTGGTATCTTGAATACTAGAAACACCTGGAGATTCGTCATGCGATTGACGTAATGCATCTTGAGAAGAACGTGTTCGACAGCACAATTGGCACTTTGCTCGACATCCCTAGTAAGACGAAAGATGGCCTGAAGTCACGTACAGACCTGGTAAATATGGACTTAAGGCATGAGCTTCACCCAAAAGAGCTGGCAAATGGGAAGATGGAAATTCCTCCGGCTTGCTACTCACTGACACCAGAAGAGAAAAAGGTTTTCTGTAGATGTTTGCATAGTATGAAAGTACCTACTGGTTTCTCATCGAACATCAGAAAGCTTGTATCCATGAAAGATTTGACTATCTCCGGTTACAACGCTCATGATTGTCACAAGATGTTAACTGTCTTCCTACCTATTGCTATAAGAGTTGTCAATCCAATTCACACTAAGGTTGTGATAACCAAGTTGTGCTACTTTTTCAATCGAATATCGCAGAAGGTTTTTGATCCTGAAGAGTTAGGCCACCTTCAAACGTTCGCAATCGAGACAGCGAGCTTGAGATGTTTTTCCCTCCATCGTACTTCAATATGATGGAGCATCTGATTGTCCACATCGTTCCTCAGATTATCGAAATTGGTCCCTTATACCTACATCAGATGTGGGCGTACGAGAGGTACATGGCGGTTCTGAAAGGATATTTCCGTAACCGAGCTCATCCTGAGGGATTAATGATAGAGGGGTACACAACTGAGGAGGTGGTCGACTGCTGTATAGATTACATGAAGGACGCCACACCAATTGGGATACCCGCCCCTGTTCACGAGGGTCGGCTATCGGGGAAGGGGACCGTAGGCAAGAAAAGGTTCTATGATAACGATTATATTTCTGTAGCCGAAGCACATAGCAGCGTGCTACAACAGCTCACCATCCTCGAGCCGTATGTTGAGAAACACATGACGGAAATAAGAGCCAGCAATCCCAGAAGACCGGCTGGTTGGATCTCGAAGGAACAGAAGCGCAAATTTCCAGAATGGTTGAAGGATCAAAACATCCCATTTGGTGAGTCGGCTGAGGAAAAAACATTGCAGAGGCTGGCAACAGGCCCAAGTAGCCTCGTGACCTCATGGCAAGGGTACCATATCGGCGGTTATACACTGTACACGGTAGCCAAGGACAAGAAGAGCGCAGCTTAGAATAGTGGAGTGCGTGTGGAGGCGTTGGATGCAACAGGCGTGAAGAAATCATACTACGGAATCATACAAGATATTTGGGAGCTTGACTACGGTCTTAACATACAGATCCCGGTGCTTCGATGCCAATGGGTGAAGCACACGACAGGCATATGGATCGATGACTACGGCCTTATGGTTGTGGACCGTAGTAAATTAGGCCACAAGGATGATCCATGGGTTCTCGCTGAGCGTGTCGCACAAGTTTTCTACGTGAAGGACCCATATGACGAGCGGATGGACGTAACTGTACCAGGAAAGCAACAAATCGTTGGTATTGATGACATCGAAGACGCGTCAGATTACAACCAATACGAGGACGTACCGTTATTCGCAGATCTTCCAAGCAGGATCAAACACGTAGAGCGAAAGATTGATGAAGAGAACTTCAGCAAGAAGCGGACGGACGGTGTTGTAAAGAGTGTGAAACGATAGCATATTTTATAATTGTTTACCTCTGTGAAAATATGTGAGGTGTCGTTGGCGCGTGGAAATGCTAATATTTCGTGACAATTCACTACAACGGTAACCCTTATCTGTGTCGGGCTCCAACCCACATCTGTGTCGGGTATGGAGCCCGACACAGCGTAAAGGTCGCTGATATGAGGAATCATCTTAAACGGGCATAAGTCCGTTACGGATGGAGTTATCTCAATCGGGCATTAACTAATGCCCGTCACCGATAGTGTTGACCCAGACGACCAGTCAAACAGAGCCCGTCACGGATGACCTATCTCAATCGGGCTACAACTAGCGCCCGTCACGGATGTCTCTAGACTCAAACGGGCCTAAACAGAAGCCCATCACAGAGGACTTCTATTCGCACTCGGGCTCCAACTACAGCCCGTCACAGATTAATGCAATCTCAATTGGGCCTTAACTTACAGCCCATCACGGATGACTGTATTCTCAATCGGGCTTTAACTTATAGCCCGTCACCGATGAGTATGACCACAAAAAAAATAAATATTGTTTTTTGGCTAGCCTCAGGCCTGTGCTAGCCATGCCCACTGCAAAAAATAACAGAAACAGATATGCCATTCACATATATATATCCCAGCATCCCCATTCACATATATACATCGCTGCATCCCCATTCACAAATGTCATTCACATATATTTTAGACAAATAACATCCATATTGACACTTGCATATTGGTCAAGTGGTAAGCATCATAAGCTGCAATATTCATCTAGACAGAATTTACATAGAGATAATAAATGTAATAAACAATAATATTACATAGTAACATGTGTTTGACAATTCAAATAGAATGTTAAAAAAAAATTTTCACTTAATCTTAACCCTAAACATTCCTTTAGGGTGAATAATTTCGTGGAGGATGAACTCGTCAATTTTCTCACAAATATCCTGAAAGCTGCTACCCGGATCCTTTGATAATTTGACCTACATGTACAAAATTCGAAATTAGTCGAACGATCTTTAGATATATGTATGTACATTAATTAAGTTAGGACATGTCACGAATGAGACCACAGACCTCCAATTCACCCAAAGTCTTCACCTTTTCTTTGCAAAGTAGGCGCATGTTGTGGCAGACATGGAATCCGCACTGGTCGCCTATTTGTTGTTTGACTGGGAAGTCCTTCTTATGGATAAGTGTATCCTGCCCTGTCTTCCGAAGGCCTCCCTTTTGCACATATTGGGCCCACGCCTCATCTATCGCGAGTTGAATCGGGGTCCAATCGTATGCTTTCTTGTCAATCCTGGAGTTTAAGTAGTGGCACGTACTCCACTTAGGCGTTATTACCAGTAGTATCCAATATCCACTGCGGCATTAAAATAGTTAAAGTTAATACTAAAGCTAGACGTGTAATGCAATGAATTTTGGGAGCACACTTACTATTGATTATAGGCGCACATGATGTACTCCTTGTCTTGTCGGGCCCAGAAGGTGTCAAACAAGTAGTTTACCATTCCTTGACGGTCCCCTTGAAGATTTGTGACATTCACTACCTGGGGATCAAGGAAGGCAACTTCCGGTGCATTTTTGAGACACCACTTCCAACTATACCTACACGCAAGACAAACGAACTTATAAGCATGTTACACGGATTGAGATGAATAATTTTCGTGAGCAAGAGTTCTTACAAGGAATAGCACTTGAGGAGGGTTGTGTCCACCGAGCGGAGCCTGTAGAGGTCGAATAGATCCTTGAAGTCTATGACGATAAAATTTGGTGGCCCAAGGAATGGCGCTCTTGCGTGTTCGCCTATTATATCAGTTTCTCTATTCTTCCTCCTCACGTTGGATTTTTCCATGTAGTACATGTGTAGCTCCTTGCAAGCGGTGCCCATCGAAGCTAGCATGTCGTCTCCAACCAACGGCATGCCTAGTTGGAAGGAGGATGGAGGTACGGGCTTCTTATGAACTACCAGCGCCTTGCTCAGATCTAGCTTTGTTGGAGCAAGTCGTGAGCCCTGCAGCTTTCCCTTTCCTCGCCCCCTTGCAGCAGGTTTTTCGATAGCAACTCTCTGGGGAGAAGAATGCACCTTCCTGCTCTTCTTCATTGGTGGGGGTTTGATGATCGCCCCGCTGTCGACCTCCATAGGCTCGTCACCGAAGTTCGTGTCGTACTGCAACTCGAGATCATCTGTATCTTCGTGACGAGCCGGAGCTAGCGGTGCTGAAGGAGCAGGGGCAGGTTGTATCGGCAGGCGACCGCTTGGTGCAGTGGTTGGCCTCGGGATCACCCTTATCTCAATGAGATCCTTGGGTCATTGGATGAATGTTCCACGTGCATTTCCAAGGGTTAGGACCTCGTCGTTCGGTGGATGCCTGAGGGGGAAATGATCGAATTCTGGCTTCACCGAGTCGACTTGGACCTTCGCACAGTCAGCCCGTAGTTGCGCCCCATGCACTCTAGTTTCCGGGGTCGGCTGGAAAGCTAGGCCTTCAGCTGCAGGAACCGTGAAGGACGGCATCACCCTTACTATCAGGGTGTAGCTAGTTGGCTCCTGCGATATATTAATAACAATTTTTACAGCAGTACTTACCCTATGATTACGTTATGAATTATATTCGTTAAGAATTATATGCGTTGCGGACGAGAGATTTACCGTAATTTGGTCGACGGCGGCGGGAACCGATGGGGGATTTTCCCCCGCCTCAGTTGATGCACAGCTGCTGCGCCTCTGCGTCGGACTAGCTAGATCCTGTTGCACAGCAGCAGCGGCAGCCTTCGGGATATTCTGTTCTTCTCAAATCTCCTGCCTGATACGGGCCCTCATCGATTCGAGCTTCTCGTCGAATTCAGAGCTCAACTCGGCTCTGACCTGTTCACGGATCTGGGCGGCAAGGCGGGCATCTTTTTCCGCCTTCGTTACTGTCTGCTTCCTGTACTACCACGCGTAGTCCGGGAATCCAACTTTCCACGGTACGTTGGCACCAAGTCCCCTAGTGCGTCCACGGTGCTCCTTGTTGCCCAACGCTTTACTGAGGATGTCGTCCTCGCGTCTTTGGGAGCTTCCCTCTTGCGAGGCCTCTTGTGAGGCAACCAACTCCTTCTGTAGTACAAATGAGTTCGGATTAAATGAAAAGTTCGGTGGGGACAATGCGAACTAATATTGAGATAGGACACTTACTATATTATCGTACACTTGTTGATCTTGGGGATTTGGAAGGGAAACTGACCCATCCTGATTCTTATGGTACCTCGCGCGGGCCCAGTTCCTTGCCCGTGGGTGTGGGATGTCGGCAAACACCGGAGGTGTGTTCGCTGCCGCTGCCGCTTCATCCTCCTGCTGCCATTCCTCCAGCTTCCCGACGTATCCTGCGGTGCCTAGGCAGTGCGGGTGCACGTTCCTGGACTGCAGTGCTCTATACGCTTCGCTTCTAGCCCGGGATTCAGGGGTCGATTTCTTCTCGTAGAATTGCTCCCATACCTCTTCCGTTATGAAGGGCCATTGGTCTTTTGGATCAGGTGTCATCGGATTTAGGACAAACTCCGTGACCAGCCTGCTCTTGAAATTCTTCCAGCAATTGCCCATCACGGCCTGCTTGAGCCTCTCCTCGTCGGCTTCAGGATATTCGAAGCTCTCCTTAAACTTGAGCCAAGCAGCGTTCTTCTCCGCCTCGGGCACGCCCTTGATGTCATCCGCGAGGATTGTGAAGTTTTCCCTCGCTACGACACCGCAGAGGGTCCTGAACTTGGCTAGGACATTGCGAGGCCGCGTCGGCAGTCCTACCTGGTTCACCTCTGAGATGGTGAACCGTTCCTTAGGGATTCTATTCCCTCTCCTACGACCCCTTGCCCTTGAGGACCCACTAGTTGTCGTCGACATCGGTTCACCTTGCCCTTGAGACATCGTCTAAATAACTGTGCTTTTAAATAACAAAGTTAATAATGTTGTATACAAATCACGTATGCACGTAACTCGGTTAATTCAGTAAGTCCCAAAATCACTAAGTAGTACCATAGCTACTCTTACTCGCTCCACCTGGACTACTCTACTTTACAAGCAAAATGGCTCCTCCTCGGTCCCTTTTACACGTTTCTCAATTATCAAAAAATGACAGATTACGAAATGTTCTGGATGCCAAGGTGTCTTGGAAGGTTCCGCAAGTACTGACCCAACCAAACCAACTTGACACCCGGAACACTTCGTATTCTATGATGATTTGATAATCTAGAAACAAAGTCCTTACGTAAAGGAGTAATTATCAAGACATGACAGAAACCGAGGTGTTGTGAGTGCACTAACTCGACCGAACTAACTTCTGACCCTAGGCACCCCGGATTCTGCGACGTTTCGATAATATTTTCCTGAACCAACTTTAATATTAGAGTCGAATAATTACCAAAAAATAACAAAAACCGAGGTGCAATGGGATCTGACGGTGTCTTAATCGGTTTTGTGAATTACATATAACACGATCAAACCACCGTCAGACCCTATGCACCCCGGATTATGCGATAATTTGGTAACGTACATTTTCTAACATTTTCACTATGCACTAAAATTAGTCTAGTTCAAATAAGTAAACTACATTTCACCTATAATCCCTAAAGTTTAGTAAAATATCCATACATTGGACTAAATTCTCAAAAGTTCAGTACAATTGAATCAATAAAGTAACGTATATTTCATAAAATGTACTAAACTTAACTTAAAAAAACTTCTGTAACCCTTACATCAGTAAAATAACCTACATTTCACTAAATTCAACACAATCATTCAAGTTCATTAAATCTAAAACTAACTAAAACTAAATTTGAACTAAACATAATTTGTAACTACACCAAATTTCCACCAAACCTAAAAGTCACTTAACCGAATTTACAAAAACCTAACATCACTAACATCACTAATAATTCCCAAAAATCACTAAAAATCACTAACATCACTAACATCACTAATAATTCCCCAAAAATCACTAAAAATCACTAATACTAATTTTTAACTAAACCTAATTTTCACTAAACCTAAAAATCATTACCTAAATTTCACTAATACTAATTTTTAACTAAACCTAATTTGCACTAAACCTAATAATCTAAGTCACTGTCATCACTAAAATAAACTAAGTTCAAAACCTAAAAAACAATCACTAAAATGAAATTTGTAACCCTAACCTAAAAAACTCACCGGCGATGTGGCGGCCGGCGGCTTGGGGAGGAGAGGCGGCCGGCTTGGGTTTGGCGGCGTCGTGCGTCGTGCTCGTCGGCGTCGTCGGCGGGTTGGTGGCGTCGTGCTCATCGGCAGCGTTGCTAGCTAGGGTTAGAGGACTTAGAAAATTTTCGAATCCGGCCAGATCCAGATCCAGCGCGGTTATTTTATTCTTAGTACGGTAGTTAACATCTCAATCGGGCCTTAACAAGAGCCCGTCACGGATGTTAACATCCGTGACGGGCTCTACTTGTACGCCCGATAGAGATGACATCATCTCTATCGGGCACCACACAAAGGCCCGTCACGGATGTTGTCATCCGTGACGGGCTCCACTTAGAAGCCCGATAGAGATGACATCATCTCTATCGGGCAGCACACCAAGGCCCGTCACGGATGACAACATCCGTGACGGGCTCCATTTCAAAGCCCGATAGAGATGACATCATCTCTATCGGGCACCTCACCAAGGCCTGCCACGGATGACAACATCCGTGACGGGCTCTACTTTGGGCCCGATAGAGATGATGTCATCTGTATCGGGCCTGCACTAAAGCCCGATAGAGATTGCATTTGACTCCTGTTCATGTAATAAAATATACAATGCTTCACATTTAACATGCATGTGCTCATTTCACCACAATAATTAATTTTCCTAAACCAAATAATTTAGTGAAGCACAATAAATCACTAAAATTAAGTACATTCATCAAATTATATTACAAGTTGCACCAAGCTAGCTATTAGTAATAAAAAATACTTCCTTTCCATTTTACTTCACTAGTATCCAAAACCAACATAACAATTAAGCACAGCTAAAATCACAAGGTTATGCCTTCCGTGTGATCTGAGCGAGTATACCCCACAGGCTCCTGTGGATCATCGTCAAGGTCGATTTGAGGCCGTACATGAAGATTCTGGTTGTACTCTTCTTCGTCGACGACGTTGTCAACACCAACAATTCGGCGCTTGCCATCCCTCACGATGTGCATCTTCTTGTTTGCGGGGTCTTTAATGTAGAAAATCTGTTGGACCTGTTTCGCAAGTACGAATGGTTCGTCGGCGTATCCAACCTTGGATACATCTACTAAAGTGAAACCTTCCTTATCGACTTTAACACCAGTGCGTATATTCACCCAACGGCATCGAAACAAAGGAACCTTGAACTTCACGTAGTTCAGCTCCCAGATCTGCTCAATGCGGCCGTAGTATGTGTTCGAGCCAACTTGATCCTGGAAGGCATCTATACGGACTCCGTTGTTTTGCACTGTGCTTTTGTCATCTTGCTGGACGGTGTAAAATGTGTATCCATTAATATCGTATCCTTGCCATGTGTCTATGGCCCAACACGGTCCCATCCCCAAAAACTGTACTGTCTCATTTGGGATATCCATCGACATTGTGGCACGATTCTTGAACCAAGCGTTGAACCCAGAGTTATGTTCCCTGTTAATCCACGTCTCAGATCGACCCAAGTTCTCCTGCCGGATTTTCGCTAAGTGCTCCTCAAAGTAAGGGCCAACTTCTGCCATGTGTTGGAGCACAGCAAAATGAGCCTGCGCGTAGGAAGCTTGATCGGGCCTAATTCTTTTCCTCCCTATTGTGCCAGCACCTGATAATCTACCTTCGTGACGAGACGCTGGAACTCCTATAGGTTCGGCCTCGGACATGTAATCCACGCAAAACTCAATGACCTCCTCGGTCGTGTATCCTTCAATGATGCTCCCCTCCGGTTTTGCTCTGTTCCGAACGTATGCCTTCAGAACTCCCATGTACCTCTCGAACGGGTACATTTCTCTTAGAAAAGCTAGGCCACATAGTTTTGTTTCCTTCACAAGATGAACAGGGAGATGAACCATGATATCAAAAAAAGACAGCGGAAAAAACATCTCCATGTGGCAGAGGGTATTAACAATATCGGTCTGCAACCCATCTAGATCTTCGGGATCTATAATTTTCTGACCGATTGCATTGAAAAAGGCGCACAGACGTTGGATCGTATGTCGGACCTTGGGGGGAAGAATGCCTCTGATAGCAACTGGCAAGATTTGTGTGATTAGCACGTGGCAATCGTGAGACTTCATTCCAACCAGTTTTAGGTCTTCCGATTTGACGTACTTACTAATCCTCGCTGAATAGCCCGATGGAACTTTGATATCTCTCAGGCAAGACAACATTGCGATCTTCTCATTCTTCGATAGTGTGTGGCAAGCTGGAGGGAGGTACACTCTACCTGTCTCTGCATCTGTTACGGGCTGGAGTTCACTGCGAATGTTCATGTCCTGTAGATCAAGGCGCGCGTTCAACCCGTCCTTTGTTTTGCTGGGAATATTCAGCAGCAGGCCAACCAAACTCTCACACACATTCTTTTCTACATGCATGAGGTCAATGCAATGACGAACCTCAAGATCTTTCCAGTAAGGTAATCGCCAAAATATGGACTTCTTCTTCCACATACCCTTGTCCTTTGCCTGACTACGTTTTCTTTTCTTCCCAAACTCGTTGGTTATATCTTTGACCAAGTTGTACACCTCATCCCCGGACAAATCCTTGGGAGCCTGCTGAAGTTCTCTCTTACCGTTGAAAACATTCTTCTTCGTTCGGAACGCGTGACGTAGCGGGAGCCACCTCCTATGACCCATATAAACCATCTTTCATGATTTCTTCAACCATCGGCTGCGTGTATGTTCCATTTAGTCGGAGCAAGCCTTCTTTCCTTTCACGGTTTGGCCAAAAAGATTACCGAGGGCGGGATAGTCATTAATGGTGCAGAACAGTAAAACTCATAGCTTGAAATTCTCCTGACCATACGCATCCCAAGTTTCCACACCTTCTTTCCACAGCATCACAAGATCATCCACAACAGGCTCCAAGAACACGTCGATATCATTGCCCGGTTGTTTCGGTCCTTGGATTAGCAAGCACAGCATAATATATTTCCTTTTAAAGCACAACCATGGCGGTAGGTTAAAGTTTGAAATAAGAACTGGCCAGGTGCTGTGAGTACTACTCAAGTCTCCGAAAGGATTCATGCCATCTGTACACAGACATATCCTCATGTTTCTGGGGTTGGCAGCAAAGTCATCGTGTTTTCGATCGATATTTCTCCATTGAATTGAATCCGCTGGGTGTCTTAGCATACCGTCGTTCCTTCTCTCAGTGGCATGCCAACGTACTAACTTCGCCTCCTTGGGGTTTGCAAATAATCTTTTGAAACGATCAATGATTGGTAGGTACCACAAAACCTTCGCGGGACCACCCCGCTTTGATCTTTTCCCTTCGTCAGGACTTTTCTTTCGCTTGTATTGAGATGCCTTGCAGACAGGACAAGCATCTAAGTCCGCATACTGCTTGTGGTACAATATGCAGTCGTTCGGACAAGCGTGAATTCTACGGACCTCTAACCCCAGGGGACACAAAACCTGCTTTGCTTCGTATGTCGTCTCGGGCAATGTGTTCCCATCAGGCAGCAAGGACTTCAAAATTCCCAAAAGCTCCGTGAACCTCTTGTCTGTCCATCCACTACTTGCCTTCAGCTTCATTAGGTCCAAGGTAGCTGATAATTTGGTGTGCTTTGCTTTGCATCCGGCGTACAGAGGCGTCTACGAGTCACTGACCAACCTGTTGAACTTTATGGAATCTCTCTCGTTGTAGGCTGGATCCTCAACGTCACGTAACATGTCTTGCAGCATATCGTGATCAACATCAACCATTTCACCGCCCAGTGGAGAAGGTACAAACATGTCATGCTCATCTTCATCTTCCTGATTTTGCGCACCAGTACTGTCTACAGCTACACCACCTCCAGATTCTTGCTCTCCATGCTTGACCCAACATGTGTAGCCCTCCATGAACCCTCGTTGTATCAGATGAGCGTGTACATCCACTCGACTACCAAACATATTCTCATTCTTGCAATCTGCACATGGACAGCACATGTAATCGCTGTTTCTTCTTTTCCTATCCTCCTCCGCGGTGTTTATAAAATTTAATACCCCATTTCTATACTCCTGACTATGACGTTTCACGGATTTCGCATACATCCAACTTCGATCCATCGCTGCAGAAATGAAAAAATAATCAAAGAAACATCGTAGAAGATAAATACTCCAAATTAATGACAATTGATGAATTGTCTAAAGTACCGATTACTATTTAAGTACCTTTATGAATTTACTGTTATTTTGGAAAAAAATTAAAATTTCGCCCCCTCCAACCTCCCACCAAAATTGTGAATAGTGGGATACAGTTACACCGGCAGTTGCGGCTATTTATAGTGTGCAATAACTATCTGTAACGGTCCATAAAATTGTTATCTCAATCGAGCATATCAGTTATCTTTATCGGGCCTAAAAAAATGCCCGTCACAGAGAACTACAATCTGTGACGGGCTTTGTTGTTATCTCAAACGGGCCTCGAGCTAGAGCCCGTCACGGATGACACATATCTGTGACGGGCTCCAATTAGGGCCCGATTGAGATAACCTTAAAATCTCAAACGGGCCACAAGTTGGGGCCCGTCACAGATGACTATCATCTGTGACGGGCCCCTGCTTAGGGCCCGATTGAGATATTTAAGGTTATCTCAATCGGGCCTTAGTTGGAGCCCGTCACAGATATGTCATCCGTGACGGGCATCAGCTCTACGCACATTTAACATGTCTCTCCGACCCTATCTCAATCGGCCTCTTTTAAGGCCCGTTTGAGATGTATTCTTTGTGACGGCCCGCAAAATCCAGTTATGTTGCAGCCCGTCACAGATGAGAGGATCTGCACTAGTGATTTAATTATGGACGGAAAAATGTTGAAGGTGTGTTATGTCGTATGGTTTATTTATGTGGTAAAAATTTGTAACACAAATATTTAATTTGTAACTTATTTTAAAATTTGAAATTTTGTAAATAGTTGTTTGTCTAACTACATATGTAATTGCAACACAAATATTTAAGTACTTAAAAGTTCTGAAAATCATTATCCCGTGCGGGTTACTTAAGGGACCCGCACGGGATAATATTTATTCCGTGCGGGTGTCTTAGAGGACCGCACGGCATAAACAATATTCCGTGCGGGCTTCCTAACCAACCGCACGGAATAAGTATTATCCCGTGCGGTTCGTTAGGAAGCCCGCACAGAATATTGTTTATCCCGTGTGGTGCTCTAAGACGCCCGCAAGGAATAATATTTTCCCGTGCGGTTGTGTTAAGCCGCCCGCATGCGATGACTGCGGGCTATATAAGGACTTGGCGGGATCCCTAAATTTTCTAAGTCCCGGTGAAACATATGTTCTACGCTGCCAGGCTGCCCAATTTTGCCGCCGCCGCCCGACCGCCGCCGACAAACCGCGCCTGCTATACGACCGCCGGCCGCATCCTACGACGCCGGCCACCGCCGTCGACTCCCGGGCCTAGACCTGCCGACGGCCGCCGCTGCCTCCTCCTCCCCGGCCTAGACCTGCCGCCGCCGCCTCCTTCCCGGCCCCACCTCGACGCCGGCTGCCGCCTAGAGGTTTTTTTTTAAGTTTTGTGACTTTGTGTATTATTTTTGAAATATACTAAAACGTGTGAAAAAATATATTCTTTAGTTCTATGAGAATAGAATGTATTTGTATTTTGTGCTATGTTTACCGGAGAATGTGCTATCAAATAAATAACCCAATCTTCATTGTTGTTTGGCGACATGATGACACATGGTCCCACTGGGTATGCCAAAAGCGTGTTGATGCAAAAAAATACACACTGGCCTGAGAGATTTGCTTTACTCTAGTGCAGGTCCAAAATTAGGGTTTTAGGTTATAGGGCGTGCCAGTTGATTTGATCCTGCAATCAACAATAAAAAACATGCAAAGAATATTAGTAAACGATAGACAATCGGTCATAGGGCCGATTTCATATCGTATGTGACCTAGCCGATGCAATAAAGCATGGATCGGCTGTAAGGTATAACCATTGATATGAGTAACCCTAAAACTAGTATATCGGCTGTAGAGATTAATATTATATAATCAATATATCAATATTATTTTAGAAATAAGCAATTGGGATAGATCGGACTGAACCGAGACAGTATAAATTGCTCAAGTCTAAAGATAACATGAAATAATGATTATATAGACTTATAACATAGCCGATATCTAGATTTAAGCGTGTATCGGCTATAGCTCCGATACATCCTTATACCAGGATATTCTCTAGTAATAAATATATTAAACTATAACCAATTAGACTCTTATCAAGCTCAATATATTTATATTAGATTAGATCCTGATATAAGGGGCAGATATAGAACATTAAACAAAGCATAAAACAATGTAAAACATCTATATCAGGTAAGATCGGCTGAAACCCCGATACTATCCTTATTAACGATCATGAGGCAAGCTAGATACCATGCTTCTAAGTACGACTTAATAGGTTGGACTTAACCAATGCAGCATTAAGTATAAATAGAAGCATGAGATCTAAAGAATCAAGCCAATGACTGTCTTTTAGGGATGGTGGATATATTATATAATCTAAATTAACAAAGTAATCTAGCCGATATCGACGAAACCCTAAAAAGAATCTAGCCGATACAAGTAGACTGCATTGTCGATCTAAATTATATAACATATATGATAACTTGGAGATTCATATCATAAAACTAGAGTATCATAAAAGATATAAGCACTAGCCTTAATGATATAAATCGTCATGACAAGATATACCTCTTTGCCGAAGATCAAATTGATGCAGCACGACTCGAGAGCACAAACTTGTTGAAAGTAGAAAATAAAGGTGGCGATGCGCCGAGATTGATTGAACGTGTGTTGTTATTATTTACAAAACCTCGGGATTATATTTATACCCGAAAATACAAACATTGTCCATCACGGACACGACTCATATTATCCTAATACAAATCCAACTAACGAACAAGTCCCTTAGGCGGACTCTTACCGAGAATATCTATAAGGAAATTACATAAAATAACCTAATTAATAGATACAATTGCCTCCTCAGGACTTTATCCGTGCATGGCAATCCATATGAAACACGCTAACACAACCCGATGACGTACACCGAGTCATATTACCGAAATCGGCTGAATTGGCTAACTGCATCCGACTCTGACTCTGTCGATCCAGTTCACAGCCGATTCGGACTACAGCCCATTCTCACTTTGTTTCCGGAAACGATCTAATCTATTTGATTCTCTCCGATTCTTCTCGACTCTATCTTCATCTCCGATACCTTGAATTACCAAATTTGGTTGTCAACACTAAGATGACAACCTCTGAAGCCCTGGCAAGGAGGAAGAAGATGTCGGACCTGGCGAAGAAAAACAAATATCCACACCGATTGGGGTCCAGTGGATACGACGGTCACGTGGACCAATGGCGAGCTACAGAGGAAAAATTCGAAGCTCAAGGGAAGCCGTTGTTGGTCTAGCCCCTAAATCCGCGGAGTAGAAACTAGGTTTGGGCACGAAGCACGGGGCAAGTGACGGATGAGGGTGAGATGCTCTTCGAGTCCCCTGAAATCGAGAATGTGACCACATCTCTCCAACAGATCACCGAGAAGGAGAGGTCAGGAGAGTTCGTCGCCAGAAGGGAGCATGACGAACTCACGGCAGCGTTGGGGACTGCCGAACACTCCGGTAGGATAAGGGGAAAATCTTCAAGAACGAGTTGGAAGGTAGGGTTTCAGAATCCAAAAGTTACAAGAAGCGGGACGCCTACAAGGCGAAGTTGCGCGAAGAAGTAACCGAACAAGTAACGCAGCAAGTCACCCAACAATTCTACAGGCTAGCCGCACAACATCCCCAAGCCTTTCCGGGCCTAGTCCCTCAAGCGGAGCAGACAGTACAGATCCCAAGTAGTGTTGGTTCCGTAGAAACAACACCCTACCCGGTCGATCTTATAACCGGTCCGACACCGTGCAGCCTTGTCGTCCCGATAGGCAGAGCCGGGAAAACGAAGGAGGCTGGGTCCGGACTAGCGATACCAGGGAGACAGTTCCATAACACGCCAATTCCGGAGGACTACGCAAGGGTGCAAGTATCGAGGGTCAATGCCGATCAAATGATGTTGGAGCTGGACATCCCAGCACCAGAGGGGATACAACTACTCGGAGATGCAGTAAACCAGTTCATCCTCTGGCATCGTCGAGATATCATCCTCATGGGACAACCAACTACGATGACCTCAGCTCAAGAAGTGCGACAGACAGCCACCCCTCCAGCACCGCCATCTCCACCGAATTCCCCAACCCCGCCAGGATCACCGGTGCCAGCAAGATCTCCGTCCCCGAAGAGAGTGCCTTCTCCACCTGCAGAGCATGCTCCACCAGCGTCCCCAACTCCGCTATCTCGGCAGCCGTCTCCCGTTCACCACTCACCTGCTACACTACAATCTGCTCCCGTTCAACCTGTGCCACCGGCGCTTGAAGATGCAACCATCAAAAAGGCCAGTACTTCGCTAGCCCGCAAGCTCGTACCACTAATGGTTTCCACGTACAAACCTAAGGAAATGGAAGAGTACGAGGCAAGATTGGTATTCAAGTCATTCAGGGGAAAGGGTCCGACAAAGCCAGGCCAATCTGAACCGCAATCGGATGCACAGAAAAGCGTACTAGGTCATGCAGACAATATGCAATCTTGGGATTCTACAGAAGTGCCGAAGATGTACGAGTATGGCAAGCCATTCTTGCCGTACCATGTCATGCTCGAACTCCCATGGCCAATGAGGTTGTTGCATGATTGGTACCTAAGAGCAAGCGAGAAGGGGCTTGGGATGATAAGTGTTAAGGTCCCGGATAACGCTTTCATCGATGGACCCAACGGAAACTTCATCATCAGTTTCAATGACCTGCACGCATTCTTCAAGATGGAAAAAATGGATATCAATCTCATCGGCGCGTGGTGCCTGTAAGTTTCCTAGCTTGTTTTTCGCTTATCGAATGTGTGCCATACAACTAAAAGTCATTTAACTTGTATAATTTGTTAGGTCACAATGGGTGGATGCCCAACGAACGGGGGCCTCAATAGGCTACGCCAACCCGACGAGGATTTGCATGACGGCACACACCGTGAGGCTAAATTTGGATGGTCCGTAACTGAAGAATAAGACGCTGGAGGAATGAAAAGAATATGTGGATAGGTTGCACAAGAACAAGAGGGTCGAGGTGGCAACTTACCTCGGAAAAGCTATGCTCACGCACGCTGACAAAAGAGTCTTGATGGTCCCATACCACCTAACGTAAGCAACATCCCCTTTGTTCCGTTCATATAATATCTTAGCACATCAAAATATGTACTAGATGCCTTATGTAATTCATAACCCTTGTTTGCAGCGATCACTACATACTATTCCTCATATATCCAAGGGACCACTTGGTCGTAGTTCTTGATCCGGCCCACTACGACGAGCAGAAGTTCATGGAGTTCCTTGTCTTGCTGAATTTGTAAGTTTAAACAAACCTCCTACATCCCATACTCCTTAGATGTAATTTTCAAGTTAGCTCAAACAAACATTTAATCTGTGTAGAGGACACGGCTATTACAAAAGACATGGCAGGTTCGTGAAGGATCAACAGAGAACAAAGCTCTTCGTAAAGGCACGGTGGCTGGTATGTTATCATATATTTGTTAACTTTATGATGCCATTGTGAGTTTTTACTACTAACATGTCTACTATTCTTACGCAGTGTTACAAGCAACCCCCCGGTACGAGCCTGTGCGGATATTACGTGTGCGAGATGCTCAGAGTTTGCGGGAGATACAGAACTGAGTTTACAGATGTAAGTTATCGTGTTGCTTTCATGTACGGTCTAGTTTGCGTACATTGATTTTAACGAAAATACATTTTTCTTCTTGCTTTCAATAGCTTCCGAGCATTCCCTGTACCGCAAACCATTTCGACAAAAAGACGCTTCTCAACTTGTGCGGGGACTTGTGCCGGTTCATTCACCGCGACATCTGCAACCATCTAGGGGAGTTCTATGACCTTGAGAGCGAACTTGCTTCCGACGACAAATTCAAACGTCTTAGGGAGTGGGAGAAAGAACATGCAACACGATAAAAACATTTGTTTGCGAGGGATACCGAACTTGTAATATTTGTTAAACTAGCATTCTAGCAACTTCCATGTACGTATATATGCTAAATAATTATTCGTTACGATGTATTATAAATTATAAAGTTTAACTTGTGACACTTTTTTGTTAAAGAACAATCGTGTTTACAATTGATCGTGATTAACTGCGACTCTATTTACCACTGCACCATTCATAAACACATGAACAACAATTAAAAAAAATAACAAGTCGATAGGGCTAGTGGCTCTTCCCGTGCGGTTGGCTTAATATGGCCGCACGGGATAATAGATTTTCCCGTGCGGTTGGTATAACGCAACCGCACGGGATAATAGATTATCCCGTGCGGACGTCTTAAGCCGACCACACGGGAAGGCCTAATTTTTCGTGCGGTTGGGGCGCCCGCACGCGAAAGCTTTTATTTTTGCAGACCCCTACGTGCAGACGGTATAAACCTCCGCACGAGAAAACGTGTTTTGCCCGCACGGGAAAATGTAATCTGTAGTAGTAGTGAGGTGACGGTAAACCAAATGCCTGTCGACTAGTTTTTTTTAAAGAACTCTTATGGGTTCCCTCTTAAGTTATTTGGATGTATTCGGATGCTAGTTTTGCAGCCGCTGTGTGCACAGCTCGAAATAGCGGCAGTTTGTAGCATTTTCAACTGCTGCATTTGCAGCGGCTGCAGGAGCAATGGCCGCCGAACACTCTTTAATTTTGATTTTTTTTCCTAGTTTTCCTAGTTAAATTTTTTAAAATTTGATTAAGTTTACACCAAATTAGTTTTACTAAATATATAAATTTAACATATTTTTATAATATATTTGTTTTGTGTTAGAAGTACTAAAAAGTTTAAATAGAAAAAAATCAAAACAACATTTAGTAAAAAACGGAGAGAGTAATATAAAGTGTCAATCAAGCGGTTGACTTTTTTCTTGTGTTTGACTTCTTTTCTTATCAGTCATCACTTTTTTTTCAAACACTTGATTAGCATCCAACAACTTCCATATATTTCTCTTCATGCATTGAAACATAGCAATGTCATATCTTAAAATTTTCAAATTATATTCGATGTGTATCTTTTGCTACTACAAAACAAGAAAACTATATATCAAATTTAAACATAAAATGCATCTAAGTTCATCTAGAAAATAGAAAACATAGACTGAGTATGTGATAATTAAGATGCAAATTTCCTCTATCGACAAATTAAAAAAATCATAACGGAGAAGAGCATTAATGGTGTGGTGGTAAAGTTGTGCGTGTATAACTCTATTCATCAGTATTCAAATCCCGATGCTTACGAATATTACGTGTACGTAGGTAGGCTTTAAATAGTAGGATTTTAGTGAGATCGTCATCGATATGCCGCTAGTCTCCATCTGGTTGGTATCGCGTGTGTAGTGGGATATGTGTGCTTGATGACTCTATTGTGTAATTGAAAAAAAAAATCAGAACAGATATTAAAAGTGGAATAATGGATGTGTATTGAACTATTGATGATGAAGGTGTATTACAGCACATACTCTACTTGCTAAGAAAACGGTTGTGCGGTTGTGCCTGTTGCTCGATCGTCGCATGGTGCTAAATATGATTGCAACAAGCGAGCACAGCAAGTTGCATATATTCCTATATATAAACTGCCACAGTACAGAGCTATATATAGCCATGAATCCATACGACAGTACATCAAAGATCAGTACACTAGTCTCATGGAAGAGTTTGATTCCCCATGAAGGAAAGTATCCCAAGAAAACGAACAAAAGCTGACGCCTGCACGTTCTACTAGCTAGTAGCTAGTAGCTAGCTCTCTCCGCTACGCTCATGGCGTGGTGTGACGAGCACGACGACGACGAGGCAACGGAAGCATATGGGACTACTTCAACTTGTACCTGCTCTCTACTCCGTACTTTGTAAAGTATCTATATATACAGTGATCAGCTGCTAGCTAGCTTGTCACTTTACGGCAGTGTATGTAAGTAGGAACCTTCTTCCTTTGAGGCCAAGGAATTTCTGGAGATTACCGATGGGGCTGGTCCTTGGCTTGAGCATGTATGGGAAGAAATCCTAATAGTTAGTGCAATATCATGTCAAAACTAATCAAGCTATAGCCTTGCACTCGAATTGAATTTACCTATTTTGGTCTTTTTATACAACTTATCTCATAGAGGAGAAAGTCTGAATTACCCCCTAAACTAGTGTGACAGTACGAATTATCCCCTCAACCACAAAACCAGATATCCTTCACCCTCAAATTTTCATACCAGATGAATTACCCCCTGATTTGCTCTGGAGCGGTTTTGGTTCTACATGGTGCACACATGACAATTCAATCAGAATAAAAAAAAATTAAAAAACAACGGGGCGCACAAGTGAGTTCTGCTTATTCCTCTTCCATAACTCATCTCGGTTGCTGTCGATATATGCCTGCCAGTTGCTAGTCGCAAACCCAAGAGGCGAAGGGGGATATGAGGTAAGCGGAGCGCATCAGGATCTCTTCCCTTGCCGCTCGTCATCATCGTCGCTGACATCGAGACCCACCACACCTGAGGCCAATGCTCGCTGGGAGGCACCCATGATGGTGGGGGACTCGACGCTCTCAGGGAGACACCCACGTCCACAGTAGCGAGGGAACAGGAGCTCGCACGGAACTTCTGTTGACGATAGAATTTGGTAAACATATGAATCGGAATCGAGATCCAATCTGAAGCAGATTTGAAGATATGCGGAAATCTCGGAAACAGGGTGTGCATTGACTGGAAGTTTGTATCGGCCGATACCGAGTTCGATATGTTTGCCCGATACAACCGATAGTGGCGAAGTCGGTTACGTGATCAATATCGGGTTCGAGAAAAGGGTTTCAATGACATTGCTAGGCAAGGATAGGGTCCAAGATAGGCAATTGTATCTATTAATTATGATTTTATGTAATTTCCTTATAAATATTTTCGGTAAGACTCCACCTAAGGGATTTGTTTGTCGGTTATAGTTGTATTAGGAAAGTATAAGTCGTGTCCGTTATGGACAAGTTTGTATATTTGGGTATAAATATTAGCCCGAGGTCTTGTAAATAATTAACATCAATTCAATACAACCTCAGCGCATCGCCAACCTTTTCGTTACTTTATTTCGATGTACTCTTGCTTTCGAGTCGGGTTGCATTGGCTTTGATCTTCGACAAAGAGGTAAAACTTGTTATGGCGGTTTGAATTATCGGGATTAGTGCTTTCATCTTTATGACACTCTAATCCTGTTCTTGCAAATCACCGATTTATCGTATACATTATATAATCTAGATTAACAATGTGTTCTACTTGTATCGGCTCGTCTCTGTTTAGGGTTTTGTCGATAACGGCTAGATCATCCTGTTGACCTAGATTATTTAATGTATCCACCATCCTAAAAAGATGATCATCGGCTTGATAGTTTAGATATTATGCTTCTTCTCATACTTAGTGTTGCATTAGTTAAGTTTGATCTACTAAGTCGTGTTTAGAATTATAATCTCTAGTCCATTTTATGGTCATTAATAAGGATAGTATCGGGGTTTCAGCCGATCTTACCTGATATAATTGTTTTACATAGATTTATGTCTTATTTAATATATTGTATATCTGCTCCTTATATTGGTATAGTTGTTATACTAATATAAATATATTGAACTTATTATCAATCTAATTGATGTTAGTTTAATATATTTACTTTAAGATGATATCATAATACAAGGTAGTATCGGAGCTATAGCCGATACATGCTTAAATTTGAACATCGGCTATGACATAAACGCATATAATCATTATTTCATGTTACCTAGATCTAGGCAATTTATACTTTCTCGGTTAATTCCGATCTTTCCCAATTGCTGATTTCCAAAGTAATATTAATTTATAGATTACATAATGTTGATGTTTACAGCTGATGGACCAAGTTTAGGGTTTATTTATTATTATAGATATACCTTACAGCCGATTCACCCTACAATGAATCGGCTAGGTTACATTACGATACGACATCGGCTTTCTAGCCGATCGACTATCGTTCACTAACATCGTTTGCACGTTTCATCTTGTTGATTGCAGGATCAAATCAACTGGCACACCCTTGAACCCGAAAGCAAGCTTTGGACCTACACTAAAGTAAAGCAAATCTCTCAGGGCGTCGTGTTTTACATCAACAACTTCGTATCCCTCCACAGCGGTGCCATTCTCGGCATCGGCATCGGCACATCGTCATCCTCAACTCCGCCACCGCCCTTAACCCCCTTCCAGCTACCTCCGCCTCCCCCAGCTACCTCTGCCCCCCGCCCGTCGCATGTAGCTGTCCACCTCTCCCAACTGCCTCCCCCCCCCCCCCCCCCCCCCCCCGCTCGCCGCCCCTAGTTGCCTCCGCCCCTAATAGATCGGGCGTCAGCGTCGGCGCCATCCTCGACATCCAACTTCCTCTGCCGCCATCCGCTTCCCCCAGCTGCTTTTGCCCCCGCCCACCGCTCTCCTAGCCATTTCCACCCCAAATAGATTGAGCATCGGCATCGGCGCATCGCCATCCTAAGCTCCTTCGCCGCCACCCCAGGTGCCTCTGTCCCCTGCCTGCCTCTCAGTGATAGACAAAGAGATGGAGATGAGGGGAGAGAGAAGAGAGAGATGTTGTGGAGAGGCCACCAGCAGGCCGGCGCTGATAGCAACAGAGGAAGGAGGCGTGGAGAGGAGGGGAGAAGAAGAGGAAAGACTGACAAGTGGACCCACCGTATTTTTATTTGTTTTTGCTGACTAAACTGCCAGGTGTATGGTCACATAGGATCAAAACCGCTCCGGATTGAAGAGGGGGTAATGTGTTCGGTATAAATAGTTCATGGTTTAAAATATCCATTTTTGTGGTTTGGGGGTAATTCTTACCATCGTGATAGTTAGGGGGAAAATTCGGACTTTTTCGTTTCATAAATATGTTATTTTGGCCTTCCTTTCTAAAACTTATTTCATATATGGACCTTGACATCAAGCAATAATAAAGCTAGGCCCCACGACGACCCTATTCATCGCTTGAGCTCTACCGCATGTGGTACCACAGAACCTATTAAGGGCTTGTTTGGGGAAGCTTCTGCCAGTTGCAGCCTCTCCTATAATCTTCAACTGCCAGAAGCTCCTCCAAATAGTTTAGATTTTTACCCAGATTCTAAGAAGCTGTAGGCGTAGGATCCAGAAAATTAACTAAAATCCAGAAGTTGTGTTTCTAGTTTCTCTAGATTCTTACCAGTTAAATTCTTATCAGCTCTCTTTTAGAATGTTAAGCTTCCCCAAATAAATATGACGCCCTGTCAACACCAATTACTAAAAAGAAAAGAACCGGTAAGGGTTGCTGTCCCTTGGACCCATGCGCGCTTCATATGTCCAAAAACCGGCAATTATGAGGCATATCCGTGCAAGTTTATAAAAAAAAAGACATTGATGTTAACAATGATTGTACTCGTGTAAAAATCTAACATTGATATGTGGGACATTAGGGTGATTTTTTAATGAACCAGAAAAAACCGAGCCGAGCGTATTTAAATCTCCTCCTATCTTCTCTACCCGCTATCCGTCTCTCCCTCTTGCTCTCTCCATTCCTTTCTGCCATGGCGAGGCGAGCGACGGTCTACTACTCTCCAGTCGCGGACACTGCCTTTAGAGCAAGGAATTAACACTGCCTGCTCTATACTAAATTTTAACATGTTAAAAAGGAACGGTGTTATCTATTTAAAATCGAAAGTAGTAAATTTTTGCTTTGACCATTAATTACTCCTATTTAGATTGCATTGAACAAAAGTTTCAGGCCCCTTTGGTTCAAATGAAAATCGTGCAAATTTTTGAGGATTTTATTTCTATTGGAATTTTTTCTATAAAGCACTTTAAATCCAAGGAATGGACACTATGAAATCCTATGAAATTTCAATTGAATGCCTCATTCCAAGCTAGATTCGAGGAAATTTAACATGGGTCTTTATCTCTCATTAAATTTCCGTGTTTTTTCTATGATCCAATCGAACGATCATTCATATTTTTTATGTTTTGCAATTCTCTATTTTATTTCTATATTCCTATCAAAATCCTATTTATTACATGTTCCTTTTATTTTTCTCAATCTCACTTTTTAAAGAGACCCTTATCATTATATTTGAGAAACAATGCATCTTAATAATAACATAGCATATTTTTAAGTATTTGCATTTTTAATTTTTTTTAAGAAAAAACGAGAGTTAAAACGTTTGAGAACAAATATATTTAAAAACGGATGGAGTGTATCGTTGTTATTTTTCGATCCAACTCGTCTGTACCGACTGTACGGCACGCTGAGCTGCTCGTTGAATAAGGGAAGGCTTTTGCAGCCACCAGCCAGCCGGCGGCAACGGTAGGCAGGGAGGCATGGTCGTGACTTGCTCCTCCACACGCCTCACGTGAACGAAACGGTTGGATTCCATCGGATAATTATGCTACGTTACCTCACGCGTCTTTTTAGTTCATTATATCGGTTTGCTGATTATAAACATAAGCGAAATGACATATTTATGAATAAAAAAAATTTATGAACAAAACTATAAAAGTAAAAGCTGAAAAATAAATTACAATGAAAAAAAACCTAAAATCAACTCCAAATAAATTTAAGGTTGAAATTTAAATTTTAGCTGATAAGCACAAATATAAACGAAAAGATGAGATGAGGATATCACATGATGATGTATATATTCAAACCATAAAAATTTTACATCACCGATCAATTACGTGCAATATACACGGAAATGATATCGATAGATTTGTCATGAAAAATTACTTTCATATACATATATTTCTAATATCTTTGCAACCATATACTCCTACTTAGAAATAAAATAAAATTGTATAGGAAAGTACAATGCCGATGTTCAAAGTATCAAGTACAGTACAAAGGAACAGAGGTATGAATTGATATCTATTTGTCATTCTGTTGATGCTTTTTCTCGATCAGCTAGCTGCCTCATGGAAAGGAACCCACATGGATAATAGAGTTTTTTTTAAAGAAAAACAACATGCATAATAAATATGGTACTACTCTATAGAAGAATTATCGACTTTTGAGTGACGGTGATGTCCTGCCATTTTCTGGTGCCAACTCTTTTTTATATTTTACTAGAACGATATTCGGTTGGGGATTTGCAGACAACTTGTGGGGATGGTGACATAGGACCATTTAAAAAACATGGACAACAGAAAAATCGGCTGTGCACCTAGCCCATCAAAATTCAACTCCTATGTTACGCACTGGTGTCCATCAATTTTGGTATATTTAACAATTTGCTGTTTGTATTTGGAGGGTGCAAAATTTCATCTCTCGTTGACACACAAGGTCATCTAAGTCATT
Organism: Oryza punctata; assembly: GCA_000573905.2. Classification (NCBI taxonomy): domain Eukaryota; kingdom Viridiplantae; phylum Streptophyta; class Magnoliopsida; order Poales; family Poaceae; genus Oryza; species Oryza punctata. The sequence goes on along the minus strand of CM002492.2, from coordinate 17,589,594 downwards.
GAATATGAGCCAGCAGGGTGACAAATCGTATGCCAAACATATTACGGGGATGGTAAATTATCAAATAAGCCCTGACAATATTGCTAAGCATGTATACCGGAACTTGTTTGTGCCTTTCTTCTTCCAGGATGGTGTATTTATTCTCTTCTTCAAATAAAAGATAGAGCTCTTAACTTTATTTTTTTGACAAAAAAAAATGTGTAGAGAATATGTAGTACGTGTGTGTATAATGCCACAAATGTGGTTAATTTATATGATTTGTATATGTTCCAATGTACTCTCTCTGAAAGGACACCGGAAACAGTTAGAAGCTCAGAGCATATTTTTGTGATGTGTTGTGAGTGCAGGTATGTCAGCAATGTCAGAACACGTATCAGCGAATATTACAAGTACAAATTATAGTCCACAACGAAACAATGTCTTGTGAGGATGTGATGTGACATTGTGAAGGTTGGGTTCATGAGCGCATCGCATCTCTAGTGTTACAGAACTTGAAATTTAGGAGTACTTTTTTCATCTGGACTCACACTGGTCATTGCGTCGAAATCCTACTAGTACAGTAGTACCACATTGCGAAAAGAAAGTACGTACGCGGTCGGTGCTGATTGCATTCATGGAGGAGCATGAGCATATGTAGTATTTATTATCCGTTAAAAAAGCAAATGTTGAAAAAAAATTGAAAAAGGAAACAAATAATCTTACCCTTTTCTAAAGCAACGTAGCACTGCAGAGGGGAGAAAAGTAGAAAACCACACAAAAGAGGACAGAGGAGAATGAGATGGAGAGCAGGAACAAGGCCACAAGTCCACAACTGACAAGAGCTTGGGGCTCGTTCAGGAGGGCTGATGGGCCCAGATTACTGCGGCGCATTATTTACGTCACACATCGAAAAATACAATTTCTCCGAACTTTCAGCAACGCCCTTCTTCATCAGTATTGCTAAATACTCCCCTTATCCTATAAACAAATAGATTACCTTTCATCCATATTTCATCTAATTTGAACGGGCAATCCTTTATACTTCTTTTCCTCTATCAAAAAGCCAATACCGACACTCGCTTATCAGCTTACCAGTTCAAACCTCCTTGCTCTGCCTTTTATACCAGTGAAAGTTTTCCTAAAGACGCAAGAGCTTGATCGCTAGGTGGGTCGGTAGAATCTATGGACCGAAGGTTCCACGCTACACTTATGTTGTAGGTTTACTCATGGTTACTTATGCCTCCTTTATATGTTGCCGGTTTACTCGTGGCTACTGCTGCCAGTCACCGGAATGAAGAGTTTGTCGGCACTGGCAAAGTGGCGAAAATCAATCGATAAAAAACACGGCAGGTTTTCTTACCATAATTTACAGAGAACTCCAGCTACAAAGGTGACTGGCAAACCGCAAACACCAGTTTTACCAAGCAACACATTGTATTTGGTAAGGTGGCTGAAACACGGTGTTACAGTCAGGTGCTCAGGGCTCCGGCAATATGTGATTGCTGTGATCCTCTCCAGTGACACTGGCACAGCCATCAGTGACGCCGTTAGGAAGGCTTGCTCTGTTAGCGCTTGCCGGGCTGGAGTACGGGGAGTATGAAGAAGCTGCGCTGCCATTGTTGTTCCTAGTTCGTCCAGAGGTACTACTTCTTGTTGTTTTTGTGCGAGCTTTGCGTCCCTGAAAGTGCAACTGTTAAAAGGAGATACAGGCAAATTGCTTCATGCAATATGCATTAGGCACAACAAGGTAAAAACTACAAGTGGAGTAGACACATTATAATGACCCATAAGTGTGACAAAGCGATCAACAGATAAATCTAGTTTAGGGAAGGTCAGGCACTAGATAGGATGAAAACAGAATGAAGACAATGTACAGAACAGGTATAGAAAGAAGGGTGGAAAAGGAGAAGATCCTACAGCATTTGCATTCTATAAGTACAGAGAATTAGCACAAACACCTCATTTGCCGTGCACCTGTAGGTTGGTTAGGACAGAAATTGATAAAGGATACCCTAAATAGAATAGTACCAATTTACAGTCAACACTAATTCATGGCTCCTTCGGTAGCTGAACAAGTTCATCATATCTCTAATTAATGGTTTAACATTTAGAATACATGAGAACTTGCTTGAGGTGTTAATGATATCCTATGCTGCTCTTAAGTATGTGTTCTTCTGAATTTAATTCAAGATGACTAATTCATAATCGCACCGACTGCTTGACATATCCGAGTTATGCCAAAAAAAAATTCCAAAATTGTGAATCCAATTAATCTAAACAAAATCAGGAGTTGTTCAGTTAGCCTGTTTGTTCCAATTTAGCACATAAAAATGGAAGCTTTTATAATCAGAAAAAGAAGTTCTGCAACAAACTTTAAAATCAAACATATTCTCAATGACTCAAACAGGAAAAAGAAAGATCAAACATCAGAAAATAATTTGTCAGGAATTTAGGATAATATGCTAAAGCTGAACTGTCAAGAACAATATTGAATCAAGTACCCAGACTTCAGATTTATGAAACAAACTTCTCAACAATCATCAATAGTTAACTTAACTGAAAAATCCAGAGATAGTTTAATAATGTCCCTATATTGTGGTGGATAATAAATATCGATTTTAGTGTCAATAGATGTCTTTTGCAAATCAATCAGAACTTGCAGAAATATGTTAATACACAAGTGTAATTATAGAAGTTCTGCAACAAGTTACCCCACAGTGCCATTCTACATTTGACCACAACTTAAAACATTCTGATGTACAACTGCCTGAATGAGAATAAGTTGGTACTCCCTGTGGTTGAAACTAACCATTTGTCAGAAATGTCAAATGGCATAGGCCCGCACATTGTGTATGGATGCTCACATGGAGTAAACATGACAAGCTAAAGCCTAGTTTGCAGTAAAATCAATCATTTTAGTGTATGAACTTTCACATTTTAGAATGCCTGGTATGACATGTAGCTTTAAATTAAACGTTTTGAGATGCAGGCATTTAGTGAGTGCATTATTCTGGTGAAGTATCACTGTAGTTACTGCATTCATGCAAAAGAACGATATTCAAAATCTGTTTCCACTAAACAGTAAAACTTTCCACTAAAAGAAGATAGTTATATATACCAACAGATAATAGGTGATTTAACTGATAGAACAAAATCAACATTTTAATACGGTGCAAGACTTTTTAAACAAGTTACATGTTTAAACAAACCAGTTATTTAGAAGCTTAACTTGGATTTTTTTTTATGTGCATGCATAGCATTATTAAGAATATCCCCAAACCAACAAGCTCTTTTGTGCACTGATGTCTTGTTTTCTCCAGGCAAAAACAATTCCAGTTCACAGATGCAGCAACCCATTATGATTCATTGTTATCTCAATCACAAAACTGTATGAAGCAGCAGTCTGATGGTTTATTGTGCACTTCAGTGTGAAGATATACTACCATCCCCAATTCCTTTACTTTTTGAAACCAACCCCAATTCATCAGGAAAACATTAATGTGGTGTCTTATCACATCACTCAGATCAGCACACACCAACTAAGCCTATCCATATATCCTAATTGCTTAAAAAAATCAACGAAACGAACTATGAGTAGTTCGCAATGAAGAATTACCATCTGAATTTCTGAAGCTAACGAAACAATAGCACTGAATTTCTGAAGCAGCCGCAAAACTGCGGTGGCTGGTGAGTGGGATTGGAGGAGATTACCTTGCCCATGCACTTCTCGAGGTGAGGGGCGAAGCGGCCGGCGGCGACGGGGCGTCCACAGTTCATGCAGTCGACGAGGTCGGCGGCGACGGCGGGGAGCACCTGACCAAATACATCGACCGCCCCCTTGTTCCCTCCTCCTCCTCCTCCGCCACCGCCGACGACGGCGCCGCCCTCCTCGGCCCCCGGGTGATCGCGGGCAGCCCAGGCACGGAGCTCCTCCTCCTCGGCGTCGACACCGCGGTCGAGGCCCAGGCGCGCGATGCGGTGGCACTCGGAGGCCACGTCCACCACCGCGGTCTCGAGAAGCTCCTCGAAGCAAGCCAGCGCGAACTGCTCCTCCCCCAACCCGCATCCCCTCGAGGTCAGATCGCGTTGAGAGTGAAACGGGGGATTCGCCGGAGGAGGAAGAAGAAGGCTGGCGATGGTTGGGGTGGTTGTTACCTGGGAGCGAGGGCTGACGGCGGCGTCGGTGGAAGACGACATGGCCTCCTCCGGGCCCCCGATCGGAAAGAAACGCGGTCAGCGAGGCGGAGGCGATGGCGCGGAGGCGCAGGGTCGATGCAGCAGGCAAGGGCGGTTGCGTGTGGAGTGGTCGTCGGCTCGTCGCCGCCGGCGAAGGGAGGAGGACGGCAGCGTTGAGTTGTTGCCGGCGGGGTGGCCGCGTGGAGGAGGCGAGGGCAGCCGCTTTTCAGGCGGGTCGCCGTTGCCGGTGGAGAAGGAGAAGGCGAGGTCGGCCAGCGTGGAAGAGTGGTTTGGAGCGAGGAGATGGGAAGGAAAAAACAATTACACTTCCTTCATCGTTCAACCGAAATTTCCCCAAATTTAAGTCGACGGACAAAAATCGTTCAAATTTCAGTCGACTGATAAATATTGTTCGATCGAGACCCAACAACCTATCTCTATCCATCGGCTTCCATCTCGGACTGAAGGAGGCAGGAATGGAGGAAAGAAATGGTGATGATCAGATGATGGACTTACCGGTGACAATAACCTGTTAAAACTTGATGTCGATGATAATAAAATTTCGATGTATTTTATTTAGATTAAGGTTTCAGGGTGAGAGGTGACATAAGGGTAGAGGACAATAGGTGAATTTAGAGAAAACTCGGGGTTGTAAGAAACAAGTAGAAATAGAAACGCATGGTCAATGATGGATTTAGGTAGAAACAGGTAGATATGGGAGAAGATACCTTAGGAGACCCTAGAGGCTAGAGTTAAAAGACGATTGTAGAGAGATTAGTACATGAAGGAGATGCGGCGTACACAATGGTGTGAGCCACCAAATATGAGGGAAGATGGGTGAGGTAGGGAATCCCACTAGTTTAAGTCATCTAGACCTATTGTTCGGTTTGTAGTTATGCAACTCTCTTTGCTCTTCACGGTATATTAAAGATAAAATTTGTTCAAAGCATCGAAAGTTTTCATTTTTATTTTTATAACACATTTATGACTCACTTTAATAACATCAAAAGGTTATTAGTTCTCCGTTAAAACTATTTTAAAACTATTGTTACTTTATTTTCAGCATGATCTTAGCCTATAGCGGCTTGGTGGAGGATCGTGGGTGAGATCGAGAAAAGCAACGGCTACAACGATATTGAGATGAGCTTGATATGGTAGCCACCAGAAAAGCTTGAGGAAGGTTCAACCATGAGTGAGTGTGAAGGAAGAGATATTCACTTGCAAGCATAAGAACAACGCTGCAGATGAGCTTCTGGACGGCGTTCACATAAGTATCGGGTGAGCTTACGGGTAGCTATGGCTATAGACCTGTAGTGGGCTTCCATTTCCAAGATGGAAGAGGAATAATGTGAGATCTTGTGAGAGCTAGAGGAGGAAGAAGGGTTCCAAGAACAACTCTGAATTTTTGCAAAATGATTTTTGAGAAAGAAAAGGAGAAAAAAAACTCTCCTTATTCTTTAAATATAAGCATTTATATGTCTTTTCTCAAGCATTTCGGAAAGATTTCCTCTCAATCACATAATTGGTCAATTTTTGAATTGTTTGGATTCCCCTTCTAAGCACATGATCGGTTGAAAATTCTTAAATTTCTGTGCATTGGAATTAGTGTTGTACTGTATAAATACATTTGATGCACTGGAAGTAGAAAGTTACTAATAGAAATTTGGATGGAATGTTACATATGAGAATGGAGATAACTTTTGGTGTCCGTAGAGTGAAGTATAAACTTTGGAAATATATATATATCATCCGATAAATTTTTATTATTGTACAATTGTAGTATAATTAATTTAGATATAACTTACATGTAACATAAAAAACCTGGTGGTAACAAGTTGCAAATAAAACTGAAAACCAGGGACATTCAATGCTTTGTAACCGATTTTGCATTGATTAGATTGAAAGGAAACACCCTATAACAACCCAATATTTTCTGGCCCTCTCATTGCTCCCAGTATATGTTGGAAATATAAACAATTCACCATAATATTTAACCCAGAAAATAAAAGAGTAAACAAACATATCTAACTCATTTGTGCATATAAACGGAATCAATAAAAAGGAAAAGAATAACATACGGTGTTGCAACAGTGGTTGCGATGGTAGCGGAAGGAGAACCATTGTCATTCATATCGTTGTTGTTGCTATCACCGTTCCCGTTGTTGCCTTTCCTGTTCTTGCCACCGGTCACGATGAAGAGGAAGTAGTTGGTGTAGTCGTTCACGAACATCAAAGGTCACGTGATGCGCTCTCCAAAAACCTAATTCACCTCCTCTTCTCGGTGCAAGATCAGGAGGTGGGGTTCTAGAGGCCTACTCTCCTAACACATGTGCACACACTCGTCAGGATGGGATAACCATAACAGCAACAGAAGTGGAAGTGGATGAAAGTGTGTGTCCTCTCTAGCGTGCATGGGAAATCAAATTCATTCTCCTTTTATAGAATAGAGTAACTAATTATCATCAACCATCAACTAGATGAATTGACGTTACTATTGTATGAGTCAATATTGGATTAATTCTCCAAAACTCTTCATCTTTACTATTGATAATTCATGACAGAATGATTACACATAACTTCTAGCATAATGAGCCTTAAAATTTATTTGATATAATTTATTTAAATGAATCAATTACCAATTAAATATAATAGTATAACTTTGTTTGATACATCTATGAATTTGAGATTTTTTTAAACTAGGTATTCATAAAATCTTTATCCGTGATTACATTAATAACATATGGACAAATTATTTTGTTTCTAATTTTTGCAAAATATAAAATTTAAACAACTTTATAGATTTAGGATTAAGAATTTGTACCAAATAGGAAAACTCTTAAACAAGGGAACACACGTCTCAAACTCTCACGTGTGCGGTTGTGCCATGCAATTTTGCGAGAAGACCCTCGTTGTTCGAAACGTCTATTACGCTAATGTTCGCGTGAGTGTGTCCTCTCGAACATGTTTCTTTTTTATTTACCTCTAGTGAGCCCACTTTTCTTTTTTCTTTTTTGTCTTGCTACATGGTCCTATTATCCTTTTCTTTTTTCTTCTTGTGGGTGACATGGACCTGCTTTCTCTTTTAGTTTGTTGTGTGGGTGAATACATGTGTTGCTTCTTTTGTTCTTTTTATTTAATGCTAGCTCGTAAAAAATGTATACATGAAAATTTACGTATGACATATTTTTAAACTAAAATTTCTACGTATAAATAAGTCTTTTGTGTATAAAATTTGTATATGCTATATGTACAAAGTCTACATACATAAACTTTTAAATGTATAAAGTCTCTATACATAAATGTTATACGTATAAAGTCAGTATACATAAACTTTATATTATAAAATATCTATACATAAACTTTATATTATAAAATACCTATACATAAACTTTGTACGTATAAAGTCTTCATACATAAACTTTATTTGTATATAAAGTTAGTAACCAAAGTTTATACATATAGAATATCTATGTATAAATTTTGTACATATAAGTTTCCACATTAAAGTTGGGCTAAGTGCTGCTTGTCCAAGTCCAGAAGAAAACTCAGGTGGGTTAGAAAAGGAGAAAAGAGTTGTAACATGTTTAAACTAGGAAGGCCAACATGTAGAAGTGGACTAGGTCACGTGGGCTTGCAGCAAACAGAAAAAGGAACATGAAAACAAGATATCGGCTTGTCATATCCTAATACAAGAAACTTTAATTTCCATCGGAGCCATCACACAACATGAGCTTCACGTCCCCTCGTACGAATGAATGCGTTCGCGTGACTCAATTATACGCTCATTAGACTCACCCTTCGGTCTTAAAAATATTTAATTGTTTGTTAATTTTAGATGTGATAATTGACTTATATACCACTAAACACATATCCTAGATACGGGAACAGTCGATTATCGGTGGATTAGTTCCTCGAGGGAAAATAGGGTAGTAGTTACCATCCGTCAATTCAATCAAAGCAAGAGCAGGGCCAAACCTGATACTGGATTAGCATGTAAAACTGATACTGGATTAGCATGTAAAACTAACCAGATCAATTCAATAAGGTAATCTATACCTAATAAAAAAAATATGAAGGCTTCCGTTCGTTCGCTTCGTCCGTCGCCCACATCACGCGCACCTCCCAAACCATCACAGTCCAAACAAAAATAAAATCCCAATCCAAATCGGAATCATCACAAAATCATCCAAAATAGACCATAGGACATGAGATAATCCAATCAGACCACAAAACAAATCACACATGAGAGGGAGGGGCGAGCGGGAGGCCGCCGCCGCTCCTCGCCGCCTCGCTGCCAGGAGCCGCCAGCCGGCCACTGCGTCAGGGATCCGCCGCACAGCCAGGGAGCCACCAACCCGCCGCACCGCCGTTGCGCCGGGATGGAGTCACCGCTGCTCCGAGGATCCGTCGACCTGTCGCTGCGTAGCCACTGCACCGGGGAGATGCCGAGAGAGAGGGGGAGGGCTAGATCCCAAGCCACCGCACCTCAGGGGAGCCACCGACCCGCTGGATCTGGCGAGGTGCGGGACAGCAGCGGCACCCCGACGAGGAGGAAAGGGGTTGCCGGTGTGGGGAGGGAGAGCGCTGATGGGGGGAAGAGAGGGAGCGGCGATGTTGGTGGGGGAGGGGAGAGGGAGCGGCGCCGCCAGTAGGGAGAGGGAGCCGTCGGTGCCTGGTGGGGAAAGAGAGGGGAGGGGAGCGGAGGGGAGCGGAGGGGGAGATGCGGCCCGCGACGGGGAAGAGGAAAGGTGAAACTAGGGTTAGGGTTTGTTGCACTGGCGATTTTAATATATTTGTAACCGATCTGAGCCGTCCATCAAAACGAACGGCTTAGATTGATCCCGTGTTGGGCTAGTGATATTCCCAGGCCGCCATGCTGCTGGGGCGCCTCATGGGTCGCACGCGCACAATCCGCACAGAAGCTGGCCGGAAGTTTTTGGGTTGGGCTAAAATCACTTTATTTCTCTTCTAAGTATTTTCTATTTTTCGAAATAGCATTAGTACATATTTCTTAAAGGCTCATATCATGAAAAACTAAACCTTAATCAGCTAATATTTTTATATTTTTTATAATTTAATTTACCTATTACAACGTACGGATATTTTTTTAGTAAATAATAAGAGTAGTCCGCTCCTCCCATCACTAGTTAGTGAGTTAGAAACAATGAAATATACCAATATTAGAAATATACATAAGTACCCATATGTTATTAACATACGAGTGATAGATAATTAAACGTTAGATCCGAAAGTAACCATAGTTAAATAGTTAAATGTCCCCGGTTCCTACTCTTACAAAATACAGCGGTGCGAACAAGTGAAAATTTCGAATTGTATAGGCCTGCGTTGTAAAACCAGCAAGCAAGAAGAAGAGGATTGTTCCCACAAAAATACACGCTTTTCCCCCAAATACCCCACCTCGCACGCCACCGCTCGGTTGCTCTCGCTCACCGGCCGCCGCCGCCGCCGCGGGCCTCTCCGCCCCTTTCAGCGAGCAAAAAACAAGCAAGAAGAAAAAAAAAATCTCTCCCTCCCATGGACGGCGACGGCGGTGGTTCGCCGGATCACTACGGGGGCGGCGGCGGCGGCGGCATCCATCTTGTCTGCGAGTACTGCGGCCATGGCTCCGAGTACGCCGAGGACGACGCGGAGGACGGCTTCTTCACGTGCCGGCAGTGCTCCGCCATCCACACCTCCACCCAGAACACCGCCACCAACCCCTTCGACTTCCCCATGACACCCAGCCACCTCTCCGTCCGCCGCCACCCCACCCAACCCACCCCCACCCCCAAGCCCTTCCCCGCCCCTCGCGGCGGCGGCGCCCCGGCCTTCGACGACCTGGGCGAGCCGAGCGAGCCGCGGGACTTCGCGCCAGGCGCCAACGGCTGGGGCAACCCGGAGGATCTGGCGGCGCGGGTCCGGTGGCGCTACGTGCGGGGCCTGCAGGTGATCCTGCAGCGGCAGCTGGAGGCGCTGGTGGAGCGGCACCGGGTGGGCTCGCTCGTGGCTGGCCTCGCGGGCACCATCTGGCTGCGGTGGGTGGCCGCGTCCAAGGTGTTCGACGAAATGTGGGTGCAGAAGATGCTCGCCATTGCTGAGTCAGTGGAGGGTCATTCTGCCTCTAACGGTTACAGTTTACCATCTTGTTTTAGTAGTTGCCCATCGAATAAAAAAAAAGAACAGAACAAGCCTGACATCAATGAATCTTCTGTGCGCAGACAAGCAGTCTGAATTGGAGGGGGATGGCCAAAAGAGTCAGAGCAGCTATGAGTTCTTGTTTCTGCGCTCATTGAGGACGATACTGCCTGTGTACTCAACACTGGCTGTCTGTTTCCTTGCCTGTCATGTCGCACGGGAAACCATCCTACCAACTGACATTTGCAGGTGGGCAATGGAGGGGAAGCTTCCTTATGTGGCAGCGTTTACCCAAGTCGACAAGCTTCTTGGAAGTTCTTTAAACGACTGCCCGTTGAGTTCAAGGCAGCTGTTTAGGCCAACTCGAGTGATTGGAGCATGGCAGCTGGAAGCTGCAGCTGGGTCCATAGCACAAAAGATAGGCCTGTTGCTTCCTTCTGTTAATTTCTACTCGATTGCTCAGCGCTTCTTGAAGGAGTTATCTCTTCCAATTGAAAAAATCCTTCCTCATGCATGTCGCATCTATGAGTGGGCAATGCCTGCAGAACTTTGGTTGTCCAGTAATCCTGGCAGGGTCCCCTCACGGGTTTGTGTAATGGCTATACTAATAGTGGCTCTCAGAGTTCTGTATGGCATCAACGGACAAGGGATATGGGAGGTGAGTTTTCCATATAGGTCACGCTCTTTATGTCGTGTAGTACAACCTGTGGTAAATACTGATGAACTGAACTTCATTCCTTACTAGAGTATTGCTCAGACAGAAAGTACAGTTGGATCCGATCCTGAAGCAAGTGTGCCACATTCTATAGAGCCTGACAGCAACAACAATGAGGAGTTTGATGCAAGAGAACTGTTGTACACTCTTGCAGCTTCTTTTGATAAAATCGATGTTGGACATGGTAACTTTGGATGATCATTGCTTGAAGTCCACATTATCATTTCTTTGCTAAGCTCACATCAAGTTTAGTCATGCATATGCTGATCGTTTCTAGTTTAAACTAGTTTCTTATACTTTATTCATTACTAAATAGTAAATACATGTAAGTCTAGCTCCTAGCACCATAGCTATGTTTGTTTTTGAAGGGAAACCATAGCTATGTCTATGGAAGAGGTAATTATTCACATGGCCCAATGAGCTTAATTTGTGACATTTCTCCTTTCATCTGCTGATAGAGCATATTGATTTCACGCTTGTTCCACAAAATATAGCAAAACATTCTGGATTATCGTTCCAAAAAAACTAGGAACACGTTCCTCCTATAGTTCCATAGTTTTGGAAGAGGTATACCCCTCTCTTTCCATGTTTTTAGAGGATGGTGTCCCTCGTTCCTCGTTCCAGTTCCTCAACCCATTGATCTGGGAACTTTTGTTACTTAGTTTTGGTCTATGCTATAATTGTTTGCATGCATTCTTCGATGACACTATTTTCAGACTCTGCAAGATACTGTCTTTATATGTAGACATGTGTTTTGTTGGTAAGTCTTTGTATGCACACATTGTTTTGACGTGTGCATATGTAGGTGGTTGATTGATCTCATGTGGCCATATATATAACCTCTGTTTGTGTTTGTTTTACACTTTCAACTAAGGCAGCGTTATTTACGCAATCATTTGTTTTTATATCATATGATCAAAATGCCCTCTTAACTCTTGTGGCAATTAATGAGGGCAAAAATGGAAGGTGTGCTTTGGGAATTGTCAAATACCAAGTATTTGCAAAAATGTAAAATAGTCAAAAGTGCCAAGTAAACGAAAACAGAGCGGGTGTGCAATTTTAGTTTTGAGGATAAATATTTTGTGGTATTTCTAACTTTGGATCTTATATTATATATATTTGTCGTCCTTTGCAAAATGCATGGGCACAATGCCAGTTAATGGTACAAAACTAACTCAATGTTTTCTTATTGTACAGACTATTCAAAGGAAGTTCATTCTTATCTAAAGTACTGCAAAGATGTGGTTTTTACTGGAATGACATTTTCACTAGAAGAGGAGCATTTAATAGAAATCTTTTGGGATATGTACAAAGGGAAAGAGGTAATGCTCTTGGTTTGATAATATTGCCAGAACTTCTTTGTGATGGGAATTATAATGGATACTGTTTATGCACTACTGCTTTTAGTCTACCTCATTCTAACCTCTTAAATCCCCGTCATTTGCTTTCCTTTTCACATGCTAGATCACTTTTTTTTTTCAGTGAACTCTATTTATGATCTGATACAGACACTATTGCTCAAACATACCTGAAAGAGAAATATAGTGAAAAATTTCAGTAATTAACTATCTAATAACTCTTCTTAACTTTGAACATACAAACTTTTAGCGAAAATGTCAATCTTCCAACCTTTAACCTGGTGATTCCAAGTGAACTAACTGGTGAAACTTTCATGTCATAAATTTAAACTTGAAGCCTGAAAGTTGAATTTTCAATCCGCAAATAAAAACTTTCTACTCAACAGTGGCTGTTCCCTGGTTAGCCAAGTGTGAAATATCCACTGCGTGGTACATGTGGATATCTGTATAATTCATTTGGTGTTAGAAGGAACAAAAACAGGAATCCCAGTCAAACAATAAAATAAAGAGGGCCAACAAAACTGCTATTTGTGCACAAGCTTCTCTCTTCTTTCTTAGTACAAATTGGTTTGAATTCGAAATTTGTAATGATGTTGATCACCTTGAGGACTACATATGTCTTTTTAAGAAAACCTACCTATGATTTGATGGCTAAACTGATGGAGATACATGATAGCATGTTGCTATTTTTAGTTGTGCTTTGCACTAGATTTGTTCCCATCTCTGGATTACATAACTGCCTATGTTGTTGGTTTGCAGGATGAGAATGCAAAATTGTGTCAGGAAAAGTTGAGAACCACAAATGGAGTGAATAAACGCTTCCGAGATGGAAGGTTTGCTGACACAAAGTGCTGTTCTATGCCACTAGAGAATTGTGCATTACAAAGCATTAAGTCGAAAATGGAAGAAAATGGATTCTGTTATATATCTCCAAGGAAACGGCTGGTTTCAGATGGTTATCTTCAATATAGTAGGAGGAAATCATCCGGTAGTCTAATTTATGCTGCACATGCTGATTATTACATATTGTTACGTCCTTTTGCAAAGCTTGCAGAAGTTGATGTTAGAGTTTTGCATTGTAGTGTGTTAAAACTTGAGAGGAGATTAGTCTGGATAGAAGAAAGAATAGGAAGAAGCTTGAATACCTTACAGAACCTCCATGATGAAGCAAGTGATGACCAAAGACCTGTGTCAGATTGAAGCTTTGATCAACTGTTATACTGTGCCAATTTTGTAAGAAGTATCACTTTTTTGTTTCCTCGAGTAACTTGGTCAGGTAGCAGGCTGGCACTACTGTTACTTCCATAAGGATTTATCATGCTCTCTTGTGCTCGGTGGGCTGCTGGCCTGCTGCACAGAGCCTCAGATTGTTCTTACTTGTTAGGATTCGAGAGAATCCATCCATAACAACATTGTATAGGGAACAATTTTGTACTAGTGGTCTTGAAATCAGTGCTAACTCATATGTATCTATTGAATTAACCCTGCCAAAAATTAACCTTTGCCATTAGCTCACACTTACTATCCACGGCATTATTGTCTCTTCTGTAAACTGCTGTGCATCTCTACCCTTTTAACTTTCTCAAGGTTTGAGGACATCGGGATTAACAAAGAACATAATAGCATTCTTATAGTAGGTTCAAAGTGAAATATCGACTAAGAGATGGTTTAAAGTGAAACTTTGGTAATATGATGTGCAATTCTCTATCTTTTTTTCTTAAATCATTTAGCACCCATCATACTTTTACATTTCTATAATAAGTCGCTAACTCTATGTGACCAACAATGCTGTGCAAGGTTAACAGATTTCGCACAGGGTCCCAAAACCTTATGTGCGGACGTGCGGTCCTATATTGACCTGATCCTGTAGTTGAAGGACATCTACAGCTTTCTATTTGAATGATTTTACCTGATGGCATATGCAACCAGTCATCAAGAACTGATAATGATAAATTATTTATAAGTGGTATTCTTTTGCATAATTCCTGGTTCATTTCATTTCATTGTTCTTTGCTTTCTAAATCATTCACAAGATTCTTAATTAGATTCCTTCCAATATGGAATGCCACCCCAACTCGCCGAAACCATGTTAAGTTGAAAGCAACATATGTTTCTACCCTTTGATTAAAGTGATTCGGATGGAGTGGCCCATGAAGCTGTTCTAACTCAGAGCTGACTGGTCTTACAAACAGTAGTATGGCTTCTCTCATTCTTACATGTGTTGTACTATCATATCTAATTTTGGTCTTAGAACTTAATGCCTTTATGGTACTGCATTTAGTCCTCATTAAATCTAGAAATGGACCAATTGTTGTTCTTATGTAATATCAATATCGAATCCTTGAGGAAGATGAACCACCTTTTAGTATCAAAGGAGAATCCTGGAAGGAGCTTTGAACATATGCGGCTATTTTCTTACAGGAAACATTACAGATAATCAAATGCTACTGTGCTTATGTGATTATCGGTATGCTATTCAGTAGAAAAACAGAATTAATTGGTGCGAGGATTTTTTAAAAAAAATCTCAAAGTAGTATGACTCTATTGACCGTAGACCAACGTTGAACTTCGTGGAAAGAAGTGATAATGCCCCATCTCGGCCGAAATCCATGCGAATGCACGGAAGATAGAGGATTAAATAACAGGTTCAGTAAGTGGGCTAGTCCTAGCCCTCAACTACGATCCTCTCTCACCTATTCTTTTTCATTTTGTGGTGGATGTTTTAGCTAACATACTGGAAACAGCTAAATCAAATGGGATGATTCATGAGTTTATGCCACACCTAGTGCTTGTTTTCTTATCTGCCCTGATTCTCCTTGACCCCGCTCGGGGTTGATAATAGCTACAACCATCCTCCTTATTTTTTCTAACCAGCTCACTATCCGAATTCCGTTGCTTGTTCTTTTGAATGGGAGTTGAATTTCCTTTTCTTCTTAACTCCTAATAATCATCCTAGCCCTAGTCCATCTATCTTTGAATCCGAGTTCGTAGCCCAAAGGTAGCTCGTAAAGATATGTGCTACTTTTGATCAACAGAAGTTTTCTGATGTTGCTGTTAATTTAAAACACTAGAAGGCTGTCCGCACTATACATAAGAATCATAGGTTTATTGCATATTTTCATACCCACTAGGTGATGGGAGTGGAATTCTTCGTCCCATCTTGCTCTCTCACTCCTGTTACCATGTCCCACATGTTTCCAGCAAAGGGAAAGGCACCGGTTTCATTTGTCTTTTAAATTTTGTTTTCTGCCGAGTGTTGGGCCAATGCATTGTGTTTTTCCTGTTGAATCCCATGCAGCACTGACTCAAGTATGGACGAATTTCTTCTTAAAGGTATTACACACAGCAGCCTATTCATTACTGCAGAAATAGATGAGAATAGAATTTTCAAATGTTTTCAGATTCATCATGGATTATATTGAATTCGCAGTATGTCCTTGAATGCTAATTGAGGGCCATCATAGATCATGAGTTTTACAAAATTTCACCCTTCTGTCAATGTATTCTTCAGGCTTAAATCCTTAGAGCTTGAGCCTGGCCGTTGTGAATGCTGACATCTGGAATACTGCAGTTTAGCTGCCTGCTTGAATCATGTTTGTTTTGTCCTGTAGACACGAGCACACTCATGCTCATACGTACAGTGTTGTTGGCTGGGGGCAAACTGCTCAGTAACACCGGGGAGATCATAATGGATTGGAAAACTAGTTGGCGTGTCACTGGCATGCAGCAGGGCTAGCATGTAATCGTCAACTGGATGCTATTTTCCAATCTGCATGCTTTCGTAGTGTTACCACTTACAAGTACCAAACAATTCTTTCCATTGTTCATTTGCTTCTCATGAGGCAATGAAGCATGCCTGCACTTATGGTTTATAAGTAGGTGGCAACAGTGTTAGCCTTGAAAAATGAATGCCCAATCTGTTTTCAATTCTGTGGTATGGTTCACATTCACACCATTGCATATGATGCGTATCAAAAAAAAAAAGTATAGCTATTTGAATTATATTTACTGTTGTACTCTTGATCGACTGTTTATTCATGAATTGCGTTCAATCTTCTCTTTGCAGCAGGTACAGAGCAAAATTGACAACTTTAGATAATACCAGTTGCGTCCGCTCATCTTCGCGTGCAAAGATGGGCATATTTCTCCACCGAACACCTTTGAACTCACCCCAGGGAAGTCCATGAAGTCTCACTGTCTAAGATAGATGGAGTCTCACCTGAAAAAAAAATCATCTAACTTCATCAGTTATGATTTTACTACCAAAAACTATGATATCCAACAACTTTACTTCGATATGCAAGCAAAATAAAATGATTGGTTCGAGTACAAGCCAAACTACGACGAATTCTGGACAAACCCATCCTATACAAGCTCAATTGACCTGACTACCTGAGGCTATTCGTCCCTCTTGTGTTTGTCAACATGCCACGTTAGTAAAACCCACTCTAAAAGGTTATTGAGGAAATCACATTACACCGATTTTAATGTCATAAGGGGTAAAATTATCCAGTAATATGTTTCAAAGATATGAATCTATATTTGAGGGAGTCAAAGTGGTCAAAGTAGATTTATTCCTTCATCAGTCCAATTGGACAAACTATGAAGAATGAATTGGCAGAAGGGCCTTTGTTTGGATGGGCTGAGATATCCAGTCCAGGCTCATACACGGGTATGGGCCGGAGTTAGGGCCTACTCAAGCGAGGCCTCCACGCCGCATCTGCCCCCGCGAGGATACTGATACGTGGGCCCTCCCCTCCTCTTCTCCACCCCCTCCCGCCCGCGCAGGCGCCATTCCAAATCCCCCCTCCGCTCCGCCTCGCCTCTCCTCCCATCCAATCCCTCACGCCACCGCCACCGCCGCCGTCTCGGCTCTCTCCGCGGAAGCCTCCGCCCGCGGCCACCGCAGCATCCACCCGCTTCCGCCCCCTTCTCCCGCCGCCGCCGCCGCCGCGGGCGGGAGCGTCGCAGAGGTATGTGTTGGCCCTGCTGCGAGGTCGATGCACGGCGGTGCCTCCTCCTCCCGTGAAGTGCAGCCTCGCCGCTCCGGAACCCTAAACCTAACCCCCTCCTCCTCCTCCTCCTCCTTCAGGTTCGTGGAGGGAAGCGTGTGCAGCGTGCCAGCGTCTATCCGCGCCCCCGCCCCACCAGCTGCGCTGCTCCGGGTCCTCGTCCCCTCCCCGCCGCCGATGCATCAGGTCGGTAATTGCCCGTGTCCCTCTCCGCACCTAGAGATTCTCCGGCTTTTCACACCAACTGCGCTTGAGATTTGGATTGGTGTTGTGGTGTGGTGTGGTGTGGTGTGGTGTGGTTTGCTTAGTGGTGGAATTGAACGGATCGCCTGATGGAATTCCGTGCGTGATTGGATTGTCGCTAGCTGCTGATGTGCAATTTTTCCTGAACTTGTTAGCTGCAATGGAGGGGAATTGGGGAGATAAGGTTGCGTGATTGATCGGATTTTGTGTCCTGCTCGTGTGATTAGTCTCAGTCTCTCAGATTCCAAATTTCCAGTTGTTTTATCACTTCATTTCCACGAAATTTCACCCATGATCTGTTCCTTCATCCTACGCATGATCTCTATTTAGTCAATTTTATGAATTAGAATCTGAATTGGGACTAATCAGAGAAAAAACTGCACTGATGCAGGTATGCTACCCGGTCCCCTCCTCCCACCTCCTCCGCCGCCGCCACCGGAGCTCGTAGTGTATCCCTCTGTGCTGAGCCTGCCGCCTTCAGCCACGCCGCCATCGTCGTCGTCGTCGTCCATAGGCTCCAGCATTGCCATTGTCGTCCTCGTCGTCATTACCACGGCCATCGTGACCGTCGCCATTGTGGTCATTCGACGCAGCTACCGCCGTGGGCGCCGCCTGTCCTGCTCATCGTTCTCCCCACGCCGCAGCTTATCCCCGAGGGCTTTGTCATCTTCGTCATCAGCAATGTCTCAGATGTGGCGCGCGGCAGTTGCAGCTGTTGGTTCTTCACCGAGGGCCAGTGCTGCCAGTATCAGGTCATGGCCGGAAATTGCCGCGCCCTCTTCAGCTCCAGGCGATCCCGGCAGAGCCCCTCCAGTGGCATTGGCGAACTCTGCACAAGGGGCAATGCAGGGGACGGCTGGATTGATGGCATCCTCGGCCACCTCAGCTGCTGCAACGGCGCCACCGTCTGCGCCGTCTCTGCCGGAGGTGGAGCGGGTGATCTTGGAGCTGCTCTCGCTGCCACCTTCACCGTTGCAGCCAGCGATGAGCAGCACGGCGACCTGCTTCATCTGCAACAAACTGCTTCTCCCAACTGATCTGCTCCTCGTCCTTCCGGTGTGCTCCCACATGTTCCACCAGCGCTGCCTCGTCGCCTGGCTCCGCAGCCGTGTCACGCCGCTGCTATGCTGCCCCGAGTGCCATGCTCCCATCACCACCCGCTGCTGCGCCGACAAGAAAAGCCTCGTTCCAACCTTCTGCTCTGGTGAGTACGACATCGAGTCACAGATTCTGGCGGTGCCAGCGCCGCCAGGCGAGGAGGTGGCGGAGGCAGTGGGGGACTCTCGTGGTTGGCTGCGCTCCTCGCTGGACAGGCTCTCTGGCAGCTGGAGGGCGTGCTCCGGCAGCCGCGCCGTCGCAGCGGTGGCGGCGCCGGGGTGCTCCTCGTCGCGCCGCACCACCGGAAGCTGGAGCCCTGGCAGCACGAGCGGCCGCCACCTCCACCTCGGCGCTGACTCGCATGGCATTCAGACGCAGACGCAGGTGCAGCTGCAGCTGCCAGTCCTGCCTCTCGCTGATGAAGAGGTGGCTGCAGCCGATGATGCTGGCGGTGGGGGATCTCGCGGCTGGCTCCGCTCTTCTCTGGCCACACTCTCTGGGAGCTGGGCTGTGTTCCCCACCACCAGCCGCTCCACTGCAATGGAGCTACCAGTGTCCTCCTCACGGCGCACGACAGCTGGGAGCATCGACTCGTGGTCGGGGAGCTGGGATCCTGAGGCGTTGGGGGTGTCGGAGCCGCAACCACGAGAGAGACCATCAGTGCTCGACTACGCCAGATGGTTGTTCAGAAACTCAGGCAAGTAGTAGTACAAAAAACATCAGCACTGAAAATCTTGTTTCTGTAGAACTGGTGCACTTTTGCCTCATCTGTCATATCAGCTTCTCATCGGAAATCCACTGTCTTTTGCTTTTGTAGGTTGAGCTATCGTCTTCCTCTTCAGAAATGTAAGGAAAAAAAAAAAGATGAAATGTGCATAGGAGCTACAAAAACATTGCATAACAGTAAGATACGATACTTTTACATCAGCGAAGGATACTGGAGGCATTCTGTATAATGTCTGATAATTGATGTTTCCAATCGTTTGCTGCCCTTGGCGGTTTTCTTCAATCCAAGGGAAACAGTGTGCAAGACAACACGAGAAATCGGAGGTATAGGTTTACTTGTAAGAACTTAGGATGTTGTTCAGTTCGAGAAAAGTTTGTCCACTGCAGGGAGTACATAACAAATTGAGCGATGGTTTTGGAGAATCCTTCGGTTTGTCATTACTTTGACGAAAACATATATAGGTTTTTTTTTCTTTAATTCATGTTGATCTTGACAGGCTTTGGGATATGTGATGGTATACTTTGCTGTTGATGTTCAGTTTTATATCTGAAAGTGAATAGATTCTCTGTTCTGTGAACGTACTTGTTTGCAATCTTTGTGGAGAAAAATAGGAACGGTGCAATCCAGAGCTGAAATCGAAGGAAAATAGACGCGAGTTAGTAAATTGTGTTCGTTTTGTCATTGCTGCGCCCAATGAACAGTATTCTGAGGTATGAGCAAATGATGTGCTTTACTGCTTTTTATTCTCTTATATAAACCACACTGAATACTAGTAGTACTAGTTATATCAAGGTTTGAATATTTGGTGAATGCAAGTATCTTTTTCATGCTAAAGCAGATTTGCCCAGCCTAATATTGACCAGTGCCTAGCTTCTTTCTTCTTTTTTTGAGCATATACCAGTGCTAGTTTCTGAACAACGGTTGTTAGAGCTCTTTCGTTCCTAGGACAGACATATTTACCTTCTGTCATCTCCTTCTGGTAAACACACTTGATAGAGGCTTTAACCCACCGTATTTAATCGGTCTCCTTGACTCTTCTCTTCCCAACCAGATGGATTTCTGCTTATTCTTGAATCCAAGTAAATTTCTGTGAAATATTTACGCTAGATAAAGAGAGGATACTCCGTACTTTCACTTGACTATTGATTGCTTCATATTGCAGCATCAGCATCTAGCTTGCCATCTCTTTTACAGCATTGACACATGTGGATACTACTACAGGAGCAGCTCTGATTCATCATCCACATTTTTACACATTATTCATTACAGATTTACAGCATAGCACGACAATTGAGATAAAAAGAACTAAGCATGAACGCGGGCTAGGCACTTCAAGAATTTTATTAGAAACAACATCATGTTCCATGTTCCGTCGTTACAAATTGTGGGCCAAACATACTAACGTATATATTTTTTTATTTATTCAAATCAAGTGCTCAATAAGAAGCATCACCAGCACAAGAATATCATACTCTCCTATCACTGCACCAGAAACAGTTTTCGCACCAGAAACTGTGAAGTGTGAACCTACTTGTTTGCAATATTTCCTATACTTCATGCCTCATTTCGTTGTCCCTGAAGAAGATGGTTCACTAGAATCCGGAGAGGCGGCTGCTTGTTGTGGCTCTTTCTTTAGAGAAGTGGCCATTCCTGAAACTTCCTGAAAAGCAAAAACAGGACCAAAGTCAGCATATTACGAGCCTTATGGGTTACGGCGAGCATTTTAAACACTATCGCACATGAGAAAAGAAACAGCTGAGAATCTGATTTTGTAATAGTTATAAGCATGAACTGTCAAAATAAAATAAAACAGATTCAACCCTTGCAAGGCATAATTAAGTGTACTGTCAAGTGTCAGTTGTGCTAGCTGAAACATGTGCTTTCACTTACCCAAACCATCTACCAATGTTACAAACTGACTGATGCAGTGACCAGTAATGAAATGCGCCTCACCTTAGCTTTAGTGCTAAGACAATGGTTGGCTTAAGTACAGCATAAAACTTTGGAAGGGGATCCACTTTAAATCTAAGTCTACAGGGCTCAAATACTGCTAAACAGCATGCCACTAGAGTGGTCACAATGAGTGATTAGCCTCCTTTGTGTTGTGTACCTAGAAGGTTGGTCATTAATTCAGAGCCTTTTGAGTTGAATTGTCTTGCATGAAAATGGGGATGATATTTTCTAGCCAAACAGCACTGAGAACATAGACTGCAACATATCCTATACGAAACTATGTGCCTAACAATTGCATACTGGCCGTAAATCTGAACTGAAAGAAAGTTAAATCAAGCAAATCAAATTGGAAATGATTAATTCCATCATTCTGTCCCAGGCCTGCAAAGACTGACAAAAACAAGAAATCTTGCAAGACACAAATCATGTAGTGATTGTTAAACAGCATAACAGAAGATAAAGATCTCCTACATATACAGTGAAAACCAAGTTGGTAAAAGCATTTAACTACAGAAAAAATGTATTAAGGACAGAAAATCAATAAACATGGTCATTACTCACTAATTCTGTTATAAACATTCATTGGAGATTGGTTGAACAGCAGTAATTTTAAGTAGAATGAATTAGAGGAAGGAGGGCACTTGGCAGGGAGATAAAAAAATCAGTAGGAGCAGCTGAATAACTCTAATGGGGACCCAGGCACTGATTGATGCCACATGAGTGCCCAACCCTGCTGCTCCCCAGTCAACATGTGCATTGCCATTGCAACCTTGCTAAGCAGACACAGCCCACCACATCAAATCGTACAAAAAAATCACCATGGGAAATTGAGAATTATACATCTCAATTTTTACAAACGAAAAATACAAATCATTAACAAACCACAAAAAATCAAGCAAAGGTTAATAAAATATACCTTCATAAGATGCAACCTCAGATCAGTTGGGCGAACACCCTCACCAATGCAAACCATAACAAACTGTGAATAGTGGAAAAGGACATCCGCAGCGGCTTGCTTTTTCTGTTCAGTCTGTAAAACAGTGAAACACATCTCATCATAGTGACAAATATGAAGTGCAATGTCTACTAAATTTGCATCTAGATGGGAAGGTGATTTTAAAAATAAAGCCTCTGTGAATGGTCTAATAAACCTTTACACAACCCTGTTATTATTTTCAGTTTTACTTCTTCATCAGTAGTCCGAACAGTTCTATGACTGATTCTTGTCTGCTATAAGAACTTTATCAAGTTTGCATACTCAGATATTCGCCCAAAAAGTTCAGGCTCACGAATAAACTAAGTTGAATCAAATTAATCCAAGTTAAAAGCTACCCAAACTTTACCAAAATAAAACTATACTTTCAAGATTACAAAATTTGAAGATGTCATGATCAACAAATCTGACCCAAGTTTAAGCATAAATTCACGATGATCAACAAATCTAACCATCGCATAAGCATAAATTCAAGAAAACTAAACTCATCCATCAATTTAAAGACAACCATATCGTGGCAGAGAGTATCTAGCATCTGCTGAATGAACATAAACTTGGTTCAAATTTTGTGTTTCCCCTTGCCAAAAAAAAGGACCTCATTTGTGCATCTAGCATTGGTAAACAAGGCAGTAACTCCACAAACTAGTGTA
Organism: Oryza punctata; assembly: GCA_000573905.2. NCBI lineage: Eukaryota > Viridiplantae > Streptophyta > Magnoliopsida > Poales > Poaceae > Oryza > Oryza punctata. The sequence goes on along the minus strand of CM002492.2, from coordinate 17,566,554 downwards.
AATTGGATTCTGATAGAAAAGCAGGGATACAAAAGAGAACTGGGAATATATTCTTTATTACCTCATAGTCACCCTCGCATGTCATAGATGTGTTGTGCGCGGCCATTCTTTATGTATTATCTTATTTTGTTACACGAAAGGAACTGATCAGCTACAGATGGCTTGACTGGATAGTGCACAATAACTGCAATCATATTTTTTTCTTGATTCCAAAATAAATGAAAACAATGGTAAACAAAAGGTATGGATAAACATATTGTATACCGATAATTTTTGCAATGTAGTAATGGTGACAACAAATATAATTAGGTTATGCTTATCATGGTACTAGACCCCACATAGATATAATAATATGACAGCTGATCAAAATTTACCAACATGTTAATTTCACCATTAAAATCTAACACAAAAAATCAGCACAAAGAGAGAGAAATCACAAACAATAAAACGACAAACTATCTTTATAGTTTTCGGCTTTTCTTCATCACCAACCTGAACCCACGAAAATAACAAAGAAACAACAAGAACGAAGCTACAGGTGTAATTGCAGCAACGGCAAGTTCCTTATTGCAATCACAGAACCTGAAGGATTTATTTGCATAGGCAGGGGCCGACGAAAAGGTGGACATGGAGGTTCAATAGAACAAGCCCAAGTAATTGGGGAAAATGAGTTGCCATTTACACAACAATCAAATCACATCAGCAAGTAACCTAATGGATGGGAGCATCTCAAAAGGGTATTGTTTTGTTCCCTCACAGATAATAAGATCAAACAAACAGTACTCGAACGAAAATTAAGGGCAATTTTTTGCGAATCCCTGACCTCCCCGATCCGTTCAGCAATTCGTGTTCCAGTGACTTTCCCCTCCAACTCGTGAAGTCCGGACGCGGGGGCAGCAGCGGCAGTGGTGACCCCTCGACCAGTTGGGATGTGGTGGGGGAGGGGGAAGAGGGGGCGAATTCCCCGGGTTTAGAGGAGCACTGGGGTGGCAGCGGCGGCTGGACGGGGGACAGCACTTGCGGGGAACGGATGGCAGTGGAAGAGGAGAGGCTGCAACCTCGCTGTGGCTCGCCGGTGGGCTCGTCGGCAGGAAGGACGGGTTGGTAGCGCACGCGGCGGAGCAATGGCGGCGGTGCGCGCGTGGGGGGTGGAGGAGCCGTCGAGAGATGGTGCGCTGGCTGCTAGCAAAATCCCTAGTTAGCGCATACGTGCCACGAACTTGCTCTTCAATGGACATATGTATAAGATCCACAAGCAAGCCGATCCCTAAAAAGTCTAAAAAAAGGAAAAAAAAGGTGCTCTTCCAAACCTAAGCATGTTCACATAGATGGTATCATTTTTTCAAATCTTAACATAATCAAATATTTTCATATCCCTTTCATCTATTGGTCCATAGGTAATCCCTTCTCTCCTTGGAACCTTTTTCCTTTTCTTATTTCTAGACTCGATAACCATAGCCATCATTGATAACAACATATATGATGCAGTCGCATAAATCAAAAACCTTGTTCTGCTGTCCATCTACAATGCCAAAGTTTGATACGAAATCAGGACTACCACATTCATACATACATATATTGAGACATACGACATATAGCACTCAAATCTGAACAAAATATCACAAAATGGCAACTATAGCACTCTATAACCATTCATGCCCATGCTTAGAGACTATTATAGCACTCGGATCTGAACAAATCAATCCCCAAAATACAAGAAGTATGCTCAGATTTGTAGTATACCTTGATTTGAAGAGGAATGGAAAGAGAAAATGGGTGTTGCTCTGCTCGATTATGCGGACATCATTCCGTCGGATATACACAACAAGCCTCCATTGGTCATTCAAGGTCCAATCACAAGAGCTCGCGCACGACAATTGAATTTAGAGGTGAGTTCGTTCCTAAGTTCTTCTTTATATGATTTTGAGAATAGATTGCTATCTAATGATTATATTATGATTAGGAACAATGGAGAGGACAAGGAAATACTTAGAGAAGGACATAGAGTCGTGGAAGGTCAGCGAGGACGTTCAAGTCAAGGTGGAAGCTTAAACCAAGTCGACTTCGAGTCTGTTTCGGAGTCCAGGACCAGTCTGCATTAAAACGGGCGCCCAGGTTGCATACGTGCTTGGATTGGGGTGTTCTTTATATGGATGGAAAGCTAAGAAGATAATCTTTCCAATGGTTCTGGTCCCATGTCCAAATTCATTACGAGTCATCGGGAATTGACCGAACAAGTTGACCTTCAGAATCTGTTCTCGCACTGCGACGCCGTATTTGGGCCTTTGGGCCGTGTATCGTGTTGGAGCCCATTAGGGTTGCGTCAAGGGATACTTGCACGACCCTAAACTCCATATATCAATAGCCGTCGCTATCTTTAGTTTTTCGATTTTGCTTAGATTAATCTGTCAAGAACAGTTTCGCCGCTAGATCGGTTTGTAAGACCCCAACTTGTGAGCTTAATCATTCATCTGCAATTTTGGTTGCAATCTTCTTTGTTCTTGTTTGTGTTCTTCGATTTGCAAGCAGGGATTAGCCTTCTTGGCGAGGTCAACCGGGTTTCGGCACGGTTGATAACCAGAGGAGACGTGGTGCTGCGATTGCGGGGTTCAGGAACGTGCTCGTTCAAGAAACCGGATCGATTTGTGTTGCGCCTCCACCAAAATCGTTGATTATCAGAATCTTTCGGAAGATTGAGAACCCTAGTCTACATCAAGTGGTATCAGGGCTGGGCCCTTATTAAGAAGGGGAGAATGATGAGGACATCCTCCACTATTACCCGCTAGCAAAGACGCAACAAGATGGGCCGAGTCGCCCAGTTGTAGTCGGGCGGCGACCGTGTGAGCCTCTGAATAATCCCATCTTGCTTAGCTTGGGAGGAGGAAGCCACCTTAAAAGGGAGAGCCACCCTTCCCCTATCAGACTAGTCTTTTAGGGTGATTGGGCCTTTCCCCGAGTGGGTGCGTCGGAGTTGCGGTGCTAAGATTGCGGGGTTTGGAAAAATCCGGATCAGTGTGTCATGCTTCGGGCGTATGGTGCTAAGATTGCGGGATGCGGGGAATCCGGATCGGTGTGTCGGGCTTTCGTCCAACCCCAACTGAGCCGGGCTTTCGTCCAACCCCACCTGGGCCGAACTTATCATTTGGTATCAGAGCCTTTCGGAAGATTGGGAACCCTAGTCTACATCACTCGCTGCCCCCTAAGACCTGCCGTCCGCGTCACCGGGACCTGCCGCCCGTGCCGCCGACACCTACCGCCCGCGCCGCCGACACTCGCCGCCCGCGTCACCGCCGAAACGCGTCCCCGGCACCGCCTCCCGCTCTACCCGCCGCGCCGCCGAAACAACCCCCGGTACTGCCTCCCACTCCGCCTGGTGCGCCGCCGGAGGAGATGTGTAGAGAGGAGGGAGGAGAGCTAGGGTTTTGGCACAGGTGAACCGGTGAGAAGTGAGGAAAATCACTGGACCTCCCCTGAGAAAATGGATATGTGGCCACGTTAAAAACACAATTTCGTTACAATACCATCCCGAAAACATGATTAAATAAAATACCAATATGAAATATGTGTTTACCGCCACTTTATCATTTTCACCATTTTATTCATTTCCAAAAAAAATTTCACTCCTCCACCGGCTTCGTTGCACTCGGTGAGTGGAATGCGAGGTAGGGGTGGTGTAGGTTCGAGTGGCGCCAAAAAATCATCGACAATGGCGAAGAAGGAGGAGGACGTGGTGGTGGGCGACCTCCACCGCCGTCACCGTCTCCTACAGCACCGCCGCCTCCTCCCCTTTACTCGTGCCATCACCACCACCCCCTCCTCCACCTTGCCGTGCAGCGTCGCCGTCTCCTTCGCCACCTTCACCCGTGTCACCACTACCGCTAGCCTCCACGAGGAGGATCCGGTGCGATGGCAGGAGGGAGGCCAGGAACGACCTCGCACGGGAAAGGAATTGGAAGACGGCGTCGCGGTCAAGGACGACGTCGAGCTCCGGCACGCGGCGGGCTGCCTCCGGCTCGATCGGTGCGAGCGGTAGGAGCGAGGTCGCCACTGCCGCAACCACCGCAGAAGAAGACGACGCAGGGGAGGTAGATGGAACGGCTCGGAGTAGCACTGTCGTGGCGAAGAAGAGATGGCCCAAGGGCATTTCCATCTGATTACCACGAGAAAGAGTTAAAAACATTTCGGAAATCACTAAAACGGCGAAAATGTTAAAATGGCGGTAGAGCACGCTCCATGTTGGTATTTTATCGAATCGCATTTTCGGATGGCATTCTAGGGAAACCGTGTTTTGAACGTGGCCAAATATCCATTTTCTCATCTCCCTTTCCAGCCGAATCGGCCGGATGCACAAAGCCTGCATCTCAGGGAATATTCCCTATGTGTTGACCATATCCCAGTGTTGCCCTTTATCCAAACACCTCGGAAATTTGGGCAACTATATCATATGCGAGTCTATCCCTCCATCCAAACACATCCTAAGTCGTGCGTGCAGATATTAGGAGAAGCTGCAGCGGTTAGAAGTTCCTATAAATAATCCTAAGTCACACGACTTAATCTCCTGCGGGTACGCATAAGGTATAAGAGCCCCCGGCCGCTAGGAGAGACGTGCAGTGTGATAGGATTTGGGGATAAGTTCCGAACCTTTGGATTGTGATCCAAACCTCCAAAATTGGTAAGAAAACCTAGTAATTCTTTATGAAAGCTGCTCCTATGCTTAAAGGAAATTCGTCGAATTTACTATTAAATTCTGCCAAGTCGAAAGAAATAGATAAACTCAACCTACGATACAACTCGACCAACCAAACATCTTTTGCATACAACATCATAAGATACAACAATCAGATAACATATAAGTCCATCCGGTCTGAACTAATACAGACAACCAAATAAGGCTAATTTTCTAGTTGGCTTGTGATCAACTGGATGGGGGATACGAGGTTGGTTGAGGTTATTCGAGTAATCAAACACGTCTTTATAGAACTAGAGATACATGAAACAACCATAAATTATCAAAAGTATAATTTATCTTAGTTGGCTCTAATAATAAACACGTCAGATATAAGATGAGCGGGAAAAAGAAAGGGTGGAGAGAGGTAAAAGTGAGCACTAGATTAAGCGTTGCCTAAGCATAGCCTCTTATGTTTGCATGCAGTGTTGTTTAGTCCAAAGAGTCTATAGTGATATACTGATTAGATTAAACAAATAAAAAGTATATGATAAATGATTGTACATAGAGGTACTTAGAACTCACTGTTGTACACATTATTTTGTAGAAATATATTTTACTACAATAGAACTCCCTCCGTTCTCCTTTGATCATTATATTTCAAGTGTGCAGCTAGACCAAAACTAAAAAAATATCTTCCATTAGTTATTTAATGTTGTCCTCTCTTTAATGTTATTTTTATTCAACCAAGACCTTACATACATGTGAAAGCATTAAATTAAGCCGAAGAGTCATACATTCCACGTGAGGCTAATACATCGATAAATTTTGAATATTTTATTTTTCTAAGGTATCGATCAACTATGAACTGAGGGAGTATTCTTAGAGTTTAGCAGGTAGCTTAAAAAAATATCCGGTCAAAAAAAATTCCCTATTTTGGTTCTCCATTTACGAAGGTAGAGAGTACGTGGGTGGAGGTAATACCGGCGTGCGTTTTCACCTCCACACTCCCCCATCACGCACGCACGCGACAACCGTCGGCGGTCCGTGCAACCAACCGTCCAGTCGTCCACCCCACAGGGCACCAGCTAACCCTAGCTTAGCTATCCACACTACACTCCCCCGGCCCCACCCTATTCATTCCTTCTCCTTCCTCCCCCATCCCCATCGCCCCTTCCCCCTCTCCTCCTCTCGCGCTCGCGCCTTCGCCCACGTCTCCGCTTCTCCTCCTCTCCTCTCCCAAAATCCCCCAATCCCAATGCGCTCCCATCCCTAGCTCCACCCCAATCTCACCATGGCTCTCTCCTCCCGCGCCGCCACCGCCGCCGCCTTCCACCACCTCTCCCTCCCCTCCCCTCGCCACCGCGTCTCCCTCCGCCCACCACCACCACCACCGCGCTCCCTGCGCCTCGACCGCGTCGTCGCCGACACCACCGCCGAGCTGGCCCTCGATGGCGGCGGCGGCCTCCTCGCCGCGGCCATCGAGCACATCGAGCGGGAGCCGGCGTTCGCGGGGGAAGGGGAGGGCGCCGCGGCGTCGGCGCAGCTCGCGGCGCTGTCCCCGCGGGAGCTGCAGCTGGTGCTCGTCTACTTCGCGCAGGAGGGCCGCGACGCCTACTGCGCGCTCGAGGTGTTCGACTGGCTCCGCCGCGCCAACCGCGTCGACGGGGAGACCATGGAGCTCATGGCCGCCATCGCCTGCGGCTGGATCGAACGACTCGTGGGCGGAGGCGGGGACGTTGCCGACGTCGCCGCGCTGCTCGGGGAGATGGACTGCGTCGGACTCCGGCCCGGGTTCAGCCTCGTCGAGAAGGCCGTCGCGCTCTACTGGGACCGCGGCGACAGGGGCAGCGCCGTCGACTTCGTCAGGGACGTCCTCAGGAGAGGGGGCGTCGGCGCCGGCGACGGAGGGGAGTACGGCGGTGCTAGCGACGGCGAGCGCGGAGGGCCCGTCGGATACCTCGCGTGGAGGATGATGGTAATTGGATTTCTCTCCCCTTTGAATTTTAACCTTTTTTGAAGTGATTTTTTTTACCCATTTCTATGCTTGTAATTATATCTCAATTGACAATTGAATTGTTTGTTCGGTTGATGTAGTATATTAGTAGCCTGGGTTACTGTATCTCTTGGTTCTTTATACTGTGTGCTACTGTGCTGAGAACTTAGGGGGTGTTTGGATCAGGGACTAAAATAAATTTTAGTCCATGTCACATTGAATGTTTATACACTAATTAGAAGTATTAAACATAGATTAAGGATAAAACCCATTTCATAACCCTGGACTAGTTCGCGAGACGAATCTATTGAGCCTAATTAATTCATGATTAGCCTATGTGATGCTACAGTAAACATGTGCTAATTATGGATTAGTTGGGCTTAAAATATTTGTCTCGCGAATTAGCTCTCATTTATACAATTAGTTTTATTATTAGTCTATGTTTAATAATCTTAATTAGCACCCAAACATCCGATGTGACAGGGACTAAATTTAGTCCCTGGATCCAAACACCACCTTACACTTCTCGAAATCACGAGGTTGACATAATAAATCATGTGTATCTGTGCGCTAGGCATTGGTTAGGTCGTATCCTTATTTTGATTCTGAATTGTTGACCTGCTCTGTATCACTATATGTGAAGGTAACTTGTATTTATTAGGTGGTTGGGATATCAGCTTTCCTGTCTTTAAATCAATATGCACATTAGGTGTACAGTACTTTAAACCGATCATTATAGTATATGCTTCTGGTAGATCTGATACAGTATCTCATGGCTGTTTATATTATACTACCTCCGTTTCATATTCATATTATAAGTTGTTTGACTTTTTTTCTAGTCAAACTTCTTTAAGTTTGACCAAGCTTTTAGAAAAATTAGTAGTATTTTCAACACAAAACAAACATATTATCAAACTATATTCATTTTTAGATTTAATGAAACTAGATAAATATTTTAGATATTGTGAAATTTCTCTATAAATTTGGTCAAATTTAATAAAGTTTGACTAGGAAAAAAATCAAACGACTTATAGTATGAAACGGAGGGAGTATATTGTTAGAATAAGGTATCAATTTTTCACTGTAATCATGTGTCATCCTATAAAATAATCATAACAACTACATCCCCACATTGATCACTTGTTTAGATGTACTGTAGTTTACTGAGTTTCATATAATTAATTTTGTTAGTCAGCATGTGTATCATCCTCGAAAAGCTTAACCAAGGATTTAACATTGGTGATATATATGTTGGTTTCATCACAAATGTTTGGGTGTCAAGTTTCCTGACCCAATTGTTGGTTATTCCCATTGTTGAGCTGTTGTTTAGTTTTCTTCCAAAATTCTATTTTGGTCCCATGTAATTTGGCCATGCTTTAAGGGAACTTGCTAATTTTTTGTCTAGCACCTAGCAGATTTTGGCTGGAAAAATCCTATCCACCTATCTCTATGACAAGTAGCGACCACATTGGTTTCAATTTTTTGGTAACCGAATAATTTGGAAGCTGGTTGCTAAGTAGACATAAGTGATCTTTTTTCTTAGCCCAACGTTGCTGGGGTGGTCTGGGGTGTGTTGTCATGGGAGTGAGTCCACCAATAGGTACCCATTGATCCACTAACTGAACTGAAAGTGCACTTTTTTCTTCAATGCTAGTGAAAAAAAAAGGCATTTTTAGTGTGGTAATTGGGTACCCATGGATTTGACCCACGCCCATTCCCAGGGATGTACTCCACCAACCAAAGTCACCTTTGATAATGAATCAAACAGATATCAAAGATTTGTTAGCCATCATGGATCCTTTTTTCAGAAAGAGGGTGGGGACAAATGACCAAGTTTGAACTATAATGTTCTTTGTGGTGTTACGATGTTCCATGGGACAGGCAAAAGATGAAACAACTCTTTAGGAGACTTGACCTGGGGCTCAATATTTTGCAGGTGTACAAACCAAACAAAACCTACTTAAGGTGCCTCTAAATTTTCTTTTACAAAATACAGAGTACCTGCGGAGACCAGTGTGTATCACTGCTTTAGGGCTTTCTGCTGCATCATTTCGAATATTTTTTTCGTTAAATAATGAATACTACAACATAGCAAGGTATTAAAATAGTAAACCCACGGCACTATGAAATAGTGCTCCTTATTGTTGGGATCCATCTTTTCTATAACTTACAGTAAGAAACCAAAGAGGCAAAGAGTATTAAGTGTGCTGAACGATTTTTTTTTTAGGGATGAACTTGACTTGAACATTTTGATATTAGAGCAGTATGCTATCACCACTTCACCAATCTGGTTCTCTTGTATTTTAACCTTTCTCTAGTCTTCCATAACTAAGTGGTCCTTTCGGTTTGTGTAACTTAGACTGATGGCATTCATCTTATATTATTCAAAAAAAAAATTTGATCCATGCTACTTGAATTCTTGGAGGATCATTCTATACTTAACAAGCATTCATTTATTCTTTCAGGGCAACCGTGTGATAATTTAAGTGTCAACAAGTACTTGTTTGTCAAGATGACTTAGGTTGATGGCATTACCAAAATAAAAAACAAGATGTGCCCGATGCTACTAAAATACTAAATGGACAGTTCTTTTCACAAAGTTACTAGTTGTTCTCTATTTTCTTTGGTATATATGTCTGTGTGGTAGCTTATGTACTTAATATATCCTGCGCTTGCTTGTAAACACTATCCCATGCTATCTCACATATAGCCCTCGGTGCCAATTTGTTTAATGTTTCATTTTACTTTTCTTCTGATAGATGGATGGGGATTACCGGGATGCTGTTAAATTGATCATTGAATTAAAGGAGAGTGGCTTGCAACCTGAAGTGTATAGTTATCTTATTGGGTTGACTGCCTTGGTTAAAGAACAAAAGGAATTCTCAAAGGCATTACGGAAATTGAATTCATCGGTGAAAGAAGGCTCGCTTTCCAAACTGGACTCTGAGACTATGCATAGTATTGAAAATTACCAATCTGAATTATTAAGTGATGGTGTTCTTTTATCAAAATGGGCAATTGAGGAAGGCAGCAGTGATGTCCTAGGACTTGTGCACGAGAGGCTCCTTTCATTGTACACTTGCGCTGGTTGTGGCTTAGAAGCTGAGCACCAACTTTGGGAAATGAAGCTTCTTGGTAGGGAACCTGACACACAGCTCTATGATGTTGTTTTGGCCATTTGCGCTTCTCAGGGAGAAGCTGCTGCCGTCCGTCGATTGCTCGCTGGAGTCGAGTCAACCAGTGCTGGAAGAAGGAAGAAGTCTCTGTCATGGCTACTACGAGGCTATGTCAAAGGCGGCTTCTATCTGGATGCCTCGGAAACACTCATAAATATGCTTGACATGGGCTTGTTTCCAGAGTACCTAGACAGAGCAGCTGTGCTGACCGCCCTGCGGAGAAACATACAGGAATCTGGCAGCCTGGAGTCCTACATGAAACTCTGCAAGCGACTCTCCGAAACGGATCTGATTGGACCGTGCGTCATATATCTATATGTGCGCAAGTTCAAACTATGGATGATGCACATGCTATGAGCCTATCTGGCTCTGAAGTTACTTATGCTCATGTGAACATCGAGCATGCGCAGGCACACACTGCTGGAGCTTCAAATGCTTTTGAGGGCTCCGGTGAAGGAGACGCTAGAAGACTCCGACTGGGAGGGTGAAGCAGCTGGTACATATTTACGGTTCCTTGTATATTTTTGGCTGAAAAGGAGCTCGATACGAGTTGTTCATCCTCGTCGGAGCTATTTGTTGGACGAGACTACGAGAGTACATACAGAATTTGTAAATTTTCAGTGCTGCCATCACCGGTTGGTGGTGAAACGAGGACAATAGTTGGTGTAGGGTATCGTACACGAGACCGTCGATCAATGTACACTTTGCCTTTCGGACTTTCTAATTGTATAGTCCTGGTATATATGGGAAAAGAGAAAGGAGCAACCTGTAAAGTTTGTAACATATACGTCAGGAGTGGCAGTGGCGACCGAGCAAAGATATGCACTACCGGTGAGGTACGATAGGAAGAGGGCATCTGCATCGCGAATTCACCATTCCTAGTTTAGTTTATAAGTTACGTAGGGGTTTTTATCTTTAAAATAAATGAAGCATACTGCTTACAGAAGCTGAACTTGGGAGGGTGAAGCTGTACACACACCTTCCACCAGGTGAGCTATGCTCACTTCTTAAATTCTTATTGAGCCATCCAGCAGTACAATATCTGTAGTGGATCTTTTTACATCTAAATACCTGCAGCCCCAAAATTCCAGATGTAAGCATGCAATGTTCGAATTTCTATTTCTAAGCAGCATGAACGTTAGACCATGTCAAATCTGATTGAGCTGATGCCCAACGAAATAAATGGGTTGTCTATTTAACTACATGTCCATGTAATTAATGGGCCTTTTGGCCTTTTGCTATAATTAATGGGCTGTCAACCTCTCATCATATTTTGTTTGCTTGCTATAAACATATTACACTAAGAAGCAAATATGGTACAATAATTTGCAAAAGCAAAGTAACACCATTTAAGTCATGCGTGTTTAAACATGCAAGCTCTGAACAGAGACTACCAAAAGTATGTCGTAGAAACTAGAAAGATCAGTTTATTTTCCATTATTAAAAAACCTAGGACCATTATTAATTTGTCATCACAATATATAGGAGCCTTCATAACATAGATCCTATAAATACCGGGTGAAAATGAACATTTGGCCATCTTTAAAACTAGGTTTCACTCAAAATGTGATTCGATAAAATACCAATCTCGAGTCCGCACTAGTCGCCACATTGCCATTTTTGCTTTTCAGTGATTTCCAAAATGTTTTTTTTGCTCTTTCACGTGGTGATCAGACGAAAATGCTATTGTGGTCAAACAAAATATCTTTGGCTCTTCTTGTTTGACGAGACGAGCGCTACCGGTAGCAGCGGTGACCGACGGAGGACGGGGGTGTTCGGCTCGGAGCTTCTTTTCCGCGCGGCACTCACCTCCTCCTCCACCTCTACTCTCATCGCCACCCACGATCGCCACCGCCCTAATCTCCCACCCCCTCCGCCTTCGCCTCCGCTCCATCCAAGCCGTCCCCGTCGGCCGCCTCACCGTCTCCCTCGTCGACGTCGTCCATCGTGCGGCACTCACCCTTGGCCCCCACGCAGAGCGCTCGCCTCTGCTCTCGCCGTTGTCACCGCCCCGATCTCCCACCTCCTCCGCCTTCACCTCCTTCGCTCCGTCCAAGCCATCCCATTGGCCGCCTCGTCTTCTCCCTCATCAACGTCCTCCACCGCGCGGCACTCGCCCTCGGCCCCCACGTAGCGCGCTCGCCTCCGCGGTCGACATGCTCCTTTTCGTCCTCGTCGAACGTAGCCTACTCGACAACGACGCTCAGGTGAGCTGGATCTCGATCCCCTTTCACTGGGCAAGAAGGGGCATTTTGGTCTCATCACCACGCGCCCAAGCAAAAATCATTTCGAAAATCACTAAAACAGCGAAAATGGCAATGTGACGAGTAGCGCGAGCTCGAGATTGGTGTTTTATCGAATCACGTTTTAAGGATGGCATAATAGCGAAACCTATTTTTAAAGATGACCAAATATCCATTTTCTCAAATACCGGTGACGGCGTGATGGAGACGCACTATTGGTGCCACCGCCAACGGTGACGGCATTTGTAATGGTCAGGTGGGACTAATCGAACTACCTGTTGTTTTTCTTCTCCTTGTAAAGCTAATGTGCCACTGCTATACGCAAAACAAATCAAGATTGTTAGCATATATTCTGAATTTCACGATAGTAGCAAATGGATTAGATTTGGAACTCACCGGTCACCGCCTATGCAGATCTAGTTTCCAACATAAAAAATAAAATCTGAACTCAAGCAAAATTGTTTGTTGGATTAGTAAGGAGAGGAGCAATGGAGGTTGAAGAAAATTCGAGGCTAACAAGCAGGACGGCGGTCGGCAGATTTGACCTATTTTGCTTGCCTCTTGTAATGGTTCATCCATTTATTATCCATGATCACTAGGTAGGTAGTTGGACTAACAGTACGTCAATTCACCGGCCCATTAGTTTGTTGGACTAGCAGTTGGATGGAAACACTAGCGCACACGTGAGCATCATGTTTATAGATTGAAATTCTGAATTTGGGTGCTCACATCTGGAATTTTGGGGCTGCATGTGATCTGATGAAAAAAAAAAACTCGGAGGCATCCTTGGACGGGTAGGAATTTCATGGTTATTTCTAGGAATTTTACATCAAGGAGCTCATTTTTCAAAGAAATCAAGGAAAAAAAGTCATGTGTACCGAAGGAAGCCTACGTTTGAATTTAAATTGGTCCAACTACACTGATGGGATTGAGAGGTCAAAGGCCCCCAATGGTTCAGCTGGTTGCGGCTATAGCTGCCCCGTAGCTAAAGTAACCAACAATAGAGCTTGTGCAGCTGCAGTCAACTAAGTCAGAAGGTGGGAACTCACTCCAATCGTTTTCCGCGTGCATGTTTTTCAAACTACTAAACAGTGTATTTTTTTAAAAAAAATTTATATACGAAAGTTGCTTAAAAAGTCATATTGATCCATTTTTAAAAAATGTTATCTAATACTTAATTAATAATACGCTAATGGATTGCTTCGTTTTCCGTGCGTTGGGATTTGCTCCCAACCACATGCAAGGAACACAATCTAAGTAGTGACCAACTAGTGGTGGATAGTGGCAAGTTTGGAGGAAATAAATCTCGACATCCTTATATTTTTACACATAGGGAAGAGAAAGGAGAATTAAGATGTCTCTTTGTGAGGAGATGACTTGGTTATAGTTTTGTTCACTACTCTAATAGTATCATTCACATTCCGTTCTATGTTGAACATACACTTAAAATTTTAAAATATAATCTAATAAAATCTTTAATTGATGATTTTTAGTCAAGGTTACTGGTTAAACTCTTCACTATTTTTTTCAAATAAAATAATGTTCCAAACATGATAAAACTAAGAGTAAATTTCATAAAACCCAGGTATTATAGTCTAAGTTGCACAAACCCACATACGTTTTGACACGTAACACATAATCTCAAGTATTGTGTTTCTATAGTTTCATAAAACCACACCATTAACTAATTTGAGTTGCTACTATAGCTAAATTAAGAAATGCTTAACATATGTAACTATAAGACTTTTATACGATGGATCAGAAAATTCATAAATTTCATATTTGACTTTACAACTCATAAACGTGGTGGGGGTCAAAGATCAATTGGTCAATGGGTGTGGTTTTATGAAACACTATAATCGTAATACTTAGTGTTATTAGGGTTATGTGTCATGTGCTAAAACCTTATGTTTTATGTAACTATGACCATAATACCCATGGTTACATGAAATTTACTCTAAAATCAATCATGATTTGAATAAGGGTGAGGTTCTACAAAGCACTTAAACCATAAAACATGTGGTTATGTACCACAAGACATAATATATATGGTTTTTATAAGTCATAATACATATGTTTTTGAGAGATCAGTAGTAACCGATTTCATATTTGAGAGATGAATGAACTGATACCACAGTTGAGAGGCCAAATATGGACTATTTCTATTATAGCTGAAACTATATTCCAAATTTTTTTGGGTTTTGCAATTTGGTGAAACAATATGAAATATAAGCATAATCTACAAATACCATAATATTTATGTACATGCATTCCGATATTTAATTTGAGTTTCGTAGAACCCACTAGGATAGTGTTCTTGCACCATGTTAATAGGTCTTCTCCTAACAACTTTTAAATGTGGCACTACAAACATTTAAAACCTACCTATTAGTGAAATATAACATAATTTGACCAAACATAATAGTGAAACATTTAAACCTATAAAAACATCCTTTTAGTGGAATATAACATAATTTGACCAAACATAATGGTGTTTAAGACTAAATGAAACTAAAAAATTATAAGACAATTATAATTTAATACACCTTTGAGGCTTTGACCAAATGTATCTAGGTTCCAATACTCTAGCGAACAACTTAGAATTATGTTATATATATTCCAATCAATTTACTCATTTGCTATAATTTACCACTATTTGCCAATAAAAGTTGCCACATTTGTCTAAGATTAAGTGTTCAAAATTATTGTCACATCTTAGGTCCTTAGCAAGCCTAAGATAATCTTATCATATTTTTCTGATTTTGTGTGGCATGATTTATATAGATAGACCCTTTATTAAAAAAAAATCTTGCCACAATTTTGGTTGTAACCAAACAACTACATAAGCTAATCAAACTTGCCTAATATTTAGACGTGGCAACTATGACCGTCAATAAAATAACCCATTAACTCGAGTCTCTACATAATAAATATAGGTCCTGTTTAGGGGAGTTTAAGATTTTGAGAAGCAGCTGGTGAGAAACTAACTGGTGAGAATCACTCAGCTTTTAGTTTCTAGTTTATTTTCTGAATTATACAACTATAACTTTTCAGAATCAGTGTAAAAATTTGGACTATTTGAAAAAGTTTATGGGAGCTGAAGATTTAGAAGAAAGTATTCCAAACAGACCCATATACTACAAAACTTTGGGTGTTTTAGGAGTACAAAATATACCTTTTCTCGTCTCTTTTGAATTTCAAAAGGAGGCCCCTCCACCACTGGACCGTCCGATCTCCCCAGCAAAGGCGACCACCGGATAGGATCCTCCTCGAACGTCCGATCGATTGCGGCCGCTGGGATGAAGCCACGCGTCCCCCCACGTCTCCCTCCCAAAAGCCCACCTCCAAAACCCCGGAGCCCGCCCGCGTCGTAAACCCTAGCCGCCTCCGCCGCCTCCTCCTCCTCAAATCCCCCACCTCCTCGCTTCCCCCCCTCCTCCGCCCGCCGGAGCAGACTTCCTTCCATCCATTCGGTTTTGGAATCAGGCGAGCGCGTGAGGATTCCCCCCTCCTCCTCCTCTCGCCGCCGCCGACATCGCCGTGCTCTGACCGGAGGTTACTCCTCGTTTCTTCGTCCGAACGGAGCCGGAGCCGGAGATCCAGATCTGCACGGGAAGGTATCTCCCGCTGGTACGGTCTACTTCTCTCTTGGACGGATTGAATCCGCCGTGCGTGCAAGGACTTTTTTTTTCTTCTTCCCTCCAGGAGGGGGGGGGGGGGGGGGGGGGGGAGTTTGCCCTAATCCGTTTTCTCTTCACTTGCGCGCGCTGTGAGCTACCGAAATCGAATCTTCTGCTTTCGGCAGAGCGGAGAACACTGCTTGTGCAGTTCGCCTGGGATTCCCTTCGTATATCGGGGGGGATTATATCTCGCTGGTTGAAGAAGGGAAGGGTGGGGTTTAACCTTGTTTTTGCTAGTAACCATTCCTGTTGGTAGGTTACTATCATGTTAAAGAGTGTAGGTATATTTCGCGGTTTTAGATGTTAAGATTTAGGTCAACATGTGCTGCGGAAGTGTATATTGATTTACTTTGACCTAGTTTTTTTTCTCTTCATTGTTGCAAGAAAGGTAATACAGATCTTTCTGCAATATTCCACCCACTAAGTTTGTGTAGATGAGCGCCTGCTATTTGATTGGTCCTATCTTACCCCCTTCGTTTTTCTGATAACCTTGCACTGAATATACTGATCCATCTCTTATTGTTGGTCTTCAGTGCACGAGATATCATTGTATGCTGCGCAGGTCTACCGGCGCTTGCGCTAGCTGTTTAGGTTATTTTGCGCTTTTTATTCTGTGAGTTGCTTCTGGGTGGTGCTGTTCAGTCTAAACATAATACCTGTGGAGTTGTCCAAGGTCTGGTTATTGTGGCTGTTCACATGCTTATGTTGTGCCTTGTTGTGTGGACCATTTTTTTTCTTATACTGCACCATGTATGTTTGCTTTTCTTGTGGTTGATTGATAACAAACTGATTTGACCTGTTCAAGATCCTGATACTAATAGCGTATATTCAACCAGTTTTACTTTGGTTGAGTAACTTCTTCATTGTATGTCAGGGTGTTGCCCTTTGATTTGGTTATTTGTATTTTATCTAATGTGTTCTGCTGACTTAGTGTAAGCGTGCAGCTGCCTGATGAATATCTAATTGCCCACAGCATAGTTAGTTTACTTGAGCTTTGCATTGTTAATTGTACTTAGCTTGGGTCCCTCGTTGAAATAAATGAAACTCATGGCCAAATGAGGTGCTTATCCAACTGTTTAACTGAGGAATCCAACTTGATTTTCTTGAATCCAACAAGTTATCCAACTGTTTATACAATGATATCCAACTTGATTTTCTTATGGGAAACAATCAATCTTTAAGTAAGGGTAAATTAAATTTGAAGAATCGAGCTTTACTGTGTTGCTAATGTGGATAACATAAATGTTACATGGTGAAAGTGCTACATCTTATAACCATAATTTGTCAATAGCTGACAAAATTAGTAAGTATCTGTTGATGGAAAAGGATTTTATTCTGAAGGATCCTAAGCTAGGTCAAACTGGCCCAACGGCCTTTAGTCGTTAGGATTGTTAATTGATGTGCCTTTTCAATTAGTTTGTGTAATTTTTTTTGTTTAACATAACTAACAGGTAAAAATCTGTTTCTTTGATGTCTGCTAGGACAGTTGGTACAGCCATGAATATCACTCAGATTCTGCTAGCAGCTCAATCTGCAGATGGTAACCTTCGGACAGTAGCAGAAGGGAACCTCAAGCAGTTCCAGGAGCAGAATCTTCCCAACTTCCTTCTCTCCTTGTCAGTGGAACTTTCGGATAATGAAAAACCACCAGAGTCTAGACGACTTGCTGGTATTGTCCTGAAGAACTCCTTGGATGCAAAGGATTCTGCAAAAAAGGAACTACTGATTCAGCAATGGGTCAGCCTGGATCCATCAATCAAACAGAAGATAAAGGAGTCCTTGCTGATAACGCTAGGATCTTCGGTGCATGATGCCAGGCATACCTCATCACAAGTCATTGCCAAGGTTGCATCCATTGAGATCCCCCGGCGTGAATGGCAAGAACTCATTACCAAATTATTGGGCAACATGACACAACAGGGTGCACCTGCTCCACTAAAGCAAGCAACTCTAGAGGCCTTAGGGTATGTCTGTGAGGAGATTTCTCCTGAACACTTGGAGCAGGATCAGGTGAATGCTGTTCTAACTGCTGTTGTCCAGGGAATGAACCAGACAGAGCTAAGCCCTGAAGTCCGTCTTGCAGCTGTTAAAGCTCTATATAATGCTCTTGATTTTGCTGAGAGCAACTTTGCAAATGAAATGGAAAGGAGTTATATAATGAAGGTAATTTGTGATACTGCTGTATCGAAGGAAGTGGAGATCAGGCAGGCAGCCTTTGAATGCCTTGTTGCAATTGCTTCCACATATTATGTACACTTGGATCCTTATATGCAAACCATCTTCAACCTGACATCTAATGCTGTCAAAGGAGATGAGGAAGCAGTTGCACTTCAAGCTATTGAGTTCTGGAGCACAATTTGTGATGAAGAGATTGAACTCCAAGAAGAATATGAGGGATCTGATGATGCTAACTCTACTGTAAATTATCGCTTCATTGAGAAGGCCCTCCCTTCACTTGTTCCGATGCTGCTAGAAACTCTGTTAAAGCAAGAGGAAGATCAAGATCAGGATGATAATGTATGGAACATTTCCATGAGTGGTGGGACATGCCTTGGGCTCATTGCTAGAACTGTTGGTGATGCAATTGTGCCTCTTGTGATGCCTTTTGTCGAGGGTAACATCACAAAACCAGATTGGCATTGTCGTGAGGCAGCTACTTTTGCATTTGGTTCTATCCTTGAAGGTCCATCTGTGGAGAAACTTGCTCCCCTGGTACAGGCTGGGCTTGATTTCCTGCTGAATACAACAAAAGACCCGAACAGTCAGGTAAGGGACACCACTGCATGGACTCTTGGGAGGGTATTTGAGCTCCTGCATTCTCCAGCCAGTGCAAATCCAATTATAACAAGTGCAAACCTTACTCGTATCATGGCTGTCTTGCTGGAAAGCAGTAAGGATGTTCCAAATGTGGCTGAGAAAGTCTGTGGAGCCATATATTTTCTTGCCCAAGGTTATGAAGATGCAGAGTCTATCTCATCTGTGCTTACACCTTTTCTTCCTAATCTCATTGCTGCTCTCCTATCTGCTGCGGATCGTGCTGATACCACCCACTTCAGGCTTCGTGCATCAGCTTATGAAGCATTGAATGAGATTGTGAGAGTCAGCAACATATCTGAAACGTCAGGCATTATAGGTCAGTTACTTCAGGAGATCATGAGGAGATTGAATCTGACGTTTGATCTCCATATACTTTCATCTGGTGACAAGGAAAAGCAAAGTGATCTTCAGGCATTACTTTGTGGTGTACTGCAGGTCATCATTCAGAAATTGAGCAGCTCGGATGCTAAGTCCATAATTGCCCAGACTGCTGATCAGTTGATGTTTCTGTTTCTGCGTGTCTTTGCTTGCCACAGCTCTACTGTACACGAAGAAGCGATGCTTGCCATCGGTGCTCTTGCATATGCCACTGGTGCAGATTTTGTGAAATACATGCCTGAGTTTTTCAAGTATCTGGAAGCTGGCTTGCAGAATTATGAAGAGTACCAAGTCTGTTCCATCTCTGTTGGAGTGGTGGGTGATATTTGCCGTGCCTTGGAAGATAAAATTTTGCCTTTCTGTGATGGGATTATGACTGTTCTTCTCAAGGACCTGTCAAACTCGATGCTTAATCGTTCTGTGAAGCCTCCGATTTTCTCATGCTTTGGAGACATTGCTCTTGCTATTGGTGATAATTTTGAGAAATACCTTCCTTATGCTATGCCAATGCTTCAAGGAGCTGCCGAACTTCTTGCTGTTTTGGACCATACAGATGAGGATATGGTTGATTATGGTAACCAGCTCAGACGGGGAATCTTTGAAGCTTACTCTGGCATACTCCAGGGTATAAAGGGTGCAAAAGCTCAGTTGATGATACCCTATGCAAGCCATCTACTCCAGTTCACTGAAGCTGTCTACAAGGACCGCAGCAGGTTCATGTCATGCACATTGCAATTTATGTTATATTGGTAAGTTTTTACCTGCTTAGTGCTTACATTACATTTGTGTGTATACTTTCAGGGATGAGAGCGTGACAAAGGCTGCAGTTGCTGTCCTGGGGGATCTTGCGGACACACTCGGCTCAAGCTCAAAGGATCTGTTCAAAAGCAACCTCTTCCATGTTGAGTTCCTAAGGGAGTGCCACGATTTGGATGATGAAGTTAGGGACACTGCGTCATGGGCCCAGGGAATGATAAACCAAGCACTGGTTTCTTAAGAGGGGATTATTTTGTTTTGTCAGTTATTGGGGAGGTTTCTTTTGTGGCTGTGCCAAGACCATTTGCCACAGATGAACGAAAAGATACCAACATATATGTAGCGTCAGTCGTAGGATCTCTGTCGTAGGCTTCTTCTGTGCTTCTGTTGTCAGTCTGTCAAGTCAGTTTATGCGTCGCATTTGGCGTGGGTGAATTCTGGCATTGAATGTCTTGAACAGCTAAACCTGTTAATGCTAATGTATTCTACCTGTGGTGTTTATCCATTCGATGCTGCTGATGTTACTGCCTGCCTAATATTCCTATCATGTTCAGGTGATACTAAAGTTGTCAGCCTGTCATGTATTTGGAAATGCAATGTTCTTGTCAATTGTCATCCTTGTTGGCAAGTCATTTCAAACTTGTCAAGATGTTGGTTTCAGTTATGTCGACGTTGTGATGCTACCACAACTTTACTTTTATTGATAAGTACTTCCACCATTACATATTATAAGTCGCTTGATTTTTTTCTATTTAAACTTTATTTAAACTTTTTTAAGTTTGATCAAGTTTACAGGAAAATATATTAGTATTTTAAATACAAACCAAACATATTATCAAAATATATTCAATATTAGATTAAATGAAACTAAGTTGATATTTTAGATGTTAGTTAATTTTTTTAATTTAATAAAATTTGATTAGGAAAAATATCAAACGACTTATAATATGAAATGGAGATAGTCCTGAACTTATACTTTGGTTTCAGAAACTATGTGCAGGATGAATGTTGTGCAGAAGCTGTACAACTTGTACAACTCAACTCAGGTAGTAGATTGGTTTGTGAAACTGTGGTGAAACTACACAAGGTTTTACATTTCAATCTCGTTAAACACCTCACAAGAATTGCATGCACACTACATATGAAATTCTCTCTTGTTCATGTTATATTTACAGATGGATGCAAAGTAGTACAGTAGGTTCATTTCAGGAGCAAAGTAACCAGTATAGAGGCATCTTTGGTCAGGCTCCCTCGGTGGAGATGATCTCGAGCTCGGCCCACCAGAGCGGCGAAACCTTGGGGGTGGCGGCGTCGGGCGGCATGGCGGTGATCTCCCTGAGCCGCCTTGCGACGTCGGCCATGGACGGCCGCCGCCTCGGGTCGCGGTCGGCGCAGGACCGGATGACGGCGTCCAGCCGGTCGACGGTCTCGCCGTGGAAGCCGCCCCGCAGCGCCGGGTCCATGACGTCCCTCAGCCGGCGCTCCCCGCGGAGGAACCCCGCCGCCCACCCCTGCACCAGCCCGCCCTCCGACGCCGTGAACCGCCCCGCCATCATCTCCAGCAGCAGCATCCCGTACCCGTACACCACGCTCTCCCTGTCTGCCATCGCCGGCGCCGACAGCACGCTACCCATCTCCTCGCCGCCGACGTCGCAGAAGACCACGTCGGAGATCTTGGCGGCGAAGTCGTCGGTGAGGTAGACGGTGGAGGCGTCCAGCGTCCGGACGATCTCCGGCGGGGTGAGCTGGTGCATGTGCTCCAGGCAGTAGGCGACGCCGACCGCCACGCGCAGCCGCGTCGGCCAGTCCAGGTGGCCGTCGTCCCTCGCTGCATTCTCATCGTGCCGCCGGCAAATGTCAGCTGCCATTTTTCGTACTGGCCACAGGTCGGAGTGTCAAAGTAGGTAGAAATCCAAAGAAAATTACCGTGGAGATGCTCGAATAGTGTGCCGTTTGGGGCGTACTCGAACACCATCATCCTCGTGAACGGCTGCTCCTCCTCGCAGTAGCCAAGCAGGTTCACAAAGTTCTTGTGGTTCACCCTCGACAGGCTCGTTATCTGGAACAAACCCCCCCAACACAAATGACAGAATGTTAGGCACCTTATTTCGTAAACTTTTTCAAAGGAATCAGTGAATCAGTTTAACTTCATAGGGACCTGGGGGATAGAAAAATCAAGTATTGCATTGTTGGTACTCAAAATTAAAATAATATCAGTGGAACATATCTTACACACACTAAAGATTCTAAATATGATTTGTACATGTATTCTAATATACAAGTATTTACTCTGGTTTTTAATACATAACGTCATTGACCAATGACCATTGGTCTAATTGAGCCTTCCCTTCCGCGCTGACCGCCGCCGAGCACGAGCTCAAGGTCCGCCTCTCCTGCCGCCTCCAGGAGCTCTATCTTCTCTATGAAATCGAGCTCGCCGGTGGAGCTCGAGCTGCTTGGGGATGTAGAGTTCAGCGGAGGCGACGGGGCTTGGGGATGAGGAACTCAAGCTCGACGAGGCGCCGGCGGATGCGGAGCTTGAGCTCGACCTCGTCCTCGACCAAGGGGTGGCAGCGCTCCACAGGGATGACTCCTCGCCGCGCGTGTGGCTCCGGCGAGGTCCGCCTCTTCCGCGCGGGGCAGCAAGCTCGTGATTCCTTAGGGAGGCGGCGGCGACCTGTCAGAATGGTTTCTTCCTCCTCCCACACTCTTTCGACTCCCTCCCTCACCGAGCTTGAGGCGGCCATGGAGATCTCGCTGTTCTTGAGAGAAGAGGAAGGTTGGCTGCGCCCACGACGAGGTCGGCGGTGAGATTGATGCGGAGCCCACCACCTTGGCCATGCTCGGGAGAAGAGGGGGGTTGGCGGCGAGCTCGACCGGAGCCCGCCTCCTTGGCCGAGGTCGGAGAAGAGGGGGCTGGCTGCGAGCTCGGAAAAGAGAGGTCGCCGGCAAGCTCCGGCGAGGGTTGATATATGCGGATCGACACCACTACATCTGGATCTTGGGGAGCTCGCCAACGGCCTCCTATCAAAGCGTTGCCACCACCCTAGACCCGACGCCCTCCACCTCCCGTCCCCTTGCTGAGGTCGAAGAAGACGGGTGCCGACAGCGCGGCCTCGGGACCACGGCAAGCTCGATGGAGGAGCCGACGCCGCTGGGCCTCCACCACCACGAGTTTGTCGTCACTCGCACTGTGTCTGCCGTGAGCTCGCTTGGTGCCGCCCGCGCTGTCTTCGCCTCCAACTCGAGCTCGTTGGGCGGTGTTACCGCCGGCGGCGATGGAAGGGCGTGGAGCTCCGAGCGGGGAGGAGGGGGCGCTCCAGAGATGGGAGCTCACCGGCCACTTTGGCTGCTCCCGGAACGGAGGGTAGAGTGAGGTAGAAGGGAAGGAAGAAGAGAGAAAACTATTCTAAACTCCTTATCATTACTTAAATAATTATAAAAAATTTGTAGAGTGACATATCAGTTTAAAATTTTTTATAACTGTCATCGAGAGTTTAAAATCCACTCTCGAAAAAAAGGGTGGAATGAAACTGACTAGTGAGATCCTCCTCTATGCTGATGTGGCATTTGACGTGGCGTCTATCTCTACCAAAACCAGCCTATAATAACTAAAACGTGTAAAATGTCTGATTTTAATAGTTTGAGTGTGTTAGGGTATGTTATAGGCAACGCAAAGAGTTGAGAGAGTAAAATGGACTTATCCCTAAAATAAATAATAATTATGTAATAGTGATTAGTATTTACAAAGGGAGGTAGTAGTAATTAATAGTAGTACCTTCTTTCTGAAGTGTGCCTCGCATTTCTTGGACCAGTCCTTGGGCGAGGTCTTGGTGGTGGAGACGACGGCGATCTCGACGCCGCTGGAGAGCGTCCCCTTGTACATGGTGTACTCCGGCAGCGAGCCGATGACGTTGCTGAAGTCCTCGCAGGCGGCCTCCAGCTCCGCCCTCCTCAGCGCCGGCACCCCCGTCACGAACGCCCTCTGCAACTGCCCGCTCAACCCCGTGGCCCATGGCCGCACGCTCACCACCTTGCTCGACCGGTAGCACGCCACGAACGCGGCCGCCGACGCCGCCAGGAGCACCGACGCCCCCGCCGCCGCCACCAACACGTAGTTCGTCTTCTTGCCGCCGCCTCCGCCGCCGTGCCTCGTTGCGTTCCCGTCCACGCCCGCCGTCACCTCCGGCCGGCTAGTTTCGCCGCCCGTCGACGCCGGCGGCAACGCGATGCTGCGGGGGCGGTGCTCCTCGCCGCGCCGCGGCGGGATCGCGGACGACGCCGGCGAAGGCGCAGGGGAAGGCGCAGGAGAGGGCGAGCTCGACGGGCCCTGGATCGGCGGCATGTCTAGCCAGGGCGGCCAGTCCCGGAGCGGCGGCGGCAGCAGCATCGGCAGTCCAAACGGGTTCGACGGCGTCGACGACGACGGCGACGGCCATCCGGCCTTGCTGCCGGCGTGCCTGCTCCGCTGCTGCTGCGAAGAAGATGACTTCTTGGCATGGATCAACCTGCGAATGATTGAAGCAGACGGAGGTGATGAGCAATTGGACAAGAGCATGCGTGCAGCCGGATGGGGTCGAATGGTTGGTTGTTCAGCTGTCCATCTCTGACAGCCGTGACAACATTCTCAGCACAAAATTTTTTCCTACCGTTCTACTATATCTACTTCAATTTCTATCTAAGCGCTACGATCGATGGAAACAACGTATTTGTGATGAACATTCACGGATAATTCAGGCAAATTTGGCCTATATTTGTTCAAGTGTAGTGGAAACTTATGATGGAAGAGAAGAATAAATTAAGCCAAGCTGCAAACTAATTATAACACTGTGAATTATTATTTCCTTTTAATAGATTATACTTAACGGAAACTCTATTATTGCGGTCTTTCGAAAATAAACATTATTAGTACTGCTGCCTATAAGAATCTCTGAATTTGTCAAAATTTAGACTGAAATTCAGGGCATGTATGAACATGAAAGTGAGCCAAGAAAACATCAGTCATTCTCACCGAGCTGCAGGGCGCACGCCTTCATTCCAATTCGCCGTCCCATCAAACACCACATCAAAACAATGATTTCAAAACATATATACATCATCTAAACAGAAACCAGAACATTCTTGCAGAATCTGATCATCCGCACAAACAAAACAAAATAAAACACACACCTCGCCGAGCACCATGGCCGCCACCGCCGCTGATGCCAAGCTGAAGCTGCAAGCAGAGCAGCAGCAGCACAGCCACCACCACCCTGCTCATCCTCTCCAGAAGAACAGGACAGTCTACAACCAAACGAGAAGAGAAGAGAAAAGAAAAGAAAAGAAAGGAGAAGCTAACAGCAATGGCGATATCGATGGAGTTCTTGCAGAGGAGGCAGGGAAAGCAAGCGAGATAAGCTTAAGCTAATCTAGGCAGCGAGCAGCAGAGGCGACGATGATTTGGGCGTGACCACTGCAGCGAGGTAGCGAGAGCCACGCCGCCCACGGCACGCGGCGACAATAAATTCTTCTGCTTGGCTCGATTTGGATTTTTTTTGGACCTAACTAGTGCTACTATTACATACATGTACATGTATGCCCATTTCATCCAGTGGTTGGGGTTCTTGTGATAGGTGGGAGGTCACAAGAGGATTGTGGTAGAATTGTTACGGATTATTATGCAGAAGAAGGGTTAATCAGTGTCCTAATCCTAGAGGGGGGCTTTTAATTTGTAGCAATTAATTGTCTAGTAAGAGAAAAAAGAGAGGCCTATAATTAAAGAGGCTTATCAAGAGAGATGATGAGGTAGGATCAGGTTGCTATAGTATAGCAAGGAGGTGTTAGTTATTCCTGCTGAATTAGGAGATTTGTTTGTGAAGTTTGTACATTGCCTAACACTACAATATTGGTATGTGTTCTTCGAGGAGTTTAGCTTTGGCAAAATTTGGTATAACCGTAATATTTTGACCATCATTAATATATATAAACCATGTAAATAAGTGAATTTCATACAACTAATTGTTGTTAAAAACCTTCGAGCATTGACCATTGAGCTGACGATTCTGAACACTTTGCGTGATATTACCCTTGGAAATACTATGTGCTAATATCGCTCAAGACTAAAGCTATTTTTAAAAAATAAAAATAGTGAATTACTTCCGTTCTTTTTGTTGGAAAAGCTCTCGTTTTTTTTTTGGGTAAGAAGTGTTTGCTACCCACAAAAATTTCAGATGCCTGAAATAAGAAAAATAAAATTGGATGGCAAAAATAAGTTGTGAAGACAGATCTACAATAAAATCTTTATTTATCCAATCTAAATGTTTAAGAGATGTTGAACTTTACAGTTGGGGAAGTTTGATTAGAGATTTCACCGAATGAAACTTTTAGTCTTTATGCAAGTCAAATGGTCAACACTGGTGACAAAGGATGCGGTCTGGTTAAGTGGGCCATTGTTCACCTCACCCAATAAATGTTCAGTTTCTACATAGTTGGTGTTGCGGCTGTTGCCCATTGGACAGACAAACCGTTGAACTATCTACCAACCAAAATAACTGAGAATTGGTCCATGTGATTAACTGACAAAACTCACTTGCATCTATAACAACTAACTAGTCAAATTCCAAACTCTTTTTTGTTTTCTATTTGAAGCCCAAAATCAATTTTGAATTTTGAAAACGTCGTCCACACTGCTTCATGTGTCTCAATAGTCCAGATAAAAAAAATTTACATAAAATTCTGGCTATCTACTGGTACTAGCTAGCTCTGCCGTTGAGGTAGTTGAAGAGGATGAGCTGCCAAAGACAAAGGGGATGCTAGCTACCGCTCCATCTGTTCGTTATATTTTTTATATACGATATTCAATTATATATTTTGACCGTTAATTTATTTCATATAAAATTTACAATGAATATAAAATTAGCATCATACGAAAGTACTTCAAAATAAGAATATAGTAATATAATATGTATAATACATATTATAGATATAATTAATATGTTTCTTTAACTAGTTAAAGGTTACCGAGTTTAATTTTTTTAATTAAGAACGCTCTATAATTTAAGAAAAGAAGGAGTACCATGCATCAAGTTGGTCAGGTCAGGCAGGATTAAGCAGAAAGCGTGGTAGATGGTGCATCAAGAGGGGAAACTGATGTGGGGTCTCATGCAGATTTGACACCAAAGCAAAGCATTCTGAGATTTTCCTAACACACCCTGTTGATTGCATCGTTTATGATATCTTAATAACCAAGCCGAATAAATTATGACATGTCCCATGAACAGAGGAAGACAAATAGACAATACCGATGGGATTAGACAATCCAGAGGAAGACAAAGAATTTGTCAGAAGTTGTACGTGGAAGTGTACTGCAAGCTGGAAACTTCTACGTGAACTAATTGAATGCGAAGGAACTGTGTAGTGAACTGTAATAAGATGATTCGGCTCCTTTCGGTGCGCAGCCTCAGCCATTCTTTATTTTTATCAATTACATAGGAGACACCATGCCTGAAGCTAGAACTGAAATGGAGAAATATGTCGCTAGTTCGTTTCATTCTAATAAACTGGTAATATAGGTATCTGAGTTTAAACTGAGTAGGTATCTATATAATAAAATTAAATTAGATAAACTATAACTAATTTTTAACTAGATTTTTGGGCACTCCCCTCTTATAACGTAGTTCCACCCTGACAGACACACGTATAAAGTCGTAGATTATTTCAATTACATACAAGACATACACATATAAACTCTTTCTCTTAATCGGTCACCTCTTAATTATAATGTAGATTAATTAGTTTCGTCCTCAAAGACACACTCATACAGAGTCGTCGATTATTTCATCTTGCACAGAAGACATATACGTGCACAGACTCGGTCGATATCTCTCTCGATCTACCGTGGAGGAGGGACCGGACGGAGGCCGGGGGAGGGTGGCGCGTTGCTGTAGCATAGTTGCATGCGCCGCTGCAGCGCGCGCGCGTCTCATTGCGATAGATGGGGATCTCTCGCCCGCCGCGTCGTTCGTTCATTCGTTCGTACGCGTATGCAAATGCAGTGCAGCTAGCCAACGACGGCAACGTACGTCGTCGTCTTCTTCCTCTCGATCGATCGATAGCTAGCTCCTCCCACCATTTAATCGTTTATCCTGCGCTGCATGCACGGTACGGTTGCAGGGATAACCATGAATATATTATAAATCATTTAATTTTTTTCTAAATTAAACTTTTTCAAGTTTAACAAGTTTATAGAAAAATATAATAATATTTTCAACACAAAACAAATATATTATCAAAATATATTTAATGTTAAATTTAATGAAACTAATTTGATATATTAATGTTGCTAAATTTTTTAATAAACTTGATCAAACTTAACCAAGTTTGATTATAAAAACATCAAATGACTTATAATATGAAATGGAGAGAGTATCAGTTAGGTTTTAAGCTTTAAGCAAACACAGCTAATTCATCGATCTGGGATAGATTTGGTAATGTATGTACTGCGTATACTCTACTCTCTGGAGTAGTACTCCATTTGTATTCAAATACGTACTCCCTCCGTTCTTTTTGTTTGACGTTGATTTGCACTAACCAACGTCAAACATTGAGAGATGTAGATAGACTGGATACTATTCATTTAATTTTAAACTTTAACCGCTCGCGCGCCGGCCGTCATTTTAAGAAAATGCATAGATACTTAAAAGTATTAATTTGGTATTCACGAAGTGTGTTGTACCCTTAACGTAGCTACAATACTTTTGTAAATCATGAGCTATCTATTTATAATTTGTTGCATGATCGTTATACAATGGCAGCTATTTGAAACCGGAGGGAGTAGTATATAAGTAGTATTTGATAAATTGACAACGTAGTTATGTCATGTTCTATATGGTAGTAGCTAGAGCTAGTACGAGTTGGTACAAATTGGTTGCGTTGCATGTGTAGTTTAGTTAATAGACAGAGATACCGCGAGGAAAGAAAGCAAAAAAGAAGACAGACATGTCAAGGTCAGATCGAGATGCTTTCTGTTTTGCAAAGCCGCAAAGGGTTTTTTTTAGGCCAAAAGTAGGTGGAATAATAATGTCTGAGAAGAATAATTAAGACATCATATTTTTCCCATTTCCTTGAAACAAGAAAATTTGTAGTACAAGATAGATTTAAGTCAATATATATAAGGACAAGATCGAACATGATCAGTGGCGAGCGCTATATGTATGTATACTCTTGTTTATTTCATCGATCCTCTTCCCTGCGTCAGAAGTTGGATCAGTGTCACAGTGTGCTGAGTTACGAAAAAATAAAAATAAAAATAAAAAATCATGCTATAGGTTATATGCTCCAGGAAAAAAAAAACATAAACAGATGAATAAGGGTGGACAATTCACCTATACTCCACATGATTAACCAAACTGTTTCCGACCTAAAAACGGAGTCAACGGTTTCTCATTTTCACAAGAAATGTTTAAAACCTTGATTCCCGACAAAATCTGGCCATCAAAGTTTGTAATAATAATAATAATAATTAAAATTCAGTTTGATTGTTTTAACTTGACAAGATAACCTAATGATTTATGTTCTCGAGTTAGCCCGGAAATTCTGGCTTTCGTGAAAACCATCTATTTTTATAGATTTTGTAAACCCTGACTCCAACACACATAGGTTGTTTCTTTCTTAGCTCAGGTTTCTCCTCTCATGGTAGTGTAGGACTTGAAAGTCTATAATTCAAATACAATACTCTCTCTGGTCTCCGCCCATAAGTGTGTGTATGTCATTTGAAATTTTTTAATAAATATTTTAAAATTTGACCATCGATGCAGTTTTAAAAAGTTAGTTTTAAAACACAAACTAAATGCATATATTTATCCGGAAAACTAAAGTATCTTTATAATATCATAAACGTATAATTTGAGTACATTTCACAAAACCATTCGATCTAATTATCGCAAAACTACATATTTAATAGAGTTTGCCATAAAACTACATGTGTAGAATCACGCTATCAGGAAAGTATAGATTTAAGGTATATATAGTATCACAAAAGTACAAATTTAATATCAATTTTAACACAAAACTTTTGTAACTCCAACAAAATAGGATTAGGATCTTAACTCTAAACATATAGTTCTATAATAAGCTCATTATTAAATTTATAGTTTTATGATACTCCATCATTTTGTAGCTGCTTGATAAATTTTGTATTAAATTTTATGATACACCGTCTTAAACTATAGTTTACAATTGTTTAATCAAAGTATGTGAAGTTTTGTGAAAATTACGTTATTAATTTTTGTAAACAAAACTTTATTATTCTAATAAATAAATTATAGTCAAAGTCACACCTTAAATTCCAAAAGAATCAAATAACATATACTCCATCCGTTCTAAAATATAATAATTTCTATCTCTCAAGGTTTATCCCCAATTATAATAACTTCTTTACCAATACTCTCTTATCAATCAATCACAACCCTGCACCATTCAATTTTTACAACTACCTTCACTTCCCAACTAATTACAATATTCTCCCATTTAATTATACTTACTTTCTTAATATCCGTATTTAACCCTAAAAATCTTTATATTCTGGAGGTAGTACTATTTACTGAGGCTTATATTTCTCCAAGTCATCTCATACGCTAACCTCAAGCTTTGGAGTTAGTCCTCTCAACCTCCACATATCATTCCTCCTCTCTCATCCTCAGATCTGTTGGTCACCAGACACCAACTCTGTCCCTCTTCCTCCTTGTTGATCCATTTTCTAGTAAGGTTTTCATGAACATAATCCTTATTGGAGATTTGAGTATGTGGGGGTAACTCTCGGAACTTTCAGACCGTAAAAACAGACATTAAAAATGATTGATTGAGCAAGCAATGGTAAAATTATAAATTTGATTTTCAGAGGCTGTTTTTTTTTTCAAATGTAACAGCACCAGAAAATCAATGACCCCTTTCACATGTAGTACCATTCAAACTCGGCAAGCTAGCTAAGATATGCAAAAAGATAAGCTAATTAGGGGAAGAAAAAATGACCCCTTTCATGTCGGGATATAGATTAGGAAAAAAGGACAAACAAGATGGCACTTCCCATATGGAAAAAAGCCCTCCGTGTCTGAATTTATTAAAGGGAAATTCAAAGTAGCGGCAAGAAGGTCCACATTTATTCGTTCTAGCTAAAACTGAAACCACGACGGTCCAGCTTTAATTTGCGTAGCAGATAAAACTGACACATCCATCGATTGTACTACAGTTTGGTGGCCAGAGAGAGCACCACTAATTAATTAATTAATTTGAATTTGGGCATTATACATATTTGTTTACGGGCGGACTATTACTATCATCAGTCAATCAGATAGAATTAGCAGAGCTAGCACGCTCGATCTTTTATCTTGATCGACGTTCACATTGCTCCACACCTCTCCTCAATAGCTCCACATATCTAGTAAGAACATTCCTTTCAGGAGATGGTTTTGTATGATTAGTTATATGCAAAACGAGAAACATTATTATCGTATGATTTAGTTCGGTATTAATTGGTAAAAGATTTGAATAGATGATTTTATTTGATTTTTTAAAGCACCTACCACATATAAAGTTTTTCATGAAACATATCATTTAGCAATTTAAAAAACGTGCTAAAAAAAGAGTATCTAAACTCAATTAGCTACTCCCTTAATCCAAAAATCTTAAGCATATTTTATTTTCTGATTTTCTAAATAAAATTATTATATTGCAGTCTTCATGTACCCAACACTTACACAGAGAGGTTGTCTTTTCGTTTAATTTGTAGTGCTATATTAAATTATTGACTGAAACCCGAGCAACCATCTTAATACACTCATTGGTTGTATGTATGCGTATAATCCTTGATATTTTTTTACATTGAGGATAAGTTAATTTCTCCTTAATCTTAATAATAAAATACACATATACACTTTTGAATGGAGGGAGTATTTAGAACATACCATTAGTTTTGACATGTTTGCTGGGAAATTGACAATGTCTCCAGATCGAATTCGTATACTGGAGAACAATCGATATTTAGATAGCATTACAACTACAAACAAATAGGATGGGCTTGGAATTTGAAACTAATTGTTGGCCACCATAGTTTGCATGGATATATGGTATTAGTAACATGAGCCTCACTCTGATGCTCTCTACTGGTAGTAGAAAATAATCTGAAACATTGATCTTATTTGATCGAATGGTTCAGATTATTTTCTGCTACTACCGTAGTTAGCCGTAGTAGAAATGTGGAGGGACATATCCCAGAAAATGGGGGTATAATTGTCATTGAGCAGTGACTAAACTTTTTTTTCCTTTTTTTCTAGTTTTTTTGATGGAATATGAGCAATACCAATATAATAGATAACCATGTATCGATCTAACCGGGAAAAAAATATAAATAACAAAGTTACTCGTAATCATTATATTAGTAAAATACTAATTTACCCTTAATATTATTGTTAGTATAATACTACAAGTAAAGAGTACCGGAGCATCGCTCAGTAACATTTGTTGAGAGAAAATTAGTTAATACAAGCAATTTATTTGAATTAATGATTCCTGGGGCAAGATCAATTAAGGAGGTTGGTAAACCCTAAGGGAGCTAACCAACTCAATAATCGTACGTATTTATATGCATATTATCCATGGCGGAAGCCGTCCGTCGGTCCGTGCTTATGCTAATAAAGACTTTAAGGATTGATTTTTCATGGTAATTGAACTAATCCTATACAAACCTTATAAAATTCTTATGTTCCAATGAAGCCCTTGCCAGTTTGGCTAGGAACGATTGAAAGGTGCATATTATTTTGGTGAGCACACAAAGTATACTTGTATTTAGCATCTAACATATTTTTGATAATACGACATCTTTTCAAATATTTATATCTTTTGAAAAGACAAACTATCAAAGTTTTTATAAAAAAGTACTGTAGTACCTACTGACAAATAAAAAGAAATCGAGGGAGTAAGTAAAACTGTCGCAGTACAATTATATTGTACCTAACAATAAGGCTATTGCTACAGTGTCATGGCACTGTTCCGTGCATTAGTTGAATCACAGCACGACAGGCACATGTAACATTTCCTCTAAAAACATGAGCGTTTCAATGTAGCAATAACTGTGGTTCTCTGCGCTGGATGATTGCCAACCTAGTGATTTCCCCTGAAGGCCTGAAGCTCTAAGACCTCGTTAATTTAGGAGGCCTAAATGGGATAGGAGTTTAGCCATTTCCTCGGCTCGTCCATTGCTCAAATTTAGCTATCAATGTTTTGGGAAATCTACATTGACATTAAGCATCATGTAACGCTCCAACATTCGTTAGCCGTAAACACCAGCTAACTCATACGAATATGCTATGCATTACCTATCAGTCCCAGAACACACTAGCTAATACACACAGAATAAATGTGAAATCAAATTAAACTGATTTATTACACGTTGGTGTGTTTGAGAGGAGGGGAAAGGAGAAGATTGAGAATATTCGTAATCCTTAGCCATTAGTTGAGTACTAACTAGCACAACGCCCGTGCTTCGCTATGGGTAAAAAAACCAGTAAGAAGAATCACCCGTCAGCGAGGGATATTTGAAAGGGAGCATCAGCGAGAGGGATTGCGAAATAGACAGGCATAATGCACGTTGCTTTGTTTCAGTTGTTTTCCCAAAGCATCATCGTCACCATGAGGATTATCAGCATTGCCTCCTAATTCAAGTGGCTTCTTAATTAGCGTTCTCAACTTCTCATTGCTAGAAGACGATTGCATTTATCAAGTTTTTCACCATCACCATGACTTGTGCTTTGTTTCATTCTGCGAGATAAAGCAACGTAAGCACCATGTATTGAAAAGTTTCTCTATTCACTCAGCTGGATTAATTTGCCTAACCTCTTCAGCAAAAGTTTCAGGTTCACTTGAATCCCTTGCACCCCGAGTGCAATATCATTCACACCGGCAGAATCCAAAATAAACAGCGCATAATACTTCGAAAGGAGATAACTTGACTACTTGAGCAAACTGAAACTGCTAGATATCTTGGCAGTAGGCACAATTTATGAAAACTGAATGATATTTGCTAGTAGACCAAATATCTAAGCTACTCTGCTATTTTTAGGGAATTAATTACTTTTAACAGCCACACCATCACCATTATCACTATCTTGATCTGACGATGAAGCATCATCATCTGAAATTTCCTCTTTGATCAGCATGCTCGTGAAAAGAAAAACAATGACGACTAAAAAACATGATAAAAACCAGATATTTAGTGCCCACTTTTATAGGATAATATGATAAGGGAATACCCTGTCTGAATAAATATTTTTAGCTTTCACATAATGTTTATAATTTCCGTCATGGGATTAGTTATCGCATTAATATGTCCATTGTGACAAGACCTAATGTTGAATTTACATGTACCCATGTTAAAATTAACTTACAAGACAAAAAGAGTCCCATATGTGTAACCATAAAACTGAGGCCACGTTGTGGTTTTCCAGAATACTATCTTCATTTCATATTATAAGTCGTTGGGCATTTTTCCTAGTCAAATTTTATTAAGTTTGACCAAATTTATAGAAAAAATCGCAACATCTAAAATATCAAATTAGTTTCATTTCATCTAACATTGAATATATTTTGAGAATATGTTTGGTTTGTGTTGAAAAAACTAATATATTTTCCTATAAACTTAGTCAAACTTAAAATGGTTTGACTAGATTATAAGTGAAACGATTTATAACACTACAAGAAACTTTGTATTCCTTGACGCACAAATTTTGTCACAGTTCGCTGGGAAACCGTCATAAAGTGGCATCCGTGATGGTTTATACTTTCATCATGTATCACGCGTCACAGATTAACGTGCATGACGGTTGTCTGAAATCGTCATAGACCGATGCTATCCGTGACGTTTGTAGCCGTCATCGAACATCCTTAGGTCCATGCAGTCTGGCTCATGCCCAAAGTTAGTGACGAAAATGGATGTCACAAATCATTGCCACGTGGGAATGATACCCGTCATGGATTAAATTGCCACATCACTTGAGGCCGAAGTTAATGGACCCATATCATGGCTGACGCACTAATCACTAAATGGGTCATCACAATCCGTTTATTAATAGACCCATATCATGTTTGGCCTAGTAACATCCTTCAAATGTTATTTGGGCCTACATTTTATTTTCAGATTTACAAAGTCCCATTTCATATCGGCCTAGTTTAAAGTTTGCTCCACAAAAGTTTACCATTTATCTGGCCCATCAATTTAATCTAACTTGTTTCGATCCATTTCTTCAGTTTTCATTTCAGCTCAAGAAAAACAATAAGCCTTACAACCTTGTGAACACAACAAATTAATTCACAGAACTTAGTATCTATTCCAGCATCTAATGGCATACAAAAGTATCAAGTTCTGATTCAGCATCCCATGACATACAGATTTTGTTATAATATGACTTACAATATCTCAAGTTTTGATCGAGCATCACATCAACAAAAGCACACCAAGCAGTCCATGCCATTTAAGCCACTCAAGCAACAGAACCAGGTAAAAGCTTGCGGAATGTTTATCCATCAACAAAATGCATGCAGTTGCATAAAGCGAAAGATAGTTTCCAGCAAAAGGTAACATACTATTCCATGTAACTTAACTCCGAGTCTGGCTTAGCACAAGCTCCAGTTTTGCATCCATCTCAGCTTGCTTCTTCTTCATCTCCTCTTGGTCCTTGATCCTTTCCTGTTCTGTTTCCTGCACTTGCTTTGACAACTCATCCATTTTTTCACGTTGGGTGTCAACAATCGATCGAAGCTCAGCATTTGCTCTCTTCTCTACTTCCAGTTCTGCTTCAATGCCATGTACACTGGATCTTGGCTGCACATTCTGGATCCCCACATTCTGAAGGAACTGATTCTTCTTAGTGTTCTCAGTAAGCACATCAGCCACAACCTGAGTCACATATTTCGGTTCATCACCTTCTATAGATGCAGATAGCTTGTTTTCCATTTGAGTCTAGCATGCAAACAACAAATATGGTTCATGATCGTGAGATATAGTTTAAAATAAGCATTTCAAAGGGCACTATTTGGAAGCTGACTCACAATTGCTGACTGTACAGTAGCTGTGAAGCCTTTCTTTTTCTTTCTATAGTGGCACTCCTTGAACAAATCCAATGCATCAGGTTCTTGATCAATGTACTTGTCTCCCTGAAAACAACATTCATATGCGTCAAGCTTGCTTAGTTGTTCACAACACTCGATAGTAGGGAAACATTGAAGAAACAACATGTACACTTAAACATAATTCACAAATACATTTGTGCAGCAGGAAGTAATGTTCGAACCCATAACAAAAAATGAAACTTGATCTAGGCAACACAAACATTATCTATAGTGTGTGAATCTATATCATTAGCTAAAACATGAATGAACATGTTCACTTGAAGAAAAATTAGATGCAGTGAACACCATTACTAGATGATGACTTCTAATTCCCATCATAAGGCCTCACATCGATATGTCTAACTCACCAAATTTTCAATGGTAACTATGTAGCTACGGGAGCCAGTTGTCTGATGGAACTTAACTCTCCCACGGTTGTCTTTGTTCTTTTGACACGTGTCCAAAATTAAAGATAGAAAATATGTAAGGCACGTGCCAGACTAGCATGTAGAAGGCAAAGGTTTTGTTTTTAGATAGAAAAGTACCATCTTTTTAGGACTCTTCCAATATTCCAGAAGGTCATTCCACAGTAGATCATTCATCGATTCGATAGGAGAAGTTCTTCTCACCAAATGTAGTGGGAAAGGATCGAAATACATTTTCTTTAGCCTGTAACGCTGTTGGCGAACTGCAACCTTCATCATTTCAGAACAAGCCTTTTTAACTTGCTCATCATTTGTGTTGATATCAAACTTTGCCTGTTCAGATGAAAGAACACGTATATGGAATTTAAACTCCAAGAAAATTAATAGCTTGTTAGATGTTGGGGGAAGGGGGAGGCTTGGATAGTGTACTTACAGCAATTATTGTTAGAAACTGTCTAAACAGACCAGGTTTTTACTTGTAATCCTTCCAATGCTTAAACACAGGCAAATGGTTCCTTACTGCAATGTTGCATTCAGTTGCAAACTTTGCAGCAACAAGAGGTACCACGGGCCTTGTCCTCCCTTCAGAAATGATAACTGGTAGTTTGCCACGCCGAGATCGGTTCAACCTTTGGAGACCTTTTCCCATATTAATTCCCCTAGGTAATCGCTCCTTTCCTCCTAGTTGAAGATGTACATAAAAACTACAATTAGTAAGCTGAAGCAAACATTGATGATTCAAGTTGTTCATCCAAACGAAGTAGTGATGCAAGTGGTGAATATATGAACAAACTATAACCTTCAGTAGCCATCTGGTTGTGCCCACCAGGCTGAGTAATGCCTTCACCTCCGTTGGCCATGTGGGTGTTGTCATCAAGCTGGGCAAGGCCATCATCTTTAAAAAAACACAGCTAGTAAGAATACATGCTTCATCCAATCCAAGCTAATAGAATGGTAGTAAGAAATCATTACCTTCATCGTGGAGGGTAATGGCATCACCTCCATTGACCATGTGTGTGCTGCCATCAAACTGGGCAGGGCCATCAGCTGAAATATATGCCACTCATCATGTAATCAAAGATAACCGAATGGCAGAAAGAAACATGGTAGAAAATCACAAAAGGCCTTCTTTTGTTCTGTGGACAAGGTATATCTAGCATGAGGCATCTCACATGAATCTCCATCCTCTCTAAATTGCAGCTCCTTTTTAATACCCAAATCACTCAGATCAAGCCTTGCTTTAATTGTGTCCTTTGTCTTTCCAGTTATATTGAGAATTGTCCCAATCAGGTTCTCACATATATTTTTCTCAATATGCATGACATCAAGATTATGCCTCAGCTTCAAATTTTTCCAATAAGGTAACTTCCACAAACTAACCATCCGGCTCCAAATCTGCACACGACCCCCGTCCATGTCGGACCGCTTCCTTTTCCCACTTGCTTGTTGTTTCCCAGGTCTAATATCTTTAACCTTCTCCAATTCAGCCAACAACTCTTCTGTAGAGAATTTACCTGGGGGATCATTACTTTCATGAAGACCAGCGAATTCATTGTTTCTCCGCAAACGATGTCCCCTTGGAAGGAAACGATAGTGCCCAAAATAACCAATTTTGTTCCTTAGGCCATATGAAAGAGGGTCCTTGTCACAGTGGATACATGCAAAATATCCTTTTGTGGTGCGCCCAGAAAGAGTGCTCAAAGCTGGGTAATCGTGAACGCACCACAAAACTGCAGCTCGAAGCATAAACATTTTGCCACTAAGAGCATCATAAGCACGCACACCCGTCCAAAGCTCAAGTAAATCTTCTACAAGAGGCTCTAAAAATACATCAAAGTCCTTCCCAGGTGATGTAGGACCTGGAATAAGCAAGGCCATCATGAAATTTGACTCCTCCATGCATGCCCAAGGTGGAAGGTTGTATGGCACAACAAATACAGGCCACATGCTGTATTTTGTGTTCTTTTCTGAAAAAGGATTGAATCCATCGGTAGCAAGACCAAGTCTAAGATTCCTAGGATCTTTTGCAAAATCAGGATATTTTCTGTCGAAATCTTGCCATGCTTCACCGTCAGCTGGGTGCCTCATTTCCTTCTCAATAGGCTCCCGCATTAACTTGTGCCATTGTGTTGCTTCAGATGCTTGTTTGGAAACAAACATCCTTTTTAACCTAGGTAACAATGGAAAATGTCGTAACACTTTTTGTGGAATTTTTTTCTTGCAGGGTCTTTCCATCTTGAGAGACCACAAACTGGGCAATTGTCAAGCTTAGCATATTTCTTTCTGAATAGAACACAGTTATTGAAGCACACATTGATTGAATTATATCCAAGACCTAATTCCTTTAGAACACTCTTTGCTTCATTATATGATTTTGGGAGTGTATTGCATTCTGGGAATGCTTCAGCCAAAAGCTTTAATATTGCAGAAAATGCAGAATTGCTGATCCTATATAATGACTTCATATGAAGCAGCTTTACCATAAAGGAGAACCTTGAAAATTTTGTACAACCGGGATAGAGCTGACGTTTTGCCTCATTCATTACTATTCTGAAAAATGACTCATTCTCACGAGGATTTGCATCACTGTTTCCATCCTCATCATTTTCACCATCTAGTCTAGCTTGTTCTTCGGCAGTATTTAGGTCTCCTAATAAATTTGCTTCAAAATGATCAGCACCAACATCATTGTCATGCACATCAGCAGGATGCTCAATTACATCTATCTCAGAGTTCTCTCCGTGATGAATCCACCGAGTATATGAACCTTCTCCACAAGGGCCTGATGCATGTACTTCTGATTGAGGCATCTACTACATGGGCACAATATTTCATCATCCTCACCGAATTTCCCTTGAATGAAGTTCATAAAATCTTTGACACCATCGATGTATTCAGGGGAAAATGGTGTACCATGTACCCAACTTCTATCCATCTAATCAAGCATAGCAGAAAACTAAAATTAACAAGTCTGAACACACTGTCTACATTCGAAAAATTAAGAAAAAAATTAAAAAGACAAATCTTGTCTATTCAGGTAAGGGAAGAAGTGGTGCCGACG
Organism: Oryza punctata; assembly: GCA_000573905.2. Lineage (NCBI taxonomy): Eukaryota > Viridiplantae > Streptophyta > Magnoliopsida > Poales > Poaceae > Oryza > Oryza punctata. The sequence goes on along the minus strand of CM002492.2, from coordinate 17,527,219 downwards.
GCAGCGATGCTGGATGGCCCGGCAATGGCGGGCGCCGGTTACACGGTTTAGCGCAGCGATGCGGGTTGGCACAGCAAGGGAAGGCGGCGGTGATGGTGGGTGGTGGTGAGGCGGGATGGCCCGACAAAGGCAGCCACCGGTGATGTGGGTTGGCGTGGTGGGGGTGATGCGGGAGGATTGGAGGCTACTGGAGCCTGGCGTCGGCACGGCGGCAGGCCGGTAGGCGGAGGCTGCTGGAGCCTGGAGGAGTGGAGGGGGCGGCGCCCGGCGCCCGGTGGGCGCATCACCGCGCCGGCGGAGGCTGCACAAGACACGGCGGCAGGCCGGCAGGCCGCAGCCTGCTGAAGCTTGGAGAAGCGGAGGGGCGGAGGCCGGCGCCCGGCGGGGCGCGCTGCCGCGCTGGCGGCTGAAGCCGTGCGACGCCGTGATGTGCCGCGACAGGCGATGGCGCGACGGGCCTGGCGCCGCGCGAGTGCACGACGCCACGATAGGCGATGGCGCGATGGGCGGTTGGGCGCGCCGGCGCGGGCGCTGCGCCAAGGAGGTAGCGGGCGGCGGGCGGGGCGCAGCTGCGCAGGGCGACCGGCGAGGGCGCCGGCGCGACGCTAGCGCCCTGGCGGCTGGATCCCGGGCTGGTGGGGGTGAGTTCGGAATGGGAGGTGTGGGGGCTAATGGGCTAATGGGCTAATGAGGAGAGGGAGATGGTGGGAGGGATAATAATCCTTTTAGTTTGGGCTTTTTTTTATAGGTAGGTCTTTTTTCATTTTCCCTATATACATATGGAATATATTCTTCATATATGTATTTTTGTTCAAAATTTTGGATATTCATTTGCATACCTATGAATTATTGTGGAACAGCTAGATATTATGTACATGTAGACATCATGGATGGGGTCCATACCTTACAAGCGGGTCTAATTTTTCATATTGATTGTACTACGATGAATTTATATTCGTCACAATATTAACATCCTACTGTAGCTTAGTACATGACGTTTCTACGATTAGATCCTGACAGTGATGAATGCTTCATACACTAGTTTGTAGAGTGGGATTTTCATAACTCCATATCTATGACGAAGAGACAATAATCATCATGGATAGTAATATATTTGTGATGTTTTCTGAATACGTCACCGAGAATCCGTCATGGATCACAAGGTTTGTTGTAGTGTAATATGAAACGGAGAGAGTAGAATACTTTGAACTCGTATAAATATGCATCGAGAAGGTATACGTGAAAACATGACCCAGCTCGTCCATCCTCAACTTGCTCTTCTGTGGTGAAACCAGCTAGCTAGCATCGATCCTTTTGTACAGACAATCAGACATAGAAGATGGCCTGCTTGTCTGCCATTTTCTTCGCATAAATAGCAGCATCAAGATGCACCAATTTTACCCAACGAGCACCTTGTAAAAATCATGGTGGGAGCTATACATGAAGTCCTCGTCTGTGTCAATGGGAGCAGCGATGGCGCATTAATTGGTGAGGACCTCCCACCTAAGCCGGCAGCAGCAGGTCATCATCACATCGGCTGCATTGGAGGGGGTGGCCTCAACCTCAAGCTACATATGGCTCCCTCTCGTCGATCGTTATCCAATTGGAGTGCATGCACCCTTGTCCACTAGGAACCCGACGTGATCGGAAGGGCTCGACGAGTACGCCGTGTAAGTGTTCGGGGTACATGGATCGAAAACAACAGGGGGCGGCGACATCAATGACGGAGCGAGCAGCAGCAGCCAGATCCGCTCGTCGACCAAGCTAGGGCGGCGGACGTCACCCGATCGACCATCTTGGCGCCGTGGCGGGTTTTTCCGGTGATCAAAGGAGCCAGGCTCGTTCCCGGCGTGGGATTCATGGAGTCCGCGCTGGGGCCGGGGCTAAACAGGACACTGGCCTGGGCCCTGGTCTCGGAAGGCATCTGGCGATGCGAGGGGACGAACGCGCACAGGTGACGGACGAAGGCGTGATGCAACAATAAAAAGCATGTGTGTTGCAACAGGTGAAAATAATTTTTACGATTGATAAAAACTATGTCAATTTAAATGATAAACCGAAACAAGACAAACAAAACAATAGTAAAATAAAGTCAGAAATCATATATAGCATTGCACTCGGTTGTACTCGCTTCATACGTCTTGATACAAAGAATCTTTTATGTACATATTTTCATAGACTTATAAATCGATCTGGTGATTATTCCATAAGTTAGACGCACGTGCATTTTGCTATACCTTATGGAGCAACGATTGAAATTTTGATTATTTAGTTAGGAAAGATTTTTTTACCCTAGATGAAAAGCATTTGCAAAATAATAAACTTATCACATACAGAAAATATTTATGAGGAGAGAAAAAAGAGGAAAAAATAGAAAAGGAGAAGAAAAGAGAAGAGATTGGAAGGAGAAGGAGAGGGATCATTAGGAGAAAAGAAAGGGAGAAAAGAAAATGAAAAGAAACGGAGAGGAACAAAAGATGCCGATCGGTGGAGGGTGGTACCGAGTGGAGGCACGCGGGATAGGGTGATGGGATGGTGTGGGCTGATTGGGTTGGGCTAGGAGGGGGAGGGGTTGGGCTGCGATAGAAGTGTATGATAGTTACTAACTAGAAACTAACTCAAGTACCAAAATTTTAATAGAAATATTTTTAGTTTTTATAATAGTGGAGATATATATAGCTAGTGTATAGTAGTAACACACAAATGCTAGCTAGAGCAGTGCAATTATCATTTATCAATGAACTTCAGATATTAATAAGTAGAGCAACCTGCTATGTCGAGGAACACGTCCAGGGCAATGAACTCGAACGACAGGTCGTCGGCACAGTGCACAACGACACAACAGCTCGTCTACGTATGTACGCACGTACGGCCGACCTCTCCCGTGGCTCCACCTGTTTCGTCTCGACCAAGCAGATGAGGCCGCTCATTGGGACATGACGTATCCGTTCGAGGTTGCGGATGATAGGGGTTCACGGCCGAGGATCAAGGAACCAGATCACGTGAGGGCAGATCGATCGAGCAGCCGCACGGGTGTTGGCTGGGCGTAATCAAGCGCGCCTCCGAGCTGAGTCGGACACACCCCGCTGCCTGCCTTTTATCTCATATTCTTGTCGTTTATTTTTTTCTTCTTCTTTTGATTTGATAAGATTACTCTCCATTGAATTTCCGTGCTTTGGATGGTCGCACGGGGATGGACCGAGGCCGGGGGCGGCCTTCAGCGGTGCCGCACTAACCGCCTGCCGCGCGTAAGAAAAGATCGATATTGTGTCATGCGGATCAATCTGGAATTAATATCTGCATCTCTGGCAAATAACAGAATCGATCCGGATTGCCGGGATAACGGATGAAGAGAGATATTGAGTACAAATCATCTTCAATTTTTATAATATAAAGATACAATAAATTATATTATATATTATTATATAGTTACTAGTAAAAATACTCGTTTGTTCATTTTAATTCTTGCAGCAGAAGAAGGGAAAATACAATGCATTTGCCCTTAAAAGGACATATTTTTCATCCTTCATGGGATGGTGGCAAACCTTACCTCGTCATAACGATTGACGGATAACGTGTCACACCCCTCGCCCTGGCATCACCTTACAGTAACACCGTAAAATTTTATTTTTTGTTATTGAGTAGAAATCGTTGTTTATATTTTTGTGATTATTTAAATTTTTATTGTTGAGAAAAAATCATTGTCGATATTTTTTCGATTGGTCATTTGATGACTTATGTAGATGGTAACATATTCGAGATTTTTAAAAATAAATAATTGAAAAGGAAAGCAGAGTAATGGTTACAAAAAGATAAGGTAAGAAAAAAAGGTTAATTCGATACACGCCATTACAAATATGTCATTTCAGATAATTTACACATGGGATCCCCATCATCAGTGTCGTGTTGGCCCCGTTGGCGTCGCGGTCAGCGTCCTCCTCCTTGACGTCGTCCTCCATGCCCTACTCGTCGTCAATCCCGATCGTCGCGTACCCGTCGCCCGGTGCCGCAGCCATCAGCCGTCGCTGCCTCCAGGCCCAGACACGACACCCGTTGCTTGGTCAGGCTGGGGGATGGTGTTGGAGAACTACCCTGTCGGTGTTGTGGTGGCCCCGTCGGTGACACAGTTGACATCCTCCGCGTCCTCCTTGTCGTTGCTCCCGATCGCCACAGACCCGCCACCCGGCGTTGCGGCCACCCCCGCCGCCACCTCCATGCCTAGGCACCGCACCGAGCCACCCAACCCGCGTCGCACCCACTCTGGTAGCGCGTTGGAGTGTACCCAACGGAGATGCTCGCGCTCGTGCCTGAGGTCGCGACGGTCAACGATGGGTCGCGGAGAGTCTCACTGACTCCTAAACCACCGCAGTCCCGTTGTGAGGTAGGGCGCGGGGGAGAAGGGGCGGCCAGCAAGACAGTTCGCCATCGGTGCCATCCCACCATGACCTCCTCTCCAGCACCATATGCCGCCTGCCCCGCCATTCGTTGCTACCGGGCAGGTAGCCGGGCCCCCCGATCACCAACCGTCGCGACGCCGCAAAGGAAGAAGATACGAAGAGAAACTGAAGAGGACGAAGAAGGAAGGAGATGGATATAAAATGTGATGGGAAAAATACGATGGAGTATATAAATCGCGACAGGTATACGGGTTTTTAAGCGAAACCTTCAAAAATTTTCACATCGATTCATCACTTCCAATAAGGATATAGTTAAATCTATTATTAGTTAGTCACCTTCGTTTTCCAAATAGTAGTATTTTTCATCTCAACAAATTGAGTAAGAAAAAAAGGGACGGTAGAGAGGACCGGGAGAGAAAGAAGGTCTTGATTTTAGAAGAATTTTTGTGATAGTTTCATCGAAATCCGATTTAAAATGAGAGAGTTATGGTCTTTCAAAGTTTCAAATTTGAATTAATTCAAATTAATGGTAAAACCTACTGTTCAGCCATTTACTCTTTTTGGAAATTATCTTTACATAAGAATTACTATGTATCACTGACAGATGGGACCCACATTTTTTTGGTAAACAATTATTTTTACAAGGGAAATAAGTGAGTCAATGATAGGTGGGACCAGGGTCAACTTTGACCTGGTCAAATTGACCTATTGAAATGTCCTTCGGCCCACATGTCATTTGTACAAGTTTTAACCAAAGGTTTTAACAGATTTCCTTAATGAATGGGACCCACTTGTCAATCTAACATACTAATCATTTTATCATTTTATTAACTTAATTAACTCCATTAGTTTTTAATCAAAACTTTTAAAGGAATGGGGCCCATTTGTCGGTCTCTCTCTTTTCTCTTTCTCTCTTCTGTCTGTTTCTCTCTCTCTCGCTCTTTGCTCTCTCTTGCGTGCAAGCTCGCCGGCGCTAGGGCTAGCGCCTGCCGGAGGCGGGTGGCTCGTAAGCCGGTGCGGCCGGCGAGGGTAGGGTCTTGGGGACCTTTTGCGGCCATGGGCGGCAGCACAGGGGTTGGGAAGGACCGAGGCGGTGGCGGCCTTCGGGTCCGAGGCGCGCCGGCGAAGCGGCGGCGGAGAGGGGATGCTAAGGCCGAGGGCAGGGTATGGGGAAGCCTAGGAGCACTACTAGGGCCTGCTCGAAGGCTAGGCTGCAGATGGAAAGGGTGGTGGAGGAAGGGCTCACGACGGCCATGGTTGCGGCGACAAGAGCCCTGTCCCGATGAAATTCGTCCGGGCCGAGGCAAAATTGGCCGGGGCGTTGCTCCGAGGAGCATTACCGCCACAAGGGGGATCGAGTCCCTCGCTTGACGCTTATGTGCGCACGGGTGAGGCCGAGCACGGCGGTTTGCCAAAGTTCGGCGGCGCCAGCGGTTTGGCGGCTACTTCATCACAGGAAAGCGGCGGCGAGGGAGGAGGAGACGGGAGGGCGACCGCATTCTCACCGAGCGGCGAGGGCGGAAAAACGACGGTCGTCCGGGTTCGGGTTGATGGAGGTTGGGCGCGCAATTCGTCCTTGTTGTCCCGGCGCATCGACGGCTTGCGGTTCGTCTACGATCGAGGTTCGTCCTCGTCCAAGGCGACTCCGGTTTAATTGGCTTGGCGACGAGCGCACCCAAGGTGCTCGACGTGGGTTGGTGGCGAGACGGGGGCGAGGGCGTACGCGCGGAGGAGATGGAGATGTTCGACGCGAGCCGGGAAAAGGAAGAGGGCGAGACATGCTTGCGCGCACGCAATTCTTGCTGGCTTGCCGAGGAAGTGAGAGCACAGCGAGGTCGCGGAAGTCGTCGATCTCCATTAAAGCGGCATGGGTTCGTCCTCTCGCGCCCTGTGGCTCCAGGATGGAGCGGCGTGGGTGGGCGTGGCTTATGCGTCCGGCGTGGACGCGCGCCTACGGATGGAGGGCGAGCAAACGAGGGCGCACTTGACCGGCCGTAGACTCGCCGGGGGGCGACAGGCAGGGGCGTGGGCAAGTACGGGCACTGACGCCAAAGTTAACGTTGGGCCCGCGACATGATGGTCGGCGTCCTTGCGCGCGCGAAAACCGGGCGAGACGGGCAGAATATAGATGGCCAAAAGGCCCGAGGCCCGACGGCCCGGCCCATGGCACGACATTTTGGCCCGGCCCAAGCACGGCACGGCCCGACGAAGGTCGGGCCCGTGCCGGCCCGGCCCGACGGAGGTCGGGCCCGTGCCGGCCCGGCCCGACCATCGGGCCGTGCCTGGGCCCCTCCACAGGCACGTTGGGCCGGCCCGGCACGATCGGGGCTGGCCCGGCACGATGGGCCGGTAGTCAGGCTCGATAAAAAGAAAGTAGCGGAGTAAAAATAGACATATTATATGCCATGGACGAAAGAATAGGGATGTAAAATAGACTTATTTTATCTATACATATGTCAGCCCAAAGAATAGGGATGTAAAATAGACTTATTTTAGCATACATACGTAACAGTCCAAAGAGGAGGGAGGAAAAATAGACTTATTTTAAGAAAGGCTCGATGGGCCACCCATGCCTTCGGGCTGGCACGGCACGGCCCGATAGCTGGTGGGCCGTGCCTGGGCGGGAGGTGCAGCCCATGGGCCAGCACGGCACGGCACGGCTTGTTCGTCGGGCCATGCCGGCCCGACTGACCTCTGCCCAGGCCCGATCGTGCTTGGGCCGTGCCGGGCCGGGCGGCCCATATGGCCAACTATAGCAGAACGGCAGGGGGCCAGGCAGTTTCCGTCGGCCGCGAGGATGTGGCGACTAGCACCGCGGCTGGTGGACGGTCTCGTCCACTTGCCAAAACGGGAAAGAAACGGCGTGGCGCGGTGTGCGGGGAGAATAGGCAAGGGGCGTGACGCTGCTGTCAGAGCGGTGCGGTCTCGACGCACGGTGCGACGCAGCGTCGCGTCGAGCACCTTGCGAGCGCCCGAGCTGAGCGGCTCGGCGCGCACGGTGTTGTGCGATGTGGCGCACGGGAGACAGTGACACGACGCGTTGACGTCCTCGCTAGGCCTAAATTTAACGATTTGCTATCTAATTGGCTAGCCTTTAAGGATTTGCCACTTAGGCAGCGTTCTTTCCTCCCCTTTCCCAACTCCTCTCCCTCGTTTTCCGTGCGCACGCTTTTCAAATTACTAAACAGTGTGTATTTTGCAAAAAGTTTCTATACAAAAGTTGTTTAAAAAAATCAAATTAATCTATTTTTGAAAAAAATTTAGCTAAAACTTAATTAATCACGCGCTAATGGATCGCTCCGTTTTTCGCAATCACTGTGCGAGTTCCGAACACTCGCCGCGAACGCTGCCTTAATCCGTTAACCTTTCAACTTACTATGGTGACTACGGATTTCTTTATTTTGTACCACTTTCTCCTCTTTTCATCGTTTCTTTTTCTTTTTCTCACGTTTTCTTTTCTCCTGAGAGTTGTAGGACGGTATTGCCCCTGGCTTCTGTGTACAGATCGATTGGATCGAACCAATTCATCCTTCTGCTCGCTATTCTTTTTCGCTGCGTACATATGTCAATTTTTTTTGCTGCGCCACCGCCATGCAGGCATGAACAGAGCCGACAACCCCGAGCGCCTCCATGCCACCACCATCCCGCCGCTGATGTCGGTGCCCACCGCTGGCAGTGGCACTGCAAAAAAAAAATCGCAGAAGGATGAATTGTTGGCGGCGCCTCCATACCTATGGTGGTGGCGTCGAGCGGAGCAGGCTTGTTCATTGGTGTCTCCTCCCGAATCCCAATCGTTCTGTACGCAAGTTAGGGGCAATGTTGTCCTACAACTCTCGGGATAAAAGAAAGCGCGAGAAAAGGAAAAGAAACGAGGAAAAGAGAAGAAAGTGGCAAGAAATTCGCAGTCCCGATGGTAAATTCTTAAAGGCTAACGGATTAAGTGGTAAATCTTTAGGCTAGCGAATTCGATCGCAAATCCTTATATTTCTCGTCTCGGCTCCGTGCCAAGCGGCTGCACGACGAGTCGCACAGGACGAGCAGGGCGACGGCTTGGCAGCGCGGCTCCTAGGCTAGGGTTTGGCGGAAAGAGCTTTTGGGGCAAGGCTCGACGATTTCTCTCGGCGACGAGGCGCAACTGGTCAGGCGGACTATGGCGGTGAGCTTGATGGCGACGGGGGCGGCTGGGACGCCGGTGGATTTCGTCGGCGATAGGGAACGGTGACAGCCGGCTTTCCTGAGAAACGAAGGGGATCGAGCCGGCAGTGGTCGGCTCGGCTCTGCGGCTTGGCTTGCCAGGCCAGCTCGGCCACGTGGGCTACCGAAGTGGGCGGCCTGGTGGGCTGGCCAGGGAGTGGGAAAGAATAAGGGGCAGGGAGGAGTTGAGGAACCTTTAGTGGACTTTAAGTAAGAAAGGTGTCACGTTCAGAAATTTATCCCAAATTCCAGACTATTTTGCGTATAAATCCCTATCCAGGAATCAAGCCAGGGTACACAAAAATACAAATTAATATACAGATCCAAACGTAAATAAAGCGTAAATAATTATAGAAGAGGCACTTAGTCTTTACAACGAAATGAAAACAGCAGCGGAAAAAGGCGAACGATCCTAGCGGGGCTTCAGCTCCACTCCACAGGCAAAACTCAACTGGGGTATAAGACTTGGTCTTCTAGCTTCGTCTTCAGCTCAGAAGCACTACACTTCTGAAAAGGGGAATGATAGCAAGACTGAGTACAACCACTGTACTCAACAAGCCACACCAACGATGCATTCGTGCAAGGGGAGACAAAGAGGGTTTGTGGCTATTTGCATAAAGGCGGTTGTAAATATTTATAGTTGAAAACAGTAAAACAGTCGATTAATTAAGGCAAGATTAAATATCTCCACTGAACAACGCTACGCCACATTGAACAGGTCCAGCTATTCCACCTGAACTAAACCAGTTCATTAAATCTTGTTAATTAATAAAGTGGGACTAATCACGGTGAATCTGGTTGATTGCCCATAACCGCGGGCACGGCTATTCGAATAGTTTTACTCCGGCCAGAGTTGCGCAACTGTACCCACAAGACACGATTCCACACATGTTGCCAATGCCCCGAAATACCACCATGGTATTGCAAAGGGGGAAATCGTGACAAGACCCTTTGCATAACTCCCCCTAACCAAGCACACCACACCTCAGGTTTCACCCCCACCTTTAAGCCAAGGTAGGCAGCCCCCTCTCGTGCCTTGGTGAATCCGGAATCCAATCAACGGGTAAACCCCCGCCGACCCGACCCCATCACGCCCACCCTTGCCTGGATGCGTCAACTAGGGAAGAGATACACTACAAGTCCAGCAGTTACCAATGCCTGCTTGTGGTAAGCACCGTTAGTCTTCCAGGGTTTCCCGAGAACCGATCCTTAATTGCCATGGGTGCGACTAGCAAAACCATACACCCACAGCCCACCACTAAGCCATATTTTAGTTGGATAATTACGACCAATGAAACATAGTCAGTTGTCACGAGCTCGCAGCTCATCCTGATACTAGAAGTAAATAATGTGATTATCCCATATTGTGAGCTAGTGGTATTAAGCATGGCTAAGCATAATATGAACCTAGCTAGGTCAACATGAGACACAAGCTAGTCAAATTATCACCCAGTTTGACAAAGAAAGAGCATCAAGTAAATAAGGCACAAGCGAGCAGATAGGTAAACCCTATTCCCATGTAATTAGCAAAGCATGCAATTTATTTGTAAACGGTAAAACATTTTATAAATTAGGATCAAAATTCTCAAGGGGGAATGTGTGACTTGCCTTGCTTCTTCGATTGATCTTCCGAACTCTTTTCCTCGTGAACGCGATCGTCCGAAACAGCGGAATCTACACGTTGGCACGCAAAATGAGGAAAAATTCTAATAAAAACCAAATAAACAGTACATAAAAAGTAAACAAACATGTAGAGCTCAATTTTAGAGGAATTTTGCAAGTTGAATGGCCCAATTTGGAGTTCGAATTAGTTATGAATTTTAGAACATGAACTATGTAATTACTATTAACCGAAAAACCTTACTTAATTGATATGCTTTAACGCCCGCGAACAAACACGGTTAACGGAAAAGAAACTCCGGTTAACGAGCCTCACGGGTCAGCGACTCAACGAGTCAACCTACCGTGGCACGGGACCACGCAAACGGTCAACCGAACCGGCGAACAAAACCGGCGGCTCAGAAAGGCTCTAGGGTTTTAGAACGACTCGGTACGACCAAACCGATATGACACTACGCCACACTACACGCGAGCGTAAGCAGCGAGCGGCTAGTGAATGCATACGTACCCCGGCAAGGGCACGGCTGCGGCTATGGCTAGGTGCGGCGGTAGCGAGGTCGGTAAACCGACACGGCTAGGCGACTACTAGGTAGCTAGGGTTTTAGGCGGCTAACGGCGCGGCAAGCGACACGGTAACGGGTCGGCAGCATGGCTACCGTGTGCGATAAAGCGGCGGCAGCGGCACGGCTGCAGCAAAATAGCAGCGCAACAGCTGGCAGGCGGGGCAGCGACGGCGTGCGGTGCTAGGGCAGCGGCAGTGGCGGCTAGTGGCGGGGAGGCGACGCAGCAGCGACGCGACATGGCAGCAATGCGGCAACGTCGACGCGTGGCAAAACAGCAGCGACGCAGCAAGCGGCGCGGCGGCGTGGCAAATGCGGCGCGTGGTATAGCCGTGGCGGCGACATGGCAGCGATGCGGTGGCTGTGTGTGGTACGGCAGCAGTGCGGCAGCAGCAGCGACGCCGCGGCTGCGTGTGGTACGACAGCTGCAGCAACGCAGCGGCTGCGAGTGGTAATGCAGCGTCGCGGCAGCGGCAGCGACGCAGCGGCTGCGGCGGCGGCGCGGTTAGGGCAGCAGCGGCACGCGGCTGCGGCTAGGTCAGCGGTGCACGGCAGCGGCGGTATGGCGGCGGCACGCGGCTGCGGCGGGGCAGCGCGGTAGCGGCATGGCAGCGGTAGCGGCACGTGGCTCCGGCGAGGCAGTGCCGCGGGGGCAGCGGCAGCGGCACGCGGCTGCGGCTGCGGTAGCGGCAGGCAACGCGGCGGTGGCATGGCGGTGCAGGGGAGGGGCGGCTTGGGTTAGGCGGCGCACGGGAGGGGCGGGGTGGCTTTTAAAGAGGTGGAGGAGGGGGGTGCTAGTCGGGCCGACCCAAGGAGGTGTGGCGCACGGCAGAAGGGGGGAAGAAAAGGTGGCGCTCGGTTGTGGGGGGGATACGAGAGAAAAGGAAACCCAAAAAGGAAAGGTGGGGAAACAAATGCGGTGCCTTTTCGGGAAAGGAAAAAGAAACTGAACCGGAATAGGAGTAGGACTTGGCTCGTCATACAAAACGAAACCGCGGCGGCAAAAGGGGTCAGCGGATACAACGAACCGCGAATAGGGATAGTGAACCGGGAATGGTTCACGACCAAAGGAGGGGAAGGATGGAATTATTAATTCAAAACCTAACATTTTAAATTAACATTATTACTTCCTCTGCTCTGAATATTGCGCCGAAAATCCTGTCAATGATTTGAAGCAAAGAGAATTAGAAAAAAAAATTCTCCCTGACGATTCCGATTATTACGCACATTGTTAATTTAGGGTTTGCTCCTGGTTAAATGAACAATTTCTTCTAGGCAAATTATTTTATGAATTTAAAGTTAGAAGGGGAAACTCCAGGGTGTGACAAAAGGCTAGGGGATTTAGTCTGGATGGGCTTGGCCTTGCAGGGGCAAAAGTAGACTTTTATAAGAAGGCTTTTTCAAAGTAAAACTCTTAGGAATTTAATTCACAAATATGTTTTTGATAAATACTTTATTAATAGTATTAAAGAGGGTTCCAGAAAGTAATTAATATTTAATGTCATTTGTAAGCTAATTCATTGAAGGGATATTAATTCATAAAAAAAGGTGTTTAGAGAAATAAATAGTATTTGCTTTTATTTGAAAATATTTCCTTAATTAATATTATTTCATTATCATGGTTTTTCAATAAATATTATTCTAAATTGAATTTAGAATTCCAATTAAATATTATTTGGGCACTTACACATCAAGAAAAGGAAAAAGAAAATTCAATGAATGCCAGCATGAAGGAAAACTGAAAAAGATATTTTATTATTCCAAATTTTGTTTTCTTATTGTCACGCCGCGATGTAGCCCTAGACGGGAGCTAGCGCGAGACACTCCAAATTAATCTGTATATCTATACCAGTCCTAGGAAACAGTGCTGGTATCACAGGAAGATAGTATATCACAGCAATAGTGATCTCCTTATTGAGAGTAGTCTTATAATTGTGTTGGGCTACGAATAGACCCCGAGCTCACAACTACATTACAAAAGGGAAATGCGAATGCAAAGACTAGCCCCAGGCCACAAGCATGAATTGGAAACTAGGTCGAAACCCTAAAGCTGCTCGAAACCGGACTACTCTTGGAAGAACTCCTCATCAGCGGGATCCATCTCCTCTTCATCAGGATCTGGGCGGGATTAATTATGTAGAGCAAGGGTGAGTACAGGGAGTACTCAGCAAATCTTGGGAATTGTGTGTTTATTGCAAGCTTCAAGGTAAGGTTGTTTGTTTTCGCAATCAGTTTTGTTTAAACTTTTCAAACGAGTCTAAGAGAGTGCTTCTCAACGACTCGGGCAAAACAGTTTGTGTTGCCCGGTCAGAGTTTGTGCATTGTATCAATCTTTAAAAGATCAAGAGTTAGCTCCCGGCCAAACACTTTAGATAGCCTCCCAGGCCCAGCTAATCCCGTCAGCCATAGTTGAAAGCAACGATATCCAACACATCATAGCAATTTCACAAGCAGTAGTCAAATAAAACTATGCTAAGAAATCACCTGACATCCTCCCATGGCAGTGGGCACGGCTGTTCGAACAGTTTGTTAACCTCTGTAGAGGGAGTACACTTTACCTACATGTCGTTACTAACCCGGGTCATCCAGCCCATGCAGAACAACCACATCTGGTGACTTTGAGGCTTTGACGATAAGGCATTTCCAAAGCCGACACAAGGTTACCATATGCCAACGGGAGAGATCATCCGAACCAACAATAGGTTAGGCTTTAGACCATACTGCGCCAGGAAGCCCATGGGATCTCCCCGACACCACCCCGGCGAATCCACTTATCCCTTGGTATCGAGGCTTCCCTGGCCTAGCTAGTTACTCAGCCAGGGGTGTCCCACTTCACCCATGTGGTCGCGCTGATTATGTTTGGATGAAATCCCAAAGGAATCGGTCCTTATCTGTGAGAATGGGGAAAACCGTACCACCGATACGTCTCCCGTACTGTGATTTTTAGAAATCGTTTTATTTTGCAGGCACCGACCTAGGTGTTGGGTTTTCCAAGAGTTTCATAAACCCAGATTTTACCTATCATTGGATATTTTAAATTTAAGGTGGGTCACCAGTGTTTTTGCCCGAGGGTGCAAACTCCGAGACCTAAATATCATCCGACAAAGGTGGGACAGGATAATCAATGACAAGGAGGGTAATTGCAGCAATGTAGGTAGGGCCCATCGACTATATTGCAAGTTGTGGCCAACATTATTAAGTGTAACCTAGATATGCATAATTTTGCGGAAACAAACTACTTAGTTTGAAAACTACGGGTGCAAGATGATCAAAGGAGACTTGCCTTTCTCGAGACCTTGAGCTTCTTCCTAGTAATCCGCGCACTATGAGACTACAGGCTCCGAAGCTACAAAACAAGGGGACTCAACAAAGCGGTCAAAAGAAAGCGCTATTAATGACCTCTAAGTGTCCCATTAGATAGATCTTGATTTTTGAGGAATTTTGAAAGTTGAACGGAGTCAAACGGACGAACGGTTGAGGAGATATGAATTTTGCTAGGTTAAAAGATTTTCAGCCTAAAGGAAAAATTATTATTAATTTCCTTGTTAAATAAAAGGTGGGAGACGTATCGGACTTGTCGACCGAGCATGAAGCGCGTCCCAATGTTTGAGCGCGAGCGCGGCCAAATAAATGGGCCGGCGCGCGGGATGGCGGCCCAAGCGACGTGCGGGCGAGGCAGGCTAGGGGGAATGGACCAGGCCGGTTGGCGCCGGCCCAAAGGATTGGTGTGGTGCGGCCAAGTGAAGCGGGCCACGTGGCACCGCGCACGCGCGCGCGCGAGACAGGCCGGATGGACGACGGGGAGGGAAGGTCGCGTGGGCCGGGACGAGATGCAGCTCACGCGATGGTGCACGAGACTGGCCGACGTAGCTCAAGGTGACGGCGTGGCGTCGACGTGGTGCTAACGGGGCAGCCATGTCGGACGGCTGGAGGAAGAAGAGAAAAAGTGCCCTTAACCGACGGTGGATGACGACGGTGTCCTCCGGTGCGGAGCAATGTAACATCCTGTTTTTCTATATAAAAAAGAAGTCGTTGCCGCCGGCCAGCGGCGTCGCTGGCAGCCCGCGCACCTCGTGCCGTGCCGCCCGTCGCGTCACCGCTGCCGCCGCGTGCGCGTCGCCGTCGCCACCTGTCGCACCGCCTCGCGCCCCACGCGCGCCGCGCGCCGTCGCAATCGCCCGTCGCCGGCCACCCCTCTCTTCCCTTCCCCTATAAAATCCCCTTCTTCCCCCTCCTCCACACCCCTCTACCCCTCCCCCTTCTCCACCCAAGCCGCCGCCGCACCACCGCTGCCGCGTCGCCCTCACCGCAGGTGAGCCCCCCTCCCCTCCCCCTTCGTTGCCCACGCCCGCGCCACTAGGTCCGGCTGAGAGAGGAGAGGTAGAGAGGAGAGGAAGAGAAGAGGAGCCGGGAGGAAGGAGAAGAAGAGAGTAAGAAGAAGGAGGAAGAAGAAGAGAAGGAAGAGAGAGAAGAAGAAGAAAAAGGGGAAAGAAAAGAAAAGAGAGAAAAAGAAAAAAAAGGAAAGAGATAGGTGATATGTGGGTCCCACATGTCAGCCCTTAGGTTTAGAATAAAAATAAATTATTTATTAACAGTAACTTTTCACAATTTTTGGAATTAATTGAAATTTGAATTTTAAAACTAACATAACTTATTCGTTTTAACTCGGATTTGAGCGAAACCTTAACCTAAATTCATCTAAAATCGAGACCTAGCTATTTGTACCACGTTTTCAATTTATTTTGTATTGCATGAATTTTTGGTGATTTTGTGATTCTAATCGAATTCAAATCAAATCTTTCGCACGTAAATTTAGATACCGAAGGAATTGTTGAGCTGAACGAGGATCCGGGTCAGCAAGACCATGAGCAAGGCAAGTCATCACTAATCTTTGAGCATGTTGAACCTATTGCGAACTTATTTTTATTTAAAATAAAGTTTGCATGCTATATGAATATATGTGAATACTCTATGTTGCTATATGCATGCCTTTGATATTGATCATCCATGCAATCTTTGTGATCCATGATATCGTGTGCCTTTATTCAATACTTGATAAATGCTTAGCCATGCTACTTTAGAATCATGCATATTCATATTTATCAAAATGCCTTATGCTCGAGCAACATCCTTTGAGAAGGTAGTTGAGATGCGGCATGTGGAGACATGAGTGCCACATTGCTATGCTATTGATGACATGATTTGTGAAAGGAACTTGTGGCGCCTAGAGTGCATGGGGACTTAAGTTCATGGAGCGGGTACTGCCAATGTGAGGTTATTGAAAGGCTTTGCCGTGACGTGTCTCATGTGTTGGGGCGAGGCTCATGTGTTGGGCAAGTCGCGGAGTGCGGCTAAAGTGTACATCCACTGCAGTGTGAGTAAATCAAATCTATTCGAATAGCCGTCCGCGCGGTTATTGAGCACCGGGACATGTATTACACTTTGCTAGACTCTAAATTCTTAAACTGATTGGGAAGGGATATTGCACGATGATTTTTACGCTGGTGGATCCACTTCTCGGGAGGCGAGAAGGGGTAGACCCTAGAAAACCATGACGACACAATAGCGGGAAGCTATCCTTGGGATCACAATGGATGGTGGACAGAACCATCATTGATTAATGAACTATGGTATTAAAATTTGATCAGTCTATGCTAGGTCTTAGGCTTGTGAAGAGATTTACAAAACTTGCTTTATCATATGCATTGTTGTTGTGGTGGCTTACTGAGTTGTTGACGATGAAATTTAGCACACATATGAATCGGAAACAAGATCCAATTCGAAGCGGATGCGAAGATATGCGGAATTCTCGGAAACAGAGTGCGCATCGGCTAGAAGACCGTATCGGCTGGAACGGAGTCCGATTTGGATAGCCGATATGACCGATATTGCATGTGAAGTCAGTATCGGGTTTGAAGAAGAATTTGAGACGATAAGCCAGACAAAGATAGAGTCCAGAATTGGCAATCGTATCTATTAATTAGGATTATCTGTAATTTCCTTATAGATATTTTCGGTAAGAGTCTGCCTAAGGGACTTGTTTGCTAGTTAGATTTGTATTAGGGCGATACGAGTCATGTCCATGATGGACAATGTTTGTATTTTCGGGTATAAATATAGACCCCAGGTCTTATGAATAAAACAACAACAGTTCAATCAATCTCGGCGCATCGCCAAACCTTTTACTTTTCTACTTTCGACAAGTTCTTGCTTTCGAGTCGAGCTGCATCAATTTGATCTTCGGCGAAGAGCTAGGTCTTGTTATGGTGGTTTGCATTATTGGAATTAGTGCTTACATCTTTATGACACTCTAATTCTATCTTGTAAATCTCCGACTTATCATATACATTGTATAATTTAGATTGACAATGCTATCTATTCATATCGGCTGATCTCTATTTAGGGTTTTGTCGATAACGGTTAGATTGTCTTGTTGGTTTGAATTATATAATGTATCTACCATCCCGAAAAGACAACCATCGGCTTGATTGTCTAGATATTATGTTTCTTTTCATACTTAATGCTGCATCAGTTAAGTTTGATCTATTAAGTCGTGTTTAGAATCATGATCTCTAGCCTGCTTTTTGGTTGTTAATAAGGATAGTATCGGGGTTTCAGCCGATCTTATCTGATATATAGATGTTTTACATAGTTTCATGCTTTGTTTAATATGCTATATCCGCCCCTTATATTAGGATCTAATCTAATACAAATATATTAGACTTACTATCAATCTGATTGATAATAGTTGAATATATTTGTTACAAGAGAATATCCTAGTATAAGATTGTATCGGAGCTATAGCCGATACATGCTTAAATCTGAACATCGGCTATAACATGAGTACATATAATCGTTATTTCATGTTATTTTAGAATTGGGCAATTTATATTGTCTCAGTTTAGTCCGATCTATCCCAATTGCTTATTTCTAAAGTAATATTGATTTATAGATTATATAATACTGATATTTTCAGCCGATATATCAGTTTTAGGGTTAGTTTTATCATTAAATATACCTTACAGCCGATCCATGCTATATTGCATCGGCTAGGTTACATCACGATATGATATCGGCTAACTGGCCGATTGACTATCGTCTACTAAAAAACTTGCACGTTTTTTCTTGTTGATTGCAGGATCAAATCAACTAGCACGTCCTTCGAACCTAAAAGCAAGTTTTGGACCTGCACTACAGTAAAGCAAATCTTTCAGGCCAGTGTGTGTTTTTTTGCATCAACACGAGTACGGTTGGTACTCACCCTTGCTATTTACAAACTCAACCAGAAGTCGGCGATGATGCTTTGGAGGACCTGTATGCTTACTACCAGGAGGATGCTGACAATGACGGTGCTCAATAGGTCTTAGTTCCGCAATGGCGTGCCGCTGCCTAAATTCCGCTGCCTCATTTATTTCTGCTTTTGGGATGTATTTCGGACCGTTTTGCCCTATGTTCTAAGACTATGCCTTCGGGCCTATTGTTGTAATAATTTGCAGTAGACGCCCGTGTATGTGCACTTGGTATTTCAACTATGAATTCGTGTGTACCAGAGTACTTGATCCAGGGAAATGGTACGGTTTACACGATAGATTCCTGTTACGAAAACAGGGATCGACAGAGTTGATATCAGAGCCATACGACTGAAGGGAAAGACCAAATGGCACCTCGCCCCATTGTAGTTGGCCAAGGGAGAAATTCCCAGTTAAGAATACTTTTAAAATAAAAACACTATGTTCATAAAATTAAATGTGTTTCTCACTTTACTCTTGTCTACTTTCTCTGTAAAATGAGTTTTGCTTTTTCCTTGACTTTTATTTTGTTCTGAAAAATAGAGATCAGATTCGGGTTCGTTCGCTTCTTGGGAGATTGAGGTTCCCCGTGCAGACGGATATGTCTTACAGCTGCACCGCAGACCAACAAGACCGCTACCGGATTTGGACACGGACAAGTGAACCACATGCGAGCTGAAGAGGCCTAGGTAGACCTGGGCGTACTGATGGGTATGTACTCTATCAATTCTACACTTGTTAAAGTTCTCTTTGATTCGGGTGCATTGCATTCATTCATATCTTTGAAAGCAAGTCAACAACACAACTTAACCCTGGTAGGACTAAGGAAACCAATGCTAGTACACTCACCTGGGGGTGAGATAACAGTAATCCATGCTTGTATCGATGTGCCTATCCGTCTTAGGGATATGGTGTTTCCCTCAAACCTCATGGTCTTGATACCCCAAACCCTTGATGTCATATTGGGCATGGATTGGTTAGCAAAGAGCAAAGGAGTCGTTGATTGTGGCCGTAGAGAAGTTACCTTAACCACACCCTGGGGATCAGTAATGAGAGCAACAATGGATCAAGACCCTAGGTTGTTTAAACGCGCTGAAGGTGTATTTACCATGCTTCCTATGTGTGGGATGCCCGTGGTTCAGAGCTTTCCTGATGTATTTCCGGTAGAACTACCTGGGATGCCACTGGACCGAGATGTAGAGTTTGTCATTGCCTAATGCTTGGTACCGCCCCCATATCCAAGAGACCTTATAGAATGCCAGCAAACGAGTTGGAAGAACTCAAGAAACATATTAGAGAGTTATAGGAGAAAGGTTTTGTACACCCCAGTTCATCACCTTGGGGAGCCCCGATGCTGTTTGTTAAAAAGAAGGATGGCAGTACGAGAATGTGCGTGGATTACCGCTCATTTAACGAAGTGACCATCAAGAATAAGTATCCACTACCTCAGATTGATGACCTTTTTGATCAACTCAAAGGGGCTAGGGTATTCTCTAAGATTGACCTTAGATTTGGATACCAATTGAAGTTAGGACCGGAGATATCCCTAAAACCGCGTTCTCGACGCGCTATGGATTGTATGAGTTCACAGTAATGTCCTTCAGATTGACCAACGCCTCGACATATTTCATGCATCTCATGAACAAAGTGTTCATGGAGTACTTGGAAAAGTTTTGTGGTGGTATTCATCGATGATATTCTTATCTACTCTAAAGATGAAGAAGACCATGCGGAACATTTGCGCCTAGTGCTAGAAAAGCTTCGAGAGCATCAGCTTTACGTGAAGTTTAGCATATGCGAGTTCTGGTTAAAGGAAGTTGCCTTTCTCGGCCATGTAATCTCAGCCGGAGGAGTAGTAGTGGACCCTACTAAGGTCGAGGCCGTTACGGAATGGAAAGTGCCCAAGTTGGTAACTGAAATCCAGAGTTTTCTGGGATTAGACGGATACTACCGGAGGTTTATTGAAGGGTTTTCTAAAATAACCAGGCCCATGACTCAACTACTGAAGAAGGAAAAGGAGTTCGCATGGTCAGACCAGTGCCAGGAAAGTTTTGAGCAGCTCAAGGAAAAATTGACCTCTGCACCTATTCTAGTCCTTCCCAACAACCAGAAAGATTTTGTCGTATATTGTGATGCGTCCAGGCAATGGCTGGGAGGTGTATTAATGCAAGATGGAAAGGTTGTGGCATATGCCTCACGACAGTTGCGACCTCATGAGAACAACTACCCTACCCACGATCTTGAGCTGGCAGTAGTAGTCCATGTATTAAATATGTGGAGGCAATATCTGATTGGGAATCACTGCGACATCTACACCGACCACAAGAGCCTGAGGTATATCTTCACTCAGCCCGACCTCAACCTAAGGCAAAGGCGGTGGTTGAAATTGATCAAGGATTACGATCTGGAAATCCATTATCATCCTGGCAAGGCAAATATCGTGGCTGACGCCCTGAGTCACAAAAACCATTGCAACCATTTGAGACTTGAAAGTATGGCCACTGAGCTGCAGGAAGAGATGGCCCGACTTAACCTGCATTTAGTCCCTTGTGGCGAAATGAACACCCTAGAGATTCAACCTCTTTTGAGAACGCAGATAGAGGAGGCTCAGAAGGATTATGAAGAGATTCGAGAAGTAAAGGAGCGCATGGTCGCAGGACGTGCAAAAGAATTCTCGATCAATGAGAAAGGGATTTTATGGTATAAGAAGAGGATTTGTGTACCGGAACAAGGTGGTCTAAGAGGATTAATTCTTAAGGAAGCTCATGAATCTGCCTACTCACTATACCCTGGAAGCACGAAAATGTACCAAGACTTAAAAGAAGCATATTGGTGGCCCAACATGAAGAGGGATGTAGCCGAATATGTAGCACTTTGTGACGTATGTCAGAAGGTAAAGGCCGAGCATCAGCGACTGACAGGTTTGCTGCAACCCCTTAAGACTCCAGAATGTAAATGGGATGAGATAGGCTTGGATTTTATTGTTGGATTGCCTAAGACCGCAACTGGGTATGATTCCATCTGGGTGATCGTGGACCGACTCACCAAAACTGCAAGGTTTATTCTCGTCAAAACAAATTACAGTGGTGCAAAACTAGCCGAGTTATACATGTCTAGGATTGTATGCCTCCATGGAGTACCTAAGAGGATTATATCTAATCGCGGCACACAGTTTACTTCACATTTCTGGAATAAAGTACACGAGCTCGGAAGTTACCTCGCTTTTAGCACATCATATCATCCACAAACCGATGGCCATACTGAAAGAACAAATCAAGTTTTGGAAGACATGTTGAGGGCTTATGCATTGGACTTCACTAAGGATTGGGTGAAATTCCTACCTTACACCGAGTTTTCCTATAACAAAAGTTACCAGGCTAGTCTGAAGATGTCACCGAATGAGGGCTTATTTGGTCGGCGATGCCGTACTCCATTGATGTGGTCTGAGACCGATGAACGTGCCGTATTTGGACTCGATATAATCAAGGAAGCCGAAGAAAGGTTCGTCTGATCCGTGACCGTCTGAAGGTGGCACAATCTCGACAAAAGAGCTATGCGGACACTCGGAGAAGAGATTTGGAGTTTAACGTAGGAGATTACATATATCTGAAGGTCTCTCCGCTGAGAGGTACCAAAAGGTTTAAAGTCAAGGGAAAACTTGCGCCAAGATACGTGGGACCGTTTCTAATAACTGCCAGACAAGGAGAAGTGGCCTACCAGTTACAGCTACCGGAGAACATTTCTGATGTACATCCGGTTTTCCATGTCTCACAGCTGAAGAAGTGCTTAAGAGTACCGGAAGAGCAAGCTCCGTTGGGAGAAATCCACCTCAGTAGTGATCTCACGTATCCTGAGCACCCGTAAAGATACTCGACAAAGCAGAAAAGAGGACGCGAACCAAGACATGGCGCATGTACAAAGTACAGTGGAGCAATCACACCGAAAGGGATGCCACATGGGAGAGCGAGGAGTTCTTAAAGACCGAGTGCCCGCACTTGTTCGACAACTGGTAAGAAATCTCGGGACGAGATTTATTTAAGGGTTGTAGAAGTCGCCGCCGCCGTGCCTGCTGTCGCCGACCATCAGTGTAGTCGGCAGCGCCCGTGCCTTGGGCCCCGCGCGTGCCTCGCGCCCCGCGCCGCGCTGCCTGTCGCATCGCTGCTGCCGCCGCCTACGCGTCGTCTTCGCCCGTGTCGCGTCGCCGTCACCACCCGTCGCCAGCCACCCCTCTCTCTCCCCTTCCCCTATAAATCCCCCCTTCTTCCTCCTCATCCACACAACTCCACCCCTTCCCCTTCTCCACCCAAGCCGCCGCTGCACCACTGCTGCTGCCGCCGTGCGCCGCCGCCGGCGGTGAGCCCCCTCCCCTCCCCCCTTCACCGCCCGCGCCCGCACCACTAGGTCCGACCGAGTGAGGAGAGGTAGAGAGGAGAGGAAGAGAAGAGGAGCCAGGAGAAGAAGGAGAAGAAGAGAGGAAGAAGGAGGAAGAAGAATAGAAGGAAGAGAGAGAAGAACAAAAAAAGGGAAAAGAAAAGAAAAGAGAGAGGAGAGAAAAAGAGAAGTGACATGTGGGCCCCATATGTCAGCCCTTAGGGTTTAAAATAAAAAATTATTTATGACCAGTAAATTTTCATAATTTTTGGAATTAATTCAAATTTGAATTTTTAAACTAGCATAACTTATTCGTTTTAACTCGGATTTGAGCGAAACTTGAACCTAAATTCATCTAAAATCGAGACCTAGATATTTATATCACTTTTTCAATTTATTTTGTATTGCATGAATTTTTGGTGATTTTGTTTGAATTCTAATCGAATTCAAATCAAATCTTTCGCACGTAAATTTAGATACCGAAGGAATTGTTGAGCTGAACGAGGATCCGGGTCAGCAAGACCACGAGCAAGGCAAGTCATCACTAATCTTTGAGCATGTTGAACCTATTGCGAACTTATTTTTATTTAAAATAAAGTTTGCATGCTATATGAATATATGTGAATACCCTAACTTGCTATATGCCATGCCTTTGATATTGATTATCCATGCAGTATTTGTAATCCACGATATCGTGTGTCTTTATTCAATACTTGACAAATGCTTAGCCATGCTACTTTAGAATCATGCATATTCATTTTAGAATCATGCATATTCATATTGATCAAAATGCCTTATGCTCGAGCAACTACCTTCGGGAAGGTAGTTGAGATGCGGCATGTGGAGACATGAGCGCCACATTGCTATGCTATTGATGACATGATTTGTGAAAGGAAAAACAAAGCTAAATAACTATTTTCGACTGGGGTGGCTGGAGGACTTGGGTGGTGTTCGGTAAAGGCTAGTAGCATCCCTGGTCAGTTAAGGATCGAGCCATGAAGCTAAGCATGAAACGACCCCCCGTACAACCGTACTTCTCGAATGGGTATAGACCTAGCGGAGTAAATAGCCGAGCGAAGGCAGTATCCATGCATAGTGGTTTTCTTGATGTGTATGAGAGGGCGGGGCCTACGGTAGGGTCGCCATGTGTAAACCTAAACTTAATTATAACTTAATGCATGTGTGAGTCTTCCCTCCCCGGGAGTTCCAGAAACTCCTCTCACTGCTAGAAACTTGT
The DNA here is from genome assembly GCA_000573905.2 of Oryza punctata. Lineage (NCBI taxonomy): Eukaryota > Viridiplantae > Streptophyta > Magnoliopsida > Poales > Poaceae > Oryza > Oryza punctata. Next base: position 17,503,551 of record CM002492.2, on the reverse strand, counting down.
GGCGCCTAGAGTGCATGAGGACTTAAGTTCATGGAGCGGGTACTGCCAATGTGAGGTTATTGAAAGGCTTTGCCGTGACGCGTCTCATGTGTTGGGGCGAGGCTCATGTGTTGGGCAAGTCGCGGAGTGCGGGTAAAGTGTACATCCACTGCAGTGTGAGTAAATCAAATCTATTCGAATAGCCGTGCTCGCGGTTATTGAGCACCTTGACATGTATTACACTTGGCTAGACTCTAAATTCTTAAACTGATTGGGAAGGGATATAGCATGATGATTTTTACGCTGGTGGATCCACTTCTCGGGAGGCGAGAAGGGGTAGACCCTAGAAAACCATGACGACACAATAGCGGGAAGCTATCCTTCGGATCACAATGGATGGTGGACAGAACCGTCGTTGATTAATAAACTATGGTATTAAAATTTGATCAGTCTATGCTAGGTCTTAGGCTTGTGAAGAGATTTACAAAACTTGCTTTACACAAAAGAATCGGAAGCCATTCCTTGAAATACCCTCTATCATATGCATTGTTGTTGTGGTGGCTTACTGAGTACGGTTGGTACTCACCCTTGTTATTTACAAACTCAACCAGAAGTCGGCGATGATGCTTCGGAGGATCCGTATGCTTACTACGAGGAGGATGCTGACGATGACGGTGCTTAGTAGGTCTTAGTTACGGTCGTTGCCTGTGGCAATAGCGTGCCGCTGCCTCATCTATTTCTGCTTTTGGGATGTATTTCGGACCGTTTGGTCCTATGTTCTAAGACTATACCTTCGGACCTATTATTGTAATAATTCGCACTAGACGCCCGTGTATGCGCACTTGGTATTTCAACTATGAATTCGTGTGTACCAGACTACTTGATCTAGGGAAATGGTACGGTTTACACGATAGATTCCTGTTACGAAAACAGGGGTCGACAAGCAAGGGGTGGAGAAAAGAGGAAAGGCCACTAGAGCGACTGCGGCGGGAGTCGAGCGGATCCAACGGCTCGGATTTCACCGGAGTGAAATGATGGCGGTGAATCGCGGCGGCTCATGCTGGAGTTAGCGGAAGAGGGAAATCTCGCCGGAGCGGCGAGAGGTCGATTCTGAGCGGCGGGAGCAACTACGCGGCCTCGGGAGCGCATTACGAGCCACGGATGGGGCGGAGTGGCTCCGAAGAGTGACGACGACGGTGAACTCGGCTCGGCACCGAGCGGTGGCGGCCGGTGAGTAGCAGCGAGCGTCGGCGGTGGTCGAACGACAGCTACAGGTGTGGGGAAAACAACGGTGAGCTAAAAGTGCCTAGGAACGAGGGGGGAAGGAAGAGAGAGATGGCTACCTCGGCGAGGAGGGGCACTGTGAAGAACAGCCGGCGGTGCGGGGCGTGATTGCCTCGGCCTCCGGCCGGGGAAGAGGAAGGAGACGGGAGCCCGGAGTGCCCTTCGCGCGTCCGCGAGTGCGCCGATCCCGTCGACACACGCAACGGCGAACGGCGACGACGACGGATAGGTGGCGCTGGTGGAGGTGTTTGGCGGCGAAAGCGGGAGAGCGGCCGAACGAGGGAGGGCGTGGCTTTATAGCGGTGGTATGGCGGTGGAGCAAGAGGCAGTGTGCGGCGGTTGGCGCGCGGCGAGCTAGCGCTCCGGCGCTAGCGGCCAAGGCAGCAGCAGAGGTGACGCCAGCGGTGAAGGAAAAAGAAAAAGGGAAAGGGAAAAGAGAGCTCGGTCCATGCCATTTTGGGGCAAAGAGAGAGAGAGGAGCAGGAAAGTTGCAGTGACTGCTGCTCTCGCTCTTGGACGCACGTGCGCAGAGGCGCGAGGCTGGGCGGGTGACGGCGGCGGTGACGGCAAAAGGGCGAAGGCTGGCCCGGCGTGGAGCGGAGACAAGCGGCAGGCGGCGGCCAGGGGATGATGGCGGCGACGACCGGACGGTCGGTCACGACGTGCGGCGTGCGCGGGCTCCAACGGACGGCGGCCAAAATTTCGAGCGGTGCCAGCGGCAAAAATTCCGGCGAGAGAGAGAAAAGCAGGAGAGGGAGAGAAACGAGAGAGAGGGAGAGCAGCGACTCTCCAGGCGGGCGCATGCGGTGCACGTGAGGGAGGGAGGAACGGACCGAGAAGGAAATGGGCTGAGCAAGTTCGGCCCAAGTACTTTAAGGGAGTTAGTAGACTTTTGCAGAGAAAAATCATTTGTAGGGAAAATAGGATTTGGATTTGATTTTTGATTTGAGATTAGATAGAGGGGAACCGAGATATTGGCATACACAAAACAATAAGGCTACAACTAAAAACAGATTTCTCAAATAGGGTTTTTATTAAAGTAAGTTTTTCCCGTAACACCACAACCGAACAGGCGTTGTACTTATTTTAAATTCGAAATTTTCATGGTGATACAAAGATTTGTTAGGGTTTTTTTTTTACACAGCGGTTGTGTGGCGGAAGAGATAAGTGAGAGGACATTGGATAAGGTCGGTGTGATGTTTCTTCGATTTGTGAAATTGCTTGTTATGGACAAACCTATTACGCTAGAAATTGTCTTTTAGAGAATATAGCTCAAGACGTGGAATAAGATAAAGTCATTCAGATGGAAATGGACATCCATCCGTGGTCACCTGGTCAGCAAAGTAAATAAGTAATAGCATGCCGTCTTCTATTGTTCCCTAAGAAAACTGCGGACAAAACAACGATAAGTTAACATATGGAGCTTGATTTTGATTGATCTATTTCATTTGCATCAACTAATCTTTGGAACACAAATTACGCCAAAACATAGTCCAATATGACCGTCTTCGTGCGTACGAAAATCACACTGTTTTGATGAACCATTTCCTCGGAATTGAATCGAATGAAGCACATTTCTGTTTGGGACAATATTATTCAGCTGCTAGATTTCCCAATTTTCTTTTATCTATGAATGAGTGCCACGTGTCAACCGCCGGAGCAGCAGGCGGCGCACCGGACGAGTCCGTTCTCGTTGCACGCCGTGCAGACGCGGAAGCCGCCGGTCTTCTCGCTGTACCGCCGGTGGCTGCCGTCGCACGTGCCGCAGGGCGCGAACCGCGACCCGCCGCACGACGCGCACAGCGTGGTCGCTGCCTGCATCGCGCCGGCCACCACGCGGTGGAGCTCCCCGCTCTCGTGGAGGAGGCGCACCTCGTCGGCGTCGCCAACGAGGCGCCCCCCGACGAACAGCTGCGGCAGCGCCGGCCGGTCCCGGCGCATGAGCGCCCTGAGCTCGGCGAGGTAGGCGGCGTCCATGGACACGTCGCGCTCGTCGACGGCGACGCGGAGCCCGCGCAGGATGGCGCGCACGTCGCGGCAGTCCTCGAACGTGCCCCGCACGGCGCGGAGGGAGGTGAAGTAGAGCACCACGCGCCGCTCGCCCGCCACCGCCGCGGCGGCTGCCTCCGCGGCGACGGCGAACGACTTGCAAGCCCGAAGCTTGGTCGACGACCGCACGCGGTGCAGGACGTTCCGGGAGTCCGGCGCGGCGGGCGCGGGCGCGGGCGTGGCGTCGTCGTCGTCGAGGACGGAGCCGATGCCCTGGTGGTCGGCCTTGCCGCCGCCGCCGCCGCCGGGCGGCGACGCAACGCACGAGGGGGAGAAGGACGGAGACTGCGTGAGCCGGCCGGTGGCACGGCCGCGGCGGACCCACGGCGACCACATCGGGCCGGCGGCGAGCGATCGACGGTGACTCGGTGAGGAGGATGGGATCGGAGGAGGGGGAGGAGAGGAGTCCGCGGTGCGCGCGCGCGCGCGATGGATTTGGCGCGAAATTAGTTGGTCGCCCTGCCTCCTCTGGGTTGCTAAATTTAACCATGCGTTTTAACTGTCTCGGTGTCTCCAATGCTTATTTGTGGCGCTGGATTTGCATCGGGTTGGTTTCCTTTGATCTGTTCTCCTGGTGCTGACTTTTTTTGGGGTGAACTCATAGAGCGTGAGGATGACAAATGGGCGCATGGATTCATGCATATATATGTTGGTAGCGGATAAAATTATAATATTATCAAAGCATTTTTGCAGTGCAAATCAATATTTATGCTACCTCCGTCGAGAAATCTAAGTGTACTTGACCGTCAAAAACTATTTTTCTTACTGTTATAAGCAAAATGGCTCTTTCATAGTAGAGAGGATTATACTTATTTACATTTTGAAACAAAAATATGTTTCTATAAATTAAATATATACATTCATATCTGAAAAAAAAATTTGTGGCGAAAAATTGAATCATGAAGACTAGCAAAAAGTTGGTGGTGTTCTTTTCTCGTAAAGATTTTTTCTCGATTTCCGTTAACACGCTTTTCAAATTATTAAACGGTGCGTTTCATGCAAAAACTTTTTACATAGAACTTTTTTAAAATATCAAATAAACCCATTTTTAAATTTGTAATAATTAAGAATCAATACTCACACGTTAATGGTTTTCTCGTTTTACGTATCCTAACTTCATCTTTATCCTCATTAGATTCAAATGGAAGAAGTTAGGGCATGCAAAATGAGAAAACATTAACGTGTGATTATTGAATTTTAATTATTACAAAAATTATCTTTCGTATAGTCCCAACTAAAAACTATCTTATCTCAGGCCCAGTAGGCGTAACTCATCGAGAAGCTTTCGCAACTTGGGCCAAAAGTCTAAAAAAGTCTTAAACCGGTCCATTTCTGTTAGGCCTAATCCTTATCGCGGTTTAAGCCTTAGTAAGCCGCTTTGCCAAATATAGTGGGCCCGTATTGAACCACGATACCGTAGCGTGCCGAGAATCCTCTTGCTCGGTAGCCCGATTTGTTGAAAATAAATTAGCTCCTTGCTATGTATGCATGTAAGATACCAACCAATTTCTTTTTCTTTTTTCTCATCACTCTAGATATTTTTTTCTCCTAATTTACTTATCCGATTTACGATATAATCGTATAATTGAATTTATTGTAATTAAAAATTTATAATAAAATATGACATGATTATATTTTAATAAAAGAAAATATATATTTCAGACTGTTAAAACATGTTTTCTATGTGATAGCGGTATATTTCAAAGTACGCATTTATTATGTTTCACAATATTTATTTAACTACTTGCCACTACTCTCTCATCTCTATCCATGCATTCATGCATGGATTTAGCAACCTTCAAAAGGATTTTTCTCCTAAACTACTTATCTAATCTACGATCAGATAACACCGTTGTATTCGTTGTAATTAAATCTTCACAACAAGATATTGTATGATTATGTTCTGATGAAAAAAACATATGTTTAAATCCGTTAATACTCAATTTTTCATACGTGATAGCAATATTTTCCAACGTCTTTACTGTGTTTTACAAAAATTTTAAATGTTCTGGTATTTATTTTATTTTTTGAGAGTATCGGGCGTCCGATTTGAAGGTACCTCCGTCTCAACGGCTTGTCGGAGTCGGACTCCGCATTGCCGGCGATAAATAGCCTCGTCACCCGCACTTCATTTCCTCTCTTTCTCTCCCGCCCTATTCACCACCATGGCTTCCCTCTATTCCCCACCTCCGTCTCTCCTGCTGCCGTTGCCGCCTCACTGCTGCTTGACGTCGCTGTCCCCTTCCTCGTCGCCGTTCCAGCCAACCCGGCTGCGCATCAGGTGGGCGGCCGCCGCCGCCGGGATGGTTGAAGCTCAACTTCGACGGGAGCGTGTTCCACGACGAGCGAGCATCGCCGGCGTCATCCGCGGCTGCGACGGCGGAGTCGTGCTCGCGTTCGCCGAGACCACGGAGCACTGGACGGAGCACTGGACTGAAAGAAATACTAGCATTTACGTGTTATTGGCTAAACTTGCAAAGACTTCATTCCGAAAAAGAAACCGTTCTTCTTGAGTGTACAAGCAGCCATGAAGAGCAAAAACAGAATCTCAGGAGACTCTGTTTTCCCTCCTTCAAAACTAATCCCTTGCCCCTCAGGTTTATTCCCCATCGATAAAATCCTTTAGAACAATCGGAAGAATTGGACATGTGTAAAATCCTTGAGAAGATCAGGAATTGGCACTTGGAGGCTGCAAAGAGCATTTTCAGAAAATCACCCTGGTTAAACCCTCAACGTAACCGTTGCCAGCGCGGGAGGGAACGCGCGTGCTAACAACGCTATCACGCGCTGACGTCACCGACTTGGATAAATTGAAATCCCGCCTTGCCGAGGCGATCCACTCGCACCGCTCTTCCGCTCCTCATCTCACCTCCTCTCGGCTCTCCCCCACGATTCTTTCCTCCCAAAACCCTAGACTTCCTCAGCTGCTGCGGGCGATCGAGACGGCGATGGCGGTGTCGGCGGTTGGCGCGGATGGGCTCCTCCCGGGCCTCAGCTTCGATCCCCTGAGCGCGCCGCCGTGGAAGCTTCTCGCGGATCACGGCCGGGGCCAGGAGGCCTTCTTCTTGGAGGACGCGCATGCCAAGAACGGCAATGGCAAGCGGCAGAATCACACCGTCGAGGTCGGAGGCCTCTGGCAGGGGAAGAGGATGTGCGTCGATGGCCCTGATGGCGGCGGTTTGGCTTTCTTGCCCTCGTTCTTTCTCTCGCCGCCGTCGGCTCCCCGCTGCTCGACGCCACTTTCCCCTTACGCGCCGCCATTTCGGCCGGCCCGGCAGATCGTCAGGTGGGCGCGGCCGCCGCCGGGGTGGTGCAAGCTCAACTTCGATGGGAGCGTCTTCCACGACGGGTCTCGCCGCGCGAGCATCGGTGGCGTCATCCGCGGCTGCGACGGCGGCGTCGTGCTGGCCTTCGCCGAGACCACGGAGCACTCGATGGTCGGCGTGGTGGAGGCCCGTGCGATGATGCGGGGCCTGAGACTCGCGCTGGCGTGCTCCTTGGAGCGACTTGTGGTCGAGGGCGACGACCTGGTGCTGGTGCAGCTCCTACGTGGCGAGAAGCCGCACACGCGGATCCCGTCGGCGATGCACGAGGAGATCCTCGACCTGCTGCGCTGCTTCGACGAGGTCGAGGTACGACACATCTTTCGGGAGGGGAATGCGGTGGCCGACACCCTGTGTCGTCAGGCCTACGTGCGTCCCGGTTTGTGGTCGGCGATAGGCGGGATGCCAGCCGCCGTCTGGGAGAAGGTAGAAGATGATCGGTGCGGTGTGGTGCACGAGCGCCTCCGCAAGAAGAACAAGAACAAGTGAAGGCGTCAAGACTGAAGAACAAGAAGCGCCGGCGCCAATTCGAGTCAAAGATTCTGATCTGACTCCAAGACTTCTCCTCTTTGTGATTATTGTAGTACGATTAGTGTAATTGTAGTTGTAGATGTAAAGCTAATTATTCATTGTAGAAATAGATCACTATTCATTAACGACAACATTGATGTAATTAATCACTGATTTTGCAATAAATAAAATAATAAACTTTTTTATGTGTGTTTGTGTGACTGGTGCGTGTGATTGCGAGAGCTTGCGGTCGTCGTCTTCGCTGGATTTGTTGGCGCCATCGCTGCCGGGCTCTCTTCGTGTTCATGGATGTTGGGCCTCTATGTGGGCTGCCTGATTGGGCCCACTCGGCTGGGAGAGTGGCTGCTACAACAGCAACAGCACATACACCAAGGGGGGATCGATCAAGAACTGAACACAACGAAGGCTTTGCATCGTCTCCTCCTTCCCACTGATCAAACTCTGATTCTCTAGCCCTCTAATCCCCTCTTTCTTCCTAATCTATTACTTATTCCCACCCTACACTTCTATTTCTCCCAATTTCAATGCTCAGTTACTCAAGTATTTGCATTTGCAGGTGGATTTATCTCTTGTGCTTGTGCTTGATTTGTTGAGAATTAAGCGGGTTCATGACAATATGGTATCAGAGCCGTTGATTCTTGGGGTTTCTGGTGTTGAGATGGTGTGGGATAGCACCGATGGCCAGAGAAGCGGTCAACAGCTTGGTGGAGGTGCGTCCGGACGTGATGCCCACCACCTGTTCTGCGAAATGCCGAGCCAGTTGGGACGCGAGTCAGGTGCTGTTCTTCACGTCGCCGTGAGCCATGTTCTCTTCCCGGTGACCCACGAGGTGCTGAGTCTGGTCTACGACGCCTATGGTGTGGTGGCAGTGCAGGTGCTCGACGTGAGCTCTTGGACCGTTGAAGCTCTCATCTAGTTCTAGTCAAGCTATGACGCGGGGTGGGTTCGGTCTGCCACTAATGGACGCAACATCTACGATGGTTTCTGCCTACTTTGATGTCCAGCGTGTGCAGCTCTTCCCTCGGAATGGGGCTGACGTGACACCCACCAAGAGTTCGGCGTCGAGACCAAGTGGCTCCATCACCAAACCAGTAGCTGAGAGCACCGCAGTCACACTAGAACGTGTGTTCCCAGCCACCCCGGCCTCATCGGCGCCCTCAACTTCATCGATGGCCATGGCGACACCGGTTTCCCTCACCGCGACCAAGGAGGCTGATGCTGGCATGGGCAAGGTAAATTTAAAGCACAACTCCACTGTAGAATTTACATTGACGAATAGAGTTATTGAAAAGATTATTCCATCTCAGCAAAATAATGCAGTTACTAATCTTCTGGGTATGGTAGATCTCAGAAAAAATGCACAGAAAAAGCTATATCTCTGAATGTTCAGATTTGGTTTTACCTCCGGTTACAGTACTAAATCTTTGAAAATTGTTGAACAAGGTATATGTTTAGATCCTTGTTTTTAAATATGAAATTGTCTTAGCACTTGTCCTGAAATCTGAATCTTTTATTCTTAAATCTGAAATCTGAGACTGTAGTAGTGCTTGTTTTGAAATATGAAATCTGAAGCTCTACTAGCACCTGTTCTGAAATTTGGAAGTTTGTTCTAAATTGTGAAATTGTACTAGCACTTGTTCTGAACTTGATGATTAGCCATTTTGTTTTCTAGAAGGTGCAACTGATCAGGATGAGGCTAGAGCTATTGTCTAATTGCTACAGTGGTTACAGATTTTGTGCAGAAGTTAAGCTGAAACTCTAGTTTAAAATGAGTACTTCACTACAAGAAGCATAGTTCAAGTTATCCACTTTTGGAGTTATGGATATAGTACGAGTATAATTTGATTTTCCCTAGTTGATTTTACTGTTCTAGGAAGTTGTCATCGTTTAGTTTCTAATACACTGTCCCTACTTCAGAGTAGCAGTCAGGCTACCTACCTTGTTTATCTTGGCTTACAGAGTCAGGCAAGCAGGCAATTCAGAGTAACAGTCCATGAATCGTCATATATTTTTCTTCCGAACAAAGTTTTACAAGGACATGAATGAACATTCAGACATATATTTCACAAGTACATGAATGAACCAAATTTTGTCTAATTGGTACAGTGCTTAGAGATTTTGTATAATTCAGATTGAGTACTTTAGTTTCAGATGGAGTACTGTAGTTCAAGTTCTAACTTTTCAAGTTATGGATATAATCTGAATATAATTTGATTTTACTGAATTGAAATTGGTAAGTAACTGAAGTTAAGTTGTTCAGTTCTGAATTCGCTCCAGTTCTGATTTCGCAATAGTATTAAAGGTGCTGATGTGAGAATCTGCCCCATCAGAAGAGTAAAAAGTGATCTCTTCTAGTGTTTGATGTGATGAATAAATTTGCAGTGTAGAAGTATGTGGTAGAATCCAAAATTTGGTATGTATGATTGTGTCAAGAGACCACAACTTCGATCAATTTTTAAGGGACAAGGCGATAGAGATTCACCTCTTGATCTCTTAATTTTTGATTTTTTTATAATTTATCTGTTATGCTAATGCAAAGAGATTTGTTTAAGTTTATTGATTTATTCAGAGGGACAACAATTCGTCCTCCAGGCAATTGATGTTCAGTTTTTTTTTTCCTAAATAGGAAGCACAGTGTTTGGCATCTTGTGTAGATGGTTCCCTCAGCTGTTCTTTTCAAAAGCAAAGATGCATCAGTGTAATAATTCGTGGATGAGATGCACTGCAAATCAAGTTTCATTTGCCTGTCACCTTATTAGTCTCTCAGATGTGGGAGAGCACCGGTGGCCGGAGGAGCAGTCAGCAGCTTGGTGGAGGTGCTTCCGGACGTGATGCCCACCACCTGTTCTGTGAAATGCCGAGTCAGTTGGGACGCGACTCAAGTGCTGTTCTTTACATTGCTGTGAGCCATGTTCTCTACCCGGTCACCCAAGAGGTGCTGAGTCAGATCTACGACACCTACGGTGCAGTGGCGGTGCAGGTGCTCGCCGCGAGCTCTTGGGGCGGTGAGGCTCTCATCTGGTTCCAGTCAAGCTACGACGCGGAGAGCGCTCGGTCTGCCACTAATGGACGCAACATCTACGACGGGTTCTGCCTGCTTTGATGTCCAGCGTGCGCATTGCTGACGTGACACCCACCAAGTGCTCGGCGTCGCGACGAAGTGGCGCCATCACCAAACCAGTAGCTGTGAGCACCTCAGTCGCAGTAGAACGCGTATTCCCAGCCACCCCAGCCTCATCTGCGCCCTCAACTTCATCGACGGCCATGGCGACACTGGTTTCTCTCACCGCGACCAAGGAGGCTGATGCTGATATGGGCAAGGTTGAGGATAAATCAGAGAAGACTTTCCATGATTAGGGTGTAGAGATGAGGGTCATGATAAATCAAATGCACGAGACATGCCGCAAGAGTAAGGTGAAACATGCCATGGGCAATGATCTCATTTACGTCGCAACCGCACCATGCACCAATGCCAATTCACTGCTCATCGCATCAGATATCAGTAATGGGGTTGACACTAACAAACTTTGTATGGGGAAGTGTTTGACAAAACGCAAAGAGCAAAAGATCAATGGTGGTGGCGACAACATGGCCTCAGATGGTGGTGTTGAGATCACCAATGGGGATACAAAAGTTACTTCTGAGCATATACACGTCGGAGATCTATGGTTTGGCCACCATGCGATGGTACAGGGCTGTGGTACGGCAGTTACAAGGTTCAGGGTTGAGGTGTGCTCAGGTTTTCGACCCTCGCCATGGCTGAACCATGGTTGAATCAAGGCAGCAAAGGCGTGGTGGTGAAGCTCTTACAGCCCTGGTCACCACCTATTCAAGCAAAAGATAAAGTTGAGGTTGGAGCACTACTATTATCAGGTGAGTCCCATAAAATCTCCTTGGACTACAGATTCACCAAGTTCACGAGTAGAGCAATTACTGTCATTGAGGGCTTGTTGTCAAATCTGGTTGTGGGTTGGTGTATTGGCTATGAGCTGCATCTCTCTGGCACATTTTGGAATTCCTACCAGCATATGCAGCTTTTAGCCTTTTTTTTTTCGAAAAAGAGCAGCTTTTAGCCTATGGTTGGTCATTTGATGATCCTGGCTTGTTCCTGGCACTAATGCTAATTTCCTGGCCAATGCATGATATATGGAGTGAGTGCTTGTTTAGTTGTGCTAATGAACCTCATGAGATCCGTAAGGTTTTGTCAGTGGTAAGAATTTGCATGGGATGCTGATTCCTGGCCTGATTCACAAGCAGCACAACGCTGTGAAGGCGTGGTGAAGTTTCTACCACCATGGCCATCTTGTGGTTATAGTCGATTGGACGTATCAATGCCGCTGCCGTGACCACCACCTGATATGTGGTGTGATTGCTTGTTCATATATGTTAATGCTGGTTTTGAGGTTCATGTGTATCTAGTCAGTTGTGCAGGTTCGTATATTCTGCGGATTTCCATAGAGCTAAAGGTTCCATGGCCACCACTTGACACGGAGCATATTCATGGAGGGTGATATCTGGAATGGAGAAAATTATCAAACACAAGGTTGCACTAATGTTGTCTGGGACAGAAAGTTATCTGAACAACAAATGAGGTACAAACTAGATTCATATGTCACTCCTACTACCACATACGAGGTACAAAATTATTTAAATGCAGTATTGCACTGAGCTACAGAGAAGTGAAAGGTAGTAGTGGTGGCTAACGGGGATGCTTTTATATCAGTATTTATATTGCTAGCAAAATCTTTATGTTACATTATGCACCAGTTTACAACAGTAGTACATTCAAACTTAACAGAAGTATGCATATTACGCAAAAATTGAGACATGCTGAAGATCGTTTGAATTATTCTCTTATCAGATCCATTTATCTATAAAAACAAAACTTTTGCAGCATGGTTGACACACTTGATTTCAAGCTCTCAAATTCAGACATGCTGAGATCATTTTGCATGTTCTCTTGGCCCTTTGGAAGGTCTTCCTTTTGTGATTTGAAATTTAATCTCATAGAGTGATATATTTCTTGGAAAATCATCAGCTTAGGTTCTCAAATTTATTCATGTACTAATCTCTGAGTCATATTCGTTGTTTAAGCAAGCGCTTTTCATTTCTCTTAGATTTAACTCATCAAACCTACAAGTTTTTTTAATTGTTCTATTTATCCTATAACCTCGAGCTTCATCTTTGTGGCAACGTGCCAACTCCCGAGGCTAGCAAATAGTTGCTCACACTGGTGGCGCATTGCAAGACGGGCACTGGGTCAGCACTAGAGCACATACTTGTAGTTCCATGCTGGTTTTACCATCCAGGTTGCCACTATTCATCCATCGAGATGAAGGTAAGCACTGGTTGCAGAGATTTTGTCTGGTTTTTCAGTGAATTTGAATCCACCGTGCTTTTCTCGTTTTTCTTTTTGCTGTCGTAGCGGGATAGTAACAAGGTGAGCAGGCACATGGTGATGAACAAGGAGAGGGAGGGGTTGTTAATTCTGTCGGTTCCATTGTTATTGAACACGGTACATGTTTTGATCCTTGTTCTGAAATCTGAAACTTTACTATCACTTGTTCTGAAATTTGAAAGTGTATTCTAAATTCTGAAATTGTACTAGCACTTGTTCTGAAATCGATGATTAGCCATTATGTTTTCTAGAAGGTGGAACTGATCAGGATGAGGCTAGAGCTATTGTCTGATTGCTACAGTGGTTACAGATTTTGTGCAGAAGTTAAGCTAAAACTCTACTGCAGAATGATTACTTCACTACAAGAAGCAGTATTGTAGTTCAAGTTCTCAACTTTTGGAGTTATCGATATAATATGAGTATAATTTGATTTTCCCCTAGTTGATTTTACTATTATCAAGTTGTCATCGTTATTTCCAATACACTGTCCCTGATGCCAGCTGCCTCAACAAAGTTCAGAATAGCAGTTACGGTACCTTGTTTTCTTGGCTTACAGAGGCAGGCCAGCAGGTTCAGAGTAACAGTCCATGAATCATCAGATATTTTTCACCCAAATTTTTTTTTTTACAAGGAGTACATGAATGAACATTCAGGTAGATAATTTCCCCCCAAAATGGTTGGATAGTTTTACAAGTAGATGAATCAACCAAAATTTGTCTAATTGTACAGTGCTTACTGATTTTGCCCAGAAGTTAAGCTGAAACTATAATTCAGAATGAGTACTTTAGTTTCAAATGGAGTACTGTAGTTCAATTTTTCAACCTTTCAATTTATGAATATAATCTGAATATAATTTGATTTATCCCTAGTTGATTTTACTGAACTAAATTCTCAAGTTAAGATGTCCAGTTATAAACATCAAGTGATTTGCTTTTATTATTATTATTATTATTATTATTATTATTATTATTATTATGATGATGATGATGATGATGATGATGATGATGATGTAGTAAAGGTGCACCAGGAAGAGCAGCCTTGCCACCACCCCGACCGCTGGCATCTCATGCAGCTCCACCGGCGTGGCTGAGTGCATTAACTACACACAGGAAAACAAACGTAAAGACGGAGGAGTATTGCCGCGGTTTGTTGATCGAGTCGATCGGTTGGGGCAAATTGATGTGTCATTAAACCCAAGCCCACATCAATTCCTTTGTGATTTCTTTGTGATTTCTTTACATGATTTGCGCGCTCAGGGCTAGGCTGATGTTATTCCCTTGTTCATCAGATCAAAATTTTGAATTAATGCTCTACGGTTATGCAATGGTTTTCTGCTTCTATACACAGTGATTGGTTTACTTGATGAGAAAGAAATTTAAAAATACATTGTTCATTTGTATTTTTCTAAAAGTATTGGAGATGTATTTTTTAAGTAGAAATATATCGTTAATCTTACTTACCCGTTACGCGAAAATGATATGCGAAAATGATATGAACATAGAAGATGCTGAAGATCTCACGCGAAGATAACGCGAGACCTCGCGGAACAAAACAGCGGGACCGAACAGTCTCGAAAAGGAAGCAGCAATAGTGCGATACCGAACAGTGTCACATAAAGAAACAGCGGTACCGAATGTCTTGTCAAACGGTGCCGCTTAATTAGTGATTAATTACCATAATTAGCAATTAATTAAGTAATAATTAGTGGTTAATTAGTTGCTAATCAATGTGATTAAACATTAATCATTAACCCTATCGGTGAGCTGGGCAGCCCTGCGAAACCGCGGCGCGTCGTCACCATACGTCCTTCTCACACAGTGTTATGTTTGTGGTAAAAAAATTGTATCCCGAATATTTCTAGAAAAAAAATAAATAAACAGTATATTTTCAAACTTATTATACTTGATAGTCCAGTGAGTTGATTCTGATTAGTCTATGTGCTCTTGTGGCTTCCAAATTCCAATGAGGCTCTACAATGCTTAGTTGCTTCATACTTTATACCCGGTTCATTCTGCAATGGCAATATATGTGGCTAGAGCATTGACGGAGCGTGAGCTCCTCCACAGGGGACAGTGAGGGTCCCCTTTGTGAGCTCGACCAGGGATGCAGAGATTCGGCACTCCGATGCGCAGAAGATCAAGAGAGTAAAAGCCCTAGAGAGATCGTGACGCGAGGGATTATACAGGTTCAGGCCACCGGCAAGGCGTAATACCCTACTCCTGTGTGGGATTAGCTGTGGTTTCCTCAGGGATCCAACCCCCTTTCTCTAGGCCTGCACCTCCTTTTATACTTTCAAGGGGACACCACATTGGCCAACAAGCTCTTTTTTAGAGAAAAGGAAAAATATTCTTTTACATTTAAGAGCAGTCTTGTTGCTTGGCGCAGAAGTCGTCTGTACTGTAGCGTCGACGTGACTCCTGTCAGGCCACTTACCCGACTGCGTGCGATGCCGCGCGTCATTATTCATTAAATGGTCGGAGACTTACATGCTCAGTCTGTACCTGGCAATGCGCGCCACACGACCGGACTTGTCTTACCAACTCCGGTTCGATAAGAGGGTAGAAACGACTCTCATGGTTTTGACGTCACCCGACAGGGCATGCAACTGACATGTCCGGCACTGTATCGCGTCCCATCGATCATTCTGACCGGTCACAGGCCGGTCAGCCGGCATGACCAGTATCAGACGCGCCAAGCGCGTGCCTAACCGCATTAAATGCGGCATGGCACGCGCTAAGACGCACTTTGTCAGTGCCGCCATTAATGGGGTTAGGTGAGCGTTGGGGACGCTCACCTAACCCTGCACACATGGCGGTAGCACAGAGGGTCGGGGTGGCCCGACCCTCGCTACAGTAGGGCGCTAGGGGAGCCGGGAAATAGAGGGGGCGACCACCACCTCACCCTCGGGCCTGATCCCCCCGGGGAGGGCCACACGGGCGCAGGGGGCTGCCTCAATCCCTAAATCTACATACCCCTGGGCCCATGACACCAACAGTAACCCTCGGTGTAAGGCTTGTGGGGGCCCACTTAAGGAGCGACCAGGTTTAACGCCACCCCGTCGATCCGGTGACACATGGGCCCAGGCTCCCTGCAGCGAAGAACTGAACGGTCACATTTTTTGCGCAGTAGAAAACGGCCTCTCAGCGATAATGGGCCGTCACTTCGTAACGGCCTCATTATCTGGGGCGGCGCGCAAACTGGGACTTGTCAATCTATCCACCGAGTGTGATGATGGTGTATCTTTTGGTAACCGCGCGCAATCAATGCAGACACGATCTGCCTCTCTACCGCCGTAACGATCGCGGGATTTCGCACGCACGCCGGAAACGGGCTAGTGAGGTTAGTGGAGAAAATGGGCGCGATAACCGAGGGGGCGAGTTAGTGGGTACGGGAAATGAGGAGCTAGACGCCCTTCCTTTGCCACTTTTGCCCAACTCAGCCTTCTTGCGTCCTAGTTCCCTCAGTTTTCCTGCACCTCTCTCGCCACTCGCTCTTTCTCTCGCGTTCACTCTCTCCGGCGACATGGCACGGGGCTCCTCGCTGGCTGATGGCAGCGTACTGCCGCCCTCTCGTATCACTAACGAGAGGGTGGCCAGCTTGCCGTGCAAATTTATGCCGGTGGTGCCAGACCGGGAGGCGGTGGTGCTGGGCGAGGCGCGCCCGACGCCGCAGTACCCCCACCGGTCAGTCTTCTTCATCTCTTTCGCCATGGCGGGGTTTATCCTGCTGTTCTCAGGCTTTTTCATGGATGTTTTGGAGTACGACGACATCCAGATGGTGCATCTCACCCCAACGCCGTAATGACGTTGGCCATCTTCGCACATCTGGGCGAGATGTTCGTTGGGGTGCGCCCCTCTCTTCGGTTGTTCCGGTGGTTTTTCACCATGTAGCCCGTGTCGCCGGCGGCTGCTACTTCCAACCTCGCGCACAGGCGGCGCAGCGGTACATCCCATGCATTATGCGCAAGAAGTGGAATGACTGGAAGAATGACTGGTTCTACACCGGTCTCCCTGACGAGCGATGCCTCCGGCTCCCAAGCAGGCCGCCGGCGCAAGGGCCGACCTAGCGGGAGACCGTCGTGCTTGGGGATGCGTACGACACCGTCCTGGACCGCCTGGCTAGCCTGCATACCCAGGGCCTCACCGACTCCATGGTCTTCGGAGATTACCTCCGCCGCCGGATCGCGCCGCTCCAGCGACGTGCTCGGGGCGCCTGGGAGTACACGGGCTCCGAGGATATCCTCTGGTCGCATCCGGGCCACGAGTGGGATTGGGATCCGGAGGATCTCAGGGTGGTGATCCAGCGCGTGCTGAACCTCAGCACGGTGGAATCATCCCTGATCCCAGTGGGGATCCTCCCCCTCTATAGCGACCCAGACCGTGGTAGCATCCTGGCCATCATGGATGCCGGTCGGCGCCTCGGGGGACTGCCCCCGCGTGGCCATGACAGCGCTGGAGGCAGCCGCGGTGGAGGTGGAGAGCAGCCTCCTTTCGGCGGGGGGCGCACGTCAGGGCCCCGCGGCGGGAGTTCCGGGGGCGGTCGCCCCGGCAACTCCAAGGGGAAACAGAAGTCCGGTGAGAGCCCTCCCCCATCTCCCCCCCGAGGGGGCGGCACCGAGCAAGCCTCGGGGAGGTGCTCGGCGAGCGGCTCAGCATCGCCCCCGCCCGAAGGGGAGAGGAAAAAGAGGCGACTCCGCAAGTTGAGGAAGATCGAGCCCAGCAAGGGGACCGAGCCCGGCAAGGGGGGCTTCATTAAGCCCCCAGAGTGGACCTTCAACCGTCCACCTCGCAGGTACGGTCTCGAAACCAATAGTGGGATCTCTTTTTCCCCTTTTATTCTGCCTTATGTTTTACATATTCGTTGCTTTTGATTTGCTTGTCCAACGAACTCCCACCCCGGAGTGTCCGAGGCGGCGACGCCTCCCGCCACTCCAAAGCCGGCCGGCCCACGGGAGGCGAGGCCGAGGCGCCAACACCCGAGGGGGCAGCTTGGCACGCGGCCAACCGGCGGGCGGCTGAAGCACGCTCCCGGGATGCCGAGATAGCCCGGGCCCAGGAGGCCGAGGCAGCTCGCGCCTGGTAGGAGGCCGAGGTGGCCCACATCCGCATGGTGGTGCTGGTCGCCAGGCCGACCGGCGGTGGCTCAGGGTCGGCGCACCCTGGGCCCAATGCTACCTCGGGCCCCGAAGCTGAACAGGCCCCGGAGGGAGGGCCAGATCTCGGTGGGGCCCCCGAGGCCGAGACCGGGGCCCGCACCCCCTAGGGGCCGAGCCGGACCCTGCCACCACAGGGGTGCCAATCCCCCTTCTCCACCTCCACCCCATTAGGCGCAGAGCCCCTCCACCAGGCCCTAGCGACGGCCAACTCCACCGTGCTGGAGGGGCTTAACGTCCAGATGCAGGCCCTGCTGGGGGAGTGGGCCGAATTGGAGGCGGAGTGGGAGCGGGTCGCTGAGGGGCGCCGCTCCATGGAGGCCATGGTGGAGGCCGCCCGGAGGCGCACGTGGCGCGCCTTGCGTCGCTCGACGCCCGTGCCGAGGCCCTAGCCGAAGTCACCCAGGAGGTGAAGGAGGAGAGGGTCGTGGCGCTCATCGCGACAGCCGTCATGGAGGGGAGCATCGAGGACCTCTCGCCGCGACGCGCAGGCTCGGCGCCGCGAGGGCTTTCTCACCAAGCGTGAGGAGGCTGTGGCGGCGCGCGAGCTTCAGCACCTCGAGAACACCCGCATCGAGAGGGCCCTCTGGAGCAGCGCGCTGCCGAGCTCGAGGTGCGGGCGAAGGAGGTGGAGGAGCTAGCATGGGGCATCGGGGCGCCCGAGGCCCAGAGCAGCTTGGCCGCCCACCTTGTCGCGGTCGAGGAGTCCGTTGCGGAACTGCAGCAGGCTCTGGACTCACGGGCCGGGGAGCTCGAAGCCCTCCGGCTGGCGAGTGAGGTAGGCCCCGGCATGCTGCTGGACACCGTCGCCAAGCTGGAGGACACCGGACACCGGGCAGGCATCTGGCGAGCCCAACAAAAGAAGTTCGGCGCCACGGAGGCCGGGCTCGCCCACCGGCTCGGCAACATGGCCGGAGACTTGCGTAGGCTCCCCGAGGAGATTGAGGAGACAGTCAAGTCCTCCTCGAGGGACCTCGCTGAGGGGGTGGTGGAGCTCGTGCTGGCGAGCTACTAAGCCTGCGACCCCGAGTTCTCACGGTGGGCCGTCTTTGATGACTTCCTGCCGGGGACCGAGGTCGCCGCACGCGCCCAAGTCCGGGAGGCCGCCCAAGAGATCGTCCACAGCTTCGAGGGGACGGCCCCCCGGTTCGTCTTCGCGTCTGCCTCCGACGACGAAGGCGATGGCGGTGACGACGGCGACTGCAGCGGCGGCGATGGCGAGGCGTGATCGGGCGGGCCTGACTCCGGCAGCCGCTACCTCCTCTCTTTTTTTCTGCCATGTTTATAAGGCCTTTGCCCCGAACTTGTAATAATCTGCATTTCTTTATTCTACTCTGTGTTTGAACACTTTGCTCCTGCCTGCAATGGATGAATGTTTTTTTAATTTCATGTTAATTTGTTATCCTGCATATCAAGTGGTTGGACCACTTTGTTAATCTTGTCTAATTTTTAACTCGAGCAGGGGCTCGGGCCCGGGTTGCTGTCCCAAACAACAAGAGCCGGGACTAGTGCACTTGGGGAGTTCCACGTGGCAAGGCTGGCCAGGTCGGGAGCACGGTGACCGGGGTTAGTGGCGACCCGTTCGTGGATCATTGCCGATTCTCCCCCAGGGTTCACCGTGCCCTGGGGCATGGCTCGGTCCGGGCCTCGTTGGCCTCTAGGCAATCCGAGTCGTTGGGAGCAAAACAAGCACAAGCATCCCGGCTCAAGTCAAAACATTCGTCAGGAAAAACAAAATAGTTACAGCCGTATGGATACAAAGAAAATGCTTACTATTTAGAATATGACAAAAAGGGAATATTGACAGTGGGAGCCCCCGGCCAACCCTGCATGCCCGAGGAGGCATGCGGGGTTGGCCCGAGCTTGAGGCACAACAACCGACTCCTCTACGGGTAGAAGCGGCGAAGGTGCTCGATGTTCCACAGGTTAGGCAACTCTATATCGTCTTCTGTGGCCAGCCTAACCGAGCCCGGCCAGGGGACACCAATCACTCTAAACGGCCCCTCCCACATGGGTGAGAGTTTGCTCAATCCAGCACGCGTCTGGACGCGGCGTAGAACGAGATCGTTAATGTTGAGTGATTAGGCCCGGACGTGGCGTTGATGATAGTGCAGCAGGCTCGGGGTAGTTCGGTTCACCCAAAGCACCGCTGGTAACTCGTCGATCCACGAATTGCCATGTTTCTTGAGGACATTATATGTCTTGGTCTTGAGGCCCTTGAAGATTTCCGCGTTGGCGCGCTCCACTTGACCGTTGCTCTTGGGGTGGGCGGGTGAGGTGAAATAGAGCTTGATGCCCATGTCACCGCAATAGTCGCCAAATAATTCACTGGTGAACTCGGTGCCGTTGTTCGTAATGATATGGTTGGGCATCCCGAACCGGGCAGTGATGCCCTTGATGAACTTGAGGGCCGATTTTCGCGTGGGTGGGGATGCAAGGAATGGTGTTGCGGACCTAGCAAAACCGCTGGATATATGATCGGAGGGACTCGTTGTCCCTCCGCTGTACAACGTGCAGGTTCGCTTCCTCCCCCGGGCACGGATATGTGCCCTGAAAGTTCGTAGTGAACTGTTGGCACAAATCCTCCCAGGAGTAGACCGAGGCGGGTGGCAGATTCATCAGCCAACCCTGCGCTTGGCCCTTTAGGGCTATGGGGAAGAAATTCGCCATGACCCTGTCGTCACCCCCCGTATAGATCTGGAGAAACTCGACGGGGTTGACGCTACCATCGTATTTTTCGGGGATGCTGGGTCGGAACTTTGGGGGCCATCGAACATTCCGAAGACTCGCCACAAAAGCCCGGGATCCAGCCGCGACGATGGGAGACACAGGGGGCCTGCCCCTATGACCGGAGGAGCGCAGTGCCCCCGAGGAGGTGGCGTCTTCCCCCGTACACGTGGCGTGGCGCTCGTCGCGCCGGCGCTCGATGTTGAGCCGGGCGTCCGGCCCACCATATATGGTCTCGTGACGCCCGCGGGCAGGCGTGGGCGTCGACGAGGGAGGTGGGGATGAGCGGCGGGCGTTGGTCGCCACTCGTCGAGCTGTTCACCTTGCCGACGAAGAGGCAGCAGTGGCGGTGCCTGACGATCCGGCGTTAGACGATTGCCCACCGGCGTCTAGCTGCCCTGCACCGCCTTGACCATGTTGGCCACATCGTCCAGGCAACGCTGGACTGGGGCTTCCGAGTCGGAGACAATGGGCGGTTGGCGCAAAAGTGCCCCCGCAGCCTGGAGGGCACCCTGAGGAGTGCCACCGTCGCCGTAGACAAGATGGTGGCATACCCTACCACGGCACCCCCCTTAGTTGCCAAGCGGCGGCGAGGTCGCGGACCTGTTGATGCAAAAAACACACACTGGCCTGAGAGATTTGCTTTACCCTAGTGCAGGTCCAAAACTTGCTTTCAGGTTCAAAGGGCATGCTAGTTGATTTGATCCTGCAATCAACAAGATAGAACATGCAAGTTTATTAGTAAACGATAGTCAATCGGCCAGATAGCCGATATCATATTGTGATGTAACCTAGCCGATGCAATATAGCATGGATCGGCTTTAAGGCATATCCAATTATAAGCTAACCCTAAACTTGATAGATGGGCTGAAAATATCAGTATTACACAATCTATATATCAATATTACTTTAGAAATCAGCAATTGGGATAGATTGGACTTAACCAAGACAGTATAAATTGCTCAGGTCTAAAATAACATGAAATAACGATTATGTGTACTCATCTCATAGCCGATGTTTAGATTTAAGCGTGTATCGGCTATAGCTCCGATACAACCTTATACTAGGATATTCTCTTGCAATAAATATATCTAACTATTATCAATCAGATTGGTAATCAATCCAATATATTTATATTAGATTATATCTTGATATAAGGGGCAGATACAACATATTAAACAAAGCATAACACTATGTAAAACAACTATACGAGATAAGATCGGCTGAAACCCCGATACAATCCTTATTAACAACCATAAAACAAGCTAAAGATCATGATTCTAAGCACGACTTAATAGATCAAACTTAACTGATGCAGCATTAAGTATGAAAAGAAGCATAATATCTAGACAATCAAGCCGATGGTTGCCTTTTCAGGATGGTGGATACATTATATAATTCAAACCAACAAGACAATCTAGGGTTACCCCAAATTTCTGATTCATATGCTTGCCGAATTTCATTGTCAACACATGCCCCTCAATTTCGAAGTATTATATAATGCAACGGAATTATCCCTTCGACTCCGCAAAAATATAGGGTTACCCCTGTGACCGTTACGCACCTACTTTCATAAATAGCAACCGCCTTTCCGGAGTTTTCACGGCGTTAACTCCGTTCTCACCACTTAAGCCATCACATCATCTCTACCAACTCCGGCGATTGTTCTCGACCCCTCCGGCGACCACATCGTCGATCACCGTTTCCGACAGCGACAACGAGCTTTTCTTTCTCAAGGGCAACCTCCACGGATGTCCTCCAGGTATTTTTCCACAACTTTTATTTTTTTGTTCATATTGGCCACCATCTTTTATCAAATCCATACAATCTCAATCAATCTTAACTGATTCGATTTGTTCTTCCCTTTCTTCCTATTTTCTTTGTTGCACTTGCGGAATCAGATTGCCATCCCCATCGAGAAAGAACCAACCCACTACTTCCTCGGGCCGATGGGTGATGAAGATCCCATCTCGTTCTTCAATGCCGAGATCAACCGCATCCCGTTCAGAGAGACCAAACTCAGTCCAACTCATTGGCCGAATATCTTCAGATCCTGGCCATCAGCAGTAGATGGATGGAAGGCATGGTATAAACGGATGGCTGCCAGCAAACAAGGTCACAGGGATGAAATAGGTATTTCTCAATGCCTCTCCCTTTCATTAGCCGATACCAAAATGGATGAACCTATGCTATCGGCTGCCTCATACTTCTGGTCCGATACCCTCAATGCATTCTTGTTTAGCAATGGACCTATGACTCCCACCCTGTTAGATATCTAGATGCTAACAGGCTTAGACATCTTTTCATCGGCCAACCCCATTAGCCTCAAAATAAAATGTGACCACAAGTTCTAGACTAAGAATATTGGAGGCTGGTCAGGTTTCATAGCCGATAACATGGGCAGAGGATCTGTCTCCCTAGAGAGCACACTGCCTTTCTGATGATGTGGATGGATAAATTTTTGTTCTGTGGCTCCACCTGTGGCCCTACAGCAAATTGGCAACATCTAGCAGAAGCCCTAGTATCCAAGAAGTCAATCCCACTAGGCAAATATCTTCTGGGAGCAGTATATCAAACCTTAAGCTAGACATCGACCAAACTCCTCATGGATACATCAACCAACTATGGAGGCCCTTGGTGGTTTGTTCAGATATGGCTTAACTTATATACCACCAAAGTTGCTGACAGGGCTCCATTAAACGAACTGTCTTTCCCTTCTTTGGCCGATGCCAATGATGAACCAACACGCCGATGTCTGTCTTTTGGAGAAGGAGCATCATCTTACCCTGGATCAGGGACATCAACTGAACTATTTTGTGAATGGTTCAGCCGATTTTATGATGGATTTCCTCATGACTCTCGAGTCTGGTTTCCATATGAGGATTACAACAACTATGAACTGCCAAAAAATCTGAGATTAGATGATGTGAATAATGAGGATTTCCCAGGGATAAGAGAGATCTTCATATCGGCTATATCCCCTTGCATACTCCCAACAGGTATCTCTCAAGGCCAATATATCCAATCATCCTATGAATTCTACCATCCCATGATTGCAGCCATACAACTTGGTATGGGACAGTTACCCATCGGTCTATACTTCACAGACAAGATATCGGCTGCCTGGCCGACTGTCTATCGTCTACTAATATATTTTTTTTCTTGTTGATTGCAGGATCAAATCAACTGGCACGCCCTCGAATCTAAGAACAAGTTTTGGACCTGCACTAGAGTAAAGCAAACCTCTTAGGCCAGTGTGTGTTTTTTGCATCAACGCTGATGCAGCCGACGCCAAGATAATAGATAAAATAGAACAAATTCGCCTGCATGTGGTCTTGGAAATCCAAAATTTCTTGGTTTGATATAATAGATTAACAATAACATTTTTTGCTATAATATATTGCTTTCAGCCATCGAGCCGATTAAACTCAAGTAGATATCAATATCAGCCATCGAGCCGACATCAATTTTATCTTGTAGAATTTTGCTCAAAAATTTCTAATTTTGCTCAAAAATTTCTCAAAAATTTCTAATTTTATCTGTTCATGCCCCCCAAGTTTGTAGTAGAGAACATAATGCTGCAAACTTATATGTCCAAGGGCGATAAAAATATCGGCCATCTAAAGGCGATACAAGAACATCGACTGTAACCATAAATCGCCAGAACACAGCCGATTTTGAATCAATCCAAACACTCGGGCAACATTTCTTTAAATATTTGCCATTGAGAGCTCGTCCAAAAATTTCTCCATCAAGTCCTTTCAACATATAAGCTCCTTTAGAAACACACTTATGAATCCGAAAAGGCCTTACGCTATTCGGTGACCACTTTCCAAATTTGTTGTCTCGCGCTCCTATCGGCAGCACCAACTTCCAAACAAGTTCATCTTCCTCAAAAGACTTTGGCACAACCTTTTTATTATAATGCCTAGCAACCATCTCTTTATCCTTTCTAACCTTCTCAAGAGCACGCAATCTAGATTGAACCAAGTCTTCTGACTCATCCACCATCAGGTTATGATAATCATCGGCTGTCAACTCATCTTGTAAAGAAATCCTTCTGGAGCCGATGTTAGTTTCCCATGGTAGCACAGCTTCATGCCCGTAAACCAACTAATATGGTCGAACTTGAATAGCACCATGACAGGCCATCCGATAGGACCATAATGCTTCTGCCAATATGGTATGCCACTTCTTAGGATATTCAGCAATCTTCCTTTTAACCAACTTGATCAAACTCTTTTTAGATGCCTCAGCCTGCCCATTAGCTTGTGCATAATATGGTGAAGAATTTAACAACTTAATCTCCATGCTATCGGCAAACTGAACAAGCTCATCGGACACAAAAATAGACCCTTGATCAGTTGTTATCGTCTGAGGCAAACCAAATCTATATGTGATATGCTCTGTAACAAACTCTATAGCATCTTTGGTATCAACTTTCTTCAAAGGAACAACCTCAACCCACTTTGTAAAATAATCAGTAGCAACCAATATGAATTTGTGACCCTTACTTGATGGTGGATTAATCTGGCTGATCATATCAATACCCCAACCTCTGAACGGCCATGGCTTGATAATTGGATACATAGCCGATGCTGGTGCTCTTTGAATAGCTCCAAATTTCTGACAATCTTGACAGCCTTTATAATATCGAAAGCAATTTCCAGCATTGTCGGCCAAAAATATCCTACTCTTCTAATCAGCCACTTCATCTTATGAGCCGATTGATGAGTCCCACATATTTCTTCATGTACCTCACACATGACTACCTTTGCTTCATCCAGGCTTAAACATCTCAACAAAACTCCATCAATGGTCCGATAATACAATGTATCGTCCAACAAAACATATTTAAGAGCTTTATACCATAATTTCCTGGAAACCGATCGAGAAGGATTCTTCAAATACTCGAATATCTCAAACCTCCAATCATCGGCTGGTAGACATGCAACTTCAACCTCAACATCCTACAACATCGACTTGTAACCCGATGCCGCTTGAGTTAGATCATTGGCTTCAACATTTTGCTCTCTAGGAATATGTCTCAAAGTAACTATCCTAAAAGTTTTCATCAACTTTTGACACTTCTCATTATAAACCATCAAGACATCATTCTTGCAGTCATATTCCCCAGATAATTGACTGATCACCAACAATGTCACCCATGATTTCAACAGCATCGGCTTCAACCTCGTTCAACAACTGCAACCCTTTTAAAACAGCCTCATACTCAGCTTGATTATTAGTGGAATAAGGTTTGATAGTGAAAGCAAATTGAAAACTTGCCCCCTAGGCGATATAATCACTAAGCCGATACCACATCAATGAGTGCAAACTGATCCATCCAAAAACAAAGTCCATGGCATGATGTCAACATGATCAATAGAATTATCCCTGTGTTCGACGATGAAATCGGCTATCGCCTGCCCTTTTACTGTCTTAGCCGATTCATACATCAAATCAAACTCTGTCAAAGCAAAAATCCACTTCCCAATCCTTCCCTTCAGAACTAGAGCCGATAGCATGTACCGTACAACATCGGCTTTACACACTACAATGCACTCATTGGAAAGTAAATAATGCCTTAACTTCGTGCAAGAAAAATACAAGCATAAGAACAACTTCTCCACATATGAATATCTGGTTTCTGCATCCAAAAGCCTTCTACTTAGATAGAATATAACTCGCTCTTTACCTTCAACCTCTTGGATCAAAACTGAGCCGACAGAATTCTGATCGGCTGACAAATATAACTTAAAAGGAAGTCCTTTTTGTGGTGGAATAAGTGTAAAATCAAAGGTTTTTGATTGTTATTCTGTGATGAACAATTGGCATTGGAGATTATTGGTTTTGGTGTTTGGAAAAATAAAAATAAAAGTGGTAAAAAGCACACTTCGTACAAACGTACACATCATGCTCGAAAATCCAAAGAAATCCATTTACTTCTCAAAAACTTCACCTTGCTTCTCCCAAAACACTTCTCCCCCGTTTGACAATGATTTCATCAAGCATAAGAATTATGTTCATTAATGTATAAGAGCTTAGCATACATATAGCATATCAAGTCATGTGTTGCAATAAAAAGAAGATAAACCCATCTATCTCATAACAAGTATGCATTAAAGTATAATCATGAAACAAAGATTTTACAATTAAGCTTGAATCAACAATCAAAATTCATGATTTCATACGATTTATAATGCAACATCTTAACAAGCACATAGGTTGAAGAATAAACACTAAACACATATACCTATGCATTTATCATTCTTTCTCAAATAGACTTTAGCACAAAACAACCAAGAGAATTTTATAACTTTTCTTTCTTTTTCTTTTTCTTGAGCCTTTTTGCTCATTTTTTATTATCCCGGGTACGTCCCTGTCGTCAAGACTGTTTCCAGAGATTCGGCACCCATTATTTTGCTCATATCGAATACGTCCTTGTCGTCAAGACTGTTTCCAAGGATTCGGTATTCATTTTTCTATATATTTTATTCTCTTTGCACAAAGAACAACAAAGCTATTTGAGGAATAACAAATCAATAAAGCATATATATAGAGCATTTATAAATCAAACCATATGCTAGCATCAATATTGCACATTTGCTTAATTCAAGTATAAACTTTAAGTGTCATGCATCATCTCCCTTAAAAGCAAAATCTAAGTCTCATGAAAAGACTAGAATACATACAAGCTAAGCTAGAGACAGATAAACCTTCATAGTATTGCTAGCATGCACAAGAAAATACCATATGTATAAAAACAAAGCTCTCTTTTTTAATTTTTCTCATTATCATATTTTTTGCTTGATAAAACCATGAGGTACAAACTCCCCCTCAAAACATGCCAAAAGGATGAATTATGCCCAATTCACCACGAAGAAAAGCAAAGCGATTAGAATCCAAAGGTTTAGTGAAAATATCAGCAAGTTGCAACTTCGTGTCCAAAAATTGCAATTCAACATCTCCCTTCTCAACATGATCCCTCAAAAAGTGAAAGCGAATATCAATATGCTTTGTGCGTGAGTGTTGAATAGGATTCTTAGCAATATTAATAGCACTAGTATTATCACAAAAGAGAGGTACTTTTTCAAAAGTAAGACCATAATCTTTCAATGTAGATAAAAGCCAAAGAATCCGTGAACAACAACTAGCAGCAGCAACATATTCAGATTCAGCAGTTGATTGAGCAACACTAGATTGTTTCCTAGAAGACCATGCAATCAATGATGTACCAAGAAAATGACATGTTCCACTAGTACTTTTCCTATCAATTCTACAACTAGCAAAATCAGCATCTGAATATCCACTTAAGCATATAGAAGATGAAGTAGAATACGAAATTCCAAACTCAAGTGTATGATTCAAATACCTCATTATTCGCTTGACCGCTTGACGATGTGAAGCACGAGGAGAAGCTTGAAAGCGTGCACACAAACACACATCAAATTGTATGTCTGGCCTAGAAGCAGTTAGATACAACAATGATCCAATCATACTTCTATATTCCTTTTGATCAACAGCTTCACCATCTTCATCAGGATCCAATACAGCTGTAGAACCAATTGGTATTGAAATTGACTTGCTATTCTCCATCTTGAACCGTCTCAAAAGATCCTTCGTATACTTCGTTTGATGCACAAATATACCTTGAGGTGTTTGCTTAATTTGCAATCCCAAAAAGTTTGATAACTCACCCATCATGCTCATCTCAAATTCCCTGCGCATAGTCTCAGCAAACTCTACAACCAAAGCGTGAGACGAACAACCAAAGATAATATCATCCACATAAATCTGAACGAACAGTTGATTATCACCATGCTTAAGAACAAAAAGCGTTTTGTCAACCTTTCCCATTGTAAAACCTTTCGTAAGTAAAAAGTTCTTAAGCCTATCATAACATGCTCTAGGTGCTTGTTTCAAACCATACAAAGCTTTAGACAATTTAAAAACATGGTTGGCAAAATCAGGATTTTCAAAACCAGGTGGTTGTTTGACATAAACTTCCTCCTGTAGAAAACCATCTAGAAAAGCACTTTTCACATCCATTTGATACAATTTAAAACCTTTTGAAGCTGCAAAAGCCAACAAAAGTCTAATTGCCTCAATTCTAGCAACAGGAGCAAAAGTTTCATCAAAATCCAAACCCTCTACCTGAGTAAAACCTTGAGCAACAAGCCTAGCTTTATTTCTCACAATCAAACCATCCTCATTTTGTTTATTTTTGAAAACCCACTTGGTTCCAATAATATTATGTCCAGAAGGTGGTTCAACTAAAGTCCAAACTTTATTTCTCTCAAAATTTCCAAGTTCTTCATGCATGGCATTAATCCACGATTCATTAGTTAATGCATGTGACACATCTTTGGGTTCAAAAGAAGCAACAAATGCAGAATTTGCACAAACATCATGAGTCGTTAACTTAGACCTAGTAGTCCGCTCACCTAAATTACCAATGATTTGTTCTGGCGGATGTCGTCGTTGAATGTGCAAGGGAGCAGCGACTTCTGAAGTTGATTCACGTTCTGTATCAGTACCGGTTGAAGTTGAAGCCTCTGGAGTACCATCTTGATCAGCGTCAACAGAACCCTCAGCCGACGACCCTGGCCGGTCTGACCGCACATCCTGCGTCGGTCTGACCAGAGGTGTGCCGGCGGTCTGACCGGCCTGGCGCCCGGTCTGACTGGCTAAGCCGACCTCGTCGTCGTTGTCGCTGTCGTCTTCAAAAATACGACCATCCTCCCCCTGAACCTGTGACAATGTACCTGCAATATCGGGTCTAGTACCTGGACTAGCCTCATCAAATGAAACTTCTCAAGTCTCAACGATTTTGTTAGTCTCCAAAATAAGTACACGATAGCCACGAGAGTGTGCGGGGTAACCAAGAAACATTCCATCGGTAGAACGTGCCTCAAAGTTATCCAAATTTCCAGATTTCAAGACAAAGCATTTGCAACCAAAAACACGCAAATGTGAAACTTTGGGTCGATGTCCAAATCGAAGCTCATAAGAAGTTTTTCCAAGTTTTGATCTCAAGAAAACCCGATTTGAAATATAGCATGCGGTGTTAATCGCCTCAGCCCAAAATTTTCTAGGAGTGTGATACTCATCCAACATCGTTCTAGCCATCTCAACCAAAACACAATTCTTTCTTTCAACAACACAGTTTTGTTGCGGAACACGAGGAGAAGAAAATTCATGTGCAAGACCTCTTTCATTGCAAAACTGTTCAAATGAGGCATTTTTGAATTCACCACCATTATCACTTCGAATTCTTTTCAAAAAACCAGGAGATTCAAGATCCAATCGAAGAAACAAACCACGAAAGTGTTGAAATGCCTCATCCTTAGTTGCCATAAAGAAAACCCAAGAGTATCTAGAAAAATCGTCAACAATAACCAACACATATCACTTTCCTCCAACTGATTGCACTCTAGCTGGACCAACAGTGTCCATGTGTAAAAGCTGTCCTGGTGCATCAGCCATCAGAGAAACAATAGAAGCATGTGAAGAAGCAACCATCTTAGCATGACGACACGGTGTACAAACCAAATCAAGATCTATCTTAAGTTTAGGCAAACCACGAACAAGATCCAAACCACTTAACCTCGTGAGATGATCAAAACCAACATGTCCAAGTCTACGATGCTAAAATATCACATCTTTACTAAACTTAGCAACCAAACATGTAATCACAGGAGAAACAGGATTTTCAAAATCAGCTTTAAACACTCTACCATAGCGAGAAATATTCAACACAGAATCACCACGAGAATCAAAAACTTTACTTCCAGTTTTCTTAAAATGAACCTCAAAATCTTCATCAAGAATTTGTGAAACTGAAAGCAAATTGTACTTTAAGTCCTCAACTAAAGCTACATTCTTCAATTCAAATTTGTCATTTACCTTAACCAAACCTGTAGCGAGAACGACACTAGTAGAAGCATCACCAAAGATAATTGATTCAGTCTTGGATGCCCGTTTGAGGGAGGAGAACCAATTTTTATCATCGATCATGTGCCGCGAACAACCGGAATCCACGATCCACACGTTCTCCTTCCTTGCCACCAACGCCTACATACAAGCAGAAGTCGAAGCCTCAGTACTGGGGTTAGATGATAATAAAAATTTAGGAATCCAGTGTTGAGACACATGACCAGTAGATCCAATAGGCATATATCCACGTGAAAAATAGTTTGAGAATTTTCAGAAAAGTTTCTCCGAGGCCGGTCTGACCGAGGTACAGTGGCCGGTCTGACCGCGGGACCCACTGCGGTCTGACCGGTTTCCTCGAGGGAAAACTAGAGTTTCGCCACTTTGATTTTGCAAAAGCAATCTCTCTCACCTTTTTCTGTTTATGAGCTAATCTGAAACAAAAACCAACAAGATGTCCATCTTTGCCACAAAACGAGCAAGTATATTTTTCACGATGAGTAGAAATATTGGTAGCATCAGATGACTTAGCAGCATAAGCAACAACAGGAGATTTTGCATGCACAACATTGGATTTGGAAGAAGATGCATCCAAAGTAGACATGATGCCAGCAGATTTAAACACAGTGTTCTTAGTTTCAGGTTTAACCAAAATTTCACCACTTCTAGCACCAACACCTAACACAACAGGAGAATGTCTAGTATGATGAGCATAAGGATTAAAACCTAACCACGGTTATGTGTGCTAACCTTAGATTGATCTAGGATCATGTTGAGGTTCTTTTTACCATCAGGAAATTTTAGCAAAGAATTTTTCAAATAAGAAACCTCTTTTTCCAAAATAGCACAGTTTTCACAATCTATCGTGACATCTTTACTTTTACGACACTTGGGGCAAGAAAGCACTTCATTGTTTTTCACAACATCTTCCATGTACTCAACACGACCTAAAGCATCTTTTAATTTCAACTCATTCAAAGTACATGTTGAGCAATCCAAAACATCATGAGGTTGTTTTAACTTTTTAGCACAAATCATGTTAAACATCAAACTAGCATGAAAAGCAATTTGATATTCATTAAAACCTCACAGCTTTGACCATCATCATCATTAGGAATAAGAGATTTTAATCTATCAATTTTAGAATTAAGAGATTCAATGATAAACTCCTGTTTTCTATACATCTTCTCACACTTCATATTTTTTGCACTCAAAATATTAATAGCTTCGTCAAGAGCACTTACCTCATTGTCTTCACACTCTGAATCCGATTCACCACGCGCCATGAAGCAAACACCGGAGATGTTCTTTCCCTTGTCATCATCTCCACTCTCACCATCTACATCGTTTAGTGGCTCAAACGCGGCGTAGACTTGATCAAAAGCTTTTTTGAGAGTCTCCTTGATCTTCTTTCCTCCTCTAACTGTACTCTTTGGCTTGTTGTCATTTGTCTTCTCATCACCATTATCTTCCTTCCTATTTCTCCCAAGCTTAGGACAACGTGAACGAAAGTGATCCGTAGCACCACATTCAAAGCAACGATTTGGTCCACCTCTTTTCCTGTACCTAACATTAGTCACAGCTCGAGAAAGTCCGTTAGATAACAAAACCAAGTCCTCCTCCTCGAACTGTTCGAGTTGATCATCGAACATGGCATTAAACAAAGAAAGTACAGAAGACTTTGATGAAGAAGCATCAACATCCAAAGAAGTTGAGGAAGAAGCCAAAGCACTCGACTTAGAATTAATTTTACAGGAAAGAATATTCATCTCATGTGTTTTCAGTTTTGTGTAAAGCGAATCCAAAGTCAAAGTAGACATATCAACTGACTCTTGAATAGATGTAACTTTCATCTCCCAAATAGACATGTCAAGACCATTCAAAAAGTGGCGAGCAATCTCAGATTGTGTATAATTAACATCATTAGAAGAATCAACAGATCTAAGATCACTCAAGATTTTATTAAACCTAGAAAGATAGTCATCCAAAGCCTCTCCAGGTTTCATCTCAAATTTAATATACTCCTTTTTGAAAAGATCTCGACGAAGCTCTTTAATGTTATTTGTTCCTTGATGAAAATTACTCAAAGCAATCCAAATCTCATGGGCAGTTTGAAGATGAGAAACACAGTCATAATCTGAACGAGAAATCCCACTCAACAGAATATTGCGAGCTTTGCAATTTTGTTCAAACTCAGTTTTTAAAGCAGCAATATTAATTTGTTCAGGGATCTCATAAGGATGAGAAACTTTTCTCCAAATATCATAATCCTCAGCCATAATATAAGATTGCATCCTACTACACCAATGAGAAAAATCCGTTCCATCGAAAACATGAGGCTTAGTTGAAAACCTATTAGCAGCCATGGCAAAAACTCTAGATTGAATAAGATCCAAAGAAGAAAACAAGGCTCTGATACCACTTGTAGGATCGAACAACAAGAATTAAGCCAACCAGAGGGGGGTGAATGGTTGGTATGCCCAAAAACCAAAACTTTTAGCGGAAATAAAAGTTACCCTCAAATTCGATGGATCGCGGTCTGACCGAAAGTGTTATGCCGGTCTGACCGCCTGGTACACGTCGGTCTGACCGCCGTTCTCTCGCCGGTCTGACTGCCGCCTTGCCGCCGGTCTAACCGCAGGTGTGCCGCCGGTCTGACCGCCGCCTTGCCGCCGGTCTGATCGGTGGTATGTCACCGGTTGGACCGCCGAAACCCGATGACACACAAATCGAAGAACTCTTAAAGTAGATGACGAATTAATTGATTCTCTCTGTGTTTACAAAGTGCACCAACAACACTCCTTACAAAAATCTCGACTAAACTCGAAACCCTAACAAAACTATCAACTCAATTGCTCTCTAAAAGCGATACCGGGAAGCTTCACGCTCCCTCTCTATTTATACCCAAGGTAGGCAGCCTAAAGCCACGAACCAATCTCATACTAGAAGTCCTAATCACCCTAGGAAACCTTCTCGTATAAGAAACAAACGTTACATAACTAATCCCACCAAATTTGGACTCCTTCCAAATTCGACTCCGCATCCCATACGCACACAATACCTCCATCGTATGCCATATGGAACCTTCACTTCCACGTGCATTGAACTCTAGCCTTAGTATCCCGCATGATCTCTGACCACCACGGACGTCGTCTTATCCCCAAGCCGACTCCCGGTCAATCACCGCAAATACTCTCCCGGCATTAATTCACCTACACATGAAACAAACAAAGAAACCATATTCCGAGACCAAGCTATCCCCAACTTGACTCATTGTTAGCAAATAAGAGTATTACATACGCATAGTATCCATCTAGAAGTCATATTCATGAAATAATCACGGATATCCAAACAAACAACCCGAAACCGAAACCAACTCAGCATCGGCCGGTCAGACCGCGGGCTGCGCCGGTCAGACCGCGCAATACACGCCGGTCAGACCGGCAGCCTCTGCCCGGTCTGACCGGACCCAAAATAGTTATACCTGTAAATCCCTTGTGAAAATCCAATCATCTCCAAAACCACTTCGCAAATAAATTCCAAATAACAAAACCAATAATCTCCAATGCCAATTGTTCATCACAGAATAACAATCAAAAACCTTTAATTTTACAATCTCCCCCTTGATGAACACATTGGCAAACCCATCAAAAATGTTAGAACTGGAGGAGTACTCGAATATTCCTTGATGTTATCCAAAGCCTTTTGCTGCTTCTCTCCCCAAACAAACTCTTGATCGGCTTTCAATCTTAGCAATGGTGTGAACGGCTCTATTTGACCAGATAAATTGGATATAAACCGTCTAAGAAAATTTATTTTGCTGATCATTGACTGCAATTTACTCTTGTCTTCTAGAGGTTTTAGTCTTTGATAGCATTAATACTCCTTTGAGGTATCTCAATCCCCCTCTCATGTACCAGAAATCCAAGAAACTGCCCAGCCGAAACACCAAAAACACACTTGGTTGGATTCATCCTCAATCCGTATTTCCTTGCTCTTCCCAAGACTCTTCTCAAATCAGCTATATGCTCATGAATTTCTTTAGACTTAACCACCACATCATCAATATAAATCTCCACCAATAAACCGATAAGATCATGAAATATATAATTCATCACTCTTTGATATGTAGCACCAGCACTTCTCAATCCAAAAGTTATGGCGACCCACTCATACAAGCCGATAGCACCCGGACATCGAAAAGCAGTCTTGTGAATATCTTCTTCAGCCATAAAAATTTGATTATATCCTACATTGTCATCCATGAAACTGATAATCTTGTGCCCAGATGCTGCATCAACCAATTGATCAGCAATCGGCATTGAGTATTCGTCTTTGGGAGTAGCTTTATTCAAATCTCGGAAATCAATGCAAACCCGAAGCTTGCTGTTTTTTGTGATCACTAGTACTATATTTGAAATCCACTCAGCATATTGATATGGTTTCATAAAGTTGGCATCATAAAGTCTTGTAATCTCGGTCTTGATAGCATCATACATCTCAGCCTTACAACATCTTGGGGGTTGTTTGTATGGCCGATAGCCTGGTTTAATAGGGAGCCCATGTTCAATAATCGATCGGCTAAGTCCTGGCATCTCAGAGTATTATCAGGCAAAACAATCTCTATAATCCTTCAAAAGTACTATTAACTTACATTTAAATTCTTATGTCAAACCTTTACTAACATATGTCGGCCTAGGCCTATCGCCTGGTCCAATATCTACTTCTTTTAACTCATCAGCCGACATTAATCCTTGCCCCAATTTGCCGTCAAGATCATCAACAGTATCCTTTGTATAAAAATTGGAACCCTCCACGGCGCCCTTAAAGTAATAATTGGGGCTCTCCATCTCCTGTTGGCTATATATCATAATCAGAAACTTTTAGATAATCTCCTTGCCAAACTTTTCCAGATAAACAATCAATTCCTTCCATCTCCCAAACAGATAAATCGACACTAGCTACGTTAACTGACCTGTCGGCTGGCACGATTTCGATCTGGTCTCCTTGCCATTGAATCAAACTATGATGCATAGTTGAAGGTACAACAGTTAGCATGCTCCAATATCTTCCCAGCAACAGACTGTAGGAACCCTTCCCATCAATAACAAAGAACGTAGTAGGAATTGTCTTGCTGCCGATTGTCAACTCCACATTCAAAGCTCCCTTGGTTTCAGATGGATTCCCTCTAAAATTCTTCAAAATCATGTTGGTCTTGATTAAATCTTCTGAATTCTTTCCATGCTTTCTGAAAGTTGAGTACGACATCAAATTAACAGGTGCTCCTCCATCAACCAACATCTTTGACATCGGCTTTCCATTAACAAACCCCTTAATGTACAAAGGCTTGAGGTGCTAATGATCAATTCCTTCTGGCTTCTCAAAAACAGCTTGCTGTGGAGACAATATCAACTTAGCCGATTGTGATTCGTATGCTTGCTCAACCACTTGTTCAACTGCATATTCAGCTGGTAACATGAAAACCATGTTTATTGAAGATGATATAACCTCTTTGCCCTTGTTTTGAAGATTCTTGTCCTGATCGGCTTGGACCTCATCGGCTGAAATGACTTTGCTCTTCACACGCCAAACTTTCCTTGTGCGCCTTAGCCGATGCTCAATTTTATCTTCAACTTCCTGGAATTGCTCTCTATTCCTTATCCTTTAGACACGCCTTTTCTGACTCTTAGTGAAAATCCCAGGAGGACACCATTGTGGTTGCATACTTTCGGTTCTTCCTTGCGAATTGTTTTCAAGATAATCTTGCTGGATCGGCCCAAGCTCTGATGAACTGACAACCTGTATTGAATCGGCCGATGCATATTATTATTCTGTCGGTTTGGTCTCTCAATATACTGAACATCAGGATCACTGCAACCGGGGTAATCTTGAATAGATGGCAACCTCATCCCTTCATTCCAGCAAAATCTAAAAAAATCACAACACCAATGAGGATCGAAATAACTTTCATCATTATAACAATATGGCTCCTCTTCCCTTTGGAGCCTTCTCTGATATTTGTTGATCATACTAGCCGATTTGATGGTTCTCATATGATTTTTACCTCCATCGGCCTGACTTCTGCAGACTCCAGTATGAACCATGTTCACTGGAAAAGATATCCATATATCTTCATCGGCCTTTTAGATTCATCAATCTTAATCTTTCCTTGTTCTATAGCCGATTGAATTTGTTGCCTGAAAATTTTACAATCATTGGTGCTATGAGATCCTGTATTATGCCATTTGCAATACTTCCTTCTCTTCAACTCTTCAGCCAATGGTATCACATGTCCTACTGGCAACTGAATCTGCTTCTCTTGGAGAAGGAGGTCGAATATCTTATCGGCTTTAGTAATATCGAAGTCAAATCTTTCTTCTTTCCCCGAATTTTTAACCCATTACCATACTATTGTTTTCTTATTTCTAGCCTACTCGGCTGTATTAACTTCTAGGTCTTCATCTTCGGAGTCAGAATCGTAACTATAAACATTATTGACATTGTTGGTTTTCTTAGCAAATTTTCTGGCCTCTTGGAACCATGTCCCATGAGCCGATACTTTCTAAGCCAGATGT
The DNA here is from genome assembly GCA_000573905.2 of Oryza punctata. Classification (NCBI taxonomy): domain Eukaryota; kingdom Viridiplantae; phylum Streptophyta; class Magnoliopsida; order Poales; family Poaceae; genus Oryza; species Oryza punctata. Next base: position 17,466,597 of record CM002492.2, on the reverse strand, counting down.
GCTAGACTTTCGATGTCTTGAGCTGAAAATCTCTCCCTTATCGGCGGCAATAGTCCCTGGAAAGCCAGACCGGCTAACTATGCATCAATCAGGGTCAAGCTGTAGCATCTGTTCCTTACATCTCTGAATCTCTGAATATAGTCTGGCACTGTTTCGTCTGATTTCTGCCTGATTGCCGTAAAATCTGCACAATTTCATCTCTTGAATACCACTGAAAAAGTATTTATGAGATTGCTTTTCTAGATCGGCTCAGCTTCTGATGAAATTATAAGGTAGAGATGAAAACCATGTGAATGACGATCCAGATAAGGACAGTGGAAATAATATAACTCTGAGAGCTTCTGTAGCCGATGCTTCTCCACACTGTGCTAAGAATCGTCTAATATTCTCATAGGTTGAGACAGTGTCCTGCCCCGAGAATTTTGAGAAATCTGGCACTTTGTATCGATTTGGCAGTGGCACTCGATCAAAATACTCTGGATATATATGCCGGTACATGTTTCCATTATCCTTAGGTTTAAGCCCGAATTATTCTCTCATTATGTCAGCAATCATGTCGGCCCACGGCTGTTGTGATGCTCCTCCACCATATTGTTGCTGCAGCTGATCATACTGTCCATATTGCGTTGGCTGGGGCCGTGGAGAACTTTGAAGCCGATACTGAGCCCGCGGAGAATGAGGCTGATAATGTTGATTGAGATTGGTCGCTAGACCTTGGGACGAGACATAGGGAAGTGGTTCTGATACATACTGCTGGCCAGTCGGCTGAGTAATTCCAATTAACTATTGTAAAACCAAAGTAATATGATATGTTGGTTCAATGATGGGTGGCTTTGCATTAAGTATGTTCATCAATTGTTCTGGTGTTAATTGAGTTGAAGTTTGCCCCCCAGTGATCGGCTGTTCCCTGGCCAATATTGTCAGGATACTTGTGCTGGATCCGGGAGCCGATGGAGCCTGGGTTTGAAACGACTGATGTTTCCCGCCAATTTCAGTCTTGATAGTTCTATAACCTGGAAAAGTGTCCCCTGGCAGATATACTGGTCCTTTTCCTTTTTCCTTGGCTATAGTACCATCCACCACCGTCTTGATCATGTTTGTCAAAGTATTCACGAGTACTCCGGATTGGTTGATGAGAGCATGGTGAACCACCGAATCAATGCGATCTTGTAATGTATGGAGTTCTTCATCGTTTGACTCGGTTCTAGCTTCCTTACCCTTTCCATCACTCGTTCCAGATGTACTTGGCTCCGATTTCACGATCGGCGGCAACTCCACTTTGGTTTTCTGGATAACCGTGCCCTGACGGGTTACCGCGAACGAATGAAGGTATTGGTTTTGGAGTTTGATCCAGTAATTTCTTCATCTCTCCCTTTTGTTCTTCGTTCAATTGCTCGATCGTGATTGGTAGGACATTATCTTCCCTGACTTCAGTTATGCTGGGCGTCATGATGACATAAAAGTCCCACCGGGCGTGCCAAAAGCGTGTTGATGCAAATAAACACATACTGGCCTGAGAGATTTGCTTTACTCTAGTGCAGGTCCAAAACTTGCTTTCGGGTACAAAGGGCGTGCCAGTTAATTTGATCCTGTAATCAACAAGATAGAACATGCAAGTTTATTAGTAAACGATAGTCAATCGGCTAAATAGCCGATATCATATCGTGATGTAACCTAGCCGACGCAATATAGCATGGATCGGCTGTAAGACATATCCAATGATAAGCTAACCCTAAAATTGATACATCGGCTGAAAATATCAGTATTACATAATCTATAAATCAATATTACTTTAGAAACCAGCAATTGGGATAGATCAGACTTAACCAAGACAGTATAAATCGCTCAAGTCTAAAATAACATGAAACAACGATTATGTGTACTCATGTCATAGCCGATGTTCAGATTTAAGCGTGTATCGGCTATAGCTCCGATACAACCTTATACTAGGATATTCTCTTGCAATAAATATATCTAACTATTATCAATCAGATTGGTAATGAGTCCAATATATTTATATTAGATTAGATCCTGATATAAGGGGCAGATATAGCATATTAAACAAAGCATAACACTCTGTAAAACAACTATACCCGATAAGATCGGCTGAAACCCCGATACTATCCTTATCAACAACCATAAAGCAGGCTAAAGATCATGATTCTAAGCATGACTTAATAGATCAAACTTAACTGATACAACATTAAGTATGAAAAGAAGCATAATATCTAGACAATCAAGCCGATGGTTGCCTTTTCAGGATGGTGGATACATTATATAATTCAAACCAACAAGATAATCTAGCCGTTATTGACAAAACACTAAATAGAGATTGGTCGATACGAATAGATAGCATTGTCGATCTAAATTATATAACATATATGATAACTCGGAGATTCACAAGATAGAATTAGAGTGTCATGAAGATGTAAGCACTAATTCTGATAATGCAAACCGCCATAACAAGACCTACCTCTTCGCCGAAGATCAAACTGATGCAGCTCGACTCGAAAGCAAGAACTCGTCGAAAGTAAAAGGAATAAAAGGTTGGCGATGCGCCAAGATTGATTGAACGGTTGTTGTTTTTTCATAAAGTCTCGGGTCTATATTTATACCCGAAAATACAAACATTGTCCAAGATGGACACGACTCATACTGTCCTATACAAATCTAACTAGCAAACAAGTCCCATAGGCGGACTCTTACCGAAAATATCTATAAGGAAATTACAAATAATCCTAATTAATACATTTGCTAATTCTGGACTCTATTCTTATCTGGCAGCAACATCTCAAACTCTCCTTCAGACCTGACATTTATTATACATGCAGTATCGGCCATATCGGCTATCCAGATCGGACTCGGTTCCAGCCGATACGGTCTTCCAGTCGATGCGCTGTTGATGCAAAAAACACACACTGGCCTGAGAGATTAGCTTTACTCTAGTGCAGGTCCAAAATTAAGCTTTTAGGTTCAAGGGCGTGCCAATTGATTTGATCCTGCAATCAACAAGAAGAAATATGCAAAGAATATTAGTAAACGATAGACAATCGGCCAGACAGCCGATTTCATATCGTATGTGACCTAGCCGATGCAATAAAGCATGAATCGGCTGTAAGGTATAGGCAAATATGAATGTAACTCTAAAAGTAGTATATCGGCTGTAGATATCAACATTATGTGATCAAAGAATCAATATTACTCTAGAAGTAAGCAATTGGTATAGATCGGACTGAACCGAGACAATATAAATCGCTTAAGTCTATTACAACATGAAATAATGATTACATAAAGCTAATGTCATAGCCGATATCTAGATCTAAGTACGTATCGGTTATAATTCCGATACAATCTTATGATAAAGCAATAAGAATTAGATATAGAACATTAAACAAAGCATAAAACCATGTTAAATATTCTAGTTAGATAAGATCGGCTGAAACTCCGATACTATCGCTATTAACAACCGTAAAGCAAGCTAGAGATCATGATTCTAAACAACTTCATAGGTTGGACTTAACCAATGCAGCATTAAGTATAAAAGAAGCACAACATCTAGAAAAACAAGCCAGTAGCTATTAAATCAGGATGGTGGATACATCATATAACATGAATCAACAAAGTAAACTAGCTGATACCGACAAAACCCTAAAAATATCTAGCCGATGTAAGAAGATAGCATTGTTGATCTAAGCTATATGACATATATGATAACTTTGGAAATTTGGAAAATAGAGTTAGAGTGTCATGAAGATGTAAGCACTAACTCCAATGATGCAAATCGCCATGACAAGATATACCTTTTCGCCGAAGATCAAATTGATGCAGCACGACTCGAAAGCACAAGCTTGTCGAAAAGTAGAAAACAAAGGTGGCGATGCGCCGAGATTGATTGAACATATGTTGTTGTTATTTACAAGACCTCGGGATTATATTTATACCCGAAAATACAAAGATTGTCCATCACGGACACGACTCATATTAACCTAATACAAATCCAACTAACAAACAAGTCCCTTAGGCGGACTCTTACCGGGAATATCTATAAGGAAATTACATAAAATATCCTAATTAATAGATACAATTGCCAATTCTGGACTCTATCCTTGCACGGCAATCTCATCGTAAGCCCTTTGTTGATTCCGATACTGATTCCACCTACGATATCAGCCTCATCGGCTATCCCAATCGGAATCAGTCCCCAGCCGATACGAGCTCCAGCCGATGTGCACTCTGTTTCCGATATCTTCAAATATTCTTCGGACTGGATTGTGTTTCTGATTCACGTAGATTAGATTGCTTACCAAATTTCATCGTCAACACATGCCCCCTAATTCCGAAGTATTATATAATGCAACGGAATTATCTCTTCAAAACCGGAAAAATCTAGGGTTTCCGCTGTGACCGTTACGCACCTACTTCTTTAAATACCAACCGCTTTTCCGGAGATTTCACGGCGTTAACCCCGTTTTCACCGCTTGAACCACCAAACTTCTCCGTGAACCCAGGTGATTTTTCTCTCTCTCTGCTCCGGCGACCGAAGCAGCGAATCCTCCCCGGCGACAATCCTCGCGTATCCATGGCAGCATCATCGAGTCCATCCAACACCACCGCCAAGGAATTCCCTGAGGTAAGTCTCCATCGGCTCAAAACTTTTCTTCAAGTTCTTCGTTTTTCTTCCGCCCTCAATCCTTTTCAATCTGTAGCACCTAGTCCATCAAATCGCATTCCAAAACTCAACGAGCCCAACCACTTCTATCTGGGTCCAATAGGCGATATAGATCCCACTTATATCATCAACGCAGAAAACAGAAAGGACTCCCTTTAGGCAGTCAAACCCATCTCTTACTCATTGGACTGCAACCTTCAGATCTTTGCCCTCCCAAGTCGACAAATGGACAGATTGGTATAAGAGGGTTGCTGCTAGCAAACAGGATCACTGGGATGAAATAGGAATAGCTCAATGCTTATCTCTATCTATAGCCGATATGAAAAAAGATGAGCCGATGCTATCATCTGCTGCATACTTCTGGTCAGATACTTTAAACGCCTTCATGTTCAACCATGGGCCGATGACACCCACCTTGCTAGATATAACCATGATAACTGGTCTGGACATAACCACATCAGCTAATCCTATCAGCATGAAGACCAAGTGTACTTATAAGTTCAAAACCAAAAATATTGGAGGTTGATCTGGTTTTATTTCTGAAAACATGGGCACAGGCCCTTTATCGGCTAGAGAACATGCTGCCTTCTTAATGATGTGGCTAGATAAGTTTGTATTCTGCGGATCCACCTGCGGCCCAACAGCCAACTGGCAACACCTAGCTGAAGCCATCGTCTCGAAGAAAGAATTCCCTATAGGAAAATACCTACTAGGTGCAGTGTATCATACACTAAGCCAGTCATCGGCTAGACTGATCATGGACTCAAATGTTAACACCGGCGGTCCATGGTGGTTCATCCAACTCTGGTTAACCTTGCACACCCTAAAAGTCGCAAAAAGACCATCACTCCTGGAAGCAGAATTCCCATCCTTAGCCGATTCTGAAAGTGATGATGAAACAAACCGAGTGCGCCGATGCACATCATATGGTGAAGCAGCCACTAGTTATGCTGGACATGGACCATCGGCTGAACACTTCCACAATTGGTTCGGCAATTTTTATGACGGATTTCCTAGAGACAGCCGAATCTGGTTTGCTTACGACTCTTTTAAGAGCTTTGAACTGCCAGCCGATTTCAGGTTAGATGAGATCAATGATGAAAGATTTGAAAAACTCAGGGAAATCTTAACTGCTGCAATCTCTCCATGCATACTCTCAGTTGGCATACCTCAAGGCAGAAATGTTCAACCCTCTTATGAATTTTATCACCCAATGACAGAAGTAAGACAACTTGGCATGGGGCAACTGCCCATCGGCTTGTACTATGCTGATAAAATTCAAACCAGAGGTGACATTGTATCAGCTTTGATGATGGATAAATTACTCAACATCCCTGGTCCTCCTCTTGGCAGCATAGACAGGTTCAACCTTATCTTAATGAGGAGTATTCAGTTTGATAGATGGTGGTCGGAAATGAAAACTCATATATTCCATCTGCCAGTTGAATCATACCTCACCCGGATCATATCAGACTTGGTCCCTCAGGTAAATTTCCCTCTTCGAACTTTTCACTTTATCACCATTGATTGCCTAACACTCACAATTCATTAATTTTCCCTGCAGACAACAGATTCTCCTCCTCCTCTTGTCAGCCAAAGCGGCAAGCCGATAGAATATGTTGCTGCAAAACTCCCAAACGGATGTGGACCAGCTCCATCCATCATCGGTTTCAATGCTCCGAAAACCACCACCTTACTCCAAGGACAAGTCAGAGAGCCGATGCAAACTGGTGACAAGAGGAAAAGGACCAAACAAGCTGTTGTAAAACCAACCCTCCTGAAGAAACCAACCAAGAAGCAAAAGAAAGCAGCCAATACAACAACTGCTCAAGCCCAAGAGATAGATGATATCCTGAAAGATATTGAAATGGAGGAAGCAATTGACGAGGTTACCGCTCAATGTAGTGAAACTGAAATTACCACACCCCGAGCCGATACGCCTCCTGCAGTACAACCTCAAGCTGCAAGAACTCCAAGTCGTCCAAAACAACCTCAAAGAGCACAAGTAAGATTATTCTAGCCATCATCATCTACTTTTATGCTTCAAATTCGCCTTAACTCAACTATCTCCTTTCAGCCTAAGAAGAAACAAGTTGCTACGAGGAAGAAACCAACTCTGCCATCAGTATCGGTAATTTTAACTCACTCCACTTTTAACTTTATCTCCAGCCGATACTGACTAACACTTGTCATTATTATAGCCTCCTCAGGTGCCATCTCCTCGTCAAATGTCTAGTGAACACACTCCATCGGCCACAGCTAGCCGACAAGATGAAGAAATCGTTGCCACAGCTCCAATCCCTCAAATTCCTGTAAGTACTCTCCCATTGTTATACATGTCGGCTTATTCTCAATATCATCATCTAACAAAGCTTTCTCTATTGCAGCTTCTAGCCGACATGTTTTCATTTGACATCAACCAGTTTTTAGATGAAGGGGAACAAGAAGCAACTAGCAAAGCCATCTCCCCAATACCAGAAGACTTAAGAAAAAATTTAGCTGACATTGCAGATCGGCTAAGTGCTTCCCTTGATGCACTAGTCGTGAACTGTGGGCCAATCAAGGCGAGATTAGAAGAAATCAAAAACCAAATCCCTGACGAACTCATTGAAATGATTTCTTCGGTAGTCTTCCTTGAACAACACCGTTTTAAACTGGAGAGAGCAAGGCAAAGAATCTCAGATCGGCTAGAACGCTCTTCGCTTGAAGCCAATGTCCAATCCTGCCGACAGCAAGCGAACGATGAAAAATCCAAATTAGATGAGCTAGAAGTTGGGCCAAACTCTACCCAACAAAAGATCGAGATGCTGAAAAAGAAAGAAGCCGATCTACTACAACAACTTGAAGCTTGCAGAGCTAATATTATCACTGAAGAACAAAAACTAGCCGATCTGCTAAAAGCCATCGAAGCCCAAAAGTTGAAGCTCAAGAAATCTGTAAAACATCTTTCTGCCTTGAGCAAAGCTCTGAAACCAATCCCAGGTACGGATGCAGCCGACGCCCAAGCTATTGAAAAAGTAGAACAAATTAGACAAAGAGCTGTGTCGGCTATCCATAAATACTTGGCTTGATGTAAAACATTTTCACACAACATTTTTGCTGTAATATATGTATCGGCCATCGAGCCGATTTTATACTTAGCCAAATTCTAAGACATAACCTGCCATCAGCCATCGAGCCAACATATGATACTATCTAACATTATCTTGACTTGTACAGCTCGTCATTGTGTTCAAAAATTTGCTCAAAAACAATTTCCAACTTTCGTCCTCCATGCCCCCCAAGTTTGTAGTAGGGAACATAATGCTGCAAACTTATATATCTAAGGGCGATAAAAATATCGGCCATCTAAAGGTGATGTAAACACATCGGCTATCAACCATACATCAGCAGACCATAGCCGATTATGAACCAATCCAAACACTTGGGTAATATCTCTTCAAGTATTTTCCATTAAGTGCTCTTCCAAATACTTCCCCATCCAGTCCTTTTAACATATAGGCCCCTTTAGAAACACATTTATGAATTTGGAAAGGCCCTTCCCAGTTCGGTGACCACTTGTTGTATTTATTATCTCTGGCCCCTATCGGTAATACCAAAAGATTTGGGTACAACCTTTTTGTTATAATGCCTGTCAACTCTCTCCTTGTCTTTCCTAACTTTCTCAAGAGCTCGCAATCTAGCTTGAACCAAATCCTCTGACTCATCAACCATCAAATTATGATAGTCATCGGCTGTCAACTCATCTTGTAAAGAAATCCTTCTGGAGCCGACGTTGGTCTCCCATGGTAACACAACTTCATGCCCATAAACCAATTGATAAGGAGGTACCTGAATTGCGCCATGACAAGCCATCCGATAGGACCACAATGCTTCGGCTAAAATAGTATGCCACTTCTTAGGATATTCGGCTATTTTTCTCTTAACCAGCTTAATCAAGCTCTTATTGGATGCTTCAGCTTGTCCATTTGCTTGTGCATAATATGGTGATGAATTGAACAACTTGATTCTCATGCTATCGGCAAACTGAACAAACTCATCAGACACAAAGATTGAACCTTGATCAGTTGTAATTGTTTGTGGCAAGCCAAACCGGTATATAATGTGTTCCCTGACAAATTCAATAGCATCCTTGCTGTCAACCTTTTTGAAAGGAATTGCCTCAACCCACTTAGTAAAATAATCGGTCGCAACCAATATGAATTTATACCCTTTACTCGATGGTGGATTGATCTGGCCGATCATATCAATACCCCAACCTCTGAACGACCATGGCTTGATGATAGGATACATAGCCGATGCTGGTGCTCTCTGAATTGCTCCAAATTTCTGACAATCTTGATAACCCTTGTAATATCTAAAACAATCTTCCAGCATTGTTGGCCAAAAATATCCAACTCTTCTAATTAGCCATCTCATCTTGTGAGCCGATTGATGTGTCCCACAAATACCCTCATGAACTTCACACATGACAACTTTTGCTTCTTCCAGGCTCAAACATTTCAAAAGAACTCCATCAATCGTCCGATAATATAATGTATCATCCAATATAACATATTTGAGAGCTTTATATCGTAATTTCCTTCAAACCGATCTGGAAGGATTCTTCAAATACTCAAAAACGTCAAACCTCCAATCATCGGCTGGTATGCAGGCCACTTCTACTTCAATCCCTTGAAACATCGGCTTGTAGTCTGATGCACCTTGAGCTAAATCGTTAGCCTCAGTATTTTGCTCCCTAGGGATATGTTTTAAAGTAACTATCTTGAAAGTCTTCATCAGCTCTTGACATTTCTCATTGTAGACCATCAAAATATCATTTTTGCACTCATATTCCCCAGACAATTGACTTATCACCAATAATGAATCTCCCATGATTTCAACAGCATCGGCTTCAACTTCCCTCAATAATTGCAATCCTTTGAGAACAGCTTCATATTCTGCTTGATTATTTGTAGAGTAAGGCTTAATAGTAAAAGCAAACTGAAAACTTGCCCCCCTAGGCGATATAATTACTAAGCCGATTCCACAACCATGAGTGCAAACAGATCCATCAAACAACAAAGTCCATGGCACAATATCAACATTGTCAATACTGGTATCCCTGTGCTCAACTATGAAATCGGCTATCGCTTGCCCTTTAACTGCCTTAGCCGATTCATACCTGAGATCAAACTCCAACAAAGCAAAGATCCACTTCCCAATCCGCCCTTTCAAAACTGGAGCCGATACTATGATGCACTCATTGGAAAGCAGATAATGTCTCAATTTTGTACAAGAAAAAAAACACAGGCATAATTTCTCCACAGGTGAATACCTTGTTTCCGCATCCAAAAGATGTCTGCTAAGATAGAATATGACTTTTTCCTTCCCCTCAACCTCTTGGATCAAGACTGAGCTGATTGAATTCTGATCGGCTGACACATATAGTTTAAATGGAATCCCTTTCTATGGTGGTATAAGAACTAGAGGAGTACTCAGATATTCCTTGATATTGTCCAAAGCTTGCTGCTGCTTTTCTCCCCAGACAAACTCTTGATCGGCTTTCAACCTTAACAACGGAGTAAATGGTTCTATTCAGCCAGACAGGTTTGATATAAAACGCCGAACAAAATTTATTTTGCCGATCAGTGATTGTAACTTGGTTTTATCTTCTGGAGGTTTTATGTCCTTGATTGCCTCAATACTCCTCTGAGGAATTTCAATCCCACGCTCATGTACCAGAAATCCAAGAAATTGCCCAGCCGATACACCAAAAACACACTTAGTAGGATTCATCTTCAACCCATATTTCCTTGCTCTTTCCAAAACTTGTCTTAAATCAGCTATATGTTCATCAACTTCCTTAGATTTAACCACCACATCATCAATATATATTTCTACCAACATGCCGATGAGATCATGAAATACATAATTCATAGCCCTCTGATATGTAGCATCAGCACTTCTCAATCCAAAAGTCATAACCACCCACTCATACAAGCCAATTGCACCAGGACATCTAAAGGCAGTTTTATTAATATCTTCCTCAGCCATGAAAATTTGATTGTAACCAGCATTGCCATCCATAAAGCTGATGATTTAAAATGTGTCCAGATGCTGCATCGACGAGTTGATCGGCTACTGGCATTGGGTATTCATCTTTCGGTGTAGCCTTATTTAAATCTCTGAAATCAATGCAAACCTTAAGCTTGTCGTTTTTCTTGATGACTTGTACTATGTTAGAAATCCACTCAGCCTATCGGCATGGTCTGATAAAATTAGCATCATAGAGTCTTGTAATTTCGGCCTTGACAGCATCATACATGTCAGCTTTACAACGTCTTGGAGGTTGCTTATACGGCCGATAGCCTGGTTTGATAGGGAGCCGATGTTCAACTATTGATCGGCTAAGTCCTGGCATTTCATAATATTCCCAGGCAAAACAATCTCTATACTCTTTCAAGAGTGCTATTAATTTATATTTAAACTCTTCTGATAAACCCTTACTAATGTATGTCGGCCTAGGCCTGTCACCTGGTTCAATGTCGATTTCTTCCAATTCATCGGCCGACATAAACCCTTGTCCTAACTTGCCGTCGAGATCATCAACAGTGTCCTTGGTGTAGAAATTGGAACCCTCCACGGCGCCCTCAAAACAAGAATTGGGGCTCTACATCTCCTGTTGGCTGTATGGCATAATCGGAAACTTTTAAGTAATCTCCTTGCCAAACTTTTCTAGACAAACAATCAATTCCTTCCATCTCCCAAACAGATAAATCGACACTAGCTACGTTGACTGACCTGTCGGCTGGCACGATTTTAATTTGGTCTCCTTGCCATTGAATCAAACTTTGATGCATTGTTGAGGGAATACAACAATTAGCGTGGATCCAATCTCTTCCCAGCAATAGACTGTAGGAATCCTTCCCATCAATAATAAAGAACGTGGTAGGAATTATTTTACTGCCGATAGTCAGCTCCACATTTAAAACTCCTTTGGTTTCAGATGGATTCCCGCCAAAATCCTTTAGAACCATGTTGGTCTTGATCAAGTCCTCTGAATTCTTCCCAAGCTTCCTGAATGTTGAATATGGCATTAGATTCACAGCTGCTCCTCCATCGACTAGCATCTTTGACATCGGCTTGTCATTGACAAATCCCTTAACATACAGTGGCTTGAGGTGCCGATGATCAGTTCCTTCGGGCTTCTCAAAAATAGCTTGCTGTGGAGATAGCATCAACTTGGCTGATGGCAGATTTTCTTCTTGTTCAACGACTTGCTCAACTGCATATTCGGCTGGCAACATAAAAACCATGTTTATGGTAGATGACATCACCTATTTGCCCTTTTGTTGTTGGTTCTTGTTACGATCGGCTTTAACTTCATCGGCTGGCACCACTTTGCTCTTCACGCGCCAGATTTTCCTTGTTCTTTGTCTCAGCCGATGCTTAATTTCTCCTTCAACCTCCCGGAATTGCTCCCTGTTCCTCATCCTTTGAACTCCACTCTTTTGATTCTTAGTGAAAATTCCAGAAGGGCACCATTGAGGTTGCATTTGCTTGGACTCTCTTGGTGAATCATCTCCATCATTGTTCTGCTGTATCGGCCCAAGGCTTTCATGAACCGGCAACTATGTCTGAACCGGCCGATGCATACTTATACTCTGTCGGCTTGGTCTTTGGATGAATTGTGCATCAGAATCACTACATCCAGGATAATCTTCAATAGATGGTAGTCTCATACCCTCATTCCAGCAAAATCTAAAAAATTCACAGCCCCAATAGGGATCAAAATATCTTTCACTTTCATGAGAATATGACTCCTCTTCCCTCTGGCGTCTTGTTTGGTATTTGTTGATGATACCAGCCGATCTGATGTTCTTGGCATAATTTTTACCTCTATCAGCTGTATTCCGATTATATCCAGTGCGCACCATGTTGACTGGAAAAGGATGCCCATCTATCTTCATCGGCCTCTTGGATTCATCTATCTTGATCTTGCCTTGCTCAATAGCCGACTGGATCTGTTGCCTAAAAATCTTGCAATCAATAGTGTTATGAGATTCTGTGTTGTGCCACTTGCAATACTTCCTTCTCTTCAACTCCTCAACGGATGGGATGACATGTCCTGCCGGCAATTGAATCTGTTTTTCTTGAAGAAGAAGGTCAAAAATCTTGTCGGCCTTGGTAATGTCAAAATCAAATCTTTTCTCTTTTCTTGAATTCTTGACCCATTGGCAGACCACCGTCTTCTTGTTTCTAGCCCACTCGGCTGCATTGATTTCTGGGTCATCATCTTCAGAATCAGAGTCAAAACCGTAAATATTATTGACATTATTTGCCTTCTTGATGAATTTTCTAGCCTCTTGGAACCTTGTCTCATGAGCCGACACCTTCTAAGCTAGATGAGCCAAACTCTCAAAGTCTTGAGCTGAAAATCTCTCTCTTATGGGTGCCAACAACCCTTGGAAGGCCAAATGGGCTAACTGAGAATCTGTTAAGGCTAAACTGTAGCATCTATTCCTCACATCTCTGAATCGTTGAATGTAGTCTGGAACTGATTCGTCAGATTTCTGTTTGATTGCTGTGAGGTCTGATAGCTTCATCTTTTGAACACCACTGAAAAAGTATTTGTGAAATTGTTTCTCCAGATTGGCCCAACTTCTGATAGAATTGTAAGGTAAAGATGAAAACCAAGTGAATGCCGATCTAGATAATGAGAGTGGGAACAATCTAACTCTGAGAGCTTCTGTAGCCGATGCTTCACCACATTGAGCTAAAAATCGGCTAACATGCTCATAAGTAGATACATTGTCTTGTCCTGAAAACTTGGAGAAGTCTGGCACCTTGTATCGGTTTGGTAATGGTACTCGATCAAAATATTCTGGATATGGGTGCCGATACATATTGCCATTGTCCTTTGGCTTGAGTCCAAACTGCTCTCTCATGACGTCAGCGATCATATCGGCCCAAGGTTGATGTGGTGTTGCTCCACCGAATTGCTGTTGAAGTGGATCCATCTAGCCGTATTGGATTGGCTGAGGTCGTGGTGAGTGAGGTTGATAGATATGATTGAATCCAGCCAATATGCTTTGAGGTGGTACATATGGAAGTTGCTCTGTACTGTATTGCTGGCTTATCGGCTGAGTAATCCCAATCGGCTGTTGTGGAGCTGAAGTAATTTGATAGGAGGTGTCAACAACTCGCGGTTTTGGGTTAAAAATACTCATTAGTTGCTCTAGTGTTAACTGAGTCGATGCTTGCCCCTAGTGATCGGCTGTGACCTAGTTAAAATTGTTGGAATATTTGAGCTTGAGTAAGGAGCCGATGGAGCCTGGGTTTGAAGCAGTTGTTGACTACTTTGATTCCTGCCAATGTCTGTCTTCACGGTTTTGTATCCTGGGAACATGCTGTCTGGTAAATATATAGGTCCCTTAGCCTTTTCCTCGGCTATCATTCCATCAACCACCGACTTGATCATATTTGTCAAAGTGTTAACGAGTACTCCGGATTGGTTGACTAAAGCATGATGTACAGCCGAATCGATGCGGTCTTGTAGTGTATGGAGTTCTTCGTCATTTGATTCGACCTTGGTTTGCTTGTCTTTTTCTTCTCCTGATTCGGAAGTACTTGGGTCTTGCTTCACGATCGTTGGCAGCTTGACTTTAGTTCTTTGTACAACTGTGCCTTGCCGAGTGACTGTGAACGAGTGCAGAAATTGGTTCTGGAGTTGATTTAGCATCTGCTGCATTTCTTCTTTCTGCTCCTCACTCAGTTGTTCGACCGTGATCGGCAAGATGTTTTCTTCTGAAAAGTCGGTGATGTTTGGAGACATGATGACACTTGGTCCCACTGGGCGTGCCAAAAGCGTGTTGATGCAAAAAACACACACTGGCCTGAGAGATTTGCTTTACTCTAGTGCAGGTCCAAAATTAAGCTTTTAGGTTCAAGGGCGTGCCAATTGATTTGATCCTGCAATCAACAAGAAGAAATATGCAAAGAATATTAGTAAACGATAGACAATCGGCCAGACAGCCGATTTCATATCGTATGTGACCTAGCCGATGCAATAAAGCATGAATCGGCTGTAAGGTATAGGCAAATATGAATGTAACTCTAAAAGTAGTATATCGGCTGTAGATATCAACATTATGTGATCAAAGAATCAATATTACTCTAGAAGTAAGCAATTGGTATAGATCGGACTGAACCGAGACAATATAAATCGCTTAAGTCTATTACAACATGAAATAATGATTACATAAAGCTAATGTCATAGCCGATATCTAGATCTAAGTACGTATCGGTTATAATTCCGATACAATCTTATGATAAAGCAATAAGAATTAGATATAGAACATTAAACAAAGCATAAAACCATGTTAAATATTCTAGTTAGATAAGATCGGCTGAAACTCCGATACTATCGCTATTAACAACCGTAAAGCAAGCTAGAGATCATGATTCTAAACAACTTCATAGGTTGGACTTAACCAATGCAGCATTAAGTATAAAAGAAGCACAACATCTAGAAAAACAAGCCAGTAGCTATTAAATCAGGATGGTGGATACATCATATAACATGAATCAACAAAGTAAACTAGCTGATACCGACAAAACCCTAAAAAGGATCTAGCCGATGTAAGAAGATAGCATTGTTGATCTAAGCTATATGACATATATGATAATTTTGGAAATTTGGAAAATAGAGTTAGAGTGTCATGAAGATGTAAGCACTAACTCCAATGATGCAAATCGCCATGATAAGATATACCTTTTCACCGAAGATCAAATTGATGCAGCACGACTCGAAAGCACAAGCTTGTCAAAAAGTAGAAAACAAAGTGGCGATGCGCCGAGATTGATTGAACGTATGTTGTTGTTATTTACAAGACCTTGGGATTATATTTATACCCGAAAATACAAACATTGTCCATCACGGACACGACTCATATTAACCTAATACAAATCCAACTAACAAACAAGTCCCTTAGACGGACTCTTACCGGGAATATCTATAAGGAAATTATATAAAATATCCTAATTAATAGATACAATTGCCAATTTTGGACTCTATCCTTGCACGGCAATCTCATCGTAAGCCCTTTGTTGATTCCGATACTGATTCCACATACGATATCAGCCTCATCGGCTATCCCAATCGGAATCAGTCCCCAGCCGATACGAGCTCCAGCCGATGCGCACTCTGTTTCCGATATCTTCAAATCCGCTTCGGACTGGACTATGTTTCCGATTCGCGTAGATTAGATTGTTTACCAAATTTCATCGTCAACATGTGCACTCTGTTTCCGATAATCCCGCATATCTTCAATTCCGTTTTGAATTAGACTTCGTATCCGATTTATATGCTTACCAAATTTCGTCGTCCACAGGACCCCTCTGGCTTCTCCGGTGCCTTCCCCAGCCTTGGACTCCGGCGAGGGGGAGGCGACGGAGTGTGGGCCCGACGACGAGGATGCAGCTCCCCGTCGTCGTCACTGCCACTCGGGGTGGGGGTGTACACCACGCCTCGTTAGCCATAGGACTTGCTCGGCGAAGCTTGGTGCACACGAAAAGGAGCGGAAGCCGAAAAAATGCACACGCGCCCCTACCTGGTGCACCAGCTGACGGAGCGTGAGCTCCTTAACAGGGGACAGTGAGGGCCCCCTTTGTGAGTTCGGCCAGGGACGCAAGGCGTGATTCAGCACTCCGATGCGCAAAAGATCAAGAGAGTAAAAGCCCGAGAGAGATCGTGACGTGAAGGATTATACAGGTTCAGGCCACCGGCAAGGCGTAATACCCTACTCCTGTGTGGGATTAGCTGTGGTTTTCTCAGGGATCCAACCCCCTTTCTCTAGGACTGCGCCTCCTTTTATACTTTCAAGGGGACACCACATGGGCCAATAGGCTATTTCTTTAGAGAAAAGGAAAAATATTCTTTTACATTTAAGAGTAGTCTTGTTGCTTGGCGTCGAAGTCGTCTGTACTGTAGTGACGACGTGACTCCTGTCAGGCCACTTATCCGACTGAAAAAAAACAAATTAAATTGAAAATAGTTATCGTGCATTCGAGTACATATTTGTTATTTTTGTTACAATTTATAGAAGTTGAATTTTACTTGCATGTTTGTGAAGTAATATATTTCATATTAATCTATCTTACCAAATTTTTTCACAATTTTTTATGACTATTTAGATGACATGCACGAAACGAAGGATATCCCCTCGAGGGATGATTTCACTTTCCCAAAAGAAATACTAGCATTTACGTGTTATTGGCTAAACTTGCAAAGACTTCATTCCCAAAAAGAAACCGTTCTTCTTGAGTGTACAAGCAGCCATGAAGAGCCAAAATAGAATCTCAGGAGACTCCTTGGCTCCTCCACCAACAATCAGGCGAGCATCATCGTCGTCCACCCAGGTTGAGCTCGATGCATCGATCTGATTAAATTCAGCATCTTCGTGGATTCCAGCGACCGGCGAGCTACTATACAGGCACAACAGAGGGCAGGCGCATGGGCGTAAGCGAGCTTGATTTCGAAGGATGTGATGAATCAGCGGCAAGGGGGGCAGGGAGAAACAACATGTCGACATATTTTTGAAACTGAATGAACACACGCTTAACATCGATTCTCTATATTCTTCAAGAGATAGTCTGTAAAACAAAAATCATCAAATACACCTCAGCTTCATTATCTTCAGAAGTAAACACTCTGTTTTCATTATGTTCCGAAGGCTTCTGACAAGGTTGAGAACACGAAAACCTATTCTTACCAAACACAAAATCTTGACATATTTCGAAATTGAATGAACACATTCTCAACATCAAATCTTATATATTCTCGAAGAAGTACTCTGTTTCATTAAAATCATATACTATACACAGTACTCTGTTTTTCAACTTACATGATTTTTCAGAAGTAAACAATACTCTGTTTTCCCTCCTTCAAAACTAATCCCTTGCCCCTCAGGTTCATTCCCCATCAATAAAATCCTTTAGAACAATCGGAAGAATTGGACATGTGTAAAATCCTTGAGAAGATCAGGAATTGGCACTTGGAGGCTGCAAAGAGCATTTTCAGAAAATCACCCTGGTTAAACCCTCAACGTAACCGTTGCCAGCGCGGGAGGGAACGCGCGTGCTAACAACGCTATCACGCGCTGACGTCACCGACTTGGATAAATTGAAATCCCGCCTTGCCGAGGCGATCCACTCGCACCGCTCTTCCGCTCCTCATCTCACCTCCTCTCGGCTCTCCCCCACGATTCTTTCCTCCCAAAACCCTAGACTTCCTCAGCTGCTGCGGGCGATCGAGACGGCGATGGCGGTGTCGGCGGTTGGCGCGGATGGGCTCCTCCCGGGCCTCAGCTTCGATCCCCTGAGCGCGCCGCCGTGGAAGCTTCTCGCGGATCACGGCCGGGGCCAGGAGGCCTTCTTCTTGGAGGACGCGCATGCCAAGAACGGCAATGGCAAGCGGCAGAATCACACCGTCGAGGTCGGAGGCCTCTGGCAGGGGAAGAGGATGTGCGTCGATGGCCCTGATGGCGGCGGTTTGGCTTTCTTGCCCTCGTTCTTTCTCTCGCCGCCGTCGGCTCCCCGCTGCTCGACGCCACTTTCCCCTTACGCGCCGCCATTTCGGCCGGCCCGGCAGATCGTCAGGTGGGCGCGGCCGCCGCCGGGGTGGTGCAAGCTCAACTTCGATGGGAGCGTCTTCCACGACGGGTCTCGCCGCGCGAGCATCGGTGGCGTCATCCGCGGCTGCGACGGCGGCGTCGTGCTGGCCTTCGCCGAGACCACGGAGCACTCGATGGTCGGCGTGGTGGAGGCCCGTGCGATGATGCGGGGCCTGAGACTCGCGCTGGCGTGCTCCTTGGAGCGACTTGTGGTCGAGGGCGACGACCTGGTGCTGGTGCAGCTCCTACGTGGCGAGAAGCCGCACACGCGGATCCCGTCGGCGATGCACGAGGAGATCCTCGACCTGCTGCGCTGCTTCGACGAGGTCGAGGTACGACACATCTTTCGGGAGGGGAATGCGGTGGCCGACACCCTGTGTCGTCAGGCCTACGTGCGTCCCGGTTTGTGGTCGGCGATAGGCGGGATGCCAGCCGCCGTCTGGGAGAAGGTAGAAGATGATCGGTGCGGTGTGGTGCACGAGCGCCTCCGCAAGAAGAACAAGAACAAGTGAAGGCGTCAAGACTGAAGAACAAGAAGCGCCGGCGCCAATTCGAGTCAAAGATTCTGATCTGACTCCAAGACTTCTCCTCTTTGTGATTATTGTAGTACGATTAGTGTAATTGTAGTTGTAGATGTAAAGCTAATTATTCATTGTAGAAATAGATCACTATTCATTAACGACAACATTGATGTAATTAATCACTGATTTTGCAATAAATAAAATAATAAACTTTTTTATGTGTGTTTGTGTGACTGGTGCGTGTGATTGCGAGAGCTTGCGGTCGTCGTCTTCGCTGGATTTGTTGGCGCCATCGCTGCCGGGCTCTCTTCGTGTTCATGGATGTTGGGCCTCTATGTGGGCTGCCTGATTGGGCCCACTCGGCTGGGAGAGTGGCTGCTACAACAGCAACAGCACATACACCAAGGGGGGATCGATCAAGAACTGAACACAACGAAGGCTTTGCATCGTCTCCTCCTTCCCACTGATCAAACTCTGATTCTCTAGCCCTCTAATCCCCTCTTTCTTCCTAATCTATTACTTATTCCCACCCTACACTTCTATTTCTCCCAATTTCAATGCTCAGTTACTCAAGTATTTGCATTTGCAGGTGGATTTATCTCTTGTGCTTGTGCTTGATTTGTTGAGAATTAAGCGGGTTCATGACAATATGGTATCAGAGCCGTTGATTCTTGGGGTTTCTGGTGTTGAGATGGTGTGGGATAGCACCGATGGCCAGAGAAGCGGTCAACAGCTTGGTGGAGGTGCGTCCGGACGTGATGCCCACCACCTGTTCTGCGAAATGCCGAGCCAGTTGGGACGCGAGTCAGGTGCTGTTCTTCACGTCGCCGTGAGCCATGTTCTCTTCCCGGTGACCCACGAGGTGCTGAGTCTGGTCTACGACGCCTATGGTGTGGTGGCAGTGCAGGTGCTCGACGTGAGCTCTTGGACCGTTGAAGCTCTCATCTAGTTCTAGTCAAGCTATGACGCGGGGTGGGTTCGGTCTGCCACTAATGGACGCAACATCTACGATGGTTTCTGCCTACTTTGATGTCCAGCGTGTGCAGCTCTTCCCTCGGAATGGGGCTGACGTGACACCCACCAAGAGTTCGGCGTCGAGACCAAGTGGCTCCATCACCAAACCAGTAGCTGAGAGCACCGCAGTCACACTAGAACGTGTGTTCCCAGCCACCCCGGCCTCATCGGCGCCCTCAACTTCATCGATGGCCATGGCGACACCGGTTTCCCTCACCGCGACCAAGGAGGCTGATGCTGGCATGGGCAAGGTAAATTTAAAGCACAACTCCACTGTAGAATTTACATTGACGAATAGAGTTATTGAAAAGATTATTCCATCTCAGCAAAATAATGCAGTTACTAATCTTCTGGGTATGGTAGATCTCAGAAAAAATGCACAGAAAAAGCTATATCTCTGAATGTTCAGATTTGGTTTTACCTCCGGTTACAGTACTAAATCTTTGAAAATTGTTGAACAAGGTATATGTTTAGATCCTTGTTTTTAAATATGAAATTGTCTTAGCACTTGTCCTGAAATCTGAATCTTTTATTCTTAAATCTGAAATCTGAGACTGTAGTAGTGCTTGTTTTGAAATATGAAATCTGAAGCTCTACTAGCACCTGTTCTGAAATTTGGAAGTTTGTTCTAAATTGTGAAATTGTACTAGCACTTGTTCTGAACTTGATGATTAGCCATTTTGTTTTCTAGAAGGTGCAACTGATCAGGATGAGGCTAGAGCTATTGTCCAATCGCAATAGTATTAAAGGTGCTGATGTGAGAATCTGCCCCATCAGAAGAGTAAAAAGTGATCTCTTCTAGTGTTTGATGTGATGAATAAATTTGCAGTGTAGAAGTAAGTGGTAGAATCCAAAATTTGGTATGTATGGTTGTGTCAAGAGACCACAACTTCGATCAATTTTTAAGGGACAAGGCGATAGAGATTCACCTCTTGATCTCTTAATTTTTGATTTTTTTATAATTTATCTGTTATGCTAATGCAAAGAGATTTGTGTAAGCTTATTGATTTATTCAGAGGGACAACAATTCGTCCTCCAGGCAATTGATGTTCAGTTTTTTTTTTCCTAAATAGGAAGCACAGTGTTTGGCATCTTGTGTAGATGGTTCCCTCAGCTGTTCTTTTCAAAAGCAAAGATGCATCAGTGTAATAATTCGTGGATGAGATGCACTGCAAATCAAGTTTCATTTGCCTGTCACCTTATTAGTCTCTCAGATGTGGGAGAGCACCGGTGGCCGGAGGAGCAGTCAGCAGCTTGGTGGAGGTGCTTCCGGACGTGATGCCCACCACCTGTTCTGTGAAATGCCGAGTCAGTTGGGATGCGACTCAAGTGCTGTTCTTTACATTGCTGTGAGCCATGTTCTCTACCCGGTCACCCAAGAGGTGCTGAGTCAGATCTACGACACCTACGGTGCAGTGGCGGTGCAGGTGCTCACCGCGAGCTCTTGGGGCGGTGAGGCTCTCATCTGGTTCCAGTCAAGCTACGACGCGGAGAGCGCTCGGTCTGCCACTAATGGACGCAACATCTACGACGGGTTCTGCCTGCTTTGATGTCCAGCGTGCGCATTGCTGACGTGACACCCACCAAGTGCTCGGCGTCGCGACCAAGTGGCGCCATCACCAAACCAGTAGCTGTGAGCACCTCAGTCGCAGTAGAACGTGTATTCCCAGCCACCCCGGCCTCATCTGCGCCCTCAACTTCATCGACGGCCATCACGACACTGGTTTCTCTCACCGCGACCAAGGAGGCTGATTCTGGTATGGGCAAGGTTGAGGATAAATCAGAGAAGACTTTCCATGATTAGGGTGTAGAGATGAGGGTCATGATAAATCAAATGCACGAGACATGCCGCAAGAGTAAGGTGAAACATGCCATGGGCAATGATCTCATTTACGTCGCAACCGCACCATGCACCAATGCCAATTCACTGCTCATCGCATCAGATATCAGTAATGGGGTTGACACTAACAAGCTTTGTATGGGGAAGTGTTTGACAAAACGCAAAGAGCAAAAGATCAATGGTGGTGGCGACAACATGGCCTCAGATGGTGGTGTTGAGATCACCAATGGGGATACAAAAGTTACTTCTGAGCATATACACGTCGGAGATCTATGGTTTGGCCACCATGTGATGGTACAGGGCTGTGGTACGGCAGTTACAAGGTTCAGGGTTGAGGTGAAGCTCTTACAGCCCTGGTCACCACCTATTCAAGCAAAAGATAAAGTTGAGGTTGGAGCACTACTATTATCAGGTGAGTCCCATAAAATCTCCTTGGACTACAGATTCACCAAGTTCACGAGTAGAACAATTACTGTCATTGAGGGCTTGTTGTCAAATCTGGTTGTGGGTTGGTGTACTGGCTATGAGCTACATCTCTCTGGCACATTTTGGAATTCCTACCAGCATATGCAGCTTTTAGCCTTTTTTTTCGAAAAAGAGCAGCTTTTAGCCTATGGTTGGTCATTTGATGATCCTGGCTTGTTCCTGTCACTAATGCTCATTTCCTGGCCAATGCATGATATATGGAGTGAGTGCTTGTTTAGTTGTGCTAATGAACCTCATGAGATCCGTAAGGTTTTGTCAGTGGTAAGAATTTGCATGGGATGCTGATTCCTGGCCTGATTCACAAGCAACACAAGGCAGTGAAGGCATGGTGAAGTTTCTACCACCATGGCCATCTTGTGGTTATAGTCGATTGGATGAATCAACGCCACTGCCCTGACCACCACCTGATATGTGGTGTGATTGCTTGTTCATATATGTTAATGCTGGTTTTGAGGTTCATGTGTATCTAGTCAGTTGTGCAGGTTCGTATATTCTGCGGATTTCCATAGAGCTAAAGGTTCCATGGCCACCACTTGACACGGAGCATATTCATGGAGGGTGATAGCTGGAATGAAGAAAATTATCAAACACATGGTTGCACTAATGTTGTCTGGGACTGAAAGTTATCTGAACAACAAATGAGGTACAAACTAGATTCATATGTCACTCCTACTACCACATACGAGGTACAAAATTATTTAAATGCAGTATTGCATTGAGCTACAGGGAAGTGAAGGTAGTACTGGTGGCCAACGGGGTTGCTTTTATATCAGTATTTATATTGCTAGCAAAATCTTTATGTTACATTATGCACCAGTTTACAACAGTAGTACATTCAAACTTAACAGAAGTATGCATATCACGCAAAAATTGAGACATGCTGAAGATCATTTGAATTATTCTTTTATCAGATCCATTTGTCTATAAAAACATAACTTTTACAGCACGGTTGACACACTTGATTTCAAGCTCTCAAATTCAGACATGCTGAGATCATTTTGCATGTTCTCTTGGCCCTTTGGGAGGTCTTTCTTTTGTGATTTGAAATTTAATCTCATAGAGTGATAGATTTCTTGGAAAATCATCAGCTTAGGTTCTCAAATTTATTCATCTACTAATCTCTGAGTCATATTCGTTGTTTAAGCAAGCGCTTTTCATTTCTCTTAGATTTAACTCATCAAACCTACAAGTTTTTTTAATTGTTCTATTTATCCTATAACCTCGAGCTTCATCTTTGTGGCAACGTGCCAACTCAAGAGGCTAGCAAATAGTTGCTCACACTGGTGAAGCATGGCAAGACGGGCACTGGGTCAGCACTAGAGCACATACTTGTAGTTCCATGCTGGTTTTACCATCCAGGTTGCCACTATTCATCCATCGAGATGAAGGTAAGCATTGGTTGCAGAGATTTTGTCTGGTTTTTCAGTGAATTTGAATCCACCGTGCTTTTCTCCTTTTTTCTTTTTGCTGTCGTAGCGGGATAGTAACAAGGTGAGCAGGCACATGGTGATGAACAAGGAGAGGGAGGGGTTGTTAATTCTGTCGGTTCCATTGTTATTGAACACGGTACATGTTTTGATCCTTGTTCTGAAATCTGAAACTTTACTATCACTTGTTCTGAAATTTGAAAGTGTATTCTAAATTCTGAAATTGTACTAGCACTTGTTCTGAAATCGATGATTAGCCATTTTGTTTTCTAGAAGGTGGAACTGATCAGGATGAGGCTAGAGCTATTGTCTGATTGCTACAGTGGTTACAGATTTTGTGCAGAAGTTAAGCTAAAACTCTACTGCAGAATGATTTTACTTCACTACAAGAAGCAGTATTGTAGTTCAAGTTCTCAACTTTTGGAGTTATGGATATAATACGAGTATAATTTGAATTTCCCCTAGTTGATTTTACTATTGTTAAGTTGTCATCGTTATTTCCAATACACTGTCCCTGATGCCAGCTGCCTCAACAAAGTTCAGAATAGCAGTTAGGTTACCTTGTTTTCTTGGCTTACAGAGGCAGGCAAGCAGGTTCAGAGTAACAGTCCATGAATCATCAGATATTTTTCACCCAAAAATTTTTTTTTACAAGGAGTGCATGAATGAACATTCAGATAGATAATTTCCCCCAAAAATGGTTGGATAGTTTTACAAGTAGATGAATCAACCAAAATTTGTCTAATTGTACAGTGCTTACTGATTTTGCCCAGAAGTTAAGCTGAAACTATAGTTTAGTATGAGTACTTTAGTTTCAAATGGAGTAATGTAGTTCAATTTCTCAACCTTTCAATTTATGAATATAATCTGAATATAATTTGATTTATCCCTAGTTGATTTTACTGAACTTAAATTGTCAAGTTAAGATGTCCAGTTATGAACATCAAGTGATTTGCTATTATTATTATTATTATTATTATTATTATTATTATTATTATTATTATTATTATTATTATTATTATTATGTTGATGTAGTAAAGGTGCACCAGGAAGAGCAGCCTTGCCACCACCCCGACCACTGGCATCTCATGCAGCTCCGCCGGCGTGGCTGAGTGCATTAACTACGCACAGGAAAACGAAAAACGAACGTAAAGACGGAGGAGTATGGCCGCGGTTTCTTGATCGAGTTGATCGGCTGGGGCAAATTAATGTGTCATCAAACCCAAGCCCACATCAATTTCTTTGTGATTTCTTTACATGATTTATTTCCTTGTTCGTCAGATCAAAATTTTGAATTAATGTTCTACAGTTATGCAATGGTTTCCTGCTTCTATACACAGTTATTGGTTTACTTGATGAGAAAGAAATTTAAAAATACATTGTTCATTTGTATTTTTCTAAAAATATTAGAGATGTATTTTTTTAAATCGAAATATACCGTTAATCTTACTCACACCAGATAACGGGAGACTGCACAGTCTCGCAGAACGAAACAGCAAGACCGAACAGTCTCGAAAAGGAAGCAGCAATAGTGCGATACCGAACAGTGTCGCATAAAGAAATAGCGATACCGAATGTCTTGTCAAACAGTGCCGCTTAATTAGTGATTAATTATCATGATTAGCGATTAATTAAGTAATAATTAGTGGTTAATTAGTTGCTAATCAATGTGATTAAACATTAATCATTAGCCCTATCGGTGAGCTGGGCAGCCATGTGGAACCGCGGCGCGTCGTCACCATCCGTCCTTCTCACACAGTGGTATGTTTGTGGTAAAAAATTTGTATCCGAATGAAAAAAAAAAATAAACAGTACATTTTCAAATTTAATTCTACTTGACAGTATAGTGAGTTGATTCTGATTAGTCTATGCGCTCTGGTGCACTACTAGAAAACTCATTTTCAGCGTCATAGGGGTTCCATTTTCGCAGGCGGTTGTGATCTTCGGAGCCAAAATCCCGCCGGCGAAGACGATACCCGGGGTTGAGGGGCGGTCCGCCTGCGAAGATAGATCTTTGCAGGCAGGCCATATAAGCGGCGCTTGCGAAGATCTATCTCGCAGGCAGCAGGTAGGGGTGAAAACGGAGCGGATATTATCCGATCCGATCCGCTCCGAATCCGTCCGATGTGAGGATATGGTAAGGGTTGTTTGATATCCGGCCGGATGCGGATGCGGATTTTGTCATGCGGATGAGGATGCGGATATGGTACCAACGATATCCGACGGATCAGATTATCCGATTTTTTAATCGGATTATCCGATATAGTGTTTGGCGGATAATCCGCAACTTTCAGGCCCATCTATGATCTAGCCCAATAGCCCATCTGTGTTGTGTGCTGTGCTGTATGAGATGTGTGCTCTGTGCTGTATTGCTGGCTCATATGCTGCATGCATGTCGTACTGAACTACTGATGAGTGATGACTTATATTCTTAAATTTTAAGCAATGCAGTGACCAGTGACCAGTGACTGATGAGTGATGGATGTATCTTGGATTATTTTGCTGAATGTGTTATATCAAGCAAAATTATATTATTGATGTGTTTTGGTTGGTTTTTCCTAGAGAGCTGAGATCATGTTTGGATGTTATTTTGCCATCGTATTGCGGCTAATTGTATTGGCGCCCTCTTATTGTATGGATTGAATACAAACTTGACATCCGACAACTTTTTATCTGTTTCTGAACCGAGTCCGCACCGACTCCGCACCGAATCCGATGTCCGAAATAATCCGCTCCACATCTGCATCCGCACGTCATCCGCACCCGCTCCGCATCCGTTTAAAAAAAATGGTTTAGGATATGGTATAGCTATTATCCGTCCGAATCCGATCCATTTTCACCCCTAGCGGCAGGAGACGTGCGCCTACGAAGATCGATCTTCGCAGCCGCCACTTATATGGCCCGCCTGCAAAGATGCCCCTACGTAGTCTTCTTCCTCCCCGAGCCCTGTTCATTCTCCCTTAAGTTTCTCTCTCCTAAAGTGACTTAAATATAGGGGGGAGGTTTTGAACTTCAAATCTTCGGAGGATTTTTTTACGGTGCTTAGATCTACTCATTTCCACACTAGGTATGCAATATTTTAAACTTTTAGACCTCAATTTGTGATGGATTTGTACATGCAAAATTGTGAAGGAAAAGATCAATGTTTTTTAATTTATTTTCTTTTGATATGTTGATGTTAGATGCATGTGTAATACTTGATGTCTCTTGTTGTAGTGGTTTAATGTGGTAACATAAATTCTCAATTTTTTTTATGTTGCTATCACATCCACCTCCTAGTTCTAGATCTAGATCTAGATCTTATCATACATATATGAGAGAGAATAAAATTTTTAATGCCTATTTATTTGGTGCAATCAAAAAATAATTACATTAGTTTGTAATATGTCGATGATATGATTTTGTTAGATTTTCCTAATATACTAATTTGGCTTGTCTGTGTAAAAAAATGAAATAAAATTTATGGAAATTAATTTACAAGTAACCTTCAGTTAGTTTTTTCAATAAACCCTGCAAATTTGGTAGAGATATGGGAAGTTGGGAATGGATGTATCATTGGCCGAGGTTTTTATCTCCATATAGAGATGAAGTGTCTAAATTTATTGGTATTGCGAAGGCACACGCTGAGAAGAATAATATGAGGAAGATAATTTATCTATGTGCTAACTGTAAGAATGAAATAGGCTGGGAAGATGCTTATAAAGTGAAGGAGCACTTAGTAACTCGTGGATTCATGGACAAGTACGAAATATGGACACGTCATGGTGAAGAACAAGTGGACGGGCCTGAAAATGTGGTTCCGACACGATTTGAAGACATGGTGCACGACGATGGTTCTGTTGAGGATAAAATCGATCTAGAGGAAATGTTCCGTCATGCAGAACCCGAGGTGCTGATGGGGTCGGCTAGAGGTTTAAATAACTTTGAAGCTTTATAGAAGGCAACTAAGGCAGTTCTGTACGATGAGTCGAAGGGCTGTGACAGTGAGTTCACAACACTACAGTCAGTTCTTGAACTTATGAGGTTAAAGGCGAGACATGGATGGTCTGATACCAGTTTCGACAGTCTTTTAGAACTTCTGCAGAAAATGCTCCCGAGGCCTAACTCACTACCATCCAGCACATATCAAGCGAAGAAACTCATATGCCCCCTTTCACTTGGTGTGGAAAAGATTCATGCGTGCGTTAATCACTGCATACTGTACATGAAAGAGTACGCTTCTTTAGATGAATGTCCAACATGCGTTGCTAGCCGGTACAAATCGAATAGCAATACTGACCTAGAACCGTCTAACAGAACTGAGGGAACTCAGAGAAAAATCCCGCAGCTTGTGATGTGGTACCTTCCCATCAAAGACCGCATTAAACGGATATACTCAAATCCGCGAGATGCGGAACTAATGCATTGGCATGAAGAAGGGCGCAAGAAGGATGGGATGATTCGACACCTGGCAGATGCTCGTCAGTGGATAAACTTTGATGCTCAGTATAGAGAGTTTGCTAAAGACCCACGGAACATTAGGTTTGCCCTGAGTACTGATGGAGTTAATCCTTTTGGAGACATGAGCAGCTCACATAGTACTTGGCCAGTGCTTCTGACTATGTATAATATTCCTACCTGGCTTTGTCAAAAACGAAAATACGTACTACTCTGTATCCTCATACAGGGACCCCCGTCAGCCTGGTATTGATGTTGACGTATTTTTTGAACCATTGTTGGAAGATATGGCAGATTTATGGAAAGAGGGATTGAAAGTGTGGGACGAGTACTTAAGAGAATACTTCACAGTGAAGGCCATCATCTTCATGACCATTAATGATTATCCAGCAATGTTTTCAGTTTCAGTCAAATTAAAGGTAAAACATGATGTGTGATCTGCATGAATGGAACGTACTATAGGTATATCCCGGGTTCCAACAAGCTTGTGTACATGCGGCACCGGCGGTTCCTACACACAAATCACAGGTACCGCAAGATGAAGGCGGAGTTCGATGGCACTGAAGAGACTGATCCTCCACTAAAACCTACATCGGGGGTAAAAGTGTGTGCAATGACAGAGAAAATTATTTGCGAACTTGGAAAGTGACTAAGAAACAATCAAAGGGGACAAAGCGCAAGAAACCCGAGAAGACTAAGAAACCAGAGGATAGTAAGAAGCAAGATGATAGTACGAAGCCAGATGATAAACTCCCTCCCCCATTCAAGAAGCATTCCATATTCTTTAAGTACCTCCCGTACTGGAAAAATCTGGAGGTTCGGCATGCCATAGACGTCATGCATCTAGAGAAGAATGTGTTTGGCAACATAGTTGAAACATTGTTGGACATGCCGAAGAAGACTAAAGATGGTCTGCAATCACGGATGGACCTAGTCGAGATGGGAATCAGGGAAGAGTTACACCCTCAAGAAGGAGAGAAGAATGGCAAAGTATATCTTCCACCAGCCTGTTTCACACTGACACCTGAGGAGTAGAAGTCATTTTGCAAATCAATCCGCGATGTCAGAGTGCCCATAGGTTTCTCATCAAACATCAGTCGACTAGTTTCCATGAAAGATTTGTCGGTATCTGGTTATAATTCACACGACTGTCATGTCTTGCTCACCGTGTTTCTTGCAATTGCAATAAGGGCCATAAAACCGGAGCATTTAAAGGTTGCTATCGCAAGATTGTGCTACTTTTTCAACGCAGTGTCACAGAAGGTCATTAGTCTCGAAGATTTAGGAAATCTCCGTACATTTGCACATGAGACACAGTGCCAGCTTGAGATGTGTTTCCCTTGGTCATTTTTTGATATGATGGAGCATCTCATTGTTCACATAGTGCCACAGATGGTTGCGCTTGGCCCATTGTACCTCCATCAAATGTGGTCATACGAGCGTTACATGGCGGTTTTGAAGGGTTACGTCCGAAATCGTGCACATCTAGAGGGATCAATGGTTGAGGGTTGTCGAGTGCTGTATCAATTACCTCAAAGATGAATATGCAATTGGAGTACCTGTGCCCCGACATGAGGGTAGATTGAGTGGCAGGGGAACCATAGGAAATAAGAGATTCGTCACCCATGATCACAAATCATTTCAAGAAGCTCACTTCAGCGTGCTTCATCAGTTTGCTATCGTTGAGCCTTACATTGATCAACATATCGAACTACTACGAGCTAACAATAAGGGTCGCCAAACGGAGTGGACAATGAAAGAACACAAGCGTCTCTTCATAGATTGGTTACGAGATCTAGACTTACCTGAGGGACAAACTACCGATGACATAACTATGAAGCGGTTGGCTTGTGGTCCATCAACTACAGTAAATTCTTGGCAGGGATATGACATTAATGGGTACTCGTTTAGTACAAGAGCTCGAGATAGTAAGACCTGTACGCAAAACAGCGGGTGTCCGTGTGGAGGCAATTGATGAAACGGGGAAAAAACAATCATACTTCGGGTTTATTGAAGAAATATGGGAAATCGACTATGGGCACACAATGCAATTCCCCATATTTAAGTGCCAGTGGGTAAAATACCCGAACGGGGTCAATGTTGATAAGTTTGGTCTTACTGTTATTGACCTTGCGACTGTGGGTCACAAGGATGACCCTTGGGTACTAGCCAATCGCGTGGCACAAGTGTTTTATGTGAAAGACCCTTCAAATTTGAGGAAAGATATAGTGCTACCAGGAAAACAAAAGATATTGGGAGTGGATGGGGTTGAAGATGTCGAAGATTACAATCAATACGATAGTATGCCACTTTATAATCAGTTTGTACAAAAGATTAAGAATCTCGAGACAGCTACTCAGAAGACCGTGAAGCCTTACATGCGCACGGACGGTGTGGCAAAAATGTTAAAGGGTAATGATTGTTGAGTGGCATGTAAGCATCTAAGAATTTATTAGTTAAGTGTTGGTGGTATGTAAGGGGATATGTGTGCTCATATTGCAAACTGACGGACAATGTTGTACTCAACATTTTGCATATTAGTTTGTACTAATTTTTATGTGCAATTACCATTCGTAGGGTAAAATTTACAGTTTTTTGTATTTTAATAGTTTTTTTTAAAACAGGTTTCAAAATTTAGTAGCATTTTTTTAAGTGCACTTACCATTGTTTGAAATTTTTTTAAAAAATTTAAAGTAGTATTAATGTAGCAAACATTTAAGTAAGATTTACATTTGATCTACTAATAATATTAAGGTTCTTACATTTGTATGTAGAATTACCATTTTTATTATAACTACTGTAGACATTTTCAAATTACAAAAATAAATTAGAAAAGATATTCACCCCAGTAACAATCTTCGCAGGCAGACGGACCGCTTGCGAAGATTGTTATGGTGATTATGGTTTACATCTTCGCAGGCGGACCGTCCGCCTGCGAAGATAGTAAAAAACATCTTCGCACGCGGACGGCCCGCTTGCGAAGATCATCTTCGCAGGTCTTCGCAAGCGGGCCGCTCGCCTGCGAAGCTGGTTTCACTGTAAAATGCCCCGCCCGCGGCGCCAAAAATTCTAAGTCCAGGCGGGAACCCTAGAATTTTTGGCGCCGACAGGCTGCCAAAATTTTGAGCGCCGTCATCCACCTGCACCTCTGTCGGCCGACCGCGCGCCTCCACCGCCGCCGGCCGCATCACCGCCGGCCGGCCGTCGTCCTCCACCGCCGCCGGCCGCATCGACGTCGTCCTCCATCCTTTTTATTATATATATATAAATACATGTATGTGTTCATATATAATTTTAAATACACGTTGATGTTTTCCATTTTCATTTATTTTAAATACATGTATGGGTTCATATATAATTTTAAATATTTCACAATTATTTTAAAAATTGTGGGAATGTGGGTGAAATTAGGAGAGGGTATGTTCAATTATCCAGGATATGTGAATATGTCATTTTTTTAATAACATTTGGGAGGGTTTGTTCAATTTTTTTTTGTAACATGTGGAGAATATTGTCACCTTATTAATTTTTAAGCATATCAGTTTGTACTAATTTAGCAAATTATTAAAACATTTTCGCAATTATATACACAAGTTTTTATTATAACCTTTTGCAATTATGTACACAAGTTTTTAATACACAGTTTCGCAGAGTGTTCATATACAGTTTATTTTTTATGTTAGAAGTTTGAAACGATGGCCGATAGTACTAAAGGGAACGAAGAGAAGGGTTTAGGGGTGGAAGAGCCGTCCGTTCTATTGTGGTTGCTCCGGAACCAACGTTCCCACCGGAAGGTAGTTCCGACAGCGACGTAGCTAACGATGATTACTCATCACCAAGCGATCCTTGTCCAAGCCCTAAGAAAAGGAGAAAGGGGGACGGTAAACAAGGGGACAAGGACTACATTCCCTCTAAAGAAGGGGTAAGTAAACTTAATATGTTACTGTTCAAGATGATAACTATTAGCCCGACCTAATTCGAAACTGTGATATATAACTTATCGTAGGAAACGGCGCCACGGCGATCAAAACGGCAGCCGAAGAAAAAAGATCCGTTGAAAGACGAGGAGGTCCCAGCTAACACAACCGGCTCAAAGCATAGCGAACGGTCAGCAAAGGCGAAGAAAAGGAAGGGCGAGAGAAGCGTGAATAGAAAGGACGAAGGGTTCCATGTAGTTACCCATGTTTCGCCAAAAGGAGAGCCGCTCGCCCCTAAGACCTCACGTGCGAAATTCAGTTCGCAGTGTGGCGTAATAGTGAGGGAAAAGATCCCCATTACGGTCAAGGACTGGGATCAGGTATCGACAGTGGATAAGGAAGTCTTATGGAAAGAGTTGAAGAAAATCTTCCAGTTCCCGGATGGATCAGAGGCAGCAGTAAGGAATTGTGCACTGCAAACAATGACCAAGTCTTGGCGTGGTTGGAAAACCACCTTAAACAAGAAATTTGTGCAGACGGGACGTACACCGTTTTCGACGTATGCCAACATAACACCGAATCAGTGGGAAGACTTTCTGAGATTGAAGAACTCCCTGGAAGAAATTGAAAGGAGCAAAAAGTATTCAGAGTTGGCCCAAAAGAACAAATTTCCTCATTGCTTAGGCTCCATGGGATACGCACCCAAGGTGGAGCAGTGGACAAAAGAGGAGGAGGAAATGAGGAAGGCGGGGCTTCCGGTACCTATGGAGGAATGGACACAGAGATCAAGGAACTGGGTAAGAGCTAGAACTCCAAAGATCACGGATGAAGGTAAAGTATCATTCGAAGATCCGGATCTGCAGGGCGTTGCCGATAAAATAGAGAATTTATCCAGTTCACAGAAGAAAAGATTGTTCAAGCCTAAGAGGGAGAAAGATGTGCTAAGTACGGCGCTGGGTACTCCTGAGCATGGGGGTAGGGTTCGAGGTGTGTCGTCCAAGATGAGTTGGAAGGAAGAGTTTAAACAAGACCCCCACAAGAAGCGTGAAGCGTACAAGGATAAACTTAGAGACGAAGGGGCTGCGGATTTTGAAAGGCAAATGATGGATTTCTGCGTCAAGCACATGCTTTTGCCTCCCCCCGAAACCAAAGAACCTGAGCCAGATTACCCATTCGATGACCTCAAGGAGAATACACCCTGCAGATTGCACGTTCCCATTGGACGCTCCGGGAAAACTCTTGAGGCCGCTACTGCCATTGCTATCCCTAGGAGGGCATACAATGAAGAGTTCATACCCGATGCGTATGCCAAAGTGCAGCCGCAAGTAGTCCACGAAGGGTTTGAGTCATATGATAAAGACTTCCCTACTGCAGATGGTGTAACCGTACTTGGGGATGCGGTCGATGTTGTAATTCTCTGGCACAAGAATGACATATCATTTGGATTGGGCACCGAAGCCACGCGAAAACCTATGGTGCCAAAACCGGGGTTGGGAAAACCTCCGAGACCTCCTAAACAGGTGACTGATAAGGCGGAGGAACCCGAAATGCAATTGGATCATCCAGTGCTGGAAGTGCCACCAGAGATTGAAGTGCCGGAGGTGCCCATGGAGATTGCAGTGGCTGATGTCCAAAAGGAGATTACAGTGGCAGAACCAGAGGTCCAATTTGTGGCATCAGTCGGGGTAGATATAGAAGAAGTACCAGGATTGGAATGGGACGGTACTGAGCCAGAAATTTTTGAAGACCCTTCTCCCGCGAAAGACCCTGAGGGGCAAGAGACCCCAGTCCCTGAGAAGGCCACTACCAGTTCTGAGGTGCCCAGAGTGCTTAGGAGCCACGACTCCAAAGACAAAGATCAGAACAAGGAGAAGTTCATGGTAACCATCTTCAGAGGGGGTAAGGAACGTGCCAAACTCAGAGATGATGACCCCCAGAAGGCCGCTGAACTAGCTAGGCCAACATACTAGCCAACTGATGATTGCCCGGAAAAGTACGAACATGGGAAAGCACTCTTGCTGGATTGGGCACTAAACGAAGGACCATGGGAGATGGGAAGATTACATACCTTCTACATGGAAGCCAGCAAGAAAGGCTTGGGCAGTATTACAGTTCGATCACCGGCAGATTGTTTCGGCGCCGAAGGTTACTTATGGCTAGATTTCTCATATCTCCACGCCATATATCATCGAGATAAGATGGACGTCAACTATATCGGTGTTTGGTGCATGTGAGTTTGAGTTTTAATTAATTACATGAAAAATATGTGCAATACAAATCCATGTGATTGTTACTAACAAACTTCTTCCGTAGGATGCAATACATGGATGCTAAGAAGAAAAAAGAACCTATCAACTTCTTGGATCCAACTCGGATCTGTCAAACACAACATACCGTGAGGCTAGCACCAGGGTCGGACCAGCTGAAGGGCAAGACTCCAAAAGAGATAGCTGAATACAAGAAGGGCTTGCACAAGGAGAAATTGATTACTATCTCACAGTACATCGGACGAGCCTTCTTGCACTTTCAAAATAAAAGAGTCGTCATGGCCGCTTATAATTTTAAGTAAGTCCGGTACATTTAACTTCTACACATATGTCTTATTTTAGCTGGTACTAACTAACTATACTGTTGTTAATATGTAGCGATCATTATATCTGTTTACTCATTCACCCTAAAGATGGCACCGTGGTAGTCTTGGACCCTCTCAATTACAGACACCAGCAATACAAAGAATTTCTAACAATCTTACAGTAGTAAGTGATTATGACTCTTTCATTTTTATATGAATGTATTATAAATAAATATCCTCCTTAATATGAAACGGTCCGACATCCATACAGTGCGTACCAATACTACAAGTTCAAGGGTGGAGAATAGACCAGAACAAGGGAGAAGCTGCTAGTACGTACCTATTGGCCGGTAATACTCCACTCACTTAATGTATTTCAATTGTTTCACTAATTGAAATATTTAACTATTTTTTCCTATGATATGTTCTGAAGTGTTACAAGCAACCTAGAGGAAGTATCCTTTGCAGGTATTACGCGTGCGAATTCCTAAGGGTTAATGGGAGGTACAGGACTAACACAGAGGATGTATGTCTCTATACTATGTACTAGCCAGCTTCACATATTTATGGTACTAATATATTGTTTATCTTCAATGCATGCAGTTGCCAAGATTAGAACATTGAACAAGCTTTGACGATGCAGGCATCACAAATGTGCAGCGTGATCTGTGCCATTTCATCCACCATGAGTGTTGTCATGTGAAAGGAGAATTCTTCGACCCAGAGGGTGTCCTTGCGACAAGTGACGAGTTCAAGAATCTTCAGGAGTGGAACACTGCTATGCCATAATGTAACTAGATAGCGTATTTGAAGTCACAATGTAAAAAATATTGTAATATATATATTTTGGCAACACTTTTGAGTTATGCAATATATGTAAATT
This sequence comes from Oryza punctata, assembly GCA_000573905.2. Taxonomy (NCBI): domain Eukaryota; kingdom Viridiplantae; phylum Streptophyta; class Magnoliopsida; order Poales; family Poaceae; genus Oryza; species Oryza punctata. The sequence goes on along the minus strand of CM002492.2, from coordinate 17,431,176 downwards.
TCTCAGTACCAAATGCTTGATAATCTTCCAATATATGTACATAATAATCTACCTACAAGAATTTTCTATTAACGGGCAAATTATTATTAAATTTACGGACAAATTATTATTAAATTCCAAAAATTTAGACCTATCTTCGCATGCGGCGTCTTCCTATTTTCGCAGGCGGCGCTGACTAGTCAGCGTCCGCCTGCGAAAATTATCTTTGCGAAGACCGTTTTCGGCCGCTTGCGGTAATGCTTTTTCTAGTAGTGGTGGCTTCCAAATTCCAATGATGCTCTACAATACTTCATACCGGTCCATTCTGCAGTGGTAATATATGTGGCTAGAACATGATTTTGCTAAATAGAAACCCGTGCTGCACAAACTTAAGCTTATCATGGAGGGAATGAGTTTCAGTTTTGCAAGATCTGAGGAGTTTCCGAATCTCTGTTGAGAGAGAGCTCTTGGATCAGTTTGGTGTGGGCAATTGATAGACAAACACCAGGGAAATTGTCAACATGACGACGATACACATGTTATGTTGAGAGCTAAGCTTGCTGCAAAGCTTTTGTTTTTTTTATTATTTTTTGTTTTTCATCTACTGCAGGTAATAGAAATATACTTCTAAGTTCTAACAACAGGGTAGTTTTCGTCTGCACCATTTATCTAGCTGCAGGCGCTGGCATATGATTGGTCCAAATGGTGGCCCTTTGGTTTTTTGACACGTGGCAGAAAATAACAGGGTATTGTACGTCGGGATAGATCGAGGGAAAAAAGTTAAACAACGAAACGCTACATGCGTGAGCGCATTCGGCAGGGCAGAGCGTAAATGGGCCTAGCGCCCCGTATGCACGCAACCAGGGAAGATTAGGAGCTCAGAGCTTCGGATGACCATCAGGAAAGAAAGCTGAACAATGGTATGTGTCACGCCCCGATCTAGCTCTAGATGGAAACTAGAACGGGACACTCCAAATAAACCTGTGAGCTAATACCAGTCCCAGGAAAACAGCGCTGGTATCACAGGATGACGAAATATCACAGCAACAGTGGTCTCTTCATTAAGAGTAGTCTTACAGTCATGTTGGGCTACGGATAGACCCCGTGCTCACAACTGCATTACAAAAAAGAAAGGCGGAAACGAAGACTGGCCCAAGACCACAAGCATAACTTGGGAACTACGACGAAACCCTAGAACTGCTCGAAGCCGGTCTGCTCTTGGAAGAACTCCTCGTCAGCGGGTTCCATCTCCTCCTCTTCGAGAACTGGGGGGTTATTTATATAGAGCAAGGGTGAGTACAGGGAGTACTCAGCAAGTCTTGGAAATTATGTTTGTATTGCAAGATTCATAGAACGGCTGTTTGTTTTCGCAATTAATTTGGTTTAAATCTTTCGAATGATTTCTAGGGAAGTGTTTCTCGACGACTCGAGCCTGACAGTGCATCAAGCTCGGTCGGAGTTGTGCATTGTATCAATCTTTTAAGAATCAATTGTTGGCTCCCGGCCAACTGATTTTGACGCCCTCCCGGGCCTAGCTGAACCCGTCAGCGACATTTGATAACAACGTCATCCAACCCATCAAGTCAATTTCACATGCAGTAGTCAAACAAAACTACGCTAAGGAATCACCTCACATCCGCCCATAACCGTGGGCACGGCTGCTCGAACAGTTTGTTAACCTTTGCAGGGGGGGTACACTTTACCCACACGACGTTACTAACTCGGGTCACCCAGCCCGTGTAGAATAGCCACATCCGGTGACTTTGAGGCTTTCACAACAAGGCATTTCCAAAGCCGACACAAGGTTACCATATGCCAACGGGAGGGGTCATCTGGACCAACAACAGGTTAGGTTCCAGACCATACTGTGCCAGGAAGCCTAGGGTCCTCCCCGACACCACCCCGGTGAATCCACTTGTCCCTTGGCATCAAGGTTTCCCTGGCCCAGCTAGTTACTCAGCCAGGGGTGTCCCATTTCACCCATGTAGTCGCACTGATTATGTTTGGATGAAATCCCAAAGGAATCGATCCTTAAGTGCGAGAACGGGAAAAGCGTACTCCCGGTACGTCCCCCTCACTGCGATTTTAGAAATCATTTTATTTTGCAGACACCGATCCAAGTGTCGGGTTTTCCAGGTGTTTTGTAAACCCATGTTTTACCCATCGTTGGGGGTTTTAAATTTTGAGATAGAGCCCCCGATGTACGTGCCCGAGGGCTCGAACATCGGGAACCGGCAGTTGACAAGGGTGGTAGGGTATTCAATAGCCAAGGAGAGTATGTGCATCAATTGGGTTGGGCCGGTAGGTTATTTTGCAAACCACGGCCAAATACAAACAGGTGCGACCTACTAATGCATAGTTTGTGAAATTGAAATACTTAGTTTTAAGTTATGGGTGCAAGATAGTCAAAGGAGACTTGCCTTGCTCGAGATCATGCATTTGCTCCTCGAAATCCGCACACTGCGAGTCTTCGAGCTCCGAAACTACACGCGTAACGAGAAGTCTCAACAAACGACGAGAAGAAAGTCCTAATAATGACCTCTAAGTGTGCCAGGAGATAGATCTCGATCTTTGAGAAATGTCGGAGTTTGAACGAAGTCAATCGGATGAACGATTGAGAAGATATGAATTTTCTAAGGTTGGATGATTTTTTGTCCAAAGAAAAATGATTATTAAACTCTCTGGAAAAAGAAAAGGAAAGAGGGGTGGCATTCAGACTTTTTCGGTGAACCGGAGGTGCAGCCCAAGGAATTCGGCGTGGCGCGACCGAGTAACGGGCCGGCATGCGGGGATGCGGCCCAACGGTCGAGCGGCGCGCGGGGCGCGACAGGCTGAGAGGGAGGGCTGGTGGGCCGCGGGGCCGAGCGGGCTGATCGAGTGGCAGCCTAGCGACGCGCGGCGAAGCAGGCCGAGAGGGGGCGAGCAGGCCGAGGCCAAGCGGTGGCGGCCCAAGCGGCGCGCAAGAGGCCGATGGAGGGAAGAAGGGCTAGCGGGCCGCTGGGACGCGGCCCACACGACACGAGCGCGAGGCCGGCCAGGGTGTTGGGTCAACGGGGAGAGGAGGCCGTGTGGGAGAGGCAGGTCGGTGCGGCATAGGTGAGATGGGCTGGGGGGCACAGCCCACGGGCGTGGCGCGCACGAGGCCGGCTTGCGGAGGTTGCCGTGGCCCACGTGAGAGAGAGGACAGGGGGACAAGGGGTGTGGGGCCCACGGGTGGGCCCCACCACTGTCTTCTTCTTCTCCTCTTCCTCCTTTCTTTCTTCTCTTCTCTTCTCTTCATTTCCTCCTCCTCTTCTTTCTTCCGGCTGCCCGAGAGAGGAAGAGAGAGGGAGAAGCAGCGGTGAGGTGGGGACGGCGGTGCGGCCGGGCGAGTAAAGCGGCGGCGCAGGAGGGGGTGTAGGGGCGCGACCGCGGCTACGCGCAGGAAGTGGTAGGGATGGCTACACGGCGGTGGCTACGGAGAAGAGAGGGGGAGATGAAGGGCGACGAGGGGAGTTACCGCGAGGGCGGAGGGAGGGTGTCGTTGCCGGGGGAGAGGAGGCGCGGGCGGGGGTCCTCGCCGCGCGTCCGAGTGCGGCGGCCAGTGATGGAGGGGCGGCGGCGACGTTCTTGGGTGGAGAGGACGGGGGGAGCAGATGAATGAGAGGAGCGGGTAGTGGCTTTACAGGGGTCGGGGGAGTGCGAGGGGGCGGCTCACGGGCGCGCACGCGGGAGCTAGCGCTCACCGGTGCTAGCGGCCAAATGGCGGTAGAGAGATGACGCCGGTGGTGAGGCAAGAAGGAAAAAGGGGAAAGAAAAGGGGGCTTGTCCCATGCCGCATTGGGAAGGAGGGAAAGAGAAAGAGAGGAAGAGGGAGGGCGGCGGTGGCTCCGAGGCGGAGGTGCGGCAGGCGGCTGAAGCCGGTGGCCGGGTCGACACGGGGCAGGCACGGCAGGCGGCGACAGGCAGTGACGCGGCGTAGCTGGCCGGTCGGCCACGACGCGCGCGCGCGGGCCAACTGGCAGCGGCCGGGTTTGAAAAGGCGCGGTGGCAGTTTTTCCAACGAGGGAAAAAAACAAGAAGGAGAGAGAGAAGCAACGTGAGAGAGAGAGCTCCCTCTCTCCTGGCGGCTGGCGCGGTGGCTCACTTGCAGTGCACTGGCCGAGACGGCGGAGTGGGCCGGGGCGTGTGCACGGCCCACGAATGGGAGAAGGAGAGGTTGGGAGAGAGAGAGGCTAGGCCGGCCGAGGGAATCGGCCCAAGGGACTCGAGGGAGGCAATTTAGACATTTGCAGAGAAGATTCTTTTGGGGTAATAGGAATTGGATTTGACTGTTGAGCGGGGATTTGGATAGAGGAGGAGCCGAGATCTTTGCACACGCACACAAACAATAACAAGAACAAATTTTTCGGAATTTAGGGTTTTAGTAAAAATAAACTTTTCCCTGCTAACGTCGCGACGGATCGGGCGTTACAAACCAACCCCCTAACAAGAATCTCAACCCCCCCGAGATTCAGCACCTAAGGGAGCAGCTCCGGAAACTCGGCGCGCAGGTGATCTTCTCGTTCCCAGGTTGCCTCGACTTCGATATGATTACTCCATTGCACTTTGTAGAACTTGATGGTCTTCCGACGAGTCTGTCGTTCTGCCATCTCAAGAACTCTGATCGGTCTCTCCCTGTAGGTCAGATTATTTTCCAGTTCAATGTCCACCAAGGGGACCTGTTCCTCTGGAACACGGAGACACTTCTTCCACTGAGATACGTGGAACACGTTGTGCACATCTGCGAGACCTTCGGGTAGTTCAATCTGATAGGCCACTTCACCACGCCTAGCGGTGATCATCTAGGGACCTATATATCGGGGTGCCAACTTGCTGGACATTCCAAATATCTTAAGTCCACGAAGTGGTGACACTCGTAAGTACACATGATCTCCCACCGCAAACTCGAGATCGCATGCGGTTATCTGCATAACTTTTCTATCGTATTTGCGCTGCCTTTAATCAGTCACGGATTAGCTTAACTTGTTCTTCAGCTGCCTTGAGTACATCCGGACAAAACACTAGAGCTTCGCGCACCTCATTCCAGCATAATGGGGTAGGACACTTTCATCTGAACAGTGCCTCGTTCGTGGACATTTGAATGCTGGACTGATAACTGTTATTGTAGGAGAATTCCGCATAAGGTAAGCATCGGTCCCAAGTACCTTCAAAATCCAAAGCGCAAGCACAAAGCATGTCCTCAAGAATCTGATCAACCCTTTCCGTCTGACCATCAGTCTGCGGATGATAAGCTGTGCTGAAATTTAGATTGGTGCCTAGGGTTTCGTGTAGCTGCTGCTAGAATCTGGAGGTGAACTGCGTGCCTCGATCCGACACAATCTTCTTAGGGCACCCGTATTGGCAAAACACGTGACCCATATAGAGGTCGGCCAGTTTCTTTCCATCGTAAGTGGTTTCCACAGGCACGAAGTGAGCCGCTTTCGTGAGACGATCCACGATCACCCAGATGGAGTCATACCCACAAGAAGTTCTCGGTAATCCAGTGACGAAATCCATATCAATTTCTTCCCATTTCCATTCTGGGATCCTTAGAGGTTGTAGCAAGGCAGCTGGCTTCTGATGTTCTGCCATGACTCGTTGGCAAATGTCACATAGGGCCATATATTCCGCATCACGTTTCATTCCGGCCCACCAGAAGTATTTCCTAATGTCCTGGTACATTTTGGTACTTCCCGGGTGAATAGAGTAAGCCGACTCATGGGCTTCTGCCAGAATTAGGTTTCGTAATTCCTTTTTGGCTAGCACACAAATACGCCGCCCAAACCAAACGGTGCCTTGGCCGTCTATAGTATATCCAGTCACTTTCTTCTTACTTATTTTCTCCTTTAGTTCCTTTATTCTTTCATCGTCTTTCTGAGCCTCCCGGATTTGAGACTCCAGGGTAGGTTGTATCGTCAGGCTGGCAAGGGCACCTGACGGAATTACAGTTAATTTCAGCCTTTCCAATTCTTGGCACAAACAATCCTGAGTTGGCCAAATCAAGGCGATGTTGCAGTAGGTTTTACGACTCAGGGCGTCAGCGACCACATTAGCCTTTCCAGGATGGTAATGGATTCCCAAATCATAGTCCTTGATCAGTTCCAACCATTTTCTCTGTCTCATGTTTAATTCGTTCTGGGTGAAGATGTATTTGAGACTTTTATGGTCCGTATAAACTTCGCATCTGTTTTCGATCAAGTAATGTCGCCAGATTTTGAGGGCATGTACCACGGCAGCAAGTTCTAGGTCATGAGTGGGGTAGTTGGTTTCGTGAGGCCTTAGCTGCCTGGAAGCGTAGGTTACCACCTTACGGTCTTGCATAAGAACGCAACCCAAGCCTTGCCTAGATGCATCACAAAAGATCTCGAAATCCTTGCGGATGTCGGGTAGGGTGAGGACCGGTGCAATCGTCAGCCTTCTCTTTAACTCTTGGAAACTGCGCTCACAAGATTCTGACCAGTCAGATTTCTTTTCCTTCTTTAGCAACTCAGTCATTGGTTTGGCCAGCTTGGAGAACCCTTCAATGAATCTCCGGTAGTAACCGGCTAAGCCAAGGAAACTTCGGATCTTTGACACATTCTTGGGTGATTTCCATGCAAGGACCGACTCCACTTTGCTAGGATCTACTTCGACACCTTCGGCGGAGATGACATGACCAAGGAAGGCTACTCGATCCAGCCAGAATTCACACTTTGAGAACTTGGCAAACAACTGATGTTCCCTTAATTTGTCCATGATTAATCTCAAGTGGTTAGTATGCTCTTGCTCACTCTTTGAATAAATAAGGATGTCGTCGATGAATACCTGTTGACGACCAAATTTGGTAATTCAAATATCGGAGATTAAGATGGAATCGAAGAGGATTGAAGAGATAAGATTGTATCGGAAAGCAGAGTGAGAATCGGCTGTGGTACGAATCGGCTGTGGACTGGATCGGCAGAGTCAGAGTCGGACGAGGTTAGCCGATTGAGCCGATTTCGGTAATGTGACTCGGTATACATCATCGGGTTGTGTTAGCGTGCTTCATATGGATTGCCATCCATGGATAGAGTCCTGAGGAGGCGATTGTATCTATTAATTAGGATATTTTATGTAATTTCCTTATAGATATTCTCGGTAAGAATCCGCCTAAGGGACTTGTTGGTTAGTTGGATTTGTATTAGGTTAATATGAGTCGTGTCCGTGATGGACAATGTTTGTAATTTCGGGTATAAATATAATCCCGAGGTCTTGTAAATAACAACAACACACGTTCAATCAATCTCGGTGCATCGCCAAACCTTTATTTTCTACTTTTGACAAGTTTGTGCTTTCGAGTCGTGCTGCATCAACTTGATCTTCGGGAAAAAGGTATATCTTGTCATGGCGAGTTACATCATTAGGGCTAGTACTTACATCTCTATGACACTCTAGTTCTTTGTTGTGATTCTCCGAGTTATCATATATGTTATATAACTTAGATCGACAATGCAATCTACTTATATCGGCTAGATCCTTTTTAGGGTGTCATCGATATTGACTAGATTACTTTGTTAATCTAGGTTATATAATGTATCCACCATCCCGAAAAGGCAACCATCGGCTTGATTCTTTAGATCTCATGTTTCTATTTATACTTAATGTTGCATTAGTTCAGTCCAACCTATTAAGTCGTATTTAGAATCATGGTATCTAACCTGCTTCATGGTTGTTAATAAGGATAGTATCGGGGTTTCAGCCGATCTTACCTGATATAGATGTTTTACATTGTCTTATGCTTTATTTAATGTTCTATATCTGCCCCTTATATCAGGATCTAATATAATATAAATATATTAAGCTTGATATCAATCTAATTGGTTATAGTTTAATATATTTATTACTAGAGAATATCCTAATATAAGGTTGTATCGGAGCTATAGCCGATACATACTTAAATCTAGATATCGGCTATGACATCAATCTATGTAATAATTATGTCATGTTATCTTTAGACTTGGGCAATTTATACTATCTCAGTTCAGTCCGATCTATCCCAATTGCTTATCTCTAAAGTAATATTGATATATCAATTATGTAACGTTGATCTTTTCAGCCGATATACTAGTTTTAGGGTTAATTTTATCATTGACTATACCTTACAGCCGATCCATGCTTTATTGCATCGGCTAGGTCACATACGATATGACATCGGCCCTATGGCCGATTGTCTATCGTTTACTGATATTCTTTGCATGTTTTTCTTGTTGATTGCAGGATCAAATCAACTGGTACGCCCTTGAATCTGAAACCCTAATTTTGGACCTGCACTAGAGTAAAGTAAACCTCTCAGGCCAGTGTGTGTTTTTTGCATCAACACGCTTTTGGCACGCCCAGTGGGACACGTGTCATCATGTATCCAAACATCACTGAAGTCGCGGAGGACAACATCATCGCGGTTACACCCGAGCAGCTGAATGACGAACAGAAGGAAGAATTGCGACAACTGCTGGATCAACTCCAAAACCAGTATTTGCATTCCTTCACAGTCACCCGGCATGGTACGGTCGTCCAAAGAGCTAAAATCCAAGTACCGACGATCGTGAAGCGAGATCCAAGTACTTCTGGATCCGGAGAAGAAAAGGATAAACAAGTGAAAACCGAATCGAGTAACGAAGAATTGCACACATTACAAGATCGCATCGATTCGGCTGTACATCATGCGCTAGTCAACCAGTCTGGAGTACTTGTCAATACCTTAACAAACATGATCAAGTCGGTGGTCGATGGAACGATAGCCGAGGAAAAGGCTAAAGGACCTATTTATCTACCAGACGGCGCGTTCCCAGCATATAGAACCGTGAAGACAGAGATCGGTGGAAATCAAGGAAATCAACAAGTGCTTCAAACCCAGGCTCCATCGGCTCCTTTCTCAAGTTCAAATATTCCATCAATTCTAACCAGATCACAGCCGATCACTGGGGGGCAAGCATCAGCTCAATTAACACCAGAACAATTGATGAGTATTCTTCATCCAAAACCGCCAGCTGTTGACACATCTTACCAAATTCCTTCGGTTCCACAACAGCCGATTGGAATTACGCAGCCGATAAGCCAGCAATAAAGTACAGAACAACTTCCATATATGCCACTACAAGGCATATCGACTGGCTTCAATAATCTTTATCAGCCCCACTCACCGCGACCTCAGCCGATCCAATATGGCGAGATAGATCCAGTACAACAGCAGTATGGTGGAGCAACACCTCATCAACCCTGGGCCGATATGATCGCTGACGTCATGAGGGAGCAATTTGGACTTAAACCGAAAGATAATGACAACATGTATCGGCATCCGTATCCAGAACACTTTGATCGGGTTCCGTGGCCAAACCGATACAAGGTGCCAGACTTCTCTAAGTTCTCAGGACAAGACAATATATCAACCTACGAGCACATTAGCCGATTTCTAGCTCAGTGTGGTGAGGCATCGGCTACAGAAGCTCTCAGAGTTCGCTTATTCCCACTCTCGTTATCTGGATCAGCATTCACTTGGTTTTCATCATTGCCATATAATTCAATCAGGAGCTGGGCCGATTTGGAGAAACAATTCCACAAGTACTTTTTCAGTGGAGTTCAAGAGATGAAGCTATCGGACCTCACAGCTATTAGACAGAAATCAGACGAATCGCTTCCAGATTATATTCAACGATTCAGAGACGTGAGAAATAGATGTTACAGCCTATCTTTATCGGATTCTCAACTAGCCGATTTAGCTTTTCAAGGTTTGCTGGCGCCGATCAGAGAAAGGTTCTCGGCTCAGGACTTTGACAGTTTAGCACACTTAGCTCAGAAGGTATCGGCTCATGAGACAAGATTTCAAGAGGCTAGGAAATTCATCAAAAAAGCTAATAATGTAAACAATGTCTACAATTACGATTCTGATTCTGAAGATGAAGACCCAGATATCAATGCAGCCGAATGGGCTAGGAACAAGAAGACGGTGGTTTGTCAATGGGCTAAGAATTCGGCTACAGAGGAAAGGTTTGACTTTGACATTACCAAGGCCGATAGGATCTTCGATCTCCTTCTTCAGGAAAAACAGATTCAACTGCCGGCAGGACATGTCATCCCATCGGCTGAAGAGTTAAAGAAAAGGAAGTACTGCAAATGGCACAACACAGGGTCTCATCACACTAATGATTGCAAAATTTTCAGACAACAGATCCAGTCGGCTATCGAACAGGGAAAACTTAAGATTGATGGATCCAACATGGTAAAGAGGCCGATGAAGATAGATGGACACCCTTTTCCAGTTAACATGGTGCATCCTGGATACAACAGGAATATAGCCGATGAAAATAAAAACTATACTAGGAGTATCAGATCGGCTGGTATGATCGACAAGTATCAAAACAGGCGCCAAAAGGAGGAGGAGTCATATCCCAATGAAGAAGAGAGATATTTTGATCCCCATTGGAGTTGTGAATTTTTTAGGTTCTGCTGGAACGAAGGTATGAGGCTACCATCTATCGAAAATTGTCCTGGCTGCAATGATCCTGATGTCCAATTCATCCAAGAACCAAGCCGATGACATGCAATTACACATCGGCCAAGACAATCAAGGCTGTCAGTACATGAAAGACTTGGGCCGATGCACCAAGACGATGATGAAGATGACTCACGTAGAGAATCCAAGCCAATGCATCCCCAATGGTGTCCTTCTGGGATATTCACCAAAAATCAAAAGAGAAGAGTTCAAAGGATGAGGAACAGAGAGCAATTCCAGGAGGTTGATGGTGCAATTGAGCATCGGCTACGGCAGAAAAAGAAGAAAGTATGGCGCATGAAGAGCAAAGTGGTGCCAGCCGACGAAGTCGAAGCCGATCGCAGCAAAAATCAACAACGCAAGGGCAAGGAAGTGATGTCATCTGAGATAAATATGGTATTTATGTTGCCAGCCGAATATGCAGTAGAGCAAGTTGTCGAGCAAGAAGAAGATATGCCATCGGCTAAATTGATGTTTCCTCCACAACAAGCTGTTTTTGAGAAGCCCGAAGGAACAGATCATCGGCACCTCCAGCAACTCTATGTTAAAGGATTTGTCAATGGTAAGCCAATGTCAAAGATGCTAGTCGATGGAGGGGCAGCTGTTAATTTAATGCCTTATACAACATTCAGAAAGCTTGGGAAGAATTCAGAGGACTTGATCAAAACCAACATGGTTCTGAATGATTTTGGCGGGAACCCATCTGAGACCAAGGGAGTTTTGAATGTGGAGCTAACCATCGGCAGTAAAACAATTCCAACCACGTTCTTTGTTATTGATGGGAAGGGTTCCTACAGTCTGTTGTTGGGAAGAGATTGGATCCATGCCAACTGTTGCATCCCTTCAACAATGCATCAAAGCTTGATTCAATGGCAAGGAGACCAAATCGAAATCGTGCCAGCCGACAGGTCAGTCAATGTAGCTTGTGCCGATTTGTCTATTTGGGAGATGGAAGGAATTGATTGTTTATCTGGCAAAGTTTGGCAAGGAGATTACTTAAAAATTTCTGATGATGCCATACAGACAACAGGAGATGGAGAGCCCCAATTCTTGTTTTGAGGGCGCCGTGGAGGGTTCCAACCTATACACAGAAGACACTATTGGTGATCTCGATGGCAAGCTTGGGCAAGGTTTTATGTCGGCCGATGAATTAGAGGAAATTGACATTGGACCAGGTGATAGGCCTAGGCCGACATATATTAGTAAAGGTTTACCAAAAGAATTTAAATGTAAATTAATTGCACTCCTAAGGGAGTATAGAGATTGTTTTGCCTGGGAGTACTATGAGATGCCAGGACTTAGCTGATCGATAGTTGAACATCGGCTCCCTATCAAACCAGGCTATCGGCCATACAAGCAACCCCCAAGATGTTGTAAAGCTGCGATGTATGACGCTATTAAGGCCGACATTACAAGACTCTATGATGCTGGCTTCATCAGACCATGCCGATATGCTGAGTGGATTTCCAATATAGTACCGGTTATCAAGAAAAATGGCAAGCTCAGGGTTTGTATTGATTTCAGAGATATGAACAAAGCCACACCGAAAGATGAGTACCCAATGCCGATAGCCGATCAACTTGTAGATGTCGCATCTAGACATAAGATTATCAGCTTCATGGATGGCAATGCTGGTTATAATAAGATTTTTATTGCCGAGGAGGATATTCACAAGACTGCTTTTAGGTGTCCGGGTGCTATCGGCTTGTATGAGTGGGTAGTTATGACTTTCGGCTTGAGGAGTGCTGGTGCTACATATCAGAGAGCCATGAACTATATTTTTCACGATCTTATCGGCGCATTGGTGGAGATATATATAGATGATGTGGTGGTTAAATCCAAGGATGTTGATGATCACATAGCCGATTTGAAACAAGTCTTAGAACGAGCAAGGAAGTATGGGTTGAAGATGAATCCAACCAAGTGTGCTTTTGGTGTATCGGCTGGTCAGTTTCTTGGATTTCTGGTTCATGAGAGAGGGATTGAAATTCCTCAGAGGAGCATTGAAGCAATTAAAGATATCAAACCACCGAAAGATAAAACCAAGCTACAATCATTGATCGGCAAGATTAATTTTGTTCGGCGTTTTATATCAAATTTGTCTGGCCGAATAGAGCCATTTACTCCTTTGCTAAGGTTGAAGGCCGATCAAGAATTTGTCTGGGGAGAGAAATAGCAGCGGGCTCTGAATAATATCAAGGAATATTTGAGTACCCCTCCAGTTCTTATACCACCACAGAAAGGGATTCCATTTAAACTTTATCTATCAGCCGATCAAAATTCTATCGGCTCAGTCTTGATTCAAGAGGTTGAAGGAAAAGAAAGAGTTATATTCTATCTCAGTAGACGCCTGTTGGATGCAGAAACAAGGTATTCACCTGTGGAGAAGTTATGCTTATGCTTATATTTTTCTTGCACAAAGTTGAGGCATTATCTATTATCCAATGAATGCATTATAGTTTGCAAGACCGATGTAGTAAGATACATGCTATCGGCTCCAGTGTTAAAAGGATGAATTGGGAAGTGGATCTTTGCTTTGTCCGAATTTGATATTAGATATGAATCGGCTAAGGCAGTTAAAGGGCAAGCGATAGCCGATTTCATAGTTGAACACAGAGATAGCAGTGTTGATAATATTGACATCATGCCATGGACTTTATTCTTTGATGGATCAGTTTGTACTCATGGTTGTGGTATCGGCTTGGTGATAATACACCTAGGGGGCAAGTTTTCAGTTTGCTTTTACTATTAAACCATATTCAACAAATAATCAAGCGGAATACGAAGCTGTTCTCAAAGGGTTGCAGTTATTAAGAGAAGTCGAAGCCGATGCTGTTGAGATCATGGGTGACTCATTATTGGTGATAAGTCAATTATCTGGGGAATATGAATGCAAGAATGATACCTTAATAATCTATAATGAGAAATGCCAGGAGCTGATGAAGACATTCAAGATGGTTACTTTGAAGCATATTCCTAGGGAGCAAAACGTTGAAGCCAATGATTTAGCTCAAGGTGCATTAGGATATAGGCCGATGTTACAAGGGATTGAAGTAGAAGTGGCTTGTATTCCAGCCGATGATTGGAGGTTTGATGTTTTTGAGTATCTAAAGAATCCTTCAAGATCAGTTTCAAGGAGATTAAGGTATAAAGCTCTCAAGTATGTTTTGTTGGATGATTCATTATATTATCGGACGATTGATGGAGTTCTATTGAGGTGCTTAAGTATGGAAGAAGCTAAAGTTGTTATGCGTGAGGTTCATAAAGGTATTTGTGGGACACATCAATCGGCTCATAAAATGAAGTGGTTACTTCGAAGAGTTGGATACTTTTGGCCGACCATGCTGGAAGATTGTTTCAGATATTACAAGGGTTGTCAAGATTGTCAGAAGTTTGGAGCAATTCAGAGAGCGCCAGCATCGGCTATGAACCCTATTATCAAGCCATGGCCGTTCAGAGGTTGGGGTATTGATATGATCGGCCAAATTAATCCACCATCAAGCAAAGGACATAAGTTTATATTGGTTGCAACTGATTATTTCACTAAGTGGGTTGAGGCCATTCCTTTGAAGAAAGTTGACAGTCAAGATGCGATCAATTTTGTTAAAGAGCATATTATATACAGATTTGGTTTGCCACAAACAATTACAACTGATCAGGATTCTATATTTGTATCGGACGAGTTTGTTCAGTTTGCTGATAGTATGGGAATTAAGTTGTTGAATTCATCACCATATTATGCACAAGCCAATGGACAAGCTGAGGCATCTAACAAGAGTTTGATTAAGTTGGTCAAGAGAAAGATAGCCGAATACCCTAAGAAGTGGCATTCTATTATGGCTGAGTCATTATGGTCCTATCGGATGGCTTGTCATGGTGCAATTCAGGTACCTCCTTATGAATTGGTTTATGGGCATGAAGCTGTATTACCATGGGAAACCAATATCGGTTCTAGGAGGATTTCTTTACAGGATAAGTTGATAGCCGATGATTATCATAATTTAATGATTGATGAGTCAGAGGATTTGGTTCAAGTAAGATTGCGAGCTCTTGAGAAAGTTCAACGGGATAAGGAGAGAGTTGCCAGGCATTATAACAAGAAGGTTGTACCCAAATCTTTTGAGGAAGGAGAGTTGGTTTGGAAATTAGTGCTGCCGATAGGGGCCAGGGACAATAAATTCGGCAAGTGGTCACCGAATTGGGAAGGACCATTTCAAGTTCATAAATGTGTTTCTAAAGGGGCCTATATGTTAAAAGGACTTGATGGAGAAGTATTTGGAAGAGCACTTAATGGGAAATACTTAAAGAAATATTACCCAAGTGTTTGGATTGGTTCATGATCGGCTATGGTTTGCCGGTTGATGGTTGATAGCCGATGTGTTTCCATCACCTTTAGATGGCCGATATTTTTATCGCCCTCAGACATTTAAGTTTGCAGCATTGTGTTCCATACTACAAACTTGGGGGGCATGGAAGATGAAAAGTTGGAAATTTTTGGGCACAATTTCGTATATGTTGGAATACAGTCAAGTTTGCTAGATATAAAATTGGTTTATATGCAAGCAACAGTATTAATCGGCATAATGAAGTTGAGAGGTTATGTTACAAGATAAATGTTTTAGCCGATTACAGAATTAATTACAATATTTTTCTAAGTCCCTATTACAGGAAATCATTGAGCAAGATATTTCTGGATTGCTGACAATGCCTGTTGCCGGATTTCTTCAACTTCTGCAATGGCTTGGGCATCTTGGGCGTTAGTTCTAGGAATTACCTTCAAGGACTTAGTCATGGTGGCCACATTCTTTATAGCCGATTTCAGTTTTGCTTTCTGTTCTCCAATGGCTTTAGGGAGATCGGCTAATTTCTGCTTTTCCAATGCAATTTTGGCATTACATTCTTCAAGCTTGGCTAGCAGATTTATTCTTTCGGCCTCCAGTTGATTTATCGAAGCTTTAATTGGCTCTTCAGCTAGTTGATCGAGCTTGATTTTCTCATCATGAACTAATTGCCGATTGGCTTGAATGGTGGCCTCGATGTCCTTTTTCTCTCGTCTATCGGCTATCCTTTGTCTTGCTTTCTCTAGCTTAAATTGGTACTGCTCAAGATACATAGCTGGGGTAACTATACTGGACAATTCATCTGGTAGAAAAGCTTGGATTTCTTGGAATCTGGTCCGAAGAGTGCTGCAGTCAACTACCAGGCTGTCCAGAGATGCTTCTAGCCGATGTGCAATATCTTCAAGATTCCTCTTCACATCATCGGCTAGAGGAGCTAAGGATTTGCTTGATATTTCTCCTTCTGCTTCTTCATTAAAGTACTCCTTTATATCAAAAGAAAATAAATCGGCTAAGACCTGCAAGTAGGAAAGATGAAAAGAGTACAAGTAAGAGGATATTTTTATATAGCAGATTTGAAGAGTTTTGAGGATAAAACTTACAGGGATTGCAGGAGCAGCGATTTCTTCTTCTTCAATGTGATGGAGGGGAAGGAGGCTGAAAATATTCATGCAAGTGTTAGATAGTATCGGTTAATGAAGTATTCAGAGGATTAGAAAGTTGAAGACTTACCAAAGGAGCTTGAATTGATGGCTTAGCCGATATTTGTGCTGGTTTCTTTCTCTCGGCTGGTCTTTTCTTCTATAAAATGCAAGAGTTGAAGGATTAAGTTGAGGGTGAGTAAGGAAAATTTGTATCAAGGAAGATGAATTTACCCTGGGTTGCCGAGTGAAGACAGCTGGAATAGGAGTTGTGGGGGTTTGCTTTGGAGAGGCTGGAGGTGTTTCTTTTCCCACATCACTAGATTCGGCTGCAGCTTCATCTATTGCACGTTCAATGGATGCTTCTTTTAGGGCTTCATCTGCATTATCGGTTGTTGGAGGTGGTTGTTTTTTGGCCTTTTTCTTCGTAGTTGGTGGCACAGCAGTTGATGCTCTAGTTCTCCTTTTCCTGCCTGCATCGGCTGTTTCTTTCATTTGTCCTTGGAGCAGGCTTGATGTCTTGGGGGCATGATAGCCGATGACAAGAGGAGTCATGCCACATCTGTTAGGAAATAGTCCTGCAGCATATTCGATTTATTTGCCACTTTTGCTGGTATGAGGAGGAGATGAGTCTGTGATCTGAAAGAGCAAAGATAGTTCATGAGTTATAAATAGAATCGACTGATATGTTTAAAACAGGAATAAAAAGAGAAGTTACCTGAGGGATCATGTCAGGGAAGAGGTCTGTCATGTAGATGGTAGCCGATTGGTGAAAAAGATGTTTCCACTCAGCCCACCATGAGGTGAAGAATTTGCTCCTGAACATAGCTAATTCAATATCGTTAATACTGCCAAGGGAGGGGCCTGGAATGTTCAGTAGCCGATCCATCATCAGACTTGAAGATATTTCTCCTCGGCATTAAATTTTGTCAGCAAACCACAAGCCGATTGGGAGTTGTCCCATACCGAATTGTCTTGCTGAGCTCATGGGATGATAGAACTCATATGAGACTTTAATATTCCCACCCTGGTGGATGCCAACAGGAAGGATGCATGGGCTGATGGCTGTGGTATATACTTCTCTGGACTTCTGGAATTTGTCATGGTTTATTTCTTCAAATCTAAAGTCCAATTGCAGCTCAAAGTTGACTGATTCATCATAGAAGAACCAGATTCTAGCATCTTTTTGAAAGCCGTCATAGAAGCTGAAAAACCAGTCCTTGAGCAGTTCTGCTGATAATTTTGCTCCTGCATCGGTTGGGGTGCTGGCATATTCTCCAAAGGACATACATCTTCGATGGGTTATCTCTTCACCATCGTCATTGGTGATCGGCTCTAGTCTTGGAAACTCTGCCTCGGTTAGGGGTGGCCGATTGACAGCTTTCATTACAACTAAGTTCAGCCAAGATTGGAGAACCACCATGGACTACCTGCATTGACTGTTGAGCCGACAGCTCGCTTGGTTGATGCATTGTTCAGAGTTTGATACAAATAGCCGAGCAGTATCTTTCCTAAAGGGAATTGTCTCTTTTCTTCAAGTGCTTCGGCTATATGCTGCCAGTTTGAGGTTGAGCCACAACTGGATGCATAGAACAAAAATTTCTCCAACCACATCAGCAAAAAGGCAGTATGCTCTCTAGGGGAGACTGAGCCTTGACCCATGTTAGCCGAAATAAAACCAGACCATCCTCCTATGCTCTTGGTTTTAAAGTCAAATCTATTCTTGGAGTTCAAGATCATTGGATTGGCAGATGAGGTAATATCAAGTCCAGTTAACATGGTTATGTCCAAGAGTGTTGGGGTCATCGGTCCTTGATTGAACATGAAGGCATTAATGGTGTTGGACCAGAAGTAGCTAGGAGAGGCCATCAGTGGTTCATCTTTAGCCGAATTAGCCAAAGTGAGGGCTAGGGCTTGGCCGATTCCGAGTTCATCCCAGTGGTTTTGTTTGCTAGCCGATATGCGCTTATACCATGCAGGCCAGCTTTTCTCTAGGGATGGCCAAGATTTGAAGGAGTTTTTCCAATGCCCTATGTTTGGATTTGCTAGTCTGAAGGGAATTCTATTTGTTTCGGCGGTGATAAACTCAGTTGGGTCTGAATTGCCGATTGGTCCAAGGAAGTAATTGTTCTCATAATTCAGACTAGGGACAGCAACTAGGTTTGCGAGATGCTACATCAACAGAGCAAAAGAGAAGAGAAGCGGACTAAGATTGCGGGAAAATGAAATTAGATGAGTAAAAAGCAGATCTAGCCGATGGGAGTTACCTCAGCGTATTCGGCCGATGGGGCAGCGGATGGAGCGGATGACGAAGACATCTTCTCGCCGGTGGAGGTTGAATGTGTGAAGGATGGCTTGGAGTTGATTGCTTGCGCTGAGGGGATCGCCGGAGTTGGGAGAGACGGAGATTGCGGAAGTGGTGGCAACAGTAGTAACGGTGTGAAGTTTTTCGGGGCCGTCGGTTAGGTATTTAAAGTAATGCGGTAACGGTAAAAAACGGAAAGAGCGAGATTATCTCGGAGATAAGATTTGGCAAATCCGAAACATTACCAAATATTCCGGACTTGGGGGGCATGTGTTGACGACCAAATTTGGTAATTCAAATATCGGAGATTAAGATGGAATCGAAGAGGATTGAAGAGATAAGATTGTATCGGAAAGCAGAGTGAGAATCGGCTGTGGTACGAATCGGCTGTGGACTGGATCGGCAGAGTCAGAGTTGGACTTGGTTAGCCGATTGAGCCGATTTCGGTAATGTGACTCGGTATACATCATCGGGTTGTGTTAGCGTGCTTCATATGGATTGCCATGCACGGATAGAGTCCTGAGGAGGCGATTGTATCTATTAATTAGGATATTTTATGTAATTTCCTTATAGATATTCTCGGTAAGAGTCCGCCTAAGGGACTTGTTGGTTAGTTGGATTTGTATTAGGTTAATAGGAGTCGTGTCCGTGATGGACAATGTTTGTAATTTCGGGTATAAATATAATCCCGAAGTCTTGTAAATAACAACAACACACGTTCAATCAATCTCGGCGCATCGCCAAACCTTTATTTTCTACTTTTGACAAGTTTGTGCTTTCGAGTCGTGCTGCATCAACTTGATCTTCCGCAAAAAGGTATATCTTGTCATGGCGAGTTACATCATTAGGGCTAGTGCTTACATCTCTATGACACTCTAGTTCTTTGTTGTGATTCTCCGAGTTATCATATATGTTATATAACTTAGATCGACAATGCAATCTACTTATATCGGCTAGATCCTTTCTAGGGTTTCATCGATATTGACTAGATTACTTTGTTAATCTAGGTTATATAATGTATCCACCATCCCGAAAAGGCAACCATCGGCTTGATTCTTTAGATCTCATGTTTCTATTTATACTTAATGTTGCATTGGTTCAGTCCAACCTATTAAGTCGTATTTAGAATCATGGTATCTAACCTGCTTCATGGTTGTTAATAAGGATAGTATCGGGGTTTCAGCCGATCTTACCTGATATAGATGTTTTACATTGTCTTATGCTTTGTTTAATGTTCTATATCTGCCCCTTATATCAGGATCTAATATAATATAAATATATAAGCTTGATATCAATCTAATTGGTTATAGTTTAATATATTTATTACTATAGAATATCCTAATATAAGGTTGTATCGGAGCTATAGCCGATACATACTTAAATCTAGATATCGGCTATGACATCAATCTATGTAATCATTATGTCATGTTATCTTTAGACTTGGGCAATTTATACTGTCTCGGTTCAGTCCGATCTATCCCAATTGCTTATCTCTAAAGTAATATTGATATATCGATTATGTAACGTTGATCTTTTCAGCCGATATACTAGTTTTAGGGTTAATTTTATCATTGACTATACCTTACAGCCGATCCATGTTTTATTGCATCGGCTAGGTCACATACGATATGACATCGGCCCTATGGCCGATTGTCTATCGTTTACTGATATTCTTTGCATGTTTTTCTTGTTGATTGCAGGATCAAATCAACTGGCACGCCCTTGAATCTGAAACCCTAATTTTGGACCTGCACTAGAGTAAAGCAAACCTCTCAGGCCAGTGTGTGTTTTTTGCATCAACAATACCATGACAAACTTATCCAGATACTCCATGAAGAATTTGTTCATCAGGTTCATGAAAAATGTCGGGGCATTCATGAGTCCGAACGACATCACGGCGAACTCGTACAAACCATACCGCGTCGAGAATGCGGTCTTGGGGATATCTTCGGGTTGTATCTTTAACTGATGGTATCCAGACTTAAGTCGATTTTGGAGAAAACTTTTGCTCCTTCCAGTTGATCAAACAGAACATCTATTCGAGGCAACGAGTACTTATTCTTTATGGTTACCTCGTTCAAGGCTCTATAGTCAACCACTATTCTTTCAGAGCCATCCTTTTTCTTAACTAAGAGCACAGGAGCTCCCCAAGGGGATGTACTAGGTCCTACGTAACCCTTATGTTGCAACTCTTCGATTTGCTTCTTAACTTCGGCTAACTCATTAACTACCATTTTGTAGGGTCTCAGCGATTGGCGCGGTGCCTGGTGCTAGTTCTATCGAGAACTCAATCTCTCGGTCAAGGGGCATGCCCGGTAACTCTTATGGGAACACATCTGGGTACTCACTGACCACGGGTACCAATTCCAAGGAAGTGGCTTGCACACTGTTAAGC
The DNA here is from genome assembly GCA_000573905.2 of Oryza punctata. NCBI lineage: Eukaryota > Viridiplantae > Streptophyta > Magnoliopsida > Poales > Poaceae > Oryza > Oryza punctata. Next base: position 17,410,490 of record CM002492.2, on the reverse strand, counting down.
GTCGAGCGACTCACAGAATGAGGGTAAGGAGTAAAGCAAACTTGTTTCCCTCCAGATCCATCTGCCCCTTGAGCTTAGCCAACCAATCCATCCCTAGGATGATGTCCAGGCCTTGGGAGTCTAGGACTATAGGCTTGGCTAAAAAGCTTACACCCTCGATTTTAATATTGACTTCGAGGCATAGTTAAGTTGCCCTTATATCCCTTCCAGGGGAGTGTATTATCATAGACACTTGCAAATTCTGGGTTTTCCAACCATTTCTTTTCACAAAATCTTACGATATGAAGGAATGCGAAGCTCCGGAATCAAACAGTACAATGGTAGGTATGGAGTTGACAGAAAACATACCCATCACAACCTCTGGGGCTTCCTGAGCTGTTTCAGCTTGAATTTGATTCACCCGGCCTCGTCCGAAGTTGTTAGAAGCACGAGAACATTGGCCACTGGTCTGGCTGGCAGAACGGGACTGTGGAGGAGCTAGCACCTTGGCCGTGCTGCCATTAGAGCGTCCTGAACTGGTGTTTCCCTGATTCTGGGGGCACTGCCTGGCGTAGTGGCCCATTTGGTTGCATGTGAAGCACTGCACATTTGCCATTCCTGTTGGTGACTTGAAGGAGGAGACACTGGTGGTCACGGTGTTGCCACCGGGGGTACGCTGCTGCGGTTATGGGGCAGGACGTTGCATTGGGGGGCGTGGAACATAATTCTGCTGGCGACTAGCCTGAGGAGCAGGCTAGTGATACAACATAGGCTGACCGAAACGAGGGCGAGGCGCACCTCGAGATGCATTCCCTTGATGAGTGGTCTTACGTTTCTTGTACTCCTCTGTTGCCTCTTTCCTGGCATCTTCCAACAGGAGAGCCTTGTTGACCATTTGTTGGAAAGTAGGAAAGTCGTGAGCGAGCAGCTGGATTCTCAAGCCCACTACTATCCCCTTCAGGAACCTCCTAATCTTCTTCTTGTCAGTGTTCACTTCCTCAGGAGCATACCTGGCTAACCTGTTGAACTGGCTTAAGTACTTGTTAACACTTCCTGTACCTTGCTTGAGTCGGTTGAATTCTTCTTTCTTCATGTCAATGGTACTTTCTGGCACATGAGCTGTGCGAAAGGCCTCAGTGAACTCAGTCCAACCAATGTTGGTGGCATCAGGGTGAGCATTGCAATAATTCTCCCACCAATCTGCTGTAGGACCCCTTAGCTGATGAGCTACATAGAGCGTCTTCTCAATGGGGGTGCACTGTACTAAGTTGAGCTTCCTTTCCACATCTTTAGCCAATCATCAGCCTCAACGGGTTCGACGATGTGAGAGAACTCAGGTGGGTGGGACCTCAGAAAGTCTATCAGCTTGGATCTGTTGTTGGGATTGGGCACATACTGCGGAGCCTGAGATTGCACATTCTGCTGGAGTCCGGCTATGGCCTGAGCTAACCCTTGCAAGATTTGAGTCTGCACTGCCATCATATGCTGGAAATCGGTCCGAAGTGGTAGGGGTGGAGGTAAGTCAGGAGCATTGTGGTCGTTCCTAGCCGAGTGATTTGCCTGAGCTGGACCATTGACCGGTTCGTTCTCTGGCTTAAGATCTGCCTCTACTCGATCTGACCCAAAACCCGAACGGACTAGCGCACGAACCATATGACGGGGATGGCTAGCCATCTAATCTCCTAGAAAAGGGCGAGGTAAGAACAGAGCAAGACAAAAAGGAAAGAAGTACAGTGACGAAAAACAGAGAGCACACACTAAGCATAAATCAAGTTCTCAAATCATAAAACATCTCATACAACGGGTGTGGACAAGTCACAGAGCTACGCCGAGCTTGACTGTACGCACACCACCTCAGAGATGCAGACTACCAGACAACACCCACATCAACACACTCACGCATTATCTCGCCACGACTCCAAAAGAGTTGGTGGCTGTACAAAAGGTCTAGGACACGAACTCCTGTAGTAGACTGCCTCTACTGCTCTCCTGCCTGGCTGGCTCCAGTGGTAGGCTCGTTGGTCGAAGAGACATCGATCGGTGCACGCGAAGGGACCGGCGGAACCTGTCGAGGGCCGGCAGCAGCACGGGCTGCTGGCGGAGCAGGAGTGGGGTAGTCAAAACGGAACACAGTGGAGGAACCCATGTCACACCCTGGAGTTCCCCTTTCTATCACCGAATTCACTAAATAAATTGCCTAAGAGAAATCGTTTAATTAACCTAGAGCAAACCCTAATAAATAAACCTACTTAATCAAGTGGAAATGGCAAGGTGGAATTTTTCTGGAGTTCCCCTTGTTAAAACACATTAACTGGATTTTTAGTGCAATTTTTAGATGTTGATGCAAAAAACACACACTGGCCTGAGAGATTTGCTTCACTCTACTGCAGGTCCAAAATTAGTTCTTTAGGTTCAAGGGCGTGCCAGTTGATTTGATCCTGCAATCAACAAGAAGAAATATGCAAATAAGTTAGTAAACGATAGTCCATCGGCCAGCTAGCCGATTTCATATCGTATAGTTACCTAGCTGATGCAATAGAGCATGAATCGGCTGTAAGGTGTATTCAATGATAGAACTAACCTTAAAACTAGTATATCGGCTGAAAAGATAAGTATTACATAATCAATATATCAATATTACTTTAGAAGTAAGCAATTGGGATAGATCGGACTTAACCGAGACAGTATAAATTGCCCAATTCTAAAATAACATGAAATAACGATTATATAGACTCATGTCATAACTGATATCTAGATTTAAGCATGTATCGGCTATAGCTCCGATATAACCCTATACTAGGATATTCTCTAGTAATAAATATATTCAACTATAACCAATTAGATTGGTATCAAGCTCAATATATTTGTATTAGATTAGATCCTGATATAAGGGGAACATATAGAACATTAAACAAAGCATAAAACAATGTAAAATATCTATACCAGGTAAGATCGGCTGAAACCCCGATACTACCCTTATTAACAACCATAAAACAAGCTAGATATCCATGATTCTAAATACGACTTAATAGGTTGGACTTAACTAATGCAGCATTAAGTATAAAGAGAAGCATGAGATCTAGACAATCAAGTCGATGGTTGCCTTTTCGGGATGGTGGATACATTATATAACTTAAATCAACAGAGTAATCTAGCTAATACCGACGAAACCCTAAAGAGAATCCAGCCGATGGAAGTAGATTGCATTGTCGATCTAAATTATATAATGTATATGATAACTCGGAGATTCACAAAATAGAACTAGAGTGTCATAAAGATGGAAGCACTAGCTCCGATGATGCAAACCGCCATGACAAGGCCTACCTTGTCGTCGAAGATCAAACTGATGCAGCACGACTCGAAAGCATGAATTTGTCGAAAGTAGAAAATAAAAGGTTAGCGATGTGTCGAGGTTGATTGAACTTGGTTGTTATTATTTACAATACCTCGGGTCTATATTTATAGCCAAAAATACAAACATTGTCCATCATGGACACGACTCATTTTAACCTAATACAAATCCAACTAACGAACAAGTCCGTAAGGCGGACTCTTACCGTGATTATCTATTAGAAAATTACATAAAATATCCTAATTAATAGATACAGTTGCCTTTCCAGGACTCTATCCGTGCGTGGCAATCCGTATGAAGCACCTTAACTTAACCCGATGATATGTATCGAGTCGTATTACTAAAATCGGCTCAATCGGCTAACCCTGTCCGACTCGAACTCTGCCGATTCTGTCCGCAGCCGATTCGGACTCCAGCCGATTCTTGCTCTGTTTCCAATACGATCTAATCTCTTGGATCTTCTTCGATTCTATCATCATCTCCGATACTTGAATTACCAAATTTGGTTGTCAACATATGCCCCCCAAGTCCGGAATATTTGGTAATGTTTCGGATTTGCCAGATTTTATCTCCGAGAGAATTTCGCACTTGCCGTTTTCCAACCGTTACCGCACCGCTTTAATTATTAACCGTCACCTCCGAGAAATTTCACACCGTCACACCGGTTCCACCGCTTTAGCAATCTTCGTCTTCTCTCTCTCCGGCGATCCCCTCGACGTAGAAAAACGATCTCAAGGCGACTTCTCCTCCGATCAACTTCCGCTCGCAGCAATGTCGTCTTCTACTGCTCCATCCACCGCTCCATCGGCTGAGTACGAGAGGTAAATATCCATCGGCTAGATCCCTTCTTTTATGCAATAGATCAGTTTTTCGTGATCTCAATCTAAATTCTTTTCCCTTTTGTTTTTCTTTTGTAGCATCTTGCAAATTTGATTGCAATCCCTAGTTTGAACCATGAGTATCACTATTTCCTTGGTCCGATCGGCAATCCTGACCCCACTGAATTTATCATCACCGAGACCAATAGAATCCCATTTAGACTAGCAAACCCGAATCTAGGGCATTGGAAAAACACCTTTAAATCTTGGCCATCTTTAGAGAAAAGCTGGCCTGCATGGTATAAACGCATATCGGCTAGTAAACAGAGCCACTGGGATGAACTTGGAATCGGCCAGGCTCTAGCTCTCACCATAGCCAATTCGGCTAAAGATGAACCATTGATGACTTCTGCTGCTTATTTTTGGTCCAATATCCTAAATGCTTTTCTGTTCAGCCAAGGACCAATGACCCCAACTCTGATTGATATCATCATGCTCACTGGTCTAGACATCACTTCATCGGCTAACCCCATGAACCTGAACTCCAAGAACAGATTTGATTTTAAAACCAAGAGTATAGGAGGATGGTCAGGGTTTATCTCAGGAAACATGGGCCAAGGATCTCTTACTCCTCGAGAACACACAGCCTTTCTATTGATGTGGCTTGAAAAGTTTCTTTTCTGTGGATCTAGCTGCGGTCCCACTTCAAACTAGCAACATATAGCCGAAGCCCTTGAAGAGAAAAGGCAATTCCCCTTAGGCAAAATCCTTCTCGGCTACTTGTATCAGATGCTGAACAACGCATCGGCTAAGATAGCCATCGGCTCAGTAGTCAGCGCAGGTGGCCCTTGGTGGCTGTTACAGTTTTGGCTAAACTTAGTGGCCATGAAAACTGTGAATTGGCCAGCTCTGATAGAAGCTGAATTCCCAAGATTAGAGCCGATTACAGATGAAGATGGAGAAGAACTCACCCACCGTAGGTGTACCTCTTATGGGGAGTATGCATCCACACCAGCCAATACTGGAGCAAAGCTATCGGCTGAACTACTGAAGGATTGGTTCTTCAGTTTCTATGAAGGCTTCCAAAAAGACTCCAGAATCTGGTTTTTCTATGAAGACTCAATTAATTTTGAGCTACCATCAGACTTCAGATTCGAAGAAATCAATCATGAAAAATTCCAGAAGTCTAGAGAGGTTTTTGCTGCTGCCATTAGTCCTTGCATCATTCCTGTAGGCATCCATCAAGGCAGGAATATTAAAGTCTCTTATGAATAGTACCACCCAATGAGCTCAGCTAGACAATTTGGTATGAGTCGGCTACCAATCGGCTTGTACTTTGCCGATAAAATCCAGTGCAGAGGAGAAATCTCTTCAACCTTGATGATGGATCGGCTGCTCAATATCCCAGGACCTCCCCTCAGCAGCATTGACAATATTGAGTTAGCCATGTTCGGAAGCAGGATCTTTAATGCATGGTGGGCTGAATGGAAGAAACATCTTTTCCATCAATCGTCTACAATATTCATGACAGATCTTTTTCCCGATATGATCCCTCAAGTAAGCCCTTTTACTTCTTCTATTAATTCTTGTATAATATCTACTAGCCGATCTGTACTAACTTCATATTCTATCTTTGTTTTGCAGACAACAGACTCATCTCCTCCTCACAAAAGCAGCAGCGGCAAAGATATGGATTATGCTGCAGGCCTCCTGCCAAATGGATGTGGCCTAACTCCCCCAATTATCGGCTATCATGCCCCCAAGACCTCAAGCCTACTTCAAGGACAAATAAGGGAACCAGCCGATGCTGGTAAGAAGAGAAAAACCAGAGCATCGGCTGCTGATCCATCGGCTGCTAAGAAGAAGTCCAAGAAACAACAAGCCAAACCAGCTGATGATCTGCCAGATATTGAAGAAACCTTGGACGAGGCAGAAATGGAAAAAGACATCGATGAAGCTGCAGCTGAACTTAGTGACGCAGGAGAGAAAACACCATCGGCTTCTCCAGCTCCTAAGAAAACTCCTCCAACTCCTGCTGCTCTAGTTGTATTTTCTCGGCAACCAAGGGTAAAAGAATCAACAATTATCATTACTAATTTCCAACTCCTGCTACTCCATTGATCCCTTTATTTGAACTTTGTACTTTTGCAGAAAAAGAGGCCAGCTGAGAAGAAGAAACCAGCTCCAGGACCAATCAAACCAACTCTTCGGACTTCATCGGTAATTTTTCAATTCTTCAAGTCTTAACCTTACTTTAGCCGATGCTAGTTATCACTTGTTGAAAAAAAAATTTCAGTCTCCTCCTCCACCATCGCCTCAAGCACAGCCAATATCAAGTGAACACACCCCATCGGCTGTGAGTAGCCATCCCATAGAAGAAGAAGAACAAGCTGCTGCTCTTGCTATTCCTGTAAGTCTTATATCCCTAAAAATCTCAAATCGGTTGTATATTCTGATACTTAATTATTTTCAATTCTTCCTTTTGCAAGTCTTAGCCGATCTATTTTCCTTTGATATCAAGAACTACTTTGATGAGGAGGCAGAAGGAAAAACAACAAGCAAAGCACTAGCTCCCCTAGCCGAAGACGTGAAGAGAAATCTTGAAGACATATCCCATCGGCTAGAAGCATCCCTAGACAGCTTGGTAGTCGATTGCAGCTCCATCGGGCAAGATTCCAAGAAATCCAAGCCTTGATCCTGGATGATTTGTCGAATACTATCACTCCAGCTGTATATCTTGAGCAACATCAGTTCAAGCTGGAAAAAGCTAGGCAAAGAATATCTGATCGGCTGGAGAAGAAAAATATCGAAGCTACAATCCAAGCCAACCGACAGCTTGTGCATACCGAGAAAGCCAAGCTTGATCAACTTGCCGAAGAGCCGATTAAATCTGTCATAGATCAATTAGAAGCCGAAAGGATTGATCTCTTGGCTAAGCTGGAAGAATGCAATGCCAAGATTGCAATGGAAAAGCATAAACTAGCTGATCTCCCGAAGGCTGTTGAAGAACAAAAGGCAAAATTGAAATCGGCTATCAAAAATGTGGCCAACATGACTAAGTCCCTCAAAATCATCCTTGGAACCGATGCTCAAGATGCCCAAGCAATCGCTGAAGTTGAAGAAATCAGGCAAAGAGCAATATCGGCTATCCAGCGCTATCTATCTCAATGATAGCATGTAATAGGGACTTAGAAATTTTTTTTGTAATCGCCAATTAGCTGAAAAACCTTAATGCTTGTGTAATACATACTCTGATCCTTTGTGCCGAATAATATATCTTGCATTGAAAATCCATAATTTGCATTGAAATCCCATAATTTCTGTATATGTATGCCCCCTTAATTTTTACATGTTGACAAACATGGACAAAATTAAAATTTAACTAAGGGCGATATAAGATATATCGGCCATCATACATTGGCACAACACAGCCAATTATGACAAAATAAAAGTCTAAGAGCGATATGAACCATATCGGCCATCTATGTAAATCGGCATAACTCAGCCGATTATGACCCAATCCAGACACTTGGGGTAGTATTTCTTCAAATATTTACCATTAAGTGTTGTACCAAAAATTTCTCCATCAAGTCATTTAACATACATGCCCCTTTAGAAACATATTTATGAATCCGAAAATGCCCCTCCCAATTCGGTGACCACTTGCCAAATTTATTATCTCTTGCTCCTGTCGGTAGCACCAATTTCCAAATAAGTTCATCCTCCTCAAAAGACTTTGGCACAACTTTTTTATTGTAATGTCTATCAACTCTTTCTTTGTCTTTTTCAACCTTTTCAAGAGCACGCAATCTAGATTGAACCAAATCTTCTGACTCATCAACCATCAAATTATGATAATCATCGGTCGTCAGCTCATCTTGTAAAGAAATCCTTCTGTAGCCGATGTTGGTTTCCCATGGTAACACAGCTTCATGCCCATAAAACAATTGATAAGGAGGTACCTGAATTGCGCCATGACAAGCCATCCGATAGGACCACAATGCTTCGGCTAAAATAGTATGCCACTTTTTGGGATATTCTGCAATCTTCCATTTGTCCAACTTAATCAAGCTCTTGTTAGATGCCTTAGCCAGTCCATTTGCTTGTGCATAATATGGTGAAGAATTCAACAATTTAATCCCCATGCTATCGGCAAACTGAACAAACTGATCGGACACAAAAATTGAACCTTGATCAGTTGTAATCGTCTGTGGCAAACCAAACCAGTATATAATATGTTCCTTGACAAATTCAATAGCATCTTTACTGTCAACTTTCTTCAAAGGAATTGCCTCAACCCACTTGGTAAAATAATCGGTAGCAACCAGTATGAATTTATGTCCCTTACTCGACGGTGGATTGATCTGGCTGATCATATCAATACCCCAACCTCTGAACGGCCATGGCTTGATAATAGGATTCATAGCCGATGCTGGTGCTCTTTGAATTGCTCCAAATTTCTGACAATCTTGACATCACTTGTAATATCTGAAACAATCTTCCAGCATTGTTGGCCAAAAATATCCAACTCTTCTAATTAGCTATTTCATCTTGTGAGCCGATTGATGAGTTCCACATATGCCCTCATGTACTTCACACATGACTACCTTTGCTTCCTCCAAACTCAAACATCTCAAAAGAATTCCATCAATCGACTGATAGTATAATGTGTCATCCAATAGAACATATTTGAGAGCTTTGTATCTTAATTTCCTGGAAACCGATTTGGAAGGATTCTTCAAATACTCAAATATCTCAAACCTCCATTCATCGGCTGGTAGACAGACAACTTCTACTTCGATTCCTTGCAACATTGGCTTGTAGCCTGAATCATCGGCTTCAACATTTTGTTTCCTAGGGATATGCCTTAAAGTAACTATCTTGAAAGTCTTCATCAACTTTTGACATTTCTCATTGTAGACCATCAAAACATCATTCCTGCACTCATATTCCCTAGATAACTGACTGATCACCAATAATGAATCACCTATAATTTCAACAGCATCGGCTTCAACCTCTCTCAATAGTTGTAATCCTTTCAGAACAGTTTCATACTCACCTTAGTTATTTGTAGAATAAGGTTTGATAGTAAAAGCAAACTGAAAACTTGCCCCCCTAGGCGATATGATCACCAAGCCAATACTACAACCATGAGTACATACAAATCCATCAAAGAACAAAGTCCATGGCATTATGTCAGCATTATCAATACTAGTATCCCTGTGTTCAACTATGAAATCGGCTATCGCTTGCCCTTTAATTGCCTTAGCCGATTCATACCTTAGGTCAAATTCTGATAGAGCAAAAATCCACTTCCCAATTCATCCCTTCAAAACTGGAGCCAATAGCATATACCGCACTACATCGGCCTTACATACTATTGTGCACTCATTGGAAAGCAAATAATGCCTCAATTTTGTACAAGAGAAATATAAACACAGGCATAATTTCTCCACAGGTGAATACCTTGTTTCTGCATCCAAAAGTCTTCTACTGAGATAAAATATAACTGTTTCCTTACCTTCAACCTCTTGGATCAAAACTGAGCCGATAGAATTCTGATCGCTGACAGATATAATTTGAAAGGAAGCCCTTTCTGTGGTGGTATGACAACTGGTGGAGTACTCAAATATTCCTTGATACTGTCCAATGCTTTTTGCTGCTTTTCTCCCCAGACAAATTCTTGATCAGCCTTTAACCTTAACAATGGAGTAAATGGTTCTATTCGGCTAGACAAGTTTGATATGAAACGCCGAACAAAATTTATTTTGTCGATCAAAGATTGCAACTTAGTCTTATCTGCTGGAGGTTTTATGCCTTTGATTGCTTCAATACTCCTCTGGGGTATCTCAATCCCACGGTCATGTACCAAAAATCCAAGGAACTGCCCAGCCGATACACCAAAAGCACACTTAGTTGGATTCATCTTCAAACCATATTTCCTTGCTCTTTCTAATACTTGTCTTAAATCGGCTATGTTTCATCAATTTCCTTAGATTTAACCACCACATCATCAATATAGATTTCCACCAATAAGCCGATAAGATCATGAAATATATAATTCATGGTTCTTTGATATGTAGCACCAGCACTTCGCAGCCCAAAAGTCATGACAACCCACTCATACAAGCCGATTGCACCAGGACATCTAAAAGCAGTCTTGTGGATATCCTCTTCAGCCATAAAAATCTGATTGTAATCTGCATTGCCATCCATGAAGCTGATAATTTTATGTCCAGATGCTGCATCAATGTCACACCCTGGAGTTTCCCCTTCTAGCTCTAAATTCATAAAATAAATTGCCTAAAAGAAATTGTTTATTTAACCAAGAGCAAACCCTAAATTAATAATGTGCGTAATAATCGGAATCGTCGGGGCGACGAATCAAATCGTTAACTGGACTTTCAGCGGAATATGCCGAGTAGACAGAGTAATAATGTTAATTTAAAATGTCAGGATTTGAATTAATAATTCCTTCCTTCCCTTCCTTTGGTCGTGAACCGTTCCCGGTTCACTCTCCCTGTTCGTGAATCGTTGTATCCGCCGATCCCTTTTGCCACCGCGGTTTCGTTTTGTATGGCGAGCCAAGCCCTTCTCCTATTCCGGTTATGTTTGTTTCTCCTTTCCCGAAAAGGCACCGCTTTTGCTCCCCCCACCTTTCCCTTTTGGGTTTTCTTTTCTCTCGTACTTTTTCTTCCCTCTCATCTTCTGCCGAGCGCCACTCTACCTTCCCCTTTTTTTCTGCCGTGCGCCCCCTCCTTTGGGCCGGCCCAACTAGACCCCCCTCCTCCACCTCTATAAAAGCCACTCCCCCTCCCCCCGCGCCCCCTAACCCTAGCCGCCCCCTCCCTTGTGCCCCAACTCTAGCCGCCACCTCCCTGCGCCGCCGCGAGCCGCTGCCGTGCCGCCGCCTCCCTGCCGCCTCGCTGCGCCGCCGGTGAGCACTCCTCTTTCGTCACCGGCATGGTGGTCGTCGTGATCTGTCCCGTTTATTTTTCTTAGCTAACCGTCACTGTGTTGCTGCCGCTGCAGCCTCGTGCCCTGCCGCTGCCGCTGCTGCTGCGTGCCGCCGTCGCTGTGTTGCTGCCGCGTGCCGCCGTCGCTGTGCGCTGCCCCGTGCCGCTGCCGCTGCCTAGCCTCCATGCCGCCGCTTTGCCCTAGCCGCCGCTGCATGCCGCCGCTTTGCCCTAGCTGCAGCCGCGCGTCGCTGCTGCCCTAGCCGCCGCATGTCGCTGCTGCCCTAGCTGCCGCTGCCATGCCGCCGCTGTCCTAACCGTGCCACCGCTAGCTGCTGCGTGGCTGCTGACGCGCCGCTGTTTTGCCGCACCGCACGCAGCCACTGTGTTGCTGTCGCTGCCGCGCCGCTGTCGTATCGCATGCAGCCGCCGCATCGCTGCCATGCCGCCACCGCTGCCGTACCATGTGCCACCGCCGCTGCTTTGCCGCGCCACCGCTCTAACCCTAACTGCGTTGCCGAGTCACCGGCCGTGCTGCAAGCACTTGCTAGTCGTTTGTCGCATACGTTCACGCATAGTGTGGCATAGTGTCATATCGGTTTGGTCGTACCGAGTCGTTCTAAAACCCTAGGGCCTCTCTGAGCCACCGCTTTGTTCGCCGGTTCGGTTGACCGCTTGCGTGGTCCCGTGCCACGGTAGGTTGACTCGTTGAGTCGCTGACCCGTGAGGCTTGTTAACCGGAGTTTGTTTTCCGTTAACCTTGTCCGTTCGCGGGCATTAAAGCATATCAATTCATTAAGGTTCTTCGGTTGATAGTAATTAAATAGTTCATATTCTAAATTCATATCTTAATCATCCGAGTTCCATTTGAGTCCGTTCAAGTCTCAGAAAATTTCATAAAAATGTCTAGAATCCAATAAAAATACTTTTGTTCTCTGTTTCAGTGGACTTATAGCCTGTTTGCACTGTTTGCCTTGTTTGTCGTGTAGAATCCGCCTCTCTCGACGCTTCGGTGTACTTCGAGGTAGTCGCCGAGGTCCCTCCAGCTGCAGAGCAAGGCAAGTCATGCTTGTCCCTCGAACATATTGACCCTATATTGCAAATGCTCATTTATTCTCTCTAAATTATGCATTGTTTTACAATATCACTGTATGGGATGTTTACCTATTGTACTCAGCGCCATTATTTGGGTACTTTATTCCTTTGTTAGCTTGGGTTATAATATGTTTAGATATTGGTTTAAGACTTGCTTAGCCTTGCTTAGTAGAACTAGCACACAATGGGGGATTCACATTAAATGATCAGACATTGGTTTAGCTTATTATTGGATAAGTACCACCACTTTGGTATTGGCTAATTAAAATATACTAAAGGTGGGCTGTGGGTGCATGGTTTTGATAGTCGCACCCATGGCAATTAAGGACCGGTTCGTGGGAACCCCTGGAAGAAACACCGTGCGTACCACAAGCCAGCGTGGGCAACGGCTGGGCTTGTAGTGTAGCTTTCTGCTAGTTGACGTGCACTGGCTAGGGTGAGCGTGATGGAGTTTGGATGGGCCCTGCGACGGTCTATGCGGCTTCCGGATTCACCATGGCACGAGAGGGGGCTGCCCGCTGCCTGTTGAGGAGTGGGGGCGAAACCTGCGGTGGTACGATTGGTTAGAGGAGGTTTTGCGCAGGGTCCTGTCACAGTCCCTTTCCGGGGTACCGTGGTGGTATACCGGCACACGGTAACGTGTCGTGGGGCTGTGTCTTGTGGGTACAGATGTACACCTCTGGCCAGAGTAAAACTATTCGAATAGCCGTACCCGCGGTTATGGGCGATCGACCAGCTCACCGTGATTAGTCTCACTCTAAAATAATTTGACTTAATGAAACTGGTGTAGTTCAGGTGATGGTTTTGGGCCTATCGCAACGTGGGGAAACGTTGGACAGTGATGATACAATATTGCTTATTTAATACAACAGTTTTACTACTTTCAACTACTGTTTCTAAATGCTAGCTTTATGCAAATGAAACCTAGCCTTTTCTTTGGAAACACTTGCATCATACCCTCTCTTCCGGTATGACTTGCTGGGTGCAGTGGGTAGTACTCAGTCTTGCTCTTTTTCCCCACACCAGAGTTGGAGTATGCTTCAGACGGTGGTTTCTACGAGTGATCTCCATCCTGCCGTCGAGGATGCCTGTGGAGTGGTTTTGCCGTGCTGCAAGCGTCAAGCTTAGAATAAGCTCGTTTTTATTTATCCGCTGCATTTATGTAAGACATTTGAATGTTTTGTAAGACGTGGATCTGTATGTCAACTTTGTCGTTTGTGTACCCTAGCCGGTCCTAGACAGGGGGTTTAATGCACATTCTGCTTGGGAATTCGGGTTAGCGAATCTCTGGGCGTGACAATGAACCAGTTGATCGGCTATTGGCATTAGGTATTCATATTTCGGTGTGGCTTTGTTTAAATCTCTAAAATCAATACAAACCCTGAGCTTGCCATTTTTCTTGATAACTGGTACTATATTTGAAATCCACTCAGCATATCGACATGGTCTAATAAAATTAGCATCATAAAGTCTTGTAATCTCGGCCTTGATAGTATCATACATTTCAGCTTTACAACGTCTCGGGGGTTGCTTATATGGCCGATAGCCTGGTTTGATATGTAGCCGATGTTCACAAATCGATCGGCTAAGCCCTGGCATTTCATAGTATTCCCAGGCAAAACAATCTCTATATTCTTTCAAAAGTTCTATTAATTTACATTTCAACTCTTTTGATAAATCCTTACTAATATATGTCGTCCTAGGTCTATCACCTGGCCCAATGTTGATTTCTTCCAACTCATCGGCCGACATAAACCCTTGTCCTAGCTTGCCGTCGAGATCATCAACAGTGTCCTCGTGTATAAATTAGAACCCTCCACGGCGCCCTCAAAATAACAATTAGGGCTCTCAATCTCCTGTTGGTTGTATATCATAATCAGAAACCTTTAAGTAATCTCCTTGTCAAAGTTTTCCAGATAAGCAATCAATTCCTTCCATCTCCCAAATAGATAAATCGACACTAGCTACATTAACTGACCTATCAGCTGGCACGATTTCAATTTGGTCTCCTTGCCATTGAATCAAGCTTTGGTGCATTGTTGAGGAAATACAACAGTTAGCATGGATCCAATCTCTTCCCAGCAACAGACTGTAGGAACCCTTCCCATCAATAACAAAGAATGTGGTAGGAATTGTTTTACTGCCGATGGTCAACTCTACGTTCCAAACTCCCTTAGTCTCAAATGGGTTCCCACCAAAATCTTTGAGAATCATATTGGTCTTGATCAAATCCTCTGAACTTTTCCCAAGCTTTCTGAAGGTTGAATAAGGCATTAAATTAACAGTTGCTCCTCCATCGACTAACATCTTTGACATCGGCTTCCCATTGACAAATCCCTTGACATATAATGGCTTGAGGTGCCGATGATCAGTTCCTTCGGGCTTCTCAAAAACAGCTTGTTCTGGAGATAACATCAACTTAGCCGATGGCTCATCTACTTGTTCAACAACTTGTTCAACTGCATATTTAGCTGGTATCATGAAAACCATGTTTATTGTAGATGACATCACCCATTTGCCCTTGTTCTGGAGACTTTTGCTCTGATCGGCTTGGACTTCATCGGCTGACACTACTTTGTTCTTCACGCACCAAACTTTCTTTGTTCGTTGCCTTAGCCGATGCTCGATTTCTCCTTCAACCTCCTGGAACTATTTTCTGTTCCTCATCCTCTGGACACTTCTCTTTTGGTTCTTGGTAAAAATCCTAGAAGGACACCATTGTGGTTATACGTTTTTGGGCTCTCTCTATGAGTCATCTTCATCATTGTCTTGCTGCATCGGCCCAAGTCTTTCATGAACTGATAGTCTTTTCTGAATCGGCCGATGCACACCTGCACTCTGTCGGCTTAGTCTTTGAATGAATTGAGCATCAGAATCACTACACCCAGGGCAATCCTCAATGGATAGTAACCTCATCCCCTCATTCCAACAGAACCTGAAAAATTCACAACTCCAATGGGGATCAAAATATTTCTCATCATCATGGTGAGATGACTCCTCTTCCCTTTGACGCCTTTTCTAATACTTGCCGATCATACCAACCAATTTGATGTTTCTGGTATATTTTTTACCTCCATCGGCTGAATTCCGGTTAAATCCAGAATGAACCATGTTTACTGGAAAAGGATTTCCATCTATCTTCGTCGGCCTCTTGGATTCATCAATTTTGATCTTTCCTTGCTCGATAGCCAATTGGATCTGCTGTCTGAAAATTTTGCAATCATTGATGCTGTGAGATCCTATATTATACCATTTACAATATTTTCTCCTCTTCAACTCTTCAGTCGATGGAATCACATATCCTGCCGGCAACTGAATTTGTTTCTCTTGAAGAAGAAGATCAAATATCTTGTCAGCTTTGGTGATATCAAAATCAAACATTTCCTCTTTTCCCGAATTTTTAACCCATTGACAAACCACTGTCTTTTTGTCCCTAGCCCATTCGGTTGTATTAACTTCCGAATCATCATCTTCGGAATCAGAATCATAGCTGTAGATATTGTTGACATTGTTGGCCTTCTTGATGAATTTTCTAGCCTCCTGGAATCTTGTCTCATGAGCCGACACCTTCTGAGCCAGATGAGCTAAGCTCTCAAAATCTTGAGCCGAAAATCTTTCCCTTATCGGTGCTAACAACCCCTGGAAGGCCAGATCGGCTAACTGTGAATCTGCCAAGGTCAAACTATAACATATGTTCCTCACATCTCTAAATCTTTGGATATAATCTGGAACTGATTCATCTGATTTCTATCTGATAGCTATGAGGTCTGGCAATTTCATCCCTTGAATGCCACTGAAAAAGTACTTATGAAACTGTTTCTCCAGATCGGCCCAGCTTCTGATAGAATTGTAAGGCAGAGATGAAAACCATGTAAATGCCGATCCAGATAAAGAAAGTGGAAACAATCTGACTTTGAGGGCTTCTGTAGCCGATGCTTCACCACATTGAGCTAGAAATCAGCTAACATGCTCATAAGTTGACACATTATCTTGCCCTGAGAACTTAGAGAAATCTGGCACCTTGTATCGGTTTGGGAGTGGTACGCGATCAAAGTATTCTGGATATGGATGCCGATACATGTTGCCATTATCCTTAGGTTTAAGCCCAAACTGTTCCCTCATAACATCAGCAATCATATCGGCCCACGGCTGCTGTGGTGTTGCTCCACCATATTGCTGTTGAATCGGGTCAAACTGGCCATATTGGATCGGCTGAGGCCATGGAGAATGAGGCTGATAGATATGATTGAGATTAGCTGATACGCCTTGAAGTGGTACATATGGGAGTTGTTCTGTGCTGTACTGTTGGCTTATCGGCTGAGTAATTCCAATCGGCTGTTGTGGAACCGAGGGAATTTGATATGAAGTATCGACAACTGGCGGTTTTGGATTAAGTATGCTTATCAACTGTTCTGGTGTTAACTGACTTGAAGCTTGCCCCCCAGTGATCGGCTGTTGTCTTGTCATTATTGCAGGGATATTTGAACTAGAGAAAGGAGCCGATGGGGCCTGGGTTTGAAGTGTCTGTTGACTCCCGCCAATTTCTGTCTTGACAGTCCTATAGCCTGGGAACGTACCGCCTGGTAGATATACAAGTCCTTCAGCTTTTTCCTCGGCTATAGTTCCATCAACTACTGACTTAATCATATTTGTTAATGTATTCACAAGTACTCCAGATTGATTGATGAGGGCGTGGTGCACAGCCGAATCAATACGATCTTGTATCGTGTGTAGTTGTTCATTGTTTGATTCAATCTTGGGTTGCTTGTCCTTTTCTTCACTTGTTCCGGATGTACTTGGATCTGGCCTCACGATCGTCGGCACCTCGACTTTAGTCCTCTGAATGACTGTGCCCTATCGGGTTACTATGAATGAATGCAGATATTGCTTCTGGAGCTGATCTAGCATCTGCTTCATCTCTTCTCTCTGCTCATCGCTCAATTGCTCGATCGTGATCGGCAGGATGTTCTCTTCTGAGACTTCAGTGATATTTGGTGACATGGTGACACAATGTCCCACCAGGTGTGCCAAAAGCATGTTGATGCAAAAAAACACACACTGGCCTGAGAGATCGGCTGAAACCCCGATACTATCCTTATTAACAACCATAAAACAGGCCAGATATCCATGATTCTAAATACAACTTAATAGGTTGGACTTAACCAATGCAGCATTAAGTATAAAGAGAAGCATGAGATCTAGACAATCAAGTCGATGGTTGCCTTTTCGGGATGGTGGATACATTATATAACTTAAACCAACAGAGTAATCTAGCTAATACCGACGAAACCCTAAAGAGAATCCAGCCGATGCAAGTAGATTGCATTGTCGATCTAAATTATACAATGTATATGATAACTCAGAGATTCACAAAATAGTACTTGAGTGTCATAAAGATGGAAGCACTAGCTCCAATGATGCAAACCGCTATGACAAGACCTACCTTGTCGTCGAAGATCAAACTGATGCAGCACGACTCGAAAGCATGAATTTGTCGAAAGTAGAAAATAAAAGGTTGGCGATGCGCCGAGGTTGATTGAACTTGGTTGTTATTATTTACAAGACCTCGGGTCTATATTTATATCCGAAAATACAAACATTGTCCATCACGGACACGACTCATATTAACCTAGTACAAATCCAACTAACGAACAAGTCCCTAAGGCGGACTCTTACCGTGATTATCTATAAGGAAATTACATAAAATATCCTAATTAATAGATACAATTGCCTTTCCAGGACTCTATCCGTGCGTGGCAATCCGTATGAAGCACCTTAACTTAACCCGATGACGTGTATCGAATCATATTACCAAAATCGGCTCAATCGGCTAACACTGTCCGACTCGAACTCTACCGATTCTGTCTGCAGCCGATTTGGACTCCAGTCGATTCTTGCTTTGTTTCCGATACGATCTAATCTCTTGGATCTTCTTCGATTCTATCATCATCTCCGATACTTGAATTACCAAATTTGGTCGTAAACATTAGATCACTTGAAATAATTCTAATCAGTTAAAAACTCCCACAGCAATAATTTAATCCCTGAAATCCTCCTTTTTCTTTTTTATTCTTTCTTTTTCCCCTCCTTTCTTTTCCCTTTGGGCCGCCAGCCCACCTCCCTCCTCCCGGCCTCCTTCGCCTTCCCCCTCCCCCACCACCTGGCCCAGCCGACGGCCTCCCCGCGCTCCTTCCCCCCATCTCGGGCCACCGGCCCACTCGCCCCTCCCCCACCTTCCTCCCGGGTTGGCCTCCCTCCCCTCTCTCTCCCCTTCCCGGGCCGGCCCGTGGCCGCCCGCGCCCCAAGTCTGGCCGGTCTCCTCCCCTAAGGTCGCCGACAGGTAGGGCCCACCTGTCAGCCCCGTCCCCTCCCACGTCGGCCACACCACAACCGCCGCCGCCCGAGCCGCCCAGCCACGCCGCCCACCTCCCCGCTTCTCCTGGCCACATCGCCCACCCCCTATTTAAGCCACCGTCGCCTTCTCTCTCTCCCCTTTTCGCCGCCGCCGTCCTCCCCTCGCCGCCGGTGAGCCCTCCTCCCTCCTCCCTCTCCCCTTCGTCTCCGGCCGCCGCCGCCGTGTGCGCCGCCCCCGCCGCGCCTCTCCTCGGCCGCGCCACGCCCGGCCGTGACCGCAGCCACTGCCCAGCCCGCACCCGGCCGCGCGCTGCTTGGCCGCGCCACCGGCCTCGCGCTCGGCAGTCGCCCGTGCCGCGCCCACCCACCGCTACGCCGCCGCCTGCACCACTTCCTGCCACGTGGCCGTCGTGTGTGCGCCACGTCGGTGCCACATGGTGTGCCGCGTGCCCACCGGCCCGGTGGACTCGGTCCACCGTTGACCGAGGGCCTTGGGCCACCAACAGGTGGGGCACATCTATCGGCGCTGCCGCCGCCGCTGCTGACATCAACCCTAGCCCTCGCTGACGTCAGCCCTTCTGCCGCTGACATCAGCCCTAGGTATTAGGTCGTAGCTAAGTTGTGTGGGGAACAAAACCTATTTACTTCGGTTCTTGTTATGGTTACTATTTTCAGTTATCTTATTACTATAATATTTTCCCATCATTTTCAATATGGTAATAGCGTGTATTTGACTCATGAAAAATGTTCCATGCACAAAATCTTTCTTTTACTCATTTGTTTGCTTGAGTCCTTTAATTGTTTCTTTAATTTGGATTTGAGCATACATTGATTCCCACCCCTTGTCTTCTGTAGACGGCAGATTTCCCCCTACGCATCGTGGTGAGGATATGGACGGTTGTGTGGCAGAGCTTGCCCGCATGACTTTGGTAGTGGGGTACCCGGAAGCGCCGGAGTACACCACGATCGAGCCTCTCAGTGGCGAGTTTCCACACAGAGTCCGCTTGGAGGTCCATGGCTTCGTGGGCACCAATCTCCCCAACATGGTGGTCAAGGCTTCTGGAGGCACCATCGTGCACGCTTGTCAGGAGGCCGCTTACAGGATGATGACCAAGATCAGCGATAGACACTCCTACCTCTTCTGCGCCACTGCGTACCGCTACCACCCTCGTCGTTCTGCCAACAGCGACGTCAGCACCTTCCGCCCGATGACTGTAGAGAACGACACCACCTTTGGACGAATGTGCACAGTGATGAAGGGATTGGATAAGATGCATGCTGACCTCCTTAAGGCGTCCAAGGCCCTTAATGACCAGAAGATGATCAAGATAGCTCGCCTGGAGAACGAGGTCGCCCGTCTGAAGGCCGAGAATGCTAGTCTGCAGGGGCGTCCAACGCCAAGTGGCCTCAGGATCCGCACTACGCCCAGGAAGACTACCACCGCCCCGGTGCGCATCCAGCTTGCACCGAGGAACCCAGCTCCAGCACCAGCTCCAACACCAGCTCTCACCGCTCGCACCAGCCGCACCGCCGTCACTAGCGTTTACCATCACCTTCGTCCCAGCATCCGCGTACTAGGGTCCAGCCGGTGGCAGTGGAGGTTGGTTGAGTGCCACGCCTAGCGGCAGCAACAGCAGTGGTTCTAGCTCAGAGCCAACCAGCGGTGACACAGTCATGGCCAACTCCAGGAGCCGTTCAGAGGAGCCAGGAGACGAGCAAGAGCCCAGCTACAACTCCACCGACTGCAGGAGCCGTTCCAAGCATTAGGCTCGCTACCCTTAGTCTTATCGTCTTGCTTAGTTTGTTTCCTTGCTAGTTCCGTGTGTTAGGTTGATGCTTGTGGTTTAGTTGATGGTCGATATCATGTGCCTATGATATGGCTATCTTATTAAGGATTCTGCTTGCTGTTTTAAAGTGTTTTAGTTAAGATAAGAATAATTGCAGTTTTAATTCTAACATAATGAAGCTTAGTTTCTGAGCAATCTGTTTTTTTCCTTTTCCATCTCTTTCTGCGAGTTCCTTCCCTCCAGATGGTCAACACAAGGACAAGTGGTAACACTAGTGGCAACGAGGACCCAACAGGAGGAGCACAAGCCAACGGGGCAAACAACAACGGTCCTCCACCACCACCACCTGAGAATCCCATCATCGCTCAGATGTTGGCTAGCCAAACCCAGATGATGGCAGCCATGATGCAACAGATGCAACGGCAGCACCAGCAGATGCAATAGCAGATAATGCAGCAGATGCAACAACAGGCGCAGCAGCAGCAACAGACCCAGCAGAACCAGTAGTTCGGTCCTCCACCTCAATCCAAGCTGCCACAGTTCCTTCGGTTCGGCCGCCCACCTTCTCAAGCACCACTAACCCCATGGAGGCAAATGACTGGCTCCATGCCATTGAAAAGAAACTCAACTTACTACAAGGCAATGATCAAGAGAGGGTTGCTTTCGCTACTCACCAGCTGCGGGGTCCCTCTTCGGCTTGGTGGGACAACTATTTGGTCACCCGTCCACCTGGGATAGAAGTCACCTGGGCAGAGTTCTGCCGCAGCTTCAGGAAGGCCCAAATTCCCGACGGCATCGTAGCACAGAAGAAGAGGCAATTCAGGGCACTCCACCAGGGCAATCGGACAGTGACAGAGTACCTCCATGAGTTTAACCGTCTCGCACGTTACGCCCCTGAGGACATGCGCACCGATGCCGAGAGGCAGGAAAGGTTTCTCTCCGGTCTGGATGATGAATTGACCAACCAGCTGATCTCGAGAGACTATGCTGACTTTGAGAAGCTGGTCGACAAGGCGATCCGTCAGGAGGACCAACGCAACAAGATGGACCGCAAGAGAAAGGCAGCACAACTAAGGGCACATCAGGGGAGTCAACAGAAGCCTTGGTTCATCGCTGGACAGCAGGGTGGACCCTCCACCATGATTGTTCGCCAACATCGCCCCTACCACCCTCGCAACTTCAACACTAACAACACCGGCAACCGCAACTACAATAGTGGGCAGCCCAACCGCAACCCAGCACCACGCCCACCGATGGCCCCCGCTCATCTAGCTCAGCCAGCTCAGCCTGCTCAACCCAAGAAGGAATTTGGCAGAAAGTCACTGGTCTGCTACAATTATGCATCAACTATGTGTGCCCGAAGCCAAGGCGTGCTGGACCCAAGTTCGTTCAAGCCCGCGTCAACTATGCGTCCGCAGAGGAGGCGCAAACGACACCGGAAGTTGTACTGGGTACATTTCCTGTCAATTCAATTTCTGCCACCGTACTTTTTGATTCTGGTGCTACGCATTTGTTTTTATCCAAGCGTTTTGCCGGGGCACATGGATTGTCAGTAATGGAACTTAGAACGTCCATGTGGGTCCACACTCCTGGGAATAAGATGGCCACAGCTCACTACTGCCCCTCTGTGGCAATAAAAATCCAAGGCTCACAATTTCTAGCCAATCTCATCCTTCTTGAATCCAAAGACCTAGACATCATCCTTGGATTGGATTGGTTAACAAGGCACAAGGGAGTTATCGATTGCGCAAGCCGCACCATCACCCTGGTTAATGGGAAGGGAGAACCGGTGACGTTCCAGTCGCCGACACCCCAGAAATAGAGAGTGTGTCTGTTGATGCAAAAAACACACACTGGCCTGAGAGGTTTGCTTTACTCTAGTGCAGGTCCAAAATTAGGGTTTCAGATTCAAGGGCGTGCCAGTTGATTTGATCCTGCAATCAACAAGAAAAACATGCAAAGAATATCAGTAAACGATAGACAATCGGCCATAGGGCCGATTTCATATCGTATGTGACCTAGCCGATGCAATAAAGCATGAGTCGGCTGTAAGGTATAGTCAATGATAAAACTAACCCTAAAACTAGTATATTGGTTGTAAAGATCAGTGTTACATAATCAATAAATCAATATTACTTTAGAGATAAGCAATTGGGATAGATCGGACTAAACCGAGATAGTATAAATTGCCCAAGTCTAAAGATAACATGAAATAAATCAATGATGTAACTCGCCATGAAAAGATATACCTTTTCGCCGAAGATCAAACTGATGCAGCTCGACTCGAAAGCACAAACTTGTCGAAAGTAGAAAACAAAGGTTGGCGATGCGCCGAGATTGATTGAACGTGTGTTGTTCTTATTTACATGACCTCGGGATTATATTTATACCCGAAAATACAAACATTGTCCATCACGGACACGACTCATATTAACCTAATACAAATCCAACTAACAAACAAGTCCCTTAGGCGGACTCTTACCGGGAATATCTATAAGGAAATTACATAAAATATCATAATTAATAGATACAATTGCCTCCTTAGGACTCTATCCGTGCATGGCAATCCATATGAAACACGTTAACATAACCTGATGACATACACCAAGTCATATTACTGAAACCGCTCAATCGGCTAACCCAGTCCGACTCTGACTCTGCCGATCCAGTTCACAGCCGATTCGGACCACAGCCGATTCTCACTCTACTTTCCGATACGATCTTATCTCTTCAATCCTCTTCGATTCCATCTTGATCTCCGATGTTTGAATTACCAAATTTGGTCGTCAACACATGCCCCCCAAGTCCGGAATATTTGGTAATGTTTCGGATTTGCCAAATCTTATCTTCGAGATAATCTCGCTCTTTCCGTTTTTGACCGTTACCGCATTACTTTAAATACCTAACCGACGGCCCCGAGAAACTTCACACTGTTATTTACTGTTGCCACCGCTTTCGCAATCTCCGTCTCTCCCAACTCCGGCGATCCCCTCGGCGCAAGCAGTCAACCCCAAGCAATCCTTCACTCATCCAACCTCCGTCGGCGAGAAGATGTCTTCGTCATCTGCTCCATCCGCTGCCCCATCGGCCGAATACGCTGAGGTAAGTCCCATCGGCTAGATCTCCTTTTTGCTCATCTAATTTCATTTTCCGCAATCTTAGACCGCTTCTCTTCTCTTTTGCTTTGTTGATGTAGCATCTCGCAAACCTAGTTGCAGTTCCCAGTCTCAATCACGAAAACAATTATTTCCTTGGACCAATCAGCAATTTAGACCCAACTGAGTTCATCACTGCCGAAACAAATAGGATTCCCTTCAGGCTAGCAAACCCAAACCTAGGGCATTGGAAGAATACCTTTAAGTCCTGGCCATCCCTAGAGAAAAGCTAGCCTGCATGGTATAAGCATATATCGGCTAGCAAACAGAGCCATTGGGATGAAATAGGAATTGGCCAAGCCTTAGCTCTTACTCTGGCAAATTCGGCTAAGGACGAACCACTGATGGCCTCTGCTAGCTACTTTTGGTCCAATGCCATCAATGCATTTCTGTTCAATCAAGGACCAATGACCCCAAACCTTCTGGACATAACCATGTTAACCGGACTTGACATCACCTCATCAGCCAACCCAATGATCTTGAACTCCAAGAACAGATTTGATTTTAAAACCAAGAGCATAGGTGGATGGTCCGGCTTTATTTCGGCTAACATGGGTCAGGGCTCAATCTCCCCTAGAGAACATACTGCCTTCTTGCTGATGTGGTTGGAAAAGTTTTTGTTTTGTGGATCAAGTTGTGGCCCAACCTCAAACTGGCAGCATATAGCCGAAGCACTTGAAGAAAAAAGACAATTCCCTTTAGGAAAAATTCTGCTCGACTATTTGTATCAAACTCTGAATAATGCATCAACCAAATTAGCTGTCGGCTCAACAATCAGTGCAGGTGGTCCATGGTGGCTACTCCAATCTTGGCTAAATCTAGTTGCCATGAAAGCTGTCAATCGGCCACCCCTGACTGAGGCTGAGTTTCCAAGACTAGAACCGATCACCGATGACGATGGTGAAGAAATAACCCATCGGAGGTGTACATCTTTTGGAGAATACGCCAGCACACCAGCCGATGCAGGAGCAAAATTGTCAGCAGAACTGCTCAAGGACTGGTTTTTTAGCTTCTATGATGGCTTCCAAAAAGATGCTAGAATCTGGTTCTTCTATGATGAATCAATCAACTTTGAACTGCCATTGGACTTCAGATTTGAAGAGATAAACCATGACAAATTCCAAAAATCCAGAGAAGTATATACCACAGCCATCAGCCCATGCATCCTTCCTGTCGGCATCCATCAAGGCAGGAACATAAAAGTCTCATATGAATTTTATCACCCAATGAGTTCAGCAAGACAATTTGGCATGGGACAACTCCCAATCGGCTTGTGGTTTGCTGACAAGATTGAATGCCGAGGAGAAATATCTTCAAGCTTGATGATGGATCGGCTACTGAACATTCCAGGACCTCCTCTTGGCAGTATTACTGATATTGAGTTAGCCATGTTCAGGAGCAAAGTCTTCACTTCATGGTGGGCTGAGTGGAAACAACACCTCTTTCACCAATCGGCGACCATCTACATGACTGACCTCTTTCCAGACATGATCCCTCAGGTGATCCCTTTATTCCCTCTAACTCAGCTTCATTATTTTTTAAATATATTAGCCGATTCTACTTTTGAACTTATGAAATATTCTTGACTTTTCAGACTACGGACTCATCTCCTCCTCAAACCAGCAAAAGTGGCAAAGACATTGAATATGCTGCAGGACTGCTACCTAGCAGATGCGGTATGGCTCCTCCTGTCATCGGCTATCATGCCCCCAAGACATCAAGCCTGCTCCAAGGACAAATGAGGGAACCAGCCGACGCAAGCAAGAAAAGAAGAACTAGAGCATCAACTATCGTGCCACCAGCCACCAAGAAAAAGGCTAAGAAGCAACCACCTCCAACAGCCGATGATGCAGATGAAGCCCTAAAAGAAGCATCAATTGAACGGGCAATAGATGAAGCCGCAGCCGAATCTAGTGATGTGGGAGAAAAGACACCTCCAGCTTCTCCAAAACGAACCCCCACAACTCCTTCTGCTGCAGCTGTCTTCACTCGGCAACCCAGGGTAAATTCATCTTCCTTGATACAAACTTTCCTTATTCATCCTCAATTTAAATCTCCAACTCTTGCATTCTGTAGAAGAAAAGACCAGCTGAGAGAAAGAAACCAGCACAAGTATCGGCCAAGCCAATCGTTCAAGCTCCCCTGGTAAATTTCAACTTTCTAGAAACTCTGAATATTTCATTAGCCGATACTATCTAACACTTGCATGAATATTTTCAGCCTCCTTCCCCTTCATCACCTGTAGCGCAGACGGTTTCCAGTGAACACACTGCATCGGCTGTAGGCAGCCATCATGTTGAAGAAGAAATCGCTGCTCCTGCAATCCCTGTAAGTTTCATCCTCAAAACTCATTAAATCGGCTATATAAAGATATCTTCTTACTTGTACTCCTTTCATCTTTCCTATTTGCAGGTCTTAGCCGATTTGTTCTCTTTTGACATAAAAGATTACTTTGATGAAGAAGCAGAAGGGGAAATAACAAGCAAATCTCTAGCTCCTCTAGCCGATGACGTGAAGAGAAATCTTGAAGATATTGCACATTGGCTAGAAGCATCTCTAGACAGCCTGGTAGTTGACTGCAGCACCCTTCGGTCAAGATTCCAAGAAATTCAAGCCCTACTGCCAGATGAGCTGTCCAACACAATTACCCCAGCTATGTATCTTGAGCAGCACCAATTTAAGCTGGAGAAAGCAAAACAAAGGATAGCCGATAGACGAGAAAAGAAGGATATCGAAGCCACCATTCAAGCCAATCGGCAGCTAGTTCATGATGAAAAAACCAAGCTCGATCAA
This sequence comes from Oryza punctata, assembly GCA_000573905.2. Taxonomy (NCBI): domain Eukaryota; kingdom Viridiplantae; phylum Streptophyta; class Magnoliopsida; order Poales; family Poaceae; genus Oryza; species Oryza punctata. The sequence goes on along the minus strand of CM002492.2, from coordinate 17,384,201 downwards.
CTAGCCGAAGAGCCGATTAAAGCCACAATAGACCAATTGGAGGTTGAAAGAATAGATCTGCTGGCCAAGCTTGAAGAGTGTAATGCTAAGATTGCACTGGAAAAACAAAAATTAGCCGATCTCCCGAAAGCCATTGGAGAACAAAAGGCAAAGTTAAAATCGGCTATAAAGAATGTGACCACCATGACCAAGTCCTTAAAGGTGATTCCTGGAACTGACGCCCAAGATGCCCAAGCCATTGCAGAAGTTGAAGGAATCCCACAACAGGCACTGTCAGCAATCCAGAACTATCTTGCTCAATGATTTCCTGTAATAGGGACTTAGAAAAAAAATTTTATAATCAATTCTGTAATCGGCTAGAACATTTGTCTTGTAATACATACTCCGAAATCCCTTATGCCGATTGATACTTTTGCTCCCATATAAGCTGATTTCATACCTGGCAGACTTGGCTGTTTTCTAACTTATGCAAAATTTTGCTCAAAAATTTCCAACTTTTCATCCTCCATGCCCCCCAAGTTTGTAGTAGGGAACAAAATGCTGCAAACTTATATGTCTAAGGGCGATAAAAAATATCGGCCATCTAAAGGCGATGTGAACACATCGGATATCACCCACAAACCGGCAAACCATAGTCGATTATGAACCAATCCAAACACTTGGGTAGTATTTTTTCAAATATTTTCCAATAAGCGCTCTTCCAAACACTTCTCCATCAAGTCCTTTTAACATATATGCCCCTTTAGAAACACATTTATGGACTTGAAACGGTCCTTCCCAATTCGGTGAGCACTTTCCGAATTTATTATCTCTGGCACCTATCGGCAACACCAACTTCCAAACCAACTCGCCTTCTTCAAAAGATTTGGGTACAACCTTCTTGTTATAATGCCGTGCAACTCTCTCCTTATCTTTTCTAACTTTCTCAAGAGCTCGCAATCTTGCTTGAACCAAATCTCTGACTCATCAACCATTAAATTGTGATAATCATCGGCTGTTAACTCATCTTGCAAAGAAATTCTCCTAGAGCCGATGTTGGTTTCCCATGGTAACACAGCTTCATGCCCATAAACCAGCTGATAAGGAGGTACCTGAATTGCACCATGGCAAGCCATCCGATAGGACCACAATGATTCAGCCAGAATAGTATGCCACTTCTTGGGATATTCGGCTATCTTTCTCTTAACCAACTTAATCAAGCTCTTGTTAGATGCTGCAGCTTGTCCATTGGCTTGTGCATAATACGGTGATCAATTCAACAACTTAATTCCCATGCTATCAGCAAACTGAACAAACTCATCAGATATAAATATAGAACCTTGATCAGTTGTTATCATCTGTGGCAAACCAAATCTATATATAATATGCTCCTTGACAAAATTGATCGCATCCTGACTGTCAACCTTCTTCAGAGGAATTGCCTCAACCCACTTAGTGAAATAATCAGTCGCAACCAATATGAACTTATGTCCTTTGCTTGATGGTGGATTGATCTGGCCGATCATATCAATACCCCAACCTCTGAACGGCCACGGCTTGATAATAGGGTTCATAGCTGATGCTGGCGCTCTCTGAATTGCTCCAAACTTCTGACAATCTTGACAACCCTTGTAATATATGAAACAATCCTCCAGCATTGTCGGCCAAAAATATCCAACTCTTCGAAGTAACCACTTCATTTTATGAGCCGATTGATGTGTCCCACAAATACCTTCATGAACCTCACACATAACAACTTTAGCCTCTTCCATACTCAAGCATTTCAACAGAACTCCATCAATCGTCCGATAGTATAATACATCATCCAAGAGAACATACTTAAGAGCTTTATACCTTAATTTCCTTGAAACCGATCTGGAGGGATTTTTCAGATACTCAAAAACATCAAACCTCCAATCATCGGCTGGAATACAGGCCACTTCTACTTCAATCCCTTGTAACATCGGCCTATATCCTGATGCACCTTGAGCTAAATCATTGGCTTCAACGTTTTGCTCCCTAGGAATATGCTTCAAAGTAACCATCTTGAATGTCTTCATCAGCTCCTGGCATTTCTCATTATAGATTATTAAGGTATCATTCTTGCATTCATATTCCCCAGATAATTGACTTATCACCAATAATGAGTCACCCATGATCTCAACAGCATCGGCTTCGACTTCTCTTAATAACTGCAACCCTTTGAGAACAGCTTCGTATTCCGCTTGATTATTTGTTGAATATGGTTTAATAGTAAAAGCAAACTGAAAACTTGCCCCCCTAGGTGTATTATCACCAAGCCAATACCACAACCATGAGTACAAACTGATCCATCAAAGAATAAAGTCCATGGCATGATGTCAATATTATCAACACTGCTATCTCTGTGTTCAACTATGAAATCGGCTATCGCTTGCCCTTTAACTGCCTTAGCCGATTCATATCTAACATCAAATTCGGACAAAGCAAAGATCCACTTCCCAATTCATCCTTTTAACACTGGAGCCGATAGCATGTATCTTACTACATCGGTCTTGCAAACTATAATGCATTCATTGGATAATAGATAATGCCTCAACTTTGTGCAAGAAAAATATAAGCATAAGCATAACTTCTCCACAGGTGAATACCTTGTTTCTGCATCCAACAGGCGTCTACTGAGATAGAATATAACTCTTTCTTTTCCTTCAACCTCTTGAATCAAGACTGAGCCGATAGAATTTTGATCGGCTGATAGATAAAGTTTAAATGGAATCCCTTTCTGTGGTGGTATAAGAACTGGAGGGGTACTCAAATATTCCTTGATATTATTCAGAGCCCGCTGCTATTTCTCTCCCCAGACAAATTCTTGATCGGCCTTCAACCTTAGCAAAGGAGTAAATGGCTCTATTCGGCCAGACAAATTTGATATAAAACGCCGAACAAAATTAATCTTGCCGATCAATGATTGTAGCTTACGTCTCTGAATCGTTGAATATAATCTGGAACCGATTCATCTGATTTCTGCCTAATAGTTGTGAGGTCTGATAGCTTCATCTCTTGGACTCCACTGAAGAAGTATTTGTGGAATTGTTTCTCCAAATCGGCCCAGCTCCTGATTGAATTATATGGCAACGATGAAAACCATGTAAATGCTGATCCAGATAGTGAGAGTGGGAATAAGCGAACTCTGAGAGCTTCTGTAGCCGATGCCTCACCACACTGAACTAGAAATCGGCTAATGTGCTCGTAAGTTGATATATTGTCTTGTCCTGAGAACTTGGAGAAGTCTGGCACCTTGTATCAGTTTGGCAATGGAACTCGATCGAAATATTCTGGATATGGATGCTGATACATGTTGCCATTGTCCTTCGGTTTAAGTCCAAATTGCTCCCTCATGACGTCAGCGATCATATCGGCCCAAGGCTGATGAGGTGTTGCTCCGCCATACTGCTACTGTAGTGGATCCATCTGGCCATATTGGATCGGCTGAGGTCGTGGTGAGTGAGGTTGATAAAGATTTTTGAAACCAGCCGATATGCCTTGTGGTGGCACATAAGGAAGTTGTTCTGTACTATATTGCTGGCTTATCGGCTGAGGAATTCCAGTCGGCTGTTGTGGAACCAAAGGAATTTGGTATGATATGTCGACAGCTGGCGGTTTTGGGTGAAGAATACTAATCAATTGTTCTGGTGTTAATTGAGTTGATGCTTGCCCCCCAGTGATCGGCTGTGATCTGGTTAGAATTGATGGAATGTTTGAACTTGAGTAAGGAGCCGATGGAGCCTGGGTTTGAAGTATTTGCTGACTTCCTTGATTTCCGCCGATCTCTATCTTCATGGTTCTATATGCTGGGAGCGTGCCGTCTGGCAGGTAAATAGGTCCTTTAGCCTTTTCCTCAGCTATCGTTCCATCGACTACCGACTTGATCATGTTTGTCAAAGTATTGACAAGTACTCCGGACTGGTTGACTAGCGCGTGATGTACAGCCGAATCGATGCGATCTTGTAATGTGTGCAATTCTTCGTTACTCGATTCGGTTTTCACTTGTTTATCCTTTTCTTCTCTTGATCCAGAAGTACTTGGATCTTGCTTCACGATCGTCGTACTTGGACTTTAGCTCTTTGGACGACCGTACCTTGCCGGGTGACTATGAAGTACAAATACTGGGTTTGGAGTTGATTCAGCATTTGTTGCAATTCTACCTTCTGTTCATCATTCAGCTGCTCGGGTGTAACCGCGATGATGTTGTCCTCAGCAACTTCAGTGATGTTTGGAGACATGATGATACGTGTCCCATTTGACGTGCCAAAAGCGTGTTGATGCAAAAAACACACACTGGCCTGAGAGGTTTGCTTTACTCTAGTGCAGGTCCAAAATTAGGGTTTCAGATTCAAGGGCGTGCCAGTTGATTTGATCCTGCAATCAACAAGAAAAACATGCAAAGAATATCAGTAAACGATAGACAATCGGCCATAGGGCCGATTTCATATCGTATGTGACCTAGCCGATGCAATAAAGCATGAATCGGCTATAAGGTATAGTCAATGATAAAACTAACCCTAAAACTAGTATATTGGCTGTAAAGATCAGTGTTACATAATCAATAAATCAATATTACTTTAGAGATAAGCAATTGGGATAGATCGGACTGAACCGAGACAGTATAAATTGCCCAAGTCTAAAGATAACATGAAATAATGATTATCTAGATTGATGTCATAGCTGATATCTAGGTTTAAGTATGTATCGGCTATAGCTCCGATACAACCTTATACTAGGATATTCTCTAGTAATAAATATATTAAACTATAACCAATTAGATTGATGTCAAGCTTAATATATTTATATTAGATTAGATCCTGATATAAGGGGCAGATATAGAACATTAAACAAAGCACAAAACAATATAAAACATCTATATCAGATAAGATCGGCTGAAACCCCGATACTATCCTTATTAACAACCATAAGGCAGGTTAGATGTCATGATTGTAAATACGACTTAATAGGTTGGACTGAACCAATGCAGCATTAAGTATAAATAGAAGCATGAGATCTAAAGAATCAAGCCGATGGTTGCCTTTTCGGGATGGTGGATACATTATATAACTTAGATTAACAAAATAATCTAGCCGATACCGATGAAACCCTAAAAAGGATCCAGCCGATACAAGTAGATTGCATTGTCGATCTAAGTTATATAACATATATGATAACTCGGAGAATCACATCGAAGAACTAGAGTGTCATAAAGATGTAAGCACTAGCCCTAATGATGTAAATCGCCATGACAGGATATACCTTTTCGCCGAAGATCAAACTGATGCAGCACGACTCGAAAGCACAAACTTGTCAAAAGTAGAAAACAAAGGTTGGCGATGCGCCGAGATTGATTGAACGTGTGTTGTTCTTATTTACAAGACCTCGGGATTATATTTATACCCGAAAATACAAACATTGTCCATCACGGACATGACTCATATTAACCTAATACAAATCCAACTAACAAACAAGTCCCTTAGGCGGACTCTTACCGGGAATATCTATAAGGAAATTACATAAAATATCCTAATTAATAGATACAATTGCCTCCTCAGGACTCTATTCGTGCATGGCAATCCATATGAAACACGTTAACATAACCTGATGACATACACGAAGTCATATTACCGAAACCGGCTCAATCGGCTAACCCAGTCCGACTCTGACTCTGCCGATCCAGTTCACAGCCGATTCGGACCACAGCCGATTCTCACTCTACTTTCCGATACGATCTTATCTCTTCAATCCTCTTCGATTCCATCTTGATCTCCGATGTTTGAATTACCAAATTTGGTCGTCAACAGTGTCTGAATCAGGTCGAAGGGGCATAACAGACCGCAGCAGTAGGGAAGGACCCTAAGAAGTTGGAGGACATTCCCATAGTCCGTGAGTACCCCGAGGTCTTCCTAGATGACTGAACCACAATGCCACCGAAGAGAGAAATTGAATTTCGGATTGACCTAGTACCGGGAACCACCCCGATACACAAGAGACCTTACAGGATGGCAGCCAATGAATTGGCAGAAGTCAAGAAGCAAGTCGACAAGCAGTTGCAGAAGGGATACATCCGCCCAAGCACATCACCTTGGGGTGCTCCGGTGATTTTTGTGGAGAAGAAAGATAAGACCAAGAGGATGTGCGTCGACTATCGCGCCCTCAACGACGTGACCATCAAGAACATATATCCGCTACCCTGGATTGATGACCTGTTTGATCAGTTGAAAGGAGCAACGGTGTTCTCCAAGATAGACCTGCGATCAGGTTATCACCAGTTGAGGATCAAAGAAGAGGATATCCCGAAGATGGCATTCATCACTCGGCATGGGCTGTTTGAATGTACGGTCATGTCTTTCGGACTCACCAACGCGCCAGCCTTCTTCATGAACCTGATGAACAAGGTGTTCATGGAGTATTTGGACAAGTTTGTCGTGGTGTTCATCGATGACATACTCGTCTACTCCAAGACCGAGGAGGAGCACGAGCAACACCTCCGTCTGGTTCTCGAGAAGTTGAAGGAACACCAACTGTATGCCAAGTTCAATAAGTGTGACTTCTGGCTCAAAGAGGTTCAATTCTTAGGCCACATCATCACCGCTCAAGGGGTGGCCATAGACCCGTCAAATGTGGAGTCAGTTACCAACTGGACCCCACCGAAGATTGTTTCACAAATCCAGAGTTTTCTAGGATTCACGGGTTACTACCGCCGGTTCATTGAGAACTTCTCCAAGATTGCCAAGCCTATGACACAGTTGCTAAAGAAGGATGTGAAATTCAAGTGGTCAGCAGAATGCAACAGAAGTTTTGAGGAACTTAAGAAGAAATTAGTGTCTCCACCAGTCTTAATTTTGCCTGACCAGACAAAGGACTTCCAGGTGTACTGCGATGCATCTCGGTAGGGATTGGTATGTGTCTTGATGCAAGAAGGCAGGGTGGTCGCATACGCTTCACGTCAACTGCGTCCACACGAGAACAACTATCCGACTCATGATTTGGAATTAGCAGCAGTGGTTCACACCTTGAAAATCTGGCGGCACTACCTCATTGGTAACCTTTGTGAAGTCTACACCGACCATAAGAGCCTGAAGTATATCTTCACTCAGCCCGATTTGAACCTCCGACAACGCCGATGGTTGGAGTTGATCAAGGATTATGACTTGGGAATACATTATCACCCCGGTAAGGCCAATGTGGTGGTCGATGCTTTGAGCAGGAAAAACTACTGCAACGCTACCTGTGCGGAGGGAACATGCGGCAAACTGCAACGAGAATTCAAACACCTAAACCTGAGTATTGCGGAACACGGATTCGTGGCTACCCTTGAGGCACAGCCCACGCTCGTGGAGCAAGTTCGAGCAGCCCAGGTCAATGACCCTGAGATAGCCGAACTCAAGAAGAATATGAGAGTCGGCAAAGCACGAGACTTCACCGAGGATGAACACGGAACAATCTGGATGGGAGAAAGAATATGCGTTCCGGAGAACAAGGATCCAAAAGACTTAATACACACAGAAGCTCATCAAACCCAATACTCGATTCACCCTAGCAGTACCAAGATATACCAAGTCCTCAAAGAGAAGTTCTGGTGGGTTAGCATGAGAAGGGAAATCGCCGAATTCGTCGCACTCTGCGACGTATGCCAGCGAGTGAAGGCGGAGCATCAGAGACCCGCAGGGTTATTGCAGCCTCTGTAGATTCCGGAATGGAAGTGGGAAGAAATTGGGATGGATTTTATCATAGGTTTACCAAGGACATCAACAGGACACGACTCCATTTGGGTGATCGTGGACCGACTCACCAAGGTCACCCACTTCATCCCAATACACACCACCTACTCAGGAAAGAAATTGGCAGAGATCTATCTGGCAAGGATAGTGAGTTTGCATGGGGTACCCAAGAAGATTGTGTCCAATCGAGGGAGCCAGTTTCCTTCAAGATTTTGGTAGAAACTACAAGAAGAGTTGGGAACTCGCTTGAACTTCAGCATTGCTTACCACCATCAAACTGATGGTCAGACCGAGCGAGTCAACCAGATCTTGGAAGACATGTTGAGAGCTTCCGCACTGGATTGTGGTGGTGCTTGGGACAGAAGCCTGTTGTATGCCGAGTTCTCCTACAACAACAGCTACTAGGCCAGTCTGCAGATGGCGCCATTCGAAGCATTGTACGGCCGGAAATGCCGCACCCCGCTCTTTTGGGACCAGACCGGGGAACGTCAGTTGCTTGGAACCGAAGTCCTAAACGACGCAGAAGAAAAGGTTAGGATAATTCGGGAAAGGCTGAGGATCGCACAGTCTCGGCGGAAGAGCTACGCAGACAACCGTCGAAGAGAGCTCATCTTTGACATCGAGGACCATGTGTACCTCCGGGTCACGCCACTTCGAGGCGTGCACCATTTCCAAACCAAGGGGAAGCTAGCACCAAGCTTTGTGGGACCATATAAAATCCTGGAACGCCGAGGTGAAGTAACCTATCGACTTGAACTCCCCTCCAACATGCTCGGCATTCATGATGTCTTCCACGTATCTCAATTGAAGAAATGTCTGAGGGTACCCGAGGAGCAGGCAAGCCCGAATCAGATTGAAATTCAAGAAGACTTGACTTATGTGGTGAAACCGACTTGTATTCTCGAAACCAGTGAGAGAAGGACAAGAAGCAAAGTCACCAGATTCTGCCGAGTTCAATGGAGCCAACACACTGAGGAAGAACCCACGTGGGAAAGAGAAGATGAGTTGAAAGCCGCCCATCCGCACCTCTTCGTCGGCTCTTCTGAATCTCGGGGTCGAGATTCCGTTTAAGGGGAGTAGGTTTGTCACACCCTGGAGTTCCCCTTTCTATCACTGAATTCACTAAATAAATTGCCTAAGAGAAATCATTTAATTAACCTAGACCAAACCCAAATAAATAAACCCACTTAATCAAGTGGAAATGGCAAGGTGGAATTTTTCTGGAGTTCCCCTTATGAAAACACATTAATGGAATTTTTGGATCACTAGGAATAATTTTAATCAGTTAAATACTCCCACAGCAATAATATCCCTGAAATCCTCCTTTTTCTTTTTTCTTTCTTTTTCCCCACCTTTCTTTTCCCTTTGGGCTTCCGGCCCACCTCCCTCCTCCCGGCCTCCTTCCCCTTCCCCTCCCTCCTCCCCTTTCTCGGGCCGTCGGCCCACTCGCCCCTCCCCCTCCTTCCTCCCGGGCCGGCCTCCCTCCCCTCCCTCTCCCCTTCCGGGGCTGGCCCGTGGCCGCCCACGGCCCAAGTCTGGCCGGCTCCTCCTCTCGGGCCGCCGACAGGTGGGGCCCACCTATCAGCCCCGTCCCCTCCCACACCGGCCACGCCGCAACCGCCGCCGCCCGCGCCGCCCACCTCCCCGCTTCTCCCGGCCACCTCGCCCACCTTCCCGCAAACCCCGGCTGATCAACTCCCTATTTAAACCACCGCCGCCTTCTCTCTCTCCCCTTTTCACTGCCACCGTCCTCCCCTCGCCGCCGGTGAGCCCTCCTCCCTCCTCCCTCTCCCCTTCGCCTCCGGCCGCCGTAGCCGTGTGCGCCGCCACCGTCGCACCCGGCCGCTACCGCCGCCCAGCCCGCGCCCGGCCACGCCGCCGCGTCTCGCTGCCCGACCGAGCCGCCCGGCCTGCGCTCGGCCATCACCCGCGCTGCCTCGGCCGCGCCGTGCCCGCCCGCCGCCACGTTGCCGCCCCCATGCCACCAGCCCGCGCCCGGCCATCACCCGCGCCGCTGCCTGCACCGCTGCCTGCCACGTGCCGCCGTGTATGCGCCACATCGGCGCCACACGGTGCGTCGCGTGCCCACCGGCCCGGTGGACTCGGTCCACCGTGGACTGAGGGTCTGAGGCCACCAACAGGTGGGGCCCACCAATCGGTGCCGCCGCCGCTGCTGACGTCAGTCCTTGTGCCGCTGACGTCAGCCCTTGGGAGTTCTTGCGCAGTAATTAAATAAGGACTTTTCCGTTTTAGTAAAAACACAGTAAATCTTCTAAAATCCATAACTAATTCATCTGGACTCCGTTTAAGTCCATTCAAATTGCAATAGATTCATAAAAATGCCTAGAATCCATTAAAAATGGTTTTGTTCCCAGTTTCAGTAGTCTTATAGCCTATTTGCTTGTGTGCTTTGTTTTTGCTTAGATTCCGGTAATTCCGACGCTCCGGTTTACTTCGAAGTTGTCGTAGAGGCTGATCCAGCACAGGAACAAGGCAAGTCATACCTATTCACTCGAACATATTGTACCTAATTGAAAATGTCTTATTTTTCCTCTAAATATTGTATTGTTTTATAATGTCATATATGGGATGAATTACCTGTTGTACTCAGCCGTATGTTCTAATACTTGGTTCCTTTGATAGCTTGGGAAGTAATTTGAGTAGTTGCTAGGTTAGGAGATGCTTAGCCCTGCTTAGAAACATTAGCACACTTTTGGGATAACTAGTGTACCACTATTATTTAATGATGAATATTTAATGGTTGCTCACGATGGTTAATCGTGAATGGTTAACTAATTGGTCCAACTAAAACCTGATTAATGGTGGGTTGTGAGTACATGGTTTTGATGGTCGTACTCATGACAATTAAGGACCGGTTCACAGGAAACCCTAGAAGAATTATTGTACTTTCTACAAGCTAGCATGGGTAATGGCTGGGCTTGTAGTGTAGCTTTTCTTAGCCGACGCATCCAGGCAAGGGTGGGCGTGATGGAGTTGGGTCGGCGGGGGTTTACTCATTGATCAACTGCCGGATTCACCTAGGCACGAAAGGGGACTGCCTGCCTTGGTTCAAAGGCGGGGTGAAACCTGTGGTGTGGTGCGCTTGGTTAGGAAGGGTTGTGCGATGGGTCCTATCACAATCCCTTTCCGGTGTACCGCGGTGGTATGCCGGCACACGGTAACGTGTCGTGGGGCTGTGTCTTGTGGGTACAGTTATACATCTCTAATCAGAGTAAAACTATTCGAATAACCGTGCCCGTGGTTACGGGCAGTCAACCAGATTCACCGTGATTAGTCCTACCCTTAATAACTGGATTCAGTGGAACTAGTGTAGCTCAGGTGGTGGTTTAGGCCTGTCACAACATCGCGTAGCGTTGGACAGTGATGACTTAATTTTTCTTAATTAACTCAACGGTTTTACCGCATTCAACTACAGTTTTTTTAAAATATTTGTTTTATGCAATTCAACCCTTAGCCTCCTTTGGAATTACTTGCATCATTTTCCCTATTTCGGTATGACTTGTTGAGTACCGTGGGTAGTACTCAGTCTTGCTTTATCATTCCCCACACTAGAGTTGGAGTATGTGTTAGATGGTGGCTTCTCGGAGGAGTAGGCTTGTTGCTGCCATCAAGGATGCCCATGGATTGGAGTCGCCACGCTACGAGCGTCTAGTTATCTAGTTTAGCTTGTTTATCTTTTCTGCTGCATCTTTGTAAGATATTTCTATAGTGTTTGTAAGACGTGGATCTGTATGTCAACTTTGTTGTTTGTGTACTCTGGCCGGTCCTGGACAGGGGTCTTAATACACATTCTGCTTGGAAGTTCGGGTTAGCGAATCTCTAGGCATGACAACCCACAACGCGCTTCTGCGCGGTGCGGATCAGGCGAAGGCCTCGACGGCTGGTGACAGGGCTGTGGCCGGAGGTGTAGGAAGGACTGATAGGGTGGGGTACGGGAAGAACACTGGCAAGTACGGAACGCGCGGACTATGGGAGCACGGACCGCTGGTAGTGCGAGCTGAGCCACTATAACTGTAGAGGGATAGGTGGTTGGAGTGGCAGAGGCGTCTGGAGTCCCAGGAGGTAGTGTCCACGGAAGTGACACCCTCCTCAGCAAGGCGGGCATCCAGGCAGCGTAGCGGCGAGCTAGGCGACGGTAAGCCTCAAGGAGAAGGTTGTGCTGAGTGGCCTGTGCGTTAGACAGCTCCACCAGGCGAGTCAAGGTAGGGTGCGACTCGCGGTACGGGCAAGGGTACCTGCTGTCAACGTGGCCTGAAGGGAGCTGTGGGATCAGCCAGAAGGCGGAACCCACAAGGCGGTGGCGGTAGTCGTAGGCCAGACGACGGAATGCAGTTTAGGAGAGGTCCTGGTACGCAAGCTGGAGAGTAGGGCTTGCCACGTTGAAGTGGTGGGGACGAAGGCCTGAGCTGCGTGGGCCTCCACGAGGGTAGAGGTACACGGACAGCTCGCAACAGGAAGGGTAGCGGTACACAGAGTACCCAGAGTACTCCGGACGAGAGAAGCCAAGGAAGCGAGCGAGGTCACTCAACTGGTCGACGTGGTGACCCTCACCAACACCGCGAGAACTGTGGGTGGCGTTGACTGCCATTTTGAAAGAGGGAAAGAATTTAGTAACAATTTTAATAATTAAATTACTGAGAAAGAAGAGTAAGAGAAACTCTAGTTTTCGCAGCTCATTTAGAACATAGCATCCTTAAGGTCGTCCTAAGCGTCAGGTTTCAACCTAGGGCCAAGCTGTGATCTGACACCATCTCTTGTTACGCCCCGATCTAGCCCCAGACGAGAACTAGAGCGGGACGCTCCAAATAAATTTGTGAGCTGATACCAGTCCCAGGAAAATAGCGCTAGTATCATACGAAGATGAAATATCACAGCAACAAAGGTCTCTTCATTAAGAGTAGTCTTACAGTCATGTTGGGCTACGGACAGACCCCGTGCTCACAACTGCATTCTAAAAGGGAAAGGCGGAAGCGAAGACTGGCCCAAGGCCACAACCATAACTTGGGAACTACGACGAAACCCTAGAACTGCTCGAAGCCGATCTGCTCTTGGAAGAACTCCTCGTCAGCGGGTTCCATCTCCTCCTCTTCGAGAACTGGGGGGATTATTTATATAGAGCAAGGGTGAGTACACGGAGTACTCAGCAAGTCTTGGGAATTATGTTTGTATTGCAAGCTTCATAGAATGGCTGTTTGTTTTCGCAATTGATTTGGTTTAAATCTTTTGAATGATTTGTAGGGAAGTGCTTCTCTACGACTCGAGCCTAACAGTGCATCAAGCCCGATCGGAGTTGTGCATTGTATCAATCTTTCAAGAATCAAGTGTTGGCTCCCGACCAACCGATTTTGACGGCCTCCCGGGCCTAGCTGAACCCGTCAGCCACATTTGATAACAACGTCATCCAACCCATCAAGTCAATTTCACAGGCAGTAGTCAAACAAAACTACGCTAAGGAATCATCTCACATCCGCCCATAACCGTGGGCACGGCTGCTTGAACAGTTTGTTAACCTCTGCAGAGAGGGTACACTTTACCCACACGACGTTACTAACCCGGGTCACCCAGCCCGTGCAGAATAGCCACATCCGGTGACTTTGAGGCTTTCACAACAAGGCATTTCCAAAGCCGACACAAGGTTACCATATGCCAACGGGAGGGGTCATCCGGACCAACAACAGGTTAGGTTCCAGACCATACTGTGCCAGGAAGCCCAGGGGTCCTCCCCGACACCACCCGGGCGAATCCACTTGTCCCTTGGCATCAAGGTTTCCCTGGCCCAGCTAGTTACTCAGCCAGGGGTGTCCCATTTCACCCATGTGGTCACACTGATTATGTTAGGATGAAATCCCAAAGGAATCGGTCCTTATGTGCGAGAAAGGGAAAAGCGTACTCCCGGTACGTCCCCCGCACTGCGATTTTAGAAATCATTTTGTTTTGCAGACACCGACCCAAGTGTCGTCTTTTCCAGGTGTTTTGTAAACCCATGTTTTACCCATCGTTGGAGGTTTTAAACTTTGCGAGAGTGCCCCCGATGTACGTGCCCGAGGGCTCGAACATCGGGAACCGGCAGTTGACAAGGGTGGTACGGGTATTCAATCGCCAAGGAGAGTATGTGCATCAATTGGGTTGGGATGACAGGTTATCTTGCAAACCACGGCCAAATACAAACAGGTGTGACCTACTAATGCATAGCTTGTGAAATGGAAATACTTAGTTTTAAATTATGGGTGCAAGATGGTCAAAGGAGACTTGCCCTTGCTCGATGTGACATCCTGGCCCAATTAGGATGAGGCCTGTGTGGCCCATGAGAGCTGTGTGCACATGTTTAGTACCTCCTTCCTAGTTTATCAAGGGTGGAACCACCTTATAAGGCCTGCTCCCTCCAACCATATCACTCCCGGGTTAACCCTTTTACACGAAGCGAGGACGAAAGTGCAAGTGGGGTGATATGTGTAAGTGGCCCCGCCCGTCAGATGGGCTAGGCTACGCGGTTCTAGAGGGAGGGCTGTTACAAATGGTATCAGAGCCTACCCTCACGGTTGCGCGTACGGGTTAGTGTGTGGGCATATGGCGCATGGCGCATGTGGGCTCTGTGTGAGGCACATGGCATGGCATATGGCGTCGGCACTGGACGTACGGACATGCGCTAAGAGGGGGCGTGTTCTTAGGCATTTGCCTATATGCCTGTGTGGCAATGTGGGTGAGTTGGAGACGGGGACGTCGGGTCCTTTGAGGGGGGTGTATGTGACATCCTGGCCCAATTAGGATGAGGCCTGCGTGGCCCATGAGAGCTATGTGCACATGTTTAGTACCTCCTTCCTAGTTTATCAAGGGTGGAACCAACTTATAAGGCCTCTTCCCTCCAACCATATCACTCTCGGGTTAACCCTTTTACACGAAGCGAGGACGAAAGTGCAAGTGGGGTGGTATGTGTAAGTGGGCCCGCCCGACTGATGGGCTAGGCTACGCGGTTCTAGAGGGATGGTTGTTACACTCGAGATCTTGAACTTGCTCCTCGAAATCCGCACACTGCGAGTCTTCGGGCTTCGAAACTACACGCGTAACAAGAAGTCTCAACAAATGGTGAAAATAAAGTCCTAAAAATGACCTCTAAGTGTGCTAGGAGATAGATCTCGATTTTTGAGAAATGTCGGAGTTTGAACGAAGTCAATCGGATGAACAGTTGAGAAGATATGAATTTTCTAAAGTTGGATGATTTTCTGTCTAAAGAAAAAGGATTATTAAACTCTCTGGAAAAAGAAAAGGAAAGAGGGGTGACCTTCAGACTTTTTCAGCGAATCGGAGGCGTGGCCCAAGGGATTCTGCGCGGCGCGGCCGAGTAACGGGACAGCATGCAGGGATGCAGCCCAACGGCCGAGCGGCTCGCGGGGTGTGGCAGGCTGAGAGGGAGGGATGGTGGGCCGCCGGGGTGAGCGGGCCAGTCGAGTGGCGGCCCAGCGACACGCGGTGAAGTAGCCCGAGAGAGGGCGAGCAGGCCGAGGCCGAGCGATGGCGGCCCAAGCAGCGCAAGAGGCCAGTGGAGGGAAGAAGGGCTAGCGAGCCGCGGGGACACGGCCCATGCGACACGCGCGCGAGGCCGGCCGCGGTGTTGGGCCAGCGGGGAGAGGAGGCCGTGTGGGAGAGGCAAGCCGGTGCAGCTTAGGCGAGATGGGCTTGGGGGGCACAGCCCGGGGGCGTGGCGCGCGCGAGGCCGGCCTGTGGAGGTTGCCGCGGCCCACGTGGTGAACCCGAGGCGCATGTGAGAGAGAGGACCGGGGGTCAAGGGGGGTGGGGCCCACGGGTGGGTCCCACCACTGTCTTCTTCTTCTCCTCTTCCTCCTTTCTTTCTCCTCTTCTCTTCTCTTCATTTCCTCCTTCTCCTCTTCTTTCTTCCGGCTGCCCGAGAGGGGGGGAGAGAGGGAGATGCAGCAGCGAGGTGGGGATGAGCGCGGCCGTGCGAGCAAAACGGCAGCACAGGAGGGGGTGTAGGGGCGTGGCCGCGACGACACACAAGAGGGGGTGTAGGGGCCACTACGCGGTGACGGCTACGGAGAAGAGAGGGGGAGACGAAGGGCGGCGAGGGGAGTTACCGTGAGGGCGGAGGGAGGGTGTCGTTGCTGGGGAAGAGGTGGCGCGGCCGGGGGTCCTCGCCGCGCGTCCGAGTGCTGCGGCCGGTGATGGAGAGGCGGTGGCGACGTTCTTGGGTGGAGAGGATAGGGGGAGCGGACCAATGAGAGAAGCGGGGTAGTGGCTTTATAGGGGTCGGGGGAGCGCGCGGGGGTGGCTCATGGGCGCGCGCGAGAGCTAGCGCTCACCGGCGCTAGCGGCCAAATGGCAGTAGAGAGATGATGCCGGTGGTGAGGCTAGAAGGAAAAAGGGGAAAGAAAAGGGGGCTTGTCCCATGACACATTGGGAAGGAGGGAGAGAGAAAGAGAGGAAGAGGGAGGGCGGCGGTGGCTCCGAGGTAGAGGCGCGGCACAGGCGCGGCAGGCGGTTGACGCCGGCGGCCAGCTCGACGCGAGGCAGGCGTGGCAGGCACAGCAGGCGGTGACAGGCGGCGATAGGCGGTGATGCGGCGTGGCCGGCCGGTCGGCCACGACGTGCACGCGCACGCAGGCCAACGGGCGGCAGCCGGGTTTGAAAAGACGCGGCGGCAGTTTTTCCGGCGAGGGGAAAAAACAAGAAGGAGAAAGAGAAAACAGCGTGAGAGAGAGCTCTCTCTCTCCTGGCGGCTGGCGCGGCGGCCCACGTGCAGTGCATGACCAAGATGATGGAGTGGGCCAGGGGTACGTGGCCCACGAACGGGAGAAGGAGAGGTTGGGAGAGAGAAAGGCTGGGCCGACGAGGGAATCGGCCTAAGGGACTCGAGGGAGACAATTTAGACATTTGCAGAGAAAATTCTTTTGGGGAAATAGGAATTGGATTTGACTGTTGGGCAGGGATTTGGATAGAGGAGGAGCCGAGATCTTGGTGTGCACACACAAACAATTACAAGAACAAATTTTTCAGAATTTAGGGTTTTAGTAAAAATAAACTTTTACCTGCTAACGCCGCGACGGATCGGGCGTTACATTATGCGTGCCTGATTTCATCCAAAAATATATTGTTCATAGATCTCCTGTTGGAATGTTGATTTACTACTCAATGACATGAGGCCAATTTCCATTTTGAAGATAGCAGATTTAGTGAAACTTGCATTATCATAATTTTATTTGATTGCAGCATTGTAAATAAAATATATTACTGATAGAAACACCATACGTCATCAGTGACACATGTAACTAGGCTGGACATCATATTGGACGGTGTGCATCCTACATGTAAAAAAAGGACACATCGACCAGTAAAATAATTAAAATTCAACTGAACTTTTTGAATTTGATGTGTCAATTACATGTTTTATATGACCGGAACTTCAGAAATCTACTACATTTTTAATAGCAAATCAAAGAAAAATAACTAAACTTCTGTAAAATGAAAACAATAACTAGCGAATCTGGAAGCGCAGAAGTAAGTATAATATCAAACATCTTTCTGGAATATTGAAAATATCTAGATATATACAATCAATATGGGTATTTTCACAATGTTGATATCTTACATTACAGAAATAAATCCAATAAATTAAAATTAGTAACCTAATAGTAATACACACGGGCTATAAACTGACCGGCGTGCCATCCGGCACGCTGATTTTCTAGTATTGTTCTAACAACGTTCATTCCAGGGCTTCAGACCGCTTCGTACATTGGGCCAGAAGCCCAGAAAGTTGTTAGGCCGGTCTGTTTGTGTTAGGACTGAACGGTATCGAGGCTTACGATCGGGCCCATTATATTTGGTCCAGACCTATTTTACATGGGCCGATTGGTATTTTGTCCAACTTGCGGGTCTGTTTTATCTGGGCCGGATCGTGACTGTAACTTGGTCCACTCGACGATTCGACGAAGCGCGCGCCCTGTTGCGTCGTTTCCGAGTTCGATTCGTAGTCGGAGTGCGGTGCCGTCGACTCCAACTCGGACTCGGACTCCGCTTCGAAACCGACCTACCGGCCGATCTGCTCCGCTCGTCGGCGGCAAATCATTCTCTCTTTTCGCTGCATTCTCTGCCATGGCTTTCCTCTATTGCACACCTCCAGCCCTCGTGCTCACGTCGCCGTCGTTCTTTCTCTCGCCGTCGCCGCCTCACCGCTGCTCCACGCCGCTGTCCCCGTCCTCGCGGCCGTTCCATCCGACCTGGCTGCGCGTCAGGTGGGCGCCGCCGCCGGTGGGGTGGTGCAAGCTCAACTTCGACGGGAGCGTGTTCAACGACGGGTCCCGGCGAGCGAGCGTCGGCGGCGTCATCCGCGCTGCGACGGCGGCGTCGTGCTGGCCTTCGCTGAGACCACGGAGCACTGGACAGTCGGGGTGGTGGAGGCCCGTGCACTGATCTAGGGACTGAAGCTTGCGTTGGCGTGCTTCGTGGAGCGGATCGTGGTCGAGGGCGACGACCTGGTGCTGGTCCAGCTCCTGCGCGGCGAGGAGACGCAGACGAGGATCCCGGCGGCGATGCACGAGGAGATCGTGTCCCTGCTCAGCCGCTTCACCGAGTTCGAGGTGAGGCACATATACCGAGAGGGAAACTCGGTGGCCCACACCCTGTGCCGGCAGGCCTACCAGAGCCCTGGATTGTGGGAGGAGAGAGACCCGATGCCGGCCACCGTCTGGGAGAAGATCGACGAGGATTGTCGCGGGGTGCTGCACGAGCGCCTGTGCAAGAAGAAGAAGTGACGCCATGAAGAAGTTGGAGGCGCCAAAGCGAGTGGATCAAATATTTTGATCAAATCGATCGGCTTGGCTTTGTGATTATTGTAGTTGAACATGTAAAGCCAATTAATTGGTCCTGCTAGTTGCAGACAACCCTAGATGTTATTTATCATTGACATTGATGTATTCATTCAAAACTTGATTCCGATAAAGAAACCGTTTCTCTTGTGTGTTGTGTTGTGATTTCTCGGTCGGGACGTACGGCGCGTGTGGTTGCGGTCATCGATGCGGTCGTCGGGTCAGAGCAAGCGAGTTGGCTGGCTGCCGCGGCCAGAGATGCCGGCATGCCGCGGCGGTTCGCTCGTCGCCTCGGTGAGCGGGCTCGACTTAGCGGCAGTGCCGTGGTGGTCTGCCTGTCCTTGGCAGTCGTGCACACAGCGCGGCGGCGCTGGCGTTGCAATCGGGCTACTCTCTTCGGGCCAACGCTAAAGTGGGCTCAGCTCACCTTACTCTGATTGCGGTGGTCGACGTTGAGACGGCCGGGTGGCGTCCGGAGTCATTCGCAGCTGCAGCGTCCACGCGACTCACAAACTCACAACGGTGGCGCACGGCATGAGGCGTTCGACGGCTAGCTGGGCAAGTGCCAAGTGGTACTCTGGCTGACTGGGCTAGGCTGGGCAATGCTGAGGCCGAGCAGTCCAACATGAATACAAAAACACATATATTGCATGAAAAAGACAAAAATGAATATCTTGTACCAAATTCATAGTATTAACTTTGGTATCAAACCCCAGAAAGAAAAAAGAACAGAGTTCTCAGAAAAAAAAATGCACAGAAAGAGCTGGATCTCTGAATGTTCAGACTTGGTTTTACCTCCTGTTGCATCAGTGAATATCTGAAAATTGTTATTAACTCACTAGTTCAGCTGGCCTCCAATTATCTGAGATTACCAAGCATTGTCTTTTGCATCTCTCTATCTTGTTCACCTTCTTTGTTTTAGCTCCCTCCCTGTGGACAACAGCATACAAAACACCAAAAAGTGTCATGCTTTGAAGTTTGAACATGTGGTGATTCAATGTCTCAAAACTTCAGAAATGATGTTTACCTCCCTAATTCAATACTGAAAACTATAACTTCTTCCCTCAGTAGTTTTGCTTTCCCAGTAGAGATGATTTATCTAGCGTACATTTGTCCTCCAACATTGATTTCCTCCCAGCCCTTGTTCTGAAATTGTATTAGCACTTGTTCTGAAATCTGAGACTGTACTAGTGCTTGTTCTAAAATCTGAAATTGTAAACTAGCACTTGTTCCGAAATTTAAAACTTTAGTACTTGTTCTAAATTCTGAAATTGATGATTATAAATTCTTTTTTCGAAGGTGCAACTGATCAGAATGGGGCTGGAGTTACGGAACATGGAGGTGGAATTGATCATGCTTGCATGCCCTCTATTGTCTTATTTCTACGGCGGTCAGTGTTTACATTCCAGCTGCCTCAATAAACTTCAGAATAACAATCAGGCTACCTTGTTTATCTTGGATTGGAGAGGCAGGCAATTAAGACCTACAGTTTCATTAATCATCAGATATTTTTCTCCCAAAAAAGTTTTACAAGGAGTACATGAATGTATATTCAAATAGATATCCCCCACCCCCCAAAAAAACAGCTGGATAAAGGTGCTCTTGTGAGAAAGTAGTGATTTTTTTCCTGTGGGTTTTAAATGTCTCAGCATGCCAGATTGGGCAATAAATTTTTGTGAGGATAGATAAAAGCCATAACTGACGGGATGGAAATTATATGGCAATATTGGTGCATTCATGTTCCACTGCATGAAAGATCGAACATGCATGGTATCACGGATGAAGTGATTATGCAATGGTAATCAATGTAGATCTATGGATTGTACAAAGTAATTTGATGTTTAACTTACTGCTTTGACAAAAAAAATGTTAAAATGGAATCCATGTCATTGTTTGTAGTGATGAGAAGAATGGATAGATAAACTTGCAAATATTTCGATTATTTAGAACTTGAGATTTTAGGTCTATTAAGTTATATTTTTACTACCAGTGGTAAATTGGGCCGGGATGTGAGTTGTGGCTTACGTTCGACCGTTTTAGTTGCGCTGAAGCTGGGCCCGTAGAATATTCAGCCTGACTTGATGTTTTACAACGAAATTTTTTCGTGTGGTCAAAAAGGATTTTTCCGTGCAGAGGTCTTACCCCTCTGCACCCAGGTGTCTGCGAAAATAAATATTTTCGCGTGAGGACGGCCCAACCGCACGGAAAAATTCACCTCCCCGTGCGTTCGGGTTAAGTGGACCGCACAGGATAATCGGATTTTCACGTGCGGGCGGGTTATGTTGTCCCACGGAAAAAAATTTCCAAAAAAAGAAATAAAATTCAAAAAAAGGAAACCCTAGAATCCGGCGGTCCGGCTGGCACGCGTGTGCGCGGAGCCGGCGACGCCACTCCCGGCCGCCGTCGCCTGCACGTCATCGTCGTCGGGGGCTGCGTGGATCCGACCAGCGTGCGTGCGCGCGGGGCTGACGGCGCCGTTCCCGGCCGCCTCATCCTCGTCCTCGTCGTCAGCTGGGGCGACGCAGATCCGGTAGGCGTGCGCGCGGGGTCGGCAGCGCCACTCCCGGCCGCCTCCTCCTCGTCGTCGTCGCTCGCGGCCACCGCCAGAGCTTCACAGGGGAGGGTGAGGGAGCCACCGCCTTCGCCGTAGACTGCGCCGCCTGCCCCCCATCGCGAGGCCGGCCGAGGTGGATCCACCCGCAACCGAGCTGCTCGGTGCCATTGGTCGCGCCCGCCGCTGAGCCGCTCGGTGCCGCCGTCCGCGCCCACCGCCATCCGTGCCCACCGCTGTCCGCGCCCACCATCGTCCGTGCTCGCCGCACACACTTGACAAAGTGAGAGAGGAGATAGAGTGAGAGAGTGAGAGAGGAGAGAGAGGATATGGATGAGGATGGGTGGATAAGGATGAAATTTTGAAGTGTTGAGGAGGGAAAAGAGGAGGAAGAATAGACTTATAGGTGGGCCTTTGAGAGGCTTGCACGTGAAAATCGATTATCCCGTGCGGGTGTCTTAAGCTGATCGCACGAGATTATCAATATAATCGCGTGCGGTCGTATTAAGATGCCCGCACATAATAATAGATTATCCCGTGCGGGCGATTACCCGATCCTGGTGGACTGGTTTTTCCAGGCGGCGTCACTTACGGCCCACCTAGAATATACCGGGGGCCTCGTACAGAAAAATCTTTTCTGTAGTAGTGCCTGGTGGATGAAGCGTAGTTTTCCGTTGACTTCATTCGTTGTTCGTTGACTACAACTCGGACAATAGCATCATCGCCCGGTGCGACGAATCATTTAGTAGCGCAGTAAGTTCACTGGTGCACTGGTTTTCATCGTGGGGGATGTGTTGTATCTGGTTTTTGCGGTACAAGGACGAAAATCATTGCACATAAGATCCTAAGACGGTTTAGATGGTGGTTTCGGTTGATGTGGCGCCTATGTAGTTGGTTTGACTTGATCTTTATCCTACGTGACGTGGACTAAAAGTAAAATGTAATTTTCTAAAAAAATGTGAGGCCTACATATCAGTTAGACAAAACATCAAATTGGTGGGCCCCACATGTAAGTGGGTCCCAGCCTCCTCGAGCTCTCTCGGTGGCGGGCTACCGCTGCCGCTTGGAGCTCCTCGGTCACGACGCTCACATGATCTGGAGCAGGTGGTTAGTGGCAATGATCACCGCTGTGTCCGTAGGAGGCAAGAGGCAACGATGGTGGTGGGAGGTTCATGGCGACGGGGCTCAACGAGGCGGAGGCGGTGACGACGCAAATGCAGGGAAAGAGCTCAAGGAGGTGGAGGTGGTGGCTACGCGGAGGCTTCTTCCTTTGAAGGAGGGAGGGAAGAGGAGGGTGGGGAGGGGGAGATAAGATCTACATAAAGAAGCCGGCAGCGGCGGTGATGATGCGGGATGAGACGTCGGTGGCGATGCCGATATTGTTCATGATGGGGTCGGTGGTGGGGAAGCGGTTCTACCGCAAGGCCACCGTGGGCCCCCACCATTTTTATTACTATGTGTGTTATAACTGACACATGGGTCCCACGATTTTTATTTTTTTAGTTCAAATTGCCAAGTAAACGTTATGTCAATACCATTTGGGATGAATACCTAGTCAAATGAATCACGTAGGTGTCACGTCAGCTAAAACTAGATAAAATTGCCGAGGGACCTTGTTTACCTAGTTTTGTAAGTTGGGGCATGCGTGGTATCTGGTTTTGCGGTCCACGGACGAAAATCAGACTGGTCGACAAATGAAGGCCCTTCTAAGTGAACTTATTCCTTTAGTAGCGGTAGCTAGGCTTAACGAATAAATGGGCTCCATCCTGCAGCCGACCCAATATGAATCAACAAAGGGCTCTATCAGTTGGGCAGGTCCAGGTTGGGCCACCACTATTGAGCATATGAGCAATGATGGGCTAGGTTGGGCTTCCCACCATTTTTCAGGAACAAAGTCCGGATTTCTTTCATACTAGGCTCCACTTATTCAGTCTCTCTTCTTTCCAAATTTTCCTTATCTGAGGACGGCAAATCGCACCAAAGCAAGTGCTAATCAGATAGGCAAACGGATAATGAAAAACCACAGCTCAGACACGAAAGGGGGAACTGTAACCAAATTTCGAAAAATACAAGGCAGCAGCTGCGAAATCTCGCTGCAATCTTATTACATCAGCATTTTTTACATGATTCTGTACACAACACAGGGGAGATCTCTCGCAGCTCCATAGATCCTGACCGAAACACAGATCTTGACGACGACGACGACGACGAGGAGATTAGCAAAAAGCTAGATCGAAAAATAAAAAAACAAAACCTTTTTTTTCCCTAAATTTTTCTGCTTGTGTCAAGATGGGTGGATGGATGAACGGATTACGGTCGCTCAGCGCGGCTGCTGGATGGGGCGGGGGCTGACTCTGGCGGCGCCGGCGGCGACCCTCCTGGGCGCCTTGTCGGCGTACCTCGGCACCTCCGGCGGCGAGGAGTGCGCGCGCCACCACTTGTCGATCCCCCACGCCACCACCTCGGCTGACCCGCCCTTCACCTTGTTCCCGCCGCCGAAACCCTTGCTCTCCTTCTCATCCGCTTCTCCCAGATGAGGGGTGGAGGAGAGGAGGTCGTCGGGGAGGAGGAACCCCTCGAGGTCGTCGTCGTTGTCGTCGAGGAGGCCCAGCGCGGAGTAGTCCCGGAGCCAGCGGTCGCGGAAGGCCGGGGAGGCAGCAACGAGGCGCCACCACTCCGGGGAGAAGTCCTCCACCTCAGCCTCCTCCACCGCCACGCCGCCGCAGCGCCAGTGCGTGGCCGACCATCCCGCCGGCACGAAGGGCTCCGCCCACGGGTTCAGCTTCCCGGCACCGCCACCTCCTCTCGCCACCTCCATCTCGATCTCGATTTCTTCAGCTCGCTCGCTGATGGATATGGATATGGATAGAGGAGAATTGGAGAAAGAGATGGTAATATAGAGCAGAATAGTAGTAGTAGTAGTAGTACGGTGCGGTGATGGGGAAGGGGATGACGTGTCTGTCGTCTTTTGGGGGCGGCCACTCGGTCTTATCCGTTGCGGCGGGTGGATCGAGGGGCAGAGGCCCACGGTATTGTGTTGTTTACGTTTTCCATCTTCACGAACAACCCTATCACCGTGAGTAGAGTAGTATCGGGATCATTCTGTTGGGGTGTGGGTACGTGCCTGTCGCTGTCTTCGCCGTCGTTGGCGTGACGGCTTTATCTCCGGCCGACTTGAGAGTGTGGAGCACTTGCCGTGTTTCCGGCTTTCCGCTATGGATTTTACCGCATGTACCACGTAAAAATATCGGACTCACGGGTCGAACATGCCAATGCCATACGACCAGTAACTACGCCGTAAGTAAACAGATCGTAATAACCAGCGACAGCCATCGTGGCAGCACGACCACGGATATCATGGTCTCTGTGACCAGGTGTTTATCACAAGGACTACATACAAGTTCGTATAAATGTTATCTTGTAAACCAGAGTAAACACCACTTTAATCTCCCCATCTTTCCTATGTAGGTGCTCTAACCCTAGCCACCGTCACCCTCCCTCCTCCCTCGCCTCGCCACCACCGGGAACCACGTGGTGAGCGAGGATGGCAACAACGGGGTTCATTTTAGCCTCCTGGCTTTGGCGCGAAAAGAGAGCGACACATGAAGGTGACCTAGATGGCGTAGCGACGACGGTGATTGCGATGAG
Source organism: Oryza punctata (assembly GCA_000573905.2). Taxonomy (NCBI): domain Eukaryota; kingdom Viridiplantae; phylum Streptophyta; class Magnoliopsida; order Poales; family Poaceae; genus Oryza; species Oryza punctata. The sequence continues at coordinate 17,359,434 of CM002492.2, read as the reverse complement.
CGGCGTGGTTGCGGGTGGCTTCCCCATCGAGCTCGATGGCTAGTTTGGTTGGTCGATGACACAAGTCGACCATGAAAAGCGCGATGTGAGGCGATTGGTGGTACCACAGATCGATCTGGTCAGGGGTAAAGCTAGAGCGAAATGGAGTGGAGTTCGAGATTTCACTACAAGTATATCAATACATATAACTTCAAGCTATATTTTCAATGCAACTGCTGATCGATAATTTTTGACATCAACAATAGAAACACACATGCATCGATAAAATAAAGAAGTGACAAACATTATTTTTCAAAATTAAGAAATCTAATAATAACATTGGTAATTGGTTACTAGCCTATGAGCAAAAGATGATATGCGTATATATGCAAACATAAGCAAACATCATTCTATCTCATTATCTCAACATCCTCGACGATGATTTGATAGCCTAAAAAAAGTTTAAATCAAAATCAGTTCCCATTTTTTTCAAATAAAAAGAAGAATCAAGGGCACTTAGATACAATCATTACCTTCGATCATCATTAAATCTGCGGCCTTGCATTTTCCTGAAGCGACGAACAACGACCTTATTGGTGACTTTCTTCATTTCTTCTTTCTCCACATAGCAAATAAAGCTATCACTTAAGTACTCATCACCAATTTTATTGCGCAAATATGTTTTCACATTCTTCATAGATGAAAAGCACCTCTCAACTGTGGTAATAGCGACAGGCAATACAAGTACAAGTTTTAAAAGTTAATAAACGAATGGATAATAAAGATGTTTTCTTGTCTCCACCATTATTTGAGAAAGCTCGGCAATAGTTTGTATGTTGGAGAATCTATCATCATCCCATAAATCAGCAATGTAGAGACTAAGTTGGTGGCCAAGGTTCCTCAATTTTCCAGAATCAAAATCATTAGGATAAAGTTTCGCTAAAATCATCAAATTCTCTAGATCGAAATCATGAGATGAGTCTCTTAGACTGAAAGCCGATGAGCAAACAAGCAATTGAGAGCTTGTCTCACTGAAGCGATTGTCAAGCTCTTGAAGTATCCAATCAATAACATCATTAAAACAATCCACTTGATAGTAATGCTTATATGTAATTCCAGATTTGTGCCTACGCTTCTTGGGATCAATATATGTATCTTCCATTTCCAATTTGACAATATCATACTTGTCACAAAAGTCAGAGATTTCATCTAGTACTTTCTCCCACTTTTCTCTTCTAAGCTCATCCAAATTGAGTCTAGTTGACTTTACACATTTCATCGCATTCACTATGTCTTGATCCTTCCGTTGCAATGCTAGTGACAAGCTGTTTGTGATTGTTAATATAGTCAACATGAGGTGAAAATAGAAGACAAAATCAAAAGATTGGAAGTACTCCAAAAGATTCGATGCTTGATCTCTAATTTTCCAATCATTTTTGTCTTTTTCCACAATTTCTAGCACTTTGACTATTGTAGCAAACATGTCAAGCAAACTTTTGAGAGTTTTATAATGGGAACTCCAACGAGTATCTACATTGCTCTTGATTTAACCCGGTTCTATGCCTTACTCATTTCTTTAATTTTAATATCTCTAATCAAGTCCCTTCTCTTAGATGATCCACCCACCACATTCAATGAGATGGTAATCTTAGTAAAAAAAATCACTAATGCCTTTATGTTTTCTCACAATAGCCACAAGAACCAATTGGAGTTGGTGAGCAAAACAGTGAACATAATAAGCTGAACTATTTTCCTCATGATCAATGATTGCAAACCATTGAAATCACCTCACATATTGCTATCACCGTCATATCCTTGCCCTCTAACTTGCTTTAGACTTAGCTTCAGTTCTGCAAATAGAGCATCAATAGAATACTTGAGATAGGCAGAAGTTGTTTCAGTCACATGGACAAGACCAACAAATCTCTCTTTCACAATTCCATATTTATCAGCATATCTCAAGACCACTGCCATTTATTCTTTGCAAGAAACATCTCTTGATTCATCAACTAGCAAGCAAAAAAAAGCATGCCCAATTTCTTCTAGAATAGCATGTAGCACTTCCTTTGCAAAACATTTCACAATATCCCTCTGTATTCAGGAGCAACCAAAAGACTATTATTTGATTTTTTTTTGTACCTATTGCCTTTCTTAAGGTTGGATTTTGCTCCACTGTGTAATCATAAATTCCCTGAAGTTGCCTCTGTTGTAGGACTCCTTTGACTCATTGTGACACCGAAAAGGCAATCCTTGCTTTACTAGCATCCTAGCAACATCAATGGACCCATTCAACCGAGTAAGATAGTCCATCTTTCCAGTTTCTCTCACACTATGGAAAGCAACATCAATGTGTTGTCTTCTTTGTAATAAATCATCACACTTCTTCATTGCTTGATAGTGTGAGTCACTGACATCACCTACATGCAATTTCAACCTTTCTTTTTTATGAAAACCATTCCAACCATTTTTAACAAATGCTTCATATCCACCATCCTTCTTTTCTCTAAACAAGAAACAGGAAAAACAATATGCTCGATTTTTGGACTCAATGTATTCAAGCCAACTTCCAAACTCATCAAACCATTCTGGGACAAACCTTCGTGAATCTGTCATAGGAAAAGTAAATGTGCGAGGTTGACAAGGGCTATTCTCCAGGTATTTCCTTCTCACCCTCTCTCTGAGATTAGGATGGTACTCATCAATTTGTTTTCTTAATCTTGGATCATATTTAATCTCATGTTCTCAGTTTATATCATCCAAATTGTTAGCACTATCCGGCTCTGGCACTTTCCTTTTGTAAAATTGTTCCATCAATTAACCTATCATTAGATGATTCAGGAAGATGTAAATGTGTAATGATTTCATCATTCATTCAAGTACAGAAATAGAATGAAAATTGACATGACTTACATACAAATAGCACATTCAACTCAAATTCTCAATTTTTTCCTCCATTTTGCAATTTTATCCCAATTCTGAAGGACCCCAAAGTGAAGCCTACTGGCCTCCTAATCCTACAATGTAAAAAAAAAACAACCAAATAAAATTTTAGGGCTTTGTCTCTAATAAATCAAATTGATTGAAAAACAAATAGATGAAGCATGTTTTCTTACATTGGCTCTACTAACGCACAATGTAGCTGTGTGCTGATCAGTTGATGGAGATGGACCAATGTCGTTGTTGGCTTGTGACAGTGTGGTCTGATGCTAGCTCCTGGTTGCCTAGCTGCTAGCTCCAGCTTCCTGCCTTCCTGCAGGTGGACGATTAGTGAGACTAGCCGCGGTGTTGCGCAGGTGTAGCCAGTTGCCACTGAGCCGAGGACGACAACGAGATGCCGAGATGGGCAAGTGTTGAATGGGATTGAGAGCAGCGGCATGGAAGCCAAATAGACGCGTGGCGGAGTCGTCAAGACTGGCGGTGATGCGACATACGATACGAGAAGTCGAGAAGAGAAAAGATCGATCTGGCTTCCACCCTCCTCATGGGCTTACAACATTAACTGGACTGTCGTTTGGGCTATGGGTGCACTATATTGGGCTGAGATATGGGGGTAATAACTATTTTTTTTTGGGGGGGGTTCATCTGCACCCACGGGCTTCTACTGGGCTTCGCCCCTAGATCTGGTGTCCTCTAGGCAGGAAGAGCCCGAATCCATGTCTGGCAAGGCTATTGGACGATGGTGCTAAGGAAGTCCGATGCGGCGAGGCATCCGATGGACGGTAGGGCAGAGGGAGGTGGAGTGACAAACGGTGTGTAGAGTACGTGAACTATCGGATTTGGTGGGCCCATGGACAAATTCGGTGCACTTCCGCTCAGATCTGTCTCCGCGACGAGTGAGACCAGACATGGGATACCATGAGATAGCTCTCGGCAACGATGATGAGCATGGTGGCTGTAGTGACAATGTGCATGGGGGTGGCTGCAGGCGTTGATAAGCATTGGTGCTTCTTGGGCGATGACAATTGAGGCACTTAAGCATGGCAAGGGTGGAGGTGTTGGCATTGTCAGCGGAGGCGGGCAAGACAACTCCTGTTTGGATAGGCCCTCTCGGAGGAGCCACGGTGGCAGTTTGGGCTTGATGGTGTACGGCTGAATTGAGTGCTGGCGGAGGTCGTTGGGTGGTGGAGTTTTTGTGGTGGCAATGACAGGTGCTATGGAGGGTTCTGCGGGTGAAATACTAGCTCAACATTTTCCGAGATAGCAACGATGATGTCTTTGGACATCGTGATAGGATTCTCTAGGTGAAAACCTAGTCCAACTGAGCGGACGACGATGGCGCCTTTGGCGTCATGACCGTTCTAGAGGCGTCGTCTAGGAGGTCTCTATTTCTCGCTTTTGCCTCCTCTTTATAGTTTGGTCTCCAACAACCTCTAGGTTGTTGTCACCGGGTTGGCGTGAGGGAGAGTGGATCCTTCCTCTCTCATCCTCTCCCTCCCACAACCCTTCTACGTGAGGGTGACCGGATGCTTGTCGTCAACCTTTTGTGTAGAGTCGGTGTTTAGCGAGACGTGGTAGCCTCATTAGGGGCAGACCCAGCGCCCGGGCACATAGGGCCGCGGCCTGGGACGTGGGCGAAGTAGTGTTGGACCCCCACCTAGTTATACCTCTTAAGTTTTGGCCCAACAAGGTTTGGCCCGAGACCCAGAAGATGGCTAACCTTAATTCCTCGGCTCCTCTCCGCTATGCGCGCGACGGCGCGCGAGTGACCAGGGAGAGATTCACTGGGAGACGGAGAAAGTGCAGAAAAATAGCATCGAACGAGCTCCTGCCTAGCCACCCTCCGGCCAGGCAGCCACCACCACGCCGCGGACCCACGGTGCCAGCGTTCTCGGCCGATCGTTGGCGTGCGCACCCTGCCCGGTCACCTCCCTACCCCCTCCCTCCTGTAGCCCAGCGCGGCAACACCCCAGCGTCATCAACTGCTCCTCCCGTCTCCCCACCGGTGCCGCTGCTAAGGTCTTGCTTGGCTCAAGGCTTAGCATGGTGTGTCGGCGGCCGGTGTCGGGTGCTACTCTATCGCTCCGTCATCATGCAAGGAGGAGAGGGGCATTGTGACATTTATGATGTGAGTTTTTCGATCTCTATTTCTTCTAAATGCTGAAATAATTGAAACGCCTGAGTAAAATACCTACAAAAGTGCAGATGTAGTGACTCCATTCAATTTATTTCAACTTGTAGCAGAGAATTACAGCTAGAAGATGGAGAGGCATATGATGACAATAAATCCTTTTCATGCCCCAACCATACCCAATTCAATCCAAGCCAATAAATCCTTTTTATTCCCCAACCACACCCAATTCAATCCAAGCCAATAAATCTTTTTTATGCCCCAACCACACCCAATTCAATCCAAGCCAAAATCCTTCTAGAGATAGTGGGAACAGGAGCTAGCACGCTCAGCAAGAGTCCCCTCGTGTTGAAAGGCAACCATAGGAGAAATTGGACGTGGAGCCAGTAACTGTGTTCGTGGAGCCAGTAACTGTGTTCTTATGAATTTCTCTATTTGTATTTGAAATTTATTGTTCTCAATTTTGCTTACTATGTATTTCAATCCATGTCTTTAATTTGCAGTTTTGTCATTCCTTCTTCTTTATAGGTTCAAGTTCTAGAGTTACAGTTAAGAGCTCCATGATGAAACTAACCTGTAACACCCTATTTGAACATCTATATCGGGTCACATTAAATTTGTACTGTCTTTTTATCATGCATTAGTATATATCACTATCGAGGGGCTTGGAGATAGAAAATGAATTTGGTCCGGGGCTTGAGGAAATACTGGGTCCGCCACTGAGCCTCATTGTAGGTCTAACTGCGATCGATCGCATTTAGCATTTGTCGGCTTAGTGCTTAGTGCTAGTACCATTCTCCTCAGTTGTGTGAGGAGCTACTAGTAGGTGGTAGTGGCAAGTGTTTTTTTTTTCCATTTTCTGGTTATAACCTCCAAATTTATAATTTATAATTTTTTCTCTGCTACATGAATACAAAACTTCAAATCTTGTGTGGGTTATTCGTAAAATAAATATAAATGTTTTCCTAAACAGTGTTGTGGAGAACGACCGTACCGATCATCAAACGCCCATATATACGGTGACGGTAGCAAAACTATTTTATTAACCTGATACTGTCTACATTTATCGTTCATGAACATCGGAACTTTTGTAGTACTAAAAAAACCAAACATAAATAGATAACCATATATAAACTTAAATTAATATAAATGGTTGTCGAAGAGACAACTGCATACGTCGAAGGACGTGGAAACTCAACAGTTGTTGGGAAAGTAGAGTGTATTCAATTCAGGGTTAAAAATTGGGATCCCCTTTTACATGGCCTAGGTGGCTATTTATAACCCCATTACAGATCCCTTATTAGGGTTTAGGGCTATTAAAGGGGAATTTACATGGTCACCCTCATAAAGCGGCCCCTACATAGGTATTTGATGTAATTAAGGTGTATGGGCCCTCAATGGGCCGCCTGGGGACTACTGGCCCATTGGTCCATGGGCCGGGGCGACTGGGCTGGCCCATTGAATCTTCTTGGATAGGGCCCGGCCTGGCGAAGTCATCCTCCTTCGGCGCACGCCTTCGCCACGCAGCTTTCGCCCACAGTGGCAGGGACCCGGTATGGCTCTTCGCCCATCACCCCTTTCGCCCTGATGTCTTCGCCACGGGACTTCGCCTCGAGGGGTCTTGGGCGCCTAGAGTTCGGATCCTTGCTGCTTGGCTGGTTTCGGCAGGCTTGGTCGAAGGGCCTCATGGCATACTGCCAACAAGCCCCTCACGGGTAAGGGTGAGATAGGAGCTTCGGCCGAGACCGTGCAAACCATGTAGTATGGTATGAAGCGCCCCCTTTCGACCGATGCTCCTGCCGAAACTTGTCTTTTTGGATCCTGCAAAAAATATGTGATATGCGATTTTGCGAAAAAGGATTTTTATGTACGGCTTTTGCCCGCCGCGAGTAGCTATGTTATTTTTTTAGTGTTTTTGACCAGTCTTAATGTGAACAGTGTTGGGCCTTTGCCTTCTATGAATAGTGAAGTGGCTCGTATTGTTCCGTTGGGCCGTAGTGAACAGTGATGGGCCGTTGGGCCGTAGCGAGTAGTGATGGGCCTTTCCTTGGGAGTCCGCTACTGCACGGCCTGGTCCATGGGATTTTACCGTTTCACCTACCCCGCGACACGTGGCCGTTCTTGATTGGATGGGAAGGCGAAGCGTCGTTGGTAGGCTATATATTCTTACCTCCCGTTTTCACTGTCACAACTCCTTTCATTTTCACCGCGGTCATTCTCTCTTCCGTCTCTTGCTCACGGCTAACTTTGAACGAACTCCTTCGCCTAACCAACTCCTTTCGCCCATCCACATCTGCTTCGCCATGGCTCCCCGCAAGTCGAACCCTGTTTCTGCAAGCGGTTCTGACCCAGGCCGGATCGACGAAGACACCACGGCGTTTTTAGGGTCTTCGCTCATTGACGAAGATGAGTTGGCGAAGATGGTTGATGTGGGCCTGGTGGCGGAGGGGCGGGCGTTCGCCCCCGGGGATGCCGAGGTGCCGCAGCCTGGCGAACACCAGACGGTGGTGTTCGCCGTTTTCTTCGAGGCTGGCCTCCATTTTCCGTGCAACATATTGTTGCCGGAAATTCTTCGCCTTTTTCAGGTGGAGCTGCCCCAGCTGAGCCCTTCGGCTCTAGTTCGCATCGCCATCTTCGATTGGGCGTGCCGGACTGCTGGGTTCGAGCCTAGCGCCGATCTCTTCGGCACCATCTTCTCGGTCGCCGTCAACTCGAAGACGGTGGTCACCCCCGCTGGGACCCGGAAGACCGCGTTCGGGAGTGTGAACTTCAATGTTCGCCCCGAGCGCGCCGACTTGTGGCCGGTCAACGCCGCAATGTCGAAGTGGGACCGCCATTAGAATGAAGTGGTTTTACCACTCCATCCCCTTCGAGGCGGGGTCCGAAGCGGCGAGGGCCCTTCGCTGGCGGCGTCGTGCAATTTCGCCGGCCCGGAAGCCGAGGGTTGCCATCAGCGGCGCCCTGGAGGCACGGTTCGCCCTGCTTCGCAGGGTGTGCTCCCGGCTAAGTTGCCGGGACTTAGTCGAGGAGTTTTGCATGCTGCGAATATGCCCCCTTTCGCAGTCACGGCAGGTCGAGGTTGACCAAGGCGAAGAGGTCAACGGCTTGCCGAAACTCATCTTACCCACCGGGGCGAACGGTGAGTTTTTGTTTCTATTGTTCCTTTGTCTTGCTTTTCGCCCTATTTTTCTTGTTCGGCCCCCTTACATAGTGTTCCGTCATTTTTTCAGTGTTATCACTGGCCTAGGCCGACACTGAAGCCCGTAGGCTCATCGGCGACGTGTCGGTCACCGAGTATAGCCAGTTGCTGACTCGGCAAGCAGCTGGCCGGGCGAACCGGGTCTACACCGGCGAACTCCCCCCAAGAGCGAAACCCTTCAAGGCTGATAGCGAAGCCAGCCCGTCCCGGAAGCGTCCGCGGGGCAAGTGAAATTTGCCCCCCGCAAGCGAAAGGCTCCTGCCTCCGCGGATTCTGACGTCGAAGACGAGGGCGATGCCGAAGAGGAGGATGCGGGGGAGGCCGAGTTCGCGGCCGAAGAGGCCACGGATGAAGCTGGCGATAGCCGCTCCGGGACGCGTGGCTACACACCAACTCCCAGCCCGGAGCACGTCGAAACCGGGGCGGAGTCGGCCTCTTCGCCCCTTCGCCGTAAAGACATGGAGGGCGTGAAGGCCTTGGTCGCTATCGCTGCGGCTAGGGCGGCGAAGGGGGAGGCTGTAAAGAATGCCCCCCGGAAGAGAGGAGTCGTCGCCATCGCGAACGCGTTTAGCGATGAGTCGTCCGACGGGACGCCTACTTCGCCCGCGGGGCGTAGCAAGGGTCCGTCGATGTCCCTTGGGGCGACTGGCGGGGCTGGGGCTTCGGCTTCGGCCGAACGGGTGGTGAAGGCGGCCGCCCAAGTTTTCAACAGTCCGGTTCACCGGCCCATTGTTTCGCCACTTGCCCTCAACAAGGGCAAGAAAATGGCCGAGGGGTCCGGCTCCGAGTACTCCCAGGCGCCGCCCCGCTTCGCCCCCGGGGATTTTGAGACCCGGGCGGAGCTCATTCCCTTCGTGGAGGGGGTGAGCAACATCGTCGCGCCGGCTGGCGGCCCCAGCCTCTTCGCCGAGCTCAATGAGTTCGACAAGGGCTGCTCCGCTGTTAAGAGCATGGCCGTTCGGGTAAGCCAGCTTTCTAATACATGTTTTCTTTTTTGTCCTTGTTTTCGACATCCTAACCCATCCTTCGCCCTCTCTTTTGCGTTGTTCGCCAGATCCTTGCGGCCCATTGTTCGACAGAGCGAACAATGCGGGCCCGCCTCGATGGCCTGAAGAACCACCTTCGGGCCAAAGATGACGAGTTAGGCCGAAAGAGCCTGGAGATGGAGGGGCTCGCTCGGTCCCTCCGGGAGGCGAAGGCGGAGAACAAACGCCTTCAGGCCGAACTTGATGCGGGCAACGAGGCGAAGGCTGAAATCAACCGTCTTAAGGCCGAGCTGGCGAAGGAGCGAGGGCAGTCTGCTGTCCTCACTGATTATTATAACATGACAGAGCCCAAGATGAAGGCTCTTCGCTAGGACGTGGATAGGACGGAGGCGAAGGCCCAACGCCTTGCTCGGGAGGCATCGAGGACGGCCGAGTCCACGAAGACTGCCTGCCGTACTCTTCGCCTCGTGCTCAACGACATGGGGGCGAAGGCGCGAGGTGTCCCGGGCGAAAACGCCTCCGCACTCGAGTTCTGCGAGTGGACCCAGCAGGCTGGCTGCGCAGTCTCAGACTGCGCAACGGCGTACGGCGATTGCTGTGCGCGCGTGTCAGCGGCCTTCGCCCTGGGTCTGCTGCAGCAGTGCAGGTGCGACCATGTCGCCCAGTTTCCCGACTTTGCGAAGGGGGACTGGGAGGTGAGCGCCCAGGACATTTCACCCGTGCTCCGCGCCTGGCGAAAGCAATTTTGGCAAAAAGACGGCCATTCTGCTGCTAAGGCCCGCCTGCTTGAGCAACTAGCAAAGACAGAGGCGACGGACCAAGGCGAAGAACCCGCGGAAGAGGGCGGAGGTGGAGCCGAAGACCACCCAGAGGTGTGAGGCCCTCCGCCCGTTTCTTGTAATTTTTGTTTTTTCACTTTTGATGTTTGCCGTATAGGGCGAACTATGTAAATATGGCCAACGGCCTACGTTATTGTAGGGTGTCGAAATGTTTGAAATATATGACTATTTTCGCCATTCGTGTCATGTTTCCATTGCACATGTTTGCGCTGTTTTACAGGGTCATTTCGCCCAGTTCGTGTGCCCCAACTTCGCTTTTCTACGTTCTCCTGCATGACTTCCCCACTTTTTGTAGGGTCGATGCCGAAAGCTTTGTGTTCGGCCCCCTCTTGGGGATTGGCGAAGCAGGAACGAGAAGTTTATTGCGGTGAAGAATTTGCCGAAGGCTCGTTACCTGCTTCGGCCTGTCTATCGCGAAATGACGATGAACGACCACAACTACAAAGTTGTAAACGTTGCTAACTGGATGCGAACCCACCCTAGGCGAACGCTGGAGGACTACGACCGTGTCCACATGGCGCGCCTGGAGGGCATGGCTCGCTTCTGGCGAAATCATCGGCGGACCGATCGGCAAGAGGCGATCGCCCAACGCCGCTATAGCCTTTCTGTAGTTTCGCCCCCTTCTCCCTTAGGGTAGTGTACAACATTAGTAGTGACGACGAAACATGTTCGCCAGATCACTCTTTTGGTAGTTGTTTAGGGGGCGAAGATGTAATTTACTTGCAAGCGAAGATGCAACTCCTTTCGCCTGTATCATGTTGTACGATATGTACCATCGATTGTTTTTCCAAAGTTAATAAAGGTGTGCTTTTGTTCCCTTTTCACCATTTTGTGCATTATCACGTCGCGTGCTTTCGTTGGCCGAGATATACTGGCACCTTTGCGTTTTTTGGCGAAATAGGTCTGCTGACTTTTCAGCTTTCGACTTCCGTCATCGATCTTTGGCACTTCACGTATAATAGTGGCGTGAAATTTCAGTATAGATCGACTATAACGGTGTTCGGTCTAGTCACTTTCCGATACAAGCTGTCGCGGTTTTAACGTTCCGCGAGCGATGCTTCAGCCGATTCGTTTCGCCCCCCTGGCGTTTTCGCTGATCAGGCGTTTGCCTTGGGGTTTTTCCACGAATTATCATGCACATAAGTAAAAAAGGCGAAAGACACAGAGATTTTATACTGGTTCGGGCCTCCAGGGTGGATAATAGCCCTACGTCCAGTTTTTTTTCTTCTTTTTTCATTTTCTCCTTTTTTTTGTATTTTTGTGCCGAAAGGCTTACAAAATGGCGGATGCCGAAAAAGCTACATAACACTGTACATTTTTACATTTTGGCGAATAGGGTGCCACCCTCTCTAGACATAGAAACGCTTGAGGGAAGCGGCGTTCCACGAGTGATCGAAATGTTCACCCTCTAGTGTTGCTAGGCGACAAGAGCCCGTTCTTGACCTGTGCTTGATGAGATATGGCCCCTCCCATTTTGACTCAAGCTTCCCGACCGCTACCGGGTTCTCTTTTTCCTCAGGACGAGGTGGCCGGGCCGGAGCTCTGTTGGGCGAACATTTTTGTTGTAGGTTGCTGAAGTGCTTGTGGCGTACTTGCGCATGTGTTCCAGTGCTTCGACTCGTACCCCCTCCAGGAGGTCGAGCGACACTTCGCGTCCATCTTCGCCCCCAGAGAACATCACCCTTGGTGAGTTAGCCCCTAGCTCTGTTGGGGTCATCGCCTCGTCTCCGTAGAGGAGGATGAACGGGCTGAACTTGGTTGGCCTTGTGGGAGTTGTTCGGAGGGCCCAAAGGACAGACAACATTTCATCCGGCTATCTGCCGTTCGCTGCCCCCTCAAGCCTTTTCTTGAGTGCCTCCAAGATCTTACCATTTGCGCGTTCGGCCGCCCTATTCGACTGTGGGTGCGCGACCGATGCGAACCTGATTTCCAGGTTTAGCCCCTCGCACATTTCTCTAAACTTGTCAGAGTCGAACTGCTTGCCATTGTCCGTGATGAACTCCCTTGGAACTCCAAAACGGCAAACAATGTTTTTCCAAACAAACTTCTGTACTGCCGCCGAAGTGATCGCGCCGAGTGGTTCGGCCTCGATCCAACGCAAAAAGTACTCGATGGCTACAATTGCAAACTTGTATCCATTTCGCGCCACCGGGAATGGGCCGATGATGTCAAGCCCCCACCTGGCGAAGGGCCAGACTGGTGCGATGGGCTGCAGCTCATATTGTGGTGCGGTCTGGCTTCATCCATGTCGCTGGCAACTTTCACACCTTTTGGCCTGCTCAACGCAAACTTTCAGCACTGTGGGCCAATATACTCCTTGGCGAAACACCTTGGAGGCGACAGTTCTTGCGGCCTGGTGTGCACTGCAGAGCCCCTGATGTATTTCCTTCACCATTTATTCTCCCTTGGCGAAGGAAATGCAGCAAAGCAAAGGTTGGAGTACTCCAGAGCGATACAACTGCCCTGAGACCAGCTTGTACTGTCTGGCTCTAATTTGCAGGCGTTTCGCCTCCGCTTTGTCCTCTGGAAGCCAGCCATCCTTGAGATACTTCACGAACTGAGTTCGCCAGTCCCCTCGGTTTTCGCCCAGATCTGTCTGGTCGATGGCCACGACATCCTTTGTTTCCTTGGGCACACTTGGTGCATACAGGATCTCGAAAAAGATGCCTAGCGAATGCGGTCCCCCGCAGGCGGCAGATTTCGCCAGGGCATCTGCCTCTTCTGTCCTCTGGGTAGGTGTTCGACCGTTATCTCGGCGAAGCACTTTTCCATTGACCGAACAGCCTCCAAATATTTTTTCATCCCTTCGTCTTTTGCCTCAAAAGGCTTATCAACATGACACGCCACCAGTTTGGAGTCTGTTCGGATGAGCAAGCGCCGAACTCCCAATGCTTTCGCCTTTCTTAAGCCCAGCAGCACCGCTTCGTACTCCACCGTGTTGTTGGTTGTGTCGAACTGCAGGCTTGCGGCATACCGAATCGGCACGTCCCTCGGTGAAATGAGCACGGCCGCGGCGCCCGCCCCCTTGTGCGACCACGAGCCATCGGAGTGCATCGTCCAAGGCTGTTCGACGGGCTGGGGTTCGGGAGCGGACGCCGGTGTCTATTCGGCCACGAAATCGGCCAGGACTTGGGATTTGATGGCGGTGCGTGCAACGAAATGCAGGTCGAAAGGGGATAACTCTGCTGCCCACTTGCTGAGTCTACCAGAGATTTCCTTGCCCCGGAGTACTTCGCCCAGAGGGTACTGCGAAGGCACTGTGATTTTTTGGGCCTGAAAGTAGTGCTTCAGCTTGCGTGAAGCCATCACCAGGGCGTAAGCGAGTTTTTCCATCTCAATATACCTTGTCTTCGCCCCTTACAAGGCTTCGGAGCCGAAGTACACTGGTTTATGTCCTGATTCTGTCTCTTGGACTAGGAGTGCACTGACCGCCACTGGCGAAGCCACTAGATATAGCAGCATTTCGCTTCCTGGTGTTGGGCTAACCAGGGCGGGTGGGCTTTGCAAGTACTGCTTTAGCTCCTCGAATGCAGCCTGGCATTCGGGTGTCCAGCTGAACTTTCCTGCGCTCCGGAGGGTCTTGAAAAATGGCAGACCCCTTTCGGCCGCTTTCGAGAGAAAATGACTAAGTGCCGCAATTCGGCCTACGAGCTTTTGTACTTCGCGTACGCTCGACTGTGGCCTCATTTGCTGAATGGCGTCAATTTTCTCGGGGTTCGCCTCGATACCCCTTTCAGAAACAAGAAAACCCAACAACTTGCCAGCGCGAACTCGAAAAACACACTTATCTGGGTTTAGTTTCATACCCCATACTCGCCGCGTGCAAGTTGTCGAAAGTCTCTTGTAAATCGGACGCATGGTCGAAAGCCTTGCGGCTCTTTACGACGATGTCGTCGACATAGGCTTCCACGTTTCACCCCAGCTGTTTGCGAAGCACCTTGTACACCAGCCTGGCGAACGTTGCTCCGGCGTTCCTCAGGCCGAAAGGCATCTTGAGGTGGCAAAATGTGCCGAACGGCGTGATGAAGGCTGTCTTGGCAATGTCGTCCGGATTCATGTGGATCTGGTGATAACCGGAGTAGGCATCCAAGAAGCTCATGAGTTCGCAGCCAGCCGTCGAATCAAATAGCTGGTCGATCCGCGGCAGGGGGAAGTCATCCTTTGGGCACACCTTGTTTAGGTCTGTGAAGTCGACGCACATGCGCCACTTGCCGTTCAACTTTTTCACCAGGACCAGGTTCGCCAGCCACTCCGGGTGGTCGATCTCCTTGATCACCCCGGCCTTCGCTGCCTCTTGGCGATCAGCGGACATCTTGCGCAGCTTCTGCTTTCTTGGCTTGGCGTCTGGCTTGACCGCCAGGTGATGCATGATGAGTTCTGGTGAAACGCCCCCCACTTCGCTGGGGCTCCAGGCGAAGATGTCCATGTTTTCTTTGAGTACCCCTAGGATTTTCCTAGCCTCTTCTTCAGCTTGATCGCCTCCCAGCTGGACGAACTTTGCCGGGTCCACCTCGCTTACTTGCACCTTTATCACCTTGCCATGGGGGGTCGGCTTCGGCACACGGTTGACACGAGGTTCGGCTTCCACATTGTGCACTGCCCTGTCGATCACGGCCAAGTCGCCTTTTGACATGACTGGGGGTTGAAGCCCCTTGACGACGATCACCCCTACCGGACCGGGCATCTTGAGCTTGAGGTAGTTGTGGTGGGAGATGGCCTCAAACTTTTTCAGGGTTGCACGGCCGAAGAGGGCGTTGTAGCTGTATGGGAGGTCGACTACGTCGAACAGGATCTGCTCTTCGCGCCTGTTTTCGCCCGTGCCGAAAGCAACCAACAACCATGCTTGGCCGAGAACTTGAACCGCCTCCCCGCCGAAGCCGCGAAGCGAAGCCGGCGCTTGAGTGAGAGCCGAAGTTGGCAACCCCATCCTGGCGTATGCCTCAGCGAAGATGACATCAGCCGAGCTACCTCCATCGACCAGAACTCGCCGAACTTCGCAGCCGGCCACTTCGGCTGAAATCACCAGGGGGTCTTGATGCGGGAACAGCACTCCTTCGGCATCCTCCGGGCCGAATGAGATTTGCCGGTTCAGGTACTTCGGGACCCCTTCGCCTGTGGCAATGATGTTATGCACCGTTCGCATCTGCAACTTCCTTTGCTGCTTCGATGGCTGGACCGGTGGATCAGCCCTTGTGATCACTTGGATGATTCTGCGCTGCATGTCTTGGCACTGTTCGGCTGGTGGTGATGGCTCTCGGGCCGTCTCGCGAGGCGCTTCGACCGCGGCACCTTGATGCAGCCTTGGCTCTTGGGTGCCGCTTCGTTGACGAATGTTGCGGCACTGCTCGGTGGTGTGCGAGGATCGCCCATGGTATGCGCAATAGAGGTCCTTTCTGACTTTCTTGCGAATAGGCTGCTGATGGCTGCCGCCCTGCTAGGCGTCGAACTCCTTGCGGAGGGCTTGTACTTTTTCGATAGCCATCACCGCCTTGCTTGTTCGATCGGTCCTGAATTTCCTCCAAGTCATGGGAGCTTGGCCTTGTCTTGGCGGTTGCCCCTGGTTCACCGGCTGGGGTTGGCGAACGGCGGGGGGAGCCGGTTCGATGGCCTGCGCTTGCATCTGGGCCTGGGCAGTGGCGATGGAGGCTTTGTCGTATTCAGCTTGAATCGCCTGCCTTCGCTTGGAGTCCTCTTCGCCTCTTACGTACCCGTCGATGATGCGGAGCAGGTGCTCGAGAGTTTGCGAGCAGGTGCTCGAGAGTTTGCGGCTTCTTGTTGGCGATCTTTCTTGTGAGTTCGCCCTCGAGCAGCCCGGTCGAAGCAGCGTTGATGACGGATGCTTCCGTTATATCCTGGACTTGGCACCGGGCTTGCGAGAAGCGACGCATGTACTCCCGTATTGATTCGCCCGGCCTCTGGCGAATACCGAGCAAATGCTGCTGCGTCTTCGGCTCCTCATAGGTGCCTCGAAAGTTAAGGATAAAAACATCGCGCAGTTGCTCCCATGAGTATATGCTATTAGATGGTAGATTGAAATACCAAGAACGGGCAATGCCGTCAAGACCGAGATGGATTACCTTCGCCTTTGTATTTTCGTCGCCGTGGGCGATTTCGATCGTGGACTCGTAGATGGAGAGAAACTCATTTGGGTCTGTTTCGCCCGAGTACCGCGGAACGGGTGGGAATTTGAACTAAGGTGGGATTGGACGATTTTTGATTACCCCGCTCAGTGGCAGCCCCTTTTCACCCCCGGCCTTACCCATGACGCCCTGCAGCAAGGGCCCGCTCGGCTGTGGGTACGGCGTGGCGAAAGGCGAAGTCATAGCCTGCACGTGCGGCTGGGCTGCAACATTCGGTGGCCCGGTTCCGAACAGCGGTGCTTGAGTGGTGTTGTAGAAGTCGAACTGCTGCCCCTAACCCCAGGGCGAAGCCCCCGGCCCAGGTTGGTTCGACGGCAGCCACCCTGACGCGTCTTGGCCGGAGCTCCCCTCGGGCTGGGCCGAAGGGGTTGTGCTTGGGATGATGTGGGGCTGACTGAGCTGCTGGAGGAAAGCTTGGAGCTGCGCCTGCAGGGCCGAAGCCCCCTCCGCCATCACCTGTGATATTTGCCCGGGTGGTGAATAGTGCACTTGGACCACAGTTGGTTGAACCTGCGGCCGCGCGCTAGGGAGTGGGTGCGCTGCTGCGGCCGAAGGCTGGCCGGGGAGGTACGCCGGTCCTTGAACGGCTTGTGACGGAGGGGCTTGTACTGGTGCTTGCTGGTAGGCTTGAGGCGGGATGTAGCCTGCTGAGTTATGTAGGATGGGGGCCGGAGCAAACTTGGCTTGTCGTGCTGTTTCGTATGCTTGCTGCTGATCTTGCATCTGGCGAAGCATGTCCTGGAGTCGCGCCATGTTCTGCGGCATGGCCTCCATGCTGACTTCGGCTTGTGCATCGAGGTTGGGGTCGGCTTGCACAACAGTGGGCGCGGTCGAAGTCAGCTGAGTTGCCGAAGGGATCTCCGGGACCGGCCCCGCCGAAGTGGTAGGAGCCGAAGGCGGTGGTTGCGGCGCGGGCGCCGAAGGTTCCACCCCTTCTTCGTCGGCCATCGCCTCCTCTGCTAAGCTCTCCTTTGGGTTAGCAACCCTCTCCTTCGAGACCTTCTTCGGTAGCATTCGCTCTCAGTGGTTTCGCTCGGAGGTCCCCACGGTCGGCGTCAGCTGTTGTCGAAGCGACAACTGCATACGTCGAAGGACGTGGAAACTCAACAGTTGTTGGGAAAGTAGAGTGTATTCAATTCAGGGTTAAAAATTGGGATCCCCTTTTACATGGTCCTAGGTGGCTATTTATAACCCCATTACAGATCCCCTTATTAGGGTTTAGGGCTATTACAGGGGAATTTACATGGTCACCCTCATAAAGGGGCCTCTACATGGGTATTTGATGTAATTAAGGTGTATGGGCCCTCAATGGGCCGCCTGGCGACTACTGGCCTATTGGTCCATGGGCCGGGGCGACTGGGCTGGCCCATTGGATCTTCTTGGATAGGGCCCGGTCTGGTGAAGTCATCCTCCTTCGACGCACGCCTTCGCCATGCAGCTTTCGCCCAGAGTGGCAGGGATCCGGTATGGCTCTTCGCCCATCACCCCTTTCGCCCTGATGTCTTCGCCACGGGGCTTCGCCTCGAGGGGTCTTGGGCGCCTAGAGTTCGGATCCTTGCTGCTTGGCTGGTTTCAGCAGACTTGGTCGAAGGGCCTCATGGCATACTGCCAACATAAATATTCACCATAAAAACATATGGGTAACATGTTTAATGAATAATTTTTTTATTTCAGAAAATATTATAATATATTTTATTTTATTCGTAGCAAAGAACCACCAAAACTATTTTTTTATTCCTAGATGACATATTATCAAAGGAAATAGTTATAAAAGTTTCAAAATAATGTTTGACAGACAAGTGCAAAGCATATATCAATTCCATCAAATTTTATTGCAAACTACAACTTACATATAGATTAAAAAATATAATTACTGTTGCGGAGTAAGTTTAACTGATTTTAAATAGTTCGACGGTGAAATGAGAAATAAAAAGAGTTTGTGAGGTTAAGCAGTCTGGTGAAATAGTTTGGTGTGCACCTTTTTTTTTGGGGGGGGAGGGGGTGAAAATGCTATCGCGCGGGTGGTCGCGTGCCCCGCGCGCCAGCGATCAGGTCGGCATTTGCTTTCTTGAGTGATTTTTTTTCGGCTAACCATGTTTTCCTTTTTTTTTTGGTAACATTGCTGGTAGAGGTCTGCTTGAAGATTTCTTATGGCCTGAATATATATATAGAGTTTTTGTTGATGGGCTGAGCCTGTTACCTTTTGGGTTGAATACATGACCCAATCAAGTGGTTGTGTTTTAATTTATTTTTTAATTTAAATATTTTCATGTGTAAAGTTTATATATGAAATACTTTTACATACAAACTTTGCAAATGTTTCTACTTCAAATGTTTATATGCATAAAGTTTTTGCTTCAAATATTTATACATGTAAAGTTTCTATACCGAATATTTATATTTATAAACTTTCAATACCAAGTATTTCTACGTATAAAATTTGTACAGTAAATATGTCTATGTAGAATGTTTCTATATGTACGGAAGTTTTTTATGTATAAACTTTGTAGGTGTAAAGTTGCTAGGTATAAATTTTATTTGAGCCAACTATTTTTCACTTGCATATGGGCTATTCAAAATAGACGTTTCTTATCGTTTCGGTCAGGCTGGTTTTTTTTCTTATAGTTTCTGATCCCGTGCGTGTCCGATACACGACCACTCGCGTGTTAGGACCAAGGGGGGGGGGGGGGGTGTTGCATTTCTGAAAGTGTGGCCCAAACAACCCTCATTTGGGCCGGGCCATTTTGGCAAGAGTGAGGGGACCTACATCGTCTATGAGAAAATGAGTATAGAGCAGTGCACGCCATCGATAGACGATAGCATCCTTTGCAATCACCTCATCTTGAGCCTTTCTGACGACTTGCTAATTCCACATTTCCACGTCACCATCATTATCTATCTTTATTAAAAAAAACGTATTTTGGCCCACCTTTGTTAACACAAAGGCACTGGACGAGAATTTTTTTTAGAAAAATAAAGGCCCGTGTGGTCGTGTGGATGATATGCATGAATTTGATAGTAAACGGAACTTTTCCGGATTATTAACGTGGAGTAACCTGCATCTGCAATTCTGCACATATAGCAACACACACACACACACTTCATTCTGCAAGATGCGGGTGCACACTGCGCACACTGACGTCTCCAATTTGTTGTGTAATTACATAATGAAGTACATGTTTAATTCGGTTTGCTATTGCATAAATACGCCTAAACACACGCAAGACAATCAAATCATTCAGTGAAATGAATCGATCAATTCCTCTACTAAACATTCAAATTAACCCCACCGGCCGATTCCAATCCCAAGTTCCCAACCATAAACAAGAAACAAAGCCGTGTATACGTATATACGTACCACACGAGTACCCCACATCAACACCACTACGAAGAAATCGACAATCAACTAGCTGTACAAAGATGATCAGACGACGGCGAAACGTATGTGTAGATGTATGGATGGATGATCAGATGTAGGTCTGCTTGGCGAGCTTGAAGCCGGAGACGAGGGCGGAGAGGGCGAGGCAGAGGAAGGCGAAGAAGGCCATGCTGATGGACGCCGCCGACGAGTCGGTGAACACGTTGTCCGCGCCTTCCCTCATCCGGTTCGTGATCGGGATCGCCGCCGACACCGCCGACATCAGCAGGTACGCCGTCACCTGCAGTAGCACCGTAGGCATATCGACACCACGATCAGGCTTTGCAATTTCGAAACATGGGTGGGGACCGAAAGAACCGAAATCACCGAAATTTCGGAATTTTTGTATTTTTAACATATTTTGACTGAATTTGAACTAATTTTGATCAAATTTACAAATATTTGATAAAAACCGAAAATTTGGGAGAGATTTTGACCTTTGCCGGTGGAGGCTGAAATTACCGAAATTTTGGAAGTTTCTGAAATTTCGAACCGAAATTTCAAACCATGACCACGGTATAAAACATTAGTGTTTCAGAGTGCATTGTACATGTACTACCTCCATATAGTTTTTTATTGATTACACGGTAGATACATATGTGCACACACTACTATATCTATAACACCACATTCACACCGTCGTAAAAATATCCCCTAACACATGCTCTAAGAGACGGGAAACCAACGACATATCCCTGAACTCACTAAATTTATGTTGAAAGCCTATCTACGATATAGTACCTTCGCTTTTTAATATATGACGCTATTAACTTTCGCTTACCCATTTTAAAGAATTACTTAATTATCATTTATTTTGTTGCGGGTTATTTTATTACTAAAGTACTTTAAGTATGATTAATGTTTTACACATTTACATAAAATATTTAAATAAAATAAACAATCAAACCTGTGTTTGAAAGTTAATTGCGTTATCTATTAAAAAATAGAAAAAATGTCACTGTCGACATTAAGCACATAGTATATTACGTTCAGGTACTCCGAGGTTCGTATTGCCATCATGCACAGGCTTAGCTAGCGTATCCAATTCTTAGTGTTTAAAATGGCCGGCCTGTCATCAAGTCAAAGGTTCTTGAGCATTGGCCATTAATTTTGCTTAATTGGAATTTGGACAAACAAACTTAGATGCGAAGTTACTTGGATAACGTACAGGTCATTGTCAACTTAACATTTTGTCTTTATCCAGAATCTCAATTCCGTAAGCAATCAACTCTGATCAGTGGTCACCATATATGAGATCATTATCAAACTCTGACAATATTTTAGATCGATTTGATATCATATTATCAAACCCAAGGGCTCATGTAATTAAATATCTCAATGCACATCAGTTGTTTTTGAAACAGACTGAATTGAAACCGCTTCTTGCATTTCCATGTGGATCGAAGTATGTAATTTGTGATCCAGACAAATCTGTGCTGGCTGATGTCCATCAGACCATTAGTAGGAAGAGAACTACTAATCCTAGTACCACGACTTCTATTCTTCAGAGGTATGTATAATAATGTAATTGTAAGGTACGAATTGAATTGTATTACTGGAAATGCGCATGTGGACTCGTTAGGTCTCTTTCAAGGACAACTAATTAATAATCAGCCCAAGGAATGGATTAAAATTCCAGCCAGCACATGACAGCTTTGCTCTATAATTCTCTACTCAACTGCATCTCATGAACAGTTGTCCGGACGATCGTGTTTGTGCATTAGCAGCATTACATTATTTATACAGAGTTAATTCTCAGATGCACCCGAACTAAATAATTTCCCTCTTAACTAACACCAAATTAAATTAATTAACTACCACACTGAATCTCAACGATCAATCCATACTCTTCAAATCAAATGATGAATAATTGATAAACAAATTTAAGTTTCACTGAGGTGTCAAAGTATCCATCCGCTTTTCCTATTCTGCAAGCAAGTGTGGCTAATGATTTAGATTAAATAATTTGAGTTTATCTCCTACGGCGAGACGATGCGACAGATGTTCGATGCATTGCATAGATGTCACGGCAATTAAACAGAGGACAGCAAGAAGAGTGCAACCGAGGAATGCATAATCGAGGCCGGGCGTGCGGCGCTGACCTGATCTCCGGCGAAGTCGACGAATACGGCGACCTTGCCCTGCAGGTCCTGGCCGCCGGTGAGCCGTACGCCGTGCCGCACCAGCTGCAGCGTCGTGTAGATGAAGGCGAGCACCCCGATCGCGACCACGTACCTGCACAAAGAGAAAGCTCCCACCAACCGTTCGGTCAAGTGTGTTCACCGCCGGGCGCAATTAACCGTCGTCGCCGCCGCCGCACCGGTGTGGCTGCCATCCATGGATCAAGGACGAGTAGTGCAGTGGCAAATGGCGCGGCGGGATAAGGGAGATCACTCACCTGTACTCCTCGTAGTGCTCGAACTGCCTCCAGTCGCCGTGGTCGTTGGCGCCCATGACGACGAAGGCGAGGAGGGAGAAGGCCCACGCGGCGACGCGGAGCGCCGACCCGGACTTCTCCAGGAGGTCCTGCCGCCGCCAGCGCCGCACCACGGCGCCCACCACGCCCTCGCCCGCCGCCGCCGGGGCGCCGCCGCCATCGACGTTGGTGTCTGCTGCCGCCGCACCCTTCTCGACGTCGGCGGCGGGGGCGGAGGCTGCGACGGCGGCACTCATGGCGCGCGCGCTCTCGAGGTCGCGGAGAAAGGAATCGGTTGGGTACTTGGGTGGTGGTGGCGTGTGTGGCGTCTTGCCGGGAGCTCACGAGATTTATATGTGGCCGGCCGACCCGAGGGATCTTCTACGATGCCGCCGTGTACCCATGACGCCGTCCCGTTCTTTTCAGCTACTTTACCATATTATTGTCGTGATTTATTTGCTCCATATTCAAATATATGTTTTCAAAAAAATACATTTTTCTTACGCTTGTTCTTTGTGACGGGTTGGAAAGAATATGGACAAAATGGTCTTATGGGTTCAGTTTTATCTATTTACTGTTTTTATTTGAGTGTATTTTTACATCATGAGAAAAGTATAGATGGTGGGGAATGAGGTGAAGGAGGATGGCAACTCCGTTTTTATAGTACTAGCTATTTATTAACTTTATTCCTAAAAATATAATTAATAGAGCCTCTAGTTTGCTGTGATGATATTTAAATGTGAAATTGAATAATAATTTATGCTTTTGGAGTCATAATAACAAGATGAGAGATTTATACTTTTCAAATTACTATGGAAATGTCAAATGTGAAATTGCGGTTGTTTGTTCACGAGTTTCGTAGCTTGTGGGTGCACACATGCCAAATAAAATGGCGGCTAGACGTTTTATTTTCTGAAAAAAGAATAAGATTGTTTTCACAAAAGTAAGGTGAACATGCCTCCCCCGTAAAGGTCATTTCAAAGGACAACAAGATGATAGCGATAACTGAAAAATTCAAATCTTTATCATTATAGAAGTACAATATATAATATACATATGCCTTGCAAAAATATTTCCTGTTTTCTCTTGTTCATACGGTAAATTCCAGGTCCTCCAGGCGAATGGGCTGGTCATTAATTTCAGTCTCGTCTTAACAATATGATAAATCAGTTAAAATATGAAAAATATTTTTTGTGAGGAAATATGATAAAATCATTTGAATATCACCCTCCTCTATGATATTATCTCTACTAGGATTTTTAATTTATTTATTTCTTCTTATTCTTGTTTCATAGCAGGAAAAACAATGCACGAACTTTGCAATTCTCTTCATTTGTTTAATTTTGAACAATCAAGCTTGTTCCTCCCATTTTATTATTATTATTAAAAATTCACGTATCAAGGTTGGCGTGTTAAATATACCTTGTTTTCTAGTTGGGTCACTCTAAAAATGTAAAGTTTATTTATTATGAAAACAAATTAAACATTTAGTACTGGTTACCAAGCTTTGGCTCCAGAACCAAATAGTCACGGTCCTACAAAAGTACAAATAGCTTGTTATAAAAAAAAGTACAAATAGCTTAGCCTCACGAATACCTTGCCGTCAAAATGAAGTAAACTAAGCAAACGGTTTGCCAAGGCAAGGAAGAATGGGCTAGATTAGCTAGCTAAGCTATAGCCAAAGCCCAAATGCCCAACAAAGAACAAGTGCCTCTAGTTAGCTAACCAAAAATATTTTATTGGTAAACCTTTATATCCCTATTTTTAGAAGTTTGGTTTTTAAAAGACAGCTAGAAAAATAGATTATGATGAGAAACCGTAAAATCAATAGTGTTTTTTTCAAACGTGTAAAAATCTTGCACATCAATATATTAGTAGGAAAAAGGTTAATAACTGTTACGTACCCATAGCGACCACGATAAAGTTACACGAAAAAAACAAAAATAGCACTAAACAAGAAAAATTCATGAAAAGAAAATTAAGTACAATATACCTCGATCTTTAATTAAAACTTCAAATTTAAATTTTGTGGTAGTTGATAAACCAATAAGCAAACGACTACCTTTCTAGCAGTGGAATAAATGCAGCCCTCACCTCGAAGGTTTTTTTTTCTCTCTGATATAGCCGCACGCCCGCACCAAATAGACAAGCTGAACGTAGTGGCCACAGAAGATCCATGTCACCCGTGAGGCCGTGACCTCTGCTCTCCTCTCCGCTCTTAATTCAGCTTTTGCTCAATTCCTTGCACCCATGACCACCGGCCACCTTCACCACCAGCTAACTAATCCAGATCATCAATGCCTTGTTAATGCTAAGCTCCAGCTCTTCACTAAAAACATCTTTTGGCTGAAGTCAAGACGTCCAAGCAACCACATGAATGAGTATATTGAAGCTACCACCACTGACAGGCTGCTGGCTTTATTCGGGTCCGAAGCCAAACCGTGCAAGACAGCTGATTCCTGATCATGCATGTTCCAAATTCCAATCACACACAAATTAACATGCATAGATAGATATGGTTTAAATCATATCGCGTCGCTCTCGTGAGATATACATGTTGAAGTAACTGTCAGTATTGTGCTCCATGATAGCGCAGACATATGCCACTGACTTTTTTTAATTAATTAGATCCATACCATTACAACTACGTCGATTCAGAGGAATAATGCTATTACAATTCATCTATTCCGAAACGTACCATCAGTATTGATGTCAATTCTGAATGATGCCATAATTCCATATATATATTTTTGCATCATACATCTTTAGCTAGCATTGTTGTTCATGTGTGGTGATTTATTTGGTAGGCACTAGATTTCGGTAGATGTTAGGCTATGCGATAATAGATGTTGCTGGTAGGAAAACTTACACAAAAGGGTCAACTGGGTAATGGGTTGTGGAATCAGATAGCTTTAACATTGAGTTTGTGTTGAGTAGCTTAAGTGTTGAGTTAAGTTGGGGCCCAAACCAGTCTCCTGCCATATGGTATTTTCATAAGTCAATTGGTGAAGATGTGAGACTGTTGGAGAACGGCCAGATTGCAGAGTTGTTTGATATGTATGCACAAGAGAACCACTTTGAGCTTATTGTATCCACCTGGATGTTGCAAAGGCTGTTCCATTTGCTCTAACTGCTTTAGAACCTATATGTGTGGTGCCTCCTGAAATCCCTGCTGATCCCCCTGCTGTTAATGTTGGAGGTTCTGACCAGCCTACAACAGAAGCAGAAGTTAGAGAGGCAGATATGTTTGACAATGAGGAGTATGTTGTGTTGATGATGAGCACCTATATGTTCCTATATCCAAACAATCTAGTCAGCCTGGTTAGACTGGATTTTGAACCTCAGGGAGCTGAGAACCCTGTTACAACACCTGTAGCCACTGACCAGAGTGGAGATATTGGTGGTAGTGGGGTGGCAGTTGCTGAGGCACATATTACAATCGATGATCCTCAGATTTATAATATCATTCATGACCCTGAGAATCCAAACATTGTGAAAGATGCTTTGTTCCATGATATAGTATCTCTCAGAAAAGCTGTTAGGCACTAATGCCATTAAGAAAGGTTTTGAATTTGCTAAAGGTTTGAAGATAGATCCTACAGGTTTATTGCAAAATGTGGAGCTGATGGTTGCCCTTGGCGTATACATGCATGTCTGATTGAGGACAAGAAGATAACAAAGGTGATTTCTTGCCAAATTTCCTTTGTTTTGATGTTATGATTATGTTTACTTATGTGTTGCACTACTTGTCATGCAGATTAAGGTTCTTCCATTTGAGCACACTTGTTCTTCTACAAAACTGCATAAAGGGAAGATGGCTACTCAAGGTTGGTATGCTGACAAGCTCTCAGATTGGATTAAGAAGAATCCCCATAAGGGACCAACTGATGTCATGAAAAGCTTGAAGAACAATATGAGATTAAATTGAAATATTCCAAAGCATGGGCTAGGATGAAAAAGGCAATGGAGGAGATCCATGGTACATATGAAGAAAGCTTCCAACTTCTTTTCAACTGCAGAGCAAGTCTCCAAGTACAATTGTTGAGATAGATTTGCAGAAAGTAGGCAAGAAAATGTGTTTTAAGATAATTTTTGTTGCATTGAGACCTTGCATAGATGGTTTTTCAGCTAGATGTAGACCTTACCTAGGTGTAGATGCAACTAGATTAACTGGTAAATATATTGAACAACTAGCTTCAGCCACTGCTGTAGATGGACACAACTGGTTGTATTTTGAAGCATATGGTGTGTTTGACTCAGAAACATATGATAACTAGCTCTGGTTTATGCAACAACTCAATAAGGGCATAGGAGATCCAGATGGATTAGTTATTTCTACAGATGCATGTAAAGGTTTAGAGAAAGTGGGTAGGGCTCTCAAGAAGGTTGAGCATAAAGAATGCATGAGGCATCTGTATGCCAATTTCATGAAAAAGTTCCAAGAGCCAGTTTTCACTGATCATCTGTACCCAGCTGCTAGATGCTATACCGAGGACAAGTTTCAGCGGCATTAAAGCAGATATGGGATGTCAGGCCTGATGCAATAGAGTACCTAGAGAAGCACTACTCAAGGATCTGGTACAAGTGTGGATTTTCAAAACTTAGCAAGTGTGATTACCTCACAAATAATGTTTTAAAGAGTTTCAACAACCAGATCAAGGGCCTAAAATGTTTGCTCATACATGAGTTGGTTGATTCCATCAAAGAGATGATCATGGAGAAATTTGCACTTAGAAGAGATTGTGCCAGCAAGATGGAGGATGGAATCCTACCAAGTATCATGAAGGAGTTGAACTCTACAATTGGTAATCTAAAGGTTGTCGAGGTGGTTAGAAGTGATCATGGATTTGCTGAAGTGACAATGGTTAAAAGTGATAACAACACCAAGAGGCACACTGTGAATTTTGGACACCCAACATTGCTCTTGTAGGGTATGGCAGGTGATAGGAAAGCATGCAAGCATTCCTTGGCTTGGATATGTACCAACAGAGGCAAGATTCAAGACTTTGTGCATCCATTTTATAGTGTCCGGTACTTTAGAGCAGCATATGCAGGGATGATTCAACCTATGACTGATAGGTCACAATGTCCTTCAGTTGACCTTGGGTTCAAGGTGCATCCTCCAAGACTCAGAAGAGGAGCTGGCAGGCCTATAGTCCAGAGGATCAGGGGCTGCCTTGAGCCTGGGAGAAAGAAGGTGAAATGCAAGAGATGCAAGTAGTTTGGCCATTTTGAGAAAACTTGCAAACTGGCTGAACCACTAGATGAAGATACATGGCTGCACAATCAACACCTAGGAAAAGGTATGTACTGAACCCATCCATTTTGGACCA
This sequence comes from Oryza punctata, assembly GCA_000573905.2. Classification (NCBI taxonomy): domain Eukaryota; kingdom Viridiplantae; phylum Streptophyta; class Magnoliopsida; order Poales; family Poaceae; genus Oryza; species Oryza punctata. The sequence goes on along the minus strand of CM002492.2, from coordinate 17,332,056 downwards.
TGACTTTGTTATTGTTGTAACATCATTTCTTTTCACTTGCAGGAGGAGGCTAGCAAATGTGGATGCTAAAGCTAGCTCATCTGCACCAAACAAGAAGAAGAAGAGAACACCTTAGAAGAGGAGAGATCTTGATTCTTGCAGTGCTCCACGAGCAACAGTTCCTAGGAGGCTATCAGATTGGTTTGGTGCATCTCAACCATCCAACCAAGCTTGATGTGAAACTGATAAGTGGGTTCTCTTTTGTAATATAATGGCCCTAAGACACAATTATGTTGTGATGTAATGGCCTTAAGACACAATTATGTTGTGATGTAATGGCCCTAAGATCTGCTTATTTTGTGATGTAATGGCCATAACCATTTGTTATGCAAGCATAAACTTGCTCCATATATGTAGTATTGAAGTTGGCAGGCTGAGGTATGAAACTACCATATGTCACATTTGTTATGCAAGAATGAGCTTGCTCCATTAATATAGTATTGAAGTTGGTCTGAAATTTATGTGATATTTGTGCATGTTGCTCATATTTGATTGACATTTGCAAATGAAATCTATCACATTTGCCACATCTGCCAAATATGCTACTGAAATAGGTCTCTTGCATTCTGAGATGCAAGCTGAAATTTATGTGGCGTTTGTGCATGCTGCTCATATTTGACTGCCATTTGCAAATGAAATCTGTGAAATTTACCACAATTACCACAATATGCTGCTGAAATCTATCACATTTGCTAAAGCTAAACCTACGATTTCACAAGTCATTCACAGATTTCACAATTACTGTTTACATTCACACACATTCACATATTGCACAATTACTGATTACATTCACACACATTCACAAATCACAGGCTTTCAGAGACTAACTACTTGTTGATGCAAAAAACACACACTGGCCTGAGAGATTTGCTTTACTCTAGTGCAGGTCCAAAATTAAGCTTTTAGATTCAAGGGTGTACCAGTTGATTTGATCCTGCAATCAAAAAGAAGAAATATGCAAAGAATATTAGTAAACGATAGACAATCGGCCAGACAGCCGATTTCATATCGTATGTGACCTAGCCGATGCAATAAAGCATGAATCGGCTGTAAGGTATAACCAAATATGAATATAACCCTAAAACTAGTATATCGGCTGTAGATATCAGTGTTATGTGATCAAAGAATTAATATTGCTTTAGAAATAAACAATTGGTATAGATCGGACTGAACCAAGACAGTATAAATATCTTAAGTCTATTGCAACATAAAATAATGATTACATAAAGCTAATGTCATAGCCGATATCTAGATTTAGGTGCATATAGGTCATAATTCCGATACAATCTTACGATAAAGCAATGAGAACATTAAACAAAACATAAAACCATGTCAAATATTCTAATCAGATAAGATCGGCTGAAACTCCGATACTATCCCTATCAACAACCGTAGAGCAAGCTAGAGATCATGATTCTAAAACAACTTAACAGGTTGGACTTAACCAATGCAGCATTAAGTATAAAAGAAGCACAACATCCAGAAAAATAAGCCAATAGTCATCAAATCAGGATGGTGGATACATCATATAATATGAATCAACAAAGTAAACTAGCCGATACCGACAAAACCCTAAAAAGGATCTAGCCGATGTAAGAAGATAGCATTGTTGATCTAAGCTATATGACATATATGATAACTCGGAAGTCTACAAGATAGAGTTAGAGTGTCATGAAGATGTAAGTACTAACTCTAATGATGTAAACCGCCATGACAAGATATACCTTTTTCGCCGAAGATCAAATTGATGCAGCACGACTCGAAAGCACAAGCTTGTCGGAAAATAGAAAACAAAGGTGGCGATGCGCTGAGATTGATTGAACGTATGTTGTTATTATTTACAAGACCTCTATACCCGAAAATACAAACATTGTCTATCACGGACACGACTCATATTAACCTAATACAAATCCAACTAACGAACAAGTCCCTTAGGCGGACTTTTACCGGGAATATCTATAAGGAAATTACATAAAATAAGCTAATTAATAGATACAATTGCCTCTTCAGGACTCTATCCGTGCATGGCAATCCATATGAATCATTCTAACATAACCCGATGACGTGTACCGAGTCACGTTACTGAAATCGGCTCAATTGGCTAACCCTGTCCGACTCTGATCCTGTCGATCCTGTCCGCAGCAGATTCTCACTCTGTTTCCGATAAGATCTAATCTCCTCGATTCTCTTTGATTCTATCTTCATCTCCGATACTTGAATTACCAAATTTGATCGTCAACAGTACTCTAGGTAATTCTTCCCTAGACCTATTGACACACATGAACATTAGCATGTACAGAACCCATTGGCGCATTGACTTCTCTGACTCCATTTTTTCCTTCATCTCTGCAAGTGCACTCTTCGACTTATTCAAGTCATCTATAGACAACAGCAATTGCACCTCTTTTGCTTCTAACAGGCCATGTAACCCGTCGTTCTGACCATGCGCATCTACCAATTGCCAGCGTAACTTGTCGGACTTCTCCCTAGGCTATCATACTTGCCGGCGTGACAGTATGCCACCATGTCCTCAACGTACTGATTGAGCAGATCCTCCCAGATACATAGATAGCATCTTACAACCTGCATGAAGGCAAGGGGATTGGGAAAGAAACCGACAAAATGGAAACGAAATGAATTCAGCCATCGTCACCCAGGATTCACCTCTCCGCCGCATTGCAGCCATCACCGCCCAGGATTCTCTCAGTAGATGATGTGCGCGGAATGCGGGCTGCCTGCAAGCACACTTGAGCTCAGGGATGCTACAAGCTGCTGCTTGGGACCGCTCCTTGCTACACCTGCTTGAGCGAGAAAGGGTACCATGTTCATCCACCGCCACCCGCCAACTAAGGTTTGAGCCACCGTTGACCGCCACCACAGATTGGTTTGGTGATAGGGAAATAGCAGTTTGTAGTCGAGTCGAACCAACAATTGAATGTAGAAATGTATGCAGGGGCATTAGCGACCATACGAAAATACTGTACCCAAAACGCTGGTCAAGTTGAGTCAAAGCGAGCCTAGGTCGTACAGCATGGCATGGAAACAATTAAATCCGTATATGGATGGCACGCTTCAGAATAGACGAATTGTAACGGTATTTCTCTGAATCGATATAGTTGTAATGACATGGATCTAATTGACCTTTTTTTTAAGTCGTACCTTTTCTTGGTGAGTACAGGTGGGTTTTACTCTGGGAAAAATTCAGTAATTGCACGTGGCGATGTTATGATTTATGCGCTGTTGGATATTTATCCATATTACATCCCCTCAACTACAGGGTTCGATCGTAAAGCACTCATCATTTCATCGAGCATGAAAATAGGTATTTTACACACCCTCAACCATCAAAAGCGGCTAAAATGTAACATGAGGATAATATAATCTGAAATTGATAGTGGTTTGGATTATTTTAACATTTAAATATATTGTTTTACTGACATCTCTCTTGGTAGGTGCCTTAAGGCTTAGTTCGGGAGTGAGGGTGCACGTAAAACGAAGTGATGATTAGCGTATGGTTAATTAAGTATTAGCTAATTTTTTTTGAAAAATAGATAAATATGATTTTTTAAAGCAACTGTCCTATAGAAAACTTTGCAAAAAACACACTGTTTATCAGTTTGAAAAACATGCAAACGAAAAAAGAGAGAGGTGAGTTGGGAAAGAAGGGGGAAGAACACAGCCTATTAATTAGGCTAGCTGGCTAGGTATACTCACCTACAGTACTGGGGATACCCACATTAGTCTCGGTTGGCAACCCTTTTAATCTCGATTGTCCAACCAGGATCACGAAAGCAGTATTAAAGATGCCCATCTTTAATCCCGGTTCAAATATCCGGGACTAAAATCCATCTTTAGTCCCGGTTGGTAACACCAACTGGGACTAACAATGGTTGCGCCACGTGGCTGGTCCTACCATCTTTAGTCCCAGTTGATGTTACCAACCGAGATTAAATGTTTTTTTTCCATTTTTTATTTTTCTTATGCTGCTTGCTGTTTGTATATATATTATGCATATATATATATATATATTATTCATCTATACATATATACAAATAGATACATATTTATATATATTCATTCATTCATATATATATAATATATACATGTTTATATTAGACATATATATATATATATAAAAGTACATACATATATTCATGATTACTTGTACTTAGTTGTAAATATATACGTCTTCATATAAAGACATATATATTTATAATTAAGTATATATATACATGCATATATCTAGGTAATACATATAAATAGAACTAAATTAAGACATATAAGTTATCACATACACATATGGTTAATATATACAGACATCTAAGTAAATATATACACATAATTACGAGTGGAATAATAGGCCTTCCATCATCGTGAAATTCTCCCACGGGATTAATAATCTCATCCATGATAAATCCCATCGGTTGTTCTTGAACAACCTTTATAAATTCCTCGTGGGAGAGTTTCTCTGTCATCCAAATAACCTATCATTTGAAAAAAAACGAGATATAAATACATGAAATCAATAAGAAATCAAGACATAATGTATCAATGATGTTTACGTACATCCAGATCCTTGTCACTGTTGATTTGATGTGTTATGGTGTGCATGTAGTAATAGGCATAGTAGCCGCACAAGTTGGTCCCCTGCTCCTGTTTTGCACACTAAAGGAAAAATGAGAGATTTAATATATATTCCTATTTTGCAACAAATGATTTAATATAAATTTGGAGCATGAACTCACCGGAAAATTCATCCGCAAAGATAGTTTTTCTTTTCGAACCCTGCGGATGGTTGTATAGAACCGTTCCCATGTCCTATATTTGGTTGCAAGCTATGATTAATTATTTGAGATCCCCATAGTAGCAATAGCAAAAATCATAATGATAGTGGAATGGATGGCATTACCTGTCTAGCACTTTGAAAAATGAGAAAATCCAAGAAATGCCATTGACAAACATCCTAATCCAAGAAATGCCATTGACGAGTGCAAGTTCCATAAAATACCATTTAATGGCGCCGTTAGGGTTCCGTCCATCCCGCGCCGTTAAATACACTGTTCATCCTATAGCACTTAACGGAGGGTAGCGAACGGAACCCTAACGGCGATTACATTTCTGGGACAAAGTCGCTTGTACAATGGCATTTCATGGAACTTGTGCTCGTCGATAGCATTTCTTAGAACTGGGTGCTTGTCAATGGCATTTCTTGGATTATCTCTTGAAAAACTTGGTGAAAGATTGTTCCGGTTTATCCATTGAGTCGTAGACATTGATTTTGCCTGCAGAAAGGTCTATAACAAAAAGGACCTAGTGGAATCTACAAATTGCGTGAGATGATATATATGTTACGGTAAGAATACGAGAAAGAAATTGGTACAAAAGGTGGTAAAAACTCACGTTGTGTTGAAAGGCAATAGTATATAGGTCTTGTAATGTGTCTCCCCTCCACCTTCTTCGCGAGACCTTGTTGTCCGCGTGCCCGATTCGCACCAACGTTCGGTTGTATGTCCTGTTGCTCCTCGTTCCCATCCACGTTCCCGTCCTCGTTGCCCTCGTTGAAGTATTGGTCCAGATCCTCATTGCCTCCCTCATCCGCTCAATACTGGCTACTTCTCGAACCGATCTCGTCCAAGAGGAACTGTTCATCATCGCGATCGTCCATCTCGTCCAAGAGCTACACCTTCGTTCCAAAGTTCAAAGATGTTCAGATTACAATAGATCTTTCATTCTAAATATATCTTAAATAAAAAATTACTAAGTCTAAACATTCCAAATATATCTAAATTACTAAGTCAGAACGAACGAAGTATATACAAAAATGTCTAAATACAGAATGTTTGCATATACATCGTTAAGTCCCAAATTCATAAGTCTAAACATTCCCAGAGATAGTGATTCAAGATACTGGGTGAGCACAACACCTCGCTCTTTCATGGCTACAAACGGATAATTTCCAAAACAAATTTTGTCTTGACTTCTATTCACGGGTTTGGCCGTAAAATCTTCACCAAATAGACATACACAGAAGATATTTCTATTTCCGACAATTTGGCATGGGCGATGAATGCTGGATTATTAGATGCAAGGGAGATCTTGTATTCTACATTAGGAGTCCCCATTGCCACTGTGTTCTCCATCGCTATGACGGCTTCCTTTTGATGACGACGAGGATTCCTCTTCCTCATCAAAAGGAAGTCATCACAACGATGGAGAACATAGTGGCAATGGGGATTCTTGATGCAGAATACAAGATCTCCGTTGCATCTATACGTCCGACACTCATCGGACATGCCAAATTGTCGGAGAAAGAAATATCTTCTGTGGATGTCTATTTGATGAAGAGTTTACGGCCAAACCCGTGCATAGGAGTCAAGACAAAATTTGTTTTAGAAATTATCCGTTTGTGTTAAGTCATGAAAGAGCGAGTGTGTCTCCAGCCAGTACCGTAAACCAGTACCTCAAACTCACTACCTCAAATGTCGAGCCAACGAGAGAACGACGTTTGTGCTCGTAGTTCGCTACCCCCGTTCGCACGTTCATTCGTTCGCCACCTTGTTCGTTCATGAAACCCCGAGCGAACGAATGAACGTGAACAAACCTTGTTCACTCGTTCACTTGCTTGTTTGTTAGTTTGCTCGTTCTAACGTTCGTACGGTCTTTCACTCCCTTATTAGTTCCTGAAACCCCGAGTGAACTAATGAACGGGGAACAAACGTGCGAACGAAGTCATTCTTTCGCTCGCTTGTTGGTTAGTTCACTCGTTCGCACGTTCCCATGTTCGTTCGCATGGAAATGACAGCGACGACAACGGTGCTGGCGGTGATGTGCGGCATCGGCTGTGGCAGCGATGGTGGTGGCGGCATCAACGTCGTAGTCGTCGGCGGCGGTGAGGCGATGGCGGTGGCGGCGGGGACAGCAGCGGCGGTGATGCAGCGACCGGAGGGGAGAGAGGAGGTGGGGGGCCGACGGTGGCAATGCGGGCACCTTTTTGAAGGATGAAATGACAACGGTGGCAGTGGCAATGGCGACAATGTGTCGACCCCCCGGTTTTGTACACCGGAAACCCCATGTGATTACAATACCATTCCCTGGATTATAGATGGTACATACATGGCAAAGTTGTATAGGTATTACAACACATTAATGGTACAAGGGTTGCCCGAGTGGGACCTAAATAGACCAGGCATGGTCATCCACAATACCAAATATCCAAAGAAGTAGGTAAGGTAGCGGAAAAGCGAAGCAACGGCGATCTATCTTATTCCACAGGTAGCGAGTGGTGAACCTAGGTCCCTACTCCACCGTCTTCAACACGTCTTCATCAGCATCACACACGTACAGGTCGGCTCCAACTTCTCCTTCTAAAAGATTTAATTAAGGGTGAGTACCAACGTAATCAGCAAGCCACCACTACAGAATGCATATAGTGCTCACAGGGGTTCAAGGATGGCTTGGTTCATTTGCATAAAGCTGGATTTCACGAATCATTTCACAAACCTATTACTTAGCAGTTTTAACTGAAAACACGTTATGTTGAAGTTGTCATTAATCCGCGAGGGTTCATCCACCTTTCCCAAGCCTCGCTGGGTCCGGTTTACCCTCGCAACCAGTTTTCCACATTTTCCATCATTACGACCTTCAAGCTCGTCGGGGAAGGTCACACCGCTTTTCCTAGTCTAAGCAAGATTAAAATCTATGAGGTTAGTCAGGAGTAGTACAAGTCCCGATGGTCAATTATCTGCGAGCACGGCTATTCGAATAGATTGATTTACTCACACTGTAGTGGATGTACGCTTTGAATCCCGCACTCCATGCCACACCCAACACATGAGACTTTTCACGGCCGACTTTTCAGTCACCCTCGCATTGCGGTACCCGCCCCAAGGAACTAAGAGCCCCCATTGCACTCTGACACACCAACCCTACCTCGAGTTGGCAGTGAGGGGAGTCCTGGCGTTCCCACGTTCCCAGGACCAGGGAGCTATATAATATATATTCGTATAGGGTGCATTTTAGGTTTTAACGTCATTATCAAAATCACAACATTGCATCAACACAACAACGGGTATCCAGAGCCTACCATGACTGGGGTTCCGCCCCACGAGAATTTCCTAATCCATCGGGTCTAACCCACTCGAGAAATGCGGTCATACTCGGGTCGTTTCCTGCATAGTTTCTTAACTCGGTCCTTAACTGACCAGGGTTGGCGGCTTGCCGTTCCCAGAATCATCAATGTTCTATCCATGCTGCCCAGTCGAAAATATTTTGTTTTATTATGTTTTGGTTTTCGCAAAATGTTTTTAGTTGCGGGTGGCGCTCATGTCTCCACCCGTCTTCCGTCAATCACTCCTACCGAGTGATTACCACAACCACATTCATATAAAAAGCATGGAGTGTATAAACGTCTATACGAGCAATGCTAAGTAGTGCCAATAATTGACCACGCGTAAATAATCGACTCAGGCAACAAGGAATATAGATAACAAATTCAAGGATGACTCTCAAACAAGTTAGGTGCACATTTTATAATTACCATGCAATTTTATTCGCAAACAACACATTTATAAAATAGGATCAACATGCTCAAGGAGGGGAGCGTAGTGACTTGCCTTGCTCAGTCAAGAGTTTTTCCTCGACTGGTTCAGTTTCCTCCTCGCAAATGTAACATGTTCGGTGGAATGGTAGTATTAATATAATATATCCTTCGTCCTAACCGGGAAGGCTAAAATCCCAGAAAAATAGCAAAATACCAAACCGGTGTCATTTTGAAGATCTTGAATTTAGAAAATTTTGGTGAAAGTTTCATTAAAATCCGACTTAAAATGAGCGAGTTATGGGCTTTGAAAGATTCAAAATTGATTTTAATCTCATAAAAAGAAAATTCCACATGGGACTGACAGGTGGGGCCCAGGTCGGGGTCTTGCATGGTCAATATGACCTTTGACTGGCCAAGGGCCCACATGTCGGCCTCACAGAGTAGGAATAATGGTTTTTCAAAGGAAGGGAGGTGGGACCCGCACTTAGAAAACGATTTTGGCTAGACATGTTTTAAATCGATTTTGAAACAGCAGGCCCGCACGTTAGTCTCAGATTTCTTTCTCTCTCTCGCATGCTCTCTCTCTCGCCTGAGCTAGCACCGATGCTAGGGTTAGCCCGCGCCGGTGGTGAGCTCCACTGAAGTGGGTGCGACCGGGGACGGTGGGGTACAGGACTTCCCAACAGCCTACGGGCGGCGGTGCACGACCTGGAAAAGCCCACAGTGGCTAGGCGGCTTGGGTGAGGTGGTGGACAGCGTGGGGATGCCAAGGACGCCGACCGGCGGTGATGACGACAACACGGGAAAAACAAAAAGCAAAGCTCTAGGGCGACTAGGGGTTCACCGCTTAGGGCGACTAGAGGTTCACCGCTTCATGCGCACGCTGAGGCGGGGGTCGGAGATGGCCGGAATAGCCATTCTCCCAAATCGCCCCCATGGCGGCGGTGATTGGAGCCAATTCAGGTGAAATCTGCTGGCTTGGGGGATCCATTGGATAGGGCGAGGCTATGTGCGAAACCCTATGAGCTAGAGGGCCTTAACCCCTAAGCATTGGGGCCAGAGGTGGTACCGTGGGTGTTTGGCACCGGCGGGGTATGTGGCTAGCAAGGCAGCACGGTGAGAACATCGGTGAGAGGCTCCATTCGGAGGCGTAGGGTGAGAGGTTTGCTATGGGGGTTGCTAGGAGGTTAGTGGCGTGAGGGAAAGGGATGGGTTGGCTCCTGAAATGATGACCGACCGATCGGGGTCGCGCACGGCTCGGATTGAGTATGCCCCGTGCATGGTGCGCGCGGTGTTCCCGTGACGTGGCTAGTCCCGCGGCCAGGGACACAGCGAGGCAAGGGGGCAGGGAAAGAAGGGTCTAGGGACCTAGGGGCGGTGGCCGGTGAAGCAACGGCCAACGCGAGGAGCGGGCACGGTGATTTGCCCTTCGTGCATCACCGCGTCATGGCAACTGCGACATGGCAGGAAAGCGACCGAGAGGACGGAGGGGAAGGAAGGGGGAGAGGTGCTCACCTTGCGGTAGCCGGGAAGCGGCACACCGAGTTTAAGCGCGAGCAAACCACTGGCGTAGTGGTACCGGCCGGTGTGGGTTGGGCGTGCGGATCATCCTCACGTCCAAGGTGTTCGACCGATGCCTAAGGCGTTCATCCTTTTTAAGAATGTTCAAAAGGTTTCGATTTCATGTTTTAGAGTTGGTTAAGGTTAATCATTCAAGCGTTCTATCATTCACACGTTCATGGTGCGGCTGCCTACCCCATCTTCTTGCCTAACCTAGGCTCGAGCTCGAAGCAAGCCGAGGCGTAGCAGGCGAAGAGGCGGCGGCATCGTGCGCTCTGAGAGGGAGAGGGTGTGTTCGATGGGGAGGAAGAGAGTATGGAGGGGGTGAGGTCAAGCGGCATAGATGGGGGGCTTTATACGTGCCGGTGGCGTGCGTGCGCCCGCTAGGAGGGTGTGGCCGGCATTGATGTTACCATTACTTCGGCCTCCTCTCCCGGGACAGCGTCGACGCATGTGGTGGAGGAACAGCGGCGGAGCAGTGGCACTCGTGCACTGGCGGATCGTGCCGTTGCACTGTGCGGGTGCCGTGCAAGGTTGGTGCCCGGCTTCGTTCACCTGCCAAAACGGGAACATGGAGAGATGGCGGCGTTCAATTTATGGCACCCGCTGTTCGGCCGAGGCGTGCGTCGCACGGGGGTGTTGATGCAAAAAACACACACTGGCCTGAGAGATTTGCTTTACTCTAGTGCAGGTCCAAAATTAGGGTTTTAGGTTCGAGGGCGTGCCAGTTGATTTGATCCTGCAATCAACAAGAAAAATCATGCAAAGAATGTTAGTAAACGATAGACAATCGGCCATAGGGCCGATTTCATATCGTATGTGACCTATCCGATGCAATGAAGCAAGAATCGGCTGTAAGGTATATGAATATAACCCTAAAATTAGTACATCGGCTGTAGATATCAATGTTATGTAATCAAAGGATCAATATTACTATAGAAGCAAGCAATTGGTATAGATCGGATTGAACCGAGACAGTATAAATTGCTTAAGTCTATTGCAACATGAAATAATGATCACATAAAACCAATGTCATAGCCGATATCTAGATCTAACTGTATATCGGTCGTAAATCCGATATGATTTCATGATAAAGCAATGAAGATTAAATATAGAACATTAAACAAAGCATAGAGCTATGTCAAATATTCTAAACAGATAAGATCGGCTGAAACTCCGATACTATCCTTGTTGACAATCGTAAAGCAAGTTAGAGATCATGATTCTAAAACAACTTAATAGGTTGGACTTAACCAATGCAGCATTAAGCATAAAAGAAGCACAACATTTAACAAGCCAATAATCATCAAATCGGGATGGTAGATACATTATATAACATGAATCAACAAAGTAAACTAGCCGATATCGACAAAACCCTAAAACAGATTTAGCCGATATAAGAAGATAGCATTGTTTATCTAAGCTATATGACATATATGATAACTTTGGAAACTTGCAAGATAGAATTAGAGTGTCATAAAGATGTAAGCACTAATCCCAATGATGCAAATTGCCATGACAAGATATACCTTTTCGCCGAAGATCAAATTGATGCAGCACGACTCGAAAGCACAAACTTGTCAAAAGTAGAAAACAAAGGTGGCGATGCGCCGAGATTGATTGAACGTATGTTGTTATTATTTACAAGACCTCGGGATTATATTTATACCCGAAAATACAAACATTGTCCATCACGGACACGACTCATATTACCCTAATACAAATCCAACTAACGAACAAGTCCCTTAGGCGGACTCTTACCGAGAATATCTATAAGAAAATTACATAAAATATCCTAATTAATAGATACAATTGCCTCCTCAGGACTCTATCCGTGCATGGCAATCCATATAAAACACGTAACACAACCCCATGATGTGTACCGAATCATACTACCACAGTCGGCTGAATCGGCTAACCTTATCCAACTCTGACTCTGCCGATCCAGTTCACAGCCGATTCGGACTACAGCCGATTCTCACTCTGTTTCCGGTACGATCTAATATCTTCGATCCTCTTCGATTCTATCTTCATCTCCGATACTTGAATTACCAAATTTGGTCGTCAACACATGCCCCCCAAGTCCGGAATATTTGGTAATGTTTCGGATTTGCCAAATCTTATCTCCGAGATAATATCGCTCTTTCTGTTTTTGGCCGTTACTGCACTGCTTTAAATACCTAACCGACGGCCCCGAGAAACTTCACACCGTTATACTGTTGCCACCGCTTAAACGATTCTCATCTCTCCCAACTCCGGCGATCCCCTCGGTGCAACAGGGCAATCTTCAAGCAACCTTCTGCCCCTCCAACTTCCGCCGGCGCCAATGTCGTCTTCATCCGCTCCGTCCTCTGCTCCATCGGCTGAGTACGCAGAGGTAAGTCCCATCGGCTAGATCTCCTTTTTGCTCATCTAATCTTTCTTTTCACGACCTTATTCCATTTTCTTTCTCTCTTGCTTTGTTGATGTAGCACCTTGCAAACTTAGTCGTGGTTCCCAGTCTAAATCATGAAAACAACTATTTCCTTGGACTAATCGGCAACTTGGACCCAACCGAGTTCATTACTGCCGAAACAAATAGAATCCCCTTCAGGCTAGCAAACCCAAACTTAGGGCACTGGAAAAACACCTTTAAGTCTTGGCCATCCCTAGAGAAAAGCTGGCCCGCATGGTATAAGCGCATATCGGCTAGCAAGCAAAACCACTGGGATGAACTTGGAATCGGCCAAGCCCTAACTCTCTCCCTGGCAAATTCAGCGAAAGACGAGCCACTGATGGCCTCTTCCTCATATTTCTGGTCCAACACCATCAATGCCTTTATGTTCAACCAAGGACCAATGACCCCAAATCTCTTGGATATTACTATGTTGACTGAATTAGATATCACCTCATCGGCTAATCCCATGATCCTAGACTCCAAGAACAAATTTGACTTCAAAACCAAGAGTATAGGAGGATGGTCTGGTTTTATCTCAGCCAATATGGGTCAAGGCTCAGTTACCCCAAGAGAACACACTGCCTTCTTGCTGATGTGGTTAGAAAAATATTTGTTCTGTGGATCTAGCTGTGGCCCAACTTCCAACTGGCAACACATAGCCGAAGCGCTTGAGGAGAAAAAACAGTTTCCTTTAGGAAAAATTCTGCTCGGCTATCTATACCAGACTCTGAACAATGCATCGACCAAACTAGCTGTCTGCTCAGTGATTAGTGCAGGTGGTCCATGGTGGCTACTCCAAACCTGGCTAAACCTAGTCGCAATGAAAGCTGTCAATCGGCTATCCCTAACTGAGGCAGAATTCCCAAGACTAGAGCCGATCACCGATGAAGACGGAGAAGAGATAACCCATCGGAGGTGTACATCTTTTGGAGAATATGCCAGCACACCAGCCGATGCTGGTGCAAAGCTGTCAGCCGAACTGCTCAAAGATTGGTTCTTCAGCTTTTATGACGGCTTTCAAAAAGATGCCAAAATCTGGTTCTTTTATGAAGATTCAATCAACTTTGAGCTGCCATTGGACTTCAGATTCGAAGAGATCAACCATGACAAATTCCAGAAATCCAGAGAAGTATATACCACTGCCATCAGCCCATGCATCCTTCCTGTCGGCATCCATCAAGGCAGGAACATCAAAGTTTCATATGAGTTTTACCACCCCATGAGGTCAGCTAGGCAACTTGGTATGGGGCAACTCCCAATCGGCTTATGGTTTGCCGACAAGATCTAGTGCAGAGGAGAAATATCATCAAGTCTGATGATGGATCGGCTACTCAACATCCTAGGGCCTCCCCTTGGCAGCATAAACAACATTGGATTGGCCATGTTCAGAAGTAAAGTCTTCACTTCATGGTGGGCTGAGTGGAAACAACATATTTTTCACCAATCGGCTACCATTTATATGACAGATCTCTTCCCTGACATGATCCCTCAGGTAGCTCTTTTACTTTCTCTATCTCATTACTGTTTTAAACATATCAGCCGATTTTATTCCTGACTTATGAACCATCTTTGCTTTTTCAGACCACAGACTCATCTCCTCCTCGCACAAGCAAAAGTGGCAAAGATATCGAATATGTTGTAGGGCTGCTACCAAATGGATGTGGTCTGGCCCCTTCTAGCATTGGCTATCATGCCCCCAAGACGTCAAGTCTACTACAAGGACAAGGGAACCAGCCGATGCAGGCAGAAAAAGAAAAACCAGAATACCAACTGCCATGCCACCAGCTGCCAAGAAAAAGGCTAAAAAACCAGCCGAGTAAGTTCATCTCCCGACAACTCAGAGTAAGTTCATCTCCTTTGTTATACAATCTCCTTATTTATTATCAATCTAACTATCAAAACTTTGTGCTTTACAGAAGAAGAGACCAGCCGAGAAAAAGAAACCAGGACCAGTATCGGCTAAGCCAACTGTTCAAGCTCCCCTGGTAAGTATCAATCTTCTAAAATTCTAAATATTTCATTAGCCGATACTATCTAACACTTGCGTAAACACCCAAAATTTTCAGCCTCCTTCTCCACCATCACCTGCAGCACAACCAATTTCTAGCGAACACACTGCATCAGCTGCAGGCAGTCACCACGTTGTAGAGGAAGAAGTTGCTGCCCCTGCAATTCCTGTAAGTCTCAAATCTTTAAAAATATCAAATCGGCTATACAAAATATTCTTTGACTCATATCCTCTTTATCTTCCTTTCTTTGCAGGTCCTAGCCGATTTATTCTCTTTCGATATAAAGGACTACTTTGATGAAGAAGCAGAAGGAGAAGCAACAAGCAAATCCTTAGCTCCTTTAGCCGATGATGTAAAAAGGAATCTTGAAGACATCTCTCATCGGCTAGAAGCATCTCTGGACAGTCTAGTAGTTGACTGCAGCACCCTCCGGGCTTGATTTCAGGAAATCCAAGCTCTGCTCCCAGATGAGTTATCCAATACCATCACTCCAGCCATGTACCTTGAACAACATCAATTCAAACTGGAGAAGGCTAGACAAAGAATAGCCGATCAGCTGGAGAAGAAGAATATTGAAGCCACAATCCAAGCAAATCGGCAGCTCGTGCATGATGAAAAGAACAAGCTTGATCAGCTAGCCGAAGAGCCGATTAAAGCTACTATAAATCAACTGGAGGCTGAAAGGATTGACTTGCTGGCTAAACTGGAAGAATGCAATGCTAAGATTGCATTAGAAAAGCATAAATTAGCCGATCTCCCAAAGGCCATTGGAGAACAAAAAGCAAAGTTGAGATCGGCTATAAAGAATGTGGCCAACATGACCAAGTCCCTGAAGATAATCCCTGGAACCGATGCACAAGATGCCCAAGCAATCGCAGAAGTTGAAGAAATTCGACAACGGGCACTATCAGCTATCCAGCGCTACCTATCCCAGTAACTGCATTGTAATAGGGACTTAGGAAAAATTTTGTAACCAATGCTGTAATCGGCCAGAACATTTGTCTTGTAACACACACTTTGATATCCTTTATGCCGATTATTACTTTTGTTATAATATATGTATCGACCATCGAGCCGATTTTATACTTAGCCAAACTCTGAGACAAAATTTGCTCAAAAATTTCCAACTTTCATCCTCCATGCCCCCCAAGTTTGTAGTAGGGAACACAATGCTGCAAACTTATATGCCTAAGGGCGATAAAAATATCGGCCATCTAAAGGCGATGTAAATACATCGGCAGTCAACCATAGATCGGCAAATCATAGCCGATTACGAACCAATCCAAACACTTGGGTAATATTTCTTCATGTATTTTCCGTCAAGTGCTCTTCCAAATACCTCTCCATCAAGCCCTTTTAAGATGTAGGCTCCTTTAGAAACACATTTGTGGATTTGAAACGGCCCCTCCCAATTTGGTGACCACTTGCCAAATTTATTATCTCTGGCCCCTATTGGCAACACCAACTTCCAAACAAGCTCACCCTCTTCAAAAGATTTAGGCACAACCTTCTTGTTATAATGCCTTGCAACTCTCTCTTTGTCCTTTTTAACTTTCTCAAGGGCTTGCAACCTATCTTGAACCAGATCTTCCGACTCATCAATCATCAAATTATGATAATCAGCGGCTGTCAGCTCATCTTGTAAAGAAATCCGTCTAGAACCGATGTTGGTTTCCCATGGTAACACAGCTTCATGCTCATAAACCAATTGATAAGGAGGTGCTTGAATTGCGCCATGGCAAAACCATGCGATAAGACCACAATGACTCGGCCAGAATAGTATGCCACTTCTTGGGATATTCGGCTATCTTTCTCTTAACCAACTTAATCAAGCTCTTATTGGATGCTTCGGCTTGGCCACTTGCTTGTGCATAATACGGCGAAGAATTCAACAACTTAATTCCCATGCTATCAGCAAACTGAACAAACTCATCAGACACAAATATAGAACCTTGATCAGTTGTAATTGTCTGTGGCAAACCAAATCGGTATATGATGTGCTCCTTGACAAAATCAATAGCATCTTTGCTGTCAACCTTCTTCAGAGGAATTGCCTCAACCCACTTAGTAAAATAGTCAGTTGCAACCAATATGAATTTATGCCCCTTACTAGACGGAGGATTGATGTGGCCGATCATATCAATGCCCCAACCTCTGAACGGCCACGGCTTGATAATAGGATTCATAGCCGATGCTGGTGCTCTCTGAATTGCTCCAAATTTCTGACAATCTTGATAACCTTTGTAATACCTGAAACAATCATCCAGCAATGTCGGCCAAAAATATCCAACTCTTCGAATTAACTATTTCATCTTGTGAGCCGATTGATGTGTCCCACAAATACCCTCATGAACTTCACACATGACAACTTTTGCCTCTTCCATGCTCAAGCATTTCAAAAGAACTCCATCAATCGTCCGATAGTATAATGTATCATCCAACAAAACATATTTTAGGGCTTTATGTCGTAATTTCCTTGAAACCGATCTCGAAGGATTCTTTAAGTACTCAAAAACATCAAACCTCCAATCATCGGCTGGAATGCAGGCCACTTCTACCTCAATCCCTTGTAACATCAGCTTGTAGCCTGATGCACCTTGAGCTAAGTCATTGGCTTCAACATTTTGCTCCATAGGAATATGTTTCAAAGTAACTATCTTGAAAGTCTTCATCAACTCTTGGCATTTTTCATTGTAGACCATCAAAATATCATTTTTGCAGTCATATTCCCCAGATAATTGACTTATCACCAATAATGAATCTCCCATGATTTCAACAGCATCGGCTTCAACTTCTCTCAATAATTGCAATCCTTTGAGAACAGCTTCATACTCTGCCTGATTATTTGTAGAATATGGTTTGATAGTAAAAGCAAACTGAAAACTTGCCCTCTAGGTGATATAATGACTAAGCCGATACCACAACCATGTCAGATCCATCAAAAAATAAAGTCCATGGCATAATATCAATATTATCAATGCTGGTATCCCTGTGTTCAACTATGAAATCGGCTATCGCTTGCCCTTTAACTGCCTTGGCCGATTCATACCTGAGATCAAACTCTGACAAACCAAAGATACACTTCCCAATCCTCCATTTCAGAACTGGAGCCGATAGCATGTATCGCACCACATCAGCTTTGCATACTATGATACACTCATTGGAGAGTAGATAATGTCTTAACTTCGTACAAGAAAAATACAAACATAGGCATAATTTTTCCACGGGTGAGTACCTTGTCTCTGCATCCAAAAGACATCTACTGAGATAGAATATAACTCTCTCCTTCCCTTCAACCTCTTGGATCAAAACCGAGCCGATAGAATTCTGATCGGCTGACAAATACAGCTTGAATGGAATCCCTTTCTGTGGTGGTATAAGAACTGGAGGAGTACTCAAATATTCCTTGATGTTGTCTAATGCTTGCTGCTGCTTTTCTCCCCAAACAAACTCTTGATCGGCTTTCAACCTTAATAAGGGAGTAAATGGTTCTATTCGGCCAGATAGGTTTGATATGAAACGCCGAACAAAATTTATTTTGCCGATCAATGATTGTAACTTGGTTTTGTCTTCTGGAGGTTTTATATCCTTAATTGCTTCAATACTCCTTTGAGGAATTTCAATCCCACGCTGATGTACCAAAAATCCAAGAAATTATCCAGCCGATACTTCAAAAGCACATTTGGTAGGATTCATCTTCAACCCATACTTCCTTGCTTGTTCTAACACCTGTCTCAAATCGGCTATATGTTCATCAACTTCCTAAGATTTAACCACCACATCATCAATATATATCTTTATCAACGCGCCGATGAGATCATGAAAAATATAGTTCATGACCCTTTGATAGGTAGCACCAGCACTCCTCAAACCGAAAGTCATAACCACCCACTCATACAAGCCGATAGCACCAGGACATCTAAAGGCAGTCTTGTGAATATCCTCCTCAGCCATGAAAATTTGATTATATCCAGCATTACCATCCATGAAACTGATGATTTTGTGTCCAGATGCTGCATCGACGAGTTGATCGGCTACTAGCATTGGGTATTCATCTTTCGGTGTAGCCTTGTTTAAATCTCTGAAATGAATGCAAACTCTGAGCTTGCCGTTTTTCTTGATGACTGGTACTATGGTGGAAATCCACTCAGCATATCGGCACGGTCTGATAAAATTAGCATCATAAAGTCTTGTAATTTCGGCCTTGATAGCATCATACATTGCGGCTTTACAATGTCTTGGGGGTTGTTTATATGGACGATATCCTGGTTTGATAGGTAGCCGATGTTCTACTATCGATCGGCTAAGTCTTGGCATCTCATAGTATTCCTAGGCAAAACAATCTCTATACTCTTTCAAGAGTTCTATTAATTTACATTGAAATTCTTTTGATAAACGCTTACTAATATATGTCGGCCTAGGCCTATCACCTGGTCCAATGTCGATTTCTTCTAGTTCATCGGCCAACATAAAACCTTGTCCCAACTTGCGATCAAGATCATCAACAGTCCTTTGTGTAGAAGTTGGAACCCTCCACGGCGCCCTCAAAACAGGAATTGGGGCTCTCCATCTCCTGTTGGCTGTATGGCATCATCAGAAACCTTTAAGTAATCCCCTTGCCAAACTTTTCCAGATAAACAATCAATTCCTTCCATCTCCCAAACAGATAAATCGACACTAGCTACATTGGCTGACCTGTCGGCTGGCATGATTTCAATTTGGTCTCCTTGCCATTGAATCAAACTCTGGTGCATTGTTGAAGGGATGCAACAATTGGCATGGATCCAATCTCTTCCCAGCAACAGACTGTAGGAACCCATCCCATCAATAACAAAGAACGTGGTAGGAATTGTTTTGCTGCCGATGATTAGTTCTACATTCAAAACTCCCTTGGTCTCAGATGGATTCCCGCCAAAATCCTTCAGTACCATGTTGGTCTTGATCAAATCCTCTGAGTTCTTCCCAAGTTTCCTGAATGTTGTGTATGGCACAAGATTAACAGCTGCTCCTCCATCGACTAGCATCTTTGACATCGGCTTGCCATTGACAAATCCCTTGACATACAACGGCTTGAGGTGCCGATGATCGGTCCCTTCAGGTTTTTCAAACACGGCTTGTTGTGGAGATAAGATCAGCTTAGCCGATGGCAGATTTTCTTCTTGCTCAACAACTTGCTCACTTGCGTATTCGGCTGGTAGCATGAAAACCATGTTTATGGCAGATGACATCACCTCTTTTGGTTTAAGTCCAAACTGCTCTCTCATGACATCAACGATCATATCGGCCCAGCGTTGGTGTGGTGTCGCTCCACCATACTGCTGCTGGAGTGGATCCACCTGGCCGTATTGGATCGGCTGAGGTCGTGGTGAATGAGGTTGGTAGAGGTGATTGAAGCCAGCCGATATGCCTTGAGGTGGTACATATAGGAGTTGCTCTGTGCCGTATTGTTGGCTTATCGGCTGTGTAATTCCAATCGGCTATTGTGGAACCGAAGGAATTTGGTGAGATGTGTCGACAGCTGGCGGTCTTGGATGGAGAATACTTATCAATTGCTCCGGTGTCAGCTGAGTTGATGCTTGCCCCCCAGTGATCGGCTGTGATCTGGTTAGAATTGCTGGAATATTTGAACTTGAATAAGGAGCCGATGGGGCCTGGGTTCGAATCAATTGTTGACTCTCTTGATTTCCGCCGATGTTTGTCTTCACAGTTCTGTACCCTGGGAACGTGTCGTCCGGTAAATATATAGGTCCTTTGGCCTTTTCCTCGGCTATCGTCCCGTCGACTACCGACTTGATCATATTTGTCAAGGTATTGACAAGCACTTCGGACTGGTTAACTAACGCGTGGTGTAGAGCCGAATCAATGCGATCATGTAATGTGTGGAGCTCTTCATCGCTTGTCTCAACTTTAGTTTATTTATCTTTTTCTTCTCCTGATCCAGAAGTACTTGGGTCTTGCTTCACGATCGTCGACACTTTGACTTTAGCTCTTTGAATAACCGTACCTTGCCGCGTGACTGTGAATGAGTGCAGATACTGGTTCTGGAGTTGGTTCAGCATTTGTTGCATCTCTTCTCTCTGCTCGTCACTCAACTGCTCGAGCGTAACCGGGACGATGTTGTCCTCCGAAACTTCTGTGATGTTTGGCGACATGATGACACAATGGTACCACCGGGTGTGCCAAAAGCGTATTGATGCAAAAAACACACACTGGCCTGAGAGATTTGCTTTACTCTAGTGCAGGTCCAAAATTAGGGTTTTAGGTTCGAGGGCGTGCCAGCTGATTTGATCCTGCAATCAACAAGAAAAATCATGCAAAGAATGTTAGTAAACGATAGACAATCGGCCATAGGGCCGATTTCATATCGTATGTGACCTAGTCGATGCAATGAAGCATGAATCGGCTGTAAGGTATATGAATAAACATGAATATAACCCTAAAACTAGTATATCGGCTGTAGATATCAATGTTATGTAATCAAAGGATCAATATTACTATAGAAGCAAGCAATTGGTATAGATCGGACTGAACCGAGACAGTATAAATTGCTTAAGTCTATTGCAACATGAAATAATGATCACATAAAACCAATGTCATAGCCGATATCTAGATCTAACTGTATATCGGTCGTAAATCCGATATGATTTCATGTTAAAGCAATGAAGATTAAATATAGAACATTAAACAAAGCATAGAGCTATGTCAAATATTCTAAATCGGCTGAAACTCCGATACTATCCTTATTGACAATCGTAAAGCAAGTTAGAGATCATGATTCTAAAACAACTTAATAGGTTGGACTTAACCAATGCAGCATTAAGCATAAAAGAAGCACAACATCTAATAAGCCAATAATCATCAAATCGGAATGGTAGATACATTATATAACATGAATCAACAAAGGAAACTAGCCGATATCGACGAAACCCTAAAACAGATTTAGCCGATATAAGAATATAGCATTGTTGATCTAAGCTATATGACATATATGATAACTTTGGAAACTTGCAAGATAGAATTAGAATGTCATAAAGATGTAAGCACTAATCCCAATGATGCAAATTGCCATGACAAGATATACCTTTTCGCTGAGTATCAAATTGATGCAGCACGACTCGAAAGCACAAACATGTCAAAAGTAGAAAACAAAGGTGGCGATGCACCGAGATTGATTGAACGTATGTTGTTATTATTTACAAGACCTCGGGATTATATTTATATCCGAAAATACAAACATTGTCCATCACGGACACGACTCATATTAACCTAATACAAATCCAACTAACGAACAAGTCCCTTAGGCGGACTCTTACCGGGAATATCTATAAGGAAATTACATAAAATATCCTAATTAATAGATACAATTGCCTCCTCAGGACTCTATCCGTGCATGGCAATCCATATAAAACACGCTAACACAACCCCATGATGTGTACCGAATCATACTACCACAATCGGCTGAATCGGCTAACCTTATCGAACTCTGACTCTGCCGATCCAGTTCACAGCCGATTCGGACTACAGCCGATTCTCACTCTGTTTCCGATACGATCTAATCTCTTCGATCCTCTTCAATTCTATCTTCATCTCCGATACTTGAATTACCAAATTTGGTCATCAACAGGGGGCATCCTTGAGCCGTGGCGTGGTGGTAGGCAGGTGCTTTCCTCTCGTAGCTCACTGAGTTGCGGCGGCGCTGGTCCACAGGTGTGAGGGCAAAGAGTGGCGATGGTTTCACAAGCGAAGGCGGCGCCGCGGACTTTGCGGCCCAGGGCGGCGCCTGGCGAGCGGCGGCGAGCTCGGCCTGGAGAAAAAGGAGAGGGGAACAAGCCACACCGTGGCCGGCTCGGCTCGGCTTGGATGGCTCACAGCCACCTGGCTGGTGGGTTGAGCCAACTGGGCTGGAAATGAGAGGGAAAAAGGGATGGGTCGCAAGGGAAGGAAAGTAGACTTTTTCCAGAAAACCTAACTAAGAAAAGTTGGGATTAGAGGGAGTTAAGCTAGACTTTATAGAACAAGAAATTTTACCAAACGATAAACTTTGACATAATTTTTCCAGGAATAAAAACGATCTAGGGTTTGATTTTGAATAAGGACTTGGCACTGGTACGAAAATGCAAGTTTTCTTTTTGCAAAAATTGACGAGACGGATTTTTGTTTCTCGGATTTTATTGGCGAATCTTTCAGGGTGTTACACGACGATGGCAGCGCAGGAGATCGAAGACGACGGCGGCGGTGTGAGAGAGCTAGATAGACGATTGAAACTGCTAATTGTTGGATCGGAGAAGATGATGCGCCCCTTTATATATGTGGTGATCTTTAGTCCAGACTCATGGTAACAATCGGGATTAATGATATCTTTTCTCCCAGTTGCACTAACCAACCGGGACTAAAGATCCAATCTTTAGTCCTAGTTGTTGGCACAAACCGGGACTAAAGATATCTATAGTCCCGGTTGTTACCATGAACCAGGACTAAACATGTTTTGCCACTATTTCCAAAATTGTTTAGTCCCAGCTTTGGATAACAACCGGGACTAAAAAGTTTAATTGAAACTCAACCGTTGCACTGTAAGAAAAATAAAATAAAATAAATAAAAAGAAAAAGAAAACATTAAAAATCATAAAACTGAGAAAACATATAAATTGTTTAAACCTGTTATAAAATTTTAAAAATCATATATAATTAAATCATGCCCGATTAAGTGCATTAGAGATAAAATAAATAATTATAAAACATATAAAATTGTTTAAACCTATTAAAAAAATTTAAAGATCATATATAATTAAACCATGGTCGATTAAGTGTACTAAAAATAAAATAAAAATCATAAAAGTAATGATAAAACATTAAAAATTGTTTCAACCTATTATAAAATTATAAAAATCAAATATAATTAAACTATGCCTGATTAAGTGCATTAAAAATAAAATAAAAACCATAATAATAATGATAAAACATAGGAAATTTTTTATGTGCATTACACCGTCCATACACCAATGGTACATATATAATTAAGTCATTGCTAGAAATATGAAATTACATTAAATTACATCGTCCATACACCAAGATGTTAACGTCAAAACTTGACAAGCTCGAAGTCATCATCATCTTAGAGTCAGTATCGGCTTCAGAGTCCTAAAATCGGCCGATGGGCATTATTAGTCGCCAGCAGTTGTGTTGTCGTGGATTCGTTTACGGAAATTAATCAACTAAAGGAAGTTTATCCAGAAGAGTCTGAGTTCAAGGAGGGTGCGACATGACAGTTTATCTATTAATTAGGCAGAGTTTGTTAGTTTCCTTTGATCTCTAGGAAAGTGTGTTTAATGTCCAATCAGTTCTTATGTTTTCCCTTTTATATTTAGGAAAGTTTGTGTCTTGTTGGATAAGGACTAGTATCTACCCATGGGTATAAATATGTACGCCCGTGGTTCATTGTAATCTATTTCCCGATCAATACAACATCGGCGCATCGCCACCTTTTACCTTTCTACTTCTTCGACGAGTTCTTGCTTCGAGTTAGGGCATCGGCTTTGATCTCCTGACAAGAGGTATGATTTGTCTCAGCGGTATGCATTGGTGGATTAGGGCGTCGCTTTAGATGTTCTAATCTATCTTCTACAGCCGCTGGTTATCATATGTCTTAGTTAATCTAGCTTAGCATCTTAATTTGATCATATCGGCCGAGATTCGTTTTAGGGTTTATGCTAGTATCGGCTAAATTATCTTGCTAGATTAGATTAACTAAGGTATCCACCACCATAAAATCAGTCAAAGGCTTGATTGTCTAGACATTATGTTTCTTTTCATACTTACTGTTGCATCAGTTATTGTTGATGCAAAAAACACACACTGACCTGAGAGATTTGCTTTACTCTAGTGCAGGTCCAAAATTATCCTTTTAGGTTCAAGGGCGTGCCAGTTGATTTGATCCTGCAATCAACAAGAAGAAATATGCAAAGAATATTAGTAAACGATAGACAATCGGCCATAGGGCCGATTTCATATCGTATGTGACCTAGCCGATACAATAAAGCATGAATTAGCTGAGTTGATACTTGCCCCTAGTGATCGGCTGTGACCTGGTCAAAATTGTTGGAATATTTGAGCTTGAGTAAGGAGCCGATGGAGCCTGGGTTTGAAGCGGTTGCTGATTCCTTTGATTCCCGCCAATGTCTGTCTTCACAGTTCTATATCCTGGGAACGTGTCGTCTGGTAAATATATAGGTCCTTTAGCCTTTTCCTCGGCTATCGTCCCATCAACTACCGACTTGATCATGTTTGTTAAGGCGTTCACAAGCACTCCGGACTGGTTGACTAAAGAATGATGTACAGCCGAATCAATGCGATCTTGCAATGTGTGGAGTTCTTCATCGCTTGATTCAACCTTGGTCTGTTTATCCTTTTCTTCCCCTGATCCGGAAGTACTTGGGTCTGGCTTCACGATCGTCGGCAACTTGACTTTGGTTCTTTGAACAACCGTGCCTTGCCGAGTGACTGTGAACGAGTGCAGATATTGGTTCTGGAGTTGATTTAGCATCTGCTGCATTTCTTCTCTCTGCTCCTTGCTCAGCTGTTCGACCGTGATCCGCAGGATGTTTTCTTCCGAGACATCGGTGATGTTTGGAGACATGATGACACTTGGCCCCACTGGGCGTGCCAAAAGCGTGTTGATGCAAAAAACACACACTGGCCTGAGAGATTTGCTTTACTCTAGTGCAGGTCCAAAATTAGCCTTTTAGGTTCAAGGGCGTGCCAGTTGATTTGATCCTGCAATCAACAAGAAGAAATATGCAAAGAATATTAGTAAACGATAGACAATCGGCCATAGGGCCGATTTCATATCGTATGTGACCTAGCCGATACAATAAAACATGAATCAGCTGTAAAGTATAAGTAAATATGAAAATAACCCTAAAATTAGTATATCGGCTGTAGATATCAGTGTTATGTGATCAAAGAATCAATATTACTCTAGAAACAAACAATTGGTATAGATCGGACTGAACCGAGATAGTATAAATTGTTTAAGTCTATCGTAACATGAAATAATGACTACATAAAATTGATGTCATAGCCGATATCTAGATCTAAGTGTATATCGGTCGTAAAACCGATACAATCTCATGATAAGGCAATGAAGTATAGATATAGAACATCAAACAAAGTATAAAACCATGTCAAATATTCTAATTAGATAAGATCGGCTGAAACCCCAATACTATCCCTATTAACAACCGTAAAGCAAGCTAGAGATCATGATTCTGAAACGACTTAATAGGTTGGACTTAACCAATGCAGCATTAAGCATAAAAGAAGCACAATATGTAGAAAACAAGCCGATAGTCATCAAATCAGGATGGTGCATACATCATATAACATGAATCAACAAAGTAAACTAGCCGATACCAACAAAACCCTAAAAAGGATCTAGCCGATGTAAGAATATAGCATTGTTGATCTAAGCTATATGACATATATGATAACTTTGGAGATTTGCAAGATAGAATTAGAGTGTCATGAAGATGTAAGCACTAACTCCAATGATGCAAATCACCATGACAAGATATACCTTTTCACCGAAGATCAAATTGATGCAGCACGACTCGAGAGCACAAGCTTGTCGGAAAACAGAAAACAAAGGTAGCGATGTGCCAAGATTGATTGAACGTATGTTGTTATTATTTACAAGACCTCGGGATTATATTTATACCCGAAAATACAAACATTGTCCGTCACGGACACGACTCATATTAGGCTAATACAAATCCAACTAACGAACAAGTTCCTTAGGCGGACTCTTACCGGGAATAACTATAAGGAAATTACATAAAATAACCTAATTAATAGATACAATTGCCTCCTCAGGACTCTATCCGTACATGGCAATCCGTATAAAGCACCCTAACACAACCTGATGACGTGTACCGAATCACGTTACCGAAATTGGCTCAATCGGCTAACCTTGTCCGACTCTGATTCTGCTAACTCAGTCCACAGCCGATTCGGACTACAGCCGATTCTCACTCTGTTTCCGATACGATCTAATCTCTTTGATTCTCTTTGATTCTATCTTCATCTCCGATAATTGAATTACCAAATTTGGTCGTCAACACATGCCCCCAAGTCCGGAATATTTGGTAATGTTTCGGATTTGCCAAATCTTATCTCCGAGAGAATATCGCACTTTCCGTTTTTGACTGTTACCGCAGTGCTTTAAATACTTAACAGACGGCCCCGAGAATCTTTACACTGTTATATTGTTCCACTGCTTTAGCGATTCTCATCTCCCCCGACTCCAGCGATCCCTTCTGCGTAGCAACGCAACCTTCAAGCAACCCCCTGCTCGTGCAACTTCCGTCGGTGAAAATGTCGTCTTCATCCGCTCCGTCCGCCGCTCCATCGGCCGAGTACGCAGAGGTAAGTTTCATCGGCTAGATCTCCTTTTTTCTTATCAGATCTTCTGCTTTGTTGTTTGTAGCATCTCGCAAACTTAATCGCAGTTCCCAGCCTGAACCATGATAATAGCTACTATCTTGGACCAATCGGCAACCTGGACCCGATTGAGTTTATCACCGCCGAAACCAACAGAATTCCTTTTAGGCTAGCAAACCCAAACCTAGGGCACTGGAAAAACACCTTTAAATCCTGGCCATCCCTAGAGAAAAGCTGGCTTGCATGGTACAAGCGCATATCAGCTAGCAAACAGAGTCACTGGGATGAACTCGGAATCGGCCAAGCGCTAGCCCTTACACTGGCAAATTCGGCTAAAGATGAACCGCTGATGGCCTCTGCTAGTTACTTCTGGTCCAACACCATTAATGCTTCATGTTTAATCAAGGACCAATGACCCCAAATCTATTGGATATTACCATGCTTACTGGGCTAGACATCACCTCATGAGCCGATTGTCTTTATATCATTCTTTACTCAAGTATCAGAATATACATTGGGTATATAGCTGATTGTTCAAAACCCTATCGACATCGGCTAGCATCGACATTGGATGGTATCACTCCATCGGCTTGTCAGCCGATCGTCTCTTTGATGATCAACATATTTATCTATCTTGTTAGTTGCAGGATCAAACTGACTGGCACACCCGCATCTCATCAATATTTTGGACCTGTACTGGAGCTAAGCAGATCTCCCAGACCGTTTTGTTCATCGACTTATTTCTCGTCAACACAAACCCGACTACATCGGCTGAGCGCGGATTTTTTGTCAACACAAGACTACATAAATGTAACACCCTGAAATTTGACTGTCGAAATCGAAACCCTAAAATACAAATTTCAAAAAAAAAGAGAGAAACTTTTAATCAAATTGCATCATGCCACATTTTATTGCTCGTTTATTCGAATCTTTATTTTGCGGGAATTAAATCTATCGAAATCTATTTCGATGCACAATTACTGTGCATAAATTAAAATAAGGTTCTAGACAAGATTTTTGTGAAGGAAAATATTTTACCTAAATGTCATGAATTTATTTATGTAGTATAAGTTTTATAATTATCCACACATATAGATGTAACGAATATAGATGACATAAGATTTCGGGCAAAATCTTAGGGTAGAATAATCCAAATATCGAGTCTACTCCATTCGTGAGAAAGTTATAAATTTTGGGCAAATTCTAAATGAGGAATCAATCAACATTTACAAAAAAAAAATAATAAAGAATAATAAAAAAAGAAAAAAATAAAAACACTGTTTATCTTCCCCAACCCCCAACCCGCTCGGCCGGACTCCTAGCCGCTACCGCCGCCCTACCGCCCCCCCTCTACGCGCGCCCGCGCCGCCTGCGCGCGCCGCGCCATCCCATCCCGGCGCCGCGTCGTGCCCCGTGCGCCACGCCCCCCCTCTGCCGCGCGTCGCCGTCGCGTCGCGTCCGCCTTGCGCCCTGAGCCGCCGCTGCCGCACCGTCCTATCACGCCGCGCGCGCGTCACCGTCGTCCCGAGCCCCGCGCGTCGCCGTCATGTCGCCGTCCCGTCCCCGAGCGCCGCTGCCCGCGCCTCCCCTTCCCCCCAGCCCTATAAAGCCCCCTCCCTTCCTCCCCCACCTCTCCCCCTCTCCTTCACTGCCGGCAACAGTCGCCACCGCCCTGCAGCCGCCTTGCCGCCGGCCGCCGCCGCTTGGTCGCCGCCGCGTCGCCACCCCTAGTCGCCGCCCTCCGCTGCCGCCGCCACCGCCGGTGAGTGCCGCCCTTTCCCCCCCATGCCGACTGCCGCGCTCAGAGAGAGAGAAAACAGAGAGAGAGTAGAGAGGAGGAAGAAGAAGGAAGGAAGAAGAAGGAAGGAGAGAGAAGAAGGCAGGACGGGGAAGGAGAGATAGAAAAAAAGGGGAAAGAAAAAAAGGAAATTGGAAATGGAAATAAAATAAAACATAGGAAAGAAAATTTAGGAAATTAGGAGAGAAAAATTTAATATATATCTCTATTAGTTGGCGAATTAATCGTAGGTCACTTTTTAGGGGCTTCTATAAAATAAATCGAAATTATTAATGACTTGCGATTCATACGTTTAATTGGTTATTCCTTTAGCGTGTTATTTACCTAGCTTTTTATTAAGTTATTTATTTATTGACTTATATATATAAGCACAATAATCGGAGGATTAATCACCGGTCGTTTCTAAAATTTCTATAGAATGAATGCGATTGTCCGTTATCTATTTAAATATCTATTTAGTCGGTATTTAGTTAGTTTTTACTCAGTAATTAGGTTATCCGCTAAATTAGCCGTTGCAATTATTTAGCCAATTATTTATTGGTTGGGGTTATTTATTATTATCGGAATCTAATTTATTTGGAATCGCGTAAATTAAAATGAGTTAATACTTTAATCGGCTAACGCAAATATTTTGGGCCTAAGGGATTAAAAGCGGAATAGAATTACTTCATAAATAAAATGGAATCGATGTCGACGTTCAACGTTCACGCTCGATCTTTTCTTTAATTGGATTTTGTTGGATTTTAATTGAATTCTAAGTGAATTCAATTTCTTTCGCACGTAATTTTAGACACCGAGGGAGTTGCGAGTCCGACTGAGGATACGGCAATTACCTTGGTGAAGGTAGTTGAGATACGGCATGTGGAGACATGAGCGCCACATTGCCATGATAACGATGACATGATTCGTGAAAGGAAAATAAAACTAAACAACTGTTTTCGACTGGGGCGGCTGGATGATTTGGGTGGTGTCCGGAAAAGGGCTAGTGCCGTCCCTTGTCAATTAAGGACCGAGACACGAAGCTAAGCATGAAACGACCCCCGTACAACCGTACTTCTCGAATGGGCATAGACCTAGCGGAGTAAATAGCCGAGCGGAGGCAGTATCCCTGTGTAGTGGTTTTCTTAATGTGTATGAGGGGTATGAGGGGCGGGGCCTACGGTGGATTAGCCACTGGTAGGACCGCCACATGTAAACCAGAACCTTATTATAACTTAATGTATGCGTGAGTTTTCCCCTCCCGGTAGCGCCAGAACTCCTCTCACTGCTATAAACCGTGTACGCCTAGAGTGCATGGGGATAGAAGTTCATGGAGCGGGTACTGCCACTGTGAGGTTATTGAAAGGCTTTGCCGTGGCGCGTCTCATTCGTTGGGACTCCGGCTCATGTGTTGGGCAAGTCACGGAGTGCGGGTAAAGTGTACATCCACTGCAGTGTGAGTAAACAAAACTATTCGAATAGCCGTGCTCACGGTTACATAGCATCGGGACATGCATTACGCTTGGCTAGACTCTGAATTCTTAAATTAATTGGGATGGGCATGCATAATGATTTTTATGTGCTGGTGGTTCAACTTCTCGAGGAACGAGAAGGGGTAGACCCTAGAAAATCATGACGATACAATGGCGGGAAGCTATCCTTGGATCACAGTGGATGGTGGACAGAACCGTCATTGATTAATAAACTATGGTATTAAAACTTGATCAGTCTATGTTAGGTCTTAGGCTTGTGAAAGGAATTGCAAAACTGGCTTTATGCAAAAGTACCACAGCCGCTCTTGACATTCCCCTATCATGTGCATTATTGCTGTGGTGGCTTGCTGAGTACGGTTGGTACTCACCCTTACTATATACAAAACATTCAGATGTAGGCGATGAAGTTCCCGAAGACCCGTACGAGTACTACCAGGAGGGTACGGAAGATGATGGTGCCCAGTAGGTCTTAGACTCGGTCGTTGCCTGTGGCAATGGCGTGCCGCTGCCTTATCTCCGCTGCCTTATCTAAATTCTGCTTTTGCTTGTATTCCGGACCTGTCGGTCCCCTGTTCTAGACTATTGCTTTCGGGCCTATGATTGTAATATTTTGCGTAAGACGGTTGTGTATGCACTCTCGAAATTCGGCAATGTAATCGTGGGTACCAGACTACTTGATCCAGGGAAATGGTACTATGAACACGAGTGATTCCTGTTACAAAAATGGGGGTCCAAAATAAATAATTTACATTGTCGGACAATAATTCTCTAATATGATGGTTGACCGCACGTACTTTCTCCTTATGAATGTTCCTTCGTTATGATCGTTGCATGAGTAAGGGGTGTCCTCATTTGATAGGAGGATGCTTGGGTCAATCGTAACCGTGAACGGAGGTTGCCCATTAAACTAATCATAATCTTCGTCAGTCTTATCCTCGACTCCGATAATTTTCCGCTTTCCTAGGAGAACCACGTGGTGCTTTGGCTCGTCCAGCGCTGTCCCCTTCTTTGCTTTGCTGCACATGTACTTCACATAGAAAACTTGTGTTACATCATTGGCTAGGATGAGTGGTTCGTCTGAGTACCCAACCTTGTTAAGGTCAACTGTTGTCATCCCACAGTCACCAATCATTACTCCTCCACCAGGGATCTTCAAAGGTCCATACTCCAGTTCCCATATGTCCTCGATGCCACCGTAATAAGTACTGGTTGTCCCATCGTATCTCATGGCATCTACACGAACAATGCTGTTTTGGTTTGTGCTCTTTTTGTCTTGGTCTCTTGTGTAAAATGTATACCCATTGATCTCGTATCCTTGGAATGTGTTGACTGAGCAAGATGGTCCTCTGGCTAACAAGGTGTTGACGACGAAATTTGGCAAGCAATTTGATATACATGAATCGGAAACAAGGTCCTATCCGAAGCAGATTTGAAGATATGCAGAAATCTCGGAAATAGAGCGCACAACGACTGGAAACCGAGTTCGATTGGGATAGCCGATGGAGCTGACATCGCATGTGAAGTCAATATCGGATTCAACAGAGAACTTACGATGGTATTGCTAAGCAAGGATAGAGTCCAAGATTGGCAATTGTATATATTAATTAGGAATATATGTAATTTTCTTATAAATATTATCGGTAAGAGTCCGCCTAAGGGACTTGTTTGCTAGTTAGATTTGTATTAGGTTAATATGAGTCGTGTCCGTGATGGAAAATGTTTGTATTTTCGAGTATAAATATAGACCCGAGGTCTTGTAAATAAACAACAACCAAGTTCAATCAATCTCGGCGCATCGCCAACCTTTGTTTTCTGTTTTCGACAAGTTCATGCTTTCGAGTCGTGCTGCATCAGCTTGATCTTCGACGACAAGGTAAGTCTTGTTATGTTGGTTTGCATCATCGGAGCTAGTGTTTACATCTTTATGACACTCTAGTTCTATTTTGTAAACTTCCGAGTTATCATATACACTCTATAACCTAGATTGACAATGCAATCTATTTGTATCAACCGATCTCTATTTAGGGTTTTGCTGGTAATAAATAGATTATCTTGTTGGTTTAAGTTATATAATGTATCCACCATCTTGAAAAGGCAACCATCGGCTTAATTGTCTAGGTATCATGCTTCTTTTCATACTTAGTGCTGCATCAGTTATGAATCATGATCTCTAGCCTGTTTTATGGTAGTTAATAAGGATAGTATCGGGGTTTCAGCCGATCTTACCTGGTATATATGTCTTACATAGTTTTATGCTTTGTTTAATGTTCCATATCTGCCCCTTACATCAGGATCTAATCTAATATAAATATATTGGACTTACTACCAATCTAATTGGTAATAGTTCAATATATTTGTTGCAAGAGAATATCCTAATATAAGGTCGTATCGGAGCTATAGCCGATACATGCTTAGATTTGGACTTCGGCCATGACATCAGTGTACATAATTGTTATTTCATATTATTTTAGACTTGGGCAATTTATATTGTCTCAGTTCAGTCCGATCTATCCCAATTGCTTATTTCTAAAGCAATATTGATATATTGATTATGTAATACTGATCTTTTCAGCCGATATACCAAGTTTAGGGTTAGCATATCATTGACAAACACCTTACAGCCGATTCATGCTTTATTGCATCGGCTAGGTTACAACACGATATGATATCGGCCGGCTAGCCGATTGACTATCGTTTACTGATAAAATTGCATGTTTCTTCTTGTTGATTACAGGATCAAATCAGCTGGCACGCCGTCGAACCTAAAGAACAAGTTTTGGACCTGCACTAGAGTAAAGCAAATCTCTCAGGCCAGTGTGTGTTTTTCGCATCAACACGCTTTTGGCACGCCCAGTGGGACCTTGTGTCATCATGACGCCCAACATTACTGATGTTTCTGAGGACAACGTCCTGCCGATCACGGTCGAGCAATTGAATGAAGAGCAGAAGGAGGAGATGAAGAAACTCATGGATCAACTCCAGAGCCAGTATCTGCATTCGTTCACGATAACCCGACAAGGCACAATCATCTAGAGAACTAAAGTTGAGTTGCCGACGGTCGTAAAACCAGATCCAAGTACATAAGGGACAGGTGAAGAAAAAGGGAAGGAGCCCAAAGCCGATTCAAGCAATGAAGAACTTCACAAATTACAAGATCGCATTGATTCAGCAGTGCATCATGCCCTCATCAATCAATCTGGAGTACTTGTGAATACGTTAACAAACATGATCAAGTCAGTAGTTGATGGAAGTATAGCAGAGGAAAAGGCAAAAGGACCCGTATATCTACCAGACGATACGTTTCCAGGCTACAGGACTGTGAAGACAGAAATTGGTGGGAAGCAACAAACGTTTCAAACCCAGGCACCATCGGCTCCTCTATCCAGTACAACTATCCCAACAATATTAACAAGACAACAGTTGATGAGTATACTCAACCCAAAACCACCAGTTCTTGATACTTCCTATCAAATTCCTTCTGTTCCACATCAGCCGATTGGAATTACTCAACCGATGAGCCAACAGTACAGCACAGAGCAACCTCCCTACGTGTCATCTCAAGGCACATCGGCTAATCTCAATCATCATTATCAACCCCATTCTCCACGGCCTCAACCTGTCCAGTACGGCCAGTATGAACAGATCCAACAACAATATGGTGGAGCAACACCACAGCAGCCGTGGGCCGATATGATTGCCGATGTCATGAGGGAACAATTCGGGCTCAAGCCTAAGGACAATGGCAACATGTATCGGCATCCATATCCAGAATACTTTGATCGTGGACCACTTCCAAACCATACAAGGTGCCAGATTTCTCTAAGTTCTCAGGGCAAGATAATGTGTCAACTTATGAACATGTTAGCCGATTTCTAGCTCAATGCGGGGAAGCATCAGCTACAGAAGCCCTCAGAGTCAGATTATTTCCACTTTCTCTGTCTGGATCGGCATTCACATGGTTTTCTTCGTTACCTTACAATTCTATCAGAAGCTGGGCCGATCTGGATAAACAATTTCACAAATACTTTTTCAGTGGCATTCAAGAGATAAAATTGTCAGATCTCACAGCTATCAGGCAGAAGTCAGATGAATCAGTACCAGATTACATCCAAATATTCAGAGATGTGAGGAATAGATGTTATAGTTTGGCTCTGACAGATCCACAGTTAGCCGATCTGGCCTTCCAGGGGTTGTTGGCACCGATAAGAGAGAGATTTTCAGCTCAGGACTTTGAAAGTCTAGCCCACTTAGCTCAGAAGGTATCGGCTCATGAAACATGATTCCAGGAGGCTAGAAAGTTTATCAAAATGGCCAACAATGTCAATAATATCTACAGCTATGCATCTGACTCCGAAGATGATGATCCAGAGGTCAATGCAGCCGAGTGGGCTAGGAACAAGAAGACAGTAGTTTGCCAATGGGTCAAGAATTCGGGAAAAGAGGAAAGATTTGATTTTGATATCACCAAAGCTGACAAGATATTTGATCTTCTTCTTCAAGAAAAATAGATTCAATTGCCGGCAGGACATGTGATTCCATCGGCTGAAGAGTTGAAGAGGAGGAAATATTGCAAGTGGCACAATACAGGATCTCGCAGCACTAATGACTGCAAGATTTTTAGACAACAGATTCAATCGGCTATTAAGCAAGGAAAGATCAAGATTGATGAGTCCAAAAGGCCGATGAAGATAGATGGACATCCTTTTCAAGTGAATATGGTCCACTCTGGTTTTAGCAGGAACCAAGCCGATGGAGGTAAAAATCATATTAGAAACATCAGGTCGGCTGGTATGATCAGCAAGTACCAAAAAAGGCGCCAGAGGGAAGAGGAGTCATATCACCATGATGATGAAAGATATTTTTATCCCCATTGGAGCTGTGAATTTTTCAGATTCTGTTGGAACGAAGGTATGAGGCTACCAGCTATTGAGGATTGTCCTGGATGAAGTGATTCTGATGCCCAATTTGTTCAAAGACCAAGCCGACAGAATACAGGGACAAATCGGCCGATCCAGAAAAGACTGCCAGTTCATGAGAGACTTGGTCCGATTAGACAAGATCAACATGAGGATGATTCACAAAGGGAAAGTAAAAATGTGCAATCACAGTAGTGTCCTTCTGGAATTTTTACCAAGAATCAAAAAAGACGTGTCCATAGGATGAGGAACAGAGAACAAATCCAGGAGGTTGAAGGTGAGATTGAATATCAGCTAAGACGACAAACGAAGAAAGTTTGGCGCGTGAAGAGCAAGGTGGTGTCGACCGATGATGTCGAAGCTGAGGTCCAGATAGAAGTGATTGGGATCTCTGAGTCTTGGGATGGCAATTTGATGGACTAGATGCTACAAACTGAAAAAAGGAGGATTGAGGGTAGAAGAACAAACGGAGAATGTAAAGAGAGTTTTGAGCCGACGGTACCTTACCTCGGGAAATTCCTTAGGCGCGGTGCTGGATGGGCTCGATGATGACAACATTGATGTGCGGAGGTTGTTGCCGGGGATGAGTTCGCTATTGTGGTTGCTGGAGAAGAGGAAAGCAATCGCCGGAGTTCACCGAGAAGTTTGGTGGCTTGAGCGGTGAAAACGGAGTGAACGCCGTGAAATTTCCAGAAAAGCGGTTGGTATTTAAGAAATTAGGTGCGTAACGGTCATAGAGGAAACCCTAGATTTTTACGGTTACAAGGAGATAATTCCGTTGCATTATATAATACTTCGGAATTGGGGGGCATGTGTTGACGATGAAATTTGGCAAGCAATTTGATATACATGAATCGGAAACAAGATCCAATCCGAAGCGGATTTGAAGATATGCAGAAATCTTAGAAACAGAGTGCGCAACGGCTGGAGTCGGTATCGGCTGGAAACCGAGTCAGATTGGGATAGTGTTGATGCAAAAAAAAACACACACTGGCCTGATGCGCAGTCTGCTTTCCGACATTTCTGCATGTCTTCGGATCCGCTTCGGATTGGATCGTGTTTCCGATTCATGTAGATCAGATTACTTGCCAAATTTCATCGTCAACACATGCCCCCCAATTCTGAAGTATTATATAATGCAACGGAATTATCTCTTCAGAACCGCAAAAATCTAGGGTTTTCTCTGCTGACCGTTACGCACCTACTTCTTTAAATACCAACCGCCTTTCCTGAGATTTCACGGTGTTAACTCCTTTTTTACCGCTTAAGCCACCAAACTTCTCCGTGAACTCCGGCGATTACTCTCTCTCTTCTCCGGCGACCGCAACAGCAAATCCCTTCTTCGACGACAATTCTCATCCATCCATGGCGTCTTCATCAAGCCCATCCAGCGGCGCCTCCAAAGAATTCCCCGAGGTGAGTCCCTATCGGCTCAGAATTTACTTATCTTTTCTTTACTTATTCTTCCGTCTTCAATCCTTTCTTTTTCAATCTGTAGCACTTAGTCCATCATATAGCCATCCCCAGTCTAAAAGATCCCAATCACTTTTATCTGGGCCCGATAGGTGATATAGATCCCACTTATATCATCAATGCAGAAACAAATAGAATCCCTTCCAAACAGTCATCTCCATCTCTCTCTCACTGGACTGCAACCTTTAGATCTTGGCCCTCTCAAGTTGATAAATGGATAGATTGGTATAAGAGGGTTGCTGCTAGCAAGCAAGATCACTGGGACGAAGTAGGAATAGCTCAGTGCCTATCTCTGTCTATAGCCGATATGAAAAAACATGAGCCGATGCTATCGTCTTCTGCATACTTTTGGTCAGATACCTTCAATGCCTACATGTTTAACCATGGGCCGATGGCCCCTACCTTGTTAGACATAACTATGATAACTGGTCTGGATATAACCACATCAGCTAACCCCATCAGTATGAAAACCAAGTGCACAAATAAGTTCAAAACTAAGAACATTGGAGGTTGGTCTGGTTTTTATCTCTGAGAATATGGGAACAGGCTCTGTATCGGCCTGAGAACACACTGCTTTCTTAATGATGTGGCTGGACAAATTCGTATTATGTGGATCCACCTGTGGCCCAACAGCAAACTAGCAACACCTAGCCGAAGCCATTGTCTTGAAGAAAGAGTTCCCCCTGGGAAAATACCTACTAGGTGCAGTATATCAAACCCTAAACCAGTCATCGGCCAAATTAATCATGGATTCAAGTGTTAGCACCGGTGGCCCATGGTGGTTTATTCAGCTCTGGTTAACTCTGCACACCCTAAAAGTTGCACAACGACCATCTCTTCTTGAAGCAGAGTTCCCATCCTTAGCCGATCTCAATAGTGATGACGAATCAGCCCCAGTACGCCGATGCATGTCTTATGGCGAAGCATCTACTGGTTATGCCGGACATGGACCATCGGCTGAGCACTTCCATAACTGGTTTGGCAACTTTTATGACGGATTTCCCAGAGACAGCCGAATCTGGTTTGCTTATGAATCTTTTGAGAAATTTGAACTACCAGCTGATTTCAGATTAAATGAAATAAACGATGAGAGATTTGAAAAACCCAGGGAAATCTTAACTGCTGCAATCTCCCCATGCATACTCCCAATCGGCATATCCCAAGGCAGAAATGTCCAGCCTTCTTACGAATTCTATCATCCAATGACAGCAACAAGACAGCTTGGTATGGGACAACTGCCCATCGGCTTGTATTATGCCGACAAAATCCAAACCAGGGGTGACATAGTATCGGCTCTGATGATGGACAAATTACTTAACATCCCTGGTCCTCCCCTCGGCAGCATAAACAGATTCAACATTATTTTAATGAGGAGTATACAATTTGATAGATGGTGGTCTGAAATAAAAACCCATATATTCCATCTGCCAGTCGAAACATACCTCACCAGGATCATACCAGACTTGGTCCCTCAGGTAAATTTCTTTTCTTCAAACCTTACACTTTATTCCAATCAACTGCTTAATACTTATAATTCATTAATTTTCCTTGTAGACATCAGATTCTCCTCCTCCTTTTGTCAGTCGAAGTGCCAAACCAATAGAGTATATTGTTGCCAAACTTCCAAATGGCTATGGACCAGCTCCATCCATCATCGGCTTTAACGCTCCAAAGACAACCACCTTGCTCCAAGGTCAACTCAGAGAGCCGATGCAAACTAGTGACAAGAGAAAAAGAACTAAACAAGCTGCCATCAAACCAACTCTCTTGAAGAAACCAGCCCAGAAACAAAAGAAGACAGCTGATACAGAAACCCTTCAAGACCAAGAAGTAGATGAAATCCTAAAGGAGATCGAAATGGAAGAGGCTATTGATGAAGTCGCTGCTCAAGTCAGCGAAACAGCTGAAATTACCATACCCCAAGCCGATACACCTCCTGCAGTACAATCTCAAGCTGCAAAAACCCCAAGTCCTCCAAAAGGACTCCAAAAGTGCAGGTAAGAATACTCCAACAACAATCTATTCTCTTCAACCCATATATGTTTTAACTTAAACATCCTTCTCAGCCCAAGAAGAAACAAATTGCTGCTAGGAAGAAACCAACCCCACCACCTGTATCGGTAATTATAACTTATCTCATACTAAATCTTACTTTCAACCGATACTAACCAATACTTGTTAATACTGCAGCCCCCTCACCCAACATCTCCTCACCAAATTTCAAGCGAACGAACTCCATCGGCTACAACCAGCTGACAAGATGAAGAGGTTGTTACCACAGCTCCAATTCCTCAAATTCCTGTAAGCATTTCCCAACCTTTATATCTATCGGCTGATCTTCAATATAGATATCATCATCTAACAACACTTTCTCTGTATTTCAGCTCTTAGCTGATATGTTTTCTTTTGACATCAAACAATTTCTGGATGAAGAGGAAGAAGAAGCAACCAGCAAAGCCATCTCTCCCATATCAGAAGACTTAAAGAGGAATTTAACTGATATTGCAGATCGGCTAAGTACTTCCCTAGATGCACTAGTCGTGAACTGTGGGCCGGTCAGGGCGAGATTCGAAGAAATTCAAAATCAGATCCCTGATGAACTTCTTGAATTAATTTCTCCAGCAGTCTTCCTCGAGCAACACCGTTTTAAATTGGAAAGAGCAAGGCAAAGGATTGCCGATTGGCTAGAGCGCTCTGCTCTTGAGGCCAATGTTCAGTCCAGCCGACAACAAGTGAATGATGAGAAGACCAAATTGGATGAACTAGAGGCTGGATCAAGCTCTACTCAACAAAAGATTGAGATGCTGAAAAAGAAAGAAGCCGATCTGCTGCAACAACTTGAAGCTTGCAGAGCTGAGATCAATACTGAAGAACAGAAACTAGCCGATCTGCCAAAAGCCATTGAAGCCCAAAAATTGAAGCTCAAGAAATCTGTAAAGCATCTTTCTACCTTGAGCAAATCCCTCAAACCGATCCCTGGCACAAATGCAGCCGATGCTCAAGCCATTGATGAAGTAGAACAAATTAGGCATAGAGCAATTTCAGCCATCCAGAAATACTTGGCTTAATGTCACAATCTAACAGTTTTGAACAATATTTTGCTGTAATATATGTATCGGCCATCGAACCGATTTATACAATTTGTCTTGACTTATGTATATGTGTTCGAAAAATATTCAAAAATTTCCAACTTCCAACCTTATCCTCAATGCCCCCCAAGATTGTAGTAGTGAACACGATGCTGCAAACTTATACGTCTAAGGTCGATAAAAAATATCGGCCATCTAAAGGCGATGGAAATACATCGGCTGTAAACCATACATCGGCAAAACTCAGCCGATTATGAACCAATCCAGACGCTTGGGTAATATTTCTTCAGATATTTTCCATTAAGTGCTCTACCAAAAATTTCTCCATCAAGTCCTTTTATCATATAGCCCCCTTTAGAAACACATTTATGAATCCGAAAAGGTCCCTTCCAATTCGGTGACCATTTGCCGAATTTGTTATCTCTTGCTCCTATCGGTAACACCAATTTCCAAACAAATTCATCTTCCTCAAAAGACTTTGGCACAACCTTTTTATTATAATGTCTGGCAATCATTTCTTTATCTTTTCTAACTTTCTCAAGAGCTCGCAATCTAGATTGAACCAAATCCTCCCATTCATCAACCATCAAATTATGATAATCATCGGCTGTCAACTCGTCCTGCAAAGAAATCCTCCTGGAGCCGATGCTGGTTTCCCATGGTAATACAACTTCATGCCCATAAACCAGTTGATATGGAGGTACTTGAATTGCACCATGACAAGCCATCCGATAGGACCACAATGCTTCTGCTAATATAGTATGCCACTTTTTGGGATATTCTGCAATCTTTTTTTGACTAACTTAATCAAGCTCTTGTTAGATGCCTCAGCCTGTCCATTTGCTTGTGCATAATATGGTGAAGAATTCAACAATTTAATCCCCATGCTATCGGCAAACTGAACAAACTCATCGAACACAAAAATTGCACCTTGATCAGTTGTAATCGTCTGTGGCAAACCAAACCGGTATATAATATGCTCCTTGCCAAATTCAATAGCATCATTACTGTCAACTTTCTTTAAAGGAATCGCCTCAACCCACTTGGTAAAATAATCTATAGCAACCAATATGAACTTATGTCCTTTACTCGATGGTGGATTGATCTGGCCGATCATATCAATACCATAACCTCTGAACGGCCATGGCTTGATAATAGGATTCATAGCCGATGCTAGTGCTATTTGAATTGCTCCAAATTTCTGGCAATCTTGACATCCCTTGTAATATCTGAAACAATCTTCCAGCATTATCGGCCAAAAATATCCAACTCTTCTAATCAGCCATTTCATCTTATGAGCCGATTGATGAGTTCCACATATTCCCTCATGCACTCCACACATGACTACCTTTGCTTCTTCCAAACTTAAACATCTCAAAAGAATTCCATCAATCGTCCGATAATATAATATTTCATCCAACAAAACATATTTGAGAGCTTTATATCTTAACTTTCTGGAAACCGATTTAGAAGGATTCTTCAAATACTCAAAGATATCAAACCTCCAATCATCGTCTGGTAGGCAGGCAACTTCTACTTCAACTCCT
This sequence comes from Oryza punctata, assembly GCA_000573905.2. Taxonomy (NCBI): domain Eukaryota; kingdom Viridiplantae; phylum Streptophyta; class Magnoliopsida; order Poales; family Poaceae; genus Oryza; species Oryza punctata. The sequence goes on along the minus strand of CM002492.2, from coordinate 17,290,742 downwards.
TGCAACATCGGCTTGTAGCCTGATGCATCTTGAGATAAATCATTGGCTTCAACATTCTGTTCCCTAGGGATATGTTTCAAAGTAACTATCTTGAAGGTCTTCATCAACTCTTGACATTTCTCATTATTTTCCATCAAACCATCATTTTTGCATTCATATTCCCCAAATAACTGACTTATCACCAATAATGAATCACCCATAATTTCAACAGCATCAGCTTCAACTTCTCTCAACAGTTGCAATCCTTTCAAAACAACTTCATATTCAGCTTGATTATTTGTAGAATAAGGCTTCATAGTAAAAGCAAACTGAAAACTTGCCTCCTAGGCGACATGATCACCAAGCCGATACCACAACCATGAGTGCATACAGAACCATCAAAGAATAAATTCCATGGCATGATGTCAACATTATCAATGCCGGTATCCCTGTGTTCAACTATGAAATGGGCTATCGCCTGCCCTTTAACTGCCTTAGCCGATTTATACCTTAAATCAAATTCTGATAAAGTAAAAATCCACTTCCCAATACATCCCTTCAGAACTGGAGCCGATAGCATGTATCGTACTACATCGGCTTTACATACAATTGTGCACTCATTGGAAAGCAAATAATACCTCAATTTTGTACAAGAAAAATATAAACACACGCATAATTTCTCCACAGGTGAATACCTCGTCTCCGCATCCAAAAGTCTTCTACTGAGATAAAATATAACTCTTTCCTTACCTTCAACCTCTTGGATTAAAACTGAGCCGATAGAATTTGGATCGGCTGACAAATATAATTTGAAGGGTAGCCCTTTCTGTGGTGGTATGAGAACTGGAGGAGTACTCAAATATTCCTTGATTTCATCCAAAGTCATTTGCTGTTTCTCTCCCCAAACAAATTCATGATCAGCTTTTAGTCTTAATAATGGAGTAAATGGTTCTATTCGGCTAGACAAATTTGATATGAAACACTAAACAAAATTTGTTTTGCCGATCAAAGATTGCAATTTGGTCTTATCTTCTGGAGGATTTATGTCTTTGATTACTTCAATACTCCTCTTGGGTATCTCAATCCCACGCTCATGCACCAAAAATCCAAGGAATTGCCAGCCGATACACCAAAAGCACACTTAGTTGGATTCATCTTCAAACCATATTTCCTTACTCTTTCTAGTACTTGTCTCAAATCGGCTATATATTCGTCAACTTCCTTAGATTTGACCACCACATCATCAATGTAAATTTCCACCAATATGCCAATAAGATCATGAAATATATAATTCATAGCTCTTTGATATGTAGCACCAGCACTTCGCAGCCCAACAGTCATAACAACCCACTCATACAAGCCGATTGCACCAGGACACCTGAAATCAGTCTTGTGAATATCTTCTTCTGCCATAAAAATTTGATTATAACCTGCATTGCCATCCATGAAACTGATAATTTTATGTCCAGATGTTGCATCAACCAGTTAATCGGCTACTGGCATTGGATATTCATCTTTCGGTGTGGCCTTGTTTAAATCTCTAAAATCAATCCAAACCCTGAGCTTGCCATTTTTCTTGATGACTGGTACTATGTTTGAAATCCATTCAGCATATCGACATGGTATAATAAAATTAGCATCATATAATCTTGTAATTTCGGCCTTGATAGCAACCTCATCCCTTCGTTCCAACAAAATCTTAAGAATTCACAGCTCCAATGGGGATCAAAATATCTCTCATCATCATGGTGATACGACTCCTATTCCTTCTGGTGCCTCTTTTGATACTTGTTGATCATACCAGCTGATTTAAAATTTCTGTTGTAATTTTTACCGCCATCGTCTTGATTCCTATTAAATCCAGAATGAACAATGTTTACTGGAAAAGGATGTCCATCTATCTTCATCGGCCTCTTAGATTCATCAATCTTGATCTTTCATTGTTCGATTACCGATTGGATCTGCTGTCTGAAAATTTTGCAGTCATTGGTGCTGTGAGATCCTGTATTGTGCCATTTACAATATTTTCTCCTCTTCAATTCTTCAGCCGATAGGATGACATGTCCTGCCGGCAACTGAATTTGTTTCTCTTGAAGAAGAAGATCAAATATCTTGTCAGCTTTGGTGATGTCAAAATCAAATTTTTCTTCCTTTCCGGAATTTTTGACCCACTAGCAAACTACTATTTTCTTGTTCCTAGCCCACTCGGCTGCATTGACTTCTAGATCATCATCTTCGGAATCAGAATCGTAGCTGTAAATATTGTTGACATTGTTGGCCTTCTTGATGAATTTTCTAGCCTCCTGGAATCTTGTTTCGTGAGCCGATACCTTTTGAGCCAGATGAGCTAAGCTCTCAAAGTCCTGAACCGAAAATCTTTCCCTTATCGATGCCAACAACCCCTGGAAGGCCAGATTAGCTAATTGTGAATCTGTTAAGGCTAGACTGTAGCACCTGTTTCTGACATCTCTAAATCTTTGAATATAATTTGGTACTGATTCATCTGATTTCTGCCTGATAGCTGTGAGGTCTGACAATTTCATCTCTAAAACACCACTGAAAAAGTATTTATGAAATTGTTTCTCCAGATCGGCCCAACTTCTGATACAATTGTAAGGCAGAGATGAAAACCAAGTAAATGCCGATCCAGATAAAGAAAGTGGAAACAATCTAATTCTGAGTGCTTCTGTAGCCGATGCTTCACCACATTGAGCAAGACATCAGCTAACATGCTCATAGGTTGACACATTGTCCTGCCCTGAAAACTTGGAGAAGTCTGGCACCTTGTATCGGTTTGGCAGTGGTACCCAATCAAAATACTCTGGATATGGGTGCCGATACATGTTGCCATTATCCTTAGGTTTGAGTCCAAACTGTTCCCTCATGATATCAGCGATCATATCGGCCCACGGCTGCTGCGGAGCTGCTCCACCATATTGCTGTTGAATTGTATCAAACTGGCCATACTGGATCGGCTGAGGCCGTGGAGAATGAGGCTGATAGATATGATTGAAGTTAGTCGATATGCCTTAAGGTGGCACATAGGGGAGTTGTTCTGTGCTGTACTGCTGGCTTATCGGTTGATTAATTCCAGTCGGCTGTTGTGGAACCGAAAGAATTTGATATGAAGTATCGACAACTGGTGGTTTTGGATTGAGAATGTTGATTAATTGTTCTGGTGTCAGCTGACTTGAAGTTTGCCCCCCAATGATCGGCTGTGGTCTTGTCATTATTGCTGGAATATTTGAACTAGAGTAGCGAGCCGATGGGGCCTGGGTTTGAAGTGTCTGTTGACTCCCGCCAATTTCTGTCTTCACAGTTCTGTAGCCTGGGAATGTACCGCCTGGTAGATATATGGGTCCTTTAGCTTTTTCTTCGACTATAGTTCCATCAACTACTGACTTGATCATATTTTTTAATGTGTTCACAAGTACTCCAGACTGGTTGATGAGGGCGTGGTGCACAGCCGAATCAATGCGATCTTGTATCGTGTGGAGTTCTTCATCACTTGATTCGACCTTGGGATGCTTGTCCTTTTCCTCACTTGTTCCGGACGTACTTGGATCTTGCTTCACGATCGTCGGCAACTCAACTTTAGTCCTTTGAACAACTGTGTCCTGTCGGGTTACCGTGAACGAGTGCAGATATTGTTTCTGGAGTTGATCTAGCATTTGTTTCTGGAGTTGATCTAGCATATGTTTCATCTCATCTCTCTGCTCATCGTTCAACTGCTCGATCATGATCAGCAGGATGTTGTCCTCTGAGACTTCAGTAATGTTTGGTGACATGATGAAACGAGGTCCCACTGGGCGTGCCAAAAGCGTGTTGATGCAAAAAAACACACACTGGCCTGAGAGATTTGCTTTACTCTAGTACAGGTCCAAAACATGTACTTTAGGTTCGAGGGCGTGCCAGTTGATTTGATCCTGCAATCAACAAAAAGAAATATGCAAAAATATTAGTAAACGATAATCCATCGGCCAGCTAGCCGATTTTATATCGTATGTGACCTAGCTGATGCAATAAAGCATGAATCGACTGTAAGGTATAGTCAATGGTAAATACTAACCCTAAAACTAGTATATCGGCTGTGAAGATTAGTGTTACATAATCAATATATCAATATTACTTTAGAAATAAGCAATTGGGATAGATCGGACTGAACCGAGATAGTATAAATTGCCCGAGTCTAATGTAACATGAAATAACGATTATATAGACTCATGTCGTAGCCGATATCTAGATTTAAGCGTGTATCAGCTATAGCTCCATTACAACCTTATACTAGGATATTCTCTAGTAATAAATATATTCAACTATAACCAATTATATTGGTATCAAGCTTAATATATTTATATTAGATTAGATCCTGATATAAGGGGCAGATATAGAACACTAAACAAAGCATAAAACAATGTAAAACATCTATACCAGGTAAGATCGGCTGAAACTCCGATACTATCCTTATTAACAACCATAAAACAGGCTAGAGATCATGATTCTAGATATGACTTAATAGGTTGGACTTAACCAATGCAGCATTAAGTATAAAGAGAAGCATGAGATCTAAACAATCAAGCCGATGGTTGCCTTTTCGGGATGGTAGATACATTATATAATCTAAACCAACAAGGGAATCTAACTGATATCGATGAAACGCTAAAGAGAATCCAGCCGATGCAAATAGATTGCATTGTCGATCTAAATTATACAATGTATATGATAACTCGGAAGTTTACAAGATAGAACTAGAGTTTCATAAAGATGTAAGGAAATTACATATATTCCTAATTAATAGATATAATTGCCAATCTTGGACTCTATCCTTGACCTGCAATGTCATCGTAAGCTCCTTGTTGAATCCGATATTGATTTCACATGCGATATCGGCCCCATCGGATATCCCAATCGGACTCGGTCTCTAGCCGATACGGATTCCAGCCGATGCACATTCTGCTTTCCGAGATTTCTGCATGTCTTCGGATCCGCTTCGGATTGAATCATGTTTCTGATTCATGTAGATCAGATTACTTGCCAAATTTCATCGCCAACAGATAGTCGATGGAGCCGATATCGCATGTGAAGTCAATATCGGATTCAACAGAGAACTTACGATGGTATTGCCGGGCAAGGATAGAGTCCAAGATTGGCAATTGTATCTATTACTTAGGAATATATGTAATTTTTCTTATAGATATTATCAGTAAGAGTCCGTCTAAGGGACTTGTTTGCTAGTTAGATTTGTATTAGGTTAATATGAGTCGTGTCCGTGATGGACAATGTTTGTATTTTCGAGTATAAATATAGACCCGAGGTCTTGTAAATAAACAACAACCAAGTTCAATCAATCTCGGCGCATCACCAACCTTTGTTTTCTGTTTTCGACAAGTTCATGCTTTCCAGTCGTGCTGCATCAGCTTGATCTTCGACGACAAGGTAAGTCTTGTTATGGCGGTTTGCATCATCGGAGCTAGTGCTTACATCTTTATGATACTCTAGTTCTATTTTGTAAACTTCCGAGTTATCATATACACTATATAACCTACATTGACAATGCAATCTATTTGTATCGGCCGATCTTTATTTAGGGTTTGTTGGTAATAAATAGACTATCTTGTTGGTTTAAGTTATATAATGTATCCACCATCTTGAAAAGGCAACCATCGGCTTGATTGTCTAGGTATCATGCTTCTTTTCATACTTAGTGCTGCATCAGTTACGTGTTATGAATCATGATCTTTAGCCTGTTTTATGGTTGTTAATAAGGATAGTATCGGGGTTTCAGCCGATCTTACCTAGTATATATGTCTTACATAGTCTTATGCCTTGTTTAATGTTCTATATCTGCCCCTTACATCAGGATCTAATCTAATATAAATATATTGGACTTACTACCAATCTAATTGGTAATAGTTGAATATATTTGTTGCAAGAGAATATCCTAATATAAGGTCGTATCGGAGCTATAGCTGATACATGCTTAGATTTGGACTTCGGCCATGACATCAGTGTACATAATCGTTATTTCATGTTATTTTAGACTTGGGCAATTTATACTGTCTCGGTTCAGTCCGATCTATCCCAATTGCTTATTTCTAAAGCAATATTGATATATTGATTATGTAATACTGACCTTTTCAGCCGATGTACCAAGTTTAGGGTTAGTATATCATTGACAAACACCTAACAGCCGATTCATGCTTTATTGCATCGGCTAGGTTACAACACGATATGATATCGGCTGGCTAGCCGATTGACTATCGTTTACTGATAAAATTGCATGTTTCTTCTTGTTGATTGCAGGATCAAATCAACTGGCACGCCCTCGAACCTAAAGAACAAGTTTTGGACCTGCACTAGAGTAAAGCAAATCTCTCAGGCCAGTGTGTGTTTTTCGCATCAACACAAAGCTAGTTGTTGATCGATCATCTCGTTACCCATGAGATGTTATCGCAACCAAGCGGGGAAAGTATTAATGTGATGACGTGTATTCCAGGCATCGGACTTACCGATGTTTTTAGAGCGAACAATCACTAGGTGCTCCTCAATGTAAGGAGCCACCAATGAAGATTGTTGCAAAACCGTGAAAAGTGCTTTATGAAATAAATCGTGTCTATGGTCATGATTGCTTTACTTCCAAGAGTTCCCTTTCCTCGTAGTCTCCCCTCATGGCATGATTCAGGGATCCTCATTGGACGAAGATCTTCTATAAATTCCACACAAAACTCAATGACCCCCTCTGTCCATACCCCTTGGTGATGCTAGCTTCGGGGCGAGAACGGTTTCGGACGTACTTCTTCAGAACGCCAATGTATCTCTCGAAAGGGAACATGTTGTGTAGGTACAAATGACTGAGAATACCGATCTTTTTGACAAGGTGACATAGAAGATGTGTCATTATATTGAAGAAGGATGGTGGAAATATCATCTCAAAGCTGACAAGACATTGAACCACATCATTTTGTAGGGCTGTTAATCTGTCTGGGTTGATGACCTTTTGTGAAATTGCGTTCAGAAATGAACAGAGCTTTGTTATTGCTTTTCACACATTACTAGGAAGGATACCTCGAATTATAACAGGAAGCAGCTATGTCATCAACATGTGGCAGTCATGAGACTTTAGGTTTGTGAACTTCTTCTCTTTCATTCTTCTTATTCCCTTTATATTCGACGAGTATCCAGATGGTACCTTGATGCTGTCGAAGCATTCAAACATATTTTCCTTCTTTGTTTTGCTTAGAGTGTAGATGGCTGGACTTAAGTAATGGCTTCATTTCTACTTCAGTTCGGGATGCAGCCCATTACGTTGTTTCTTATGTTTGAGGTCATGTTGTGCTTTCAGTGTATCTTTAGACTTTCCATATACACCTAGCAAGCCCAGCAGGTTGACGCAAAGGTTCTTAGTGAGGTGCATCATGTCAATTACGTGATGGACCTCCAAGACTTCCCAATAAGGTAACTCCCAAAAAATAGATTTTTTCTTCCACATCGCTACGTGACCATCTTCACTTGCTATAGGTTGGCTGCCAGGTCCCTTTCCAAATACTAATTTCAGATCTTTCACCATAGCAAACACAATTTTTCCATTACGATGTTTAGGCTTAGTACAATTGTCTGCCTTCTATTCAAAATGCTTACCTTTTTTTCCCTATTGGGTGGCTTGTAACAAGAAATCGACGAGACCCATGTACACAACCTTCTGACAATGTTTCAAATACGTACTTTCCGTTTCATCCATACAATGGGTGCAGGGCATATACCCCTTGTTTGATTATCCTTATAGGTTCCTAAGTGCACGCCAATCGTTAATGGTTATGAACAATAACGCACGTAGGTTAAATTGCTCCTGTTTGCCCTCATCCCACACAGGGAAACCTTATTTCTTTCACAACATTTGTAGATCTTCAATCAGTGGTCTTAGGTACACATCAATGTCACAAACAAGTTGAGTTGGGCCTTGAATAATAATCGGCATCATGTTGTACTTTCGTTTCATGCACAACTAACGGGGAAGATTGTAGATACATAGGGTCACCAGCAAAGTGCCATGACCGCTGCTCATTTCTCCAAATGGATTCATGCCAACCGTACTTAAATCAAACTTTATGTTCCTTGCACCTTTACCAAAGTCCTCAAATGTTCTATTGATGTTTCACCACTGTGACCCATTGGCGGGATGTCTCAATATCCCATCTTGTTTATGTTCTTCTACGTGCCAGCGCATCATTATCGTATGCGCTTTGTTCCTGAACAAACGCCTTAGACGTGGTATTATAGGGAAATATCACATCACCTTAGTAGGAACTCTCTTCTTGGACCACTGTCTGTCAACTTCACCGTCACCTTGTCTAATCTTGTATCATCAAGCCTTATAAACCGGGCATGCCTCCAGGTTCTTGTACTACTCGCCGCGATAAAGGATACAATCGTTCGGACACATGCGTGTATCTTCTGGACTTCCAGTCCTAGAGGGAAACCTACCTTCTTAGCTTCGTACGGTGTTTCTGGCAATTCGTTTCCTTCTGGAAGAATATTCTTTACGAGCTTCAATAACTCACCAAATGCCTTGTCAGTCACACCATTTTTTCCCTACCATTGTAGAAATTCCACACAGGGAAACCTTATTTTTTGCCCCTGTTTGCAACCTGGGTACAACGAGGTTTTTTTGTCGGCTAACATACGCTCCAATTTCTGGACCTTCTTATCACTTTCGCAGTCTTTCTTTGCATCGCACAACATCTGACGAAGATCATCCGCAACATCGTTTTCTTCAATAGTTTCGTCCGCATCGCCTGCTATAATTTCTGTGAATCCGTCATACTGAGCCTAGTCTGGATTGTTATCGTCTTCATCTTCATCTTCTTCCATTGCAACCCCTAACTCTTCGTGCGAGGTCCAACAATTATAGCTATGCATGAGTCCCGACTCCAACAAGTGGACATGAAGAGTTCTTAATGTAGAATACTCCTTCTGGTTTTGCAAGAACAACATAGAAAACCATTAGGCTTGTGGGTTTAGGCCACATCCAAAAAGTAGTGCACGCCATCAATAAACTCCTGTGACCATCGGTTTGTGGTGTATATCCATTGCTATCCATCTACAACAAATTCACAAATATTGTAAAGGAATTTCATGAAAGTGAAACTAAATCAATAATCATATAATAATTTCATACATCACAAGTAAATATGTTTATACTTAAGTTCTAAATATATTTTTAATGAATTCTTCTCATTTCTATTCTTTTGTCTTCATTTTCTATAATTTTTCCCTCTTGTCTTTTGTTTAATAGTTTTATACAAATGTTTCTAATACTATGAATTACCCTTATTTTCTCTAAATATTTTTCTCTCTCATCTTCAACCATACAATTTTCTTAAGGGAGAATGACACATAAAAACATAGCTAGAAATGTAATATATTAACCATACATCAATAGAGAATAAAGTTGCTAACCTCTTCTATCCCTTAGATTTGTGTAATATATCACCAAAATGTTTTTTAAAAAAATTTGGCAGCACCTCTCTTCCTCCTCCTTCATTTTGTTGGCCGCAATGGCTCGGGTTAAAGGAGATAGGAGAAAAATAAAAAGGAAGAGAACTCAATCCTGGTTGGTATAACCAACCAGGATAAAAGATCATAACGATCTTTAGTCCCGGTTGGTATAATTAACCGGGACTAAAGTTACGATCTTTAGTCCCGGTTGATAACGCCCATCGGGACTAAAGATCGTTGGCAGCCTGACACAACCTGACAACATTTGAATCGGGACTAAAAATAATCTTTAGTCCCGGTTGGTAATACACTAACCGGGACTAAAGATCACAAAGTTCCATCGGGCTTTTGAGCTGATGCTAAAGATATTCTATAGTATCGGTTCCTATTCGAATCGGGATAAATGTGATTTTTACTATCCGAGTAAAGGTTAGTTATCCAGTAGTGCTAGCTTCTCTGCTAATTCCTTAGTTAACCTTACTATTGTCCTGTTGGTCATCCAGCATCTAGCCACTTGAGGATCGATTTTGATCCGGCAATCCCCGTTTCTCATGCAGAACAAATCTCATGTACTGATTAGGTTGTACTTATCACTTCATGGATTGGAAATAGTATTATTTTGACAGATCTCTCACGAAAAGCAATGAATAATGCATCTAATTCCTATCCTACGTAAATAAAAAAAGCAAAGGAAAAAAGGAACAACCGAGCTAGCTATCTATCGGCCATTATTTGCTAGCTAGGTTGATATGATGTTGGTTCGTTTCGCTCCAGACAAAGCATCAATTTTTGGAGCTTGCCTACAACTTTCAAGTATTACTTCTGCCTCTTCGAAACATGAGACTTGCTGGAACTTGATTCTGACTTTTGTAGATCGTATTAATATTTGATTCGGGTGAAACTTGCTTCTTTGCTCAAGAAAGCCTGATGCTCAGTCGTCCTTCCTGAACTGAAGAGAGGAGTTTTAAAGGAATTTGATGGAAGCTAAATTTAAAATTCCTGCATTCGAATGAATCCCTCTACATTAGTCCCGGTTCGAAGGTTCGAATATGAACCGGGACTAAAGATCATTTTTAAGTCCCGGTTAAAGACTCTATGATCTTTAGCCACGGTTCAATAGTTGTTAACCCGTGTCAGGCCCCAACGATCTTTAGTCCCGGTTGGTCACACCAACCGGGACTAAAGATGCCACGAGGGTTAGTTTAAAAGAAAACATCTAAAACATCTCTATCCAAGTTAGATGTGTGTATTAGGTAGGATGGTAACGCGCTTGAGAGCTAAGATGAGAGATCTTGAGTTCGAATCTCACACATTTTTTTTGACTTGTTGTGCATCTTTAGTCCCGGTTATTTCAACCGAGACTAGAGATGAGGCATCTTTAGTCCCGGATTGAGCGTCCCAGTTGTACAACCGGGACTAAAAATCCCTTCCCCGGTAGTGCTCGGTGTCACTCCGACCAATATATATCTATCATTCAATTTTATTTTGTATATAAAAATTATTGTGAAGCAAACCTCTAGGAGATAGGTTTCTTATGACAATCCGAACCGGAGTAGATATGATTTATCTCCTTCTAAAACCCCTATATCTAGAAGTCAGTGTGAGACATCTATAGTTGCTTGTACTCAAAATCAGATCTATAATGGAGTGAGAGCTCCACCCTACATTTGTATCCATTGTCTACTTTTATAATGTTCTTGAGGGCAAGGGAAGGGCTTGGGTATTCTACATCTTCTCACGCCTTTACTATTGTGCAAGGGATAGGGAACGGAGCCGGTGATATGTTAATAGGCGCGTTGATTTACAACACCTTATCAACAGCTCTGTCATTATTGGTATATCGTTCCAATCTATTGCTATTAGATTGATTTTCTTTTAACGATAAATTGACTTGCTTCGTTGTTCTTGGTTTGCATGTACCCGTGCCCGCGTCGGTGGATTCACCGATCCAATGGAAGGTGTCATCTACAATCTCTTCGCGGACGATTTCACACCCTCACGACTATAGATGGCCAAATGGGTGCTCGGCCCGGCACGGCCCGACCTACATACCGGACCAGGTCGTGCTCGCCCACTTGATGCACCAACGGCCCAGGCACGGTCTAATAAGACTCTGGCCGTGTCGAGCCGACCCGAAGGCACAATAGCCCACCATGCTCCTTTTTGAAAAAAAGTCTATTTTGCATCCCTCATTTCTTTTGGCCGTCTCTTATATGATTAGAATAAGTCTGTTTTGGCTTGGATCGTGCCTAATATGACTGTAATAAGTTTATTTGGGCTCCCTCATCTATTTTACCAGCTGATCATTGGTCCGTGCCGTACCGAGGCAGAGGCCTAGTCACGGGGCATCTGTCGGGCTATGCCGTTCCTGGGATGGGCCACCGGGTCTAGGGCCATATGGCCAAATATACTCATCATTACCTAGGATCGGCGTTGTGAAACGCGCGTGTGGATGCATCTTGCGTTCCTGCATGCTTGAGATCGATCGGCAAATAAACCAAGAAGCATGTGTCGCAAGCATGCATGCATCGGTATATTCATCTAATTTTCTTGTTGGTAATTAGATTGGTTTGATACTTTGATGTCTATTATTTTGCATGTACTGCGTTGGTCGTTTGGACTCGTTGCGCATCACCGCGCTGGAGGAGACGTGTGTATGGCCGTATGCCCGCCGTGGCGCCGTCTGCTAGGAAGTAGTACATGGCAAACTTTCACAAAACATGGGGGTTCCTCTTGGTGAAACATTCAAAGGACCTGGCATTCAAACGGAATTAGGAATAAGTTCACTTTTAGGTCCCTTAATTTGTCACCGAATGTGACATTCATCACTAAACCGCAATACCATGTATGACACTTCCCTCAGCTCACACAACCAGTGCAAATAAGATCCCAAAATGGTTTGAACGACAGTTTCGGCTGACGTGGAGCCTACGTGGTGTTGACATGACACTTAAAGTAAAAAAAAACCATGGAACACATGTGTCAGTGAGTGTCCGGTTAAAAATATAAAAAAATACAATGGGACTCACGTCATCTCTCTTTCCCTCTTTTCTTCCTTCCTCCCTCCCTTTCCTCGTCGTGGTCAGCGCCCCCGCTCTTCTAGATGGCCACAGGCGGGCGAGTCCCCTCACCTCCTCCCCCCGAATGGCAAGATTAGTGATGGTCGTTGGATCCCCGTCCGTCGGCTTCCACCACCGGCTTGGGCAGAAGAAGCATCTCCGTACCACATATCCTTCACCGTGATATCGCCGGAGTTGGATGGGCCCATCTTGAAACACGGGCAGCCACCAGCTGGTGACTTGAACGTCGTCGTTATCCTGCAAAGTAATCGCGAATGTCACCGGAGTGTGCCCGTCCTCTGTCCTGCATTCGTTCGGTTTTTTCTCGTTACCGCTGTAGATGAAAATTACACCAACTGATTTGTTCATTTTTTCTCTGAACTTCTGTTTTTTTTCACGAATGCGAAAAAAGAATGCATGTCAATATATTAGAAGGATAAAGAGTTTTTTAACACAATGCAATCGGGTAGATAGGCTTATGCCAGGGAAGGAAGAAAAAAACAAAAGCTGCAACTAGGTAAAGGAAAGAGAAAACTACTGCGGAAAATGCTGCTCCAATTAGTTAGAGGGTGGAGGCAGAGCCGCACTACACTCCCAATAAGCCCCCAAAAGCAGCAACACCAGTGGAAGACTATAGACGACCCTCCGAGAGGATGGACTCCAAAACCACTGAGACCAAGGAGAGAGCGAAGTCGAATACCCTGGAGTTCAGCTCCCCCCACAGCTGCCAAGAGACCAGAAGGACCAGGGAGATGAAGCCCGTGCAAAGATGCTCAGGTAAGCAGACCCTAGAAGACGGCTACCAGACCTAAAGCGAACTGCCACGGGGGAGAGAGGGCAGCCTAACCAGAGGGTGACAACAGCGGTGCTAGATTTGCCGAGCGAACACACAATCGAGGAGGATGTGGTTCGCCGCATCAGGATCCTGAGCGCAAAAGGGGCAAGCTGTGTGGCTATCGATACCACACTTCTAAAGAAGATCAGCTATCCAGTAGCGCTGCTGAAATGCAAACCAAAGGAAGAATTTGCATTTAGAAGGGCCCTTCGCATGCTAGAGCAGATCAGCACAGGCAAAGGAGTGCTGGCCAAGGAAGAACGCCAGGTAGGACAAGCGCGCCAAGTAACGTTGTTCACTCATCCATCGGCAAACAAGATGATTCTCTACGCCCAATAAGAGCTGGGTAGGAAGCACCGCATCCCAAACTAGAAGGAACTGTGAGATGATCGGGATAGTGAGGACGCCGCGGATATCACTACCCCAAGAGTTGTTCGTGAGGCCAGAAGCAACCGCGCGTGAACCCCGGAGACACAGGGGCTCTAAACTTCTGTTTCTAGGCTGCAGTTGCATAAATCTGGGAGCACACCTGCAGATGTAGCACCGCTCTTCACATGGGTAGTACGTGCAAACCAACACCTAGTTCTTCATAAAAGGACAACATTTTCTTGTAAAAGTCTGACCTTTGGCCCTGTTCATCATGCAGAATTTAGTTGGAGGGAAACCAGAACTGATCGAGCTCGTTGAATGATCGTGGATGGGCACCCTCCGTTGACGTTCGCGACCGCGTCGCAGGACACCGATGGCGTCCGCGTCACCGGCTACCTGTGCTTCATGATGGGCCCGTCCAACTCTAGCGACCTGCCAAGCCAAGTTCAAAGAAGAAAGCTAGAGTACCACTGCTTGTTCTCCCTCCATGGGAATTAGACAAACTGTGATGCAGTGTGCAATTTGGGTGCCTTTCATATCAGACTATGACATTGTCTCGTAATGCCAGACTTTTAGGCCTGCGGTTTCAGAGCTGTGTGATGTAATGTCAAACTTGAAGCCAGCTGTGATATGTTTTGGAATGTGCCAAACTCAGACCTCTGGTGTAATGGGAAACTTTTAGACAGCTAGTTCACTAATGTGGCACTCTGTTATGTATTTTGCAGTGCTAATGTCTGTCTTTTAGCCAGATTGTTCAAATTGTGCATGGACAACTTTGTGATGAAATGGCAGAATTTGCTGCAGTTATGCTGAGATTAATGAATTGGTAGATTGTCATGTATAATTTCTGAGAAGCTGTGATGTATATATATTTCATTTCAAGTTCACACAACACATACTTTTTCCATTACTAATCAAAAACAACACAATTTGTTCCAACGTAACTGATCATTACATATATTTTTTTCCATCACAAACAACACTTCCATCCAAACATTGAGCCCATGCCCTAACATTCTCAGTTCTTGCCCAACAATAACACAACCACAACACACAGACATGACAATATGCACATAATGAGCACAATTCGCTCTTTCTCTAACCTACACTTCCTATCATTAAAAACAACATTTTCACATCCAAGGCACTAGCCAATTCCAGAACTGAAGCCAACTTCTTCCTAACTGAATCAACCTCCTTGCTTTGCTCTTTAGTCTTCGCACGAACTTCCTCAATCTCCTTCACTGACTTTGCCTTCTCCCTTCTCAGAGAATGCACAACACCTCGCAAATCATTCAACACCTCCCTTAGAAAGCTGCTCGTCAGACCATCGTGCCAAGCAAAAAAGTCGCATCCTCCATCATGTGCGCCAAAAACCCTAGCAGTGAGGCCCCCAATCTGAAATCAATCAAATCCAAATTCAACACAGCAAAAAAAAACTCACCTGAGTATTGCGACACTTGAAATACCGATGACCAAGATTGTCAACGCTCCAAGAAATCCACCTCACCACCTTCACTTTGCACCTGCACATCACAGTGGAGCGTACTCCAACGGATCAACCCGATAGGGAATAGGCGAGGCATACGATTGTCGCGAAGAAGATGATGACCCCTCACTCCTCGAGCTCCCCATCGCCGTGCCTTCGCTCTCTCAATCACCGGTGAGTAAGGTAGGCTTTCAGAAAGGGGAGAGGAATGGCGACAAACCGCGCGAGATTCCACCGCCCCCCATTTATTCCCCAACTGCCCGTGCTGATTCAATGCCGCTGACAGTGGTCAAGATGCCATGTAACCCAAAACCACTCACCATACTACCTTAGGACTAAAGTTGCACCAGTTTTGTAAGATTAGGTACCGTCGTATCTGGTTTTCCAGATGAAGGATAAAAATCGGATTCGTTGACAAGTTAAGGGACCTTAAGTGAACTTATTCCGCAATACTATGTACACTTTGGCCTTTGGGCTAATAAAAACGTGCTCGTACAGCCTTCGGCCTTTGGCAGGCACAGCGCTCTCTCTCTCTCTTTATCACTCTACAGACAGCAACAGAGGCAAGCCGCACTACTGGAGAACCGATATTTGCTCGGTCGGCCCAAATCACAAATCTCTCGATTCTCTTATGAACCGGTACTAAAGATGGTCTCTAGTACCGGTTCGTAAGCCCAACGGCTCGTTATGATCTTTAGTCCCGGTTCACTTTTTGTCAAGCGTTGTCAGACCGCCAAGGATCTTTAGTACCGGTTACCAACCGGTACTAAAGATTATATTGATCTTTAGTACCGGTTGGTAACACCAATGGGTACTAATTAGCACCGGTTGGTAACACCAACAGGTACTAAAGATCGTGTCCTTTATATTTCTTCTTCCTCCTCCAGTCCGAGCCATTGCTGTAAAAATCTACAAGGAGGAGGAGGGGAGGTACTGCCAAAATTTTTTGTGGAAATATTTTGGTGATATTATACAAATCGAAGGGACCTAAAACGTTAGCAATAGGTATAATGCATTAAAATTTTGTTTAGAACTTTAAAAAACTTTTGAATATAATTAAAATAAGGATAATACATGGAGAAATATATTTACAATTTTTTAAAAATGATAGGATTCATATGTAATTTAAAACTCGATAAAATCGTTAGAAATAAGAAAGATTCATTAAAAATGTGTCAGTTTAATTATGGTATTTTAAATTATTATATGATTATTTAATTAGTTTCACTTTCGTGGACTTCCTTTACATTTGTTTATTTCATGTAGATGGATCGGCAATGGATGTACACATCGGACCGCCGGTTGAAGGAGTTTATTGATGGCAATGCATTATTTTTTGAGTGTGGCCAATGAAAACAAGCATAAGGTTTTATATGTTGTCCATGCAAAAAGTGCAAAAACCAAAAGGAGTATTCTACATCAAGAACTATTCATGCCCACTTGTTTTAAGTTGGGATTCATGCCTAGCTATAATTGTTAGACCTCGCACGGAGAGTTAGTGGGAGAAATGGAAGAAGGTGAAGAAAATGATGACAACATTCCGGACTGGGCTGAATATGATGGATGTGAAGAAAATACAACAGGCGAGGTGGACGGGTCTGTTCCAGATAACGACGGTGTGGATGATCTTGGTCAGATGTTGTGCGATGTGAAGGACTACGAAAATGAAAAGGAGGTCCAGAATTTAGAGCGTATGTTAGCGGACCACAAAATATCCTTGTACCCAGGTTGCGAGCAGGGCCACAAAAAGTTGGGTACCACGCTGGAGTTCTTGCAATGGAAGGCAAAAAATGTTGTGAGTGACAAGGCATTTGGCAAGTTATTGAAACTTGTAAAGAATATTCTTCCGGTGGGAAACGAATTACCTGAAACAATGTACAAAGCAAATAAGGTAGTCTGCCCTCTAGGACTGGAAGTACAGAAGATACACGCATGTCCGAATGATTGTATCCTCTATCGCGATGAGGAGTACGAGAACCTAGAAGCATGCCCAATTTGTAAGGCACTATGATACAAGATTAGACGAATGACCCAGGTGATTTTGATGGACAGCCTTCGAAGAAGAGAGTTCCTACTAAGGTGATGTGGTATTTCCCTATAATACCACGGTTGAGGCATTTGTTCAGGAACAAAGCGCATGTTAAAATGATGCGTTGGCACATAGAAGAACGTCAACAAGACGGAATGCTGAGACACCCCGCCGATGGGTCGCAGTGGCGAAACATCGATAGTACAATTTAAGACTTCGGAGAGGATGCACGAAACATAAGGTTCGGTTTAAGTACGGATGGCATGAATCCATTTAGAGAGATGAGCAGTAGTCGTAGCACTTAGCCTGTGTATATCTACAACCTCCCTCCTTGGTTATGCATGAAGCGGAAGTACATCATGATGTCGATTATTATTCAAGGCCCAAAGCAACCTGGTAACGACATTGATGTGTACCTAAGACCATTGGTTGAAGATCTGGAATTGTTGTGGAAGAAAGAAGGTGTCCCCATGTTGGATGAGGACAATAGGAGCAATTTAACCTACGAGTGTTGCTGTTCGTAACCATTAACGATTGTTCTGCACTTAGCAACCTATCCGAACAAACAAACAAGGGGTATAAGGCTTGCACCCACTGTATGGATGATACAGACAGTATGTACTTGAAACATTGTAGGAAGGTTATGTACATGGGTCATCGTCAATTTCTTGTTGCAAATCACACTATCTGAAAGAAAGGCAAACATTTTGAACAGAATGCAGATCACCGTTTGAAGCCTAAACATCATAATGGAAAAACCGTGTTTGCGTTGGTGAAAGATCTGAAAGTAGTATTTCGAAATGAACCTGGCGGCCAACCTATAACGAGTGAAGATGGTCACACGACGATGTGGAATAAGAAGTTTATTTTTTGGGAGTTACCCTATTGCAAATTCTTAGACGTTTGCCACGCAATCGACATGATGCACCTAACTAAGAACCTTTGCGTCAACTTGCTGGGCTTCCTTGGTGTATATGGGAAGTCAAAAGATACATTTAAAGCACGTAATGATCTGAATCATATGAATCAACACGACGGCCTTCATCTGGAACCGAAGAAGAAAGGAAACCATTACTTGAGTCCAGCCAGCTACACTATGAGCAAGGCAGAGAAGGAAAGTATGTTTGAATGCTTGGAGAGAAACAAGGTACCCTCGGGATACTCTTTGAATATAAAGGGAATGATAAGCATGAAAGAGAAAAGTTCACAAACCTCAAGTCTCATGACTACCACGTGTTGATGACACAGCTGCTTCCTGTTATAATTCGAGGTATCCTTCCTGATAATGTCTAGGCAATAATAACAAAGTTATGTGCTTTCCTAAATGCAATTTCGCAGAAGATCATCGATCCAGACAGATTAATAGCCCTGCAAAATGACATGGTCCAATGTCTTGTTAGCTTTGAGATAATCTTTCCAACATCCTTCTTCAATATAATGACACATCTTCTATGTCACCTTGTCAAAGAGATCGGTATTCTCGGTCCTGTTTACCTATACAACATGTTCCCTTTCGAGAGGTACATGGGCGTTCTAAAGAAGTACGTTCGTAACCGTTCTTGTCCGGAAGCAAGCATCGCCAAGGGGTATGGAGCAGAAGAGGTCATTGAGTTATGCGTGGAGACCTTCGTCCAATTGGGGTCCCCGGATCAAGCCATGTGGGGAGATTACGGGGAAAGGGGACTCTTGGAAGAAAAGCAATAATGACTTTAGACAACGATTTATTCTGTAAATCACATTTTACGGCTTTGCAACTATCTTCGTTGGTGGCTCCTTACATCGAGGAGCACTTGGCGGTTATTCGCTCCAAAAACATCGGTAAGTCTGATGCCTGGATTACACACCATCACATTGATACTTTTCCCGCTTGGTTGCAACAACATCTCTTGGGTAGCGAAACGATTGACCAACAACTAGCCTTCTTGGCGAGGGGACCATCTTTCTCGATCTCGATATTTCAAGGATATGAGATCAATGGGTATACATTTTACACCAGATCCCAAGATAGAAAGAGCACGAACCATAACAGTGTTGTTCATATTGTTGCCATGAGATACGATGGGATAAATAGTACGTATTACGATGCCATCGACGAGATATGGGAACTCGATTATAAACCTTTGAAGGTCCCTCTGTTTCGATGCCAATGGGTTAGGCTGACAGGTGGAGGCGTAATAGTTGATGACTACGGGATGACAACGGTTGGCTTTAACAAGGTTGGATACTCAGATGAACCATTCGTCCTAGCCAATGATGTAACGCAAGTTCTACGTGAAGGACATGTCTAGCAAACCAAAGAAGGGGAAAGGGCCCGACGAGCCAAAGCGCCATGTGATTCTCCCAGGCAAAAGGAAAATCGTCGAAGTGGAGGATAAGATTGACGAAGATTACGATCAGTTTGATGGGCAACCTTCATTCGCGGTGATGGTTGACCCGAGCATCCTACTATCAAATGAGGACACTGCTTACTCACGTAATGATCATAGTGAATAAACATTCGTTAGGAGAAAGTTTGTGAGGTCACCATGGTAAATTATTTTTAATGTATTGAAGGTCATCTGTTTCAATTGATTTATATTTGAGCTAGGTTGTTGTATGGACGATGTAAATTATTTTCAATGTATTGAAGGTCCATCTGTTTCAATTGATTTTTAATATATTCTCATTCTTTTGGTGATTTTATTTCATCCTAAAGGCATTTAATCGGGACTGGGTTAATTATATATGATTTAAAATCAAATAACAATTTTAAACTATTTCAAATGTGTTCTCATTCTTCTATTGATTTTATTTCATCTTTAATGCATTTAATCGGGCATGGATTAATTATATATAATTTTTAAAATTAAATAACAATTTTAAAATATTTTAAAAGTGTTCTCATTATTTTAGTGATTTTATCTCATCTTTAATGCATTTAATCGGGTAAGGGTTAATTATATATGATTTTTAAATTAAGTAACAATTTTAAACTATTTTAAATGTGTTCTCATTATTTTAGTGATTTTATTTCATCTTTAATGCATTTAATCGGGCATAGGTTAATTATATATGATTTTTAAAATTACATAACACTTTTTAATGCGGTTTATTATTACTATTGTTTTAAACCTATATTTAAGGAAATTAATTTGGCCACGGTTAGGTTTTTAGGTTGAAAATATTTTTAGTCCCGGTTGTTATCCAAAGTCGAGACAAAAAATAAATTCGGAAATATTGGGAAACTATCTTTAGTCCCGGTTGGTGGCATCAACCGGGACTAAAGGGACTAAAGATATTTCTATGTTGTCAAGGTTATGGATAAAGCATTCCCTATGATCATGGGTTAGGCTCGGGAGGGAACATCATATCAAGACATATGGAATCAGGCCTCATGTACAGAAGGTATTCCGGGTAGGGAAGGAGAACCAGAGTTCTACATGGCAACTATAAGGACTACTTGGATTGTATCCATACATGTCTCCTTAATTCTACTTGGACAAGGGAACATCTATGGGTACAAATACAAGATTCCCTAGGAGGAGAGGGGAGAGGCCCAGTCAGAAGGTAAATACGAAATAGTCAAAATAGACATCAATACACGCTGGCAAACATCGATATCGTCGAGGAGGAAAGCTACCCCGTTGTTAACTACGTGCGGTGGTGTTGATGACCAAATTTGGTAATTCAAGTATCGGACAAAAGGATGGAATCAAAGAAAATCTAAGAGATTAGATCGTATCGGAAACATAATGGAAATCGGTTGTAGTCCAAATCAGCTACAGACAGAATTGGCAGAGTTCGAGTCAGACAGGGTTAGCCGATTGAGTCGATTTTGGAAATATGACTCGGTACACGTCATCGGGTTGAGTTAAGGTGCTTCGCACGGATTGCCATACATGGATAGAGTCCTAAAGAGGCAACTGTATCTATTAATTAGGATATTTTATGTAATTTCCTTATAGATAATCACGGTAAGAGTCCGTCTTAGGGACTTGTTCGTTAGTTGGATTTGTATTAGGTTAATATGGGTCGTGTCCGTGATGGACAATGTTTGTATTTTCGGGTATAAAGATAGTCCTGAGGTCCTGTAAATAAGAACAACAGACGTTCAATCAATCTCGACGCATCACCACCTTTGTTTTCTACTTTTCGACAAGTTTGTGCTTTCGAGTCGTGCTGCATCAATTTGATCTTCGACGAAAAGGTATATCTTGTTATGGCGGTTTGCATTATCGGAGCTAGTGCTTACATCTTTATGACACTCTAGTTCTATCTTGTAAACTTCCGAGTTATCGTATACATTGTATAATTTAGATCGACAATGAAATCTACTTACATCGGCTGGATTCTTTTTAGGGTTTCGTCGATATCGGCTAGATTACTTTGTTGGTTTAGATTATATAATGTATCCATCATCCTGAAAAGGTAACCATTGGCTTGATTTTCTAGACGTCATGCTTCTCTTTATACTTAATGCTGCATTGGTTAAGTCCAACCTATTAAGTCATATTTAGAATCATGATATCTAGCCCGTTTTATGGTTGTTAATAAGGATAGTATCGGGGTTTCAGCCGATCTTACCTGGTATAAATGTTTTACATTATTTTATGCTTTGTTTAATATTCTATATCTGCCCTTTATATCAGGATCTAATATAATACAAATATATTGGACTTACTAGCAATCTAATTGGTAATAGTTGAATATATTTGTTGCAAGAGAATATCCTAGTATAAGGTTGTATCGGAGCTATAGCTGATACATGCTTAAATCTAGATATCGGCTATGACATGAGTCTATATAATCGTTATTTCATGTTATTTTTAGACTTGAGCAATTTATACTGTCTCGGTTTAGTCCGATCTATCCCAATTGCTTATTTCTAAAGTAATATTGATAAATTGATTATGTGATGCTGATCTTTACAGCCGATATACTAGTTTTAGGGTTAGTTCTTTCTTTGACTATGCCTTACAGCCGATTCATGCTTTATTGCATCGACTAGGTTACATACGATATGAAATCGGCTAGATAGCCGATGGACTATCGTTTACTAATAGTCTTTGCATATTTTTTCTTGTTGATTGCAGGATAAAATCAACTGGCACGCCCTTGAACCTAAAGATTTAATTTTGGACCTGCACTAGAGTAAAGCAAATCTCTCAGGTCAGTGTGTGTTTTTTGCATCAACAGGTGGTTGGTGCCGCCGTGTCGACGACGACTAGATAGGTTACCCCAAACATTATACTCGAGTGATACTGATATATAATAGAAATATCGGTTTCGGCCAACAGGAGTGGGGCTATTACCTGTCATATTAGGGGCCTGAACCTATATAAAAATCCCTGTCTCTTGTCTCTTTTACCTCAATCTCGCGTATGCCCTGGTGCTAACGATCCCATACCATGCAACTACCGTAGTCGTGATCTACAGTATCGATAGTGGTGCGCCGTAGTCGTGACCCTAACACACACACAAACACACACACACACATATATAGGGCTCATCATCTTCTCCAACTCCACACTTGGAGTATTTTCGATCTCGAAGGCGTTGCACTGTCCCGGCGCCACCAGTTGATCTCCCGCCGCCGCTGTCGTTGTCACTATCATCGTCGTCGCCTCCGCCGTCGCTGCCGCCCTCACCACCGCCGTCTCGTCAAGGTTCGGGCGGTGCCCCTGCCAGCCATCTCCTCTCTCTCTTTCCTCCGACCGGCCACCTCCACGTGCCACCCGTTGTCGTCGTCGCTGTCGCACGCCGCGCCACTATCGCCACAGCTGCCATCGCTGCCACCACCTCGACTACCGACCGCCGCCATCGCCACGACCACCACCACCACCACCACCGCTGCCTCTCCGCAGCCACCGCCACGACCGCCGCCACGACTACCACCACCGCTACCTCTCCACCTCCCCAACCTCCACCACCACCGCTGCCATTGCTGCCTCCATCACCGCAACCGCCATAGCCGTGCGTCACCGCACAACCTAGCGAACTAGTAAACGAACAACATAGCGAACGAACGACCAAGTGAGTGAATGACCTAGCGAACGAACGAATGAACGACCTAGCGAGCAAACGACCTCGCGAACTAGTGAACAAACGACCTAGCGAACGAGCAAATGACCGAGCGAATGAACGAGCGACCGACCGAATGAACGACCGAGCGAGCGAACGAACAACCGAACGATCGAACGGACTTAGGTTCGATCGACGTTCTCATTAGTTCGCTCGTTCGCCAGTTCAAAGGAGGGTCTGATTTAGGATATTGGCTGAACACAAGCACTCGCTCTTTCATGGCTGAACAAACAGGTAATTTCCAAAACAAATCTTGTATTGACTCCTATGCATGGAGAGTTAAAACAAAATTTGTTTTGAAAATTATCCGTGTTCAATCATGAAAGAACGAGGTGTTGTGTTCACCCAATATCTTGAATAACTATCTCTCATTAACGATGTATATGTAGATGTTTTGAATTTAGACTTAGGACCAATTATCTTGTGTTGACTCGTATGCAATGTACATGGTTTAACTAATTATTTTTTGTCTTGTAAGAATTACGTGGTCCAATTGTTGATGTGGTCGCCGCTCAAGCTTACGTGGTGCCAAGGCCGTCAAGCAAAAGTAAGGCAAGTTACATGAAACTATAAAATCTTTAATATTATATGCAATTGTTTTCGTACATACCTAATTTAGTTAATTATTGCATACATAATGCATTACAACATACATGTTGGTTTCATATTTCTTAAGTAGGTTAAATTTAATTAGCTGATCTTCGTAGTTCTCGACAATGTCGATATATAACTCGCTCTAAAGTAGTTGGAATAAGTTCTTCGTGTTTGTCGACAACGTAGGTTGCAAATTACATTTCTAGCTATATTTCTATAATTCATTATCTATCAAATAGGTATATGAAAAAGTTATATATATTTCCCGTAAGGACATGGTCCAAAATTATATATCTCACTTATCCTACAGAAGTAATATATATTTCATAAGTTTGTGCACAACAAGGATAGAGGAATAACCTG
The DNA here is from genome assembly GCA_000573905.2 of Oryza punctata. Classification (NCBI taxonomy): domain Eukaryota; kingdom Viridiplantae; phylum Streptophyta; class Magnoliopsida; order Poales; family Poaceae; genus Oryza; species Oryza punctata. Next base: position 17,266,470 of record CM002492.2, on the reverse strand, counting down.
TGCGGCTATTATATGTCACGCCCGGAATTTCTATCCAAAACTCCAAACGCTTACATGTGTGTAAACCCTCGTCCAGGAATCAGCCGAGGAACACAATAACAAATTGATAATAGAGTGCAATATTTATCTAATTAATCGACGAATATAAAGTCATTACAGAGGTAGATAGTTCCTCTCAAACAATAAAGATCTAAGCAGCGCAATATAAAATAAATAACGTAGGTGACTCCAATCCACAAGCATCTTGACCAGGGCTACGCCTAATCCTCCACACCTTCAGCATCACTGTAGAACTCCTCTTCTGATGAATGATTGCAAGGTGAGTATATGGTATACTCAGCAAGCCACGCAGCAAATATGCAAGTGCAAGGGACAACAAAGGACGGCATAATATAGTCTCATTTGCGTAAATGGCATTTAATAAATACTACAGAATTTAGCAAAACAGTAAAATATTTAATTAAACAATATTAAACCAACTCTATGCAACACACCCGTTGCACAGGCCCAACCATTCTGAACAACCATTCCCGGCTATACAGACCTATCTCCAAACCAGGAATATGCCATTCCAAACCAGGAGCTAAACAAATTATTACCAATTATAGAATCATCTATTATGGTGAGAAGTGTGAGGCTAATCACGAAAGACATTGTTAGACTCGCCCATAACCGCGGGCACGGCTATTCGAATAGTTCTACTCTGGCCAGAGGCGTACCACTGTACCCACAAGACACAACCTCAACATCATGTCAACCATGCGTCGCGATACTTAGCAAGTACCTGAATAGAGATTGTGACATTACCCTATGCATAACGCAATTCAAAGCAGTGCACCATTCCTGAATCATAATCACCCCCTTATAAAATAAGGCATGGACTCCCCAGCGACCCCCGTGGGCTTATCTCCGCCACTTCTCAACCCGGTGCCCCACAATGAACCTCACTACACAAAGGCTAAAGCCGTTGCCCACGCTGGCTTGTGGTTGGCACGGTTAAAGTTTCACAACCGAAACTCGTGAACCGGTCCTTAACTGTCATGAGCACGACCATCCAAACCATGTGCTCACAACCCACCATTATCAAGTTTTAGTTGGCATATTTATTAATCACCCTATCATGATTAACCATCATAATCTACCATTAATCCATCATCAAATAATAGTGAAGCATTAATTATCCCATTCATGTGAGCTAGTGTCTCTAAGCATGGCTAAGCATCCTAATTAATTTAGCTAAAACCATATAATGTTCTAGCTAATCCAATTATTAACCATGTGACAAAGTATAGGTAATCAAAACAAAGGGGCTTTAGCAAAGATAATAGGTTGTTCCCACCCGATGACATTCAAAAATAAATGCAGTAGTTGAATACAAACAAATAGATTTAAATGGGATCAACATGCTCAAAGGTGTATTTAGGATCTGGGTGACTTGCCTTGAGCTTCGTGAAACACTTCGGAATCTTCTTCCGCGTAAACGCTCTCCTCCGGAACGTCGGAAACTAAAGCGAATAAACAAAAATCAATAAAACAGTACAAAAACAAACATAAACAGTACATGTGGATATTTTTAACATGTAGATCTCGATTTTAGACGAATTTAGCAACTTGAACCACTCAAATCCGAGTTACGATGATTTAGTTATGAATTTCCGAAGATTAACAAAAATTTCACCAAAAAAAAACAAAAAACGCCGGCGAACTGACAGCAAGCAAGCAGAGGCTAGGGTTGGCGGTGGTGGCGACTTCCGGCGGCTTTTGGCGGAGATGAGTGGGTGGCCAGGCTTCCCCTCGTTGCTGCGAACCCAACGGTGGTCCTCCCGAGCGACGGCGACGACCGGAACGATGGCAAAGCTCGACTGAAACTTCTCCCGGCGACAACGGTGCACAAACAGCAGCGGCTAGGGCTCCACGATCGACGAGAGTTTGGGGCGAAGGCAGTGGCGGATAGAGGAGGTCCAAGGGGTTCCATTTTATAGGGGCAGGGGCGGCGGCTCGGTGCAAGGCAACCGGAATCGGAGAAGGAAAAACTAGGTTTAAAAAGGAAAAACGAGTCCGAATCAATCTCGAAATCCGGCGATTTCCAAACAAATTAGATGAAACTTTCTATAGAGAAGAGATAGAGGAGATCAAGGGGATTATTTCCCCTCTACCAATTTAATCAAATCGGGAAAGGAGCGATGCGATTTGGAAGGGGGCGGCGGCAACAATGGCGAGCTGTCTCGGCTGTAGGTGGCTGCAGCGGCTGGAGGAAGAAGACGACCGACAAAGGGGGCCCACTTGCAGGCGCTAGAGAGAGAGGGAGGGGGCGGCTGCTGGTGGGCTGGTGGGCTGCAGCCCAGGCCGAAGAGAGGAGGGAAAAGAGGGAAAGAAAATGGGCTTTTGGCCCAAAACCTAAAGAGAGAGGCTTAAACCATTTTTCTTTTTATGTGTTGCATGAAATGTAATTCCATTGATTAAAAAAACACTTTCTTGGCTCAAACAAATCCCAGAAAAATCTAGGAACAATTGAAACAAGAGAAGTATTTATTAAAATTTTATCTAGCCCACTTTTATATTGGAATTTATTAACTAAAATTAGATCTTTTCTTCTAGGCTTTTAAAATCATTTCTTCTAATTCCATTTAAACAACAATTTATAATTTAGAGATTTTTAGGGTGTGACATTATATTTGTCAGATATGCACATCGTAGCGCACAGCATCACCAATGACAAGGATCTGGATGTACGTAAACATCATTCATACATTATTTACTATGTTTCTTATTGACTTCATATATTTTATATCGAATTGTTTTTTAAAATGATAGATTGTTTGGATGACGGTCAACTCCCCCGCGCAAATTTCATAAAGGCTATTCAGGAATAAATGATGGGATTTATCATGGACGAGATTGTTAGTTCGATGGGAGAATTCCACAAAGATGGAAAACCTATTCGTCATCCTCACACTACGATAGAAAAGTAGAAATTAACAAAGATTGAAACATTGAATGTATTTACTAATATGTCTATGTATATTAATTATGTGTAGGAAATAACTTATATTTATTTAGTTCTATTTTTATGTCTCACATTGATATATGCATATATGTGTAATTAGTTTTATATATATATATATAGCAAAATTATTCTACACCAGTTATTCTATACCCCCTCTCTCCCATAGGTCAAGCCCACCTCCCACCCCCTTCCCAAGGCCCAAAACCCACCTCTCACCTCGATCAAAGGCTGGTCAAAGGATCTTCCCGTCGGTTAAACCCAACCTTGACTTCCTCCACCACCCACATCCTCTCAGCTCTCGTCTTATAAGAGTGATGCAGTAACACGATAACCATTGTACAGTAATACCGTGTCTTAATTGCAGTAACAACAATAAAATATGGTCATAATATAGCCATGACGGATCTACTTTTGATAAGTATTTTTTTCTAGCATCTTGGTGCAAACGATTTAAAAAAATGTTAATAATGTGATAGATATTGCTTTTCGAAGATTGTTTTTTTAAATCTAATGCTCCACGAGCAACAATGTTGTTACTGTTGCATGTTTTATGTTACTACATTCACATTATATCATTACTGCAAGATGTATTAACGATAATAAATCTACTAAGGAAGGGTTGGTGCATTCTCCTCACTATATATGGTTTTGTTATAATAATTAGGTTTTTAGGAGATCGGTTTCCTTCGTAATGCGTGGAAGAGATCTTGTATGCAACTCAATAAAGTTATTGTTACTATTGTGTTGCACGTTAGTGCAATTCCATTGTGATTTTACTGCAACTTGTCTTGCACGTTACTACAAGTTCATTGTTATGTTACTGCAAGAGTGTAGTAACGACTATAAGTTTTGCAGTGAATAGGTTGTTACTATAATTGCTAATATATATCTTTGTGTGTACAAAGAAAAGTACTTCTTATACTTATAACAACATGTGGCTATGCACATGCACTTTTTAGCACTTACTGCATATGGGGATTAAATGACAGTGTATCTCATCTTGCTCTATTACTATGTTTATTTTGCAATGTTACTGTAACATTTTGCAATGTTACAATAACGACATGATAGAATTGCAGTAACACGGAATAGATAAATAGTAACAGTGGTTCTACAGTATTACTGCTCGTGGAGACTTAAAACTTCAAAAGAACCAACCTTTGGAGAGCATTATATCTTAGATCATGGACTATTTTTTAAAACCGTTTTCACCATGATACTAGATAAAAGTGCTTAGCAAAAGTAGATCAGTCATGACTACATTTTAACTATATTTAGCATTGTTACTGCAAGTAACCAGTGGTGTTACTGCATCGTTCCTACCAACACAATGGGATTGTAGTAATAACATGATGGGATTGCAGTAGTGCGAAACAGACTGTAGTAATGGTAGTGCTATAGTAGAATTGCTGGTGGAGAGTTAAACTTCAAAACACCCAACCTTTAGATAGCATTATCTCTCAAGCCATGTACTATTTTTTTAAACCGTTTGTAACATTATACTAGGAAAAAGTGCTTATCAAAAATAGATCTGTCATGATTATATTTTAATAATATTTTAACGTCGTTACTGCAAGTAAACTATGATGTTACTGCACATTGACCGTCGTGTTACTACACCGTTCCTGTGAGACGAGAGCTGAGAAGATGTGGGTGGTTGAGGAAGTCAGCACGCGGGTAGACTGAGGTCAGACCGGCGTGGGAGCTCGTTGACCGGACTTTTACTGAGGTGGGAGGTGGGTTTTGGGCCTTAGGGGATGGGGAGATGAGTTTGGCCCATGGGAGGGTATAGAATAGCTATTCAATACCCCCGGGGTAGAATAGTCTATATATATATACATATATATATATGAAGATATATATTTATAATTAATTACATATGTATATATGCATAGATAATATATCTATGTACTTATAAATTTATATTTACAAATATAAACATGTATATATTATATATACATGCATACATACATACATATATATATATACATATGTATGGATCTATATAAAAAATCAACTAGCAATAAAAAGCATTCGGAAAAAAAAATTTAGTAACAATTGGTAACACTAACCGATACTAAAAATGTGTTTTTAGTTTTGATTATTTTAACTGGGACTAAAAATAACTTATCTTTAATTCTGGATTGGACGTCCTGGTTATATACACGAAACAAACTAGGTTACGAACCGGGAGTAAAGATGAGAGTAAAGATGGTTTCACCGGTAGTGCCGCAAATGTACACTGTGCGTACAAATTGACGTATGGGCCAGAGAGCGACACACCTCAGTCTCAGGCATGCCGATCAAATCTGTAAGCTTTTTTGTTTTGCGAGGACAAATCGCTTAACTTTAATAAACTGTACTAGTATAATCACTTTCTCTGTTTCATAATATGAAACATTTTAGGTTTTAATTAGATTCATATATGGATCGATGTATTTTATATATAGGGATTTGCTAGATAACTATCGGGTCTTTTTTTTTTTGTCATATCCAAATTTATATCTAAATTTATGTAGATGTTAGTGAATAAATGAAGAATTTATGTAGATGTTAGTGAATCTATACCAGAAATGATCAAAATATCTTATAACGTGGAACGGAGGGAGCAATAAGTAATAACACAAAATTACCTCGATTGATGAAATGGAAATGTCATTGGGCGGTCATCAAACCAGAAAATGCTAAAAAAAGAATTGTTGCCTGGTACGTGTACATGGTCTTACGTACGTGTAATCGTTAAAAAATGGCTTACATGTACCATGTAGGATGATCAGGGACTTAATTATCGTTGAGTGGTATAGGGGTAGATCTAACCCTCTGCCAGCCAATGATATATGCTTCGCGGCTAGAGTCAGACACGGCTGGTTAATCAGGACCTGTACCACTCAAATCTTGGGGCTGCAGGTACTGTGTTTAAAAGCACACCTTGCAGCCACAAAAGTGGAATTCTGGATTGACGACCTCATCGGAGAAAGAAGGGTTACCATACCTCGACGGTCAGATCGGTAACTATATGGTTACCGTGATGAGCAGTGAAGAAACCGAACAAAAATTTATTCAAAATTTAATTTCAGAAAAATTATCCAAAATTTAAAGTTTTTTTCAAAAACTCTGAAGGATTATTGGTCACATACTACTACCACACCTCGGCGGCGGTGGTAAAGGGAAAACCTGACTCCATTAGGGTTGTGTGATGAGATGGAGAGAAGGGAGGAGAGAGATGATGAGCCACCCCTAAAAGAGGTAATCTCTATACAAACTGAAGAAAGATACGAGAATATCGAAGGTATTGATATTTGTGTATTAGGATTAACATATTGTATATCTTACCTCTTAATTTATAAGAGTAAGGATAATAATGAGTTATAAGCCTAGTATACGATTATGTGGAAGAGAGAGGTAACAAAATGAAGGGTGTTGACTCTCATGCAAGAGATAGTTTAACACGTACTCTAAGAAAAAACATTAAATGTATAAGTGAGAAAAAGAGAGAAGAGAAGAAAAATTAAATTCAAACTTATAGCTAATCTATTATATATATTGGGTTTAAGATGGATTAATAGTAAAAAGTGAACTCTACTATTATAATAGTAGATTGCTCTAAATGAATAACAAGGATAAGGATAAATTTAAAGGTAGTAGTCATAGCTACACTTGCCCTTAGGCATCTTGGACAACATGCAATTAAATAGAAAAGCTGCTTATTTCATCCGAAATTCCGAAGACGCATGCTGCGGTCCACGCGCGCGCGGAGGTAAACAGCGAAGGAGGAGGAGGAGACATGGCGCCGGGTTGGGGGCCCAGGAAAGCGCTTGTCGTGGCCCTGCCGGACCCTGGACCAGATATACGCCCCTCCGTCGTCTCCGGATCCGAGGCTTCAGCTTCAGGCCCATCGATCCATCCATCTTGCTCGTCTTTTTTGGCAATGCAAATTCTGGTGTAGTACTACATTCTAGTACAGTACACTGTGACTGGTCTTACCGCGAAACTCAACTGGAGTTGGTTTTGCCGTTTGAGTGCAGTGCCGACCCCTTCACGAGAACCTACTACGGTAAGTACAACCATGCATACGCATGTGATCCTGCATGCAAATTTATACTCCTGGCTTCTATAGTGCTAGCTAGTATATGTGTATGATGATATGTACGTGGTGTTTTATTGGATTCCCAAAATTCACCCCCGTTCACGTGTTGAGGGATTAATCATTTGATTCCGCTGGCTGTACGTGTCTAGGTACCACAACTACAAGTGCGTCGTCACGCCATGTCAGGGCATATGCTTGATTTATATTCCGCCAACACGTCGTGTGCAACCGAGTGTCCTATATTCCAGAGAATCAATCAACGGATAATCTGTCCCTGCGTCGCCAAACGGCAGCAGCAGTCACCTTTCGCTTTGCCACCTCAGGTAAGAAGAATATTCATCATCTCGTTGCTGCTGGCCGGCCGGCGATGATTTGCGTAGTCAGGGTATCCGCAATGTAAACCGCCACGGCTAGTAGTGATCTCGTGTGAGCTATGTAGTCTAAGATCACATATAGAACACTCTACCTTAATGGAAGGATACTTTTTAATTGGATCTTACAAAATATAAAGGTACTAGTTCACGAAGTTACAAATATTATTTTTCTCTCCTGCGCTTTTTTATTTTATTCGGCCCAACCTCTGACTTGTCTATTCCCTCCTCTTTCTCGTCTCCTCTCCACCCCACTGCGCCGCCTCCATCTCCACCCCACCGCGCTGCTGTTGACTCCGCCACCGGAGTCATTGGGTACAACTGCAGAACTGTTTCGCAGGAAAAAGACAAAGTGCATGATTTTTCATTGGAACAGGTATGTACCTAAGGCCTAAGGGTGGTGTATCATGTATGTACATCGATTGAGCCTGATTTGATCTCCTAGCTGACACGCCATGACTCCATACTTGTATTATAATGCTTTGAGTCCTTTGTCTCTGTACAATATTACCGTTGTAATAAAAGAAGTACTTTATATATATTATCTTCGATAGTGCTTAAAAATAACTATCAAAGTTAATCTATTTCCGACCAAAACAAACAAATATTCGCGAACTGATCATAGAGTATATTTTTAGTTCCTGTACTTTGTATTGCAGCAGACAACAAGCAAACATATTGGTTCCCTGTACGGTGTGAGTAGCATACAGTAACAAGTTTTGTTTTCAGAAGTATTACTGCTAAATTAAAAACTTAAATGGTAAGGCCCCGTTGTTATATTGTAATTAAATCTACAATTTAATTAGAATATAACGGGGTTAAAGGCAGTGACGGCCAAAACGATGACATGTTTTTTTCCTATCCAAAAGATTCCTACGCATCGCGAAAGGCTGCAGATTGATTGCCATCACAAGCTGGCAATCAATATACTCCTATCTATCTAGTAGTATTAGCCTCCCGGACGTAAAGAGGAACAAAAGACAAGGCCCTGCGGCGGCGACTCGATCAGAGAAGGGGAAATTTTGATCCAATCCGGCCGGCGCGTCGTCGTCGTCGAAGCCAATAAAGCTCTGATGATGTGCTATGTTCGCATGCCCACATGCATCTATACTACTGAAACGTCTGTGACGTCGTCGTCCAGACGGTATTGGTAGGTATCCAAAGCTAATTAAGCTTGAATTGGGGTTTCTTTGTATGAATATGCAGTGAAATCTCACTCCGTCAGAAGTATGCAGTTTTCCTCTCCTACAGTCCTACAGTGTGTTCTGTTTGCGGCTGAATCGATCGGTATCATTCTGTTTGCACCCTGGGTGTGGGTACCATAGAAAATTTAAGAGCTGGGTTAAAAATAGGTAATACTCTATTTTTATATATTATTATCTAAAAATATTTAAGAGCTAGATAGGATTGTGAAATAACCCATAAATCTTAACCCTCACCACCTCTAGCCCCACCGCCTAAGCTTCTCTCCACCAATGGTATTATTCTGCTTCTTCTATTAATTGTGCAGCCACATTTTGCCCTGTCTGGTCAACAATGCTTGTGGCATGCACCAAACAGATCAGGTGGTGGTGCTGCCAATGGCACAGTCCTCACCGACGGATGCATGAAAAAAAATAACAGGTGCGGCTAAACCAATTAAATAAAACTTCAATCCTCTTTTTCTATTTTCATAGATATAAGATAAAAAATTTAGAGGGGCTCTTATATTCCCAACAGTGATAGTGGGGGCTGGAGAGTCAAGATCCCTCACCCTGACTACTAGGAGTAGGAGTGGATCAAGAACAAAATTGAAGAGGGGACTTATCACCTTTTCCCTTCTTCACTCCTCCTACTCTTTATTTTCTCCCTCTTCTTTCCATTTCTTCTCTCCTTTTACAATGGTGATCCAACGGGGTAGGAGGGACTTGAGTCCCCCAGCGCTCACGCTGGATCCGTCCCTGCTGACTGCTCCCATTGTCAACAGTCCATTTCATAAAAATCATCAGCTATCATTTGTCTCTCCTTGTTCGACACCACTTTGCACATAGGCCAAGTTTCATTAATACTCTTCATGGAAAATCATTTGCTGCGTGCAAAGTTATATGCTATTTATATACAAGATTTCACACACAAAATCAGTATTTTCTTTTAAATAACAAGGGAAAAAAGGTTTGCCTGTTGTGTTAACAAAGTAAACATTGAAGTCAGTGACGAAGGCATCAATTCTATGCTCAATTAAGATACCTATATAATATAAAAGTCAACATTTATATAGAAAAATTAAGAAAAAATAGTTGATATATGCTTTAACTAGGCTAAAAATTTATGTTTGAAGTGGGAAGACAACCATTTAGATCTATTTGTTGTATAAATAGCTAATACACACATGGTAGTACTATATATTCAATTTTTCCACAAAATTTTGGGTGTAAATGGGTACACCCATGTCCCTGTGCTATCTCAGCCCCCTGATTGGAAAAGTCTATTTACATTCCTCAACTTTCATCAAAGTCTAAAATCCATTCCTCTACTTCAAAACTAGTTACTATTCACCTCTTAACTTTTCGTACCGTTTTATTTTTCATCCTTGACTAATTTCAAAGAGGTTTTACCTGAGAATTCTCATTGTCCGTCATGGCGTAAGCTGGAGGATGCCGGTGAGTTGCTAGGAGTTGGGACAGATTGATCAGGAGAGAGGAGAGAGGAGAGAGGAGAGAGGAGAGAGGGAGAAGAAGCACGAGGAAGATGATAGCCTTGATATGTGGTCATGTTTTATTTGCTTCCCTTTGATATGTAGCAACCTTGCCATCAAATACCACCACCTTCTAATGTCATACCATTGCGACATTAACAAAAAAAAACTCAGTTTCTGTTGACACACAAAATTAGAAAATTAGAGAAATAGAAAAAAAACATATGATTTCGATACGAGTGTAAGTACAAAAACAGATTATTGCAAAATACAGAAATGGTCATTTGATTAGACCTTAGAAAAGACACGGAAATGGAATGAGAGAGATAGACAAACAATTTTTTTAAAGAGGTTCTGTGCTCATACTACCTTTTCTCTAATAATCTTTATAGGATTATCATTCCGTAAGAATTTCAAAGGAACGGATAGGATTCAAGCCTTTGTTTCAAATATCTTCATAGGAATTTTTCCTATAAGACTGAAATATTCCAAATTTCCTATTTTTCTATAAATTAAAGGGGCCTTAAATTGGTCGGAGAGATGTGTCGGAGTGTGATACTCCTCTAGTGGGGAAGCGTATACTCCCCCTTTGGAGATTCGGCCAAGGGGCAGTTCGAGTCCAAGTCCCAATAAAAGAGTAACGAACACATGGGATTATACAGGTTCGAGCTGCACGGATGCGTAATACTCTACTCCTATGTGTGGACTATGGATGATTGTGGATGAGTTACAACGAGATGGTAACTTTGCAAGAGTACTAGCTGCTAGGAACCGGAACCATCTATCCGTTGACCTGGACCCTCCTTTTATAGATTAAGGGGCATCCACAGTGCCGTTACACAAGTCTTTGGATGGGGCCCACACCATTAAACAGGCCATTCTTAGTCTTGTCAAAGTCCTTCGATCTGTAAGGGGATGTCTTCCCTATTGGCTGACGGAGGGAATTGTGCCAATAGTCAAAAAGGCGCACGTTCCCCGTTGATCGTGGGTCCACCAGGGTGATGCCCTGCGTAGGCATCCCCACGCGGACAAGATGGATGGATAGCTCCCGCCACATTATCATTAATGTGTGGGAGTGGTTGGCCAACTCCCTCGTCCAGTCAACTGTACTCTGATGTGACTGCGCACGCCACTGGATGCCCGGGGAAGGGGGTGTTCTCGGACCCCCTCTTGGGGCGCAAAGAGCGCTCCGGCCCCTACCCCAGACCCAAAGACGTCAGGCTCCATCTCCCGCATGTCCACCATGTCCGGGGATGCCACGTCCCTGGGGCACTCTCATTGCAATGAGTGGATCTTTCGTCAGATTTGGATGGGCTTCTCGAAGATATCAAAGTTGAGGAGTTCATGAGGGCGCCACTTGGAAGCGAAGCCTTAGTTTGGGAGATGTCTGTTTCTGCACCATGAAGATGTAGATCGTGTACGTCTCTTGAATATGTAGACCTGCTTTGCCATGTTTAGTTGAATCCTTGATAATTTTAAAAACACATTAAATGAAGGATTTTGACGAGAGAGCTAGAGAAGGAAATTTTCATATGAGCTCACATTAAATGAACCTCATGTTTAAAATCTTCCAAAGTTCCCATATGTTTGAAAGGAAAGAAGAAAAACATCATATATAACTTGTTCTGTAAAATCTTCCCATATGACTTTATTTTAGAAAAAAATCTATGTTTTTCCTCTTTACCGACCAGACCATTGTTGTTGGGACTTGCTTGTGCTCATCTCACCCATTCTAGAGTCTATAGTACAATATATTTCTTACGTACCCCCTCCTATATCCAATAAAATTAACACGGTCATGTGCTGGTTTGTTAATAAAGATCTCTACCACCAACTTCACAGTTGCTTAAGTACCGGCAAATAATGTCAGATCAAAGATGAAAATGATAGGATGATGTCACATTTTGCCACAAATTGATGTAGATAAGTCGTTTGATCAAATTTGGTTACCGTATAGCTTGTTGTCACAACTGAGGTCGGGCGGATCCATGTGTATTCAGTGGTGTCGGATGACACCAACGATACTTTGCTAATCCTCTTAAGAATGCTCTTTAGAACCAAGAAAATTCCTTGATAATCAAACATTGACACAATTTATTTGATTAGTGATAACAATGGTATTTTTTCCTGGATCCACCCGTCTGAGGAATGTCGCATTTTCTTATCTTTTGGTCCTACTTGTTATATATTTTTTGAAGTCAAAAGTTTATCGTAAGTGTGACGATCAATTTTATTATTTTACTTGAAAACAGAGGTGGGGGTTAACTTTTGTGATTGCCACACCTTAAGCACACAAATTATTGAGGTGGCATCCAATCAGGCCCAAATGTTTCAAATAAAAGATGAACTGAAGTCATGTCGCCAGCAGCCCAGCAGGCAGCCTGCTGCAGGCTCGCTGCCTCTATGTGATTGGTGCTGCAACGTTGTACATGTGTCATGTACTAGTGTGTTGTACGAACGCCTATTCGGCACGCATGCACGCTGTGCTCAAAACGTGCTAGTACTACACTTGGTGCTAATTAAGCACTCCCTCCGTTTTAAAATACATACGGCTTATTGATTTGTTACTCTTACTCTCTCCGTTTTATATTACAAATAGTTTAACCTTTTTACTAATCAAACTTCTCTAAGTTTAACTAAGTTTATAGAAAAATTATTAATATTTTCAACCCAAAATAAATTATCAGGATTATAGATAAAGTATTCCACATGATCGTAGATTAAACTCAGCGGAGCCCACATTATAATAAGTCTTATATGGAATCATGTCTCATATACGAGAGGTGTTCCGGATAGGAAGAAGAAGCAGAGTTCGAGTTGGAAACTATAAGGGCTACACGGATCGTATATATATTTATCTCTCTAGTTCTACTTGTACAATGGGATATCTGTGGGTACAAGACCCCCTAGTAGGAAAGGGCATAAGCGAACATAGATTGATAAACACCGAGCTACGGGGACAAGTCTAGACGGACCCAACTAAGAGCTGCAGAGGTTACATGAGGGATATAGTGCTTCTCCCTATTTGGTCAAGTAGATCCGAGGAGCAAGACTACCTTATCATCAACTACGTGTGAAGATCCGTTACACCAAGTCGACGACAGTTAGACTGGGTTATCCTAAATATTATACTCAAGTGATACTGCTATATAAAAACAACACCAGTTTCGACTAACGGGAATAGGGCTTTTACCTGTCAGTTGAGGAGGCCCGAGCCTTTATAAAAATCTTTATCTTTATTTCTTTTACCTCGATCTCATATATACCATGGTACCAACGATTCCCTACCATGCAAATATCATAGTCACGATCTACAACGTCGACACAAGTATATTCTCAACATATATTCAATGTTATATTAAATGAAACTAATTTGATAGTTTAAATATTGCTAATTTTTCTATTAACTTGATCAAACTTAACAAGGTTTGACTAGAAAAAGTCAAACGACTTATAATATGAAGAGTACAGATTAAGATAACACTTATAATTACTCTATTTTAATATACCTTTTATATAAAATTGATATTATTAAATTCGTCTTAAAATTACTTTCATATGAATATACTTATGTCTCATATAAATAATATGTTAGAGAAGCAATTATTAGTTAAAGTATTCTCCCTAAAAGAATATTGCCGGCTGTATTCATTTGAGGGGTTAGGAACCCTTTTCTCTCAGTGCACAAACAGAACTCACGGATTAGCGTATGATTAATTAAATATTAATTTAAAAAAATCGATTAATATGATTTTTAAAACAATTTTCCTAGATTTTTTAGAAAAACATATTATTTAATAATTTAGAAAGCGTGTGCAAGCAAAATGAGAAAGCAAAAGTTAAGAAATAGGATAAAAACACACCATGAAGAAGTTGTTCAACGTCCTGCTCCTGCAGCCTGCGGGTGCAACCAGCGCCATCTATGGAACCTACAAGGTACTTGCGACGTCATTAGATTCCAATGGGTAAAAGCCAGCTTGATCATTAGGCCCTTCACCGTGTACTGATGTGGCGAGTTTCCTCATCGGTCCAGTTAGACCAAATATTTACATGGAGGAAAAAAAAATGTGGGTCCCGTATCTTCGCAAGGTTTGCGGTGAAACGGCTTCCATTAGTCGAACGCGTGCTACTCCTCCCCAATCTTTCCTATTCTTCTCGAACAACCAACATACAGGTATGATGGTGGGAATCTTCGCCGGACTTCAACCTGCGCCGCCTGTAAGCTTCCCGACACCAGAACTCCGCCGGTCCCCGTTGCCCTGATCTATGACGGAAGACACCGAGCAGCCACGATGTGAGGTCCGTCGTGGTTGCAAGTTCGCGGCGACGGTGAGCTCGCGACCAACATGGAGATAAGCGGCTATGAGCGAATAGGAGGGAGTGGCGGTGGCCGATTTTTCTTGTTTGCACTGCTCCTTCCAATGGCCGCGTGGAGATCGATCCGCTCCTGCTAGCGACGGTGTAGAGATCGACGAGAGAAAACTAGAAAAGGGGATCGGTTCAGATCCAATGGTAGAGAGGATAAGGGTAAGCAGCAGCCTAGCAGCAGGCAAAAATACATAATGCTTGCAGTGTGAGAGTAGTTTTTCCGCTGCGTATCCTTATCCTACATGGCATATCAAGGTTACTCATATGTGGTTCCTGCATTGCTCTTGCCCTTATGGCTAGAGTTCAGGCTGATCCGAGCTGGAGTAAGCTCGAAGTGTGCCAATCTGTCACGAGATTCGAGCCTTTTTTCAAGGGAGTAAGCAGATTCACCGTTGGCAATTTGGCAACCATATGGACTATGACTTATACATGACGAAAATGCCTCAGATCACTCCAACCTTGCATGGCCATCCCGCAGAAGGTTCGAAATTTGAACCACAACCAAATGCTGCGTGCTGCTGACCAAACTCCACATACATCCAAAAACAGTGTACCATCAGTCGCCCAATCACCACCAAATGCTGACAAATAGACAAAAATTGGCAGCAGATTCCGAGGGAAATACTCGAAGTTTAGAGCCAAAGCAGTTTAAAACTTTTTGTGATGCTTCGTGGAGATAAAAAAAAGAAAGAAGAAAATAGCTGGCAATATGCACAATAGCGGCAGAATTAGGTTGGATTCCATAGTTCGGCACGCACCGCTTCCATGCACCTTGCTGTGTTCTACTTCTTTACCGTTTGCAGCGGTGGGAAAAAAATTTGAATTATCAAGGACACTTGTCTCCTCACATTTCAAGTACCGTACGAATAATTATAAGATTCTAAAAGTAATTTAAAAGTAGCAATTGCACAGTATGCCTATGTGTTATCGTAAAATTTTAAATGAGAACATGATTATACATCAGGAGAAAAAAAAAGGACAAGGGAGGGAGGCATGATGATCTAATCGTAGGCGTATCATTCATCTAGCAGGTTTAATGTCCTCAATTATGCATATATGGATATATTTTCATAGTAATTTAATGATACATGAGATTTATCCCCACCCACCCCTACCGAGCGTGTACTATAAGATAACTCATTCACAATCCTACCTATACTCCTTCAAGGATCCCTTTAAATTGGAGGAATAAAAAATAAAGAAATGGGAAAACACAGGATTTTGATACGAATACAAGTGTAAAACAGATAATTGTAAAACACATAAAAATATAGGAATGACTGTTTGATTGGATCACATGAAAAATGCAGGAATCAGATGAGAGAGATAGACTCAAATGATTTTTTTCAAAAGGTTGAACCTCTTGCTAACTTTCCTTCAAAATCTCTATAAGATTATACATTCTATAGGAATTTTAAAGATAGGATATAATTCAATTCTTTGTTTCAAATGGCTTCATAGGAATTTTTTCCATAGGATTATAATCCTCTAAAATTCCTATATTTTTCCTACAAATCAAAGGTACCTTAAATTTTCTATGATGGGTCTACGGTCTGCCTCCCTACCCAAGGCCCAAGCCACCAACTCAGAGCGTTACAGTTTCTTCAATATCCATCCTTCAATGCAATCCAATACACAACTTAATAAAAAGAGGGACAATATGTGCGGAGATTAATCAGTTGTGCAAAGATTTACGAGACAAATGATCTACCCGTATGTACCTAGGGATTTGGATTGTACATTTATATTTCAGTAATGAACATTCGGAGAAACCTCTAGTGGTTTTCTAGCTAGCTCCACAAGATGGTAGTCTAGTTGGTTTGGGTTCGAAATCTTACATCCATTATTTATTTGATATTAGGTCATTCCTTAATATTTATGTTTTCTGATAAACTCCCGGATCTTCCGGCTAACTCCACAAGGTGGTGGGCTAGTCTGCTTGGTTCGAGGCCTCACACCTTCTATTTATTTAATATTAGGTTCTTCCCTAATATTCGCGTTATTTAATGAACAATTTATTTCCGTTACATGGTAAACTCTTATTTTTTTAAGGACTCATCGGTACGCTCCTCGTATATGGTTTATTTCTATGAAGGCAACGGTTTAGTTCCATCTTTTATAGGACTTGCATATTCCAATCAATTTTGCCATTTATCATAATAATAAATATCAATTTGGAAAAGAGATAAATCAAATGCGGACAATCAAAGAATATGGGAAAAACAATGTATCTATACTTTACACTACTTCGGATTATAACAAAGCAATATTTTGGATTTAAAAGTTTGGTTTTTAATAATACTTTTGGTTGGGGTTTTTACTTATTCTTTTGCAGTTATTTAAAGAGAATTAGGCAAGGAAAATGAAGAGAACCGCTTAAACAAGCAAAGATTAAATTTAATAAAACTAGCTTCATATTATAATCATGATTATTTTCTAATGATTAGTAATCATATTTTAGGTGTCAGCTGAGCTAACCACTTAGGGCTCTTTTGGAACAAAGGAATTTTATAGGTATTTTGAAGGGTTGGATTCTCCTATATGATCATTGGAACAAAGGAATGGCTTCCCCAAATTCCTTTGAAGTTCCATAGGGTTATCTAAAATCATAGGAATTTTAAGGATTCTTAACAGGAGGTTCTATCTCTTGGAAAAAGTTTCTTTGTGTCAATCTCTCTCCTCTGATGACTCCTTTATAACGTAGGATAGGAATAACATATAAATAGAAAAAAATTGCAGGAATTGAGTGTCATGTCTGACAAATGCAGGAAATGAAAATGTTGGAATTTTCTAAGGAGCATGTTTTGGTAGTCCATAGGAAAACATGAAGAATTGTGGATAAAATACCTCATTAGAATGAATAAAAGATAAGAGATAAAGAGAAATGTTGCATTTGGACTTCTCAAAGGAATATAAACTATGAGCTTTGATCAATGTGTAGAATCCTCTAAAAAGTGAAGGAAATGAAGCAATCCTATAGGAATTTTGGAACCCATTCCTATAATCAAAAAGACCTTATGTGAAAATTTTATACTGTACTTTAATCCTTCGAAATTCCTTTGGTTCCAAAGAAGCCCTGATTACTTTGTTTTTCTCCTGTGCTCCATCTAAACTTTCATGTGTTTTTTCATCTAGAGGATTTGAGATGATAGGGTAACAGAATCATGTTTTTTCTATCCCTATATTTTACTACTCGTAGTTGAGGCGGTAATATAAATAGACAGTATGATTTATTCAGCTAGAAAAGATAAACGATCTATATTAACTCTACTATTAAGTATCTTAATAGAGTCACTACAACGGTAACCCTTATCTGTGTCGGGCTCTAACCCACATCTGTATCGGGTATGGAGCCCGACACAGCGTAAAGGTCACTGATGTGAGGAATAATCTCAAACGGGCATAAGTCCGTTACGGATGGAGTTATCTCAATCGGGCATTAACTAAGGCCCGTCACCGATAGCTTTGACCCAGACGACCAGTCAAAGAGAGCCCGTCACGGATGACCTATCTCAATCAGGTTACAACTAGCGCTCGTCACGGATGTCTATCCTCTCAAATGGGTCTAAACAGAAGCCCGTCACAGATGACTTATATTCACATTCGGGCCCCAACTACAGCCCGTCACAGATTACTGTAATCTCAATCGGGTCTTAACTTACAGCCCGTCACGGATGACTGTATTCTCAATCGGGCTTTAACTTATAGCCCGTCACTGATGAGTATGACAAAAACATAAATATTGTTTTTTGGCTAGCCTCAGGCCTGTGCTAGCCATGCCCGCTGCAAAAATAACAGAAACACGTATGCCAATCACATATATATATCCCAGTATCCCCATTCACATATATACATCGCTGCATCCAATTCACAAATGCCATTCACATATATTTTAGACAAATAACATCCATATTGACACTTGCATATTGGTCAAGTGGTAAGCATCATAAGCTGCAATATTCATCTAGACAGAATTTACATAGAGATAATAAATGTAATAAACAATAATATTACATAGTAACATGTGTTTGACAATTCAAATAGAATGTTAAAAATTGTTTTTCACTTAATCTTAACTCTAAACATTCCTTTAGGGTGAATAATTTCGTGGAGGATGAACTCGGCAATCTCCTCACGAATATCCTGAAAGCTGCTACCCGGATCCTTTGATAATTTGACCTACATGTACAAAATTCGAAATTAGTCGAACGATCTTTAGATATATGTATGTACTTTAATTCAGTTAGAACATTTCACGAATTAGACCACAAACCTCCAATTCACCCAAAGTCTTCACCTTATCTTTGCAAAGTAGGCGCATGTTGTGGCAGACATGGAATCCGCACTGGTCGCCTATTTGTTGTTTGACTGGGAAGTCCTTCTTATGGATAAGTGTATTCTGCCCTTTCTTTCGAAGGCCTTCCTTTTGCACATATTGGGCCCACGCCTCATCTATCGCGAGTTGAATCGGGGTCCAATCGTATGCTTTCTTGTCAATCCTGGAGTTTAAGTAGTGGCACGTACTCCACTTAGGCGTTATTACCAGTAGGATCCAATGTCCACTGCAGCATTAAAATATTTAAAGTTAATACTAAAGCTAGACGTGTAATGCAATGAATTTAGGGAGCACACTTACTATTGATTATAGGCGCACATGATGTACTCCTTGTCTTGTCGGGCCCAGAAGGTGTCAAACAAGTAGTTTACCATTCCTTGACGGTCCCCTTGAAGATTTGTGACATTCACTACCTGAGGATCAAGGAAGGCAACTTCCGGTGCATTTTTGAGACACCACTTCCAACTATACCTACACGCAAGACAACATTACTTATAAGCATGTTACACGGATTGAGATGAATAATTTTTGTGAGCAAGAGTCCTTACAAGAAATAGCACTTGAGGAGGGTTGTGTCCACCGAGCGGAGCCTGTAGAGGTCGAATAGATCCTTGTAGTCTACCACGATATAATTTGGTGGCCCAAGGAATGGCGCTCTTGCGTGTTCGCCTATTATATCAGTTTCTCTCTTCTTCCTCCTCACGTTAGATTTTTCCATGTAGTACATGTGTAGCTCCTTGCAAGCGGTGCCCATCGTAGCTAGCATGTCGTCTCCAACCAATGGCATGCCTAGTTGGAAGGAGGATGGAGGTACGGGCTTCTTAGGAAGTACCAGCGCCTTACTCAGATCTAGCTTTGTTGGAGCAAGTCGTGAACCCTGCAGCTTTCCCTTTCCTCGCCCCCTTGCAGCAGGTTTTTCGATAGCAATCTCTGGGGGGAAGAATGCGCCTTCCTGCTCTTCTTCATTGGTGGGGGTTTGATGATCGCCCCGCTGTCGACCACCATAGGCTCGTCCCCGAAGTCCGTGTCGTACTGCAACTCGACATCATCTATATCTTCGTGACGAGCGGGAGCTGGAGGTGCTGAAGGAGCAAGGGCAGGTTGTATCGGCAAGCGACCGCTTGGTGCAGTGGTTGGCCTCGGGATCACCCTTATCTCAATGAGGTCCTTGGGCCATTGGATGAAGGTTCCACGTGCATTTCCAAGGGTTAGGACCTCGTCGTTCGGTGGATGCCTGAGCGGGAAATGATCGAATTCTGGCTTCACCGAGTCGACTTGGACCTTCGCACAGTCAGCCCGTAGTTACGCCCCATGCACTCTAGTCTCCGGGGTCGGCTGGAAAGCTAGGCCTTCAGCTGCAGGAACCGTGAAGGACGGCATCACCCTCACTGTCAGGGTGCAGCTAGTTGGCTCTTGCGATAGATTAATAACAATTTTTAGAGTAGTACTTACCATATGATTTCGTTATGAATTATATTCGTTAAGAATTATATGCGTTGCGGACGAGAGATTTACCATAATTTGGTCGACGGCGGCGGGGACCGATGGGGGATCTTCCCCCACCTCAGTTGATGCACAACTGCTGCGCCTCTGCGTCGGACTAGCTAGATCCTGTTGCACAGCAGCAGCGGCAGCCTCCGGGATATTTTGTTCTTCTCGAATCTCCTGCCTGATACGGGCCCTCATCGATTCAAGCTTCTCGTTGAATTCAGAGCTCAACTCGGCTCTGACCTGCTCACGGATCTGGGCGGCAAGGCGGGCATCTTTTTGCACCTTCGTTATTGTCCGCTTCTTGTACTGCCACACGTAGTCCAGGAATCCAACTTTCCACGGCACGTTGGCGCCAAGTCCCCTAGTCCGTCCACAGTGCTCCTTGTTGCCCAATGCTTTACTGAGGATGTCGTCCTCGCGTCTTTGAGAGCTACCCTCTTGCGAGGCTTCTTGGGAGGCAACCAACTCCTTCTGTAGTACAAATGAGTTCGGATTAAATGAAAAGTTTGGTGGGGACAATGCGAACAAATATTGAGATAGGGCACTTACTATATTATCGTACACTTGTTGATCTTGGGGATTTGGAAGCGAAACCGACCCATCTTGATTCTTCTAGTACCTCGCCCGGGCCCGGTTCCTTGCCCGTGGGTGTGGGATGTCGGCAAACACCGGTGGTGTGTTCGCTGCCGCTGCCGCTTCATCTTCCTGCTACCATTCCTCCAACTTCCCGACGTATCCTGCGGTGCCTAGGTGGTGCGGGTGCACGTTCCTGGCCTGCAGTGCTCTATACGCTTCGCTTCTAGCCCGGGATTCGGGGGTCGATTTCTTCTCATAGAATTGCTCCCAAACCTCTTCCGTTATGAAGGGCCATTGGTCTTTTGGATCAGGGGTCATCGGATTTAGGACAAACTCCGTGACCAGCCTGCTCTTGAAATTCTTCCAGCAATTGCCCATCACCTTGAACGCAGCCTGCTTGAGTCTCTCCTCGTCGGCTGCAGGATACTCGAAGCTCTCCTTGAACTTGAGCCAAGCAGCGTTCTTCTCCGCCTCGGGCACAAGCTTGATGTCATCCGCGAGGATTGTGAAGTTTTCCCTCGCTACGACACCGCAGGTGGACCTGAACTTGGCTAGGACATTGCGAGGACGCGTCGGCAGTCCAACCTGGTTCACCTCTGAGATGGTGAACCGTTCCTTAGGGATTCTATTCCCTGTCCTACGACCCCATGCCCTTGAGAACCCACTAGTTGTCGTCGACATCGGTTCACCTTGCTGAGACATCGTCTAAATAACTGTGCTTTTAAATAACAAAGTTAATAACTTTGTATACAAATCACGTATGCACGTAACTCGGTTAATTCAGTAAGTCCCAAAAGCACTAAGTAGTACCATACCTACTCTTACTCGCTCCACCTGGAGTACTCTACTTTACAAGCAAAATGGCTCCTCCTCGCTTCCTTTTACATGTTTCTTAATTATCAAAAAATGACAGATTACGAAGTGTTCTGGATGCCAAGGTGTCTTGGAAGGTTTCGTACATGTACTGACCCAACCAAACCAACTTGGCACCCGGAACACTTCGTATTCTATGATGATTTGATAATCTAGAAACAAAGTCCTTACGTAATCAAAAAATGACAGAAACCGAGGTGCACTGGGATCAGAAGTTTTCTCAACCGGTGTTGTGAGTGCACTAACTCGACCGAACAAACTTCTGACCCTAGGCACCTCGGATTCTGCGATAATTTGGTAACGTATATCTTCTAACATTTTGACTACGCACTAAATTTAGTCTAGTTCACTAAAATAAACTACATTTCACCTATTTGAGGCTAAAGTTAAGTAAAATATCCTAAGTAACCCTAAAATCACTAAAAAAAAACCATACGTTGGTCTAAACTCTCAAAAGTTCAGTAAAATTGAATCAATAAAGTAACGTATATTTCATAAAATGTTCTAAACTTAACTTAAAAAAACTTAAGTAACCCTAACATCAGTAAAATAATCTACATTTCACTAAATTCAACACAATCATTCAAGTTCATTAAAATATTATCCATTCGTCAACACATCACTAAAATATACTAAATTAACCTAACTAAAATAACCTAAAAATTTGCACTAAACCTAATTTGCACTAACCTAACTAAAATATACTAAAATAACCTAAAAATTTGCACTAATCTAATTTGCACTAACATAATTTGCACTAACCTAACTAAATTACACTAAACTAAAATATCATTAAACCTACATTAAACCTACATTAATTTGCAATAACCTACAATACACTAAATTTAACACAATCATTAAAGTGAACTAAAATATCATCCATACGTCAACACATCACTAAAAATCACTAAATCTAAATTTGCACTAAACCTAATTTTCACTAAACCTAAAAATCACTAAAACTAATTTTTAACTAAACCTAATTTTCACCAAACCTAAAAATCACTAAACCTAATTTTTAACTAAATCTAATTTTCAGTAAATCACTAATTTTCTATGACTAATATCACTAAAAATTCCTAAACATCACTAAAATGAACTAATATCATTTTAGTTAAAATGAACTAGAAATCACTAAAATCTACCATCACTAAAAATAACAAAAAAGAACTAAAATCATCACTAACCTAAGTGGCTTAGGGAGGAGATGTCTGCGGCGGCGGCTTGGAGAAGGAGAGGCCGGTGGCTTGGGTTGGCGACGAGGCGGCCAGCGGCGGATTGGGGAGGAGATGTCGGCGGCGGCGGCTTGGAGAAGGAGAGGCCGGCTGCGGGTTGGCGATGAGGCGGCCGACGGCGGCTTGGGGAGGAGATGTCGGCGGGGGAGGCTTGGAGACGGAGAGGCCGGCGGCGGGTTGGCGACGAGGCGACCGGCGGCGGGTTGGCGACGAGGCGACCGGCGGCGGGTTGGCGACGAGGTTGGCGGCGTCGGCGTCGGCGTCGTGCTCGTGGTCGTCGGCGGCGGTTGCTAGGGTTAGACACTTAGAAAAAATTTCGAATCTGGCCAGATCTAGATCCAGCGTGGTTATATCTTAGGTACGGTACTCAACATCTCAATCGGGCCTGAACAAGAGCCCATCACGGATGACAACATCCGTGACGGGCTCTATTTTAACGCCCGATAGAGATGACATCATCTCTATCGGGCCCTACACCAGAGCCCGTCACGGATGACAACATCCGTGACGGGCCCTATTTCAACGCCCGATAGAGATGATGTCATCTCTATCGGGCTGTACACTACAGCCCGTCACGGATGTTGTCATCCGTGACGGGCTCTGGTGTATGTGTCATCTCTATCGGGCTGTAAACCAGGGCCCGTCACGGATGACAACATCTGTGACGGGCTCTAGTGTGGGCCCGATAGAGATGATGTCATCTGTATCGGGCATTAGGTTATAGCCCGTCGCAGATGTTGTTTGACTCCTGTTCATGGTGGACCTGACCTGATAATAAAATATACAATACTTCACATTTAACATGTGCTCATTTTACTAAAATCACAATAATTAACTAATAAAATTTAGTAATTTTACTAAAATTTAGTGAAGTACAATAAATCACTAAATTTAGTAAATTCATTAGAAAATTATATTATTAGTTGCACCAAGCTAGCTATTAATCATAAAAAATACTTCCTTTCCATCTTACTTCAGTAGTATCCAAAACCAACATAACAATTAAGCACAGCTAAAATCACAAGGTTATGCCTTCCGTATGATCTGAGCGAGTATACCCCACAGGCTCCTGTGGATCATCGTCAAGGTCGATTTGAGGCCGTACATGAAGATTCTGGTTGTACTCTTCTTCGTCGACGACGTTGTCAACACCAACAATTCAGCGCTTGCCATCCCTCACGATGTGCATCTTCTTGTTTGCGGGGTCTTTAATGTAGAAAATCTGCTCAACCTGTTCGCAAGTACGAATGGTTCGTCGGCGTATCCAACCTTGGATAGATCTACTAAAGTGAAACCTTCCTTATCGACTTTAACACCAGTGCGTATATTCACCCAACGGCATCGAAACAAAGGAACCTTGAACTTCACGTAGTTCAGCTCCCAGATCTGTTCAATGCGGCCGTAGTATGTGTTCGAGCCAACTTGATCCTGAAAGGCATCTATACGGACTCCGCTGTTTTGCACTGTGCTTTTGTCATCTTGCTGGACGGTGTAAAATGTGTATCCATTAATATCGTATCCTTGCCATGTGTCTATGGCCCAACACGGTCCCATCCCCAACAACTGTACTATCTCATTTGGGATATCCGTCGACACTGTGACACGATTCTTGAACCAAGCGTTGAACCCAGAGTTATGTTCCCTGTTAATCCACATCTCAGATCGACCCAAGTTCTCCTGCCGGATTTTCGCTAAATGCTCCTCAAAGTAAGGGCCAACTTCTGGCATGTGTTGGAGCACAGCAAAATGAGCCTGCGCATAGGAAGCTTGATCGGGCCTAATTCTTTTCCTTCCTATTGTGCCAGCACCTGACAACCTTCCTTCGTGACGAGACGCTGGAACTCCTATAGGTTCGGCCTCGGACATGTAATCCACGCAGAACTCAATGACCTCCTCGGTCGTGTATCCTTCAATGATGCTCCCCTCCGGTTTTGCTCTGTTCCGAACGTATGCCTTCAGAACTCCCATGTACCTCTCGAACGGGTACATTTCTCTTAGAAAAGCTGGGCCACATAGTTTTGTTTGCTTCACAAGATGAAAAGGGAGATGAACCATGATATCAAAGAAAGACAGCGGAAAAAACATCTCCATGTGGCAGAGGGTATTGACAATATCGGTCTGCAACCCATCTAGATCTTTGGGATCTATAACTTTCTGACCGATTGCATTGAAAAAGGCGCACAGACGTTGGATCGTATGACGGACCTTGGGGGGAAGAATGCCTCTGATAGCAACTGGCAAGATTTGTGTGATTAGCACGTGGCAATCGTGAGACTTCATTCTAACCAGTTTTAGGTCTTCCGATTTGACGTACTTACTAATCCTCACTGAATAGCCCGATGGAACTTTGATATCTTTCAGGCAAGACAACACTGCGATCTTCTCATTCTTCGAGAGTGTGTGGCAAGCTGCAGGGAGGTACACTCTACCTGTCTCTGCATCTGTTACGGGCTGGAGTTCACTGCGAATTTTCATTTCCTGTAGATCTAGGCACGCGTTCAACCCGTCCTTTGTTTTGCCGGGAATATTCAGCAGCAGGCCAACCAAACTCTCACACACATTCTTTTCTACATGCATGAGATCAATGCAATGACGAACCTCATGATCTTTCCAGTAAGGTAATCGCCAAAATATGGACTTCTTCTTCCACATACCCTTGTCTTTTGCCTGACTACGTTTTCTTTTCTTCCCAAACTCGTTGGTTATATCTTTGACCAAGTTGTACACCTCATCCCCGGACAAATCCTTGGGAGCCTGCTGAAGTTCTCTCTTACCGTTGAAAATATTTTTCTTCCTTCGAAACACGTGACGTAGCGGGAGCCACCTCCTATGACCCATATAAACCATCTTTCGTGATTTCTTCAACCATCGGCTGCGTGTATGTTCCATGCAGTCGGAGCAAGCCTTCTTTCCTTTCATGGTTTGGCCAGAAAGATTACCGAGGGCGGGATAGTCATTAATGGTGCAGAACAGTAGAACTCGTAGCTTGAAATTCTCCTGACCATACGCATCCCAAGTTTCCATACCTTCTTTCCATAGCATCTCAAGATCATCCATAACAGGCTCCAAGAACACGTCGATATCATTGCCCGGTTGTTTCGGTCCTTGGATTAGCAAGCACAGCATAATATATTTCCTTTTAAAGCACAACCATGGCGGTAGGTTAAAGTTTGAAATAAGAACTGGCTAGGTGCTGTGAGTACTACTCAAGTCTCCGAAAGGATTCATGCCATCTGTACACAGACATATCCTCATGTTTCTGGGGTTGGCGGCAAAGTCACTGTGTTTTCGATCGATATTTCTCCATTGAATTGAATCCGCTGGGTGTCTTAGCATACCGTCGTTCCTTCTCTCAGTGGCATGCCAACGTACTAACTTCGCCTCCTTGGGGTTTGCAAATAATCTTTTGAAACGATCAATGATTGGTAGGTACTACAAAACCTTCGCGGGACCACCCCGCTTTGATCTTTTCCCTTCGTCAGGACTTTTCTTTCGCTTGTATCGAGAGGCCTTGCAGACAGGACAAGCATCTAAGTCCGCATACTGCTTGTGGTACAATATGCAGTCGTTTGGACAAGCGTGAATTCTACGGACCTCTAACCCCAGGGGACACAAAACCTGCTTTGCTTCGTATGTCGTCTCGGGCAATGTGTTCTCATCAGGCAGCAAGGACTTCAAAATTCCCAAAAGCTCCGTGAAACTCTTGTCTGTCCATCCACTACTTGCCTTCAGCTTCATTAGGTCCAAGGTAGCTGATAATTTGGTGTGCTTTGCTTTGCATCCGGCGTATAGAGGTGTCTGCGAGTCACTGACCAACCTGCTAAACTTTATGGAATCTCTCTCATTGTAGGCTGGATCCTCAACGTCACGTAACATGTCTTGCAGCAGATCGTGATCAACACCAACCATTTCACCGCCTAGTGGAGAAGATACAAACATGTCATGCTCATCTTCATCTTCCTGATTTTGCGCACTAGTACTGTCTACAGCTGCACCACCTCCTGATTCTTGCTCTCCATGCTTGACCCAACATGTGTAGCCCTCCATGAATCCTCGTTGTATCAGATGAGCGTGTACATCCACTCGACTACCGAACATATTCTCATTCTTGCAATCTGCACATGGACAGCACATGTAATTGTTATTTCTTCTTTTCCTATCCTCCTCCGCGGTGTTTATAAAATTTAATACCCCATTTCTATACTCCTGACTATGACGTTTCACGGATTTCGCATACATCCAACTTTGATCCATTGCTGCAGAAATGAAAAAATAATCAAAGAAACATCTTAGAAGATAAATACTCTAAATTAATGAGATTTAATGAATTGTCTAAAGTACCGATTACTATTTGTCTAAAGTACCTTTATGAATTTACTGTTTTTTGGAAAAAAAATTAAAATTTCGCCCCCCCAACCTCCCACCAAAATTGTGAATAGTGGGATACAGTTACACCGGCAGTTGCGGCTATTTATAGTGTGCAATAACTATCTGTAACGGTCCATAAAATTGTATTCTCTGTCGGGCATATCAGTTATCTTTATCGGGCCTAAAAAAATACCCGTCACAGAGGACTTCAATCTGTGACGGGTTTTGTTGTTATCTCAAACGGGCCTGAAGCTAGAGCCCGTCACGGATGACACATATCTGTGACGGGCTGCAACTAGGGCCCGATTGAGATAACCTTAAAATCTCAAACAGGCCACAAGTTGGTGCCCGTCACAGATGACTATCATCTGTGACGGGCCCCTTCCTGGGGCCGTTTGAGATATTTAAGGTTATCTCAATCGGGCCCTAGTTGCAGCCCGTCACAGATATGTCATCCGTGACGGGCTTCAGTTCTACGCACATTTAACATGTCTCTTCGACCCTATCTCAATCGACCTCTTTTAAGGCCCGTTTGAGAAGTACTCTTTGTGACGGCCCGCAAAAACCGGTTATGTTGCAGCCCGTCACAGATGAGAGAATCTGCACTAGTGAGTAAACAAAACCGGAAAAGAAAAGGTAAAGGACAGATCGTGCTATGAACCAAAGACAAATCGTATTGTGAACAATACATGTGCCACCCACAACCCGGAAAAGCTAGTTGGCGCCCGGAAGGAGTTAGCTAACAAGCTGTATTAGTTTTAGATAATGATGGTAATTAACATAAGATTTTCCTTTTTTCGGGTTGGTTTTTAATTAACAAATAATTAATTTATACGTAAAATTTAAAACTTTCTATTCAAAAATTAAAAGCCATACTAAAATTTAAAACTTTCAACTCAAAATTTAAAACTCTAAAGTCAATTTTTTAAAATTTTCAACTTGAAATTTGAACTTTCAAGTTAAATTTGAAAACTTTCGACTCAAGATTTAAACTTTGAAGTCAAATTTTAAAAACTTTCAACTCAAAATTTGAAACCTTTTAACTCAGATTTGAAAACTTTCAACTCAATATATTTTAAAAACACGTGTGCTAACTATTGAAAAAATCAGGAAAAAGCGAAAAAAATAAAAATGCGCGAGGGGAGAGGGCTCGACAAAAAGAAAAAGCGAAAAAAGATGGCAAAAAAAACCGCAAAAAATATAAGGAAAAAAACACATGCGCGGGCACCAACTAGCAAACCCCCCCAACACACACATCCACCCACACACACACCCCACCACCCAGGGTTCACAATTCCGATGAAAACCGATTGAATTCCGTGAAAAACCGAGGTTTCCACGTGGCTCGAAAGTAGAAGCCGTCTGGAGTTTCGATGGGGTTTATCCAAATTTAAATTTGAATTGATAAAAAGGAAAAAAATCAAATAAAATCCTATAAATAGTATGGTATTCATAGAACCTATTTGGGTATAAATTTTCCAAAAAATTGGTGTATTCTGTGTATTTATTGAACTTTACAGTAGTAAAGAAAAGAATAACAATTTAAAAAAACGGAAAACACTTTCCTGAGTTGAATTCCATATAATAAGCTCACTTAGGCAGCGTTCTTTCCTCCCCTTTCCCAACTCCTCTCCCTCGTTTTCCGCGCGCACGCTTTTCAAACTACTAAACGGTGTGTATTTTGTAAAAAGTTTATATACAAAAGTTGCTTAAAAAATCAAATTAATCCATTTTTGAAAAAAAATTAGCTAAAACTTAATTAATCACGCGCTAATGGATCACTCCGTTTTCCGCAAACACTGTGCGGGTTCGGAAGTCCTCCCTGCGAACGCTGCCTTAGTACTTAGCACAGATAATAGAATAGAGAGGGGATGTGGTCATGCACCCGATTTCGCTCGGAATTCCGATGATCTCGCTTGGAATTTCGCTAAAGCCGACCGGTTTTCACAAGCATATCGGTAAACTCAGGGAATTTGTATTCAAATTTTGGTTTATAAAATTTATTCGAAATCTACCGGTTTTCCACCGGATTTCGCAAAAACCTATCGTACCACTAAAGTCCAGAACAGAAGGTCATCTCGGAATCGTAAACCCTGCCACCACCACAACCAGATTTATCTCTTTTCGGCATTTTTAGAGAACAAAAGAAAAACAGATAGAGGCCGAGGTCGGCCCAACGGGCCTGACGAACAGACAACACAGCGGACAAATCCTGTACTACTCAACTTAACCCGTCACACTTTTCCCCCTTTCTCTCATAAAAACCCCAGCCCCGAACAGCGAGCGAGCGAGCAGGCAAAGCGCGCCCCCGCCACCACGCCACGCCTCCATCATAACGCCACCGCCACGCTCGCCACGCCTCGCATCCGCTCCACTCCATTTCAAAATCTCGCCACCCCCCTTCCTCCTCCTCCTCCTCCCCCCCCCCCCCCCCCCCCCCCCCCCCCCCCCCCCCCCCCGCATTTCCACGAACACCTTCGCCGCACACCACCCATGTCTCCGACCGCCACGCCATCCCCCGCGGCTGCCGCGGTGGCGGCAGCGCCCAAGCCTCCGCCGTCGTCGGGGACGGGGACGGGAGCCAAGCGCAGCCTGATGTCGTCGCTGATGGAGGCCACCGCTCTGCTCAGGTCGTCGTCGTTCAAGGAGGACTCGTACGTGGCGTCCGCGCTCCCGGCATCGGACCTCCGCGCGCTCGCCGACCTCAGGGCGCTGCTGTCCACGCACCCGGACCCAATCTCCATCTGGGGCGTGCCGCTCAACCCGGCGCCCCAGGGGGAGGGGGCGGGGGCGGAGGCTCCGGCCGCCGACGAGCGCGCCGACGTCGTGCTGCTCAAGTTTCTCCGCGCGCGGGACTTCCGCGTCCGCGACGCGCACGCCATGCTGCTCCGCTGCGCGGCGTGGCGGGCCGAGTTCCGCGCCGACGCGGTGCTGGACGAGGACCTCGGGTTCAAGGACCTGGAGGGGGTCGTCGCCTACATGCACGGCTGGGACCGGGAGGGACACCCGGTATGCTACAACGCCTACGGCGTCTTCAAGGACAGGGACATGTACGACCGCGTCTTCGGCGACGGCGAACGCCTCGCCCGCTTCCTTCGCTGGCGCGTCCAGGTCATGGAGCGCGGCGTCCGCGCGCTCCACCTCCGCCCCGGCGGCGTCAACGCCATCATCCAGGTCACCGACCTCAAGGACATGCCCAAGCGCGAGCTCCGCGCCGCCTCCAACCAGATCCTCTCCCTCTTCCAGGACAACTACCCTGAGATGGTCGCGCGCAAGGTAACATACCGACTACTTATTTTTTCCTACTCACCGCCGCCTCAGGCATTTCGTCGAACACCTACCTGGCTCTGACAACTAACCACCGCTTCCTCTCCTCGCAGGTGTTCATCAACGTGCCCTGGTACTTCTCGGTGCTGTTCGCCATGATCTCCCCGTTCCTCACGGAGCGCACGAAGAGCAAGTTCGTCATCGCGCGGGAGGGCAACGTCGCCGAGACGCTCTTCAAGTGAGCACCATTACACCATTTCTTTCCCGCCCCACTTTTGGTGGCCGTCGTCGCCGTGACACGCGGTTGATTCTCGCTTTGCTCTCTTGCAGGTTCATCCGGCCGGAGCTGGTGCCGGTGCAGTACGGCGGGCTGAGCCGCGCCGGCGA
This sequence comes from Oryza punctata, assembly GCA_000573905.2. Classification (NCBI taxonomy): domain Eukaryota; kingdom Viridiplantae; phylum Streptophyta; class Magnoliopsida; order Poales; family Poaceae; genus Oryza; species Oryza punctata. Next base: position 17,235,430 of record CM002492.2, on the reverse strand, counting down.
CCTCGAGAACGGGCCACCGAAGCCGGCGTCCGAGTTCACCATAAAGGGCGGCGAGAAGGTCTTCCTAGAGATCGACGGCATCGAGGTATTGCCCTTCTTGCTCGTCATCTCCACACATTGGGAGCTCAGATTTTAACTAATCCTTCTAACAAAATTTGCATAGTTTACATCAAAAGTTGAGTAGCGAGATCTTTAAACTAGTACTCCTAAGTCCTAACCACAACAACTTCTACTTTGGCTTATCCACCACCCCCTTCTGCTTGTCTCACTCCGGGTTGCCATTTACCAAATCGGGAGCCTAAACAATTGCAATCACTCCCATGTTTTGCGACTAATTAAAGTTGTGTGCTCGAGATGAAGCAAAATAGCTAGTCAAGGCAAGAACACAACGATGCTGGCATATTGAGCTCCGCTTTTGCTTTGTCCTAGGTATCAAATTTCTTCTTCTTTAATCTTTTGGGTTCACCACTCCCCAACCCCAATGCGATAAAGATTTGTAGAGTACTACAAGCACAGCACTACCGTTTCTCTCTCTCTCTCTCTCTCTCTCTCCTTCTTACTCCAATGGCAGCGGCGCAGGCGCATGTGAGGGCCCTCGCCCACCATTTGATGTTTGCTGTCTCTCCGGGTTTTTTGAAAAGAAATTGCGGTAGGATCAACGACTCGCCTGCCATTGCCAGCACGCTGCAAAAGCTGAGGCGGGGGCTTCGAGTTGCGTGTGTTCTTGCGTTGTGTTGCTACCAGTAAACGCTGCGTCAAGCAGCGGTAGGAGCAGTATAGAGCATAGTACAGTAGTACTACTACTAGTAGCACTATACTATCCTCTGCAGCTGCACACCTAGTAGCTGACACGATGACTACTCGCTTCCCTTTTCATGCTTGCAACAATAGTCTTGATTCCGTTCACATGAAGAGGGAGATACATACAGCTTGATTCAGTCAACACAGGGCTCACGCTGTCACGCACATCAGTTACGTAGATACTACTGTGCTGCAGCTAGCATCTTGTGAGCTGAATTACTAGTGAACGGTGTGTGCATGTGAGCTCCTTGGCAATGGATTGAATTGCCCAAGCCGATGAGCATGAGACCGTCGAGAAATTCTTCTTCTACGACGAGATAATGCCCGATGCCGATGGTGCTGGAGTGGCAGCAGCAGCAGAAGCAGTGCTCCTTTTGTAGCTTTGCTTTTGTTTACGGTTCACGCCACGGCGCGAGTTTCCACGGGCTGTCACCTCTCACGCTCACAGCATGACAGCGAGGTGAAAAGTGGGGAAAAAATGAGTCGAAAAAGAAAATGAGTCACTCCTTGCTTGTACTAGTACAGATTATTTTAGCAGGGTAAAAAATTAGTGGTAATAAAAGCGTTGGCTAGTTAAACCTTGTCTTTGCCTGGTGCCTTTGCCTTCCCCGATTGGTTGGTTGAGGTATAATGTAAACCTTCACCGGAAAAGGGTGGTTAACTTTGGGAGGGGTTCAGTTGATGTCGATGATCAGTGTCGCAGTGTTTGCTGCTTTTCTTTAACCGCTGTAAAAAAATCGTCCGCTGTATTGGATTCTGGCAAAGGCCAAGCGTTTCATGTGAACCGTGTTGCACATGGTAGGACCCTTGTGAACAAAACCCAAGTATACTAATGGTGAGAAAGCGAAGCTCGTGATTGCCATGGACGGGACTCGAGTGCGTGGCATAATTACATGCAAGCGTGATCGATCATTAGCGCATAAATAATTGGTTAATTTGATGTACTAATCTTTTGTTCTATCTGGGCAGTAAGTAATAACAATAATCCATGATTTGGGTGATTGATTTTGGTCGCCGTTGGGCATTGTGTTTTTTCAGGCCGGTGCGACGATAACGTGGGACCTGGTGGTCGGCGGTTGGGAGCTGGAGTATGGCGCGGAGTACGTGCCGGCGGCGGAGGACAGCTACACGCTGTGCGTGGAGCGGACGAGGAAGGTGGCGGCCGCCGCCGACGAGCCGGTGCACAACGCGTTCACGGCGAGGGAGGCCGGCAAGATGGTGCTCTCCATCGACAACTCCGGCTCCCGGAAGCGGAAGGTCGCCGCCTACCGGTACTTCGTGCGCAAGCCGTCGGCGTAGAAATGGGGTGGCCGGCGGCTCGCCGGCCGGCGTTGTGGAGTGCTTTGCTTCGTTGCTTGGCTTTGAAGAGGGAGAGGTTTAATTAATTTAGGGGCTACTTAATTAGTGCTATAACGACGTGCATGTACTAATGCCATATGTAGAATATAAATTGTAAGAGTTGTCACAACGAACTTATCATCATCCTTATAAAGCTTCGAGTTCACTGTTTTTTTTGGCTAACTTACCCCTGTCCATGCATATATATATATATATTATATATATACCTGCAGAAATCAATCTTATAATACATTGAAGTTTCTGAAAATTTACTGGTAGTAAAAGATGCAAAACAAATAATAATGAAGTTTCTGAAAATTGCTAGTAGTATACTACACTACTCCAGTAGTAATGTCAAAATACAGTGTATAATTCAGGTGTTGTCTGTCTCATGTCTCATGACCCCTGCACATAGCCCCAAGAGGGAAGAATTTGACTGCAGTTGGTAGTGCTAATCACTGGTAGTACTCCTAATCCAAAAATGTGTTTGCAGCATTGGCTCTGCGTAAGAGCTAAGGATAATAGAAGAGTTTACTTTCTATTATAATAGATCAGCTATGAGTTCTAGTTTCAATTTCTCTTTTTCTCTCTTTCTCTCACTTATATATTTGTATTTATTTTGAAATACTTTTTAAGCTAGCTCTCTTGCATGAGAGTTAACGCCCTTTATTTTTTTACTAATCTCCTCCATATAAGGTTATAGTAAGTTTATAGCTTACTATTATTCTTGCTCTAGGGTATAAAAGCCACTAATGCTTAGGAAAATGTTTTTATGATTATTTCTTCAAGTTGTAAGAAAAACAACAAATATATTTGTGAATGTACGTTAACTATATTTTCAGTTTAATTTGTTCTTTTTTGTGACTCATATAAGTTGAATTTGATCTTGTATTTTGTGGAGTGATATATTTTATATTAATCTATATTATTATTTTTTTAAAAAAATTTAATAACTATTTAGATGAAGAGATAACATTCACTCCATGGATGAAAATCCATCCATTGAAAATCCATATCTGGATATGAGAACTTTTGTATGTGCAACACAACACTGTATTTATGACACTAGGGACAAGCTAGAACAAGACAAGTGACTGACAGTGGCTTACTGGTACAAAGCCTGTCTACGTGCTACCATCGCCCTGACCACTTTGTGGCGCAACGCAACGCAATGCAAAGGGTCTGGGGTGCGCATAAAGAGGGCTCCTTGCTGGCGGTGTCTTTAATTAATCATACGATTGCTGGTTAATTACATTGCCCAAAGAGCGTGCTTAATTGGCATGTTTAGGGCGATGCAGGCATGCAGCCTGCAGGTTTTAATTAAAGGAGTCCCCAGATATGATGCATGTTTTATTTAACGCGGATTCTTAGCATGATATGCGATTGATTGTTAGCACTATTCACAGGATTAATATCAGGATATTTCTAAATAATACAGTGGTATTGAAGTTTTCTCATTAGCTATTAATATAGGGTTAATTCGATACATACCATTATAAATATATAATTTCAGATAAATATCATTACAATTTATCTATTCGTAGCCGTGCCACTGAAATTTTACAAATATGTAATTGTGCCACTGTCATCATGTTTTGCATTCATGTCCTCATTTGCACGTGGGATTCATACTTTTGTTCTCACCCTTCCTTATCTTATTCCTTTCCCATCTTAGCATCACGGCGAGGAGTGAGGAGTGCGGGGAGGGCACCTTGATGAGTGGGTGGCGAAGCTCTTGTTGCGGTGGAGGTGAAGGTGGTGGTGAAAAGGAAAGGAGTAGGAGGGAACCTGGCCCGCCGGTGCAAGCCTGTTGGTTGTCGTCTCCCAATAGGAGGTCGAGCGGTCGCGATGGTAGAGGAAGCCAAGGAGGTCGAGCGGCTAAGAGGGAGAGCTCAGCCATGTCTCCGCGAAGCTCTCACCTTGGTCTTCCCCCTTCCCCACTTTGTTCCTCTTCGTGCTACCGTCGTCGCCGTCGAAGCCAACGTCCCTCTCTATCACCAGATCTAGGTGGAGGTTAGGCGAGGCGGTACCACCACGATGAAGCTCTGGCGGGATCCACGACAGGAAAACTCATCTTTCACCACCTACCTCACCTGCTCCGACTGCCTGCCCCGCTTACTGTAAGCTCTCCTCTCTGTATCCCCCTTCCCCATCGATCTCCTCATGGTGGGAAACCGTGTCAATGAGCACATGGTCGAGGCCATCAGTGCATGGGACGGTGTGCGGCCGAGCCATTGAGTCCTGCTACCACTCGCCAATCATCGTTGCGGGAAGAAGACATAAGAAAGAAGGAAGAAAACCGAAAAGAAAGAGATGAATGAAAAACTTGATAGCAGTGGCACGGTTCTAATTTTGTAAAATTTCAATAACACGACCACAGATAGATGAATTGTAATGATATTTATCTGAAATAATACATTTGGAATGATATGGATTGAATTAACATTAATATAGTTTTTATATTCTTAAAGTTGTCAGCTTTCTGGCTGCACTTGTCACGTCTCTTGCAGCATTTAAAGATATCGAGCTAGTATTTTGTTTTCATAGGTTTTTGCTTTTATGTTACTTTAACAATATGTTGTAACTCTTCTTTTATGTAATATAACGTACCATTTTTCGTAAAAGAAACATATGTATATTTTTGGAAACAATTACATAACTTTTAAGGTAGTTTTTGGTTGCAAATACTACAAAAGTTTAACTAAATTTCGTAAAATTACTTATACTAAGTGTCGATGTTCTAGATCATGACTACGGTATTTGCATGGTATGGGGATCGTTGGTATCAGGGTATACGCGAGATTGAGATAAAAGAGACAGGAGATAAAGATTTTTATACAGGTTTGGGTCCCTCGCAAGGTAATAGCTCTACTGTTAGCCGAAATCGGTGTTGCTCTTATTCATTAGAATCACTCGAGTACAATATTTGGGATAACCTATCTAGTCGTCGTTGACACGGCGGCATGGACCATCACTCGTAGTCGACAACGTGTAGTCTTCATTCTCGAATACGAACTCGACAAGGCCAGAGATAGCGCTAGGTCCCTCTTGTCGGCCTCCACAGGTACTAGATTGGGTATGTCTAGGCTTATCTCTGATGTCGATATTTGGTGGCGTATATTGGCGTCTATTCTCACTATTGCGTGCCTCTCTGCATGCACCAGATTCCTTCGTCGGCCTCCGCAGACACTAGATTAGATACCTCTCTCCTTTTAGGGGGTCTTGTATTTGTACCCACAAATATTCTCTTGTCCAAGTAGAACTAGAGAGATAAGTATGGATACGATCCGAGTAGTCCTTATAGTTTTCATGTAGAACTCTGCTTCTCCTTCCTTATGCGGAATACCTTCTATACGAGACCTAATTCTGTATAAGACTTGGTATATGGTGGGCCCCGTCGAGCTTAACACAAAACTATTGGGTATGCCTTATCCATAACACTGGCACTAAGCCTAAATTATTATAAGACTATAAATTTAATTGTTGCCATTGGAAAGCTACAGATTTTACATATTTATGCTTCCTTTAAAAAAACATAGTAATTGTGTTGAAAAAAGTACATGATTTCGATAAGAATGCAAATGTGTAACATAGGGTTGAAAATATAGTAACTGTGTTGAATAGATCACTGGAAAAACAAAAGAATCATAGATTTTAAAAAAATATTTACGAAAGGTTGGAGCTCTTGCTAACTTTTCTACAGTCCATTCTATAGGGATTTTCTACAGTCCATTCTATAGGGATCTTGAAGGAAAAGGTAGAATTTAATCCGTTGGTTTCAATTTTCAAAGATCTTCCAATGATTTTTTTAATAATTGAAATCCACCAAATTTTCTAAGTTTAGGGCTCATTAGAATAAAGGAATTCCAAAGGAATTTAGAAAAAAAAATCCTATGAGACCATTTAGAACAAAGGCTTAGGTCACTATAATTCTTTGAAATTCCTAGCATGAGCTCCAAGCTTGAATTTTTCTCTTTGTTTCTATCTCTTTCTTTTAAATTCCGTGTTTTTCAGTTCTTAGGATTCAAGGAGCTATGATATTCAAATCATGTGTTTTATATTCCTATGGTTAACCATACGTTCTAAATTAGCCTTTATTTCACAAATCAAAGGGTCCTTGGTAGACACGTTATCGTAAAACTACAAATATTTAGGTTATCTCATTATCTCGTCCATTACCTGGTAGACGGGCCCCCACCTACAACTCACGAAGCTTACTTTCAAGATGCACCGTTTATCGCTGGCAACGGTGGAATCCAAGTTGATAGGCTTATTCCCCTTCCAAGCTACTACCTACTTTCCAAATATAATAATATAGAATTAGATAAGACGTATTATATTACAACAAATCTAAACAGAGATACGTTGTTGTACTATAATGGTCTCATCCATTCCTAAATCACTATATTTTATGATAGAAGGAGTAGGTGATAGTTTTAAACAATGCATCCGGATACACCAAAGTCATAATAGAATAGTATAAAATATGTAGTTTTATGCTAACCTCGGATACATTCCTAAATTATTATATTTTATGACGGAAGGGGTAGGCAATAGCTTAAACAATACATCTGGTGGCGCCAAAATCATAACATAATAGTCCAAAATATGTAGTTTTATGCTAACGTGTTAACTAATATAAAATTGTAGATCTCCAATAGAAATCCTCAAATCTATACTTAGTAAAAAAATCAAACTAGACGAGGATGTAACCCTTCCTACTAAACGAATCTAGATATCTCTGTCCAGATTTACTGTATTATGAGGAATTACGGGTTGAATTTTTGTGGGATAGAGGAAGTATGCTTGTACGTAATATTTTATACAGAATACCTACGGTTCTACGAAATTTATTACTAAAATTTCGATAGGACACGATCCAAGCTGAAACTAGTCCTACATGATGCATGTGATGGGGGTGTGGTCCTACTAACCTTGCTTCTTGCCTCTCTTATCTGAGCTGGTCCTAGTACAAAGATGTAAAAGAAAAAAAAAATCAGAAGTGTTTATCACATCACAGCTCAGGGTCACAGGAAGGCAGGCCTGTGCTTGCAACTTTGTCGCTGGTCAATGTGTGTTCATGCCCTGCTTTATCTTTTCTTTTTCTTTATTTTCTTTTGGGGAACATCGCCAACACTGCAAATAAAGCTGGCTCCTGCTGTTAAGCATTGGTCCAGGAAGCAGGATTGGCGAGAGCTCCCATTTGAAATGAAATACTACTACTAAGCTGGGCTTCCGTACATCGGAAAGTTCTCAATTTACTACCTTCATCCTACTTCTACATAAAACAAACATAGTACAAGATGAATCCTCTCAGTACTAAGAATCTGAATAATCTCTTCTAGTTTCTAAACATCTTAGTATTTTTAATTTAGATAACCTTCTTTAGATTTAAATGTGTCACATTCTATATTAGATATATTTTGTATTAGGTTTGTTTTTCACGAGACGAAGGAAGTACGAAGGATTTAAATTCTCTTATTCTAATCGCTTGGTTCGAAACTGAATCAATATATTACATGTGTAAGTTTACTGAACACGTCTCAAAATATTACTATTTTTAACACAATACCTTATCTCAAAATAAATTTCTACCATCCTCTCAATTAATCACAATCACTTTATTTAATTTCTTCACTTACTCTAACCTTTCTTCAATGATTTTCACATACTTTCTTGATACCCGTACCGATCTAAAAAAATACTCCCTCCGTCCCAAAATATAAGAAGTTTTGGTTGGATTTGATACATCCTATTATTATGAATTTGAACAGGCTCGTGATACTACGATGTATCTTATTTAACCAAAACTCCTTATATTTTAGGACAGAGAAAGTACTTACATTCTGGGATAGAGGAAATAGAAAATTTGCACATAGAATACACTTATTTAATAGTTTGAAAATTATGCTAATAAAAATTTGGTAAAATTTATATCTTAATCAGAAACAAAGAGACATCATGTACTGTCACATCATGTACTAGTAGAGAGTAATCTTGGGACGAGAACATATAATATAAAACACTTGTATCACTCTCTTTGGCGGTAAACTGTACATATATATATATATATATATATATATATATATATATATTCCTTTTAAGTACTGTCTTCATTCTCAAATACTCAATCCGTCCTAAAAAACTAATATAGTACTGGATGTAACATATTCTAGTACTATAAATTTGGACATACCTTTATCCAAATTCGTTATATCACATCCAGTCCTAGATTCGTTTTTGGACGGAAGGAGTACTAACTAGTAGTATAGTCTCCTCATCCTAAAAAACAATCTAGTATTGAATGTGATATTTTCTAGTATTCCTATTCAGATTCATTGTACTAGAAAATATCTTCTCCAATACTGATTGTATTTTTTTGGAGATAGAGGGAATACTCCGTAAATTAGGAGTATTTCTACGGTGGAGCATAGACGAGGAATTATGGTACTCAATAAATGAGAGAGATGATTGTTGAGGTAAGATTGGATGAAAATTTTAATAAAGTTGTGGTTGATGAGAAAAATAGTAAGATAAACATACGTATATCTATATTTATGTACAAAATTTTGAATTTAAAACGCCTTTATTTAGGAACACAAGGAATAACTGACAAAATTAACTCATCTACTCCATGTTTGACCAAGACTATTCTTTCTTATGTTATTCTATTCTGTAAGGTGAAATTTATATTATTAGATTTATTTCGTATCACAATTTCATAATAGTGTACATTTTTATGTATTTATGATTTATGATAAGAGCGAGCTAATCTACATTGTCAATTACTCCTCCCTATTTTATTTTTGCGATGGAGGAAGTATTATTAAAATAATGGAGTATTTGCATTTTATATATAAGTGCAATCGTGATTTCGTGAATGAACTTTTTGGCCCATAATACCTAATGTAGTACTCCATTTGTCTATAAAAGATCATAGTTTTGGCTAGTCAAAGACAAATTAAATATGGGATTAAAAGATTTCTGTCATTCATTAATACGTCAATAACAAGACACCCGTGGTAACTTCGTCAATCTCAAGATATGTATCAGTCTAATCTTCTGGAGATGATTATAGGGGTAAGTGCGTGGTGTGGTCATAGGAGTGAATGTACGTACATTTTAGGCACCTTCATTTGTACTATGTTTCTAAAAAAGAAAACAAGGAGGAGAAGAGAGTAGTACTATTATAATGGCTAAAACGAGAAGAAAATACTGAAATGGTATTAAAAAGGATTAGTGAAACCTACTTAAAAATACAGTCTTTATGAAACAAATCACTAGGCTAAAATGCATTCTTTTATGGATGGAGATAGTATGAGCTAAAAGGTCTTGAGTTCAACTCCGGTCGGATTAAAAAGGCATAATCTGCTTTTGTGAGGGAGCATATACATGAGAGAAGTATATGTTTTCTATTTATAAACTATTCGAGCGATTGTTTGTTTTTATTTGCCAGCTTTGGCTGCGAAGAAAAAATAATAATTTATTGGTATAATTTTATATCTTAACTCTTAGTTGTCTAAAACCCAATAGTAGAAAATAGATATCACAAATAAACAGTTATGAAAATTAAGTTCTAAAAATTAAAATTTCGCTATGGCTAATAATCCAACAAGTAGATTACTAAGAAAAGAAACATTTTTCCTCCTAAAATGGCTAATGCATGTAACTCCATAATAAGCATTAACTCAAATAATCAAATAATCAAAGTACTCCGTATTAAATATAGCCGATCTAGAAAAACCATAAATGCACAATTGAAATATGACATATTGTACGTGCAGAAATTCACAACCACAATTCCAAATAGAATATGCATTAAATCTCTATCCAACATCGATCAGGGTACATCAGTGATAAAGTTGACATACATAATCCACATCTTACAAACATTTAAAATATCAAACAACAATGCAACAGAAAAGTAAAGCTATCTAAGCTAACATATCTAATATTGGTAGCTATTGGTATTTCTTACGATCACAGATAAATCCGTAAGCACACGAATACCGAAGTAGCACTTCCCCTTAGAGTGACCCAAGGGCATCGAACACGAGGAACGGGTGTGTGTTATCTACTGTCAGGATTCGATCTAAGGACAACAACTGATGGAGGATTTGGTTAGAGAGGACTTCTAAGCACTTAACTAATTGATCTAAGGTAAAGATAAAACTCTATCGAATGTTTCGGGCACCGACCCTCCCTTGATCTGCTAGGCTGAGTTCGGCCTTGAGCTCTATGATATATCCGAACGTGGAGGGATACAAAGGATGGACAGAATTATCACCACTTGTCACCTACCTCACTTTCCGTGGAGTACACAACAAACGAATGTAATTTCTAACCTAAGCACCACACCTAAGTTATTAATTACTACTCCAGCCTTGCGCAGGAATTTTCTTCTTTAAACTAATTAAATAACATTAGAAGACTCGAATACTTATTTTATAGAAAGAAGCATCCGCCGAGATACAAACGAGAGAAGAAGGCCGACAATCCCGACACTTCTCCGGAACTCCGTTAGAAGAATACCGACACTTCCAGCACTCCTCTGTAAAAGTTTCGGAGGAAACTCCGATATTTGGGGCACCTCTTCCAGAGCTTCACCTAACTCTCTAATCAAGCCAACGTACTAAAATAAAGTCTAAAGTCAAAATGCGAGTTGTACTCTACTTTGTTATATATTTAAGTGTGTGTTGAAGTCCTCCTTTTATAGCCTTCAAATGGCAGTTGGTATGACGGTTAGGGAGGTCGGTGCACCCACAACCGCCATCACCATCCAATGAGCAGCCACCACGTGGAAGATGGTGGCTGGAAGCACCAAGGTTGGTTCGGCCGAACCACCTCCACCGCTTCTGGCCACCGATTTTGTCCATTGCAATACAGGTGGGCCCCTATAGCGGTTAAGGGTGGTTTAGCCTCACTTTAAGTCGGTTTTGACTGTTAAGTGGATCCTCATTCTTGTACTCACGCGTGATTGGTCGGAGGTTCGTTTTCGTCGCATGGAGGGTGTATTTTCTCCTTAAATGACCTGCATACATATATTTACCAAAATTAGTGGAAATGGTAAGTAGTAAACTCCTGTCACTAAATTTTGATTGTATATTTGATATCTTTTATGCAGGAGTTGATGATTAAAATTTGTACTTAACGACCGTAGCACGATGACTCCACTCGATAGGCATCCTTGACGGTAGCTGTAACAGCCTACCCTCAGAACCGTGTATCCTAGCCCATCCGACAAATGGACCCACTTATGCATATCATTCCACTTACACTTTCGTACTCACTTCGTGTAAAAGGGTTAACCCGGGAGTGATATGGTTGGAGGGACAAGCCATTATAAGTTGGTTTCATCCTTACTAGACTTGAAATATGGTGCTAAATATGCCCACACAACTCTCATGGGTCACACAGACCAAATTCAAATTGGGCTAGGATATCACAGTAGTTGCGAAACCTACTCCTTCGAGACGCCTCCATTAGTACTCCATCTATGAGGGAGGATTATGCAAGGCTGAGTACTACCCACTGTACTTAGCAAGTCATGCCAAGTGGAAGCATGATGCAAGGGAATATCAAGGATGTTAGGGGTTCATTTGCATAAAGCATTTGTAAATTAGAAGTTGAAAGCAGTAAAATGGTAGATTAAATTAAATAGTATTAGTGATCACTGTCCAACGTTACACCACATTGCAACAGACTCAACTATCCACCTGAACTACACCAGTTCCATTAAGTCAAGTTATTTAGGGTGAGACTAATCACGATAAAGCTAGTCGATCATCCATAACCGCACACATGACTATTCGAATAGTTTTATTCTGATCAGAAGTGTACCACTGTACCCACAAGACACATTACCATAACATATTTTCGTGCACCGACATACCACCACAACATACTGGAGAGGTGAAGCTAGAGGTGGAGCTATGTCAAACATATCACAACTTCTTTGATTTGGCTATTGTATTCTTTTTTGTAAGCTTGCTTGAACTACTAAACTTTTTTTAAAAAGATTTTATCTAAAAATTCTTTTTAAAATCAAATAAATCATTTTTTAAAGTTTGTAATAGTTAATACTAACTTAATCATGCGCTAATAACTTTTCTCGTTTTACGTGGTGTGAAAAAGCTTAGCTGTTTTGCCAAACCGAAGCAGCATAAGGCCTATTTGGTGGAGCTTCTTCCACCTTCCAGAATCTTCAGCTCCCCAAACAGTTTAGTTTCTCACCCAAGTTCTAAAAATAGAATACGTAGTTATAGAATTCATAAAATAATCTAATCTAGAAATCAGAAGTAAGGAAATCCAGTTTTTCTAGATTCTCATCAGTTGCTTCCCATAATCCCCAAACAGTCTCATTAGACTATGGCTCATAAGTCGAAGACACGCTGCATAAGCCAAATATAAGGGAACATTAATTTTGTACTACTAGCATTTCAAAAGTTCTAAAATATTGCACTTCCGTGAGTGATGAAATTGATAGATAAACTCTAAAATTAAGTCCTAAATTTAAAATTGGTTGCTGCTCCGCAAGTCATGCAGATGCAGATGTTAGATGTGAATTTATTTTCACATTACAAAATATAGAAAAACAAGGTAGTACTAATCTACTATGATCTATATATACACGTGAGTTTATTTTATATTAATCCGGGAGTACTAATCCAATGGATCATCAAGACGACAATGCAGAGGCATGCAAGCATGCACATGGGATCAATGATACCACCAGCTAATTAAAGTAGAATGATCACTACTCATTACTACTACATGTTTGCATCGTTGCAATTGTAAGGTTCCATGGTTGATTGGCTACATCAAAGTTGAGGAGAAAATAGCCTAGTTGCATGCTCTTTTGGGATGGGTTCAAACTCAAGTTAGGTGCAGGTTGGAGTGGCCGTGGGACACTGACAGCCCAAAAAATCTTGCTAAATTTTCTGTGCAAAAAAACTTAAAGCGTTTTGATGCCTTCATCTTTTTCTTCAAAAGATGTGTCCACTCAAGCTAGTTACTCTAGTTACAACTAGTTACTCTAATAAGGGCAATTATGTTTCCTACCTAGTATTAAATCAGGATCAGCGATACCTCTTGAAAATCTGTGAAATATTTCTACCAGCTTTCTGACTTAAAAGGTGCTATTGTGTGATTTCATGTATTGTCACGTACTTCCTCCTTTCCACAGTAGTTGTCTTTCTAGCATTCAAAAATTGTTTCAAAATAATTATCACTTTCAAGTACTATTTATCACATCAACCATTTCTAATTCAAATTTCTCCCCATTATAGTCCCAGTCACTATCTCACATTCAACTATACATTATTTAATATAAGAAGTATTGTAGTTTTTTCTAACCTTAATACATGCTAATAACCTACTTCCTCCGTTAAAAAAACCAACTTAGAAAGGGTCTCTATTTAGGTTGGTTTTTTTCGAAGAGTGGAAAGATAAAGATAAGTATTCAGGAACAGTTGGTACTAGTAACATCTTAGTCCAGACAATTTTTTATACTACTAGTACTATCATTTGTACCTTTGCAGTTTTCAAGGAAAAAATACTACATTTTGCCTGTCAGTGTTCAAATTTAAATTAATATATTGATTGCAAGCATTTTGTTAGGTCCTGTTTAGATCCAATGCAAAATTTTTTTCCCCGTCACATCGAACGTTTGAACACATGCATGGAGCATTAAATGGATGAAAAAAAATCAATTGCACAGTTTGCGTGTAAATCATGATACGAATCTTTTGAGCCTAATTTCGTCATGATCTGACAATGTGGTGCTACAGTAAACATTTGCTAATGACGGATTAATTAGGCTTAATAAATTCGTCTCGCAGTTTACAAGCGGATTCTATAATTTGTTTTGCTATTAGTCTACGTTTAATACTTTAAATATGTGTCCGTATATTCGATGTGACCCGTTAAATTATTTAGCCCTGATCTAAACACCCCTTGGTCCATTTTCAAAAGGATCGATGACATCCTCTGCTGTCATGGCAGAGATATCCAGCTGGAATCAAACTCAAAAGTCACGAACACTGCAGCAGTTGACAGTTGTACTGTTGTGAATCAGTGTTCGGAGTAGTACTGTACTACCTTGTAGCAGTTCTATACTCTAGACTTCTAGAGCATTGTGTGTGTAGAATGTAGAAATCGATCTAGAGTACATTGTGCGTTCATCTTGCAATCCTGAGATAAAATGTGTCGTCCGATGGGTCACCCTCAATTTATTTTAGTGCTTGTTTCCTGTACTCTCTTCAGCGCTCGCTTCAGAATAGCGGATTAGTAAAGTATTTTTTTAACAACCTGTATGGGATGCTTTATATTGACTATCCAAATGCATGTACGTTGCAACTTGGATTAATGAAAATAGAAAAAATTAAGTACTTGTTGGAAAAAATATCTTTTACTTTGAAACAAGATATTTCATCTTAAAAAATAAATGAAAAATGGCATGCTTGGGATCGCAATTCTCATTTAGTTTACAGTACTTAAATATAGATCGATGACTCATAATAAACTATGTTATGTACTATCTTATTTAAAATTATAATACAAACTTAATAGGTTTATGAGTTTTTTTAGTGAGATAAACCGAAGCAATAGAAAGCTGCAGACTATACAGTGGTACACACTATAGGCATCATAGAACACATGTCAGTGGTGGAGGTGATGACAGATACACCACTCCCTACAATCTTTTAGTAGTATAGATATAGCAGAAAAAAATTACAAAATTATAACCCTTAGGTGCTATGATAAAAAGATTGAAAATAACACATCACCACGTAGGCGACTCCAACACACAACTCGAGGACATCACTAACACCAGATAGGCACTATTAGGCATCCCTAGTCGCTGTCAGCCCTTCAAGGGAGAAAACATGCCGCTCCGTTCTTCTCCAGTAGAAGGCTACTTTTGGACTTCTGGACACTCACACGTAGAAGGGTTATCGAGGGCCGAGGGCAAGAAAGATGAAGATCCACTCGCCCCTTGTGCAATATGATGAAGACAACTAAGAGCGCCACCGCAAACCACCCTGATTGGAGGTGAGCAAGGCAAACAACATGATCTAGACAACGCCTCCATGGAGGTCACGTCACCAACACGTCATTGCGCCCCATCCAAGACATAGACAAGGCTTTCATCCAGAAAATCCAGCTAGGGATCTCAACAATGCCCCAAGATGGGAATACGACGCCCAAAAACATCGCCATTGCCGGCATAGGAACCTAGGCTACGCTTTTGCATGTTGTCTCCCCCTTCTCCTCCCTAACATTGCAACCCCATCTCCTCTCACCATCCAATCTTCGCTAACATGTGTACCCCATCACATCAGCGCCCCTCCACCGGCTAGCCTCCACCCGCCTGCAAGACGGAAAGCAAGGGCTTTCCACTCCATAACCATCACCACATCGACACCCCTCCACTGACGCCTCACTTTTGTACACCAGCACCTCACTGCCCATCGCAAATCCGCCAATGCACCAACCTCTAGCGCTATATCACCCTCCTAACCACTTCCACTCGCCATGGAGCTTCCTGCGACCGGATCTGGAAGCATATTGACCCTAGGAGGGGAGGAGCTCCACTCAGGTAAGTGGGGGATCGGTTAGAGGTGAGCCAACCATCGCTGCCGTATGCGTCATGTGCCGACCACACCAGTATTGCGTCAGTGCTGCTGCAGCCGTCATCATCGCCATCACTACCTCATTGCTACAGTCTCCATCATCGTTGTCACCATCACCATCAGTCTCCATTATAGCACCGAACGGATTCAGCGTTGATGGCCACGGATCCGGGTATCAAGCGTCCCCTGGCCCCGACCTCTTGTCCTGCCTCCGACCCACCTCCTCCTTCCTTGGTCCCTCGTCCTCTCTGCACCATCACACGCCTCGACTCCATTGCACCGCCCCGACCCCGCAGGTCACCGGTTGCAGCGGTGCCGCCTCAAACCCATGGCCAGACCCCACTGCCTAGCCCCCAGTTGCACGGTGCCGTGTCACCTCCTAGCCGCGAGCCATCACCTTGCCTACACAGGTGTCAATCGACCCTCTCCGCCCGTCAGTGACGTGAAACCTCCCTGACCATCCTCAGCCTTGAGATCCACCCACGCCAGGTCTGAAGAAGTGGCTGCTGGGAGCCCTATCACCATCATCCTAGCGAGCCGCGGGCTTTGCCGACACCTCGCTTGGGCGGCAGCGAGGAAGATGGGTGGCAGCGACGGCTAGGTCTACCGCCGCCCATGACACCCTCACGAGAGGTAACGTTGGTGTCCCCGCTTATGTTAAGTTAGTAAAGTACTTTTTGAGGATACATTTAATATGTTCCTAAAATCTCCTATAAATCTCTTTGATTCACATGAAAGGAAATGTTCAATATATAGGACTGCATTTTGAAAGAGCATCTTCAGGTTGTTTTCGGACTTGTCCTAAAACCATTTTCAGAATTTCCGAAAATGACCGCAAAGCGACACCATCTCTCTGGACGTTTTCAGACTTGTCCGAAAGGCATTTTCGGAATTTCCATAAATGGCCAAATCCAAACCATCCCTCGGGCCGATTTTAGATTTGTCCGAAAATATTTTTTGGAATTTCCGAAAAAGGCAGTGAAGGAATCCATCATTCGGGTTGATTTTGGATATGTCCGAAATTGATTTTCAGAATTTCCAAAAATGTGTTTGGTACTGGTCATTTTCGGATATGTCTGAAAAGTTTTCGAAAGTGCCAAAAATCCCACTTGTTTTCTTTGTGGTTTGTTGTTCTGGTGATTTTCGGACTTGTCTGAAAAGTTATTTTGGAATTTCCGAAAAATGGAATCTTTGCCTACAACGGGTAGATCTGAGAGTGGAAACATAAATAGCCCACTCCTCTTCCAAGTCAAGGTTGCTGCTCTCATTGAAAAATTGGTGCCCTTGGCTTGTTACTCTTGATATTCACTTTTGAGCCTTGCTTGCTTGATTCCCCTCTCCATCGGTCTTCGATTTGGATTTGGTGTGTGTGAGAGTTGCGGTTTCGAGTTTGTGTGAGTGCTTGATGTTGACTTCGTAATGATTTGTGAGCACTTGCTTCATTCCCCAAGAGATCTTTGCATCATATATTACTCTTGGAGGTTGAGGACTCCTAGACGGTTAGATGTCACTCTTGAGACACCGATTTACTTGCGGTTGGCCGAGAGAAGTTTGTGAAGGTCGGATCTCACCTCCGAAAGGGAAGAGATACCCCTAGTGGAAGGAGGAGTACTTTGTGCAACCTCTTGAGGAAAGGGTTAGCAAAGACCCGGCTCTTTGTGAGCTCCTCAACGGAGACTAGAATCCCCTCAAGGATTCGACCTTCGGGAACAACTCATCTTGCAAGAACCTCGGTGAAATCCCTCTCTCCCTCCTCTAGCTTTACTTGTTTGTGCCGCTATAATTCTAGTTGTTATTTGTGCTAGCTATTTAGTTTTGTGGGTGGCTAGATCTAGCATTTTTTTAGTAGTGTGCATACTCTGTGATTTTCGGAATTTTCAAAACTCATTTTCGGAATTTCCGAAAACACTGCTTCCGTAATTTCTTAAGTTTTTAAATTAGCCTATTCAACCCCCTCTAGGCCTAAGTGACCCTTTCAATTGG
This sequence comes from Oryza punctata, assembly GCA_000573905.2. NCBI lineage: Eukaryota > Viridiplantae > Streptophyta > Magnoliopsida > Poales > Poaceae > Oryza > Oryza punctata. Next base: position 17,217,674 of record CM002492.2, on the reverse strand, counting down.
TATCAGAGCCTAATCTCCTAATTAGGCTTAACCGCTTGGAGAGATCATATCGGGTCAAACGGGGGAAGGCACTGGAGGATGAACCAACCGGAGCGAAAGTTCTGTGGGATTACTCTTCAACATCTACATCTTATGTGAACACCTATAGTGGCAAAGCTCCGTACTTCAACGGACGGGCAATGTCGCTTGAAAACATAAGATGAAGATGCACTTGAAATCTATTAACCTGTCGATTTGGAGAATAGTTGAAAAAGGCTATGTTTTGCAGAACCCCGATGATCCCACCAAGGAGGACGACGAGAACGAGCACAAGAACGCTCAAGCCGCTAATGCCATACTTAGTGCCTTGAGTGGAAGTGAGTTCAACCGAGTGGATGGCATTAAGAATGCTAAAGTGATAGGAGACACACTTCGGAATGTGCATGAAGGCACGGATAGTGTTCGAGAGTCCAAGGTGGAAATCCTCAAGGGGCAATTTGAGCGGTTCGTCATGTTGGATAGAGAGAGCCCCGGTAACATGTATGACCGTTTAAGCAAGATTGTCAATCAGATAAAGGGGCTTGGTTCCAATGAGATGATCGATGAAGTTGTGGTCAAGAAAATGATTCGAGCCATCACACCAAGGAACTCTACCTTGGTGACCATCATTCGTGAGTGTCCGGACTACAAGACTCTCACTCCTCATGATGTGCTCGGTCGTATTCTTGCGCATGACATGCTTGAGCAAGAGTCAAAAGAAGTCACCGAATTCATCCACCAAGGCTCAAGTGTCAAGAAGGAAGACTTAGCGTTGAAGGCAAAAAATGATGAAGAAGAAAGTCGCAAGAGAAAGAAGGAGAAGGATGATGAAGAGATGACACTCTTCGTCAAGAAGTTTGGGAAGTTCATGAGATGAAGCGGCTTCTTTAACAGGAGCTCTTCCAAGCGCTCCACCGACAAGTCACGTGGGAGGCACTCCACAAGGAAATGCTATCAGTGTCATGAGCTCGAACATTTCATGGTCGATTGCCCCAACCTCAAGGAAGAAAAGAAGAAGGGTGACAAGAGGGAGAAGCACAAGCATAGCAAGCGCGAGCGACATGGCCAAGCTCACCTTGGGATGATCTTCGGTTCCGATGATTCCGAGTCAAGTTCAAGTGATGACGAGGGAGTGGCCACGTTCGCCGTCAAGCCTACATCACCTCCTACACCTAGGCTCTTCAACTACTCAAGTGATAACGACGCTCCTATTTGTCTCATGGCAAAGGAGACTAAGGTACCCTCATCTCTCAAGTCTTTCAATGTTGATCTCATTAGTGATAGAGAAGAGGAGGTTGATGAGGAATTGGATGAGGTTATGGACGAGGACTTGTTCAAATCCATAATCAAGAAATCATTACCACAATTGAGTGAGTTGCTTGGGACAATTAAACAACAATATGAAACTCTTGAGAGGCAAGAGGCCTTGCTCATTCGTGAGAAAGAGCGACCTCATGAACTCAAGAGTGAGCTTGCTAAGGAGAGAGAGAAAAATGAGGCTTTGGTACGGCTTTGTAAGCAAACCAAAGAATCTCATACTAATCTTGAGGTAGCTAACTCACAACTTCAAGAGAGGGTGGATAGCTTAAACAAAGCTTACCTCTCACTTGAAGAAAAGTTTAAAACCTTAAAGAATAGCATCTCTCTCCCTAGTGAGGCATCTTTTCCAACATTGCCCCAAGCAATGAACCATGCTCAAGGTGCAAGGATATTGATATTGACACTTGTGGTACTAACTCTAAATCTTTGAGTGCGTTGCAAAAACAAAATGAGAAGCTTTTGAGACTCCTTCACAATGGCCTTCTAAAGTGCCACATGGGTAGTAAGGCCCTAAAGGAGTAGGCTATCAAAGGGACAACTTTTCGTGAAGGTCTTAGGTATGTTCCTCCACCAAAAGCGATGGTAGATAAAAGTGTGATGCTCAAGAAGCCCCTAGGTCTAAACAACTTTGTTAAGGCCAAAAGTATCCTTCCTAATGATTTGCTTCACAAAGTTCATTTGATTCTTCTTATGTTATTAGGAAGAATGCTAATGGTCATGTTGTAACTAAGTATGTTGGCTCAAGGGGCAAGAATATTTCCATCAAGAGAGTGCTTTGGGTGCCTAAGACATTTGTTACTAACATAAGAGGACCCAACCAAGTATGGGTACCTAAAACTAGAAATTAATCTCTTGTAGGAATATACCTCCGGTGGAAGAAGTTGGGTGATTGGTAGTGGTTGCACAAATCACATGACCAGAGAAGAGTCAATGTTTTCCTCCTTGATCCAAATGGTACTTCACAAGACAACATAGTCTTTGAGGACGATGGAAAGGGAAAGATAATGGGATTAGGTAAAATTGTAATCTCAAATGACCTTTACATTTCCAATGTCCTCTTGGTAAAATCTCTCAACTACAATCTTTTGTCCGTGTCTCAATTATGCTCTCTATGTTATAATTGTCTTTTCATCGATGTTGATGTGACCATTTATAGAAGGAATGATTCCTCGGTAGTCTTTAAGGGTGTTCTAAAGGGAAAGCTTTATCTTGTAGATTTCACCTCAAATAAAGCTAAACTTGAGACATGCTTCGTGGCTAAGTCCAACATGGGGTGACATTGGCATCGGAGGCTAGCCCATGTTGGTATGAGAATTCTTCACAAGCTTCTAAAAGGTGATCACATACTTGGACTAACCAATGTTCAATTTGAGAAAGATAGTGTGTGTAGCGCATGTCAAGCCAGGAAACAAGTTGGAGCTCATCACCCGGTCAAGAATGTCATGACTACTACAAGACCGTTGGAGCTTCTCCACATGGACCTCTTCGGACCCATTTCTTATCTAAGCATTGGAGGTAACAAATATGGTCTTGTTATTCTTGATGACTTTTCACGCTTCACGTGGGTGTTCTTTTTGCATGACAAGAGTGAAACACAAGCCATATTCAAGAAGTTTACAAGAAGGGACCAAAATGAGTTCGAGCTCAAGATGAAGAATATCTGAAGTGACAATGGCAAAGAGTTCAAGAACACGTGCGTGGAGAGCTTCCTTGATGAGGAAGGAATCAAACATGAATTCTCGGCTCCATATTCACCTCAACAAAATGGAATAACCGAGAGAAAGAGTAGGACTCTCATCGAGGTGGCAAGAACCATGTTGGATGAATACAAGACCTAGGACCATTTTTGGGCCGAAGCCGTCAATACCGCATACCACGCCATCAACCATCTCTATCTTCATCGCTTTCTTAAGAACCCCCTATGAGCTTCTTACCTGTAACAAACCAAATGTCTCCTACTTTCGTGTTTTCGATAGTAGGTGTTACATTCTTAAAAAGAAGGCAAGATCCTCAAAGTTTGCTCCTAAGGTTAATGAGGGGTTCTTGCTTGGGTATGGATCAAATGAGTGTGCATACCGTGTTTTCAACAAAACCTCCAGCATTGTTGAGATTACGCGTGATGTGACATTTGACGAGACTAATGGATCTCAAGTAAAGCATGTTGACTCACATGTGTTAGGTGAAGAGGAGGAATCTAGTGAAGCTATAAAGAGGTTGGCTCTAGAAGATGTTCGTCCTAGAGAACAACAACATGGCTCCTCTTCCTCTACACAAGCGGAGCCATCCACATCCACTCAAGTCAATAATCCTTCACCCTGAAGCTTGGATCGTGATGAAGTAGACGTTCACGTGCCATCCTCATCAATCAACCTTGCACACCCAAGGGTACAACAAAGCATCCAACGAGATCACCCCACTGACAACATCCTAGGTGATATCAACAAGGGAGTATCCACTAGATCTCGAGTTGCAAATTTTTGTGAATATTACTCTTTTGTGTCTTCTCTTGAACCACTAAGGGTAGAAGAAGCACTCGTCAATCCGGATTGGGTGATGGCCATGCAAGAAGAGTTGAACAACTTCACTCGGAATGAAGTGTGGTCATTGGTGGAGAGACCAAGGCATAATGTGATTGGCACAAAATGGATCTTCCGGAACAAGCAAGATGAAAATGGTGTGGTGGTAAGGAACTGTGGATGCAAAAAACACACATTGGCCTGAGAGATTTGCTTTACTCTAGTGCAGGTCCAAACTTGCTTTCGGGTTCAAAGGTGTGCCAGTTGATTTGATCCTGCAATCAACAAGATGAAACTTGCAAGTTTTATTAGTGAACGATAGTCGATCGGCCAGGCAGCCGATGTCATATCATGATATAACCTAGCCGATGCAATATAGCATGAATCGGCTTTAAGGCATATTTGATGATAAGCTGACCCTAAATTTGGTACATCGGCTGAAAGTATCAGTATTACATAATCCATAAATCAATATTACTTTAGAAATAAGCAATTGGGATAGATCGGACCTAACCGAGACAGTCTAAACTGCCTAAGTCTAAAATAACATGATATAACGATTATATGTACTCATGTCATAGCCGATGTCCAGATTTAAGCATGTATCGGCTATAGCTCCGATACAACCTTATACTAGGATATTCTCTTGCAATAAATATATCTAACTATTATCAATTAGATTGGCAATGAGTCTAATATACTTATATTAGATTAAATCCTAATATAAGGGGCAGATATAGCATATTAAACAAAGTGAAGAACTATGTAAAACATCTATATCAGATAAGATCAGCTAAAACCCCGATACTATCCTTATTAACAACCGTAAAGCAGGCTAGAGATCATGATTCTAAACACGACTTAATAGATCAAACTTAACTGATACAACATTAAGTATGAAAAGAAGCATAATATCTAGACAATCAAGCCGATGGTTGCCTTTTTAGGATGATAGATATATTATCTAATATAAACCAACAAGTCAATCTAGCCGTTATTGACAAAACCTTAGATAGAGATCAGCCGATGCAAATAGATAGCATTGTCAATCTAGATTATATAATATATATGATAACTCGGAGGTTCATAAGATAGAATTAGAGTGTCATGAAGATGTAAGCATTAATTCCGACAATGCAAACCGCCATAACGAGTTTTACCTCTTCGTCGAAGATCGAAACCAATGCAGCTCGACTCAAAAGCAAGAACTCGTCGAAAGTAAAAGGTTAGCGATGCGCCGAGATTGATTGAACTGGTGTTATTATTATTCATAAGACCTCGGGCTACCATTTATACCCGAACATACAAACTTATCCGTTATGGACACGACTCATATTGTCCCAATACAACTCCAACTAGCAAACAAGTCCCTTAGGCGGACTCTTACCGAAAATATCTATAAGGAATTTACATAAAATCCTGATTAATAGATATAATTGTCAACCCTGGACTCTATCCTTGCCTGGCAACATCATCTCAAACTCCTTGTCGAACCCGATATTTGTCATGCAACCAACATCGACCATATCGGCTATCCATATCAAACTCGGTTCCAGCTGATACTGTCTTCCAGCCGATACGCACCCTGTTTCCGAGATTCCTGTACATCTTCAAATCCGCTTTGAATTAGATCTTGTTTCCGATTCATACGCTTACCAAATTTCATCATCAATAGGAACAAGACAAGGTTAGTGGCTCAAGGGTTCACCTAAATTGAAGGTTTGGATTTTGGTGAAAACTTTGCAATGGTAGCTAGGCTTGAGTCGATTTGCATTTTATTAGTCTTTGCTTCTAACCTTGATTTCTAGCTCTACCAAATGAACGTGAAGAGTGCATTCCTCAATGATCCAATAAATGAGTTGGTGTATGTAGAGCAACCACCGGGCTTTGAAGATCCAAAGTATCCTAATCATGTGTATAAACTTCGCAAGGCGCTCTATGGGCTTAAGCAAGCTCCTAGAGCATGGTATGAATACCTTCGTGATTTTCTTGTTAAAAACGGATTTGAGATTGACAAGGTCGATTCTACTCTCTTTACCCAAAGACATGATTAATCATGATATCTTTGTGTGCCAAATACATGTCGATGAAATTATATTTGGCTCTACTAACAAGTCTTTTAGTGAAGAATTTAGTAAAATGATGTCCAAACTCTTTGAGATGTCCATGATAGGTGAATGAAGTTCTTCCTCGGTTTTCAAATCAAGCAACTCAAGGAGGGAACATTCATCTGTCAAAAGAAGTATTTGAAGGAAATGCTCAACAAATTCGGGATGGAGAGTGCAAAGCCAATTCATACTCCTATGCCATCTAATGGGCACCTAGAGCTCAACGAACAAGGTAAAGAAATCGACCAAAAGGTACACCTTTTCATCATTGGCTCATTGCTTTACCTTTGTGCATCTAGGCCCGATATCATGCTTAGTGTGTGAATGTGTGCAAGATTTTAAGCCGCTCCGAAGGAGTGTCACCTTGTGGCCGTGAAGAGAATTCTTCGATATTTAGTTCAAACACCTAATCTTGGTCTTTGGTATTCTAAGGGAGCGATGTTTAATTTCGTTGGTTATGCCGATGCGGATTTTGCTGGTTGCAAAGTGGATAGCAAAGCACTTCGGGAACTTGCCAAGTTTTGGGTGATCTTCCAAGAAGCAAAAATCCGTCGCCGTATCCACCGCCGAAGCGGAATATGTTTCGGCGGGGAGTTGTTGTGCTCAACTTCTTTGGATGAAACAAACTTTGAGAGATTATGGTCTCAACGTGACCAAAATTCCACTCCTATGTGACAATGAGAGTATCATCAAAATAGCCAACAACCTCGTCCAACACTCCCGAACCAAACATATTGATATTCGCCATCACTTCTTGAGAGATCACTCCACAAGAGGCAATATAGACATCCAACATGTGAGAACCGATAAACAATTGGTAGATATCTTTACCAAGCCTTTAGATGAAAGTAGATTTTGTGAGTAGAGAAGTGAACTAAATGTCTTCGATTCTCGGAATGTGGCTTGATCTATTGCATGCATTTTGGTTGCTAGAATAGGTTTCATATCACTTTGTGACAAATGGACATTCAATTAATCGATGAACACTAGTCACTAATTTGTAGATAAATTGAATCTATGTGTATGGGATCTCATTTTTCACTGAATGTTGGTCCTAGCACAACTTGAAATAGGTTCAAACATTCCTTCTCTTGGGGGTAAATTATCTCCACTAACATCCTCTCAAATTCCTATCAGAATGTTTGTGAAATTTTATGTCAAAATTCCTTGCAATCGTATTGAAAAACCTCTTTTCTATTGTTTTTGGAATTTCCGAAAAATTTTGGGCATTTCCGAAAATCTGCAGTCGAGCCTTAGGTATAGCAGCTTTCCAGCATTTTTCGGACATGTTCGAAAATTTTTTGGCAACTCCAAAAAATCCCAGGTTTCTCATCTCTTGTCTCTGATTCACACCTATTCGGACATGTTCGAAAATTCCTGGTCGTATATATTCCTCTCTCCCGTGGACTCTTCTCTCTCTTTTTCATCTTTTCTCCACGGGACACTCCCTCCCACCACCCCTCACCGGCGGCAACTCCTCCCTACACGGCTCTCCGGCGCTCCCTTCACTCCAATATCGTGGGAGCACTCTTTGGGGCCATCTAGAGGGCTACATTGCATCTTCTTCCCTCGGTGTTATTCGTTCTTGAGGTAAGCAACTTCACATCAAATCCCTTGGTTCCTCTTGTTCAAATCCGTTGATTCCCTCTGGTGGAAGTGTTCTCCTAGTGCGATAGATGATGTAGATTCAATTTCATAGGTTTTCCTTGGTGCAATCGTGCGGGATCTAGGATTTAGGGCTCAGCCAGCTTTTTTCGGGATTTCCGAAAATTATTTTCAGATAACTACTTCATAGTAGTCCGGTCATCATTATGAGTCTCACCATGATAACTACTATGAGACGGTCATCATGGAGAAGTCTCACAAGACCGTCTCTATGCAATGGATCAACTAGCCGGAGTTGGAATCCTACGATGATCCCATTTTGAACTTCGTGATTGGTGTTTGTGGTGAGATGGTGGTTCGAAACTTCATGGCTCTTCAACAGTCTTGTTGTGAAGAGATCATTACTCAGTTCTACGCCACAGTCTTCTTTGGTAGGACTCGTGCTATTCACTGGATAACACAGGGCACTTGGAACTGTCTCATATACCCGACTTGCTGAGATCTGGGGCTTCAACTTGAGCCGGATGAGCACTCACTACTCCCTTCATGACTATCCTATTGTGAGTGATCAATTTATGGCTCGCATCTATCTTCCTGGTGGTGTGCCTGGTGAGATCAAGGGCCTCAAGCCCTTACACTCCTACCTCAATAGGATGCTCCGCAAGACATTTATGCCTAAGGAGGGTGATGCTAGCAGCATCAACCACCACTCCCGAAATGTCTTGGTCAACTTTGATCCTCCCACTACTCCATTCCATGTGTTCAACTTCATGTGGAATGAAATCCGGTTGGCATCCTTCCAATACCGCAAGGGTCTTGTCTATGCCCCTCCACTCATGAGGATGATCGAGTGTCACCGATCTTGTGTTTGAGCATGAGATCCCTCACCTCCAGCGGCATCTTCGCCTTCTCAAGCCCGATTCATCTTCTAGAGCGGGCACTTCCACTGCTGCTAGGGCGTCTAACATCCCCTCATCCTCTACTCAGGCTGTTGCCCCTGTCGCTCGCTAGGAGCCCTCTCCCTTGTTTCGCATCTTGCTGAGTCTTTTTAGCCTTTGCTCTAAAAAGGCTAAGAAGAATCGCAAGGCACGAAACGAGGTGAAGAAAACGGCTTGGCGTGTGAAGGAAATGCAAGCTCAGATGAACTTGCACTATCAGGTGGACCATCCTCCATCGCCTCCTGGTTTTGAGGCGGAACTGGATGAGCCCGAGGATAAGGAGATTGAGGACCCTTTAGCCGGTTACCCTCCAGATTATGACTTCGGTTTTGGCTTTGGAGGTGGCTTCTATCCTCCTCCTCCTCCAGAAGATCCTCCACAAAGCTCCACTTGTTTGAGGCGGTGCTTCTCTACTCCTCCCTTTTTGGTGTTTTGATGCCAAAGGAGGAGAATATCTATCTTCTATCTTGTTGGTCAAACAATGTTTATTTGGTTGCAGGATACTTTATGTGTATTAGAACCTTGTCATCTTTTATTATGCATGTGTGTAAGACTTCAATGGATGCATATGTTTGAGACTATGTGATGTAATGTCTTCTATTTTCTCTCTAGTCCAATGGCTTGAATGATGGATGCCATATGCATTTGTTGATTAAGTTATATTGTGACACTTGTATGAGCTTAATTGTGGATGCAAAGATTTAGGGGGAGCTCTCTATTTGCCTTAATGCACACTTCTAGGGGGAGCTATCACTAAAACTTTGCACCAAAATGTTTATATTTATAAAATCTCTATTGTGTTCTAGTCGCATTATCATCAATCACCAAAAAGGGGGAGATTGAAAGTGCATCTAGATGCCTAATGATTTTGGTGATTAATAACAATGCGATTAGAGAGGACTAACAGTTTTATTGAGTAATGTGTGAAGGAATGTTAGTTCTCGATAAAGCATAATTCAATGCAAAGCCCCATGAAAGTGAGAAAACGATGTGATGCGGCATATGAGCAAATGGTATAATGTACTTTTTCATTTGTTTGAGTCATTAGGAAAGCCGTAATATAAAGGGGAATGAGTTGGGTGCTCAAAAATCTATTTTTTAAGTGGTTTCTTACTCATTGTGCCTTTTTTTTGTGATTTTCGAACTTGTCCGAAGTGCCGTTTCGGAATTTCCAAAAAGTCTGAGAAGCAAAACAAGCTTTGGGTTGTTTTCGGACTTGTCCGAAAACCATTTTCGGTTCCGAAAATGACCGCGAAGCGGCACCATCTCTCTGGATGTTTTCGGACTTGTCCGAAAGGCATTTTCAGAATTTCCAAAAATGGTCAAATCCAAACCATCCCTCGGGATGATTTCGGATTTGTCCGAAAATCTTTTTCGGAATTTCCGAAAAAGTCAGTGAAGGAATCCATCCTTCGGGTTGATTTCGGATATGTCCGAAATTGATTTTCGGAATTTCTGAAAATGTGTTTGGTACTGGTCATTTTCGGATATGTCTGAAAAGTTTTCGAAAGTGCCGAAAATTCCAGTTGTTTTCTTTGTGGTTTGTTGTTCTGGTGATTTTCGGACTTGTCTGAAAAGTTATTTTGGAATTTCCGAAAAATGGAATCTTTGCCTACAACGGGTAGATCTGAGAGTGGAAACATAAATAGCCCACTCCTCTTCCAAGTCAAGGTTGCTGCTCTCATTGAAAAATTGGTGCCCTTGGCTTGTTACCCTTAAGATTCACTTTTGAGCCTTGCTTGCTTGATTCTCCTATCTATCGGTCTTCGATTTGGATTTGATGTCTGTGTGAGAGAGTTGTGGTTTCGAGTTTGTGTGAGTGCTTGGTGTTGACTTCATGATGATTTGTGAGCACTTGCTTCATTCCCCAAGAGATCTTTACATCATCTATTACTCTTGGAGGTTGAGGACTCCTAGACGGTTAGATGTCACTCTTGAGACACCGATCCACTTACGGTTGGCCGGGAGAAGTTTGTGAAGGTCGGATCTCAACTCCGAAAGGGAAGAGATACCACTAGTTGAAAAAGGAGTGCTTTGTGCAACCTCTTGAGGAAAGGGTTAGCAAAGACTCAACCCTTTGTGAGCTCCTCAACAGAGACTAGAATCCCCTCAAGGATTCGAACTTCGGGAAAAACTCATCTTGCAAGAATCTCGGTGAAATCCCTCTCTCCCTCCTCTAGCTTTACTTGTTTGTGCCGCTATAATTCTAGTTGTTGTTTGTGCCGCTGTAATTCTAGTTGTTGTTTGTGCTAGCTATTTAGTTTTATGGGTAGCTAGATCTAGCGTTTCTTTAGTAGTGCGCATACTCTATGATTTTCGGAATTTTCGAAACTCATTTTCAGAATTTTCGAAAAACATTGCTTCCGCATTTTCTTAAGTTTTTTAAATTAGTCTATTCACCTCACCCCCCTAGGTCTAAGTGACTTTTTCACATTCATATGACATAATTCCATAGGAAAATAAGTAAAAGTCCAACCTCTTGAAAACTTGTCTTTCCTTTGTTCTTTTCCTTTGGTGTTACCACTTTTGAGTCTATACTAATGCTTCTTTTTATATGTGCTATTTTGGTTCATTTATGTGCCAGCCCTGCATACCGCTAAAGTTATAAGTGAAATTCTTCATGAGGTCCTTGCTGATTGGAACATTGAGAGAAGGCTATCAACTATTACACTTGACAATTGCACCATGAATGACAATCTGATGATAAGATGAAAGATAAGTTGCCTATTGACACTTTTATTAGATGGTTGAATGTTGCATATGCGTTGTTGTGCGCATATCTTGAACCTAATTATGAAAGATGGCACGACTATAATGAAAGATAGTATTGGAAAGGTTCGTGAAAGTGTTGGTTTTTGGTTAGCGACACCAAAAAGACATGAGAAATTTGAAAAAACTGCTAGGGAGCTGAACATAGTATGAGAAAAGACTAGCCCTTGATTTCAAAACTAGATGGAATACTACTTACATCATGCTTTCCACTGCATTGCCATATCAAGAAGTATTTGCAAAACTTGCTATTCATGACAAATTGTATGCTCCTTATTGCCCATCTAGTGATGATTGGAAGTTTGCTAGAGAGCTTTGTGATAGATTGAAAGTATTTTTTGTGGCAACTAAAGCATAATCTGGTAGTAAATATGCCACAACAAATCTGTTTGCCCCAAGATTTGTGGTATTTATTTGGCTATGCAAAAGTGGGCAGCTAGCAATGTTCCTTGCTTGAAAGAAATGTCTGATTTAATGATAGCAAAATTTGAAAAGTATTGGAGTGATGTGCATGATCTTATGGCTATTGCTACTGTTTTGGACCCTAGATACAAACTCCATCTGTTGGCTTCTCTTTTTACAAAAATTTATGGTGAGGATAATGCAGCAAAAGAACTTGATAAAGTTAGACAGAACATGTACACATTAGTGCTACAATACCAAGATCGTGGAGAGGGTGTTGGAACTTTAGATTTGGGCATTGGGGCTTCTAGTGGTGTTGTCCAGGGTAGTGGAGGAGATGAAGTGTTCAATATATTTAATCAATATATGTCTGGACAATGAGTTATTTCTGGATCTCAGAGTCGCACTTAGTTAGATTTGCACTTGGATGAGCAAACGCTGCCTAGAACACAAGATTTTGATATTATTAATTGGTGGAAGTTTGGAGGGATTAGATACCCAACTTTGAGAAAGATTGCTCGGGATATCATGGCAATTCCTGTAACAACGGTAGCATCTGAATCTGCATTTAGTATAAGTGGTAGGGTGATTAGTCCACATCGTGGTCAACTTACACCAAAACTTGTAAAAGCACTTATGTGTATGCATGCTTGAGGTTGTGCTGACATGTTAAGTACCTTCATTCCTACTTTTTTTTTTATTCAATCATATTACTTGAAATATTGAATTGAGATCTAACTATCATAGCACTTGAACTATTCTATGCTATTAGGTGAATTTGTTGACAATAGGAATGCATTCAAGACTATTCTTGAGGATGAACCAGAATAGGTATTTGTGTTTGTTAATTATATTTGTTCTTGTTAGTATTTTTAACACATGATGTTCACTCTAAATTCCTATTTCAGGATCAATCCACTGTCACTACACTTTGAAGTTTAGGAGTATGTTGCAGTACTCTCATGGATGAATGGATGGTGGATCAAGTTATCTATTTTATTTTGGTAATGTAATAAGACTAAATTAGGTTATGTACTTCTGTGCTTGACTACTTGGAATGCCTATTTTATCTACTTGAGACTGAGAACTGTTGAAGTGTTGAACACTTGATGTTGAAGTATTTTATATACTTCTGTGTTTGAACTGTTGAAGTTGAAGTGTTGAACACTTTGAAAAAGATGGAGTTTGTTTGAACTTTGAACTGTTGAATTTGAAGTGCTGAACAATTGATGACTTGAAAATGATCTTTTATCTCTGTGTTTTTGTCTAAATGATATATTTATGTGGTTATGTCATTGTGTGATGCTATGATGAGTTATGCGGATTGTGGCTATTGAAATTGTGTTGTGCTATCAATAGAGTATCAACTCCATCCGAGTGTTGCGGGGCCCCGCTCACCTGCCGGGTCCCCTGAGGGGGTGGGGATGGGTGAGGTTTTCCACCCGGTGACCAATGAGGGACTAGGGGCGGGGGGGGGGGGGGGGATGCGGGGAGCAGGGGCGGGGGCAACCTAGCCCCGCCTCACCCCGCTGCCACCCCTACATAGGAGTAAAGAAATATGCCACTTCAGTGTCTTTTTCTATTATATGTTCCAAAATTTACTTTATACTCTCGTCATCTACATGTTGGCTTATCAGCCATATGCAAAATTTAAATTTTGAAAATTAATTAGAGTTAATGTTGGTGTTTTTTTGTTCAGTCTATTTTTTCAGGTTTTAAGCTATGAATAATATGGGTATAAATGATGTAAGTATATAAGCATGTGTTTATCGGCAATGTTATTTTTTATAAAAATATTAAAATTTGCTTATGAGCATCCGTAGATGATTAATGGATCTAATATAATTATGTATGTATTTTTTTTGTAGTTTAGGGTAGCTAATATTTTTTTTGCGAGGAATAATTTATTGCATTTTATATCTTAAACTTACTGAATGTTTAGTTTGGATCCATTACAACACACGACACTAGTAGAATAAAAATATTTACTTAGGAACTTATAAGAGTTTGGATCCATAAAGGATATTTTTCAATGAAGCCATTTAGCGCTCCTAGAATAACTTTTAGAAATATAGGAACAAAAAACACATAAATGAAATGTCATTTATGGGCCAGTGAACTCCACACGAATCTAAAATAAATAAAATTGAAAGATGATGTGATTGGATTGTTCATTGGAAAATAAATATAGGATTTTGATTGCTTCAATAGAGAAAGGAGAGAGAAAAGAAGCATTGTTCTCAAGGGAAAAATAGAATGATCTTTGAGTTCTATATTTATTTTCTATATGCAATTGAGGTGTATGAAAGCAACCCATATATTACCTAACGTCCAAATCAATATTCCAAACAACCTTTGTATGAAAAATAAAACTTTTTGAGACAATTTTTCTCCTTCAAAATTGTCATGAGATTTGTTCTATCCAAATCATAACTTGAGAACAGCCATAACTTGCATAACTTGAGTACAAAATAGCAGAGTATACATGGTCGGTACCATAACTTGCATGGTGGGTGCAAGCTAGTATTTTTTTTTTCAATCTGAACAAACAAGTCACGCAATTTGATTTATGGTGCATTTGAGTCAAAAGCTCCACAGGTCATCTTTGCTTAGTATGGCACATCCATTTTTGGTCAGGGCGTATAAAAGTTAAAAATAGATTCTTAAATCTGAGATCTTGGGTAGTCAATAATGGTTAATTTTCAGGTCAACGCACTGGCTCCGATTGTAGGCACAACTCCCAAAAGTGTGAGAAGAACAAGGACGTAATAAATTCTGCATGTTGAAGCTTACAGGTTATAGTCATGTAATTTTTGCTAATTTTGGATTGAAATTTACAAATAGACTTCAATAATTATTTTCTCCTTTTTGTTGGTATTTTAATCAGTCATTAGAGAGTTACCTGCATGTTTGCTCTCTTTGATAGAATGATGTAATACATGATTGTAGCTTTTTTTTTGAAATAAAGGCTGAGATTTATTCCGTTATCTAAGAACCGGCACGTCCGCTAGCAGAAGCTAGGGATGAAAACAGAGCAAATATGGACAGATAATACTCATACCATATTCATTTTTATATTTTTTTGCCGGATATGGAAATGAATATGTATTAACTCGGATACAGAAACATATACGGATTATCTTGAATACGAATAAGAATCGAATATGATCGGACACGAATACAGAAACAAATTTTTTCTCGGAACACGAAAACCAACTCAACTTCTAATAGAAATAAATATCATCATATATAATTAGCTCATTTTATATAAAATATAGTATAATTTATAATTTTTTAAAAAGTTAAAATAATATTAATAGTGTGGACTAGTGTTAAGAGATGGACTACTATTAAAATCTAGAAAGCTATATTAAAAACTATATTAAAGATCGTAGAGTTATAAAGAAATATGGTATGTCTTCAGCCAGAGTCGGAGATTCATGGAGGCCAACTGGGGTGTTGCCCCCCTCAGTTTTTAGCAGCAAACACCATATATACCATACTAAACAGTACTTTGTTTCATAATTATGATCTAAGCTCTGTTCAGTTGGTTAGCAAACGCAAAGTGCAGACTGGTATTAGGATACTGCAGGGAAATCCATTCTTTACATTTTCTTCAATTTGACGGCTAACTAATTTATTTTTCCTTCAGTGGATAACATACAATCTAATTTTTTTCTTAATAAAATAACTCTCATAAAACCTATTAACTTTTCAGTAACTTTGATATGTTTTCTTTTTGACTTGAGTGACCCTTCTCCACCAATTTAAGAGCTATCTTAGATTCTTAGGTATAACATAATTCTTTTAATAAAAATACACTTAGAAATTATTCTAAACTATGACTATCCTACCAATTCTATAACTACTTCTGCCCTAGAAATATATTTCAGAGACTGCCTGGTCTGCCTTTCTCTACTATGCCTTTTGAAGAACGGATTTGAATGAAATTTGGCATTAAAGAAATAAATGAATGAATAATAATTTTACCTCTTATCTGATAAGCAATCAAAGCATTTGAACTGCTCTTTGAACAATAAAGAAAGAGCTCAGGTAAAAAATATATGTGTTACTAATAGTAAACTTTTTTTTTTAAGTTTGCTTTCAGCTGAACATGTTATAACTACAAATGAGGTGAGGCTTGATTAGGTGGCATTGCAATAACTAGGGAGGAAGACAAGTTATGTACTTTAGGCTAAACAAAGATCAACTTTTCTAACGGGACATAAACAAAAGCAATAAATAATAAAATCCATTGGTTTATGCTTACTAGCACTATAGTTATATATAAAAAAACTCAATCACTATCAATATTATTAGTAATTCCACTCTATAATAGTTGGCCCCCTCTAGAATTTCTCTCAAGCTCCGCCACTGCTCATGCCTTCTGCGAATATCCGAATAGCACTGTTCACCCGATATCCGTATTATTATATTCGGCGGAAACCCTGATACCATATTTGTATCTGTATCCGTATCCGAACTATTCGAGAATTATCCGCTCCGAAATGTATCCGTATTCGGTTTCCTCCGGAGCTGACAGAAACTATCCGCTACGTTTACATCCCTAGAAGAAGCTCAAGCCCTAGCTCAGGAACTCTGTCGATGGCAGCCCATGCTCTGGATAGGGGCGGATCCAGGAAGGGTTAATAGGAGTGGCTAAACAAACTATATAAAACTATAACCCTCTCTATAATTTTAGTGAGGGCTTTATGGGAGCTTGTCACGCCCCGATTTTCGTAGCTGTGCTCGCGGTTATGAGCGATCAATCAGCTTCACTGTGATTAATCCCACTGTATTAATTAATACGACTTAATGAACTGGTTTGGTTCAGGTAGAATGGTTAGATATGTTCAACGTGGTGTAGCGTTATTCAGTGGGTATTTAATCTTATCTTAACAACTATAAAGGTTTACAACCACCTTTATGCAAATAATCACAAACTTTCCTTTGTCTCCCCTTGCACATCTGCATCATTGGTGTGGCTTGCTGAGTACGGTGGTTGTACTCAGTCTTGATATTATTCCCCCTTTTCAGAAGTGTAGTGCTTCTGAGCTGAAGATGAAGTTAGAGGACCAAAAGTCTTATACCCCAGTTGAAGTGAAGCTGAAGACCTGCTAGGATCGCCTTTTTCGACTGCCGCTGCTTTCTTTTCGGTGTGAGGATTAAGTGCCTCTTCTGTAAGTATTTACGTTTGGATCTATTTATTAATTTATCGTTTTGTGTACCCTGACTGATTTCTGAACAGAGATTTAATATACAAAATGGTCTGAAAATTTAATCAAGTTTCTGGATGTGATAGAGCTTCCATGGTTTCAACACTGATTGTGGGGATTTGAAACCCCACCGTCCCATGGTGATCCGTCACTGGCTCTGGCTCAGGGAGGGTGCCAGCAGCAAAGAGGCAAGCTCCACCAGAACCATTTTGGAGCTTGGGCTCATGGGAACTGATTTCTGAACAGAGATTTAATATACAAAATGGTCTGAAAATTTAATCAAGTTTCTGGATGTGATAGAGCTTCCATGGTTTCAACACTGATTGTGGGGATTTGAAACCCCACCGTCCCATGGTGATCCGTCACTGGCTCTGGCTCAGGGAGGGTGCCAGCAGCAAAGAGGCAAGCTCCACCAGAACCATTTTGGAGCTTGGGCTCATGGGACAGATAAGGTCATTCATAGTGCACCTTGGTGACATTTAGCCATAACTATCACCTAGGAGATTTCTCTCCGCGTCTGCACCTGGCGTACTCCTATAAAGCCTCTCGCATCCTCATGAGGAATGGGTGGCTTTTTCATTACGTGGTGAGTGAGAACCCAGTGAGGAGAGTCCTGCACAGCGAGTGCCCTAACTTGTTAATTATGAGTAGCGGAGAGAATAGAGGTGTGGGTCTTTAAGCTAAAATGCACCCAACGAGAAGAGAATACACGTGATATGCTAGCTAAAATACATCCATATACATTAAATTAACTATGCGACTCTTTGTTCAATTTAAAGAAAAGTGACTAACTTACGACCACTGAGAGATTAAAGCGGTTAGAAATTCTTCATATTTATATTTTTAACTATTATTTTTATGAAAACGGTTTTGTTATGGTAAAAAAATCTTCATATTTATAATTTTAACTATTTAGCGGTGAGTTTAATACGGCGCTGAAAGAGACTAGAAAAACTTTTATATATAGCTAAAAACAAAAACAAATTGAAAACAATTTCATTTTGATGTTATTTTTACGAAAACGGTATTGATACGGACAGGAATTCCCGTACCGTTTTCAAAGCCACCCCAAGTTATGATGGCAGTGGTATAATTTACTCCGACCATTAGTTTCTGCTAGCAAAGTGACTAGAGTAGTATGTATGTAAAGGTCGTTCACATCAGTGAACCGATTAATTATAAATATAAGGAATACACTTCTTCTGAGTTACGACAACGAGAAAGATTGGAAAGGGAAGAGATAGCAGCGAGAGTCACGTCTCAACTTTGCACGATTCGTTCTTGCATGGACATGATTTCTACTCCTACACTCTCCAAGTCTCTATGGTTCGTAGCGTCGTCTCATGTTTGTCAAAAGAAAGAAGAGAAAAACAAGAAGAGTCTCATCTCATAATTCTCATGTGATGTACTCTCTCTCCATCCTATAATAAATCAACTTCTAGAGTTTAAATTTATTTCAAAATAAATCAATTTCTACATTCTTACCTACCATCGGTATGTAAATTGAGAAATTTTATTCCTTCAATATCTCTCATCTAACCATGTACCGATATAACTTTTATATTAATTAGCGATACTTTAATTCATTATCATCTCCCTAGTTCTACCTTGGAAGCTATGATTTGTTTTCTGGTGGGATATAGGAGTACGAGTACAAGGGAGTACTCGTGTGTCGCCAGTGGCAGTCTGTCACAGAGTGAACAGTGGAATACGTTTTCTTTTGGGAAAAGGAACAGCGGAATACTCTCACCATCCAGTACGTCAGTAAACAAATTGCTTTGCCGCGCGAGAGAAGAGACGTGCACAGGCAGGCTGACATGAGAAGGCCCCGTGCCAATGTGCCCCGAGTCCCTGAACTGACCCATGGCTTTTACTGTTACTGCAATTCAGAGAGAGAGAGATGGATGGAGACGTGTGGTTGCTTTTGGCCGTCGTCTTGTAGCTTTCTGCTTGGCTCTTTCTTTGCTGTTTCTGAACCGGGCAAGCAGGCAGGCAAACAAACATGGATGGATGGGCTTTGCTCGAGTAGCCTACTACACTACGACGGCCTAGCAAAGCACACACCATTGAGCACATCAACCGCATGCCCCTCATTGCCTTGCCCGGTTGTCCCCCTCAGTGCGCTGCGGCTGCACCCCTCTTCCTTCCATTTGAGCTGAGCTCCGCTGCTTGCTTCTGCTGCACATTCCTGCACTACCGTTGCCTGCTGGTTATCTGTGGTAAAATCTTCAGAAATTTGAACCACCTATAGGTCTCGTTAAAATGAATTCGCAACACCAAAGCTATTTGAAGGTGATACAAGCCCCA
The DNA here is from genome assembly GCA_000573905.2 of Oryza punctata. NCBI lineage: Eukaryota > Viridiplantae > Streptophyta > Magnoliopsida > Poales > Poaceae > Oryza > Oryza punctata. The sequence continues at coordinate 17,198,475 of CM002492.2, read as the reverse complement.
ACACAGAGCCTAGATTTGTACTAGGTAGGTCTATTTGCCATATGTGTTGCCTGATGATCGATTCCCGGTCAAACAGAATTACATGAGCATGTCACACAGGAGGCAGGTTCCAAAGTCAGGGTATCTAATAATTTGCCCACTGCATAGGCAAGCATGGTAAGATTACAAGTATAAAAGAATTGAAGGATAGACATCCTTCTTACGGCAACATAATGTAGTAGCATAGGATGCCATCAGTAGATGCTTCGTCGTTGCCAGTCCACATCTCGATGATTAAGCATTCACTTCAAAAAGAATGCGTGACCAGCAACGGCAGTAAAAAAAGGAGGAATGCAAAAAAGAAGGGAGAAGCAGGGATATCACTCCAGCAAAATCTCATAGAAACAAAGTAAAGAATGGACGGCGCAAAGCCAAACAGTTACACTCACAACATATGTCACAACAATGGAACAAAATTCGCGAGCAAAATTTCAGTTTCAATGCAAGGCCGATGATAGAGAAGCCGATACTGACGCAAGCAGGTTTAGTTTTGAGTCGCATATTTTCCTTAACTCGACTAACAGCTCCTTCTCTGCTCCAACGATTCTTCGTACAACACCAGCAGAACTCCATGTTTCCAAAGATTGAGCAATCCGTTCGCCATGTTCAGGGTTATGTCTTGCTGAATTCTCCTCCAAGATACAGGATATCTGTCCTGGCCCATCCTCACTACCTCCTTGCAAATATGACAACAAAATATCCAAAGCTTGCTCCTCCGGCCTCATCTGGTCAGATAACCAAGATTGAACGCCGCGGACTGTGTCAATCATGCACTGCACAGACCTTTGAATAGCCTGCAACCGAGGTACATTCGGTCGCTCTGATGGACCACCCTTCTTTTTCTTCTTTCCTTGTGGAGCCATCGACCTCACACAAGACTGGATAACCACAAGATGCCAAGAAATGGGTTCTGTAATCATCTGCACTAGGACTGGAATGTTATTGCCAGGAGAAGTTAGGATTCGGTTGGCATCGATCAGCTGCTCCTCTATGCAAATTTTGACCAAGCTATCCACAATTTGCCAAGAACTTGGGCTGCTCTCATCAGCTCTGGGGATTACCGATTCGTTAGACCATAAGTTCCATGCATTGATAAATACAGCAAAGCTCATCCAACTGACTATATCAGGGGCAAAATCCTGCAAACGCACAGCTCGTCAGTTAAGTACTCTTGTTTCAAATGTAAATAAGATTTGCTGGCATATTCATTCTAAAAATTGCTACCACAACTAATCCAGTGTACAAATGCAGAAATTATCGAAAGAAATACTGTAAAAGTACAGATATAATGGTAGAAAAAGAGCTGAGAGAAGTGAAGTGAAGGTTAGATGGTAGGAAAACTAAAGGCAAAAACATATATAACCAGTTGATTGTACCTTGACAGACTTCTTGCCAGATGACATACCCAGAATCACACTAAGGGCATCATCAATGGAATATCCAATACTCCTAGCATATTTCACAAGTAATGGTTTCATCTCTGTGGCATCAGTATCCAAACCAGATCCATTGAGTTGAGTCTCCCTGAGGGAAGATGCACAACCATGCATCGAAAGATAAACAAGACGAGGAAGAAGAGCTTTTCTCTCAGCATCTTTTATCTTTGGGTCATCCTTCTCAGTCGATTTGTGTTCACACTGCAAATAACCAGTTATTTCAGAGCAGGGTAAAAAAAAGTTGGTAGATTTAGTAATAGCAGGCTTCATCAGTTAGAAATGGCATGTCAATGATAGTTTTTCTTTTTCAGCTTCATGTATTTGTTCTCTTTTCCATACAAGAGGCTTCTTGTATGAGTTTTATTCTTGTACGCAAGTGTATATCTGCGTTTATGCAGAACTGATAGAAAACCTAATCAATTAGCTATGAAATAAATCAGCATGTACATTAAAAAGTATTTTTTTCATATATTTTCTAGCTTTTGCATTTAAAATTGGTTCCAGTATTCAGCTTCCTGGTATGAAATGCCAATTAGCAATTTCCCTAAAAAAAATGCTCCAGCAATAATTCCCAACGAGTGGCAAATAAAACAACCATTTTATAATGGGGCTCGCCAACTTTTCCCATGCAGACTAGTACTAATTCTTAAACTTTTAACACGCTGCCATAATGCTTCAGTAATGTTAAGCGAATTTATAGTGGTAATGTCATGTACTCAGATAAGATAGCAGAATGGATAAACGCGTGGGTTCGGTTGTCAAGGAGTAGGATCACTCTGAGTAAGTGCAAGGGTGAAGATAAAGATAAGAATGTCCAGATTTGATGTAGCATCAGAGGGATACAGAAAACGAGACTTTGGCTGCAACGGACATGAGGAAGAAATGTACATGAAGAGGAACAACTTCAGAGAAGGTTATTTGTTGCTTGCTGGAAGCCTGGAACTTAATGATAAAAGAGTCCCTACCAGGATGAGCAATGGAGTACTAAATGCCAACTAAGAGATAGCAAAACAAAACACAAATGGAACTATATTAGTACATAACCAGCTATGAGATAATCTAACGGATGCTGCACCCAATGCCTTATTCTGCTGGTTCAGTGCTCTGCCCTGACCATACACAGGCAGCAACCGACTGGCACCATGACAACCTAAAGGTGAATTGATTGATCCGCAGTCCACAGTTTCTTATATGATACAAATTCACCACAATTTAAATACACATGCGTTTCTGAAAGCATCACAAAAGTGCATATCATATCTACTTAGCAGTTAAATAACTTTGAATTTTTGGAGGACACTAAATGAACAAAATAAACAAATTTATATCTTGTCATCAACAAATATACTATGTCATTTCTGTTCACTTGTTTCACTGTCCACGTGGTTTTAATGAAAAAAGAATATGGCTGTCTACAAGTAAAATTTAGTTTAAAAAGACCTTCCTTTAATAATGGAACATCATATTATCATAGTAAAAGCTAAATAAATACTTGAGCTTGCATAAATGAACTTATATGAATGTGGCATACCGCTTTGGCTCTAAAACATGCAGGTGTAGAACCTTCATCAAATGGTTCTGGAAAATCAAACAATAGTAAGCATTTTCACGCTTGTAATGTCTCTGAGAAAAAACACATGAATGAACAGAAAAAACAAACGGCCAACAAGTGCTGCAATCATTCAGGAGGATGCTGCTGTTAAACACAAGATAAACTCACAAATAGTAGGAGAAACCAATTACCTGACAGAAAATTAACACTTGTTGTTGGTGTCCACCAAGGGCGTGCCTGAAGATCTTCGTTAAAAGTAAAGCGTTTCATGTTGTCTTCGTTTGATAGTTCAACCAACCTTGCCCCATGGTTCACATTTTCAAGAATAGACTGCAATTAGGAGGGGGCAGCAAAACCAAAATTGTTAAGGACCCTATGGATTACAAAACCACCAGGTATTCACCGGAATCATTGTATAATGGCACTAATCGACATAAAAGAAATACTATCCTAACAGCAGCAAGAACATAGTTAGCCGTTTCAAAACCGGTATGTTGAGAATGGTTACAAGCTCATGGAAATTAGATTTTAAGCATCAAAAAGATGCATCAGTAATTTTACCCAAAAAAATAAAAATAAAACAAATCCCTAAACTGTGTTTTGAATCTGACAAGCCATGACTAACCTCCACTTCCTCAAGAGACTCAGCCTTCTGCTTCAGACTCAATATTACAGAATCAGATCTTACAGAAAGATACTGCATGGAGTGTTGCAGGCGTTCTTTGAACTGAACAAATTCAATTACCTGAGCAATATAGCACAAATACCAAAAATTAGACCAGAGGCCCTCTTGGGAGAATATCAACACAACAATTCTAGGGAAAAGCATTTGGTTGCTTGCCTTTGAGTAAGTACGGTGTCTATATGCAAGACAGGTAAGATCAGCAGATTCTTTCAAATGATCATCCATAAATTTTAGATAATCCTTAACAAGGTCAGCAGTTTGTTGCAATAAAGGTGAATTCAACATCTGTGGCAGGATGTGGTGCGACGCAGATTCAAGAAGAATGTTTTTCACCTCCAGGGTTACATACCTACATGCAAGAACACAGTTTTAGAATAGGAAGGATATATTCTGATCTCGGTGGATAACCACAGGGAAAACCACCAGGAACACCAATCCAAAGAAATAATTAGCAGAGTAGGCACTAAGTTTTTTTTTTCTGAGTATGCCTGTATGTGAAGAGCATGGTATGCAAGAAATGAAAGAGTTGTTCTCTGCTGAAGCTTCATTGTGCCATGAAAGAAACAAATCTATGGAAAACATACCAGAATTGGACACATAGAAAATATTCCAGAATTAAACAGATGAATATTAACAAGAGTAGTTTTCACAAAACTGCAGATAATTTGACAAAACTGCAGATTGCACCGAATTTATCACAATACTAAAGATTTAAGCTGTAGTATCATAAACTGCAGGCTTACATTGAATTTATCATGAAACAACACATTTTAGAGGTCTCATCCTTAGCATTGTTATCCTCATGGAACTTTTAGTATTGATATTTTGTGATAAAGTTGCGCTAAATTTGTAGAACCGCGATACTGTAGCTTGAATCTATAGTTTTGTGATAAATTCAGCATTTAATTTGTAGTTCAGTGATCCAGGGAATTAAATATTTCGTTTAGTGATAGTGTTACCAAAATATCTGTAGTTTTGTGAAATCTACTCTATCAACAAATCTATTTACTCCATTATGAAAGGAACTAACTAGAAAGAGCAACCAAAGCAGCATAAAAGGAAAAGAATTACCATCGATGTGCTAATGGAAGTGCTCCTAGGTAAGAGTAGAGATGCACCAGCATAACTTTGTATTGCCAGACATACCTGCGTGGATCAAATACAATTAGCATTCAGTACCCAGTTAAAGAACACAAACAATCATGTAATATTCTTTAGCAGCCAGATATTATATTACCAAAGACAAACTTTGCATAGCTAATCCCAGTGACACTATTAAACTTAAAAGACAGTAAACGGATTATAATAGAGCTTGTGGCTTCTAGATAAATAAGCAATATAAGATCTACTTTTAGAACTTGTTACAGAAATTACAACTGAAAAGCAACACTTTGATGCTTCAAATTGACTATTTTTACCTGACTTGGTAGCATAATTGAATACTTTGTGAAAGATAACTATGTGAGTGAAACTAAATAAAACTAATACAGAATTGAGGTACACAAGATAATCAATGACAATGGAACTTCTGTTCTCAAGTTCCAGAAGAAAATAGATGTGTATCAGAGCAGACTTACTTGCGAACAGTCAATCCAAACTCTAGCACCAGAATTGCTTCAATTAAGTATCCTAGGTTCCTTGTACGCCAGAATAGCTGTTCCAAGATATTGCCATTGTACTTTATTGTAATATCAAATGGAAAAGACTATTAAAGCAAGGATTCTTCTAGCAGTTCGACATGATTAAAATAACATAACACTACTTTGAATAAAGGATGCCCTTTCAAGCAGATAATAAGTAACAAATATGAGATGGATTCATTATTATACTTATTCAAGTAGAGTAATCGGAGAAGTGAACAGTGTACATTTATCTTCAGATTTTTCTTATACAACATACCATATCATTTATGATAGCATACGGACATTAAATACTTTTCTTTAACAGAGGAAGAAACACCAGATACAACATTAATATACTGCAGTATTGAACAACCTACTTGAGGAAGAATTTTTTATAACTTATTAGTAACTTGGACTTTAATATAAATGTATGATCCAAACACTATATTTATAAAGGGCTCTATCCCAATCATAAACAGGACCCATGTTACATAGACTCAAAGAAATCTTAAAGTACTCGACTTCTCTCATGCTAGTAATAACCAGCTAATGTTACACACCTGCACAAGAATACTGCTGGCCATACATAGCAATTCTTCACCATGCATGCTTTCTTGAGGATCAAGGTCTCTTGAGAGAGGCAAGTTTTTATAAAATGCCTCAACCATTCCTTTTGCAATGTGCTGGATTTCTGGATTATTAAATAAACTTGAAGGTGTGAGAAACTGAGAAAAGAAATCAAATAGTGCAGACATTTTTCAATAAAATGTAAAAACAGAAACACAGTAAAAGTGACATTTTGATGAAGGTGGACCTGTAGTTGATTTTGAGAAAAATGTTCCCAATAGTTCTTGAACCTTAAAAGTAGTTATTGCCAAACCCAGTGCTTTTACTGAAAGTGATGATGCATCAAAAGATCTAGAGACTGTATCTAACAATTCAGCCGTTTCATCACTTGATAGCATGTGGAGGTATATCTCAACATCTGATGCTGCGCAAGACAAATGACCAAATCTGCAAGAACCAAATATAATAAGTTGCAAGTATATTACTGATCAGAAATAAATGTGAAAACATCCAAGAAATCTCTCTAAATATTCAGTTAGATAGGTATGGGGCACTACACGGTAGACATAATAAGTACATACAAGCAGTATCACCCACAGTTATTAAACCCAGACTAGCTATTGAGCCAGTGATGATGCCAACGCACCGATTTGGTGGGTCAACCAGCGGTTTAACAGTTAAGACCAGCAGTTCATATAGTTAAGTAGAGTCAAACAATTACCATTGTGACAGGTAGTTTGTTGGGACAGCCAACAATGAGGTCTGGTATTTGAATTCCTTTGACCTCATATTTTGCATCAGTTTTAACCTGAGTGATCTCACCCAGTTTCACTGGTTCGGTTTCTTTTTTGGTGGGTTTCCTGAAACCAATCATATCAACCCATTTTCAACTGCTCGAGTACAGTCATCATGGAATAGGACGGTCCTCTAGCAAAACCACACCGAAACTAGCTCTTGTTATGTTTTTTTTATTTCAACCTGCCAGTCCAGTCTGGTTTCAACAACTAGCGGTATCATCTAATCCCCGTTAAACCACCCACCCACTCCAAAAAAATGGTCAGTGCATAAGTATATGCGCAAAGTAGTTTATTGTGCTCATGTTTACTGTCAACTGTTCATTGAATCTCTATAGAGATGAAGCAAGGAAATGATGGAAATGATTTAATTGCAAATTACTTTGCTATAATAGAGTTACACTGTTACTGAACTGGAGAAAGAGTCAGGGCTCACATTAATGTCTTGCACCTAGGTATGCAGCATAGGCTACATTTTTATTCACATATTTCTATCTCTCTAACCCACTATTGGTCTATCAGCAATGTATTCACAATATATTAGAGATAGGTTCACAAGCCAATATGATTATTCGGACTAAAAGCCTGTGATTTCCAATATGCTTGGACATGATATAAACTGTAACGAGATTCAGAACACCCAAAAAAACAAAGTAGATGCAGTTAGACATACCTGTGAAAGTAATTTATCAAAGCTTCAATGAACTTTCTATCAGTTGGGTTTCCACTTCGGCGCCGTTGCCGTTCAATTTCAATATTCGCTAAATGAGGACCTCTGACACAGTCACTGGTGTCATTAACCTGTAGCTTTTGCACAAATGTCAATGCACTTGCAAGGCGAGACTCTACCTGCATAAAAGTGATTTCAGTAAATAACATGCATGTTATCACTAACATAAGTAATACATACTAAAAGAAACTTATTATTAAGTGTAACAAGTACCAGCTCCTCGCTTAAAGAAGTCTTAAGGGCCAGAGCAGAATTTACAGGTAATGAAGAAGGGTGTTCACTTGTCCTTGATTTAGGCAAGTTGACGTCATGCTCCAGCAAGCAGCCTAAATAATGGAGAAAGGACTCCCAGTCATCAGGACTGCCCAGTCAAAGAAAGAGAGGACAATTATCAAAAACTAATCACAAGAGCAATTTTCCATAGTTTGAATAACTGAGATGAAATATGCTTAAATAAATTGAGGAATGAGGAACAAATAAAACATATATTGAGGTGATCAGGCTCTAAAACTCTGAGGGGCTAATGTATAAAAACAAAGTTTAATATTTTTAAAGGAAAAAAAAGGCAGCAGTAGATTGAAGGACTCTGATGATATAAATGAAATTGGGTAAACCCCTACATAAGAATTTCTATGTTGAGCTTGCAGGATACCAATGTATTACACATATCGAAACATGTACTTATGAACCAAATAGTTGATACTTGGTAAAGTGCATCTCACAAGTGTTTGTGGGTAGAACCTGAGATACATATTACTACAATTCACAGAACATATTTATTGATTGACCATGATTAAGCAGCATTGCATGGCCAATGGAAAAAACTAGAGTAATTGAAAATTGTACATAGCCAATTATGGAAACATTACCAAGATTCAAGGATCTTTTGATATATCTCGGAAGCAGCAGCATAGTTGCATGCTTGAGCAAGAAGCCGTCCCTGTCAACTTGAAGTCAGGTAATAATGTAAGTGGGTAGGAAGAGAAAAAAACAAAGGATTGTGATTTGAAGTTGTGTTGTCTACACAAGCATGTGGATGTGCTGGAGATATAGCTGACTTGGCCAAATAGTACTTTTTCTGGAAGTCAACACTCAACAATGCAAACAAAAGGGATAATTATTTGCTAAAACACATTTTAATGAACAGTTGTAACCTCATATTCAACGTAGTTATCATTCTGACCGTACATTCTCCATGCAAGCAGAGCAGTAAGCTGCATGTGATCAGTTCTAAAACCACTTTTTTTTTATTAGTTGCTTTAACAGTTTAACTTCACGTTCATGGTAATTTTGTGTAAATTTTTAGCACATGAAGAGCAGTGAGCAAGCTAAGGATGCAATTCAGATATTACTATGGCATACATGCAGAATTCAGTCATGAACTACAATGACTTGCTATTTCTAGATGTTCTAATATACAATTATATAACAAAATTTTGAATTTGGAAAAGCATATGTAATGAACTACTTAACATTAATATGTAGAAGAACAAAAGTAAGTTACCTGCAGACGAAGCTTGTCCTCCTCCCTTCCCATAAGAGACCCCAAGTCTCCAGAAAGAACTTCCAAAGCAGCATCATATTTTGACTGCTGTTCCAGAATTGAAATATAGAACGCCAGTGCTGCATGAAGTTCAAATTATGTCAGAAGAGAGCATTTATGCATGCAAAAAAAAAAAAAGGTGAACAGCACTTCAGATAAACAGAAAATACCTTCTGGCTCATGTAAACTATGAGAAGTTATGTGTTTTTTAAGCAACGCTTCAGCCAATGGTAATAACTTCTCGCCTCCACTGCTAAAGTGTACCTGCCACGGGAAAAAGGATAAGTTACGTGCACACTAGCACATAAAGAAGATAAATGAAGATAATCCTGGCAAATAGTACAGCATGCACATTCTCGATGGACTTGTTCAAGCTAGTAGCCACGGCATTGCAAGCACTGCTACTAGATTTCTAATTCAATGTCGTTCGGATGAATAACAAGGATAATGGCAGGGATAAGTTAGTACCAAGGTGCTAAACATGTTCAAGAATTGTCATCTCTATACCTCTGATAGTGTATATTGTAATGCACCAGATGAAAAACTCCCTCTCCCTCTCTCCCTCCCCCTTCTCTCACACATTTCTGTCTTGCACAAATAGCCATCTCCACTCCCTCTCACCTGCCCTGAAGAGCATCTCCTTGGAGGCTCGGGCCATGCATCTAGAACAATCATTTTACCCGTATATTCAAGTAAATTATTGTTTCTATCTAGAGTGTTCCTTTTTTCCCATAATAAAAAGCATAGCAGTGTCTTTATACAGTACTGGATCTATAATTGCAGACGCAGATCTCATTATTAGTGGAGATATGACAAACTACAATATCCCACCTGCAGTTGAATACTGCAAACTGCCCAAAGCAAAAACCTTTCTTCTCCAACGGTTTTGTACATTTTTATTGCTGTCTGCAGAAGATACAAAACAGGGTGGTCAAGAATTGAACAAGAAAGAAAAGAAACATTAACAGACTAGGCAGGAAAAATATCATCACACCTGTTGCTGCTTCACATATGAGTACTCTCTGACATAGCAATTAAAAAGGCCCATCATTAATTCCAAGTTATTGGGGTACTTCGTACAAGCATACTCATAGCATGAAGTAGCAAGATCCACTGGTACAAACATATGCATAAATAATTCAGGCAAAAATATGATGCTACGGACATATAATCAAAAGACCAAGTGCAAACGTACATCGCTCAAGCCTTTGAAATACTATCTGCAGGGTGCTAAGAGTGAGATCATCAAAATGAAAAATGTTGTCAGAATACAACAGCTCCTTGGCATTCAAACACACACTGAGTGCTTCATCAGGCTTTCCCATCCTTTCCAAAATAAGACCCTTGAGAGCCTGAAATGAGATAATTCAACAGTACAGTTAAATCGCATTCTCTATACAGCAAGCATAAAATCCATGGTTTCTGTAAAAAGCCTGAGCTAATCCCTTGGGCCAAAAGCATAGCAACAAAAGAAGACAGGTTTTCATATCAGATCTATACCAGGCGCGGAGGAAACAAATCAATGGCACTTACATTAGTTAGGCACATAAACCAAATACATAATACGTCAGTTTCTCAGCATCCAAACTGATTCAAGAATCTATAGCGTCAGAATAAAATACATTCAATGCCTCGTTACATATCTTTGAATTATCAAAACAATGCATTAACTTTCTGCCACAAATCAAAAGCTAACACCTTGCCGACTACTAGGAATAAGCATTTGCTTTGACACTGTGATAAAATTTCAGTTTGCTGCTAGGCTCAGCTTGAAAATGATGAAATAAACCAAGTTCAAACCCAAATAACTGCTGTCTGGTATTTATGAATTAATCCAAATATAAAATCTCTGCCATTTGGGATATTATATCTGCCCTACGAGTCAGTAGAAATAACCTGTTTGTTAGTTCATAAAAGATAATTGATAACATCACCAAAGGAAATATTAACTCTGCTTGCCTAACAGTACTATGCTGCTCCCTGTCCCTCTAGCCTCCACCCTCCCGGTTTCATGTCAAGTCCATCTCATTTTCCTTCCAGTGGTCATGAACCTTTTTAACCATGTCCTTATCTTATCCTCTCATTTTCCTTCGTAACCAAATCAATTACCCAGTCCTTGTCTTATACTCTCATCAACCTTGTAAGCAGCAACCTGGTAGAAACAAAAAGTGATAGCAAACTTCCAACCAAAAAAGGGGGTTGAAGACCTTGTAGCAATCCAATTTGGATCTCAGATTAACGTGAGCTATTATGGCTTCAAAAATGCTAGTGGTTCCTTCAGTTGATCCAAACTGTTTGTTTCATAGGACTCTCCTGCTATTGGATTTTCGTCCCAACCAGGCACTAATGCAATCAAATATGAACTACACAGCTACTTCCAAATTGTAATGTAGGCAAAATGAGATACATAAGTCCTTAAAAGCAGTTAAAAACTAGTTCAAGCAAGTTGGTCAATTAGCTATCATAAATCAGGTGCAATGCAAAACTAATCATCCAGCTTACAATCCTTACAACTAGTAACCTATCCATTGATCCAAAAAAAACACTCTGAGGAACCATCTAAGAAAACCACGCGCGGCGACAGTGACCGGTTGCTGATTAAACAACCAACCACCGACCTAGCCCATTGGCGCGCCAGATTCATCAAAAACCGCAACCAAAGCTACTCCAGAAACAAACAGAGCGAGGGGGTTCGAGGTCCACTCACGAGGACGTAAGGGGAGGTCGGGTGCTTGGCGAGGAGCGCGGTGCAGAGCTTGAGCGCCGCCTTGTACTGGCGCGAGTCGACGGCGTCCCAGATCGGCCGCACCCGCCTCTCCGGGATGCCCCCGGCGAGCCCGAACTTGCTGGCCATCCACCCCCGGCCCGGCCACCCACCACCCTCGCGATCTAGGGTTAGGGTTTCGGGCGGCGGCGCGTCCGCGGCGGTGATTGGGGGGTGAGAAAGAGAAAGGGAGAGAGACGCCGCGGCGGCGGAAGGGAAGAAAGGAGGGTTTATCGTGTCGGGGCGAGGCGCGCGTCAGAGCCACCTGGGCACGGTCCGAGGAAGCGACGTGGGAGCATCTGGGCCGTCGGATGGGAGACGCACGGCTGGTAGACCACGCGGGGGAGGAGGATGACGTAAGCCCCGTAACCCTATGGTTGTGGGGACGGTGAGGTGGTGACCGTTGGTTTCCGGATGAGCGGTCTGGATGTGGGAAAAGGACGTGGACTGAACCGGATAAGCTAGTGAGGCTGTGGGGGCTCACCTGGCGGTGAAACCGTAAGGGATCAGCCGGAAAGGTTGACATGGTTTTGCCCTGTCGGTAGATAGTTACAAAAATCAGCCGCAGATACAAAATCTTTTTTGGAACCGCTACTTGTCTGAGCATGGAACTCCTTCAGCGGAGAAGTGAGCACTACCCCATAGGGATTATACAGGTTCAAGGTGAATGAATGCGTAATATAAATGCGTAATACCTTACTTATATACACGTGGACTATGAATATTGGAAGAGAGTTACAATGCGTGGATCTGAAGATCCGAGTCTTTACGATAGCTTTTTCAGAATCTAAAACATCTTTTAGGTGTCGTTCGTTTCAGCCTGGGGTTGAATATTTTCATTGCACGCAAAACAAGAAAACTCAGTAGCATATGATTATTTAAATATTAATTATTGTAAACTTGAAAAATGGTTTTATTTGATTTTTTTAAAACAATTTCTATATAGAAACTTTTGTAAAAAATGCACCGTTTAGTAGTTTGGGAAGCGTGCTAATGGAAAACAAGAGGAAGTTGAAGTTTATAGTTGGAGTATAGAACGAGGTCTGTTGACATGAATCCTCGTTTCATAGATCAATGGGAGTCCACAGTGCCACTACATACATGTGAGAGTGAGCCCTTCTCCATTAAAATGGTCTGATTTTGTCAATGTCCTTCAATCTACCTGGGGGGAATGTTTTTTTCCTGTTGGCTGATGGAGGGGGACCACCGAAGTAAAAAAAGCACACTCGCCCCTATTATTCATGGGTTCGCCTGGGTGACGTATTGTACATGCTCACCCACACCCCCCACGTCGACAACGAGATGTGTATAAGACATGCGTCATATTATCATTAATGCAAGAAAGTGGTTGAAACAAACCCTTGACCTTGTCAACTTTTCCTTAAAGTAGCTACGCTTCTCAAAGGGTGCTCGAGGCAGGGTTGCGCTCGAGCCCCCGCCTAGGCATGAAGAGTGCTCACGCCTCTTGCCTGGGACTCGAAGATGGTTGGGCTTCACTTCTGGATGGCTATTGTGCCCGGGGTGCCCGGGCCGCCCTCACTTGAAGATGTAGACATTGTATGCCTCAATATGTTCCATGTGCCTCGGTGACCCAAGGGGAATAGGGATCCGGATTTTCATTTCTCCGACACTACTGGTTTATAAATTTTTAATGGTTTGTTTTAAACACTAATGGTTGACTAAAGTTTCCAACTATAAGTATTTAGCTATACAACATCATTAAAAATCATGGCACTATACCGCTAACGAATGATGCATATGTTGCTAAGACAGGACTAGACTGGACAAATGAAACTATAGCTTAGCTAAGATAGGACTAGACTTGTCAAAGTGATGGGGCATACCCAATAATCTTGGGTTGGGCTCGGCGGGGTCCACCATATACGAAGTCTTATACATAATGATGTCTTATATACGGAAGGTGTTCCGGATAAGAAAGGAGAAGAAGAGTTCAAGTTGGAAACTACAGGGACTACTCGGATCGTATCCATACTTGTCTCCCTAGTTCTACTTGAATAAGAGGACATCAGAGGGTATAAATACAAGACCCCCTAAGAGGAGATGAGAGAATACATACCAAGACACACCAATATGAGGGACAAGCCCAGATAGACCCAATCTGGAGCCACAGAGACCCACATGAGAGATCTAGCGCTACCCCCAATCTCGTTGAGTTCATATTCGAGAAAGAAGACTACCATGTCATTGACTACGTGTTGGAGATCCATGCTACCAAGCCGACACCGACTAGATAGGGTCATCTAGATATTATACTTCTGTGATACTGATATATAAGAGCAACATCAGCTTCGATCAACAGGAGTAGAGTTATTACCTATCAGTTAAGGGGTCTGAACCAGTATAAAAATCCCTGACTCATGTCTCTTTTTACCACAATCTCGTGTATACCCTGTTTCCAACGATCCTCATACTCTATAAATATTGTAGTCGGGATATCCATCCTCGACAAGACTGGACAAATGAAACGGTAGCTTTCAATACCTATTGCTCCTAGTAGCATGTAAATGAACAGTTCATAACCCGTAAATAAAATATATGGAAGCAAAACATACCATACAATATTTTGCCATTATCCCTTAATAATAGCTTGTTGACACCCACGACCCACAATTTAGTTATGCGGCAGCATCTAGCATTACTCTTAGCAGTAAAACAATGAATAACCATAGTAAAAGAAAGGGTCCAAATTAGTACACAATTGCATTGTTCCATCATAGCATAGCAAACATATTATAGCACATAATGATGTTCATGTTGTTACTATAGCAGCAAATTGGAACCATCGATTATCAAAAATGGACAGCCGAAATTGCGTGTGATTCTTAAGTTGTGAGTTGTGACAACACCTGATATGAATTCCAAGTTGATCCTACCGTGGAATTGGATCCCCTCCCTCTCCCACGCACCTTTTTTCACATGTTTGCATGAAAAAACATACTTAGCTGGTCTATGTGTTGACTGAATTGTTGATAAAACAGTCGGTTCAAATATCCCGGTTCACCGGTTTCGTTAGAAACCAGACCTTTTCTGGCTTATTAAGGTTTAACTTTTTTATTATACGAACAATGAGACTAGTATAGAGCCATATAATAAAAGTAGCACACGGATCAACACTCAAGAAGCAACCAAAGAAGCAAAGTAACAAAATCATTGTACCAACTTCAAATTTAAGCATTAGGCAAATTTTGTTACATGACACTCAAAATTTGTGGCCTTTGCTGTAAGACACCCAAAGAACGTGTATCTTCTCGTGGACAATGTAAAAATATGGTACTTAGCTGTTGGACACCCGCCTCATTATTTTATTATTTTCAGTGGAAACAAAGAGAGAAACATTGTTTAAAGACAAGTTTGCCCAAGGGCCCACTTATCAATCTGACATATCCTCTCTTTCGGAGAAGGGGACGATGGAGGCGAGTTGGTTGATGTACTTGTCGGCACCATCGGGGAACTATGTGCTGCCACTGGGGAAGCGTGCTGCCACTGGGGAAGCGGAGGAGGTGCCCCTCGTGGCGCACCCAGTTCTGCACCGCCTTCTCGACGGTGAGGCTCTTGTACAACGCGTTCATGAATGACACGTAGTCTCGGCTCCTCGGCCATGGGAACGACGTCACATAACCCAGCGGCGCTGGCACCAAGCATCGCAGCCGCTCGCGGTCACTCGGGCGATGGCGCTCCCTGTACACCATGTTCTCTCTCGGGAACCTCATCGCGTGTTCATGGTCGTGGCACGACGTGTGGTCCACCATCGCCGTCGAGCACGCCGCGAACTCTGGCAAAGGTGCCATGCCAGTCTCATTCTCCATGCTGGCGCTGTCGCAGCCGCCGCAGGCCGTGGTCTGCCGATTCATGGCCATGGCGATGCTGTCGCCCTTGCCGTAGTCGCTACACTGCCACGCGCCGAGCACGTAGAAGAAGCAGCAGAGGCCACCGACGACCACCATGGCGAGTGGGTTCCAGCCCCTGTTCTCCACCGACCTGCCGCCCTTGATCGCCATGGATCCACCTCAAACTTGCACACACATCAACAAGAAACCAATCAACGACAACAAATAGATCAAATGCAATGCACAAATCACAGTGGCGACGGACGCCGCCGTGACGAGTTGCTCGCTGCCGCGACGGTTGGTCAACTTCCCGCTGGTGTGGTGCCGACTTGGTGCGTCCTCCTCCGTGCCCCGCCCCATGGGTGAGTCCTCCGCATCCGCAGCCACGCCACGCCACCGTGTTCCGTGTTCACGTCGGTTGGACACCCCTAATGATGGGGAACCACCAACTCCGCTTCGTCGGTGGTGCTGTGAAGGGAGGCTCCGCCCTCGTCGTGCAGCGTGGCGGGTGAAGCCGAAGTGGGGCTGCAGGAAGCGGCCATCGAGAAGAGTGGTCGCGAGGGAACGAAACTCACTGGCTCGAGCGGCTGCTGTTGATGCAAAAAACACACACTGGCCTGAGAGGTTTGCTTTACTCTAGTGTAGGTCCAAAATTAGGGTTTCAGATTCGAGGGCGTGCCAGTTGATTTGATCCTGCAATCAACAAGAAAAACATGCAAAGAATATCAGTAAACGATAGACAATCGGCCATAGGGCCGATTTCATATCGTATGTGACCTAGCCGATGCAATAAAGCATGAATCGGCTGTAAGGTATAGTCAATGATAAAATTAACCCTAAAGCTAGTATATCGGCTGTAAAGATCAGTGTTACATAATCAATAAATCAATATTACTTTAGAGATAAACAATTGGGATAGATCGGACTGAACCGAGACAGTATAAATTGCCCGTATCTAAAGATAACATGAAATAACGATTATGCAGATTGATATCATAGCCGATATCTAGATTTAAGTGTGTATCGGCTATAGCTCCGATACAACCTTATGCTAGGATATTCTCTAGTAATAAATATATTAAACTATAATCAATCAGATTGATATCAAGCTTAACATATTTATATTAGATTAGATCCTGATATAAGGGGCAGATATAGAATATTAAGCAAAGCATAGCACGATGTAAAATATCTATATCGGGTAAGATCGGCTGAAACCCCGATACTATCCTTATTAACAACCATAAAGTAAGTTAGATATCATGATTCTAAACACGACTTAATAGGTTGGACTGAACCAATGCAGCATTAAGTATAAATAGAAGCATGAGATCTAAATAATCAAGCCGATGGTTGCCTTTTCGGGATGGTGGATATATTATATAACCTAGATCAACAAAGTAATCTGGCCGATATCGACAAAACCCTAGAAGAATCTGGCCGATATAAGTAGATTGCATTGTCGATCTTGAGTTATATAACATATATGATAACTCGGAGAATCACAACAAAGAACTAGAGTGTCATTAAGATGTAAGCACTAGCCCTATGATGCAACTCGCCATGACAAGATATACCTTTTTGCCGAAGATCAAACTGATGCAACACGACTCGAAAGCACAAACTTGTTGAAAATAAGAAACAAAGGTTTGTCGATGCGCCGAGATTGATTGAACGTGTGTTGTTCTTATTTACAAGACCTCGGGAATATATTTATACCCGAAATTACAGACATTGTCCATCACGGACACGACTCATATTATCCTAATACAAATCCAACTAACCAACAAATCCCTTAGGCGGACTCTTACCGAGAATATCTATAAGGAAATTACAAAAAATATCCTAATTAATAGATACAATTGCCTCCTCAGGACTCTATCCGTGCATGGAAATCCATATGAAGCACGCTAACACAACCTGATGACGTATACCGAGTCACATTACCGAAATCGGCTCAATCGGCAAACCCAGTCCGACTCTAACTCTGCCGATCCAGTCCATAGCCGATTCGGACCACAGCCGATTCTCACTCTGCTTTCCGATACGATCTTATCTCTTCAATCCTCTTCGATTCCATCTTGATTTCCGATATTTAAATTACCAAATTTGGTCGTCAACACATGCCCCCCAAGTCCGGAATATTTGGTAATATTTCGGATTTGCCAAATCTTATCTCCGAGATAATCTCGCTTTTTCCGTTTTTTACCGTTACCACATCACTTTAAATACCTAAACGACGGCCCCGAAAAACTTCACACCGTTATTACCGCTGCCATCACTTTCGCAATCTCCGTCTCTCCCAACTCCGGCGATCCCCTCAGCACAAGCAGTCAACTCCAAGCCATCCTTCACACATTCAACCTCCGCCGGCAAGAAGATGTCTTCGTCATCCGCTCCATCCACTGCCCCATCAGCCGAATACGCTGAGGTAAGCCCCATCGGCTAAATCTCCTTTTTGTTCATCTAAGTTCACTTTCCACAATCTTAGTCCGCTTCTTTTTTCTTCTGCTTTTTTAATGTAGCACCTCGCAAACTTAGTTGCTGTCCCTAGTTTGAACCATGAGAATAATTACTTTCTTGGACCAATCGGCAATTTGGACCCAACTGAATTTATCACCGCCGAAACAAATAGTGAACAATAGAATTGGGATTTAAGTGATAAATCTGGAAGAATACTAAAAGTACCCGAGTAGTAAATCCAAACCTAGGGCACTGGAAGAATACTTTTAAGTCTTGGCCATCCCTAGAGAAAAGCTGGCCTAGATGGTATAAGTGCATATCTGCTAGCATGCAGAACCACTGGGATGAACTCGGAATCGGCCAAGCCCTAGCCCTTACTTTAGCTAATTCGGCTAAAGACGAACCACTGATGGCCTCTGCTAGCTACTTCTGGTCCAACACCATTAATGCTTTCATGTTCAATCAAGGACCGATGACCCCAACACTTTTGGACATAACCATGTTAACTGGACTGGATATTACCTCATCTGTCAACCCAATGATCTTCAACTCCAAGAATAGATTTGACTTTAAAACCAAGAGCATAGGAGGATGGTCTGGCTTTATTTCGGCTAACATGGGTCAGGGCTCAGTTTCCCCTAGAGAACATACTGCCTTCTTGTTGATGTGGTTGGAGAAGTTTTTGTTCTGTGGATCCAGTTGTGGCCCAACCTCAAACTGGCAACATATAGCCGAAGCACTTGAAGAAAAAAGGCAATTCCCTTTAGGAAAGATTCTACTTGGCTATTTATATCAAACTCTGAATAATGCATCAACCAAACTAGCTGTCGGCTCAACAGTCAGTATAGGTGGTCCATGGTGGTTACTCCAATCTTGGCTAAACTTAGTTGCAATGAAGGCTGTCAATCGGGCACCCCTAACTGAAGCAGAATTTCCAAGACTAGAGCCAATCACTGATGATGATGGAGAAGAAATCACCCATTGGAGATGTATGTCCTTTGGAGAATATGCCAGCACCCCAGCCGATGCAGGAGCAAAATTATCAACAGAACTGCTCAAGGACTGGTTTTTCAGCTTCTATGACGGCTTTCAACAAGATGCTAGAATCTGGTTCTTCTATGATGAATCAGTCAACTTTGAGCTGCCATTGGACTTCAGATTTGAAGAAATAAACCATGACAAATTGCAGAAGTCCAGAGAAGTATATAACACAGCCATCAGCCCATGCATCCTTCCTGTCGGCATCCATCAAGGCAGGAACATAAAGGTTTCATATGAATTCTATCACCCAATGAGTTCAGCAAGACAGTTTGGCATGGGACAACTCCCAATCGGCTTGTGGTTTGCTGACAAAATTGAATGCCGAGGAGAAATAACTTCAAGCTTGATGATGGATCGGCTACTAAACATTCCAGGCCCCTCTCTTGGCAGTATAAATGATATTGAACTAGCCATGTTCAGGAGCAAAATCTTCACTTCATGGTGGGCTGAATGGAAACAACACCTTTTTCACCAATCAGCTACCATTTACATGACAGACCTCTTCCCTGACATGATCCCTCAGGTAATTTCTCTTTCTTTATTTCATTCCTGTTTTAGACATACCAGCCGATTCTATTTATAACTTACGAACTATCTTTGCTCTTTCAGACCACAGACTCATCTCCTCCCCATACCAGCAAAAGTGGCAAAGAAATTGAAAATGCTGCAGGGCTATTTCCTAACAGATGCGGCATGACTCCTCCTGTCATCGGCTATCATGCCCCCAAGACATCAAGCCTGCTCCAAGGACAAATGAGGGAACCAGCCGATGCAGGCAAGAAAAGGAGAACTAGAGCATCAACTGCTGTGCCACCAGCCACGAAGAAAAAGGCCAAGAAACAACCACCTCCAACAGCCGATGATGCAGATGAAGCCCTAAAAGAAGCATCCATTGAACGGGCAATAGATGAAGCTGCAGCCGAATCCAGTGATGTAAGAGAAGAAACACCTCCAGCCTCTCCAAAGCAAACCCCCACAACCCCTTCTGTTCCAGCTGTCTTCACTCAGCAACCCAGGGTAAATTCATCTTCCTTGATACAAATTTTCCTTACTCACCCTCAACTTAATCCTCCAACTCTTGCATTTTGTAGAAGAAAAAACCAGCTGAAAGAAAGAAACCAACACAAGTATCGGCTAAACCATCCATTCAAGCTCCTTTGGTAAGTTTCAACCTTCTAATCCTCCAAATACTTCATTAGCTGATACTATCTAACACTTGCATGAATATTTTCAGCCTCCTTCCCCTCCATCTCCTGTAGTACAACCGGTTTCAAGTGATCATACCGCATCGGCTGTAGGCAGCCATCATGTTGAAGAAGAAGAAATCGCTGCTTCTGCAATCCCTGTAAGTCTCATCCTTAAAACTCTTCAAATCGGCTATATAAAAATATCCTCTTACTTGTACTCCTTTCATCTTTCCTACTTGCAAGTCTTAGCCGATTTATTTTGTTTTGACATAAAGGACTACCTTGATGAAGAAACAGAAGAAGAAGCAACAAGCAAGTCCTTAGCTCCTTTAGCTGATGACGTAAAGAGGAATCTTGAAGACATTGCACATCGGCTAGAAACATCTCTGGACAGCCTGGTAGTTGACTGCAGCACTCTCCGGACCAGATTCCAAGAAATCCAAGCTCTTCTACCAGATGAATTGTCCAACATAGTTACCCCAGCTATGTATCTTGAGCAGCACCAATTTAAGCTGGAGAAAGCAAAACAAAGGATAGCCGATAGACGAGAGAAAAAGGATATCGAGGCCACCATTCAAGCCAATCGGCAGTTAGTTCATGATGAGAAAACCAAGCTCGATCAACTAGCCGAAGAGCCAATTTAAACTTCGATAAATCAACTCATCCTGTAAAGAAATCCTCCTAGAGCCGATGTTGGTTTCACATGGTAATACAGCTTCATGCCCATAAACCAGTTGATAAGGAGGTACCTGAATTGCACCATGGCAAGCCATCCGATAGGACCATAATGACTCAGCCAGAAGAGTATGCCACTTCTTGGGATGTTCGGCTATCTTTCTTTTGACCAACTTAATCAAACTCTTGTTAGATGCTTCAGCTTGTCCATTGGCTTGTGCATAATATGGTGATGAATTCAACAACTTAATTCCCATGCTATCAGCAAACTGAACAAACTCGTCCGATACAAATATAGAACCCTGATCAGTTGTAATTGTTTGTGGCAAACCAAATCTGTATATAATATGCTCTTTAACAAAATTGATCGCATCTTGACTGTCAACTTTCTTCAAAGGAATGGCCTCAACCCACTTAGTGAAATAATCAGTTGCAACCAATATGAACTTATGTCCTTTGCTTGATGGTGGATTGATCTGGTCGATCATATCAATACCCCAACCTCTGAACGGCCACGGCTTGATAATAGGGTTCATAGCCGATGCTGGTGCTCGCTGAATTACTCCAAACTTCTGACAATCTTGACAACCCTTGTAGTATCTGAAACAATCCTCCAGCATTATCGGCCAAAAATATCCAACCCTTCGAAGTAACCACTTCATTTTATGAGCCGATTGATGTGTCCCATAAATACCTTCATGAACCTCACACATGACAACTTTAGCTTCTTCCATACTCAAGCACTTCAA
This sequence comes from Oryza punctata, assembly GCA_000573905.2. Lineage (NCBI taxonomy): Eukaryota > Viridiplantae > Streptophyta > Magnoliopsida > Poales > Poaceae > Oryza > Oryza punctata. The sequence continues at coordinate 17,176,780 of CM002492.2, read as the reverse complement.
CAGAACTCCATCAATCGTCCGATAATATAATGAATCATCCAACAAAACATACTTAAGAGCTTTATACCTTAATCTCCTTGAAACTGGTCTTGAAGGATTCTTTAGATGCTCAAAAACATCAAACCTCCAATCATCGGCTGGAATACAGGCCACTTCTACTTCAATCCCTTATAACATCGGCCTATATCCTGATGCGCCTTGAGCTAAATCGTTGGCTTCAACGTTTTGCTCCCTAGGAATATGCTTCAAAGTAACCATCTTGAATGTCTTCATCAGCTCCTGACATTTCTCATTATAGATTATTAAGGTATCATTCTTGCATTCATATTCCACGGATAATTGACTTATCACCAACAATGAGTCACCCATGATCTCAACAGCATCGGCTTCGACTTCTTTTAATAACTGCAACCCTTTGAGAACAGCTTCATATTCCGCTTGATTATTTGTTGAGTATGGTTTAATAGTAAAAGCAAACTGAAAACTTGCCCCCTAGGCGATATTATCACCAAGCCGATACCACAACCATGAGTACAAACTGATCCATCAAAGAATAAAGTCCATGGCATGATGTCGATATTATCAACACTAGTATCCCTGTGTTCAACTATGAAATCGGCTATTGCCTGCCCTTTAACTGCCTTAGCCGATTCATATCTGAGATCAAATTCTGACAAAGTAAAGATCCACTTCCCAATTCATCCCTTTAACACTGGAGCCGATAGCATGTATCTTACTACATCGGCCTTGCAAACTATAATGCATTCATTGGATAATAGGTAATGCCTCAACTTTGTGCAAGAAAAATATAAACATAAACATAACTTCTCCACGGGTGAATACCTTGTTTCTGCATCCAACAGACGTCTACTGAGATAGAATATAACTCTTTCTTTTCCTTCAACCTCTTGAATCAAGACTGAGCCGATAGAATTTTGATCGGCTGATAGATAAAGTTTAAATGGAATCCCTTTCTGTGGTGGTATAAGTACTGGAGGGGTACTCAGATATTCCTTGATATTATCCAGAGCTTACTGCTGCCTCTCTCCACAGACAAATTCTTGATCGGCTTTCAACCTTAGCAAAGGAGGAAATGGTTCTATTCGAGCAGATAGATTTGATATAAAACGCCGAACAAAATTAATCTTGCCGATCAATGATTGTAGCTTGGTTTTATCTTCCGGGGGTTTGATATCCTTAATTGCTTCAATGCTCCTCTGAGGAATTTCAATCCCCCTCTCATGAACCAGAAATCCTAGAAACTGACCAGCTGATACACCAAAAGCACACTTGGTAGGATTCATTTTCAACCCATACTTCCTTGCTCGTTCTAAGACCTGCTTCAAATCGACTATGTGATCATCAATTTCCTTGGATTTAACCACCACATCATCTATATATATCTCCACCAACGCGCCGATGAGATCGTGAAAATATAATTCATGGCTCTCTGATATGTGGCACCAGCACTCCTCAAGCCGAAAGTCATAACTACCCACTCATACAAGCCGATAGCACCAGGACACCTAAAAGCAGTCTAGTGAATATCCTCCTCAGCCATAAAAATTTGATTACAACCAGCATTACCATCCATGAAGCTGATAATCTTATGTCCAGATGCTGCATCTACAAGTTGATCGGCTACCGGCATTGGGTGTTCATCTTTCGGTGTAGCTTTGTTCAGATCTCTGAAATCAATACAAACCCTGAGCTTACCGTTTTTCTTGATAACCGGTACTATATTGGAAATCCACTCAGCATATCGGCATGGTCTGATAAAGCCAGCATCATAGAGTCTTGTAATTTCGGCCTTAATAGCATCATACATCGCAGCTTTACAATGTCGTGGGGGTTGCTTGTACGGCCGATAGCCTGGTTTGATAGGGAGCCGATGTTCTACTATCGATCGGCTAAGTCCTGGCATCTCATAGTATTCCCAAGCAAAACAATCTCTATACTCCTTTAAGAGTGCAATTAATTTACATTTAAATTCTTTTGGTAAACCTTTACTAATATATGTCGGCCTAGACCTATCACCTGGTCCAATGCCAATTTCCTCTAATTCATCGGCCGACATAAAACCTTGCCCAAGCTTGCCGTCGAGATCATCAATAGTGTCTTCTGTGTATAGGTCGGAACCCTCTACGGCGCCCTCAAAACAAGAATTGGGGCTCTCCATCTCCTGTTGTCTGTATGGCATCATCAGAAATCTTTAAGTAATCTCCTTGCCAAACTTTGCCAGATAAACAATCAATTCCTTCCATCTCCCAAATAGACAAATCGGCACAAGCTACATTGACTGACCTGTCGGCTGGCACGATTTCGATTTGGTCTCCTTGCCATTGAATCAAGCTTTGATGCATTGTTGAAGGGATGCAACAGTTGGCATGGATCCAATCTCTTCCCAACAACAGACTGTACGAACCCTTCCCGTCAATAACAAAGAACGTGGTTGGAATTGTTTTACTGCCAATGGTTAGCTCCACATTCAAAACTCCCTTGGTCTCAGATGGGTTCCCGCCAAAATCCTTCAGAACCATGTTGGTTTTGATCAAGTCCTCTGAGTTCTTCCCAAGCTTTCTGAATGTTGTATAAGGCATTAAATTAACAGCTGCCCCTCCATCGACTAGCATTTTCGACATCGGCTTACCATTGACAAATCCCTTAACATAGAGTGGCTTGAGGTGCCGATGATCTGTTCCTTCGGGCTTCTCAAAAATAGCTTGTTGTGGAGATAACACCAATTTAGCCGATGGCATATCTTCTTCTTGCTCGACAACTTGCTTTACTGCATATTCGGCTGGCAAGATAAAAACCATATTTATCTCAGATGACATCACTTCCTTGCCCTTGTTGCGATCGACTCTGGCTTCATCGGCTAGCGCCACCTTGCTCTTCACGCGCCATACTTTCTTCGTTTTCTGCCGCAGCCGATGCTCAATTGCACCCTCAACCTCCTGGAATTGCTCTCTGTTCCTCATCCTTTGAACTCTTCTCTTTTGATTTTTGGTGAATATCCCAGAAGGACACCTTTGGGGATGCATTGGCTTGGATTCGCTACGTGAGTCATCTTCATCATCGTCTTGATGCATCGGTCCAAGTCTTTCGTGTACTGACAGCCTTGATTGTCTTGGCCGATGTGTAATTGCATGTCGTCGGCTTGGTTCTTGAATGAATTGGACATCAGGATCACTGCAGCCAGGGCAATTTTCGATAGATGGTAGCCTCATACCTTCGTTCCAACAGAACCTGAAAAATTCACAACTCCAATGGGGATCAAAATATCTCTCTTCTTCATTAAGATATGACTCCTTCTCCTTTTGGCGCCTGTTTTGATACTTGCCGATCATACCAGCCGATCTGATACTTCCAGTATAGTTTTTATTTCCATCGGCTGTATTCCTGTTGTATCCAGGATGCACCATGTTAACTGGAAAAGGGTGTCCATCTATCTTCATCGGCCTCTTTGCCATGTTGGATCCATCAATCTTAATTTTCCCTTGTTTGATAGCCGACTGGATCTGTTGTCTGAAAATTTTGCAATCATTAGTGTGATGAGACCCTGTGTTGTGCCATTTGCAGTACTTCCTTTTCTTCAACTCTTCAGCCGATGGGATGACATGTCCTGTCGGCAGTTGAATCTGTTTTTCCTGAAGAAGGAGATCGAAGATCCTATCGGCCTTGGTAATGTCAAAGTGAAACCTTTCCTCTGTAGCCGAATTCTTAGCCCACTGACAGACCACCGTCTTCTTGTTCCTAGCCCATTCGGCTGCATTGATATCTGGGTCTTCATCTTCAGAGTCAGAATCATGATTATAGACATTGTTTACATTATTAGCCTTTTTGATGAACTTCCTAGCCTCTTGAAATCTTGTTTCATGAGCCGATACTTTCTGAGCTAAGTGTGCTAAACTGTCAAAGTCCTGAGCCGAGAACCTCTCTCTGATCGGTGCCAGCAAACCTTGAAAGGCTAAATCGGCTAGTTGAGAATCCGATAAAGATAGGCTGTAACATCTATTTCTTACGTCTCTGAATCGTTGAATATAATCTGGAACCGATTCGTCTGATTTCTGTCTAATAGCTGTGAGGTCCGATAGCTTCATCTATTGAACTCCACTGAAAAAGTACTTGTGGAATTGTTTCTCCAAATCGGCCCAGCTCCTGATTGAATTATATGGCAATGATGAAAACCAAGTGAATGCTGATCCAGATAACGAGAGTGGGAATAAGCAAACTCTAAGAGCTTCTGTAGCCGATGCCTCACCACACTGAGCTAGAAATCGGCTAATGTGCTCGTAGGTTGATATATTGTCTTGTCCTGAGAACTTAGAGAAGTCTGGCACCTTGTATCGGTTTGGCAACGGAACCCGATCAAAGTATTCTGGATATGGATGCCGATACATGTTGCCATTATCTTTCGGTTTAAGTCCAAATTGCTCCCTCATGACGTCAGCGATCATATCGGCCCAGGGTTGATGAGGTGTTGCTTCACCATACTGCTGTTGTACTGGATCCATCTGGCCGTATTGGATCGACTGAGATCGTGGTGAGTGAGGCTGATGAAGATTATTGAAGCCAGCCGATATGCCTTGTGGTGGTATGTAAGGAAGTCGTTTTGTACTGTATCACTGGCTTATCGACTGAGTAATTCCAATCGGCTGTTGTGGAACCGAAGGGATTTGATAAGATGTGTCAACAACTAGTGGTTTTGGGTGAAGAATACTCATCAATTGTTCTGGTGTTAGTTGAGTTGATGCTTGCCCCCCAGTGATCGGCTGTGATCTGGTTAGAATTGATGGAATATTTGAACTTGAGAAAGGAGCCGATGGAGCCTGGATTTGAAGCATTTGTTGATTTCCTTGATTTCCGCCGATCTCTGTCTTCATGGTTCTATATGCTGGGAACATGCCGTCTGGTAGATAAATAGGTCCTTTAGCCTTTTCCTCGGCTATCGTTCCATCGACTACTGACTTGATCATGTTTGTAGAGTATTGACAAGTACTCCGGACTGGTTGACTAGGGCATGATGTACAGCCGAATCGATGCGATCTTGCAATGTGTGCAATTCTTCATTGCTTGATTTGGTTTTTACCTGTTTATCCTTCTCTTGCCCGGATCCAGAAGTACTTGGGTCTTGCTTCACGATCGTCGGTACTTGGATTTTGGTCCTTTGGATGACCGTGCCTTGCCGGGTGACTGTGAACGAGTGCAAATATTGATTTTGGTGTTGGTTCAGCATTTGTTGCAATTCTTCTTTCTGTTCGTCACTCAGCTGTTCGGGTGTAACCGCGACGATGTTGTCTTCCGCAACTTCAGTGATGTTTGGAGACACGATGACACGGGTCCCACTGGGCGTGCCAAAAGCGTGTTGATGCAAAAAACACACACTGGCCTGAGAGGTTTGCTTTACTCTAGTGCAGGTCCAAAATTAGGGTTTCAGATTCGAGGGCGTGCCAGTTGATTTGATCCTGCAATCAACAAGAAAAACATGCAAAGAATATCAGTAAACGATAGACAATCGGCCATAGGGCCGATTTCATATCGTATGTGAGCTAGCCGATGCAATAAAGCATGAATCGGCTGTAAGGTATAGTCAATGATAAAATTAACTCTAAAGCTAGTATATCGGCTGTAAAGATCAGTGTTACATAATCAATAAATCAATATTACTTTGGAGATAAACAATTGGGATAGATCGGACTGAACCGAGATAGTATAAATTGCCCGTATCTAAAGATAACATGAAATAACGATTATGCAGATTGATATCATAGCCGATATCTAGATTTAAGTGTGTATCGGCTATAGCTTCGATACAACCTTATGCTAGGATATTCTCTAGTAATAAATATATTAAACTATAATCAATCAGATTGATATCAAGCTTAATATATTTATATTAGATTAGATCCTGATATAAGGGGCAGATATAGAATATTAAGCAAAGCATAGCACGATATAAAATATCTATATCGGGTAAGATCGGCTGAAACCCCGATACTATCCTTATTAACAACCATAAAGCAAGTTAGATATCATGATTCTAAACACGACTTAATAGGTTGGACTGAACCAATGCAGCATTAAGTATAAATAGAAGCATGAGATCTAAATAATCAAGCCGATGGTTGCCTTTTCGGGATGGTGGATATATTATATAACCTAGATCAACAAAGTAATCTGGCCGATATCGACAAAACCCTAGAAGAATCTGGCCGATATAAGTAGATTGCATTGTCGATCTTGAGTTATATAACATATATGATAACTCGGAGAATCACAACAAAGAACTAGAGTGTCATTAAGATGTAATCACTAGCCCTAATGATGCAACTCGCCATGACAAGATATACCTTTTTGCCGAAGATCAAACTGATGCAACACGACTCGAAAGCACAAACTTGTCGAAAATAAGAAACAAAGGTTTGGCGATGCGCCGAGATTGATTGAACGTGTGTTGTTCTTATTTACAAGACCTCGGGAATATATTTATACCCGAAATTACAGACATTGTCCATCACGGACACGACTCATATTATCCTAATACAAATCCAACTAACCAACAAATCCCTTAGGCGGACTCTTACCGAGAATATCTATAAGGAAATTACAAAAAATATCCTAATTAATAGATACAATTGCCTCCTCAGGACTCTATCCGTGCATGGAAATCCATATGAAGCATGCTAACACAACCTGATGACGTATACCGAGTCACATTACCGAAATCGGCTCAATCGGCAAACCCAGTCCGACTCTAACTCTGCCGATCCAGTCCATAGCCGATTCGGACCACAGCCGATTCTCACTCTGCTTTCCGATACGATCTTATCTCTTCAATCCTCTTCGATTCCATCTTGATTTCCGATATTTGAATTACCAAATTTGGTCGTCAACAGCCGCTTGCCGTGGCGGCGTGGACACGCGACCCCATGCGTACAGCTTGGAAGCTATCGCACCGCTGCTCTTAGCCGGCTGCTCGGGAAGTCAGGGTGGGAGGAGAAGAATGAAAAGAGAAGAGGAAGAAGAACAGTGTGTAGGATCAAGATGTCGACTAGAGGTGGGTAAATAGGCGATTAAAATAAATATCACCTAAATAAAACTAACCTAAGTTGCTAGGTTTAGTGAAGGATAACACTAACTAAGCAACTAAGTTATGTTTTGCAATCCTAGGGTGATAAGGTCTCAAATATGTCTCTAAGAATGTAACAAGACATCTTGGAGGCGGCAACCTCCAAGAGTAACAAGCGATGACCCGACTCGAAGATGATCAAGTGTCACACTAGCTCTATAATGAAGCAATGCACTTGAATCTTGGCTCAAAGCACCCTCTAACACACAAAAGATGAATAAGAGCTCAAATGGGTGTGAGAGTATATGCCCAACCTCACGGCACTTGTGGTAATACTTACCATTGCTCTTGACAAACCGAGTGGCATGGTGAGAAGGTTTTCTTATCTTTTTTGGAATGAATCCAAGTCCCTCCTTGTTAACGACACACCATTGCTCACTCGAGATCTTATCAAGAGTATTCTTACCTTTGAAGCATCTCTCCAAACTCTTGTTGAGCTTGGCCACTTGCTCCTTAAGATCATTATTCTCAACAACGAGTGAGGCATCACACATAGAAGCACAAGAGCTAGAGCTAGGCATATCCATGAGATCATCACAAGAAGTACATATGTTAGATGATGCAACATGAGTAATATGATAAGAACCACTATCATCAAGCAAGTCACAAAATATGCCAACATCAATATGAGCTCCATGTTGAGTAGTGGAAAGGAGAGTGTCATGAGCTTACTTAAGCTTCTCATGAGAAATAGTGACTTTCTCATGTGAAATCTTTAGCTCCTCATACAAGACCTTCAAAGAAGCATGATCCTTCTTTACAACCTTAAACTTGACAATCTCCTTCTCACTATAAGCATGGAGCTCCTCAAACATACACACAATCTCATCATAGGAAACATCATCATCATCATGATCATCATCACTTTCATTATCACTACTTGGTATTAACTTAGTAGAGCCCTTTGCCACGAGGCAAAATGGAGCGAAGAGTGATGGTGCCTCCTTGATAGCAACTCCGGCCATGTTCTTCTTCTTGGAGTTTCCATCATCACTTTCATTGTCGTTGGATCCGGATTGAGACCCGGAACTCTCTTCATTAGAGTCTCATTGCCCTATGAAAACCTCAATCTTCTTCCCTTCTTTCTTGAGCTTCTTCATGAGCTTGTATCCTCCACTCTTGCTCTTCTTTGATGACTTGTCTCCTTCATATTCCTTGGAAGGACACTTAGAGGCAAAGTGTCCCTTCTCACCATATTCAAAACATCTCAAGTTTGAGAGGCTCTTGTTGGATCTTCTACTCCTTCTATAGGAACTAGAATCCTTTCCCTTTGCCTTCCTCCTTCCTAAGAGGTCACTGAATCTTCTAGCAAGAAGTGCAATTTCTTCTTCCAAGTCATCCTTGCCTTCATCCACTTTGCCCTTTCCCTTGTCTTCAACCTCGGTCTTGAGAGCAATGCTTATCTTCTTAGATGGTAAGGCTTCTTCCATCTCTTTTTTCTTCAACTTGTACATGTCATTTGTGTTGATCTTCTTCAAGAGACTTGCAGATGTCATACTTGACATGTCGGAGTTGATGAGCATGGTAACTAGGGTTTCATACTTGTCCGGTAGAGCCATAAGCATCTTTTGAGCAACCTCAAGATCGGTGTAGGTTGCCCCAAGTCCCTTGAGATCATTAACAATTACATTTAGCCTCCCATACATGTCATTCACACTCTCACCGGGCAACATGGAAAATGTCTCATATTGTATCTTGAGAAAGTGAAGCTTGGTATCCTTGTACTCACTTGTGCCCTCATGAATTTCACTCAACTTGTTCCAAATCTCATAAGCGGTCTCAAGATTGCTAACTCTATCAAACTCTTTTTGGCTCAAGGAGTTGAACAAAGCATTCATGGCTTGAGCATTGAGTTGGAGATTGCGATGGTCAACTTCCATCAATGGACTTCCGATAATGGCAAAACCTACATCAACAATACTCCAAATGTGGAAGCTCATGGCTTTGAGGTGAGTAGACATTTTGATTTTCCAAGTGGAATAATTTGTGTTATTAAACATGGGAGCCTTCCCTATATGGTTCATCTCGTTCGACATCTTCTCTCTAGGTGGTAAAACCCAATCAAAAGAGACCAAGCTCTGATACCACTTGTAGGATCAAGATGTCGACTAGAGGGGGGTAAATAGGCGATTAAAATAAACATCACCTAAACAAAACTAACCTAAGTTGCTAGGCTTGGTGAAGGATAACACTAATTAAGCAACTAAGTTATGTTTTGCAATCCTAGGGTGATAAGGGATCAAATATGTCTGTAAGAATGTAAATTGCACAAATGTAAATGCAATAAGTAAATGAGATAAGAGACAAGGAATTTTTCACCCGAGGTTCGAAAACTCGCCGATTTCCTAATCCCCATTGAGGTGAGCCCCACTTCACCGCTCTAAACCACGAAGCCACCGCAAGCCCTCTTCATCAAGGGGTGGGCAAGGTGGGAGCCGGCCCGCGAAGTGATCTCCCAAGCCTCAATCACTAGGGTAGTTCTTCCTTCACTCCGTAGGTGGTGAACTCCAAACCACTCACAAACCAGCACCGGGCTTTCTCCACAATCTCCTTGGAGAGGTCACTGGGCAACAACTCCACAAGCCGTCTAGGAGGTGGCAACCTCCAAGAGTAACAAGCGATGACCCGGCTCGGGGATGATCAAGTGTCAAACTAGCTCTACAATGCCCAAAGCACTCTCTAACACACAAGGGATGAATAAGAGCTCAAATGGGTGTGAGAGTATATGCAAGACGTGTATGCAATTGAAGCAAGTGCGAAGAGAGACTCCTTGTTGCTGGTGGGGGGGGTTCACTACGAACTTTCAGGACACATACCCGCGCCTAGGAAAGGAGGCGGACCTGCACGCTGTGCAGCGGAGGGACGACGAGTCCCTCCGATCATATATCCAGCGGCCCGAGGCCTACCCGGTCGTTAAGATCGATAAGCACTCGGCCCTCAAATTCATCAAGGACATTACTGCCCGGTTCGGGGTGCCCAACCGCATCATTATGGACAACGACACCCAGTTCACCAGCGAACTGTTTAACGACTATTGCGACAACGTGGGCATCAAGCTCTATTTCGCCTCACCTGCCCACCCCAAGAGCAATGGTCAGGTGGAGCGCGCCAGATGTACAACGTCCTCAAGAAACATGGAGACTCGTGGATCGACGAGCTATCAGCGGTGCTCTGGCAAACCAGACTACCCCAAGCCGAGCAATAGGAGAAACACCTTTTTTCCTGGTCTACGGCGCGAGGCGGTCCTCCTATTTGAGCATACCCTGGGGTCCCCTCGGGCCGCCATATACAACGAGACCGATCAAGAGCAACTCCAACGGGACGACCTCAACTACCTTGAAGAGCGAAGGCGACGCGTCGCCCTCCGTGCCGCGCGTTACCAGTAGAGTCTGTGGTGCTACCATCAGCGCCACGTCCGGGCCCGATCACTCAGCATCAACGATCTCGTCCTGCGCCGCATCCAGACGCGTGCCGGATTGAGCAAACTCTCACCCATGTGGGCGGGACCATTTAAAGTGATCGGTGTACCCCGGCCGGGCTTGGTTCGGCTGGCTACGGAAGACGGCATAGAGTTGCCTAAGCCGTGGAACATTGAACACCTTCGCCGCTTCTACACAAAGGAGTCGATTGTTGCACCTCGGGCTCGGGCCAACCCCGCATGCCCCCTCGGGCATGCAGGGTTGGCTGGGGGCTCCCACTGTGAATATCCTCTTTTTATCGAATTTTAAATAACAAGCTTTTCTCTTATCTCTATAAGGCTGTGTCCACTTTGTTGTTTCCCTCTCGAATATTTTGTCTTGAGCCGAGATGCTCGCGCCTGTTTTTGCCCTCCACAGCTCAGGTCGCCTAGACGCCGACGGGGCCTAGACCGAGCCGTGCCGCGGGACATGGCGAACTCTGGGGGGAATCAGCAATAATCCACAAACGGGTCGCCACTAACCCCCCCCAGCCTCGCCATGTGGAACTCCCCAAGTGCACTAGACCCGACCGTTGTTGTTTGGGACCACAACTCGGGCCTCTAGCGCCTGTTGCGGGCCGCCAGGGCCTCCTCGCGGCGGTGCAGGGATGCCTCGGCCTCCACCGCCCTCCGTTCCGGGCCGCGGCAGCATCAAGCACCCCCGCGCGGCATCGAGCCGGCACGCCAGGTCCTCGGAGATGGCCTCGTGCTGGAGGCGCAGGTCCTCGACGCTCTCGTCTATGGCAGTGATCGCGGCGAGAGCCGTGACCCTCTCCTCCTCCACTGTCACACCCTGATTTTCGTTTCAGGGATTTATAAATTATTTAATAAATTATTCCTAGAATTTATATTAAATGTTCATTAATTTACAAGTGAACTTAAATGTGGGAAATAAAATTTCCTAAATAAAACATGGCTGGATTTAATTTTTCAGAGCTCAATTACTATTTTTAAACATACCAAGAACATTTCAGTAATTATTTATATAATAAATTAATCATTAAATGGTCCAGTTATAATTTTGTTAAATACTTTGGGTGTTTAAGTATTTGCAAGATTTTTCTTGGAATTATTTGTGCATCGGAAGTATTTTTTGAAAATTCAAACATCATCTCAGGGATTAATTTAATTAGAAAAGTAATAAAAAAATCCTCTCTTCCAGGTTTGGACCGAATCTGGAAAAGTCTGCTTTGTCTCCCTTTGGCTCTTCTCTGTTGCAGCATGTTTCTTTCCCTCCCCTGAGTTTGCTTTGCCTCCCTTCCTTCCTTTTCTTTTTCTTTTTGGCTGGCCTTTTTACCCAAAAGTCTACTTTACCTCCCTCGCGCTACAGTACCTTCTTCAACCTCCAGACACAGCTGACTGTGCTGCCCTGTGCACAGTACTGCCGCCACAACCCCCACCAAATCCGGCTTCCCCGTTGCTCCCCTTCCAAAATTCGTTGCAGGAACGGATTCCCCTCAATCTCCTCCACCTTATCCCCAAGAAATCCCCATCAAATTCGTGCTAAATTCCATGAATTTCGGCCTCGTTCTTATCCGGTGAACTCGGGATAAACCAAATTTTCCACCTTTCGAATCCAGCCTCCTCTCTCGTTTATTTCCAAAATTAGTTGAGGGGATTTGTACCCCTTATCCTCCTCTATCTTCTCCCCAAAAATCGGGTTTTATCCCTTTGAATCCGACGCGAATGTGAGCTCGATTTGAGTTTATCTCTCCAAACCGAAACCTAGTTTTTCCCGACGCGATTCCTTGCGTTCCAAGCCCGATCTCTCTCTCCCGTGCCTATATAAAGGTCCCCTAGCTCCCCTCTATCGTTCCCCTCAAGTCCCGGTTGCCGCCTTCGCCTCTAGCGCCATCACCGCCGTCGACCCGACGCCGCCGCCACAAGCACCTTGTCGCCGGCCGTTTTCTGTCACCGGGATTCGTCGCTGTCACTACCAGTGAGTTCCTCGTGTCGTCCTCGTCGTAGTGGTGCCCTCGGTTTGCGCCGTTTCGCCTTCGTTCGCCGGCAACCATGGGAGCTTGAGCTACACCGGTGATGATGTCATCGATGATATCATAATGTCTCTTTTCCATTCTAAAATAAATCGTAATTACTGTTTAATCTTAGAAAATTCATAACTAATTCACCGTAACTCGGAATGAGGCTGTTCAAGTCTCTACATGTTTGTTTAGTTTTTATGTACTGTTTATTTGGAGTTTCTTAGTCTTTTTCCTCATTTTGCATGTTAGCTTGTCGTTTCCATCGTTTCGAAGGTTCGTGAGTGCGTCGGAAGTGTTCCAGAAGACTAATTGAAGACCGATTATTGCAAGGTAAGTCACATAGATCCCAAACACAATCCTTTGAGCATGTTGATCATATATTTAAATTCTCTATTTATTTCAAATGTGCATTTATTTTCGAATGTCATTGGGTGGTGTGAACTTATTCCTTTGTTATGGCTAATTTGCATTGATTACCTTATTCATTGATACATTGGGTTATAAATTTGACTAGTTGGAATATATTGGTTTAACGAGATATTAGAAATAATTGCTTAGCCATGCTTAGAAACTTTAGTATCATTTCATACGGGATAATTAATGTTTCACTTATATCTTAATGATGACTATTTAATGGTAGCTCAGGATGGTCAATCGTGATTGTTAAATTAATTAATTATCAACTAAAACTTGACTAATGGTGGGTTGTGAGCACATGGTTGGAGATGATATTTGGTTGGTCGTGCTCATGGCAATTAAGGACCGGTTCACGAGCTACTGTTGTGAAACATTACCGTACCAACCACAAGCCAGAGTAGGCAACAACTTGACATTTGAACTTGCGCGGTAAGCCGGCTAGCCTCTCGCTAGTAATGCGAGAGGGTGGCAGCACGTTGCCGTCCGCTGGCACAGAGCCCCGCACCATGTCGCCGGAGAAGAAAGGGTGCGAGAACGAGAGTGAGCAGCGAGAGCTAGGGCACGATTGGGTGAGTTAGGGAAAAGTGGTGAAGGAAGGAAACGAATCCCCTCCTCAGTGCCCTTTATACCATAGCCGCCGCCGCGCCCGGCTCCTCGTTTCCCGCTCCTACTAACTCGCCCCCTCGATTATCGCGCCCACTTCCCACTAACCTTACTCGCCCGCTTCCAGCACACGTGCTAATCTCGCGACCGTTGCAGCGGCAGAGAAGTGGATCGTGCCTGTGTTGATTGCGCACGGTTGCCGAAAAATACACCGTCATCGTATCTCCTAGCGAGCGGATTGATGTGTCCCGATTTGCGCGCCGCCCCATATAACGTGGCCGTTACAAAATGACAGTCCATTATTACCGCGAGGCGGTTTTTTACTGCGCAAAACTCGTGACCATTCGGTTTTTTGCCATAGGGAGCCTAGGCCCGATTGTCACCAGACCGATAGGATGGCGTCAAACCTAGTCGCCCCTTAGGTGGGCCCGCACAGGCCTAACGCCGGGGGCTGCTGTCGGTGTTGTGGGCCCAGGGGTATAGAGACTAAGAGCCTGAGGCGGCCCTCTACGCCCACGTGGCCCTCCCCCGAGGGGGGCCAGGCCCGAGGGTGAGATGGCGGCCGCCCTCTCTAATCTCAGCTCCCATAGCGCTCCACTGTCGCAGGGGTCGGGCCACCCCGACCCCTCCCCGCTTCCGCCACGTGTGTGCGGTTAGGTGAGCGGTTCCAACGCTCACCTAACTACATTAATTGCGGCTCAGACGAGCGTGTCTCATCGCGCGTCTCAGCGCATTTAATGCGGTAAGGAGCGCGCGTGCCCGGTCTAACACCGGTCACACCGACTGACCGGTCTGTGACCGGTCAGAATGATCGATGGGATGGCAGCGTGACACCAGCGCACTGGCTGCACGTCAGTTGGAGCACGGTACGCGCCGTCAGGTCCCATCAAAATAGTGAGAGCTATTTTTCCTCTTAATCCAACCGGAGTTGGTGGGTCAGCTCCGATCATATGACGCCCGTCGCCCGGTACGGACGGAGCACACAAGTCTCCGCCCATTTAATGGGGAATGACATGGGCGTCACCCGGGTCAGACAGCCAATCAGACAGGAGTCACGCTGCGGCTACTATGCGTGCGACTTCTGCGCCAAGCGATAAGACCGCTCTTAAATGTAAAAGAATATTTTTCTTTCTCTGGAAGGTAGCCTGTTGGCCCATGTGGTAGCCCCTTAAAGTATAAAAGGAGGCCCAGGCCTAGAGAAAGGGGGTTGGATCTCTGAAGAGCGAAAAACTCTAATCAACCACATATAGGAGTAGGGTATTACGTCTCCCCGACGGCCTGAACCTGTATAACTTCCTGTGTCACATTCCCTCTAGGCACCTCTCTCTCTCTCGTTCCCTCTCACCTCGAAGTGCGGATTCTCGCCCTGCGTCCCCGGCCGAACTCACACAAGGGGGCCCTCACTGTCCCCCGTTGAGGAGCTCATGCTCCGTCAACCACATTTTTACAATGTCCACAAGAAGTTACACGTTCTTTGGGTGTCTCATAGCAAATATCACAAACTTTGAGTATCCTGTAGCAAAATTTGCGAAAGCATTACCTTGTGAAATCCATCATTTTGACTATTGAATGCACTGATGTACCCAATCATTTTACTTTGGAACGCTTTGGTCTACCTTAACAACACTGTAGACAATAGAACGTACTCAGCATTAGCCGGTATGAAGGGGAGAGATAAAACGGAGAGAAATGTCAAAGCGCACGTTTGAAAAGTGGAAACCAGACCACGCTAGAGAGGCAAAGCTAATTCTATTGTTGCGCAAGTGGACACACTTCTTGGAGTCGGACAATAGTGATGTAAGTGGACAGTCCCACTATATTCTTGTAAAAACTCATTTGCTAGTTCATTTTGCATACAATAGTACAACTTTTAGAAGAAAAAAATGAACTAAAAGAGGATAAGCTAGAAAAAATATCCCACTTGCCCGCCCCACTTGTATTTAGGAATAAAAACGATACGGAAATGGATGGAAACCACCTCTATTGTTTCCGTTTTTATAAATTCTTTTTAGAATCAGAATAAAAACCCTGGATACAAAAATGAAATCGAATATTGTCAAAACCGAAAACGGGGCGAATACGAACCGGCGCAGATTCGGTAACGGAAATTTATCGAAATAAAAACTCCTTAAACTGAACTTCAAACTTTATCAAGTCTAATTACTGTCTCAAATCTGAACAATCAACAGTACATCACACAACACAATCAATTAGGATACCAACTTAATTGGGCTGGGCTATTATTATGGTATATGGACTATGATATAGGCCATCGTAACTCTGGAAATTCTAAGAAATTATTTGGAAAGTTTCCGACTGATTTCGATTTTCAATAGAAACTGCCCTTATCATTTCCGTTTTTGAAAAAAAAAATCCGAATTCGTTTCTGTTTCTAAAACATTCCAACCAACGGTTTGTGTTTCCAAAAACATATCCGAAATCCGGAAAGTTTCCGTACTGTTATGATCCTACCTGTATCCCTATTGGACAAGAGTGGCAATTCTCTACTTAAAACCATTGGAGACTCCATTGAAGACCTAAAATCCTAGCAGCCTTGCTTTGGGTCAGGAGGCAGCGAGCATAGGTGCTCTTTAATGTTAGGTCCCTTTGGCACCTGGCGCGCTGCTTCTTCACCACCCCACACAGAATGCTTCGAGCCGAAATTGATCTGCTTTGCCCCTGATGCCTCATCGTTTGCTCTACGGCTATAAACAAAATAAATAATTTATTTATAAAACTTTTATATATGTCTTATGAATTTAAAAATCAATGCAAACGTACTACAATAAAAAACCCTTAAAATTAACATTAATTTAAAATTTGAATTTTAGGTACGGCTTCATGACATGAATTGATATATGCGAGAAGATGTTGGGGCTGTTTGGCCCCTCATTAAAAATTTGCAGCACTTAAATTAGACAAGTTTGACTTTTCGAGGTAAGCATTTGGTTGCAAACCGGAGCTGTGGCGTGCCACATTTTGCTCCCCACTTATCATTATTAACTCATTTGTTAGTAAATTATGGAGATTATGGGTACCACGTACCCACAAATCTAATTTATCCGATTGGATATATGGGATAGATTATATACATGGATTATGTAATAAGTTCGGACTTGGGTATTACGTTTACTTGTAAATCAAGGAAACAACATATTATCCTGGTCTGTTAATATTATAGATTAGTTATAAGAGATTTAAACCGTAATGAGTTAAATCTCTATCTTATAAACCCTTTCCCTCCGGTTATATAAGGAGGACAGGGTGCCTTTCACGGACATGAGCACTATCAGATCGTCAGATCAACACAACACCTGGCGGATACAATCCCCAAACAGGAGTAGGGTATTACCTCTCATTGAAATGGTCTGAACCTGTCTAAATTCTTATCTTCGCATCTATCCACTTTTAGGTCTTGTGTGCTATCCCTTTTCATATTGCCGAATTCTAGCTTCGATAGTTGGCGCGCTAGGTAGGGGTGCGTCGAGAGTATCATTGACAAGTGTGATGGCATTACTTTTAGGAGCTGTCGGATCCATCTTCGTTTGAAGACAGGCTTTCCCCTTCGGAAGGCTTCGACAAGATTTCCCTCTCTGGTTCAGATCCAATCTACTCGGGGAGATCTATTTTGGTGAGTTCGATGGATCCAATCTTCGACGTCGCTGAGTTTTCTCTTCCAAGCTATTATTGTTTATTAGATTAAATTTTAATGACAGATTGATGTTATTCTTCTCTTTCCTATTTGTATATACTCCGACGAGTTGTTCCATTAGGCGCTGCCAGGCCGCCGCCGCCGCCGCCGCACAAGACGAAACGCTCGCTCCGCCCACTCGGGAAGCCACGTGGAAATAGTCGCCTCCCAGGAAACAAACATGCACATGACGTGTTAATTCAATTGGCGTGCATGGATTAATTAATTTTGCCGTGCATCATTCATCCTTCTATATACAAAAGATTTATTTTATCTGTTTACTAACAGATCAGTCCAGCTTTACTGTCTTTTTTGCATGCACGTCAGAGCTGTGGTTGTTGACATGAATCAGATCAGATAGTGATCAAGATCAAACAGCCGCCATGTGCTGCGAGATGGGCTTCGACGGTGCCGCCAATCGCTTAAGCCACGCGCACATTATCCGATCGCCATGGCCACCGTGGCGCTATGATGATAGGTGCAGCGTCATGTCCGGCCGCACGGCGTGGACATAATATTTGCTTGTGCCATGCGCAAAGTACTCCTATGGCTGACTTGCTGCATCACGTTCATCCGGCCAACCAACAGTTGCATCTACATGCAAATATGATGATTGTTGCTGCATGCATCGTCACAGAAAATACACCTTTCCATATATTTTTGTTATATAGTACTAATCAAATTATTTTGCTACTTGTGTGCATATATACTCACGACACGCGACCTCACCTCCGCATCGGCTATAGCCGATTGATTTCTTCATCTCCACGGTTAGTGGACTCCACCGTCGTTGTTGATAGCGATATCGTCTTCACCACTGGCTGTCCTCATCGTCGCCGACTGGTTTCTTCGTCTCTACGATTGGTGTATTCCGTTGCCATTGCTAATAGCGATATTGTCTCCACCGCCGGCTACCTCCACCGTTGCCGACTGGTTTCATCACCTACGCGGTTGGTTGGTCACACCACCATTGATGGGTGTCTACGTTTTCACCACCAGACATCTTCGTCATCGCCGACTGGTGTTCCTTCACCTACACGGCTGACCTATTATACCGCCGTTGATGGGCGACATCGTCTTCACCACCTGCTGCTGCTATTGCTACCGATTGGTTTCTTCGCCTCCATGGTTGGTGTACTTTGCCACCGTTATTTATCGTGACATTGTCTTGACCACCGGCTGCTGTCATCGCCGTCGTCTGGTTTTTTCGTTGCCACGCTGCCACGGATGCACCAACGTTGCTGATGGCGATATCGTCTTCACCGCCGGTCACCGTCATCGTCGCCGATTGGTGCTTTAGCCTTCATAACTGGCTTATTTCATTGTCGTTGATGGGCGTCTTTGTCCCCACATCTGTCACTTCTATAGTAAACGAGGGAAATACCAAAAAGTTAAGTCATCATTATTTTTTTCTTTATACGATATTTTCTTTTTCCTTTGCCTCACTACATCAACTGGTTCTCCACTGAGTAGTGAGTCGGGGGCTACAGATGTTACATCATATTTTTTCAAAACTTTTCATAATATTTCTCTTGATTGCTAGCAAAATAATCCGAGTATAAAGTACCGATCGAGTTATGGAGCTCTATTTCTCTATGCTTTCCATTTGGTTTGTCGATGTATAGTTGCCTTTGGGCCGATTCCTAGTACTCGGGGGCTCGTTGGATGGAGTGTATAACGCAAGGTGCTAAGTATTACTCAGAAGAAATCAAAAGCATAGAGATAATATAATTTGTTTTCTACTCTTGACAATTGTAAAAGTATCCGGGTAGTAAATTCTGATTCATGAAACTTTGTTCCATTAATGACGAACTCATGTTAATGACTAGTCGAGCAGAGTGTTTAAACGTGAGGAGTCATCTACTCGGGGAAATCAAAATCAACAAGAGGAGAAATACATATTTATAAATATTTTAAAATGCTTGAATTTTTCTCAAGTATTATATTTGCATTGAATAGTACTAATCTTACATATTTATATGCAGGATCCAAATCCAGATATGCATAGTAGGGATTCATGGCTATAAGATTATTTCCTACGCTTCGGGAATGGATCAGCCAGAACATCACCGTCGGCTTGCCTTCCCCGCAGCCGACTGGTGTTCTCGCCTTCACGGTTGGTTGGTCACACCACCGTTGTTAGGCATCTTCATCTTCACCACTGGCTCGCCTTCACCGCCACCGACTGGTGTCCTTGCCTTCGCGGTTGGATGGTCACACCACCGTTGTTGGGCGTCTACGTCTTCACCGCTAGCTTGCCTTCACCGCCGCCGACTGGTGTCCTTGCCTTCCCGGTTGGTTGGTGTTAACGAAGAAATTTAGTAAGTCTCGAAGTCATCATCGGTCTAAAGTCAGTATCGGCTTCAGAGTCATGGAATCGGCTGATGGGTATTATCAGATCGCCAACAGTTGTGTTGTTGATGGGTTCAGTTAAGGAGATATATCAATTAAAGGAAGTTTATCGAGAAGAGTCCGAGTTCAAGAAGGATGCAGCATGGCAAGTTATCTATTAATTAGGATATTATATAATTTTCTTAGAGATATTTTTGGCAAGAGTCCGCCTAGGGACTTGTTCGTCGTTTAAAGTTAGGAAAGTGCGAGTCATGTACGATATGGACTAGTATCTATCCATGGGTATAAATATATACTCACAGGGTCATTGTAAATTATCTCTCGATCAATACAACTAGTCTTGGCGCATCGCCACCCCCTTCTGACGTTTTTACTTATCAACCGGTGGAATTTGGCACCTAACACGGGGCTGCATCGGCTTTCGATTTCTGGCGAAGGGGTAAGCCCTACGTTCCGTCGAGCCCTGGTGAAATTATCGGCTACATTGGTGTTGTTCAAGGCTGCATCGCTTCGATATCTTGGATCGCTCTGGTTCGGTTGATATATTTGCCTACCTGATATCTCAATTCTATTTCAATTGCATTGTGTTTAGAGACTCATCGGTTTAGTTGGGACTGTCTCGGTTAGATCTGATCTTCTGTCTTAGCCGATATATCTTTACAATCACAATGTTGCTTTAAATAGATTTGTTATATCCATCACATTAGACAGATATATGGGTTCATCAAGTTTTAGATTATCATATACAATCTCGTGCTGCATCGGTTAGGTTCGACCTACTAGATTGTTGTTGATAATATAAATCTTGTTAAGCCGATAGGTTCATGCTAATATTTTATCGGAGTGCTAGCCGATGAGTTATCATATACGCTATATAATATAGATTGACAATGTTTTCTACTTGTATCAGCCGATCTCCATCTAGAGTTTTATCGATATGGCTTAGATTATATAATGTATCCACCACCCTGAAAATCAGTCAAAGGCTTGATTGTCTAGATATTATGTTTCTTTTCATACTTAGTGATGCATCAGTTAAGTTTGATCTGCTAAGTCGTGCTTAGAACCATAATCTGGATCGGGTCTCATCGGGGTTTTAGCCGATGAGCTATCTGGATACTGCATCGGCTTATAAGGATTACATATAAGTTGGATTTATCCAATGACAATAAAGGTTTTAATGTTTATCTAATCTTTTGGATTTATCGACATCGGACCTCCAGCCGATGATTATTTTAACCTTCGGATCTATGCTTATTTAATCTATCATTACTAACTGATTGGTTTCTACTGGATTATATTATTGTTTATTACATTATCATTAGCTGATTGTCTTTATATCATTATTTACTCAAGTATCAAGATCTCTACTGGATATCGGCTGGTATCGGTATCGACTGGAACTACCCCATCGGCTTGTCAGCCGATCAGCTCTTTGATATTCAATTTATATATCTTGTCAGTTGCAGGATCAAACTGACTGGCACGCCCGCATCTCATTAATATTTTATACCTACACTGGAGTTAAGCAGATCTCCTAGGCCGTCATGTTTTTTGCATCAACAGTTGGTCACACCACCGTTGTTGGGCGCCTACGTCTTCACCGCCGGCTTGCCTTCGCCGCCGCTAACTGGTGCCCTCGCCTTTACGGTTGGTTGGTCACACCACCGTTGCTGGGCGTCTACGTCTCCATCGCCGGCTTGCCTTCGGTGCCGCTGATTGGTGCCCTCGCCTACACAGTTGGTTGGTCACAGCACCGTTGCTGAGGGTATACGTCTTCATCACCGGCCTGCCTTCACTGCTGCCAACTGGTGTCTCTGCCTACACGGTTGGTTGGTCACACCACGGTTGTTGGGCGTCTACGTCTTCACCGCCAGCTTGCCTTCGCCACCACCGACTGGTGCCTCCGCTTTCACGGCTGGACTATTATGCCGTTGTTTATGAACGTCTTCGTTTTCACCATCAATATGCTTTTTTCGTCGCCGACTGGTTTTGCCGCTCCGACTGGTGTTTTCATCTTCACGACTACGTGTCTTCGCCATTGTTGTTGGAAGTTCGTCTTCACATCGGTTTGCCCTTGTTGTCGTCGACTCGTGTCCACGTCATCACAGCTGTGCAACTCTGTCATCATTGTGGGGCGACTTCATCTTTATTGTCTTCGGTACCAGCAAACTCTATTGCCTAAACTTCGCAAGCTTCACTGCTTCACCAACCACGACATTTCCAAGAGCCTTGACATACCAAATATGACGCCGTGCTAATCTACTATAATAAGTGGTATTTCAATCTTCAAGATTTCTACTCGGACATCGTATCTCCACTTAAGTGATGGCTACTCGACGACAAGCTACAGTTCTTGACTCTATGATCAGTTGTTTCCGAACTAAGCATAGAGTCGGGGGCTACACAAATACAAGACTCAAAATTCGATAGATGCTATGTTAAGATGAAGCAATCAATTAACTAGCCAATGTGTTAATTGGGGGAGTCATTATCTTCGTCTTCACCTCAGAGCAGGCGTTCTACTTCAGCAACACCAATTATTTCACCGGCAATTTTGGCTTTTGGATGCTGCCACAATTTACTCCAAATTTCTCAAGTATCAAGTTAAGATTTAATCTACATGTCCGGGAGTTTGGAGTTATCAACCAATCAACTCAGATTTGACGAGTTGGACAACATCTGCTTTCCTCCAAGTAAAGCATTTGCAACAGCTACAAGACCAAGTTCTATAGCCATCGTCATAAATCAACAGACATTGCACGCATTAGCGTCAAGAAAATTACTCGAGCTTCGATATCTTCTCAGTAGTTTGATGGACTATTATCATTCACGGGTCCATGCTTCGTCAACACTGAAAATCTGACTGGATCATCTTCATCGACCTCATATCGTACCTCTTCGGCATCGCTCTTGCTTCACTGGCCACGAAGTCTTCGCCTTTGGTTGCCTTTGTCATCGCCGACTTGTTATTCCGCCTTCACGGTTGGCTTACTACACTGCTGCTAATGGGTGACCTCGTCGTTATTATCGGCTGCTACACTGCTATTGGCTGGATCACCAACATCATCGTCTTCATCAAAATCATATCATGCTTCTTCGGTCGCGCCTACTCTATTGCCGTGGATGAGCAACTTCATCTTCACTAACAATCACGTCTGGCATCGCTACCGACTGATTTCACTGCCTCCACGGTTGGTGTACTCTACCGCCGTTGCTGATGGTGACATCGTCTTCATCACCGACGTCTTCATCACTTCTGATGGGTGATATCATCTCCATGTTGGTCATCTCGCCTCTATGCCGAATGCATCAGCTATCGCTAATGGACAACTTCGACTACAACATAAGGATTATATGCTCAGGGGCTTATGAACTCAAGCATAAGGATTATACTTTCAATTTGGACTTGTACTGGATACACATTACATGGATTAATGGTCAGGAGCTTATTTCATGCGCTCAAAGACTAGACCAATCATTATTTCCCGTGAGGGCCGTCGGCTGAGTATTTGCACCAGTCAGGATTCAATTGTCACATCTATTATGGTATATCCTATGAGGGGGAAACACTCGGATAAGAAGCCACTCAGATGATACATACTTGATCTACATTACCTGGGAAATTTATTACTCGGGAGCATATTAATTCGTGTGCTTTACACGTCATATTTCAAGGGTATCGGTGGGCATATTTTGGGTCTAGGCCTAAATGTTCACAGCCCATATTATCAGGTGTGGCCGGTCACGTTGGTAAAATTGCGCGTGATCAAGTGCCCAATACCTTAAAATTCTTTTATACCACTGTTACTCAACTTTTTAGGAGTTGGTACAATGCACTTTAAAATGTAACAAACAGTGAAGTTTTATATAGTTGCCCCGCTGACTTTTTATATATGTATAAGTCAAGGCACTGTTGGGGTTTATAAAGCAATTGATTGGATATAATATCTTTGTTTTTTGCCACGTAAGTGTGCACTTTTATTGACCAATATTATGGCTTAGGCTGATTATATATTTTGGTTATTTTTCCAGACGATTGGTAAATCTTCTATGAGCTTATTTATTCGGATTTTATACCACATATACCGTATATTTCTTAGTGTGGTGAAACCATGTGTCTTTTAAGACTTAAGCACATTTGTTAAAGCAGTGTACGTATGGTATATACCTGATACTTTGGAATTTTTTTATTCGCAGTGTACAAGCTTCTTTATAGTTGTTTTGCTATGTGAGTTTTTAAAGATGTAGTTTAAAGTTTGCTCACATCATATTTTACAAAGGAGTTGGTTTAATCATTTTAAGTCTTATTTACTCGGGGGTTCATACCGCATATGTTATTATTATACTACTTAGGTAACTTAAGACCACTCGGATGGTTGATATTATTAACCTTGACTATATGTTTATTTTGTTCAACTAATCACACAGTCGGAGGCTACACCTAATTAGGTGCATCTAGTCGATGTACCTGGGTATATTTTTGAAATTTTTTCCAGTCCTTCACAGCCTTATGATTTAGTAAAAACACTTGGGAGATAATGGCAGAGATGATTGAAGCACTCGGTTGTATGTATTTTGACTTGAGAGAAGATTATCTCGTCGACTGTGAAGGCCTCAGGGACTACTGTGGAGATTATGGGTACCACATACCCACAGATCTAATTTATCCGACTAGATATAGGGGATATATTATTTACATGGATTATAAAACAAGTTCGGATTTGGGTACTACGTTTACTTGTAAATCAAGGAAACAACCTATTATTCTGATCTGTTAATATTATAGATTAGTTATAGGAGATTTAAACCGTAAGCAGTTAAATTTCTATCTTGTAAAACCTTCCCCTCCGGTTATATAAGGAGGACAGGGTGCCTTTCGTGGACATATGTACTATTAGATCGTTAGATCAATACAACACCAGACAGATACAATCCTCAAATAGAAATAGGATATTATCTCTCATTGAGAGGGTCTGAACCCATCTAAATTCTTATCTCCGCATCTATCCATTTTTAGATCTCGTGCGCTACCAAATTCTAGTTTCGACATAAATATCTGCCAGAACTTTGACATACAAGTTGGCAAAGATAGTAATCCACCCAAACCCCAACGTGGCATATTTTCCAGGTTTCCAATGGTTTCACTCGTTGGTCCTTTCAAGCATTTATCGAGTAATCACGGTTTTATACCAACTTACAGATGTGTCTTTGAAGGACGTATAAGTTTTATCCACTGGCAATTATACCACAAAAGAAAGAAACCAAAGCGACCAAAGCAAACTAAACCCAAAAGATTTTTACTAGTACAGATATGAACACACTGGGTTACAAAACCACCTAGCTAGATCATTGCTCACTGCCGACATCTTCTAGGAGTGTGCTGCAAACCTGTCCCAATCACCGGAAGTAGCCATAGAGCTCGAGGAAGCAGATGCAGAGGTTCCAGGTGTTGGAGACGCCGGTCGCCGGGCCCGTCAGCATGACCCGGAAGAACCGGAAGGGCAGCAACGCTGACGGGCCGGTGATCGGCCACGACACGAACTGGCCCGGCTGGCAGATGGTCTGGTCGTCTTCGTGGACACGCAGGCTAGTCCAGCTCCAGCCGTCCATTGATCCCTAAGCGCCGCATAGAACAAGATTCAGGCGGCTCACTCCACTAGCCTCACAAACATCCCTGGTCCCATCAGGGTCAGGGAACAAATGGAAGCAAAATGTTTTACCTGAAGAACCCACGACCTCATGAAGGTCGTGGAGCCATCCTGCCTCACCGTGTAGTAGTTGCACATAAGCTGCAAAAAGAGAAGTAAACAACCTTGGACAAGTGTCGATACAGTTTCTTCCCGATGTTGGTTCGAGAAAATACGAGCAAGGTTTCAGATAAGAACCTGGTGATCTGGTCCAATGTCTACCATCCACCAAGAACACATCTTGCCATCTTCAAGACGAGGCCCAGCAAAACAAGTCCCCTGAAGTAGCTAGATGTCAAATTCGTTCCAGTTTCCAAGCAAGAGAGTAACATTTTACTGCTATGTTTACCATTCCCAATAATAATACCTGGTAATTTTTTGAAACCAAAGCCTTTGGATCCGTGTACCTGGAATTTGGGCTGCTTGCTGTCACTGTAATATTCTAATTACAGAAAAGAGCCAATAAGTGATTAAAGTTGTCGCATGTAATGGCCTCATACATAAACAAAGCATAACCGTTTACCTTGGCTAAAACAGGGTTGATCCATTGGTGTTTACCAAATGATGTACCAGCATAGTAGATAATACCATTGTTATCACCATCTGAAATATACTGAAGCTCTTTATAGCTGGAGCGTCTATGATGAAATCTCTCACTAGGAAGTTTGAGGTTGATGAACAGTTAGTAAAAAGAGATGCACTATTTTGATCAAAGCATCAGTATAAACTCACCATGTATTTGTTGCCATACGTAGTCCCGCATTAGAGAATTCAATGGCTTCTGCAACCTGTGATCCAGTAAGTAATCAATTGTACTTTTCCTGTGCAGAATACTAACCAACTGAAAGTCTGAAAAATGATCCCTAATACAATTAACTTTGGAGAGCTAGCAGTCACTAACCAACTGTCTGAACACTTCTATGTTTTCTGCTAGATTGCTTTTCTCCATCTGCAGCGAAGTAATGAGTGTTTTTAGAAACCAAAAAAAAAATTACGATGAGAAGTGCTCCAAAATAGAATAATACAAGGAACAAATCAACATGGTGAATAGGCATTTAATTTCCCCATACACCCTGCTATATTCCTAGGACGAGCATGGGTGCCCATCTCCTTTATTGAATGACGTAACACCTGGCCCCTTTTTTAGAAAAAAAAAAAGAGAACAATATAACAAGAAAAGGCAGTACCAGCTGAAGGACAGATGGTTGCATTAAAGGGAACCGCACAAATGGTAGCAAAGTATTGATGGCAGTGAGCCTCCCTCCAAAGAGTTTCTCTGGTCTTGAAGTGCTTAAGAGTTCATGCACAGAGGTCCAGTTAAAACAGTCACAACCCTCCATGCACCATGTTAATATGGCATCCAGAACCCTTTCTTCCGATGTTACAGTCATATCACCATGCTGCAAAATTAGCACTAATATGACCAATGTTGGCAGGATCATAATCTGATTCTCTGAAATTAAGGACACATGTTATGCATATCATTGTTTTACAATGTGTTTACAAAAAAAAATCTAGTCTACCATATAGATTCATTTCTTTATAAAAACATTAAATAAGATTAAAATATATAAACCAGACAAATCTACCAATGTTCATATTACTATGTTGACAAAATGAAGTCGAATAGAACATTCATAATCTCTCTTGCATTCATAGCACCCACTTGTTCTCTCTGAATGCATGGGATCATTGACCAATTATATCCGAAAATTTTGGATTATTAAGGAAGATCTTTGAAAATGACCAAATGTTCAAGTTTTTTTTTTTTTTTTGGAGGGGCACCCTTAACTGGCAACCCTACAGCCAGAGAAGTAGCCAAGCTGTAATACCAAAAACTAAGGAAAGCCATCCTCATTTGTCAGGTAAAATGTAAAATAAATGATGAACTGGAGAGTTTCATCTGATGCTCAATCTTGATGAGCACCTTTATCTATGTTCTCGAGGACATTATTTGTATTTGGTCCAGTAGCAGAGCAGTTCATGAAATGGAAACAGTAGTACAACTTGCCTGAAGAATATCCTTAAATGCTGCCTCATCTAACAACACAAAGTCCGTGCAAGCAGTTGTGCAATAATCAAAGTGTTCTGCAAAATTCCTCTTGCACATTTCTTCAAGCAGTTTACAAGATGGAATTGATGAAACTGCTTGTAGAACTGAACAAACTGTGTCCTGCAACAAACTTTAAGTGGTAAGTCTACACCGAACCAGCTAGCAAGTTCACCAAATTTGCAGAAGCCATATCCCATTATCTCGTAAAAAAACTAGAAATTAGTCTCGGTGGATGAGCTTCCTGTAGGACACACGAATCCTGCATGCATAATGCAGACGGAATTGTATCAATATATCATATATGTGATTTATGAGGCTAATGCCCCCACTTTTTATTGTCACAACCACCGCGTCCCCAATTAAGTCTTGAATAGTGACAGGTAAATTGCACCAGTAACTTTTCTTGGTGTATTGTTCTATAAAAGAGAGAACATAGGTACCTCTGAGAGGAATTCCATAATTCTTTTACAGCAATCAAACTGAAGAGCCGTGATCCCAAACTGGTCTGACAATAGGAGCAGCTCAACCAACACTGGTGTTATTTCCTTGGTATCAACCTTAAGTTCCCCACTGTACATAAATTGGATGAGGAGAAAGAATGCTTCGGCAGGAACATCGTCAAAAAATACATTTGAAGAGCTGCTTTCTTTCATTCCATTTGTGAACATCTGCATTTGTTTATTCATGACTCAATCCTTGGTTGCACTAAGTTAGATATGATGCATAATGCTGAAATATGAATACTATAAAGTAATAAAACCATAAAGAAATACAACATGAGAAGAAAATTGTACCTTGTCAAATGTCACGCTCCACAAGCTAAGGATGAGTTTGTGAGCATGAGTAACAAGACCATGTCCATTAACATAGATATTTACATCACTGTGCTCACCATTTACAAGGAACTGTTCAATTTTCTCTGCATTTAATGGAGCTTTGAAAGGGAAATAGTCAAATTGATGAGCTTGAGAACCACTACTTGACAACTGTAATTTTTTGCTAGACTCAGAAACTGTATCACTCATCTTCAAACAGCTAATGATTTCTTCACAACACATTACCAACGGTTTAACTTTAAATTGTGAACTCAACTCCAGCAGCGAAATCAGTTGCCATTCCGAAATCTGAGCCAAATAGTCAGCACAACAGAAAAGCAATCAATAATTACAGTGTACACCCTTTCTTAAATTCAAAATGTGGGCATCTCAAATATACCTGCGTAGAACCTGTGTAGATGTACTCAAGAAGGGAGTGCAAAACTGGGTAAGAGACAGATGGAAGCTCAATAGCTGGTCGACTCATCAAGTTAAAAGGGAAATCGCCACAAGAACCCAAGACAACTTTGTGAGCTGGGACAACCTTTCTTTCACTGCCAACCACAAATATAGCATCTGAGAAATCCCAGTTCTCTAGAAAGTTTGCAAGTGCCCTTTGGTCCAAGCCATCTTTTGATTCTTCTTTTCTTGTATGCCCTCCAGCACCATCCTGCTCAACATATGCACACTCAATTTGGCTCCAAAGGATGCTGTTTTGAGGAGCTGATGGCATAAGACTTATGTTTCTGTACCCAACATGCTTGTCCCAGCTGGATAGTCCCACATACCGAACATTTTGGTTGGGA
This sequence comes from Oryza punctata, assembly GCA_000573905.2. NCBI lineage: Eukaryota > Viridiplantae > Streptophyta > Magnoliopsida > Poales > Poaceae > Oryza > Oryza punctata. The sequence goes on along the minus strand of CM002492.2, from coordinate 17,147,782 downwards.
TCAGGGTCAAGCCATTGGAACAGGATGTTATTGTTTGGATGCCTTCCTTGCCCGATGCTTATCAGTCCATCATAGATGCTGATCCAGTAGCTCTGAAAAGATGAGGAGCAACATAGGCCTATGCCAGCAACATCAACAACAGTCTTTCCATCTACTTCGATTTTCAATCTTTTGTTCCTATGGCTGCCCAAGATCACAGTGTAGTGACGGCTGTTATCCATTTTATAGTGATAGTGCTGGCTCCCAGGTTGTTGGCGGAACACCAGGGTAACATCATTGTGCGCGGATGCCTCAAAGGTGATGCACCCGCGACCAGCCTCCCTGAACTGAAACTCCTCATCCCAAGCACACTCGAAGGGGGCAACTGTTATAGATCTTTTTTTCTCATCCACTTTCATGGTAACAGATTTCAGCTGCAAAACCAATAACCAAAGCATATTCTTGAATGAGCTAAGATGAATGAATAAACATGTTACATACTCAGCATAGGATCCCTAGTAAAATAAGTCCATTAAGTGTTCAGCACAAGTCTCAGGGTAAAACACACCTTGCTGAAACTCTACATTTTCTTTGAAATATGTTGTATCTCGTTGGTGCTTTACAGAACAGAGCGCTATTGTGTTGCTTTTGACAGAGGAAATTATATATATCCAGTGAATGAATAGAAAAGCTAAGTAGGTTAATATTTGCTTAAAACAGGTGGATGGTTTGGATGGAGCTAGTAGTTATTTGGTGAAGAGAGAACTGCTTCTACTCCAGTCAAAATACTGGTCAGCTAAACCTTATTCCACTTAAGCTTTAATGAGCAAGGCGCTAGGAAATAGGATGGAGCATGAACACTCCATGACCATTACTAGAACCAGCTAGGTACGTACTAGCATGAACACTCCGCGACCATTCTTAGTATAAGAAGCAACACAGAGTTACACCTCAAATCAAATCACTCCCTCCCTCCCTCCCAATTGATAAAAACGATGAGAATAGCAAATCCTCCCTCACCTCAAATCCAATTGATACAAGGATGAGAACAAGTAGAAAAGAAAAAAAAAAAGAGAAGTACCTCCCGACGGCGGCTAGGGTTCCGCCAGATTTGAGCGCCGCCGCTCGTCGCCTGCTCCGGAGTCCGGCCTTCCTTCCCTTGGGTTCGGTTCGGTCGCGCTCCCGCACGGTTGGTCGAGCGGCGATGAGGCTGGCCCGCCGGCGGGCGGTGGCAACTTCACGCAGTGAGTTCGAGGATAGGGTGATCGGTTGGCGAGCTCGTCGCTAGATCCGAGCAGATCCGGCCGTCGGTGGGATCCCGGCGACTCGGCGAGGCTAGTTGGTCCGGGGTTGGCTCACGGTGCGGGCCGTGCGGCGGCGCAACGGCCAACGGGCGTGCGGGAACAGGAAGCAGATGAGAGAATTTTCAGAATATATGCCACCGAATACACAGTGTTTTCAGAATTGGTCTCACTCGATTCGCGCTCCTTTCGGAATATGCCACCGAAGGTGGGAAGGGAGACGCGGCGGACCGGCGGTGGAGGGAATCGAGCTCCGGCAGCTGAGCTCGGCACGAGCTTGAGGCCGCGGTGGCCGTAGCCCGGTGTGTGGCGGCGGCTGAGCTCGGGGACGACACGAGGAAGAGCTCACGGCATGGAAGAGGAAGAGCTCGTCGTCGTACGGGAAGAGGAACTCGCCGGCGTGGGGGAGGAGCTCGTCGGTGTGGGGGAACAGGAGCTCGCCGGCGTAGGGGGATGGAGTTCGCTAGTGTTGGGGAATAGGACGTCGCCGGTGTGGGGGAATAGGAGCTCGTCGGTGGCGATCAGATGCGCGCGGGCGATCGGCGTGGGAGGGACGAACTGACGACGCGCGACTTCGGAGAGACGGAGTGCCACGGAATGAAGCAGTTCACATCTTTGGTGGTATATTGTGAAAGTAGTGCGAGTTGAGTGGTAAATCTGAAATCAATGTATATTCAGTGGTATATTATGAAAATTCTCAGGGGATAAGGATTGTCTAACTTCGAGTAGCCACTCCCACGTCTCGCATAAGGTATCTACAAATATCATAGAAAATCAGTGTTTTAATAATAATACTATTATGGTATATATAATTAATACAGGTCATAATACTACTATTAGAAGCAAGCAAAATGAAATATGACATGTAAATATCAAAATTAAAAGAGCATGTGGTGGTTGCTCCTCGCTCTTCTTGTAGCTGTACGTTGTCATTTTGCATTTTATCCTTTCATTCTTAAAAAAAAAACTCAAGGTTTTATAAACATATTGGATCAACACATACATATTTTGTGAAACTTTGCTAGCTGATGAATCTCTCCAAGAGAGTTTTCATGAACTTTTTGAATCAAGGCTCCCCAAGCCAATATTTTAGCAAAAACTCCTCTCATACTCAATTCCTCTCAACTCTCGCAATCACAATTTTAGCATTTTCTCAATCTGCAAAGATTACTCAATCCTCACCATCTAATTTCCAAACCTTCCACCATTTTGATCCTCCAACTAACTATCACCTATATGGTAGTTCTTCTTCAATCCTTTGTGGTTTTCAGCAGCAAGCAAGTTGGTCACAATCTGCGCCAATAAGCTTTTAAGGTTTTTGTCCTCAAAAAAGTTGGGTGCACTCACCAAATCAACTTGTCGGTTCTACCTCTTCTCATGAATCAAAATCAGCCTTACAAGACAAGGAGAGAACAAGTTGATTAGCATCGAAGAGTCAAGTGATAATAGTTAAGAGGCAGGGAGGATAGGAACACAGGTCAACTGGACCGAAGAAGGAAATTTACAACTCCTCAACTGTTACACCCCGATTTTCGTTCGGGACTAAAAATCATTAAATAATGCATTTCTAGAAATTATATTAAAAGTTAAAGCAATTTAATCAAGTGAAATTAATGAGGGAAATAAAATTTTCTTTAAAATCATGACCAGAAATATTTTTTAATATTCTCCGTGCCCTAAATTACGCTCTGAAATTTCCCGTGAATTTTCGGAGCTCAATATCTAATTTCAATAATACAAACATCATTTAACCAATAAAATTGAAAGAAAAACAAATTAAAATCCCCTTCCCTGTACTTGGGCCGTTTCCGGCCCAAGTCCAATCCCTCTCCCTCGCTCGGCCCCCTCCTTCCCCCTTCTCCTCCGGCCGACCGCCTTCATCCCTCCTCCCTCCCTGACCCAGCTCGCCGCTTAGCCCGCTCGCCCCTTCCCCCTTCCAAGAAGTCCATTTAACCTCCCTACCCTCTCCCTCTCTCTGACAGCTGGGACCATGGGCCCCACTTGTCATCACTTTCCCCTACCTCCAGTCCCCCCAAACTGCCGGCCACTCCACCCACATCGCCGCCTCTCCCACGGGCTCCTGCGCGTCCCCTCATCCAAAACCGTGCGGGATCGGATCCCCTCCACCTCCTCCACCAAGTCCCCCACTCGCCTTGCGAAAAACAGCACCGGTTGAACCCCACGACCTCCACGTCACCGCTCCCACTCCGTTGGCCAACCACACCGCTCCCTGCCTCTACCTCGGCCTCTCGAGCGTACAAAAACCCTCCCCATGCTCCCTCCCCCCTTTTCCCTCACTTGCTCGAGCTCGCCGCGCTCTCCCTCGTTTTCCCCACGTTGCTCGCCACCTCCGCTGTTCGCCACCGTCTTTCGGTCGTGCGCCACCGCCTTCCTAGCCGCTATCGCGCTGCGTCACAACCACCGCCGGCTTCGTTGTTTCTCGCCGCACCTCGGCCAACACTTCTTCCGCACCGGAAACCATCGAAACCCAGCCGCCACCACCAACCCTAGGTCGCCGCCACATTCGTCGCCTCCAGCCAGAGATTCACGCCACCGGGAGCCTCCTCTCCCCTCCTAAACCCTCTACCACCTTCCCCAAGGCATACCGCTCCGCCTTCGCTAGAGCGTCGTCCCCGCTACCTCCCGCGTCGTGCGTCGCCACCATCTCCTCGCCGCAGGCCGCCATCCCGCGCCGCCTCCTTGCCTTGTGCGCTCCGTGAGCACCTCTCTCTCATCCCCGTCTCCCTCTGCTGCCTCCCGCGTGTGCCGTCGGCCGGTGGTCGCCGTCGGTGACCATCGCGCCGAGCGCCGCCGCTTCCTAGCTGACCGGTTGGCGCGGCTCCCGCTCACCCGTGGCCACCAATTCACCCGGGTGAATCTGGGCCGTCCACGTGGCTTGTTGGTGTTGCCTCGCGTTGGTGCCGTCGTGGTGCCACGTGGGCGCCACCTGCTCCCAGCCGGGCTGCCATGGCCGCCACGTGGCTGCCACGTGGTGGACCCGCAACCGAGCCACCGTGGACTGAGTCCACAGTGGACCGATCACCCTTGAGTCACCGACAGATGGGGCCCGCTTGTCGGCGCCACCTCTCCCATCAGATGAAGTCCTAAATCATATTAATTGCGCAATAAATCAATAGTAATTCCAGAAATTCATTTAAATGGCTCAAAACTTCTAAAATTCATACGAACTCCAAATTTCACCATTCAACTTGCAAAATTCATCTAAAATTGAGCTCTACATGTTTGTTTACTTTCCATGTATTATTTATTTGGTTTTTATTAGGGTTTTCCTCGTTTTGCGTGTTAGCGTTTAGTTCCATCGTTTCGAAGGATCACGCGATTGCGAGGAAAAGAGTTCGAAATATCTTTTGAAGAAGCAACGCAAGTCACACATTCCCCTTGAGCATATTGAACATACTTTATGAAATGTTTTACCATTTGCAAATAAATTGCATGATTTGCTAATTACATGGGATTATGGAATTACCGATCTGCCCGCTTGTGCCATGTTTACTTGATATCTGTCCTTTGTCAAACTTGGATGATAATTTGACTAGCTTGTGTCTCTTGTGATAACCTAGGTAGAATTATATGCTTAGCCATGCTTAATTACCACTAGCTCAAAATATGGGATAATCACATTATATACTTTTAGTATCTTGATGAGTGCAAGCTCGTGACATCTCGCCATATTTTATTGGTCGTAATTATGCAACTAAAATATGGCTTAATGGTGGGCTGTGGGTGCATGGTTCTGCTAGTCACACCGATGACAATTAAGGACCGGTTCGTGGGGAACCCCTAGAAGACTTACAGTGCTTACCACAAGTAAGAATGGGCAACTGCTGGACTTGTAGTATAGCTTTCCCCTTTCTGATTTACCGAGGCAAGGGTGGGCGTGATGGAGTTTGGATGGACCGTGCTGCGGTCTATGCGGCTTTCGGATTCACCAAGGCACAAGGGTGCTTCCTACCTTGGTTATTAAGGTAGGTGCGAAACCTGAAGTGGGTACGATTGGTTAGGAGGAGTTATGCAAAGAGTTTTATCACAATCACTCACCATGGTGACGTGTCTGCGCGGACACGGTGACATGACGATGGGTTGTGTCTTGTGGGTACAGTTACCTCTGATCAGAGTAAAACTATTTGAATAGTCGTGCCTGCAGTTATGGGTGATCGACCAACTTCACCGTGATTAGTCTCACACCATTAATTAACTTGACTTAATAAACTGGTTTAGTTCAGGTGGAATGGTTGGACTTGTTCAACGTGGGATAGCGTTGTTCAGTTGAGATTTAGTATTACCTTAGTTAATCAATTGTTTTAATGTTCCAAAACTATAAATGTTTTACAACCACCTTTATGCAAATAGCCACAAACCTCCCTTTGTCTTCCTTTGCATGTCTACATTTTTGGTGTGGCTTGCTGAGTACGGTGATTGTACTTACTTTTGCTATTATTCCCCTCTTTTCAGAAGTGTAGTGCTTCTGAGCTGAAGACGAAGTTAGATGACCAAGACTTATACCCCAGTTGAGTTTTTGCCTGTGGAGTGGAGCTGAAGCCCTGCTAGGATCGCCTTTTTCCGCTGCTGCTATTTTCTTTCGGTGTGAGGACTAAGTGCCTCTTCTGTAAATTATTTACGTTTGGATCTGTATATTAATTTGTCGTTTTGTATACCCTAGTTTGATTCCTGGATAGAGATTTATACAGAAAATAGTATGAAAATTTGGGATAAATTTCTTGGCGTGACATCAACTCTTGGTTGAATAACTCTATATATGGCTATGACAAGAAGGGAAAATACTATTGGAAGGATGTTGCTGCAAAGTTTAACAACAATACGTCTAGAAAAAACCGCAAAAAGGTAGTCGTGCAATGCAAGACACATTAAAGTGGTATTAAGAAGGACATTGCACAATTTTGTGGAGCTTATTCTCGAGCTAGAAGCACTTGGGAGCAGTGGACACGGATGATATGATCATGGAGAAGGCCCATGCAGTGTAAAACAATGAGAAAAACTTTCACATAAGAGTATATGTAGAGAGAATTAAAGGATCCACCCAAATGGAGAAGGATCCTTGAAGAGGATAGCAACAATAAGAGGACTAAGATTTTTGAATCAGGTACATACACATCATCATCCAATCAGGACATCGAGGAGGAGACCAGCCGCAAAGAGAAGCTCCCTAAGGGATAGAAAAAAGCCAAAGACAAGCTAAAATAGAGAAAAAAGCTGCACCATCTCCTTTTGGGGACCAACCATGTTAAGACTTTGTTCTCTTCAACAAAGCTGTAAAATTGAGAGCAGAAGTGCTGCTGAAATCTATAGAAGCAACTATCAGATCAACGGAAGGATGGGGAAGTATTAAACATACTTAAACCGCTAAACAAAGACACAACCAATTTTAGTGATGCAAAACTCAAGAGGCACGAAGCTATCCTCGAAAAGCTAGCTACATAACTTGCAGAAGAATAAATTCACTAAGTTATGTTTGTACCCCTAGTACTTAGTGTGCCACTATATGCTCTACGGTTAACTTGCTACTAATATTTAGACTTATCAATATTTAGACTTGTGATAGGTTTGTAGGCTAAATTATTGTTGTATTGTGAATTTAGTGAATGACGAATGTAACATTTCCCCTGCAGAAGGCATATGCTGTGATAATATTTGGCCCATAATCATAATATTTCTGAACTTCTTTTTGTCTGTAATCAATCAAATTTGCCCCATGACAACAACAAAACGTTTCTTCATTAGCCTAAAAATATACACTGACAATAATTAGCATAATATCTTACAATCTAGTGGTATGAATAGATAGAAAACCAAGGCATAGTTGTTTACCAAATACTTGTTGGAATAGACAATATAAAGTAACACATGGTTGCTTAGAATCAAACTGTGGAATACATCCAAAAAACTAGACATGGTTGTCTAGAATCTAGTTGTTGGAATACATGTAAAAAGCAAGACATGATTGTTCAAAATCTAGCTATTGGAAACTAGATGTTGGAATAGAAACAAAAACAAGGATAGATGTTAGACATAGCTAGTAGGATGAACCATCTATAAATAAGACACTCGATTCAGCAAGACACCATTGCCTTTCCTTCTTCAACTTCTTCCCAATATAGAAAACCATTAGAAGAAACTAATAACCCTACAGAATCTCAACTTGAAACAAGACTGATGGCACACCTAGTTGGTAGCTCTTATCACCTGGGGAGGGAGGAGGCTACACAAGGAGGTACATCAGTAGAGATCATGAAGATGACCATAATAGATTATTTTCTAAATATTTTTCAGATAATCCATTGTACATTGATGATTAGTTTCGGAGAAGATTTCGTATGAGGAGGCATTTTTCGCATTGTACAAGCTCTTGGTGTTTGGTCTTCATATTTTTGTCTTAGGCGAGATGCATTTAGCAAGGTGAGTCTATCACCATTGCAGAAATGTAGTGTTGCCATGTGAATGTTGGCATATAGTACACCAGTTGATATTATGGATGAGTCTTTTGGGGTCGTAGAAAACACAACAATGGAGTGCATGATAAATTTTGTTCAAAGGTGCGTGGCATTTATTAGGTGAACCTTTACTTCAATTTGGACAGGCATATGGATTTCCTGGCATGTTGAGGAGTATTGACTGCATGCATTGGGAATGGCAGAATTGTCCTGTTGCATAGAAGGGTCAATTCACACGCGGTGACTATGGAATACCTACTAACATGCTTGAAGTAGTTGCCTCTTTAGACTTATGGATTTGGCATTCTTTTTTTTAGTACTGCTGGTTCAAACAATAATATAAATGTGTTGGACCAGCCCCCGTTATTCACTGAAATGATACAAGGAAAGAGCACCATCTGTTCAGTTTACCATCAATGGTACACAGTATAACATGGAGTCTGCTACATTAATCTCAAGCTCCGATTGGGATCCGGTGAATGTGATCTTGTTGACTTTCTCTGGCATCTTCCCCTTCTTCCGCATTGTCTCAGTGCTTCATTCTGGGATGAACAAGAACTGAATGATGCGATTTAAAACGGGAGAAATGTAGATACAGAGCACAGAAACTGTGGGGATAGAACGCAGAGCAGTTACCTTAGCCACGCATCCTCACGGATCCGTCAGCGGCGAGCGGCCGAAGTGGCTAGAGCAGTTGAATTTGGTGGAATCCAGCGGGGTGGTGTTGTTTGCCGCCGTCACCAAGCAGTGAGAGAGGAGAATGAAAGGGGACTAATCTGGAAACCGTTGGACTCCGAAAAGGTGCTTGCAGACGGTGATGGGATATTTCTATCCTCGTATAATCGGAATCGAAAAATTTGGACGACACTTATCTCTCGTTTATTGAAAGTAAACGAATTACTTAGCGACCGGGATTGTATCGGCTAATCTACAGAATGACATGTGTCTCACTCACAAAAAAAAAGTAAATGAATTACCGACTACACGGGGCTGATTGGTTCCAATTTTGTTCGCAATAATTCATTTACTTGCGAATCTAATGCCGATGACTTGGATCACGGGGCACTGTTCATTGCAACGTGGGACCTAATTCATCGCGGCGATGTGGGTGCCTTGTTTGTGGGATCATTGGGTACGTGTGTCCTACTATATGTGGATATTGTTAGACGCTCAGACTAATAGGAGCATGCCGTAGTATCTCTACCAAACTAGTTCATTAAATCTAATATTAAATATATTTTGATAATATATTTGTTTGGTATTAAAAATATTGCTATACTTTTCTATAAACTTGATCAGACATGAAGAAGTTTAAAAAAATGAAAACGACTTAGAGTGAGTAGTTTTAGAAAAGTATTCGATCATAATCCATATAACCCGTAGGTGGGAAAGAACGGGCCTACGTGCAACAGTCTATTGTAATTATTGATGAGCGCTAAATTTAAACTACATCCATGGACCGACGATATACACTGAACTGAAGTACTGAAGCAACTAATTCAAATACCCATCCAAGTGATACCAAAAGAACAGATTATCCTAATGTATGTCTCTTTATCTTCTGTACTACTTCTGTAGGATGCCAGATTAAGCACTGGCTGTTTGTTCATATGTCAGAGGTGTCAGCGCACCTTGCGATCTCTTCTTCTGCTCTAGCTATCAAGCATCCACACAGGGGTACTTCAGAGCATCCTCCGCTGAAATTTCATAAACATATAGTAGAACAGAAAATCAGTAGTCAGCTGGTACTTAATAATATGAACAAGTGAATGATGAGCACTTGCAATAGTGAACATGGCTAGCAAGATCAACGACCAATTAATTTGGCTATAGCTTGTCGAGTGAAGGCCGGATTTTATGCCATTACCTTAAAAAACTATATATGGTGGTGATCTGACCACCTACCTGGTGTGCCGTGCGAGAGGACGATGACGTCGATGCGGTCGTTGCCGATGGGCAGGTCGACGAGGAGAGGGGAGAGTTGGGCGTAGGCGCCGGCGCGGACGCAGATTGTTGTGTGGAGCGCGTCCCTGTTGTGGCCTAGCAGGTTCGCCAGAGTCAGCCGCAGGTGCATTAAGCTATTGGTGTTCACCCGCATTGCCCTCCACTCGCTCTCGTCGAACTCCCCTCCCTCGTCGCCCCGCACGAACCGGATCACCCGACTCGTCTCCCCCTCCGTCGCCGGACCTCGCCGCCGTCGTATCAGCTGCATGCCCAACGATCCATCAAGAGGATCAGTTGCATATATCCTTATGTACCATGACATGTGTTATTTGTATGCGATTTAAATAGTTATATATAAATTATTTAAAAAAATATCAATTGGAATGATATAAGTTTACAAACAAACATGAAAGACTAATCCGATACAGAACTAGAGAAATACATTGCAGATAAAATTTGTTTATTTTCATGTATAGATCAAATTTAGATTTACATATTTGTAATGTCTAATATTATCATAATCTATTTTGTTAAGTTCTATAATTTTTTATATAACTATTTCAACTGTATGCATTCCTAGCTAGATGCCATGGTATCAGGTGTAGAAAATAGTATATATACTACCTGCGCCGGCCGATCGACGAGGGTGACGCGGCCAGGCTTGGGCGGGACGACCTCCACCGCCCACAGCATCATCGGGCTGGCGTTGTCGCCGGCGACGGTGACGGCGGTGCGCCACCGGAGGTACCTGCCGTTGGCGCGGAGGTAGCGCCCCGTGCCGTTGCGGAGGAGGAAGGAGCTCCTGCGGCGGAACGCCTGCCACGCCCAGGGCGGCGGCGTCGGGTGGTGGGCGGCGTCCCGCTGCTCGGCGGTGACGCCGTGTGCGGGCCCTGCCTTCGCCTGGAGGTCGGTGGCGACGAGGTACCGGCCGTATGCGCCGCGGAGGCGGACGTAGGGGCCCGGGGCGGCGCCCGGGACGTCGCCCGTGACGTGCTCGACGGCCCACACCGTGTTGTGTGCGCCGCGCTGGCCGGACAGGCAGACGCGGCGGCCGTCGTCCTCCGCGGCGAGGTACTTGCTGCGGCGGACGACGGAGCACCGCAGCCGGACGAAGTGCGCGTCCTGGAACACCTCCATTGCTGATCATTTGTACCAACTATACTTTCATCGCAAGGCTGATCGGCACCAGCAAGCTGACAGGATGATCAGTTCGATCGAGCTAGTCGCCGTCGCCGGAGATGTACAGCGGCCGTCGCATACTCGATCGATTTGGTACGTGCGTACGAGCTCGCCGCCGGGGTGTTCGTGTTGCACGCACGTACGACGAACGCGACGGCGCGGCGGCCGGTTTCAGTGGACGGCGGCGGGGCGTGACACATGTGGCCGTGAGATGAAATTAAGAGGAGATGGCTCTGCTTTTGTTCAGTCTAAATATAGGTTTTATTCAAGAAGAGAACAGCACTGATTCGCGTGGGAACGACCTCCGGCCTTGACCGATTCGCGGATCTGATCCGAGTTGCACGGATGCATGCCTGCGGAGCGCCGATGTGCGGGCTGCCTTTCGGTGCACGTGCAAGCTAGGGAAATATTGCAACGAACGGCATTTGAAATCGAATTTGTAGCTCGCTCCCTCTCTCTAAAAAAAGCGAATTTGCGACTCCGCGACATCTTGTTCTTTTTAGGGAAGGCAGCTCCAATATTCAGCTTTGTTTTCGTCTCTAGCGAGCCCCAAACTCGAGATGAACTCCGACAGCCTGAACTTGGCAGATAACCTGCCTACGGATTAGATTTTGGGGTTAGAGGTGGAGGAGGAAGGAGATGGCTGGGACGGGGTAGTGATGATGCTGTCTAGGCTGTGGGAGAGGAGAAGGGCAGAGTGGGCCGATGTTGACAGTGAGAGTGTGGGATCCAAAGTGGTTAGGAGCGCAGGCGGTGTCTCCAGCAACAGGATCCGCTGGAGATGGGGAAGTAGGTAGCTCAAAGGAGGGTGGAGGAAGGGGGCCTCACTGGTGCCGATGAGATTGGGGGGAGGGGGGGGTGATATGTGGGGTGGGGAGGTGGTGATAGCGGAGAAGGCGGTGGTGGCATCAAGAGGATGAAGAGGGTAGGTTAGGGTTAGAGTAAGTATAATAAGAGTCAGCCTAGATATAAGCCTAGATATAAGGATACCATATAGGATGAAATGTCTATACGGAGATGAGAAGTGAGGAGAAAGCGGCTGAGTGGGCTACTAATTAATAGCCAGCTTAAAAATAAAGGCCTACCACTAACACATAGCAATGCATGTGATAAGGCATTGTGTGTGAAAAGAGAAAATTGGTTGAAAATCTATTAGTAAAATATGTCTACATGTGGCATATACTTATAGTTAATAGCTGGATACACTATTAAATTTGCTTTTTGGAGGGACTAAAATTAAATTTGCTTTTTGGAGGGGCTACATCAATCTTAAAGCACTCTAATGGCTAGAAAAGTACATTATTGAGAGGAGAGAAATTGCACTCGTGATGAGGCAGTTACTTTGGAAATTGGAATCTAGCTAGTCGGGAAACAATAGTGTATTATTATAGAAATTGATCTCGTAAATGCCAAAACTTGTTTTGGCGGGTGGGTCTATGAAAATGGCATTTTCACGTGTGGGCGATGTAACCGCACGCAGAAACCAATTTTTGTAGATGGGCGTCATAATGAAGCCGCTTGCAAAAACCGATTTTTGCAAGCGGCCAACTAAGGAGGCCCGACTGTAACGTTTTATTCAAAATAAAAAATAAAAATAAAAAAGCAAAAACGAATTCAAAACCCTAGCTAGGGTCGCCGTTAGGCCGCCACCATCGCGTGGTCCAGGTCGATGTCATCATCCCGCGGTCCAGGTCGAGGTTGCCACTGTTGTACGCCTCGGCTCCACATCCACTATCACCCTTCCGTCTCCCCTCCACCGCGTGCAAGGGTGGATCCACCACTCGCGAGCCCGCAAGCGGAGGATTTGCCGGTGCCGTGGTCGTCTCCGCTCCCGTGGCTGCCCAAGGATGTCGTCGCTCCCATGGTCACCCGAGGCCGCAGCCGCTCCAAGCCCGCTATGCCACCATCCGAAGACTATCGTCATCGCTTGGAAAGGCGAGGAGGTTGGCCAGCCGAGCGAGGGAGGGGGAAGTGAGGGGGAAGTGAGGAGTGGGAATAATAGGGGAGTGGTAGTTGGATGGGAGAGGGAAAAAAATAGGAGAGGATGGAGGAATGCAACCGGCGAGGCGGAGGAGAGATACCTTGCTTGTAAAAATTGATTTTTGCAGGCGGACCTCTTAAGGGGCTATTTGCAAAAATACACTATTGAGACCTACCACATGATATATCTTTGTTGATGTAAAAACACAATGGCCTGGGAGATCTGCTTAGCTCCAGTGCAGTCCAAAATAATGATGAGATGCGGGTGTGCTAGTTAGTTTGATCTTGCAACTGACAAGATATATAAATTGAAGATCAAAAGAGTCGATCGGCTGACAAGCCGATGTAGTCATTCCAGCCGATATGGATAGGGTGTTGAACTATCGGCTATATATCCAATGTAAAATCTGACTCTTGAGTAAAAAAGACAATCGGTTGATGATAATATAATATAACAGTAATACAATCCGGTAGAAACCAATCAGATAACAATGATATGATAAAATAAGCGTTAATCCGAAGGTTAAAGCATACATCGGCTGGAGGTCCAATGTCAATAAATACAACTGATTAGATAAACAGTGAAACTTTTGTTGCGATCGGCTAAATCTAACTTATATGTAATCCTTATAAGTCAATGCAACGTCCAGATAACTCGTCAGCTGAAACCCCAATAAAACTCTTATTGGCAATCAAGAAGCAGGTTAGAGATTATGGTTCTAAGCATGACTTAGTAGATCAAACTTAACTAATGCAGCACTAAGTATGAAAAGACCTAACCGAGATAGTCCCAACAAAAACGATGCGTCTCTAAATACAATGCAATTAAAATAGAATTGAAATATCACGTAGACAAATATATCAACCGAACCAGAGCGACCCAAGAGATCGAAGCAATGCAGTCTTAAAGAACACCAATGTAGCCGATATATTCACCAGGGTTGGCGGAACGTAGGACTTACCCATTCGCCGGAGATCGAGAACTGATGCAACCCGGCGTTAGGTACCAAGTTCCACCGGTTGATAAGTAAAAACCTAGGAAAAGTAGGTGGCGATGCGCCGAGAGTAATTGTATTGATCTAGAGATAATTTACAGAGACCTTGGGTGTACATATTTATACCCATGGATAGATACTAGTCCATTTCGGACACGACACAAACTTTCCTAAAAATAAAAGGAAAAACATAAAGTCCTTATCGGACATTAAACACTCTTTCCTAAAGATAAAAAGAAACTAACAACTCTGCCTAATTAATAGAAAAAATACCATACCGCATCCTCCTTGAACTCCAACTCTTCTGGATAAACATCCTTTAATATATTAATTTCCTTATCTGAATCCATCAAGAATACAATTGCTGGCTATTGATAATGCCCATCGGCTGATTCCAGGACTCTGAAGCCGATACTGCCTCTAGGCCGATGATGACTTTGAGGCTTACCAAATTTTATCATTAACAATCTTATGGGACTATTAAAAGCCTTTTAGATAGTGTTTTTGTAAATACAAACTTTAAAATATAACTATGGTATAATTTTAGTGTAATTATATCGTAACTATAATGCTGATAACGTAACTTACATATAACTCATAAAATTAGTCAAAAAAACATGTCGAGCATGGTGGCCAGTAGCCTGCACTCACGCTCCATAGATTACGGGTTCGAATCCACAGTATTACATGCGTATGAATTTTCCATCACCCGTCTGCACGAATCTCGAGGCCAACAACGATCACAAAAAATTGAAAGTTTGGGGCAATTCAGTATCTTATTTATCATTTTATTGGTCGGACAATAAATATGAAGGCCATTGTTTCTCTATAAATTAAGGAGGGAGGTTTCTTCACTTCTAGTTTAGCAAATGATAGATATGATGCAGACCTGTAGTTCTTACTCTTATATCATGCATTGTAGTTTAGAAATATGGGTTTGCCCCTTGGTCTCTTAGTTGATTCACTAGTAGAGAACTCATCTTTAATACCAGATGAGAACCCCATTAATCTCGGATATAACAACCGTGACCAGCAAATCGAGACTAAAGATCTCAATCTTTAGTAGATGTATACTGTTGATCCAAAAACACGGTAGCCTAGGAGATTTGCTTTCACTTCAATGCAGGTTAAAATCTTGCTTTCGGGTTCAGGGTGTACTAGTTGGTTTGATCCTGCAATCAACAAGAATAAACAAGGAAATCAAGTTAGATTACGATAGCCGATCGACTGAGGCTGATGACGTATCGTTTATGTCCTAGCTGATGCAACAAAGCTGAATCGGCTGTAAGGTGTAAGTGTGAAGTTAATAAAAGAAACTCTAAACTTATCTCATCGGTTGTAGAGATTAACAGTATATAATCTATGATTCGAAATCCTTTTAAATATGAACAACTGAGATATATCGAACTGAATCGAGACAATATAAGTTATTTATATACAAAAGCATATGAACTAGAGATTAGAGATTATAAGTATTCATGTCATAGCCGATGATATAGTTCAAGTGTGTACTAGCTATAGCTCCAATACAACCTTATGCTAGAATATCAATCTAAAGTAAATATATTAAACAAATATCAATCTCTCGATAGATTGAATCTGATCAGGATCGATGATGAGCTTAACATATTTAAGTAGGTGAGATTCTAGTACAAGGGGTAGATATAACTTGTTAAGCAAGATTAAACAAAGCAAAACAAATATATCAGGTAAGATCAGCTGAAACTCCGATACTAACCTTATTGGTGCAATCATAAAGCAGGTTAAATCTTATAATTCTAATACGACTTAGTAGGTCAAACCCAATTGACGTAGCACTAAGTATAAAAAGAAGTATAAGATCTAAGCAATCAAGTCGATGATTGATTTTCAGGGTGGTAGACACCTTAACTAATCTAGAGTAACGAGAAGTGTTTAGATTATATCGATGAAACCCTTGGTGATGTATAACTGATATAAATAAACAAACTCGTCCACTTAGATTAGTTAAGGTATATGATAAACAAACAAGTCTTTGTCGAAGATTGAAATCGATGCAGCCCGACTCGAAACAAGAACTCGTCGAAGAGAAACGACAAGAAAAGCTTTGGCGATATGCCGAGAGTATATTGAACTAATGTTAATTTCTTACATGGTCTTGGGCATCTATTTATACCTGAACATACAAACTTGTTCATATCGGACACGACTCAAACTTCCCTAAATTACATTAATAGACGAACAAGTTCCTAAGTGGACTCTTGCCACGAAATCAATAAAGGAAACTACTTAATATCCTAATTAATATATACAATTGCCTATCTCAGACTCCATCCTTGTTTGGCAATATCTTTGAAGTTTCAATCCAAATCCAACTCTATCTGCATCGGCTACCCGTGTCCGACTCTGTATCAGCTGATACAGTCCTCCAGCCGATGTGCACTCTGTTTTCGGCAATAATCCAACTCCTCCAAATCCGCTTCGGTCTTATCTCCAAATCCGAATCTCTTTACCAAAATTTTCCATTAACACATACCAAGTCTAAAGATCTCGAACTCAAGATGCATAAAAAAAATATGTGAGATGTGGGATTTGGATCTCTCACCTCAACCCTCACACGTACACATCTAACTTGAATAGAGATGCTTTACTTTTGAACTATATCTGGAGGCATCTTTAGTACCTGTTGGTAATAAAAATATCTTTAGTTGTTATCAACCGGTACTAAAAATATATTTTCAGTACCGGTTGATAACATCAACGGGAACTAAAGATCCACCGGCATTAGTCTCGTTGGTGCTACAATTTGGTACTAAAGATACATTTTTAATACCGGTTGATAACATCCACCGGGACTAAAGATGTTTATAGGGATTTGGACTTTTAGAACTGGTACTAAAGAGTTTCAGTACCAGTTCTTAATCCAGCCGTGATATTTGTGTGTTTGGAGTATTGGATAAAAGATGAGTTATTTGGTAGTGATTATTGATCATATCTTAATCATTCTCGGGTTATGTTATCTAATACAATTAAAGTCGATAAGTATTTTAGCCACCATATAATATAATCCAATTGTGTGTAGGTTAATTTGCTGTGGAATCCGAACAACCGAACCATGTGGAGTTGTTTCTTTTATGTTGGATTGCCCTCTCCTCTAGTTTGCTTACGTATTGTTGGTAGTTTTGAACCTTGCCTTTTGCTACCACTATACGGAGTACTTCGCATGGTGGACTTGGGACTTTGAAGATGACGGCATCTCAAAGAAGCCTCAAAGTACAAGGGTATACATGGTGAAATAATAGTTATTGAAATGCTACCAGAAACAAAGTTCATTGAAGAAATCGATGGAGGTTGTACTCACCCTCAACAAAGCATAGGACTAGTTAATTTTGATTAGATAGCCCATTACAAAAATAATTGGCGTGGTGAAGAGCAGTGGTTCGTACCCTATAAATCTATACAGTTGATCCTCACTAACTGCAATTAATTCTAATTTCTTGCTTTGTGATGCATCCACGTCATCACATCTGTTAATCACCATTGGATTAGTATTCTAAGGTTGTGATTGTTCTATAGCTGTAGTCTTCCAATCCGTCTACCAATTCCAGCCGACTGTAATTATCCAGCCCAACCGTCAGCGCATGCACATGGAACCAGCTGTTCCCCGTCCCTATTGTGCACAGTAAAGGAGAAACAAAATTAAGTATTTTATATTACTTCGGTAAGATATGTGAGATATAATTTTGGGTTAAGTCCTTAGTAGAAAGTCTATCATCACATTCAGTTCTTCTGCCTACGGCCCGTGGATGGTTGTGCGGAACCGTGCTCATGCCTTATACATAGTTGCAACGTGCGATTAATGATCCGAGGTATATGCATATAGTATCGATAGCAGCAATCGTAATGACAATGGAATGGATGACAATACCTGTTAAGCATGGTAAAAATGTGGGAAAAGATTTCCTTGGGTTTCCTCACGGAGTCGTAGACATGGATCTTGCTTGCGGGAAGGTCTATGTGTTGACGACGAAATTTGGTAAATCATACATCGAATTTGGAGTTAAGACCGAAACAGATTTGGGAGGAAATCGGTAACAGAAACAGAGTATAAATCGGCTTCGGAACTGCATCGGCTACGGTGTGCATCGGCTGATATCGAATCGAACAAGGAAGCCGATGTAGCCGATTCCGGCAAGGGGATGTTGGAACCATTATCGGGTTCGTTTAAAGTGCTTCATGAGGATTGCCACGTGTGAATTGAGTCCGAAAAAGGCAATTATATCTGTTAATTAGGAATAGTTTGTTAGTTTCCTTTTATCATTAGGAAAGTGTATTTAGTGTCCGATAAGGACTTTATGTTTTTCCTTTTATCTTTAGGAAAGTTTGAGTCGTGTCCGATATGGAATAGTATCTACCCATGGGTATAAATATGTACACCCGGGGTCTATGTAATCTATCTCTCGATCAATACAACTTCGAGGCATCGCCACCCTCTTTCTGAGGTTTTTACTTATCAAACCGGCGGAATTTGGCACCTGACACGGGGCTGCATCGGCTTTCGATCTCCGGCGAAGGGGTAAGCCCTACGTTCCGTCGGGTCCTGGTGAATTTATCGGCTGCGTTGGTGTTGTTCAAGACTGCATCACTTCGATCTCTTGGATCATTCTGGTTTGGTTGATATATTTACCTAATATCTCAATTCTATCTTAATCGCATTGTGTTTAGAGACATCGGTTTAGTTGGGACTGTCTCGGTTAAGTCTGATCTTCTATCTTAGCCGATATATCTCTACAATCACAATGTTGTTCTAAATAGATTTGTTATATCCATCACATTAGATAGATCTATTGGTTCATCAAGTATTAGATTATCATATGCAATCTCGTGCTGTATCCGTTAGGTTCGACCTACTAGATTGTTGTTGATAATATAAATCTTGTTAAGCCGATAGGTTCATACTAATGTTTTATCGGAGTGCTAGCCGATGAATTATCTGGACGTTGTATCGGCTCAAAGGGTTACATACAAGTTGGATTTAGCCGATGACAACAAAGGTTTCACTGTTTATATAATCATTTGGATTTATTGACATCGGACCTCCAGCCGATGAATGCTTCAATCTTCGAATCAGTGCTTATTCAATCTATCATTACTAACCAATTGGCTTCTACTGGATTATATTATTTTATTTTCATCAGCCGATTATCTTTATGTCATTATTTACTCAAGTATCAAGATCTATACTGGATGTCGGCTGGTATCGGCATCGGCTGGAATCACTCCATCGGCTTGTCAGTCGATCGGCTATCTTTTGATCTTCAATATATATATCTTGTCAGTTGCAGGATCAAACTGACTGACACGCCCGCATTTCATCATTATTCTGGACCTGCACTGGAGCTAAGCAGATCTCCCAGGCCGTCGTGTTTTTACGTCAACACTATGACAAAAAGGACCTAGTGGTTGCTGCAAATTGCGTGAGATGATTTACATATTATGGTATGAATAGAAGAAGCAAATTGGTGCTATTTGCGGTAAAGACTCACCTTGTGTTGTAAGGCAATAGTATATAGGTCCTGTAATGTTATTGCACTAAGAATTTTAAGATATTGTCCTCTGTATCTCTTTCAAAGCTTTCCGGTAGCTTGACATTAATTTTGTATGGGTCCATGAAACCAACCCTGTAAGATCCCTACCTACGGCATCGTTCAATCTTCATTCTACAGAGGGAAAAAAAGATATCATGAAGTATCCTAACACGGTAAAAATTGTAAGGAGCCTACGATGAGCTAAGCAACGAAATAAAATTGAATAACACTTACAAAACCCACATGCTCATAAAAGCGATATCCAGGAGTCTAGGTGGTATATAGGGAAGGCATCCTCGAACTTGACCTACATAGTCTCTTCTCCATTCAAGTAATCGGCGTGTTTTATCCTCACACCGAACATCTCTTTGCCTTTGGCTATTTTTTCCATGTGCCATTGATGGAAGCGGTACAACTGTGTAGAGAGGCTATTCACATGCTCATACTTGACAAGTGGTTCGCCCAAGGTAAATTTGTATGCGAGATCCGCCACTGTCGCTGTCTAGATAGGCTTTAGGCCTAGCAGTTGCTCCTTAGTCAGATTTGTATCTTTGAGAAATCCTTCAATATCAATTGTGGGCTCAGTTGACATCGGCTCAATGTCTTGCTTTGATTGTTGACCGAGCTGAGGGACTTCTTTGTTCTTCCCTTTGGAATTCTTAAAAGAGTTGATCATTGATCGTTCGTAGTCAGATGACAAGGTCTTTTTGGTCCGTTCACTCATCTTCAGAAAGAATTCCTTGCTTGACGGGTCTATTGGGGTCTTCTTCTGTGGACTCCGCGGCTTGAAGTGGTCTTGCACGTCTTTTTTGATGATCTCGTGAGTCTCCTCGTCAGTCCTATCATATGCTCTTTTCTTGAGAGCAGCGAGTTTTGGCTCGTCAAGTCTTGGCTTCTTAGTTTGTTGCATGGACTTTGACGACGCAGGACGAGGTGGGCAAGACTTCCTGGAACTTGCAGCTGGTTGCGGCGTTGAAGTAGGAGGAGACAATGCAAGTGGCGGAGACCTCAGAGGGGTCAATACAGGCGGTGGAGACCTCGGAGGAGTCGATGCCCGAGGAGCAGTCGGTGCCCCCGGAGGAGACGGTGCAGGCGGCAGAGACCTTGGAGGAGACGGTGCAGGCGGAGGTGAAGTAAGAACGGACGCGGCTGCTCGCTCGGGAAATACGATGTAGCGCTTGCACCATAGTACAATGGCGTAAGCCGGGGACCACCTGCTCAACATCGACCTTTGAGTACCGAGGTGGAATCGGCCTACAATGGTACGTCTCATTCTGCTGCACTGGTATGGCCATGCCATTCGCCACCTTCACGAGAATCGAGGTTATTAGTACTTATCATATGCAATAATTTTCGCAATGTAACAAGAAATATATCACAAAACTACGAACAAACCTTGATTGATATATTCTTGAAAGGAATATGCAGCTCACACGATGTCCGCTATGTGATTTCATCCACGGGGCAGGGTGGTTCCTCGACATCATGCCCTCCAGCAGCTTCCATACTTTGAGGATCAACTTGCCCTATAGAAGCGTAGCTGCTTTCTTTCCCTGAGGGGCTTACCATGACGGGAGGAACAAACGGTTGGCGTGACTGACTTAAGCGTTCGTCTACCCGTCGTTCAACCTCCTTTTGGATTCGTGCGTGGTAGTTCTCGACCTTCATTTCGAGATCTGTGAGCTTCGCCTCACCCCAGTACGTGTGGATGTCCTCTTCAAACCCATGCTTCCATGCAATCACGCCTTTTTCGCGCATTTGTGCTAGGTGCTCAGGATTCTCTAGTGCGAGCGTTAGCTCGTCCTTTTCTCTGTCGGGCTTGAAGTTCCCTCAGCAGAGGCCTCTAGGGCCTCGACGAGACGGTGTGCTACTTGGCGTATGTCGTCGCTGAAGACTAGGGAGCCATCGCTGGGATTCAGTGTTCCCCCATGAGCGTAGTACCAATTTTTCGAACGTTCAGGCCAATCTACTGTTACGAGAACGATACCTCTTTGTTCTAACGCTGCTTCCATTCTCTGCCACTTGGGCACTGCCTTCTTGTAGCCGCCCCATCATAGGCAGTGAAAGTATTTCTTCTTTGTGGCATTGGTTTTGTTCTTGGCTATTTTCGATTGCTTGCCTCTCCTATCTTATAGGCGACAAACGCATCCCAATGATCCGTTAGTTTGGGGAATTTTCGAAGTCCGGTGTCAGACCTTCACTACATATTTGTTGTACAGTTCTTTCTTGTAGCTTCAGAATTGTTCAGTCATCTTCTTTAGTGTCCATTCCTTCACTTTGGCCTGTTCTGCCTCAGGGACCGTGAAGGTCTCGAGCATGATGGTCCACAACATGTCTTTCTCTGAATTAGGGAGATAAGATTGTTTCACATCCCCACATCACCTTGTTTGGCACCAGTTAACTACACTGATGGGCACGTGATTCCTCATGCACCAACCGCTGTGTGACACAAACTTTCTTGCAGCATCAGCAGGGGCTACAGATTGGCCGTCTGGACTCACTTTGGTTATAATATGTCTCCCCTCCACCTTCCTCACGGCACCTCGTTGTCCGCATGCCCTCTTCTCACCAACACTCGATTGGCTGTCACTCTGGCCCTCCTCGTTCCTCTCTACGGTTCCCTCAACGTTCAAATATTGGTTGGTGTCCTTGTTACCTTCCTCATCTGCCCAATATTGACTGCTGCCCTCTACGATCGTGTCCAGGAGGATCTGCTCGTCCTCGCGATTTGCCATCTGTTCGTACTATTAAATAATACACATCCACATTGTCAACAACTAAATAATACCATTACTTCTAATATAACTTTCTCTTACTTTTGATTGGTGGCCTTGGGACCACGTAAGGTTGGCCAGCGACCACTGTCAGCAACTGGACCATGGAAAATTCTGACAAGATAAAAATAATTAGTTGAACCATGTACATTGCATATGAGTTAATCCCAAGATATCCTAACTCGAATTGGTCCTAAGTCTAAGTTTAGAACATCTGCACATACATCGTTAAATAAGAGATAATGACTCAAGATATTGGGTGAAAACAACACCTCGTTCTTTCATGGCTGAACACGGATAATTTCCAAAACAGATCTTGTTCAGGAATTTATTTTAGAAATTACCAGTTTAATCGTGTTTAGTCATGAAAGAGTGAGTGCTTGCTTTTAGCCAATATCCTAAATCAGACCCTCCTTTTTAACCTGTGTCCGTTCGCACGCTCGGTCGTGCGCTCGCTAGTTCGCTAGGTCGTTCGTTCGCTAAGTCGTCCATTCGCTAAGTCGTTCGTTCGGTCGTTCGCTAAGTCGTTTGTTCGTTCGTTCGCTAAGTTGTTCGTTCTCGCTAAGTCATCGTTCGTTCTCGGACGGCAGTAGGCAGTGGTGGCAGCGATGACAATGGCGGTGGTGGCGGTGGTGGTGACGACGGCGATGGCGGTGGCGGCGGATTCGGCGATGGCGGTGGTGGTGGCGCGATGGAAAATGGTGGCGCGTTGTGTGGCCAGGGGCAGTGCGGTGGTGGCACGGCGTGGACGGTGGCGGCGAGGACGCCATCGTGAAACGTGGAGGTGGAGGTTGAGGGCGCCGGAGAAGAGAGATCGGAGAGGCATGCATGACGAGTGGTGAGGTCGGATCTGGGCGCCTCACCTTGAAGAGACGACAATGTTGAGGGCGACGACGATGGCGGCGGCGATGACGGCGGTGGCGAGACAGCGGCGAAGGTGAAGGTGGCAGTGAAGCTAGGTGATGGAGCGAGGCGGTGATGGTGGTGAAAACTCCTAAGTGTTGGAGAAGATGATGCGCCTCCTGTAGGGTACACATAGAAAACTCTTTACTCCTGGTTGGTGGCTACAACCGGTAGTAACGATCTCTTTAGTCCTGGTTGTAGCCACCAACGGGGAGTAAAATTTTTATCTTTACTCCCGATTGGTTTTACTCTCGGTTGGTGGCTACAACCGGGACTAAAGAGATCTTTACTCCTGGTTGTAGCCACCAACCGGGAGTAAAAAGTATTCGCGCTATTTCCAAATGTATCTTTAGTCCCGGTAAAGAGTATTCCCGCTATTTCCAAATGTATCTTTAGTCCCGACTTATGATAACAATCGGGACTAAAATTTAATTAACCAAGTTGAAATAAAATAACAAAAATAATTAGAGCACATTTATAATAGTTACAATAGTTAATAAATTCTAAATATCATATATAATTACCCCAAGCCCGATTAAATACATTTAACATGAAATAAAATCATAAAAATAATGAGGACACATTTGAAATAGTTACAAATTGTTGATAAATTTTAAAAATCATATTTAATTAACCCATGATCGATTAAATGCATTTAAATTAAAAATAAAATCACAAAAATAATTAGAGCATATTTATAATAGTTACAAATAGTTAATAAATTCTAAATATCATATATAATTACCCCAAGCCCGATTAAATACATTTAACATGAAATAAAATCATAAAAATAATGAGGACACATTTAAAATAATTACAAATTGTTGATAAATTTTAAAAATCATATATAATTAACCCATGACCAATTAATGCATTTAAGTTGAAATAAAATCACAAAACTAATTAGTTACAAGTAGTTACAAATTGTTGTTAAATGAGAGTACATTAACCCCAACTTTATATCGTCCCACATGCAACAACCTTGGTCAAATATAAATCAATTAAAATAGATGGACCTTCAATACATTAAAAATAATTTACATTGTGATGGTTGTCCTGGAGTACTTTCTCCTAACGAATGTTCCTTCGCAATAGGGTAACTCCCAAAAAATAGACTTCTTCTTCCACATCGCCACGTGCCCATCTTCAGTCGCTATAGGTTGGCTTCCAGATCACTTTCCAAACACAACTTCCAGATCTTTCAAAAATGCAAACACGGTTTTCCTGTTACAATGTTTAGGCTTCAGACGGTGATCTGACTTTTGTTCGAAATGTTTGCCTTTCTTTCGGACAGGGTGGCTTGCAACAAGAAATCGACGATGGCCCATGTACACAACCTTCCTACAATGCTTCAAGTACATAATGTAAGTATCATCCATAGAGTGGGTACAGGACTTATACCCCTTGTTTGATTGTCCCGATAGGTTGCTAAGAGTAGGCCAATCGTTAATGGTTACAAACAGCAATGCTCATAGGTTAAATGGCTTCTGTTTGTCCTCATCTAACACGGGGGCACCTTCTTTCCTCCATAGCAGTTTCAGATCATCAACCAATGGTCTTAGGTACACATCAATATCGCTACCAGGTTGATTTGGGCCTTGAATAAAAATCGGCATCATCATGTACTCCCGCTTCATGCATAACCAAGGGGTGAGGTTGTAAATACACATGGTCACAGGCCAAGTGCTATGACCGTTGCTCATCTCTCCAAATGGATTCATGTCATCCGTACTTAAACCAAACCTTACGTTTCGTGCATCATCTCCAAAGTCTTGAAATGTTCTATCGATGTTTCGCCACTGCGACCCATCAGTGGGTCTCAACATCCCGTCCTGTTGACGTTCTTCAACGTGCCAGCGCATTATTCTTACATGCGCTTTGTTCCTGAACAAACGCCTCAGCCGTGGTATTATAGGGAAATACCACATCACCTTAGTAGGAACTCTCTTCTTCGAAGGCTGTCCGTCAACATCACCTGGGTCATCTCGTGTAATCTTGTGTCGTAGTGCCTTACAAGCCGGGCATGCTTCTAGGTTTTCGTACTCCTCACCACGATAGAGGATACAATCTTTCGGACATGCATGTATCTTTTGTACTTCCAGACCTAGAGAGCAGACTACCTTCTTAGCTTCGTACATTGTTTCAGGCAACTCATTTCCCTCCAAAAGAATGTTCCTTACGACTTTCAATAACTCATCAAATTTCTTGTCAATCATACCATTTTTTACCTTCCATTGCAAGAATTCCAACGTGGTACCTAACTTTTTGTGCCCCTGTTGGCAACCTAGGTACAAGGACGTTTTGTGGTCCACTAACATACGCTCTAAATTTTGGATCTCCTTTTCACTTTCACAGTCCTTCTTTACGTCGCACAACATTTGACCAATATCATCCGCACCATCGTTATATTCATCAGCCTCGTCCGTCTCGTCTGTTGTATTTCCTTCAAATCCACCGTATTGAGACCAGTCCGCGATGTTCGTGTCTTTTTCTTCATCATCTTCCATTGCAACCCCTAACTCTCCGTGCGAGGTCCAACAATTATAGCTAGGCATGAATCCTGACTAAAACAAGTGGGCATGAATAGTTCTTGATGTAGAATACTACATCTAGTTTTTGCACTTTTTGCGTAGACAACATATAAAACCCTTATGCTTGTTGGTATTGGCCACACTCACAAAATAATGCACGCCATCAATAAACTCATTCGACCGTCGGTCCGCGGTGTACATCCATTGCCGAACCATCTACATCTAATAAACAAATGTAAAGGAAGTCCACAAAAGTGAAACTGATTAAATAATCATATAATAATTTAAAACATCGTAATTAAACTAATATATTTTTAATGATTCTTTCTTATTTCTATACATTTTTATCGAGTTTAATTTTAAATGGTCTTAACCGGAGTCATGGTTAATTATATATAAACCCTATCATTTTTAAAAAATTGTAATATGTTTCTCCATGGTTAATTATATGGTTTATCTTCTTTTAGTTATATTCAAAAAAGTTGTTTAAAGTTCTAAACATATTTTTAATTTATTCTACTTATTTGTAATTATTTTAATGATGTTTAAATGGATTAGTTTTCTATTCTTTTCTCCTCATTATCTATATTTCTCATTCTTTGACTTTTTTAACATTGTTATCCAAACGTTTCTAATATTATTCCCTACATCAATTTTCTCTCTCATCTTTTTTCATATACCTATTTGATAGATAATACCATATAGAAATATAGCTAGAAATATAATATGTTAACCATACATCAATAGAGCATAAAGTTGCTAACCTTTTGTAGGCCTTCAATTTGTATAATATCACCAAAATATTACCAACAAAAATTTTGGCAGCACCTCCCCTCCTCCTCCTTGCCAATTTTTGCAGCAATGGTTCGGGCTGGAGGAGAAAGACGATCATATATAAAGGATATGATCTTTAGTTGCGGTTGTTAACACCAACCGGTACTAAATATATATGATCTTTAGTCCGGTTGGTGTAACCAATCGGGACTAAAGTGTCCATCTTTAGTCCCGGTTGGTCTTACCAACCAGGATTAAAGCTCCCGGGGGCTGACAACCTCTGACAATATGTGAACCGGGACTAAAGATGATCTTTAGTACCGGCTGGTGTTACCAACCGGTACTAAAGATCATAACTAGCCGTTCGGCTTACGAACCGGTACTAAAGACCATCTTTAGTATCGGTTCATAATAGAACCGAGAAATTTGTGATTTCCAGCCACCGAAGAAAGATCGGTTCTCTAGTAGTGTTAGGGAATCGTTTCTCCTTGACCGCTCATATGTAGGGCTGTCAACGAGCCGAGCTCGTCTGCCCGCTCGAGCTCGATATAAGCTCGAGCTAAGCCTATTGTACCTTCGAGCTTTTAGGTAAGCTCGGTTCGAACTCGAGCTCAAAAGTAGTATAATATATATATTAATAATAATCTCTTGATAAGTATAATTATTTTTTAATTAATCACACTAATAAAAGAGTATAAAAGGGCTAAGATAAATATATCATACTAACACATGCTAATACTATATCGATATAGACTGTACACAATTAAAACTAGGTAAAAGCTCCAATTTGGCTCGGTAAAGCTCGCGAGCTTTTGCTAAGGCTCGGGTTCGGCTCGTTTGGAGCTCCAGCCGAGCTCGAATTGAGCCTAAGACGAGCTGAACTCGAGCTACTTGTGAGCGTCGAGCTTTTTTGACAGCCATCATATGCCATTGGTTCCCACTAACATAATTCCCAAAATCCCATGTTGAGGAGGCCAAAAGCAGTGCTGTTTTCACTTGCATGTATTCTGCCAGATCATCTCTCATCTATATATAGGTTGGCATATACTGTTTGGCAATTGTGTGCTTCTGCTTAGTTTGCGCTTTCATCAATGGCTCACTACCATCCCATCCCATTCATAGTTTCCATCCTCCTGCCGGATGCATATATATAATCCAATCCATGTATAGTTTTCACCAATCGGCGACAACAGCTACCTCTCCTCCTGGCCTTTGTTCCAAATAATAGTCCATGTATAGTTGTTATCGTCATATATTAGCCAGAGTATAGCTGGAGTACTTCATTTTCCACATCAACGCTGATATAGTTAGGCCTTAAATCTTCTCTCTCACTCTCCACTTAATTTATTTTCTTCACTCTCCACTTAAAATGAATTATTTAAGATGTTCAGATAAATTGTTGACATACATATCTAATTTCTATTTACAGAATTTTCTGCTGTAGTGCATTATCATGCTCCAAATTAATATAGATTTCTCTAATCGAAGAAAGACTTATATGTAACTGAACTTTCTATGTACAGTACTGCCTCATTTGGTTCCAACTATACTTTTCATGCTGATTTGCATATTTTGAAGAGTTATAGAAAATCCTGCAGCAATGCGCGGGGTATATATAATCTAGTATCTACATATAGACTAATACTTTTTCTTATCACGAGACTCCCTTCCATTCATCACACCTAGCCACATGGAAGATAGATAAGTTGGCCAGCAAAAATGAGGGAGTAGGGCCTGTAGAGAAAGTTGTCGATATGAAAAACCATAGCCATCATCATCTTAATCTGAAAGGCAGCTTACCTCATAGGCGCAAAGGTCTAGAAGCAGCAATGTTGATGGCTCATGGATAGAGGAGAGGGACGACCTCATCAATCTCAACTGCAGGGGGCGATGAGACAACACCTGCTAGTGGTCGTTCTCGTCGACATGAGAATGATGGGTGCTAGCCATGGAGGGGTCAGATAAAGAAGAAATGAGGAATAGACCGGTGAATTTACACTATTAGAAAAATAATTTTTTTGTGACGTCACTTTTTTTATTTTTGCTGGCAGACTAACGAAACAATCAATTGTAAAAATATATTGGAGGATTCTGGGTCACAAACCGCCAGTAAAAACCGATTTTCGCTGACGGGCACTTAGGAGGTCCACCATAAAAAACAACTCAGTTTTTTGAGGCGGAAATATTAAGTCTCCACTAGCAGCAAAAATCGGGTTTTCTTTCGGGCAGTAAGTAAAGAGCACCGCTGTGATTTTTTTTGACGCGATTAAAATCCACCACCCACGCTATTTAAAAAATTTCGGCTCTTCTCTCTCCTCCCTCCAGCCTCCCTTCTCTCTCCACCACAGCCCGCTGCTGTTGCCTCCACCACCGCCCGCTGCAGTCGCCTCAACCGCGGCCCAGTACGGAGCGCCGCATCGGCCAACTAACACTAGTGACCCCGGATCTGGCGACCCTGGCCTCCCCGCTGGATCTACCGCCGACCTCCCTGTTGGTGGATCCTGCTGGCCGGAGCGGGCCGAGTCGGGTGACAACGATGACGAGGGAAAGGGTGGCTGCGCGGGGAAGGAGGCAGCGCAGGAGAGGGGGTGGCGAGGAGCAGAACCAGCGCTGGCGGGCCTCGGGAGCGGTGAGGGGAAGGGCAGCGGCGGAAGCTCTTGTCTACCCCTGCTTTTAGTAACAGGAATCTTTCGTGTAAACCGTACCATTTCCCTGGATCAAGTACTCTGGTACACACGAATTCCATAGCGGAGGTACCAAGCGCGCATACACGTGTGTCTAGTACGAATTATTACAACATAGGCCGGAAGACATAGTCTTAGAACATAGGACCAAACGGTCCGAAATACATCCCAAAAGCAGAACTAGATGAGACAGCGGAATTAAGGCGGCGGCAACACCATTGCCACAGGCAACGACCGTATCTAAGATCTACTGGGCGCCGTCATCATCAGCATCCTCCTGGTAGTAAGCATATGGGTCCTCCGAAGCATCATCACCGACTTCTGGTTGAGTTTGTAAATAGCAAGGGTGAGTACCAACCGTACTCAGCAAGCCACCACAACAACAATGCATATGATAGAGGGTATTCAAGGTATGGCTTTAGGTTCTTTTGTGTAAAGCAAGTTTTGCAATTCCTTTCACAAGCCTAAGACCTAGCATAGACTGATCAAGTTTTAATTCCATAGTTCATTATTCAATGATGGTTCTGTCCACTATCTATTGTGTTTCCAAGGATAGCTTCCCGTCATTGAGTCATCATGGTTTTCTGGGGTCTACCCCTCCTCGCCTCCCGAGAAGTTGATCCACCAGTATAAAATCATCATGCCATCCCAATCAGCTTAAGAATTTAGAGTCTAGCCAAGTATAATACATGTCCCGGTGCTCAATAACTGCGAGCACGGCTATTCGAATAGATTTGATTTACTCACACTGCAGTGGATGTACACTTTACCCGTACTCCGCGACTTGCCCAACACATGAGCCTCGCCCCAACACATGAGACGCGTCACCACAAAGCCTTTCAATAACCTCACCTTGGTAGTACACGCTCCATGAACTTAAATCCTCATGCACTCTAGGCGTCATAAGTTTTTAGCAGTGAGAGGAGTTCTGGCGCTCCCGAGGAGGGAAGACTCACGTATGCATTAATTTATAATTAAGTTTAGGTTTACACATGGCGGTCCTACCAGTGGCTATCCCCACCATAGGCCCCCGCCTCTCACACACTTCATGAAATCCACTACGCATGGATACTGTCTCTGCTCGGCTATTTACTCCACTAGGTCTATACCCATTCGAGAAGTACGGTTGTACAAGGGTCGTTTCATGCTTAGCTTCATGGCTTGGTCCTGACCAGGGACGACACTAGCCTTTACCGGAAACCACCCAAGTCCTCCAGCCGCCCCAGTCGAAAACAGTTATTTAGTTTTATTTCTCCTTTCAACAATCATGTCATCAATGGCATGGCAATGTGACACTCATATCTCCACATGCCGCATTTCAACTACTTTCCCAAAGGTAGTTGCCCGAGCATAAAGCATTTTGATAAATATGAATATGCATGATTCTAAAGTAGCATGGCTAAGCATTTATCAAGTATTGAGTAAAGACACACGATATCATGGATTACAAGGATTACATGGATAATCAATTTCAAAGGCATGGCATATAGCAAAATAGGACATTCACATATATTCATATAGCATGCAAACTTTATTTTAAATCAAAATAAGTTCGCAATAGGTTCAACATGCTCAAATATTAGTGATGACTTGCCTTGCTCACAGTCCTGTGGACCATGATCCTCGTTTGATACCGCAACTCCATCGGAATTTAAAGTTAACGTGCGAAAGAGTTGATTTGAATTCGATTAGAATTCAAATAAAATCCAACAAAATCCAAAAATAAGCATGCTGTGTCAAATTTTTATATCGATTTAATTATTTATGAAGTGGCACTAGTATTTTCCTATACTCCCATTAATTTGAAACATTAGTTATAATTTAATTTATGTGGTTGCTATAGAGACAACACATGTTAAAAATAATTATTTTACTGCACAATATCCACTTTTATTTATTAGCACACTATTTAGGTTAACTATCATCTAATCATTTGATATTAATTATTTTATAAATATAAATATATTTTATTAAATAATGATTTATATACCACTGAAAGAGTATGAATTTAGATAAATTTAGGTTCAAGTTTCACTCAAATCCGAGTTAAAACAAATAAGTTACGCTTGTTTAAAGATTCAAATTTGAATTAATCCGAGAAATTGTGAAAAGTTACTGATCATAAATAATTTATTTTTATCCCAAATCCTAAGGACTGACATGTGGGACCCACATGTCACACCTCTAACTCTTCTTTGCTCTTCTCTCTCGTCTTCCTTTTCTTTTTCTCCTCTTTTTCTTCTTCTCTCTCTTCTCTCTTCTCTCTTCTTCCCTGCTCCTTCCTCCTCTCCTCCCTCTCTTCTTCTTCCTCTTCTCTCTCTCGGCCGAGCCGGCCCTAGAGGCACGGCGGTGGTCGGTGGAGGGGGGAAGGGGGGCTCACCTAGCGGCGGCGGCAACTACGGCGGCGCGGCGACGAGCAGCGGAGGGGGAGAGGTGTGGAGGAGGGGGAGAAGGGGGTAAGTATTTATAGGGGAAGAGGGGGACAGCCGGCGCGGAGTGGAGAATGGGACGGCGACGGTGACGCGGCGACGTCGACGCCGCGCCGCGGCGCGGGGCTCGGCACACGGCGCAGCGCGGCCGGGCAGCACGGGGCGCGAGGCAGGGGCGACGGCGATGGCCAGTGACGGTGACGGCGGCGCGGGCGCGGTGCGGGCGACGGTGATGGCAACGGAGATAGCGACAGAGGCAGCGGTGATTTTTTTTTTGAAAAACAGGATGTTACAGCTCTTGACATCCAGGAGGGGCGGTGGCGAGCGGATCTAGTGCTGGCGAGCCTTGGGGAGAGTGGATCAGCCGCCGCCGGGCCGCAGGAGCGCGGATCCGCCACTGTGGGGCCTCCTTGTCATCGGCGTCGCCCAGCCATCTTCCTTTCTCTCTTGTGCAACGGTGGCGGGAGCGGTGGCTGGCCCTAGGGTGAGTTGATCTCATCGAGGCCGGCCTCCACCCTCCGTTGCAGACGCCAAAGCCGACATTTTTTTTCTGAACTTTGTGATATGTGGAATGCTTCTTTTGTAAATTTTGGGATGGTGGTGCATTGTGAATTCTATGAAATTTGATGACATCTGGTATTTGCCTTGTGAATGTGACTAGTGAGTTCGTTGTGGACATTATTTGTGAATTTGTGATTTGTGATTGCCACCAGCAGATTCATTTTGATTAATTTGAGGATTTTGCAAATGCATTGTTTTATTTTATTGTTTTTCACCGAAAATCCTTATCACTTGCAGCTAGCTTAATTGTGCCACACGTCAAAATATTTTTGGCATGAGGCTGGTCATCCGCCAGGGAAAAGGTCGTCACCGCTTGTGAAGTTCTTTTTTCGCAAGCGGTTGGTCATCCGTTAGTAAAAAGTCTATTTTCAATGGCCATTACTCGCAGGCGGCTGCCTCCGCCGCCAACGAAAATCTACTTTGACCACCAGCAAAAAAAAAAAACTTTTACAGTGTTAGTTTTGGAGA
The DNA here is from genome assembly GCA_000573905.2 of Oryza punctata. Taxonomy (NCBI): domain Eukaryota; kingdom Viridiplantae; phylum Streptophyta; class Magnoliopsida; order Poales; family Poaceae; genus Oryza; species Oryza punctata. The sequence continues at coordinate 17,115,243 of CM002492.2, read as the reverse complement.
GACTACGTGATAATGTTCCTGTTGGGTTTAAGCTTCTAGGTAAATCTAAGTAACATATGTGCCAGACTATATAAAAGCTTAGCTTCTGGAGCTTGTGACACTGCTAGAGAATGCCTCTTTACTACCAGGTCGTAACCCCTTTAGTACCAAATTTTCGGGACTAAAGATCTCAAATTTTTAGTACCGGTTGAAATAACTGATACTAAATAAATAAAGATGCATACTCAATCAAAAATATGTGAGTTGTGGGATTTGAACTCAAGATCTCTCACTTTAGGCTGTGTTAGCTAAGGCTACTTCCCAACCAGCACAGTGCACATGGAAAACGGAACAGTCCATTAACGCGTGATTAATTAAGTATTAGCTATATTTTTTCAAAAATGGATCAATATTATTTTTTAAGCAACTTTTGTGTAGAAACCTTTTGCAAAAAACACACCGTTTAGCAGTTTGAAAAGCGTGCGCGCGGAAAAAAGAGAGGGGTGAGTTGGGAAAATTTGGGGAAGAACAAAGCCTTAGTCTCACACATTGTTGATGCAAAAAACACACACTGGTTTGAGAGATTTGCTTTACTCTAGTGCAGGTCCTAAATAATGATTAAATGTGGGTGTGCCAGTTGATTTGATCTTGCAATCAACAAGATAAAACATGCAAAGTTATTAGTAAACGATAGTCGATCGGCTAGAAAGCCGATGTGATATCGTAATGTAACCTAGCCGATGCATTATGAGGTGAATCGGTTGTAAGGCATATTCTCAATAATAAATCAACTCTAAACTTGATCCATCGGCTGTAAATATCAGGATTATATAATCTATAAATTAGTATTACTTTAGAAATCAGCAATTGTGATAGATCGGACTTAACTGAGACAGTATAAATTGCCTAGATCTAAAATAACATGAAATAACGATTATATATGTTTATATCGTAGCCGATGTCCAGATTTAAGCATGTATCGACTATAGTTCCGATACTATCTTATACTAGGATATTCTCTTGCAACAAATATACCAAACTGCCATCAATATTATATTGGTAGTAAGTTCAATATATTTATATTAGTTAAGATCCTGATATAAGAGGCATATATAGTATATTAAACAAGATATAAGATTATGTAAAACAACTATATTAGGTAAGATTGGCTGAAACCCCGACATTATCCTTATTAACAACTATAAAGCAGACTAGAGATTATGATTCTAAGCATGACTTAGTAGGTCAAATTTAACTGATACAGCACTAAGTATAAAAAGAAGCATAATATCTAGACGATTAAGCTGATGGTTGTCCTTTCGGGATGGTAGATATATTATATAATCCAAATCAACAAGTCAATCTAGTCGTTATCGATAAAACCCTAGATAGAGATTAGCCAATGCTAGTAGAAAGCACTGTCAATCTAGATTATATAACATATATGATAACTCAACGGATTACGTAATCAAGATCAGAGTGTTATAAAGATATAAGCACTAATCCTGAGAACACAAACTGCCATAACAAGTAATTACCTCGTTATCGAAGATCGAAACCGATGTAGCTCGACTCAAAAGCAAGAACTCGTCGAAACAAATTAATGAAAAAAAGTGGCGATGCGCTGAAATTGGATTGAACTGATGTTAATTATTTACAAGACCTCGGGCTCATATTTATACCCAAATATACAAACTTGTCCGTAATGGACACGACTTATACTTCCTTAACACAACTCTAATCGACAAACAAGTCCCTTAGGTGGACTCTTACCGAAAATATCTATAGGAAAATTACATAAAATCCTATTTAATTGATACAATTGTCTGTCTTGGACTCTATCCTTACCTGGCAACGTAATTGCGATACTTATTACGAATCTGATATTGATTACATAACCAAATCTGCTACTATCGGCTGCATCGGCTAGCTATGTTGAATTCGGCATTAGCCGATACAGACTCTCAGCCGATGTGCACTCTGTTTCCGAGAATTCCGCATATCTTCAAATCTACTTCGGATTGGATCTCGATTCCATTTATATGCTTACCAAATTCTATCATCAACACACGTGTTACCATCTCACCTACCACACACATCTGACATGTATAGAGATGCTTTCTCTTTGAACTATACCCTGAAGGCATCTTTAGTCCCGGTTGATGTGTTACCAACACAGACTAAATATACATCCGAGTTGATGTTACCAACCGGGATTAAAGATGTTTTTAGGACTTGGACTTTTAGAACCGGTACTAAAAACATATTTAGTATCGTTTCTTAATTTATTCAAGATATTTGTTTTTTTACCACGATAAAAGATCACTTCTCCAGAACTGTGAGATTGACACACATTTGATAGGAAAGATGTGAGCATAATTGTAAAACTTTGATAATTCAAGAAATACTATCTGACAAACGCCCATTCTATTTTCTCCATTGACAAAAATGAGTTCTAGTAAACGGCATCATAGAAGCTAATTTGTTCAAGAAATGCCACTAGCATTTTTTTCATCAATTACACTCTTTTTTCTTAATGCCAAAACTACCCTCACTATCATTAGAAAAACAATAAGGCTGGCGGGCTCCGCGGCCGTTCGCGCATGCCACGTCGAATAGCTACAGTACTGGCGATTTGGAATTTTGCAAAAAAGGCCCTCCAATTTGTGAGTAATTCGATGTAGTTCCCTCCTAAACAGTACCTCTGAGGTGTAATTTTTCGTATAGGACCTTCAGAAATCCAGATACTCTGTGCGAAGGAGAGAAAAATCGCGAATAAGGACTGCTATATAGAACGTGGAAGATGAGGGGCCCTTTTGCAAACTTACGCCTACTAACCCAACAAAACCCTAGTCGTAACCGCCACCGCCCGCGCCCCTTCTCCCTCTCGTCTCACCGTCTCCCTTACTCTCCTGTCACCGCCGCCAAGCGCCGCCTCCGCCTCCCCCTCACGCCGCCGCCTCCGTCTCACGCAGCCGCCTCCGCCTCGCCGCCGCCGCCATCGCGTCGTCGTCTCCGAGCGCCTCCGCCTCTGCCTCACCGCCGCCGTCGTCGTGTCGTCGCCGTCGGCAAGCGGAGCCGTCTCCGCCTTCGCCACACCATCGCCGAGTGCCACCACTTATATCTTCGCCTCGTGTCATCGCTGCCGACCGCCGCCTCCGGTCGCCGGCGTCCGGATCTGGCCCTCATGTGGTGGGGGGACACTAATCTGACCGCCCCGTGTGTCGGGCAGCATCTCCACCTCCATCACCTCTGCCGTCGTTTCTCGATGAGGAGGTTGCTGGAGGTGGAGGCCGCGGCAGCGGCGACCACAGCCTCATTTGCGGTGAACGGCGCGGTGGACTGGTGGCACGACGTGAACGAGTCGCCGATGTGTAGGACTGCATCTTCCACGTCCTCACAGGGCTCTACAGCTTCGTCTCCGCCATCGCGCTGGTAGGGGCCACCGCCCTCCATCCTCTGTTACGTTACGATCTGTGAAGGCTGGATCTGATTGCTCAGTGGTACTCGGTTTTGATTAGGGTTTTTTTTCTTCCCTCAATCTGTGGGTGTTCGGTTCAAAACTTTTGGTGTTCTGAATTTCCGATGGAAATACTGAGAGGCTGAGTCATGAGCGGTGGCGGCGTGTGAACAAGCGACGGCAGCAACGGCGCATGGCTAGGGGAGCTCCACCCTGAGCTCTTCCACGCGCGCGTCGCTTCCACGTGAGCTCCTTCCCGCTCATCCGCCATCGCTTGTCCGCTGCTCCACCGCCACCCACCGCTCCCCGCCTGTCCGCCATAGCCAGCCGCCGTCACCAGCCCACCGCTCCACCGCCAGTCCACCGCCGCCCGCCGTCGCCCCCCCTTCGGCCGCCCGCCGCTACCCCGCCCTTCCGCAGCAACCCGCCACCGTCGCCTGTCCGTCGCTCCGTCACCGCCGTTGCTACTGCCCACGCAAAAGAGCTCACCCAGGGATATTTTTATCATTTCGCACGTTAAATCCCTCAAAATAGTCCAAAGTGGTATTTTATTAAGGAGTACTCTCTGTTGAGTGGTATTTTTATAAGGACATTCTAAACGTATTTTATTAAAGCCACCTCTGTATAGTGGCATATTGATAAACTTCTCGTTGTTAACACCACTGTGAAAAATTGGGTAAATAATAATTGGATTATAGATGGCCAAAAGGCCCGCCCGGCACGGCGCGGCCCAGGCACGACCCTCCTGCCATCGGGCCGGCACGGCCCGTTCGGCACTTCGTGCCAGGGCGTGCTGGCCCATGGGCTGCACCTCCCGCCCAGGCACGACCCACCAGCTATCGGGCCGTGCCGTGCCGGCCCGAAGGCACGGGTAGCCCATCGGGCCTTTTTTAAATAAGTCTATTTTACCTCCCTCCTCTTTGGACTGTTACATATGTATGCTAAAATAAGTCTATTTTTCATCCTTCCTCTTTGGGTTGACATATGTATAGATAAAATAAGTTTATTTTACATCCCTATTCTTTCATCCATGGCATATATATGTCTATTTTTACTCCCCTATTTTTTTATCGGGCCTGGCTGCCAGTCCATCGTGCCGTGTCGGCCCGCTCGTGCGGGCCGACCCAACGTGCCGGTGGAGGGGTCCAGGCACGGCCCGATGATCGGGCCGGGCCGGCACGGGCCCAACCTTCGAACCGTACCGTGCTTGGGCCGGACCAAAATACCGTGCCATGGGCCGGGCCATCGGGCCTCGGACCTTTTGGCCATCTATAAATTGGATTACTTCACGGCAGACAGTCTCCACTGACGGTAGTAAACCCGATCGTGAAAGTCCAACTTCTCGCGTACTCCACGCTGTCCGATAGGCGCACGACAGGCCACGTGGGCGTGCGCTCGTCTACCCCTACCACGCGGTCACCGCACCCCTGCAACTAACCGCAGCACATCGCCGTCGCTTCTCTCCCCACGCACGCGCCTCGCCGCAACCCTCGCCGCCATGATGTCCTCCACGGCGGCGCCGCCGGACATGCCCGCCGGTGACGAAGGGGACGGCTACATGGAGACGCTCCCCCTCGCCGCCACCGCCTCCGAGTACGCCTCCGTCGCATCCAGCTTCGATCCCCTCCTCTCCGCCGCCTCGCCGCCCTCCCCTCCCACCCCAACCCTCGCCGCCGCCTTCCCGCTCTCCCCGTCCTCCTCCTCCTCCTTCGTAGACCCGCCCTCCTACGCCGACGTCGCCGCCTCCTCCTCCTCCCCGCGCTCCGCCTCCGCCTCCTCCTCTGCCTCCCCGAGATCAGCCGCGTCCGAGTACGCCCTCATCGCCGTCTCCGACCCGACGCCCGAGGCCGAGCCCGCCGCCACCTCCCTCGTCCCCGGATCCGCCCCGACCTACATCTCCTACCTCGTCACCAGCGCCCGCCGCGGGGACCACCGCCGCCACGCCGTCCGCCGCCGCTTCCGCGACTTCGTCACCCTCGCCGACCGCCTCGCCGAGGCCTTCCGTGGCCACTTCGTGCCCCCGCGCCCGGACAAGAACACCGTCGAGAGCCAGGTCATGCAGCGGGACGAGTTCGTCTCCCAGCGCCGTGCCGCCCTCGAGAGGTACCTGTGGCGCCTCGCCGAGCACCCCGCGATCGGCCCCAGCGACGAGCTGCGCGTCTTCCTTCAGGCCGAGGGCAAGATGCCGCTGCCGACCAGCACCGATGTGGCTTCACGGATGCTCGATGGCGCGGCGCGGCTGCCACGACAGCTGCTCGCCGGCGAGGATGCTGTGGCTGCGCCGCAGGAGGTTGTGCAGCCAGCCAAGGGCGGGAGGGACCTTCTGCGGATATTTAAGGAGCTGAAGCAATCAGTTGTGTCTGACTGGGGCGGTGTGAAGCCGCCTTTGGTAGAGGAGGATAAGGAGTTCCTAGAGAAAAAGCAGAAGCTGCAGGATTGGGAGCAGCAGTTGACTAGCGCATCACAACAGGTAATCTCTCATCAAATGTTACTGGAGATATGGGACATTTGGATCTGATTTATCTGATGGAGTGATTACGGATGTAATGCAATGTGAATTCTTAGTAGGTTTGCCAAATACGGATACGATCTAAATCAAAATCTTAGTAGTTATCCCACTAAAAGCTAATCTCAGTAATAGATGATAAATTATAAACCTTTCTACCTGAAAACTTTTAATTAGTATATCCTTACCTTTCCCCCCTGAGAACTATTATTAATAATCAAATAAAATGTGCAATTTAGGATAGTAGACTATTGATGTATGCTAACCCATTCTTGTTCACTCTTATCTTTTTAAGGCAAAACTTTGCGGCGTTACAACCCAGCTTTGAATTAACTGCAAACATTGGGCCTGCAATTAATCTTTCGCTTGTAACAATAACCCAAGTCATATTACCATTCATTTTTAATCTTGTTTTCTGAACCTGAATGGCTAGTACATACGAAACATAGGATGTAGCATCTATTATGTGATAGTAAGGTTCTATGCAAATTAACACTAAGTATGGGTTTTGGGGATATCAAAAATATATAGAAAGGAAAGAAAGTCATATCTTAAATCGAAATTGGTCTAAATACAACACGAGTATTGTTGGCACACGTTGAAAGCTGCTAGGGTTGAAATTGAATGAATGGTTCAATAAATTTATTTTGGAAAATGAAGGGTGAATCTATTTGTCATACTCCAGTCATAAAAAGACATTGCTTTGGCCTTCGTGTTACAGTACACGAAAGCAATATCCTGCAAGTTTCGGTCACATTTTCCCATGCCCCAACATTCTTTATGAAATAGCGTATTTCATAGCCCTACCCGCCAAGCACATGAGCTAGACCAGCATAATGTCGCATAAGTGAATGTCAAAGCTTATCAGCATGTAGTATGACGAATTATTGCTGCTTACATTTGCAGCATGTAGGAAGGTGACATTGAGAGAATCAGAGGAATCTTTGCATTTATTTGCAACCATAAAAAACAACAAGAGGATTTAGTAGGGGTAGTAATTACAAACCCATTTGATTGGTCAAACATTGTTTTATTCAATGCTGTCTAAATGCCAGTTTTGATGTTGGGTATATAAATGAGGGGTTTCGAAATGAAAATGTTAGCATATATAATAAATTGGTGATTAGACGCCAGAAATACTTGTTTTAAAGTGATGTTTAAGTAGTCAGCTCTGTTTTGTTAGCGAACAGAGATAAAGCATTATTCATTATGTGATGGGTTAGACACTGTTCACTAGACTAGCTAATTGTTGTATATGTAATCTCGCTGATAGTAATCCCTCCAATCTTAACGAATCTTTTTCTTGGATAAGCCACAAAGCAATCTGATATCAATTAGTACTACTGACTCGAAATCGCTAATGCGCGATCAGTCGCTGGAATCTCAGCGCCCCGGTCGGTTTCCTTTCACTTTTTGCCAGGCTCGTGCGCCCGAGATCAACTCCTCTTTCTTTTCTTTTTCTTTTTTGCACCGCTTTTTGTGGCTGTTTCTTTTTTTTTTCTGTTACTGGTTTTGATGGAGGCAAGTTAGTGTTTCTCTTCTTTTCTTTCTTGGTGCCAACAAGATGTGCAAACGTGAAGATCAAAATTTGTATGCGGCTACTTGTGTGGGCCTGCTTTTGGCCCAATAAAAAGTACATACCATTTTTTCTTTTTTGATTTTTTGAATTAAAGAAATTCATTTATAGAAACATTTTATATCTAAAGTTTTTACGTATAAAGTTTCTAGATCGAAAGTTTTTGTGTATAAAGTTTATACACAAAAAGTTTATCTCTATAAAGTTTATACACAGGATGTTTGTATGTATGAAGATCCTACATAGAAAAATAGCACGTTGTGACCCAAAACCACAACCTAATTACACTAGGGTGTTAGGTCACCCCAAACCACTAAAAAATATGTGACAACCAACTAGTACCTTTTGTTAGGGATATGTTGGGCAATAGACATCAACCAATGCAAACCAATTATATTTAAAACTGAAAAGAAAAACAAGCGCGTGGATGTTTATACCTGAAAATGCATCAATGCAATCGTACACGCTGGTCTTTTTGTTTCTTTTCCCGATCACATGTCCCCCGTGCACGCGATCACTCGTGTATTAGAGGTACCCCTGCTGACTAGGCTGCCCCCTATTAACTCCTCTTCATTGGAATTATGTCCTTTTGTAATTAAAAGTTAGTATTTATCCCAATCTATTCTAATGACAGTAATGGTTGCAAATCCAAACATCAAACACTTGATCGTTGTATAACAATCTTTGATGCACCTTTTGGAACAAGTTCAGTAGTACTATTAATGAAACACTGTAATATTTGCAAATTGCAATAGACATTTTGGAGCTGTTTACACAGAAATACTAGTTCAGTAATTAATGAAACTATGCAATACTTGCTCCATTAATCCTTTCATGAGAATATTTTATTCCAAGAAGCTGAGACCTGAAAGTAAGTTCTCATTAATAGTGGGTATGCAATTGTTGTTGTTCAAATGAACACATCTGCTTTTGTTGTGAACAAGGATGGAGTGAAAGAGTTGATGGACTAGAGCAACATCATAAGAGCACACACAAAAAGGATCATACTAAGCCAAAAGCATAATGCTTTTAAGAATGCTATGGGCTAATAATTTTCATATCACAAAGCTGGTCTAGTGTAGTAAGTCCTTATAGTTGGTACCCATGTTTTTTGTGCTTCCTTTGCATCCTCACTTTTCCCTTTAACATAAATTGTATCCTCATATGTCTTTGCAACATTAAATTGAAGACTAGGCTCTACATATTCTAATTACACCATCACCCACATGTGGAACCCAGGTTATGTTTCATGGTAATGGTGTTGTGGACTAATAGGACAATGTACAATGATTTTTGAAGGCTGTTACTATTTGTTTGATGATAGTTTTAACATATCGAAAAAATTGGGTACTATAGCAGTGAAGTCCTGGACTCCTGGTTTTAGCGCAAGTTCACTGCACTCATTTTTGACTAAGAGATGCTTTTATCAGACCTTATAGAATTGTTCCTTTTCTGTCTATTAAGTCAGTTGTGGTGTCAATCTCTGTCTCTCTGATATGCGTTGTTCCTTCTGTTGATAACCATGCTATGAGAAGTGTTTAGTCTGTTGCCATTTGAATGGTGTTGTTTAGATGTATTCTTTTAGGGGCTTTTTTTTTGTTTCTCACAACTCACAAGACTAGAACCTACGTTTAATCATTAACTAGCTTGACCATGGCTATTCTATTTGGTTGCCAATTTTATTTCTAACCATGAAATGCACGTATTATTGCCTGATGAGCTAGCTTATTATTGGGTAACTGCATTTGAGGAATTTATCTATACTTGCTATTGCTCAACATTATTGGAGTCCTCAAGGTGAACGATATTGTTAGTTGGGTTCATAACCATTAACCACACCAAGAGAGGTTACAAAATTCTAGTTATCCTAATATCATGAATCAAATAGTTGACATGAGAATGAAGCATCTAGCATATACCAAAATTGAGTGTTGCTGTAAAGTGCAAAAAACCGTTTTGATGAAGCTAGTAGTATTGCAACTGTACCTCTGTACGTTATTTGGCCTTCTGTTTTTGTTTATAGGGTAGTTAATTGCCTTCTTTCTGTTTCTTTCATAGGCTGAAGCACTTGTGAAGGCTCAGCAAGATATGGGTGAAACAATGGGGGCACTTGGATTGGCATTCATCAAACTTACAAAATTTGAGACGGAGGAAGCAATGTATGACTCTCAGAGGATAAGAGCCGCTGACAGCAAACGTATAGCCACTGCAGCTGTCAAAGCTAGCCGGGCATGTCGAGATTTGAATACGCAAACTGTTAAATACCTGGTAACACCTGAAATCCTTTGATTATTGTTGTTATTTCTCCTGGTTCTGAAGTAGTCTTATTCCAAAACATTTTCCTTATTGCAGGACACTCTCCATGAACATCTAGGGATAATGCTCTCTGTCCACACTGCATTTTCTGACCGGGCAAGTGCATTATTGACTGTACAAACGCTCATGTCAGACCTGGCATCATTGCAATTGAGGATTGAAAAACTTGAAGCAGCAGCATCAAAAATATTTGGTGGCGATAAATCTAGGCTTCGCAAAGTTGAAGAGTTAAGAGAAACAATAAGGGCTACTGAAGATGCTAAATGCTGTGCACTAAGGGAATATGAGAGAATCAAGGTAATCGCTATGTTTCATGTGTTTAATTGTCCAAATACATGGGCAAACCTTCGTCCTAGAACTGACACACCCCATCTAATCTTGTCCTGCAAACTGAACAGTATAATTCAGTGCCAATGATAAGACCAATAGATGCTGACAAAGCATCTCTACTATTATGTTTTCAGTGCTAGTTATCTTTTAGGCCCATAAATCTGTGATGATCTTTAATTTATGCTTTTATGCAAAATTAGATTAACTGCATTTGTGTATTTTACCACTTTCTTTCTAAGTCGCTTGTTAAATTGCTTCAAGAATCCGATGTTGTACAAATTTTTATACTGATTCAGAACTACTTTTCTATCATCTGTACCATAAAACCGTTATTCCTAAATGTTGTTTTCTGTTCCTTTATCTCCAAATTGTTCAACACATGTAGCTCTGAGCTGTGTGCCAAATTTAATAATCAACTAGACTAATCACAAATTCATTAAAATATAATCTGCAAAGGAAATACTGATGGCGCTCATGTGAGGCTTTATTCACACTCTGGAGCATAGTCCCTTATCACCCATGAGCAAATTATGAAGTTATTTCCACTGACTTGCTTGCATGGATCAGAGCTTTATAAGTTAAGAACAACTACGTTGATTTTAGGTGTGGCAGCAGTATTGCTTCACTAAATTGTTTAGATCGCTTGCTGTAAGTGGTGTGCTGTTCTTTATGTTTTACAGCCTTTCTTCAACCAAAAACTTATTACTACTGTCAGCTAACTGCAGTCTATTATCTAGTTTTCTTAGCGAGTGCCTTATAATGTGGTTATACAATATGCAGGAAAATAATAGAAGTGAACTCAACAGACTAGACCGAGAGAGGAAGGAGGATATGCTTGAGATGATAAAAGGATATGTTACAAGCCAAGTATTATTCTCAAGCCTCTGCCTTTTTTATTTCTTTATTATTATTTTTTGCCAAGAAAAGCACCTTGATCCATAATTTCCTCGGTGACTACGTTATTGGATCATCACTTAAAGTGACTAAAATAGGTTATTTGGTATTCAAGTATCTGTGCTGCTCCGAATAGATTGCACATTATGATGTTGGTGCGCATGACAGATGTTGAAAACCTTGGTTTTCTGTGAGGAGCCTTAGGGACTGAAATCCTCTGTTGTGTCTGTCTGACAGGCTGCGTACGCTGAGAAGATTGTGGAGGGGTGGGAGACAGTTGCAGAGGAGACGAGTGGATACGCCCGAAGATTTGATAACAACATGGCGTGGTAGCTTTCAACTTTTCCCCGTCTTCTCTTGGTTGGCACATGTATGTGTGTATGTACAATGTGTAATCTAGGATGGTGGAGGCCAAAAGTAGAAGAAAGACAGACCTAATTCAATTTGTTTTTCATTTATTTAAAGAATATTGGCGTAGTTCAACTATCGGGAGTACGGATGCACATCGTCACACTACAGCCGTACTGCACTTACGATTTTGGAGCTGCCTGCCTGCCTGCCTGGTTAAGTTTTGCAACGTTTGTTCAGCTTAGCCAGCATGGTTTTGTTTTCCTAGTAGGATCGGTTTGCAAGTACTATGAAGCATCTTAAGGTCGCTGGTTAAATACTATGAAGCATCTTAAGGTCGCTTGCTAAATAAGGGGAATGTTGGGCACTCTCTACGGAGGCTAAGGCCTAAAAGGAGTAGCAGAACGAGGGGTACAATTACAAAGCGTAGTACATACTAACAGCCAACGAAGATACTCCGTCTCAAATGTCTCGAAATATCGCGAACTAGGATGGGTGTCCTCGTTAAGCCACCGAAAATACTCTCCATCTCAAATGTCTCAAAATATCACGAACTATGACGGGATAGGATGGGTGTAGTTCGGTGGGCAATATGAAAATTTCAGTATCAGTTTTTGGTATTTCGGTCTGCACAAAATATTAGAGCCGACAAATTCGATCTTGGTATGAGTAAAGGCTTATTAGGTTGAATGCCTTGAAGTAAGATATGAAAAATAGAGTTTAATCTTATTGAATATATTTTTAGTTTGATCTTTTCTATCTATTCGGATAACCGAGAAAATTGGCCGAACAAAATGATCGAATTTTTTTGGTTCGGTTTTCTTCTATCCATAGATGGGTGCCCTCGAAATCATATTTAAGTCCATCCTAATTATTACATTTTAGGAAAAATATCACGATCTAGGATGTTCAGATTCATAATTGTAAGGTGGTTTTATAATACTATCGCAGATTATATTTTAAGAAAAAATAGTAGGTGGGATAATACTTAAAAAAATGACAACCCAAATTAAATACTCCCTTGAGAGTTACGATTAGATTGGACACTTCCCAACATTATTATGTCTAATGTTTAATCGCAATTTTATCCCCGGTTTTAGAGAAAAAGGAAGGCTCAATAGCTAAAACTGTAACATCTCACATGCTTAGGTAAATAAGAAGGCTCAAAAAAGCTGGAGAACACTGAATATATACACATATTTTCTTCAATCTTTTTTTCTCATTGCTGGACTTCAAAAGAGATCGATATATACACAACAAACAAGCAAGCGTTATCAAATTAACGAACACTGAAACGGAGTTCTCAAGGAGTTCCATTGCCTACAGAACTAAATAAAGGATCTTTTTTTTTCCTTAGCTACTAGAAGCTCATCCAGTTCCGCCAACGAACCCAATCCGGTCCAATGTCTCTTGCTGCTGATCCTGAGGGCGATGTGCAGGAGCTAGTGACCAAAGCACCAGAAAATTTTCACAAGCCCTCAAAGAACTGAGAGTCATCTTCGAAGCCACCGGATATGAACATGGCAGGATCTGCCGATAACCATGCTGGTTCATCAGACCTAAGTAAGTTGTCCAGCATGCCAGGATCAACCCCTTCGAAGTAGAATGGTTCATCCTCGCCAAGCTCCAGCATGGCGTCAGATCCATCTCTACTGCCTTTCCACGAGCCCTCATTAGTAGGGTCAGCTTCCATCATCCTCAGCATCTCGTCAATATCAAAACAATAATCTCCTTGGTCCTCTGGTAGGCTGGCAATGGGTTCCAGAGGCTCAAATACCTCCTCGCTTCTTCCATTACTAGTCTCGGCTTCAGGAGGAGCATGCTGCTGGCTGACGATGTTCTCATCATAGGTAACAGATTCAGCCTTGTCTTCATAATTACCATCATCTTCCAGGATGGCTGGTGGAGCTCTCAGTGGACTAGAGATCTCAGTAACCTCTTCTGGCTTATGTAAGGTAGAGACGACATCAGATTGATTATTAATTGTTGTTGTAGTGGACTCGCATGCTGATACCCCACCAGTTAAAACATCTTGAACAGCTGCTGGTGCAACCTGAATGGATGTTCTAGACTCGCATGCTGATAAGCCACCACCAGGTAAAGCACCTTTAACAGCTGCTTGTGCAACCTGAACAGAAGCAGCAGGGGCATGCTGCTGGCTGAAATTAGTGCGTGCCATTGGACCATACATTGCTCTGGCTGCCTCATCATAAGCACAAGCTGCAGCTTCAGCAGTTGGGAAGGTCCCCAACCAGAGTCTACTTTGCCGATTCGGCTCCCGAATTTCAGCAACCCACTTGCCCCAGGTACGTTGCCTCACACCACGGAAGTCACAATGTGTATTCTCCGGTCCTCCTTTCCCCTTCATGCAGCCCTTCTTTGAACCCTTTGCAGGTGCCTTCCTTGCCTTCTTCGGACCCTGTGGATCATACTCCTGCTGATTGTTGAGCTCAGCCCACCGCTTGATGGTCTCTGCAACTGAAGTAGGTCCATCGCGTGATCTCCGTGGTCGCTTTTTCCTGCTAAACAAGGAGCTTAAGTTAGTAATTGCTCTACAGATTCAGGGAAAAAAATATCCACATAGCCAAGGGGAAAAGGACATAGCATAACAGAAAAATCAATGTTCCCTACAAGGTAGGACCATCTCCACAGAAACATGAACTAAACAATGTTCCTACAAACAGACCATCTCCACAGAAACAGGTACTATTATGACAATAATCACGCTCGATAACTTAACAGTATTTGCCAGTTATTCATTTCAATGAATTCTACGAACAATCCCTTCAAGTTCTATACAAACAACATGCACATAGACATACTATTTCACTCAATTAATCGAGCTTGCGTTAATTGTTTAGAAAAATACTCCTAACATCTCAAGGAGAACTGATACTTATTTTATTCACTGGACCTACTCAGTTATCGTTTCTTCCATTACACACAGCTAAACAGGATCAAACCAACAGAATTCCAATAAGCTTAATATTAACAGCTGATCAGAAACCAGTTGGTGAGAAGATGAGGCAAAACAACTTTAGTGCAGCTCTAGACCAAAAAACCAGTTAAGACTGGTAGTCATAGCCCGCATGCTCCAACAAATTGAGCAGCCAGACATATCAGAACGGTTAAACACACCAAATCTTAGAGCCCACTGATGGTGCATCTCCCTTGGGGGTCTGCTGGGCCAAGAGTGCATGCTCATTACAGGGAAGAGCTCCTGCTGAAACAGAAGCAGTTATTTTGTGCTCGCACTTCACTGCTGGACACAAGGGACCCATCTCAATCAGTACTTCCTGTTTACGAAAGGTGTTCAAATCAAAGCAATCATACCTATCGGTTGGACGGAATCAAGGTTTCCAGTACTTTCCTCGCCTCCACATTTTCTAGTTACCAAAAGACAAGACAAATAGACATACATGTATCAGAGACTGGATTACCAAGTTAAACTGACAAAAATAACAAAAGTATAACAGTGTACAGCAACAAAGAATGACAGTAAGTTAGATGACTTGGGGTATATGACACGTTTCTGTGGAGATGGTGCTGACTAGAACTATAGTAGTATAACTTTGCTACTAAGACACTAAACAAGTAATTCGAACCTTCTCTCACAAAAACAACAGGTAATCACGACACTGAAAACAATACTACTACCAAAATCACCCACAATAGGGGAAAAAAACCGAAACTGGCAAATTGGTTCGAACCCAAAACACTCAATTTGCCAATATATATACAACTACAAACATTAGCTACGGAATTCACAACGATTGATTTGGACTCCAGCAAAGCACTGACCCCAACTAAAAGGGGATCCAGAGATCCCACCTCCCCCAAATCGCCCACCTGACCCAATTTTGAACCCAACAAAATCCCTAACACCTTCCATGATCCCTACACCTCACAGTCCCCCCCCCCCACCATCCAACCCTGCACTATTCACCCCAATTTATCAAGGCAAAAATAACCAGATCCTGAAACCCTAACCCTCAAATTCCACCAACCCTAGCACCCAACCCCTCCCAAATACAACCAATCCGACCTAAAATCCACAAACCATACACACAAAATCGCTCGATCCCCCAACGAATCGAGTGAACCCCAACCCCTAACTCCCGACCAAACTCGAACCCCCGCTCCCTAAAAGTGAGAGAGAGAGAGAGAGAGAGAGAGAGGGGAAAGTGAAGGATGTCGGCGAACAAGATCTCTCACCTTCCCGGCTGGACGGGCGGCATCTCCACCGGCGGCATGATCGCCGTCGCCGTCTGATTCACCGTCATGGCGGTGGGGATCTCCTCTACGTTTCTAGGGTTTTCTATCTCGTCTCGAGTTCGCGTCGCGTGGGTCGTCGCGGGGGGAGAGAGAGAAGGAAGAAGAAGAAGAAAAAAAAAAGGGAGAGATCGGAAGGAAAGCCGAGATCTTGTGGTAGGGGTGAGTATTTATAAGGAAGTTCCGGAGTCTTCGTGATCCGATCGGGGCGGAAAATATCTCCGCGTGGGGCCCGGATGTCAGTGACACGGCTCACGGTGAGCGTGGCTCTGGGAAGGTGGGGTGGTGGCGCGTGACGTAAGCCGTGCGGTGGGGAGAAGCTTCGCGAGACTTGGCGCTTAAGCAAACTCGCCTCCTTCCCTCTTCGCTTTTTGGTGGACTACTGTAAATTATTTTATTTTTTTGTTATGGAAATTTCCTTCCGAGTGAATACAAACCGGAATAAGCTTTTGTCCGATAAGTTTCCGAGAAGGTCCTCATTTTTTGACTTAAAAAAAAGTTACAAATTGGCGATGGCTGGTAGGAGTAGTACTTTTCAAAGCTGCTTTTACATGCTACTCCTCGTGGTGCGAATGAAGTCATCTAACGTGGTTAATTAGTTAATTAGGCTGCTAATTAGGAGAGTAATAGTAACCTTGTTTGGATTAAAGTTAATTTTTATTTTACCATTTTTTTACAACTTCAATACGACGATTGTTCTGATGCTAATTTTTGCTTACACTGCTAGAAATTCTACTCTAACAAATTTAGTGCAAAAACTTACTATGGTAAAAAAAAAACTACTTCAAATCAAACTAGCAGCCTTCTTCTTTACAGCCAGAGCTGGCCATGGCACCCCTCTTCGGAAATTTCTGCCACCCCTGATTCTTCGAAAATTTCAATTAATCGACAACTTTTACTTGGTTGACTGATCTAAACCACATGCTTCAAAAGTAATTTTCTGTTTTTTTCTTGGTAGTGCTCCAAAGTCAGTTTGTAGCTTTGCTTGACGTTAACAATTTTTTTTAATGTCAAATTTTGGTAAGTTTTAGCATGGCTAATTTTGATAAGGTAAAGTTGTGTTTGGATTGAAACCAAAATATTCTAAGTTAACTATTGAAATGGTCTATTTTTCTAGGCTTACCAAAATTTGGCTTCAAATCAGATAGATACTAAACACACTATTGAAATTGTTAAATATTAGTAAGGCCAATTTAGGCCACAAACCAAACCAACCATTCACTTCAAACTCCGCACTGCTGATGATGATGACTCGACAAATGGAATTTTTCAAAAAAAAAGAAAGAAGTTGTCTGTTGATTTCATTTAAGGAATCCAACTACGTTTGCCTTCACTCTCAATAAATGTAACGACAGAAAAGAAAAAGGAGCAGTTGTCCGTCAATTTCATTGAAGGAATCCTGTTACGTTCGTCCTCTAGATACCTAAGCTAGTTGTCTTGATTATCTCGCATTCGATCCCCCTCCTTTCCTGAAAGAGTCGAGGTCTCTCTGGACTTCTCTTTTGCCTCTCTCCTAGATTCAGAAAAAGGGAGGAAGAGTCAATCTCATCTCGGTATGGTGACGGATGGATATACCACTAGTAAGTTTCAACCAATCCAGAAAACATTGTTATTATTGTAAACATTAATGAAATTCTTCAAAGAAAAAAAATCCACAGCAGGTAGCAAAAAAAGCAAAAAATAGCGAATCCAACTGTTTTTTTCTTTTTCACTAGATCAACATTGCACACCGTACTTAAAAAACGATATATATTGACCCACTGCTAAAAAGTTCTACAACTGCAGTTGGAAAACACCTGTACAATTTAAACCAGTTCTAGCAATTAGATATATAGATCACATGACTGTCAAAACTTTTCGCATGTAGGAAACCACGTTTATAGTCTATTTTAGGAAGAGTAGTAGCATGTGTGGCCTAAGATAGCCATCGACTAACTATGACATGGTTTACACAGTCTCAATCATGGGGTAGTCGAACACGATATCGTTCCCACAGAACCTCCTGTAGACTGAGTTGAAAGTTTGTACTCGGTGTTGTTGCGTTTCCTTTGGGTCCAAGAAGATCTGCAGCACAAGCTCATACAAGTCAGTGTTGTTTGAATTCGGCGAGACAGCTATCAAAAATCATTAGCAGCCATGATGTTAGAGGTAAAATAAATGCATAAAGTGTGCAGATATTGAGAATTTCATGAGGACTAGTATTAAGAATCACAAAAACAAACACTAAAATGACCACATCAATATATATTGGACCAATTGGATCAGTAAGGTATTTGCAGTAATAACATCTTGATTTCAAACATAAAAAGTGCAAATCAGTTACCCATCATAGTTAGAAAACACTAATAGGTGCAAAGGGAACAACTTTGGGAAGCACATCTCTACATTTCTTGAGAAAAAAAGGTTTCTTTTACCTACTAGTCTACTACTTGAAAGGGAGATGAATTTCTTCTACAGAGTCAGTAAAATCGTAGGTACAAGAAATATTCAAGAGATACTCTCTCCAGTTCTGTTTTAAATGATGTTTTGGACATCATTGCAAATACCAATGAGTGATTAATTAAGATCCATATTTCCGGTTATACCCATATAAAATGCATTCGGATAACACTCCAAACCAACAATTTCATCTAGCTCACCTAGTTAAAGCCACCATTCCCAAAGTATTGGGTTATGTGTTCGAGTCTTTTGGCACTCTATTTTTCATACGGTCTTGCCACCGATGGGCCTCGCTGGGCCGTGACAACGAAAGCCCAAGGCCATCTAAATCGGGGTAAAATAGATGCCACGTCACTTTCCCTCTTAAATAAATCTAAATCGGGGTAAAATAGATGCCACGTCACTCTCGTCCCCTCCTCCTCCTCAATCATCAGCTGGCCTCGAACCCGTGGGCAAGTAGGCCCGGTCCACGAACCACCGCCCGCGTCACGGATCTCGAGGCAACTTCGAACGGAGAAGATTCACTCCGGTCCATGCACCGGGCGCACGCAGCAGGTGCACGCGCCCCCCGCCGCACGGCTCACTCCAAGAGAGGAGAACCCGGCGGGTGGGTAGCAGCGGCTTCTTCTCCTCATCTCATCTCATCTCATCTCCCCCAATTCGGTAGGATTCGAGCTAGGTCGAGGCGGATTGGGGATTTGGATTTGGATTGGAGAGAGAGAGAGAGGGAGATGGACCAGGTGCTGAACAAGGTGGGGAGCTACTGGTTCAGCAAGAGGGCGAGCAAGGAGATCGACTCCATCGGCGACGACATCAGCGTAAATCACCCCAAATCACTCCTACTCGGATCTTTTCCTTTCCCTCCAAGTATTTTCTTGTTTTCTTGTTAGATTATCGGCTTGCATTGGTCGTCGACTGGTTGGTCAATCTTGCGCGGTAGATGGTTTCTTGGGAAGAGTCTAGATTGCCAAATTGCTGCGGATGTAGCGTATGGAGTGGTTCGGATGGAGTCACCTGTAAGGGATTGGTCTCCAATGTCAATGTGGAGAAGATTGATAGATCCAGTGGCAAGGATTGCCGAATGTGTTTCGTTGATTGTGTTGGAGCTTTTCGTTGAACCGGATGCCGCTCATATAGGGAAGGGCATCGCGTGGAAATCAAGGCGGCGGTTAGTAGAAATTGTCACCCTCCAGGTTGTGCTGTCAATATGTGGACGACTGATGATAATGAATGCCGTGTGCCGCCGTGTGGCCTGATCAGCAGCATCTTCCTGTGTTGGATTAGGTCTCAGTTGGTTGGTCATTTCTTGAACAAAATACCCCTCATTCCTTTTTTGGGACTAATCACTATATCTGATGACAGAAGATTCTAGCATTTTGGGGGTCTATTGAGTAGTTGTTAATATATAGGTTCATAGTCGAAGTCCAGTATTATATGTGTTTTCTGGTAAAAACAGTAATATGTGCGTAAATATTTGCAGACAACTGTACGTGAAATCAAGAGTTGTATAAGATAATAAAAAGGAAAACTGTACCGCATCGTGTAGTACCTAGTACTGGTTTCACTAGTTGACTACAGTATCTAAACATCGTTTCCTGTCAGAATCAAGGGAAATAGGGTAGAAGCAAGAAACACGAGATTCACTACCTGATCCTTCTTCATGATATTATTATTCAACTGGCTAATAATGTATAAATGATTCCCAATATATCCTCTTATAGATCTATATGAACTGATCTTGTTATGATCAACATATCAAGCAGAAAGCACAAAATACACATTAAAGAGTGAAGCACATGGATGGTCCCTAAACTTGTGCAGGTGTATCATCAAGGTTCCCAAATTCTCGAAATGCATTATTAGCCCCCTAAACTCGATTTGGCATCCATCAGTGGTCCGGAACAGCCACGACACGCTTTGACCGCTGACGTGGAGGTGCCGACCCTGCTGCGGGGTAATTTTGCAAAGATTCCCTTCTATTTTACCGGCCATTACAACATAAATCCCTGCATCACCCCTAGCTAGTTTGTTGCCCAGCCTCGACGCCACAGTCTTCCCTATCCCTTGCCGGCACATTAAATACTTTCTTACATTAAAAGGTATTTCACGAGTCTAGAACTTTGACATGATACTGACTTTGACTCAGAATACATGGACTAAAACTTCATTTGTCAGAAGATAAACTAGTTACTCATGAATCATCAATAAATAAACGAACTAATCCAGTAAAGGCATTACATTTGAACATGTTAAGTGATTCTATTTTGATTTTTGATATTACCTCCCCTCCAAATATAGATTCTTTTGTCCCTTTTGGGCTGCACTTCTGCATGGTCTAATAATCTATAATTGAAAGTTACAGAAGTTACTCATTATGAAAGCATACTTGACTAGAAATCTACTTATGCCATTACCATGGGCAGTCTAACAATTAAAACATTGTTTATACTTTAAAAGGATCAATCATTTCTCCAATTGCCCTTCCAATGCTTGGTAGCCAGAAGCTATAATTGCATAGTTCCTGGTTTATCGAGTATAGATTAACACTATGACAACCAGTCAGGGGCTAGACCATCGAATAACTACATGGTATCAAATGAAAAAGTTGAATATGCAGCAATGAAAGGATCATGTCCAAGTCCGTGTTGAATGAAGGTGTGAAGTGGATATGATGATCTGATTATAGTTGGCACTGCGTTCTAAGTGTTTGTGAAGTAGGTAAGTGCAGTTATATCTATATGGGAGGAAGTCAGTGACTGGAGGAAGTTGGTTGGTCTTGACTCCTGAGCTCTTGACTTGTGAAAATACAAGTGTCATTGCTCCATATTAGCTGGTAGAGATGGTGGGTATAATATGTAGGTCCTCGGTCAATTAAGCTGCAAATTATTTTGCTAGTCTATTTCTGCTTGTTCGTTATAGGATGAATTGTACAGCTGGCTTGAGAGTTGATGCATAACTGGAGTACTGAATCGTTTCGCTTCTATTGATTAGACATAGCACATCATGATTCTTGAATCTTACCAGAGCATGCAAAGTGAACTAAGCTAAAGCATTGTAATCGTGCTCACTGTCATTTCTATATGACACTTATTAGTTATATGAAGCATGTCTGGATTCTATTTTTAGAATACTATATTTTAATGGCTTCCTTCTGATATTCGTTACCATGATTATAAATGTAGTGTATAAAACGTTTTTGGTAAGTTATGGCATTTCGCTATCTGAGTTCCAGATTCTGCTAGGGATAAGCCAAATCTTCATTATGCAGTGTAAGTTCTAACATTACTATTTACATGTTGAATACAGTCAATCTCTACAAGCATTGGAACAGGAGCTAAATGGATGGTGAACAAGATCAAAGGTATCTGTGTATTCTGTATTATTGAATTTCTAACAAAAATGTGATGTAGCAAATAGCTGCACCATCCAATATGCTGTATGGCACACGTAAACAGATGGACATCGATCAATATATGCCATCCATTATCTAGCTCAACAAAAATAAGATATAGCAATTAGCTGGACCGCCAATGTGCGTATTCCCTAGAAATAACATATGAACGGGATCAATTATACGCCGATTTCTAGTTTGTAGAGCAACAGAAGGAAACAAACACAACTTACACTTCTCCATACTTAGTTGTTTTGCATTATTTCTCTAGTCAAATGGCCGCTGCATCCTTTCAACTGGAGTTAACAAATTTTATCAGTTATGAGGCAACTCAAATAATATTGCTATGGGCAGCGATGTATACAAAAGTTAAAGATTGCATCCATGCATGTTACCTACACATTCCACGTTGCAGGCATGTAGGCCATTTTCCTTATGTTTATGACATTTTTCCCAAGTACACTTATATCTGCTTATGTGAGTAATAAAACATGTTTGGTCTCAGGGAAGATGCAGAAAGCATTGCCAGACCTTCTCAAGGAATATGACATGCCCGCAGGCCTCTTCCCGAGGGATGCTACTAACTATGAGTTCAATGAGGAGACAAAGAAGCTTACCGTGTACATTCCTTCAGCTTGTGATGTCGGGTACAAGGATTCGTCTGTTCTGCGATTCTTTACCTGTGTGACTGGCTACCTGGAGAAGGGAAAGCTCTCTGATATTGAAGGCTTGAAGACGAAAGTGCTTGTTTGGACCAAGGTGACTGCCATCAAGACTGAGGGATCTAAGGTTCATTTCACTGCTGGTGTGAAGAAGACCCGCAGCCGTGACGCATATGAGGTAGTCAGAGATGGTATCCCCATAGACAAGTTCTGAGCTTGTACCTGCCATGAAAATGTGATGTAATTAATTAGGTGACGCCTTCTACAACAAATATCAATTGTCATATCTCGTGTTATGACCTATTTAACTGAACTGTATTGCCATAATATTGATTGTCATGGCCCAAGAGTGTTTCTCAGCACCTTAAAATTTTGGTGCTTATTTTCTTGTGATTGTGAATCTTGTAGATGGTTTTGGTTTTACTTAGTTTAAGGCCATGTTTGGCACAGCTTCAAGTCTTTTACCCATGCTGGATTTGAAGTTTGTATGTGAAACTATAATGATTTAGAGCTTTTTTTAAAAAAATCTAAAATGGGAGCAAAATCATTCATCTAAATGCTATTAATGTAATTACATTACATTACTAATGTAATTACTGATCCAGATCCATTGATTCGTGGAGCTAGAAATACTTAACTCCAATAAATCTTGGATCCTGAGTTGTGCCAAACAGAGCTAAGTTTAATTAGAGTGGCTGAGTTGAGGTTCCGTATGTCTATGGAGAATTAAAAATGTACTATAAGAGATGGAAAAATTAATATGCTAAGTTTGGTGTATTGATAATGCAATTTACTGTTTAATCATGTGAATACAGTTGCGGTTTACTCTTTAATGATGTTTCACATGCACTGTGCTTGCTAATTGGTAATGACTAGTGCTATTTACTACAATTTGGGCTTGTAGTGTGAAATTCAAACCCTTCATTTTGGGAAAATGCGAAAATTGGTGCTTTTATGGAAAACAGACTGCCCATTTCCCTATAATATATTTGGTTTTTACATTGGACGATCTCTTAATACTGTGTGCAGATTGTAGTACTTCTATTTGCATATGCAAATTCTGCAAATAATTGAATAGCAAAATGTTACAAATTTTTGTATGAAAATTCTACAAATAATTTTGTATTTGCAAATTTGGCAGATTCTATAAATATATTGTTATTTATTGCCAGTACAAAACAATGGAAATGCTCACGCAGTGTTTATCAATTTTAGAGGAAAAATGGTCTTTTTAGAGGGGCTGAATGGAGGTTCAGTGACAATAACCTGATGGTGGCGGCAAAATGGAATAAAAACATTTATATAATGGCATTTCGTAGAATTTATGTTTGTGGATGAATTTATAGAACTGGTCGTTTGTCGATAGCAGCAAACATTTGGGTAAATAATTAGAGAATTTTTGTTAACTTAACTTCAATGGCTGACTTGTGGCCCGGTACCTACACGGAGGCTGGAAAATGAATCACTTTTAGTACAGAAAAATGATACAGTATGCTACAAAGTTATTTTCCTCTCAGGTTTCATGAGAAATTATTTTCTTACTGTTTGAATTAGTTGTGCATCAACTTATTGTGACATGGGGGTAGCAGAGTAGAAACGCTGATAGATAGGATTTCTGTTTCACAAAGCTACTACTCGGCTGAGTTATTTCCTCAACTTTCCCAATTTTCAATTTGTTAAACGGTATATTTTTTGTAAAAATTTTCTATATGAAAGTTTTTTTAAAAAAATCATATTAATCCATTTTTTAAAAAAATTAGTAAATACTTAATTAATCATAAGAAAATGTGTCGCTCCGTTTTGCGTGCGTCGGAGGTGAGTTCCCAACCTCACATCCCGAACACAGCCTAAAGCATAACGTAGAGTTGTCTATTTGTAAGAGTTGTCTATTTGTAAGAGTAATTTGTTATTTGAATAGTGATTTGCATCTAGGTTTGTTAAGAACAATCCATCCATTGTAGATCCACCATCTGTTTGGCCCTTGTCTTCATCTACTAACCTTGTTGCAATGGTTGGAGATTTTACATTGTGTTGCATAACCTGCACTAGACTACGGATTATACCCATCTTATACGTTCATGCCTAATAACATGATTTATTCTTTATTGAAACATCACATTGAACGATTCTGTTTATATCCATATAACGTGACAAATGATTTGAAAAGAGTACTGAAAACAACAAGGTAGGCAGATAAATGTTACATGGCAGAATCAACAGGAACCAAATGGAACTTTGGGCATTCATCCAGTCCTTGGCAACTCCCATCACGCCCACACGGTTGGATGAAAAATTTCAGAGCAGTGACTTCGCTGGCGACCTCTAGGTCAGATACATAGAAGGCTTGGACGCTGGCAACTCCAAGGAAAAATCTGGGAGTCTTTGCATTTGAGTCTGCAGTTAACTTCTCAACATAGACATTGTACTTCATGAATGGTGCCTGCTGTTTATTTTCCAGTTCCCAACTGATTTTCAGGCTTGCAAGTTTAGATTCGTCTGAACTATTTGACCAGGAGATGTACTTGCCTTCCGTCACCCATGATCTTGCTGGAGGGAACTCCGTTTTTTCAGTGTTTTGGATGCTAACATGGCCAAGCGATGCATGGTAACGCGATGATCTGTTTGCACCTGCTTCTGAGCTTCCATCTCCATCTGTTTCTGGATCAATTCCACCAGTGGTTTTCATTGTGCAGACTATGTTGATCCCAGTTAATGTAAAGCCGGCACTAGGCTGTATAGTTGCTTTGTAGACGACCCAATTTTGGTGAACTGGAGTGTGTGGTTCTGCCTTATCAGCATTAACATATGAGCCATATTTTCGGTGTTGTTCCTTTGTTTTGAATGCTGTTGTGTCATCTGCAATAAGAATGGAACTGCTCTCCTTGTTTCCGGATGACAAATCCAGTGATAACCCTAAACCAGAGCGTGCATCGGCTTTTACCTACAGTCAACAGGGAGGGTCATTTAACAGAAGAGAAATAAGGCCTAACTTAAAACAAATAGCATGCCAAGGTAAGGTGTACATGTATTGTTCTTTCAGAGAAGATGCAATATCTAAACAGAAATATGCCTTCACTCGCTTCTGTGTTTCCAAAATATGATGCGAACACATGGCAATGGTAGATAATCTTTTGGCTGTAGTTAACATAGCATGGTATAAACGGAAAGAAAGATTGCTTACAGAATAAAACACATATACAGATCCACCCTCCATGGGAAGCCCCCCATTAAAAAGCTGTTCTGAGAAAATTTCGTTCTGCTGGAGACTTCCCTTCACTGTAACACAATTCCCTCCACTGTATGGTTCATCCTCGAAACTATGAATCAAGTGGCAACTATTTTGTTATAAATCATAAAAGAATAGTAACAATTAGATGGAAGGAATGTAGAGGGACATAAAATTCGCTTGCTCCCTTATCAATTTGACAAAGGAAGACTTCAAGTAGTACTACAAAATCAGTAACAGCCACTTGTCCAGAAAAGGGGATATTACTATCCAAGCATTATCATCAGAGCATAGGGAGAATACAGTTATTATGGTTTGTTCTCTTCCTTTTTACGATGATCTCCACAAAACTGCTTGTCAACTTTCAAGTATATTAAAGTCCTGATCTCATAAGATCTCCAAAAGTAATTCTGAAACTGAACTATTTTGTCCAATAGTTATCATCAGTATCAATTTCAGTTGGCCTATATGGATAGAATTCAGGTTCGTAATTTGTTGTCCTTTCATTTGATTTAATGCAAGGTTTTGATGGGCCAACATGTGTGATACAACTACACGTTGAGCTATGTACTGAACATTTTTCAACCACTGGGTTTTACTAGGAGTTTGTCAGCCATGAGCATATTACATTGGAAAAGTGAAGAGTGTTGTCGAATAATTCCTTCCCAAGGAACCTCATCTACATGGACCCTTTCCTAAATGTAGTAGTAATATACATAGTAACTCTTAGAGTATCCTCACCATAAGTTGATTAAACTCAGTAGTATTCCCACTATTGTATACATCTCAAGCAAAGTAATAAAGAGAGAGCAAGAGTAGGCTGCTGAGCTGTTGCCCACCCTTTTTTTATACTTTATGCTTACACAGAGAATAGCATGAAAATTAGTTCATATTTGCTGCTATATTTGTTCATGGCATGGTTGTAGGACAAAATCTGAAACCTTTGACTATGGGAAAGTTTCCAATACCTCTCAATGCTCAAGTCCATCCCTACCTCCCTATATGCCTAAGCCTTCTGACGGTTATGTTCCATTACACAACCTTAAATTCTCATGGAACCCTCGACCGGTCCAGACATGCATTTACATATCACCTTATATCCCTAAGCCTTCTGACAGTGAGTTCTTGTTGGCACAGAGCTAGTGAAGACTTATTTCTGTGTGAGCTACTATGTCAACTGAAAACATGTAATTTGGAAAACCAGCCTAACAGTAAAAACTGAATGGTTTCATGAGTTTGGAGTGGTAAAAACTTAAAAGTCAAGTTTTATAGTCCCAGGCTGATTTCTAGACTTGCAAGTGCAGGGTGTAAAATGGATTTATTTCATCTCCTTTTGTTGTCATAGTGAGGGACTAAGGGCACAGGAGCTTTGCCATTCATTTCAAGAAGGGAACTAAGCTCCTAAAGAGGGAAACTGCAGGAACCAGCACCTGTAGCCTCAAGGGAGAGATACATGAACTTGACATCCTTCCATTTTGGTGTGAAATATTATGTTTAGATAAAATGATATTGAATTCGTTCATATTTTGTGATATCCTTATCACATGGCATGGCACAAAAAAATGTTATACCAGGTTTAGTTTTTGTTTATTTTGAACCTGGAGAGGTTTAATTTTAAATAATAAAGCTATAAAAGAGAAAAAAATAAAAATGCAGGCAGATGATGAGTCAAATATTGGTAATCAAATAAATTTTGAACCGATTTTCTTTTCAAGAACAAATATTCGAAAATAGAATGGAGAATACTATAGGAAATCAAAAAAACATAATTCATGAAAGGATATTTCTGATAATTACTAGAGGAAAGAGAATATAATTACTAAAGGGCTGCATAGTTAATAAATTGTTGCACATTCTCTAGGAAGCGATCCGACAAAACATGTTGTTTAGTGACAAGTTCATCCTTCAATAATGCTTATGTTATTATTCATGTCTTAATCAAACAGCTAGATTGTTACTTATGCAAGCAACAAGCTCTCTATTTCTTCCCCCATACCACCTCATAAGAAATACAGTGCAAGATAGGCTTAGTAGCCTAGCAGTCAGTAACAAGCTAGATAGGCTATTGTGTGCGTGTGCCCTAATGCATGTTAAACTAAAAGAGCTTACTTGATAACAGTTTGCAGACCTCGATCTCCAGCATATTTAAGCATAGGCTGAAAAATGGATCACAATAACATGAATGAGTTGAGAGAAGTGAAATTTTATCGAAGAGCGTCATACTTGAGACAAAAACGACAGTGACACTAGTCACGCTACTAAAATAAAAGTTTTAGCATCAGAATGTAACCTTTCTTTATTGGAGAACATACCATATTTACAAAAGTCATCATTAACATATCAGTCAAATAAGTAACTGCTAATGACACAGTATAGGTATTTATATATGGAATTCTTTAGATCGAGCAAATGTTAGGATGTATAGAGCATAACTTATAAACAATATTACACAGAAGGGATGATTCTACAGCATCTGTTGACAGCACTCTACCTGAAAACTTTGGCAAGAAATATTGTCCCATGGAGCACCATAGACTTTGACCCCTTCAATGGACACCTGGTAACCATGTCCCTGAAAGAAAGCAGAGGTTCAGAGGCCAAAACATTACAAAAAGGAAAAGAGAACATAGAAAATTTGGATGTTTGAGAACCCCGTGGAGGAGAATACTTAACAACAAAAAAATTGCATAATGGCACTTTAATGCGTGAAAAAAGTACTCGTCATGTACATGCTGCTGAAGATGGACAATCCATGATGAGCACCCGAGTGTTATTAGAAGACATATCTTCAAATAGTTATTTGTTTCTATAAGTTAGCATTAAACAATACATTTATGAGTATAAAGGTCTTGAAAACAGCTATTACATAAATTATCATGAACGATTCTCAGTATAATAACACAGTGCCCTGGCTGCAACCATTTTCAAATAAGCATTATATCATATATTCTAATTTTAAATACCAAATTAATGGTCTTAAAATCTAAAATAAATATTTAAATCAACCAGCCATCCTGCCCATCCATATACATGTGGACATGCGGTAATTTTAAAAAAAAAACTACAAACAACACACATCTAGACGAGTCCTACCACAGAGGATGAGCATACAGCATACCAACACCATCACCAAGTATTCTTTTTAAGGAATAAAGATATACAAGTATTGACTCATCTGCTATACAAAGGAATGATGTTCAGACGATTAGTACCAGAATAACAATGAGTTGATGCTGAGAATCTACCTGATCAAAATCAGAGTAAAAAGGCAACTGTTTTGGATAACTCTGAAGAACACCCCATGATTCTTGAACAAGACCCCACCAACTGCATAATTTTAGGCAAATACTTAGCAGAAAGAGCATATGCATGTGAATATGCAATTGAAGGAAACCAGCACTTCAATACCGATTTTGTGCAGTCCGAAAGTTCGGTGGTTGCTTAGTTTCATATACCCATCCAGGTGCAAATATGGCAGCTGAGACATCATCTTTCTTGAGTAGATCAAGGGCAACATTGGTCTAGAACAATAGGTAGTTAAGCAAAAACAGAAGGTGAGAAGTTGAATAGAATTCATTTACAACACATGGAAATAAAGTAAAGGAGAGAAGGATGATCTACTGCTCTGGTGTAGAAGTCATTTAACTGCTGTACATACAATCATCGAATTTTCAAGTAAAGCCAATAAAGTAATGTGATCTGGTAAAAACAAAAGAGGAGCAATTTTGTTATAGGCATTTATTTAACAGGCGATTTTGCAAGAAAATGTTACAGTTGCTTTGAAAGGCTTCACTGATTCAGTTGCCAGTCTAAAGCAGAGACAAAAAGGAATATGGCATTTTTTCTGTTAACAATGCATGTAATTGTCTTGGTGATAATAGATTATTACGAGAAAAAAAATTGGAGATCCTTTCACATACATTCCATTGACCACCACCGAAAGTATTTCGTCCGTAAACATCAATACCCATGTACACATCGTACTTCCTTTCACCAGCAACTGCAGCCGATTCTTGTGGATATTTTTCCTGGAGAAGTGAATTTCAACCGGTCATAGTTTCAGTTTGCAGAAGGTGCAAAAGAAAAGAGAGGATTACCTTCCAAGTATAATTGCTAAACAGTCCATCACACAAGTCAAAGAATGGCTTGTTATACTTGTTAAGCTTATTCTGCCAGTCAAGGTCACCGTTTACAGTAATTGCGTCATACCTACAGAGCCAAGTCAAAGGCACAGCGACTTATCAAATGGAGTTATATCTAAAAACAGCTTTCTTGTAGCACAGTAGGAAATATCAACCCTACCATATGACTAATGATCCAGGAACCTCAGCATGCATTGTCTTGGTTAGATGATTGACAAATTCTTTCAGGTTATCAATGAATTGTATGCCGAGTTTAACCTCAATATTGATCTGAAAGATGATTTAGTATCAGTGACAAACACATACCCAAGAACAACATAGATGATTAACCAAACGCCATCAAACAAATTTCTCCACATTTAAGGTACGATTCGACCAGAAAATTAAAATATTTTGTTCTCCCTCTCTCTCTCTCTCTCTCTCTAGATACCCCCACATTCCACATATCCCATTTGATGAACGTGAATCATCTTTTCATTTTGGTAGATTGCATATTTTCCTCAAAAGATCAAACTCAAGATATCATGTAAGTGATTACCAGCCAGCCATCAAAGCCCAAGTAAGCAGCCAGCTCCGTTAACCTTTCAGCATACATTTGGGCAGAAGCCTCCGTAGCAAGCATCTCCTCGCAGATTTCTGCACCTTTCTCCCACTCTGTGATGAACGTCCCCAAAACCTTCGCTCACAGACGCCAAGCAGAAACAACGTCAATCGAGCGGATGCAAGAACCGATCCCGATCCACTCAATCGAAGCAACAAGAACTCCCAATAAGCTGGAGGATGGGGCGGCGCACCTTGACGCCATGGAGGTGGGCGGCGTTGACCCAGCACGGCGGCGGGAGCGTGACGAGGTAGTGTGAGAAGTAGACGAAGACGTCGATGAGGTGCCAGTGCCAGAGCGCGTAGGCGCCCGGGTCGTCTCCCCCCTGCGGCGCCGCGTCGTCGCGGTACCCGCCCCGGAAGTCGTGGCAGGCGAGGATGCGGGGCCGGGGCGGGAGCGGCGCGGCCCAGGGCGAGGAGGAGGCGCGGTTGAAGGGGAGGTGGAAGTTGCCGGCCTCGGAAAGGTAGGCGCGGGAGGCGAGCGCCGCAAGCGTGGTGATGGGGTAGGAGATGGGCGGCGCCGGACGGGACGCGTCGAAGGGAGGTTCCCACGGCCGCCGCTCGCCTTCTTCTTCTTCTTCGGCGGCGGCGGCGGGGGCAGCGGAGGGGAGCATGCTGCGGAGGCGGCGGAGGAGGCGGCGCGGCGAGAATGGCATGGCACGGCACTGCGGCGGCGAGACCGGGCCAAGCTGCAAGCAACCGTTATTCGGGTAGGCCCACATAACATGGGCCGGGAATTTTTTCATTTTCTGGCCCATCATGGGAATGGGCCGGCATTAGCATTTCCATAATTTTTTTATTAAAAGTTAAAAATCGCCCTCCAGAGAGCTGAAAATCTGACGTGGCAGACGACCGTTGGCTCTCGGGTGACGGCCGTCAATGGGTGGCCTGCACATTTTGCAGGCGGCCCCCTTGCCGCTCTCTGTAAGGGCGGCTTTGCACTGTGCGGGGGGAGGGGGCGGCTTGGCTTTTTTCAGGTGGTCCCCTTATCGCCCTTACACAATGCGGTTTTTCACTGTTAAGGGGGCCGTCTACAAAAGGGCGGTGAGGGGGCCTGTAATTTTGCAGGTGGCCCCCTTGCCGCCCTCTGGGAGTGCGCTTTTAGCACAACCCCTATAAAACTCTTCCTCTCTCTGAATTTTCATTATAATCACTCGAAATTCCAAAAAAAGAAAGAGGGAGGGGTGAGGGGGAGCAGAAGGGGAGCGGCGAAGCCCTGCTGGTTTGCTCACTTCATCACAGGTAAATACATTACATTATATTGTGTTTTTAATTTATGTTGCATTTCAGTTTTAGTTCCATATATTTTAGTAGATCTGTAGAGCACATCACATTTGTATAGATCTAGAGCACAGAAGATTTTAGTAGGAATTGAGACTTAGGCCGTAGTGTAAATTGTAAAATGTAGTTTAGATCGATCTGAAGTACGCCATCTATTTGTAGAATTCTGGATATAGGACACAGAATAATATTGTAGAAACTGTAACTTAGTGTATAGTACCGATGAACACGAGGTTAGATCTTGTTAGTACGATATGAACTTAGTAAACCTAGTTATTTTTTTTATCAGGCACAATGTCAAATAAGGTTATATTTCAGATAGTTCACGGTGAAGGCAACCTTAAATTTGGTCCAGATGGTATTAATCTGTCAGATTTTGTAATGACATCTAAGGGAATCGATAGGCCTGCGGAGGGAACATTTCAGTCAATTTATAGTTGGTTGTTGAAAAGATTTAGAATAGACCAAGAAGTCTACACAATATCAGTATCTGTTATAGTGAGTCGTACAACAGAAGGTTATTTTTGGGAACTAATGCCGATGGATGGTGCTGTTGCTTGGAGACGCTATGTGGAGATGGCTTTTGAACGGTCACGGTCCCTTGTTATTTTGTGTCGTTTTAAGAGAAATATACAAATGTTTCAATGGAAACCGAAGATGTCGAGGGTCCTAACAATGCGGGGGATGTTGTTGGACCATCGATGCAAAATGAGGAAAATCAAACAAGGGTGGAGCAGGCCATGGGCATGGCGGATAAGGGGGAGAGAGTCGGTATAATAGTTGATGAAATGAAGAGGGAAGATTCGGATAATGAGCAAGCGGAGGGCGACGCATCATCCGATGAGGAAGGGGATGTAATGCCCACTTTTTGGATAAACGAGGATTTCTCTGGACTTGTTATCTCAGAGGGTCATCATGTACCCTGGGAATACAAGAAGAATGAGGTAACTGAGGGTGCTAGGTATGCTCATAAGGATGAGATGAAGGAGACGGTCAAGCATTGGGCAGTTTCCTTGCAGAGAGAGTTTAGGGTGGTCACGTCAACCAATTATGTGTATGAAGTGAGGTGCATGAAGGAATATTGTCCCTGTCATGTCCATGCATATAAGGGTAAATAGAATGATTATTGAAAAGTTAGCATTGTGACCGAGCACCAGTGCTACTTACAAGGGTGTTGACGTAAAAACACGACGGCCTGGGAGATCTGCTTAGCTCCAGTGCAGGTCCAGAATAATGATGAGATGCGGGCGTGCCAGTCAGTTTGATCCTGCAACTGACAAGATATGTAAATATGTTGATAAAACAGCCAATCGGCTGATAAGCCGATGGAGTGATTCCAGCCGATGCCGATACCAGCCGATATGCAGTATAGATCCTGATACTTGAGCAAATAATAACATAAAGATAATCAGCTGATGATAATATAATAAACAATAATATAATCCAGAAGAAACCAATCGGCTAGTAATGATAGATTGAATAAGCACTGATCCGAAGGTTGAAGCATTCATCGGCTGGAAGTCCGATGTCAATAAATCCAAATGATTATATAAACAATGAAACCTTTGCTGTCATCGGCTAAATCCAACTTGTATGTAACCCTTATAAGCCGATGCAACGTCGAGATAACTCATCGGCTAGCACTCCGATAAAACATTAGCATGAACCTATCAGCTTAACAAGATTTATATTATCAACAATAATCTAGTAGGTCGAACCTAACCGATACAGCACGAGATTGTATATGATAATCTAACACTTGATGAACCGATAGATCTGTCTAATGTGATGGATATAACAAATCTATTTAAAACAACATTGTGATTCTAGAGATATATTGGCTAAGACAGAAGATCAGACTTAACCGAGACAGTCCCAACTAAACCGATGCATCTCTAAACACAATGCAATTAAGATAGAATTGAGATATCAGGTAAATATATCAACCGAACCAGAGCAATCCAAGAGATCAAAGCGATGCAGCCTTGAACAACACCAATGTAGCCGATAGATTCACCAGGGCCCGACGGAACGTAGGGCTTACCCCTTCGCCGGAGATCGAAAACCGATGCACCCCCGCGTCAGGTGCCAAATTCCGCCGGTTTGATAAGTAAAAACCTCAAAAGAGGGTGGCGATGCGCCGAAGTTGTATTGATCGAGAGATAATTTACATGGACTCTGGGTGTACATATTTATACCCATGGGTAGATACTAGTTCATATCGGACACGTTTCAAACTTTCCTAAAGATAAAAGGAAACTAACAAACTATTCCTAATTAATAGATACAATTTTCTTTTTCGGACTCAATCCACACGTGGCAATCCTCATGAAGCACTTTAAATGAACCCGACAATGGTTCCAACATCCCCTTGCGGGAATCGGCTACATCGGCTTCCTTGTCCGATTCGATATCAGCCGATGCACACCGTAGCCGATAGGGTTCCGAAGCCGATTTATACTCTGTTTCTGTTACCGATTTCCTCCCAAATCCGCTTCGGTCTTAACTCCAAATTCGATGCATGATTTACCAAATTTCGTCGTCAACAAAGGGGTGGAGAAGTATCACCGGAACATCACATCAGTTTTTGTGGCAAGTGAGATGTACGGCAGTGTTGTTTCTAACATTGGCTTTGAACCAAAATCAATTATCAGCCACATTAAAAACAAATTCAAGTACACCATAAGCTATGCGAAGGCCTGGAGAGCTAAACAAAAGAATCTTGGGATGAGATATGGAACATTTGAAGCATCCTATGATAATTTGCCTCGTCTGTTAGCAACCATTGCCCAGAGAAATAGTAATACTTACTATGACCTCCATATATTTCCATCGGCTGATGATCCAACGAAGAGGGTGTTGCAAAGAGCCTTTTTATCATTGGGTGCTTGCATCAACGCTTTTGTGCACTGTCGACCTGTTATATGCATAGATGGAACTTTTTTGACAGGTAAATATCGTGGTCAGATATTGATAGCAATTGGGTGTGATGGGAACAATCAGGTTCTACCTATGGCTTTTGCATTTGTAGAGAGTGAGAACACTGAAACTGGTACTGGTTCCTGGAGAGAGTGCGCATAGCAGTTGTGCGTATGAGGCCCAATGTTTGCCTTATACATGATTGTCATGCGGGCATGTTGCGGGCTATTGACTACTTGTAGAACGGTTGGGATGAGAAGGGGCTTCCAGCAAAGTGGGCTGATGTTCGGAGTCAGTGCTGCATGCGTCACATGGGTGCTAATTTCTACAAGCAATTCAAGAATAAGCATCTTATGGATCTTTTCAAGAGGCTGCGTTCTCAGAACCAAGAGAAGAAATTTAATGAGTTGTGGAGAAGGTTGGATGAGTTGACAATGAACCAAACTGACGAGCAATCTCGCCGACCACAAGTTGAAGTTGACGAGCCTCCAATACCTCTTGGTGCATTACATGACGACCCACCAACAATGAGAAGGAGGTCGGGGTCGTCCATCAGATGTTTCACTCATTGGATTGAGAATGAACCTAAGGAGAAGTGGTCTCTGTTGTACGACACTGATGGATCTCGGTATGGCAAACCAATTTGGCCGGCACGTCCACCGCGTTCGCCGGCACGTCCGCCGCGTCCACCGACACTTCCGGTGCCTTCGCTAGCTCTTCCACTAGATCGTCGATCCCTCACCCACACGGTAATGTAATCTTTATTACTACTATTAAATACCTATATGAAACTGATGGTCCTTCTCCAATAGGGTTTCACGCGGGGATCTTCGGTACAGGTGCCTCCTCCTCTCACGCGGGTGGGTCAGGTCCTACTGGACATTTCTACAACGATGACTTGCAGGGTGAGCAGGACCACGACATACTAGGCTCCTCTCAGCTTGGAGGAGCTCTAGAGGCACACACATAGGAGCAGCCAGAGGTCACACCTGTAAAGGCGGGACGGGTAGGCTGTGCCGTACCAACGGACCGGCTGACCTACTCCCAGGCCCATGTTAGGGTGCAGGGTAGGAGGGAAAGGGATAAGAGGCCTCGTCAGTAGTGGTCTACCTCTTTACTGGTTATGTGAACATTTCTTTTGGCTTATATACCTGTAGACCAGTACTACTTTTGCTTTTACTACTACAATACGATTTGTGGTTCTCTCCCCTATATCGTTCTTGTCATTCGTACACTGGTAGAACAACTTATGCATATGACAGCACACTTTCGGCGCTTCACGTTAGTGTCAGATCCACTAGAGCGCACAGTCCACCACAACACGAATTGTCACGATCAACTTTCGGCGCTGCTTCCTGACATAAAGTGAATCGTGCCCGTGCGTGCTCGTGTTGTCACATCTAATGAAAAATACAGCTTTCATTGAGTGCAGATATATTGCACTGCATGCGGCGCTATATAATTGACAAGCCGAAGGCAACCCCTTCATATCTTCGTTCTAACTAGCACACAACTATAGAGAATGGAACTGCAATTTTTGAGCGTCTCAACTGGCGAAGCGATCCTTTCGCCGGTTGGTTTCCACCATGGTGTGACCATCCATTGTGCGATTGTGGGGATGGATGCATACTCAAGTCATTCCTCATGGTACAAACTCGGGGCAGGAGATTCTTCCAATGCACGAACTTTGATCAGGTATGGTTTATCTATTTGAAGTTCAAATAGATAGAACACTAACAGCTTCGTGCATAACCATAACATATTATGCAGACATATTGTACAATGTGCAACTTCATTGAGTGGGTAGATATGGAGAACCCACGAAATTACACGTAATGAAACAATATCGGACTACCTAAGGCGAAAGGATGAACATGAACGCCGAATTGCTGTTGAAACTTTAGAATGGCGGGTAAATCCCCTGGGACTCTCCATGTGGCATGAACGTCCGGAGTGTCGTTGTGGTGACCGTTATCAAGTCATACGGTCTGTAAGGCACCGAACTCGAGGATAAAGATGCTTCCTGTGTCCAAACATTGTCGACGATGATTTTGTCTAAGTACAATTCTTCTTTTCATCACTCATCACTATTATCATGAACTTAACTATCCCCATAATGTATGTACATAGGAGGATGTAAGGAAATGTCAATTCGTACAATGGATCAACACGGTCAGAGTTACTTCCAATGGCGGGACGATAACGCAACCTGAACCGACCACACAATTCATTCAGGCTTGGATGGAGAACAAACGTCGGGTAGAAAATGCAAGCTTAGACTGGAGGAACAATCCATTAGGGTTACCTAAATGGTCGGAGCGTCCCAAGTGTGGTTGTAGAGATCGCTGCCAGGTGGCTACCTCCTTTGCAGAATAAACATTTGGTAGGAGATATTTTGTTTGCCCCAATGTAGACAACAATTTCGTTCTATGTCTAACTATTTCCAAATTACCCTATCATTTGCATAATATTTCTACCCTTACTGACTAACCTTATTAATTTCATAGGGCAATCCAAGGATGTGTGGATTTACTCAGTGGATCGACATTGTCACTCCATCATATTATGGCCAAAAGATAACATAGTCTGAAACAAAAGTAGAGTACCAACGATTGAAGGACCATGAAAATGCAATGCATATTGACCGACCTAGAAGGGGCCGGTAGGTTAGCGCAGGATAGATTTGTCGGGACCGATAAATTTGTATCGTGTATCCATGGCACTTCTTATCTACCTTGTCATTACAATGTTTAATTACGATGGTGTATTGCATGCATACGAATAAAAATTTAATGTGCTTTTATCGTTTCGATTAACATGGTTCTTTGACGCCCCGTTATGCTCCATTCCTTACATTTGTCCGCAATACAAATACCTAACAATATATCATCCGATATTTACAAAATTTTACATACTCTGTTTATTTATATAAGATCATTAACCTAATGCTTCAAAGTCACGCACCGCCTCCTCGGCCTCCAATTTGACCTCATCTAAAATTTTAAAAAAACTACCTGATTTTTCTCTTTTTCAGAGTGATTATTTACCTATTTTTCTTCGTTCAAATACGATAATTTACATCAAACAAATCTACAAACATTACTCCTGTTTTCTTCGTTTTCAATGTGATGCTTTACTAAAATTTTGTACCAAACATTTCGATAACAAGCACAACAAAACGTATCGAAAACATTATTTTTGGGTCAATAGTACTAAACCGCACTCCCAGAGGGCGGTAAGGAGGCCGCCTGCAAAATTGTAGGCCCCCTCGCCGCCCTTTTGTAGGCGGCCCCCTTAACAGTGCAAAACCGCACTGTGTAAGGGCAGCAAGGAGGTCGCCTGAAAAATGCCAAGCCGCGGCCCCCCGCACAGTGCAAAGCCGCCCTTACAGAGGGCGGCAAGGGGGTCGCCTGCAAAATGTGTAGGTCGCCCGTTGACGGTCGTCGCCCGAGAGCCAATGACCGTCTGTCACGTTAGATTTCTAGCTATCTAGGAGGGCGATTTTAATCACCCTCCCAGAGAATGGCGGGAGACTAGTTTCGTCAAATTTTGAAATAAAAATTATTTTCGTAAAACTTAAAAAAGAATAAAAAAATCAGCATTTCCAAACGAGGCCTTAGGCTTTGGCCCACCCCCGTGAAAGGCAGGGGGAGTATCTATAGATCACCCTATAGATTTTTAAACTAAAATCACTCAGATTTTATTTCTTATCTAATACACATGTGAGAGTGAGAGTGGTATGTGACGTACCATACGTATCACAGAACTCATTAATAGGCATAAGTATCCTAGTTAGAAACAAAGTCTAACTTAAACTTCATAAAAAATAGAAACAAATAAATTACATACACATTTAATTAAAATTATACTGTAATTTCCTATAATTTACAATTTAATTACTACAAATTACACTGTAAAAATGCTATATTTTATAATGTAACTTTTTTTCTCAACTTACCTCTTCTATATTCTCTCTCACCCTTGTACGCTCCTGGACAAAGAGAAGATGGAAGGAAGCTGTGCACTACACGATTGATTAATACGGAACAACAACTATTAATCAACCGTATATATGCATGTGGATACACCAGGCACTAGCGAGTTTAGCATTCTGTGGGAGCGCGGACAAAAGGAGCACGGATCTCAAGATTAGATTAACAGCTGAAAATTCGAGCAATCCTAACAGAAAAAATATGTCGATAAATTTATAGCATAATCGTTATTCGATATCTATGAAATTATTCAGTTTCAATATATAGTTTAATCCCCTAGAATTTTTTTCTCGGAAAATTGACCGGACAAGTCCTCAAGTGACCCGTGCTAAGTCTATGTGTTCTAATCACATGGCAAGAAGGGCAGATTACGATATGATGGCCTGTCCATCTTAAAAAGGATGCAGGCCGCAGGCTTATGGTCTGATTATGCACGACCGCATGAGAGTCAACACGATGCCCCCAGCGAGCTAGGGTTTAATTACCTTTTTCTCCTTTTTTTTTTTTGAAAATTTCACAAAACAACGTAAAGTTGGATTAAATTATCACAGAACTATAAATTTAATATGATATATCTAAAACTATATTTTAGCACCAAATCTACCACTGAACATTTTTAAGGTGGACTATCATATAATTACAAATATATTTATGAGTACATTGCATTTTGGTCACCTTTCATTGCTAAAGTTTCACTTTGGATAATCTCTAAATTGATCTTTTTTACTTTGAAACTTTACCATTCAGTTTGGATCACCCAACTCTCTTTACTAATCATGTCTACCCTCCATTCTCGTGAAGATATGGCCTACATATAGATGGGGAAGTTAAACGATGTATTGAAACCGATTTGATTGACATTGTTGATGGGTGCTGAAAAAATTATCTGGGTGGTTCAAACCGAAAAAATAGCAAAGATACCCAATCCAAAGTGAAAAGATTGGTTTAATGGTGGTTCAAAGTGGAACTTAAAATATCGACCAAATTGCAATTCACTCTATATTTATTAATGAAGTTATCAAAAAGCTATACATACTAATCCCAAGTATTATTGTTTGGCCAGAGTTATGAACTTTGTAGATATGTATTAAAATTGGCACTATATCTTTTTTTCTCAAGGATGTATAAGGGGGTGGGCGATGGGGAGCCGTACTATAGAAATGGTCTTTACAAACGATCAAAACCTATTTTCACAAACAACTGAATGACCCGACTCATCACAGGTATCTAAAAAATAGGTAATTTTACAAGTGGGCATCACAACCACGCATAACGAAGAGGGATTATCGCAGGTGGTCAAGTTATACCGATCAAACCAGCGGTTCAACTGAAAACCAAAACCAGAAGTTTTCGTGGTTCGGATCAGAAGGAAGACCGAGCATGTATCTGAACCGCTTTGGACAGGATGATGTCACCGGTTTTTCAGTCAACCGGGCATTAAACCGGCATTGGTTGGACTGGTCAATGCCACAACAGCCTTTAAAATGGGCCTTGATGTGGCCCAATTAGCCTGCCAAGCACTCGTCACCTTGTTTTGGTTGGCAAAAAAAAAAAAAAATCAAGGAAATATGCTCCTATGCGGTTCAACCTTTGATCTCCAGGTTACCAGCAAGTGGCAGTGAACATCCAGCCATCCAAGCACTTGGGATGAAACAATAACATACATTATACACGCGACTCGATTGCCTGGTTCATGGTTGGACCGGCGGACTATTGAACCAAGAGATCGATCGGGTCATTCACCGGTCCCTTTTTTATACTATGCACCGTGGTCGCACGTCAGTCATCGCTCCTATGCCTAGAGGCCGTGGATCAGCCGCTTCCGAGTCCAGTGGCAGCAGATCCATGCTCCCCTGGATGCCGCAGTCGTCGACGCTGCTCCCGTGGCCGGTGGCAACGGATCCGTGCTCCTGAGGCAGCAGCGGTCGTGTCACCACTCCGTGCCTGGCGATGTAGATCCGCGCTCCAGAGATCGGTGGTGGTGGAAACAAGGCATTGTGATACTGAGTTTTACAATAAAATCACTATAAATTCGTAGTTTCACTGCTACATAAAATGATATCTGTTGGTTCGTAACTAGCATCAGTACTGGAAAATAGACCTGGCACGAAACTTTCGGCTCTGATGATACGGATCCAAATTCAAAATTTAGGCTACGAAAAAAAATATATTTTTATACTCCTACCATCCTCAGTTGTGTATATAAAAAGACAACCACTATTTCCTTATTTCCTCAACTAAAATATAATTTTTATCATGATGGAGATTCGAACCCAAAACCTCTCCCACCTATCTTTACCAACTCACCTATACATCAATCTCATTAGCAAATGGATATTTTTCGTTTTGACCCATCCTAACTTAGATTTAAATCATAAATTTTAGTATTTAAAAGAGTTCAAATGAAAAGGTTGTAAACTACAAAATAGTAGATCTTATCGAGAACTATAATTTTCATATAAACTCTGTTGCAATCCGAGTTCATATGAAAAAGTTAACTCCATATGTTCGAAATAAGCATTATATGGTTAGGGTCATCAGTGCCGGGTCTTTAGAATACCCTGATTACATCATTGTCGGGTATTATAAAGACCCGACACTGATATATTTTCCCACTAAAAGTACAATCATCACACTCCAAATGGTAAAACCCGATACTAATGTGTTACTCATCATTGCCGGTTAGTATAAGACCCAACACTGATCTGTCACCGAACAATCAATGCCGGATTATTATAAGATCCGACACTAATGTCTCCTCATCAGTGCAGGGTAAAATATGCGTATTGCGCAAACTTGTTTTTTTAAGGCTAAAAACTATCATCAGTACCGGGTTTTATCGAACTGGCACCGATGTGCTTTTTTTGTAGTAGTGTTTTATAATAGTTTAGTAAAAATATATTCCTAGTTATGTAAAATTTAATCATTTTAGAAATATTCACATCTGCACACACTTCGGTTCGGCATGGCTATGTGCGTGCCCGAGTGATACATCCTACATATCCTACAATCAAATGTTGGACTGCTGGCTTGTGGACAATGCCACGGAACAATCAGATGTATGACGATTCCTCTATATATTTAATTAATGAATGTTGTAGCTGGCTATTGCTAAATTTTATATATCCACTAAAAAATATGTTCGGAATTGCGTACACGAATCATGTTAGAAATGTTCTTGTTATGTAGGATGTAGCACTCGGGCACTATAAATTATTAATCTTGTTTTCATTTTAGAAAACAAGATTACATACTCTTCTAGAAATGTTCTTGTTTTCATCCAACTAAATCTTTGATCCGCACGAATCATGGCTGCAGAAGGCGAATCAAGATCAGATACTCCAAGGTTTAAGATCATGAAAAACCTAAATCAATTAAGTTTAACACGTACACGTATGAACACCACCCATTTGGAGATTTTAGGGAGGGAGACAGTTGTTTGTCTGATAAGGAGGATGTGATCAATAATTTATAGTGTTCTAATTTAATCAAGTATCCATGTGGTGAGATCGACCTCTTGGTCACATGCACGCATGATACTTCTTCCTAATCCACATTTAATTAGAGTAAAATCATTAAATTAACAATTGGTCACGCGTTAACGATGTTCTTTTGGATGAAACTACAGATCGTGATACATATAACATCTTATGCATGACATCCAGTGTTGTGAACTTTATTATAATTTCTCATTAATTCCCATGAGGAGATCAAACAGAGGTACAGATAGCATTGAATTAAGGCAAAATCTAAACCGAGAAGCCTCTCGGTTTAGCGTTAACCAACGATAAACCAATTTGTGAGAAGGACTGCTACACGTGCTGATGTGCATGCTTGTTTTTCCTCTTAGACATGCATGTCTTTTTTTTCCTTCTTATAAAGTTTTCTCTCAAATTACTTATCCGATCTACAATCCAATTATACCATTGTGTTCGTTACAATTAAATCTTCACAACAAGATCTTACATGATTATATTACGATGAAAAAATATTTATATTTGTAAATTACTTTTATTATATACATAAGTTACTTTTATCATATATATATAAGTTACTTTTAGATTTGACTAAGTTACTTCTTAGACATATAAAAGTAAATTCAATAAAGTCTAAAAGTAATTTACATATACTATAAAAGTATCTTAAAATAAAACGGAAACATATTATTGCATTTTTCAAGTTGAAAGGAAAAACTAGATGGAGTACAAACCAGCTACCACTAGTTGTGTAGTCACGTCCAATTAAAAAAAGACATGTATTAAAGTTACTTTTCTTTTGTTATAAGTTACTTCTATAATATATATAAATTACTTTTAAGCTTTATTGAATTTACTTTTATATGTCGAAGAAGTAATTTAGTGAAATCTAAAAGTAATTTAGATATATTATAAAAGTAATTTATGATTTTTCATCAAAATATAATTATGTGAGATCTTGTTATAAAGATTTAATTGTTATGAACACAACGGTATAATCGGATCGTAGATTGGATGAGTAGTTTAAGAGAAAATTTTATTTGAAATATAGGTGGATAGAGTCTCTCATAGATGGAGTGGTAGCTGATTTAGACAAACCACCTACCACTAGCTGTGTAGTCACGTCCTTGAATTAAGTCTTCGTAGTCACACTTGTTCACTTCGTACATGCATATATAGTCATCACTTTAGGGTCTCTGGTAAAATTTAATTTGCCCATTTTATTAACAAAAATAATGTAACTAGGCTGTGATAAGATTAAATAATGTATATAGAGATCATTTAATATATTATTTTCTAAGATTAAATTTGTTTTCCACGCCCAAAAAGCACCCATTTTGGCCACATAAACTAGAAAAACCGAAGAAAATAACGATGAAGAGCACATGATCACAAAGAAAATAGGGTGATCTCCATCTAGTTCGATCTGGATCACAAGTGCATCACTACATACGCTAGAGCAAGAGAAACTGGGGAGGAAAAGAGAAAAAAAAGAAAAACAGAGAAGAGTCATCGATCAGAATTAACTAATTACCGAGCCCTAATTAATTCAAAGCTAGCCCTAGCTAGCACGGCTCGGCTACACGCCAAGCTAACGTGCGCGTTGACCTGACTATGTCCAGAGCGACTCCCTCTTGAGATGCTCCTGCGCCGCCGCGTAGTGCACCACGCCACCGCCGCCGGCCACCGGCGAGCCGTAGCTGCTCATCAGCTGCGCCGCAGGGCCTCCGCCTCCGCCACCACCGCCGTTCTGCATCAGGAAGGAGGCAGCCGCGTCGGCGGCGTCCACCACCATCTGCTGCTGATGGTGGTGGTCTAGCAGCTGGTGGTCGGCACCGGCGGCGGCGGCGGTCAGCTGGTGGGCGGCGCCGTCGCGGTGCTGCATCTGGATGCAGAGGATCTCGGCCTGCGCGACGGCGAGCTGCATCTGCAGCTGCGACACCTGGTTCTGCAGGAAGGAGATGGCCCCGACGCAGCCGTAGACGGGGTCCCGCATCCGCGCGTTCGCCTCGTACACCAGGCTGCTCACCGCGTCGCCTCGCTGCTGCGCCGGCAGCTCCTGCATGGAGATGGAGACACAACACGCATCAGAGAACGTAAGCATGCACGGTGGCGCCGCCATTGATGACCTTTTGAACGCGTGTTCGTGCATGCCATGCATGCAATGCCAATTAATATGGACATATATATGCAGATGTTGGGTAAGAAGAAGTTAATTTGATTTACCTGGAGCATCTTGCTGACATTGCTGGCGCCGAAGACCTTGTGGACGATGGCGAACTTGTGGGGGTCGTCGGCGGGGAAGAAGGGCGCGAAGATGCAGTCCTTGGTGCACCGCCGCCGCAGCAGCTTGCACGACGCGCACGGCGACCCACCGCCCATCCTCTCTCTCTTTCTCTATATCTAATTCTCACACACGCAATGCGCGTGTACGATCGATGATGTGTCACCGGCTCACCGCCGCCGGCCGGCCAGAGATCTCCGGCGAGCTGCAACCCAACTATACTACAGTATAGGACTAGCTAGTACACTACACTTGATCAGCTTGAGCTTAATTAAGAGCAGCTAGGAGAGTGGTGAGAATATGAAATCGCCATGAGAGTGTGAAACGAACTATATTTATAACCTAACAATGACATATGTACACACAGACACAGTAGGGTAGAAACTAACGGAGAACGACGACGACAAGGCATGCCTGGTGTTGAGACACGAGGCAGGGGGGGGGGGGGGGGGGGGTAATTAATCACTTGCTGCTGTTGGTTAGCTTATCAAGAGATGCCCCCCCTGACCAGGAGAGAGAGAGGTTAATTAATAGAACTAACAAAAGTTAATCTGGACAGGGTAAAAGTAAACCTAACTTAAT
Source organism: Oryza punctata (assembly GCA_000573905.2). NCBI lineage: Eukaryota > Viridiplantae > Streptophyta > Magnoliopsida > Poales > Poaceae > Oryza > Oryza punctata. Next base: position 17,070,568 of record CM002492.2, on the reverse strand, counting down.
CTGGACGATACTGCTAGCGCTTTCTCCCATATAATCTGTCACTGACAGCTGCAAGACAAAGGGGGAGTAGTAAGGTTCAGATCGGCTAATTAGTTAATTAATTAATTAGATTAACCAAGCTAAGTAGATGGACACAGGTGATGCTTCCATTGGACACAAGGGCATCATCAAAGTCACCGTCAATTAGCTAAGGAAGAATCTTATCAGTACAAACCAAACCATTAATTCCTGTCAGATTTTCAATAATTTCTTTCCGATCGACGACAGGGAGATTAATTGGTTGCAGCATGCACCATATGCATTCATGCATGCGTGCATGCATGTGATCGATGGTCGGATTGACTCGTGCTATATGGAATAATAGAGGTGAGGTGCAAGATATATAATTAAGCAAGATAAAACAGAATAGTTATAATTTGTACTCTTGATTATGTGTACTAGCTTGGGATGCAAACAATTAAATTACTATAGTATATATACTCATCGTGGACTTGAAGCAAAGAATCGATGGAGCAGTGTAGAGTTTACTCCTCCCCGTCGCGTGATACCAAGGGTTTGTGCGTGCAGCTGCAGTGCTAACTATACAAATATATATGATATATATAGTTTATTTTCTTTGAGTTGCTGCTGTGGCAACCTCCAGAATGGCCTTCTCCCGAGACCAATGTTTTCATTTTTGCCACATATATAGGCTAAACTTTTTAATGTAAATTTAACGCAACTTAATTTTTAGTTTCTCTTGTATACAACTTTCTGGATTAATCAAGATGTATTTTTATGTTTTACCTAGATTTTTTTATAATACATGGTAAGGATGAGCATATACAACACAAAGTATTAAGAGATCGCCTCAACTTTTTATGCCTCATCCTTACTACTAGTTCTACCAGAACATGACAGTTTAAAATAGGTCATTCACAAGATTACTGTTCTACTTGATCACAGGGATTTAATAAATAAACTAAAGAAATGCAATAGACGAAGAAAGTTTTTTTAACGAAACATTTTTTTAGATACGTAGATCGAGTAAATAGTCTGTCGTAACAATCAGGTAAAGTAGCTGGAAATAAGTATGCAATTTTCAGATTTCATACATGTTGCCAGGGGTGGAACTAGAATAAAATGGAGAGTGTTGGCAGTCACTTACTTTAGACCAAATTTAGATTGATACCAGTACCGGAGTTTGTATTTAGAGAGTGCACATATGATAAAAATAGATAAACTATAGTAAAAAAATTTCTTAGCCGGGTTCCTGGACACCCCGGCACCTCCCCCTATGTAGCTGCGCCCCTGCCTGTTGCTATTTTCAGGAGTATCTCGCTATCACAGTCATTGTTCAATACTCTCTTCGTTTAAAAATGAATTAACTTTGATCTGTAATCCTGGATATGCCAATATTCAGCAGATTCACAGTTAGAAATTAGTTTTTTTTATAACTGAGGGTGTGTAGGTTTAGTTGCATGACAGCATCAAACCCGTACCACTGCTCTCATAAGGGCGCATTAACTCATGAGCCAAATAATTTCAAGATGTGTATTGCAAGTTGTGACAGACACACTGCAACCAGATTCTTTTGCTCAATTAGTTTACAGAAACCATGCAATCATGTGCACTGCACGAGATGAAGCATCCATGGATATGGAAATAAAAACAGCAATTTGCTGGTCGGAGGACCTGCTAACCATAGCAATGTTTTTGACATGTACAATACACTTCTGCTTGCAGCAGCAAAACTATATAGCTTTGTCTCTAGTGACATTAATTACAATTTGGAAGAGTCTAACGCAGAGATCAGTTGTTGGAGGGAGTTAATTAAGACTAAGCGTAGGCATGCAGTGGAGTAGAGTGGAACATGTTTTCTTCCATGCGGTGTTGTCGTGAGCCAATGTTTTTGACAAAGTATAGTTATCTTTTTCATATTTTATTTGGGTTTCCTTTGATTTAACCGATCCAATCAACTCAATGCTAATTAATTTCTTACTACGCACGTACACTATTTCACTTGCAAGAAACCCGGCCCCTAAAGAATTATTGCATATATACACTATTTCAGTTTCATGGAAAATACTTTTAAACATCTAGTTATAAAATATATATGTTGTTTCAGACATTGATCGATATGGTTTTCTAGCAAAATTTTCTATAAAACACTTACAGTTTACGATATATGCTGTAGGACACCTAAAGAACACATATTTATTGCAGAACACCGTAAAAACATGGTAATTAGTTGATAAACATTGAACGTATTATTTTATATATCTGGCATAACAGAGAGAGAAACAATGTGGAAAGTACTATTTTGCCCCTGTGTCTATCCGCTTGTAAGGTGATTGGGTCTGGTACAAACCAAACCCAGACCATTCTCAATCTCTCGTATCAGTCCATTCTCAATCCCTGATTCGTTTCCTGTTCGAACTAGGTCTGGGTAAGTTAAAATGAAATAGGACATATGGGCGAACTCATCATTTTTTAAAGTTCATCTCTCTGTTTGCATATCGTATAAATAAAATAATATGTTCGGTGTCCACCAACTATTTAGCATGTTTTCACAATGTCGTGCAGCAAATACGTGTTCTTTATGTGTCCTGCAATAAATACCACAAAATTTGAGTGTTCTATAGTAAATTTTATCTTTCCTAAATGTAAGTTTGACTGTTAACATCTTTTGTAAAACGTTCGAAAAGCCAATATAATTACAATACTAGGAAAATATTTTTCAAATAAAAATCTATCATCCACACAAAAGGGTTTCATACATCCAACCAAAATATTTAAAATTATGTTGATCCCCACCAACACATCATGTTTTCAAATTAAAGGGTTAATTATTACAACTACAACTTACAAACGAGCAAGAAAGAAACAGTTGAAAATATTTGTCCTTGGTTCATAGGAGTACACATGTTTATGCTTGACATGGTGTGCTACTCACGTCGCCCATTTTGACCAAGCAGCTGGCCACTGACACGATTCCACTGCGCGATTTGTTTGCGCACTTCTCGAGCAGATAGTGAGAGAACGGGTCCAAACACAATAATGTAACATGAGAATCGAGATCAGCAGTGTGTCGTTGGAAAGAAAGAAAGAAAAAAGAAATGGACACGCTGCCAATCGAGAAGAAACCCTAGCTAGTAGCTACCAAACCCTAAGCAAGCAATTAATCGAGCGAGACGATAGAGATCCATCGAGGATGGCTCGACGTGAATGTTTGTTTGGGAGACATTCACGTGGGCAATACGTTTCCTATATCTCTCGTTCCAATTATCATGTCAGCTTCTCTTGTTTTTGGTCAAATTCCTGTGCAGCCATTAGCTATAGCCATGCAGTTGCAGTACAGTTAATTTGAGTTTAGTTCATAACATGCATGGCTGTCTTCGCCTAGTCGTAGCTAGGTAGCCCGTAGCCAGTACTATTATTCCATCTAGCTGCGTGTTTTTTTTTCAATTTATGGAGCTCATTGTCGACTTTGGCGACTAAATATCGTAACATCGCTAACATATTCACGTCAAAATTAAAAGAAAAATTAATTTACCATGAAAATGGCTATACTTTTATATGAAAAAATATGCACATATAAAAGATGTGTTGTGACTCTTTCTTCTTAATCATATATATAAACTAGCTATACTTTTGGGGCTCATTTGGATTGGACGAATTTTGGAGGAAAACTAGAGAAATTCAATCCAAAGGAATAATTCCTATACGAGTCATTTGGTTTGTAGGATTACTTCAAATGAAATACATAGGATGGAAATGTTTTCTCCATTTTTTGGAGGACTTTTAGCATGAGGTCTTACCTCATGTTTTCAAATCCCTTTGAGATTTTCAATGCAATCTCCCTCTTTCTCTCTCCAACAAATCAACATATAATCTTGAATTTTCTATGTTTTTCCTGTGATACATTCAAACATATGTTCTGAGTACGTAATTCCTATAGTATATATTATTTCTTGTAAGATTCAATGTGATGTGACATTTCACACCATGTTTTTTTTTCTATTCATGTATTTTAAGAATCCTTCGTTCCAAAGGAGGCCTTCTATTAATTACATTTCAACGGCATCTTGAATTATGAACTGTACATGTTAATATCTTGTCTTATGCATATATTTTGTTGTCGTACATATAGTACACTGAAGTTGACTAAATTGCAGAGATCATGTGTATGACATGACATCTCCATTGACAAAAATAAAAAAATGGGAGCAGAAGTACTACTACTACTCCTTAAATAAACAGGTTCGACCTCTTGGTTAGCTAACCAATCAATACTGTAAGAACTTAATTTTATCGCCTAGCGAAGTCGTCCATTAATACTAACTTACCACCAACCTATACATTGCATGGTTATTAATATTATTACTGATATTATAATTAAATATAAAAATTTTAATATTTGTTTGATATGTTTGCTACACTACTAGCTAGAAAAATGATTTTAGGTGGTCAAAACACATTTTTGCAGGTGACCAGATACTCCGCCTGTACATAAAGACCTGTAAAAATCGTTGATTTTCTCTAGCAGACCTTTTGACCACCTAAAAAATCGTTTTCGCGGGCGGCCACACTAGGAGAACTACCTGCGAAAATCAATTTTTCACAGGTGGCATCTTAAGTCACTGCATGGAAAAAAATATTTTTGGCCCAAAAAAATAGAAAAAACCAATCATCACAACACTGAAGCATTTTCATATTCACATTACATCCATATATCAATTCAAATTTAGGAATTTTCACATAGCATGTGGAACAAAGTCAACAAACAACAAACTAAGAACAACATCACGCACATGCAAACAAGAATAGCATCAACATTCAAACAAGCACCATGGCCAAAGCAACATGCAAACAGGAGAGGAGGAAAGAGGTCTGCCACCGCCACGCCTCATCACCGTCATTGGTGCCATCCCGCAGTCATTGAGGACCACCGCCGCCTCCGTGGACGAGCCGATGCTGGCCTTCGGAGGAACCGCTCGCCGCCACCGCCGTGGATGAGCCAGTGTTGGCCTTCGGAGGAACCGCTCGCCGCCACCATCGTGGACGAGCCGGTGCCGGCCTTCAAAGGAACCTCTTGCCACCGTCACCAGCCCGTTTGCTGCTGCCGATCTCCTCCCCATTGGCCAAATCTCGGATAGGGAGGGGATGGGATGGGAGTGGAGGAGTCGTCGGTTCCTAATACACACTCCCATCTCCGTCGAGGTCACCAAGGGGAGGGGAGGTCACCGTCGTCGTCCATGAGGTCGAGGTCGCTATCACCGAGAACTGCTGGCCTCCATCGTCCCAAGGCCTACCAACTGCGAGCTTGGTTGACGGAGGCACGACAACAGCGACGGAAGTGGAGCGAGCGGAAGGAGAGAAGTGGGAGCGGAGGGAGAGAAGAGGGAGGTGAAGAGATAAGGTTGGGAGAGATGGAATGGAAGATATAAGGTTGGAAGAGATGTGGTTGGAATCAACCAACGACCAACTATTTTAATGGGTTTTGCAATTTGTTGACGATGAAATTTGGCAAGCATATGAATCGGAAACGAGATCCAATTCGAAGCGGATTTGAAGATATGCGGGATTCCCAGAAACAGAGTGCGCATCGGCTGGAAGACTGTATTGGTTGATACCGAGTTTGATACGATTAGTTGATACAACCGATATTGGTTACATGATCAATGTCGGGTTCGAAAGAAGGATTACAATGATGTTGCCAGGCAAGGATGGAGTCCAAGATTGGCAATTGTATCTATTAATTAGGATTTTATGTAATTTCCTTATATATATTTTCGGTAAGAGTCCACCTAACGGACTTGTTTGTTAGTTTGAGTTGTATTAGGATAATATGAGTCGTGTCCATCATAGATAAGTTTGTATTTTTGGGTATAAATATAAGCCCGAGACCATGTAAATAATTAACATCAGTTCAATCAATCTTGACGCATCGCCAACCTTTTTCGTTACTTTATTTCGATGAGTTCTTGCTTTTGAGTCGAGCTGCATCGGTTTCGATCTTCGGCGAAGAGGTAAAACTTGTTATGGCGGTTTGCATTATCGGAATTAGTGCTTACATCTTTATGAAACTCTAATTCTATCTTGTGAATCTCCGAGTTATCATATATATTATATAATCTAGATTGACAATGCTTTCTACTTGCATCGGTCGACCTCTATCTAGGGTTTTGTCAATAACGACTAGATTGACTTGTTGGTTTAAATTATATAATATATCCACCATCTTGAAAAGGCAACCATCGGCTTGATTGTCTAGATATTATACTTCTTCTCATACTTAATGTTGCATCAGTTAAGTTTGATCTATTAAGTCGTGCTTAGAATCATGATCTCTAACCTACTTTATGGTTGTTAATAAGGATAGTATCGGGATTTCAGCCGATCTTACCTGGTATAGTTGTTTTACATAGTTTCGTACTTTGTTTAATATGCTATATCTACCCCTTATATTAGGATCTAATCTAATATAAATATATTGGACTTACCACCAATCTAATTAACGATAGTTAGATATATTTGTTGCAAGAGAATATCCTAGTATAAGGTTGTATCGGAGTTATAGCTGATACACGCTTAAATCTGGGCATTGGCTATAATATGAATATATATAATCGTTATTTCATGTTATTTTAGACTTGGTCAATTTATACTGTCTCGGTTAGGTCCGATCTATAATTACTGATATTTACAGCCGACGGATCAAGTTTAGGGTTAGTTTATCATTGAATATGCCTTACAGCCAATTCACACTACACTGCATCGGCTAGGTTACATCATGATATGACATCGGCTTCCTAGCCGATCGATTATCGTTTACTAATAAAACTTGTATATTTCATCTTATTAATTGCAGGATCAAATCAACTGGCATGCCCTTAAACCCGAAAGCAAGTTTTGGACCTGCACTGGAGTTAAGCAAATCTCCCAGGCTAGTGTGTGTATTTTTCATCAACACAATTACAGGGGTGACACTATTTGTGGCCATATAAAATCAATTTTCGCAGGCGGTGTAATTTTACAGGCGGACATTGTAAAACTACCACTACAAAAATCGATTTTCGCAAGCGAGCTTTATTCAGGGACCTTTATATATATTTTCACAAGCGGTCATAGGTGGGATATTTTTAACTCCGCCTGGAAAAATCAATATGTGGCATCTACGAAAATGGTTTTTCTAGTAGTACTATTTTGAAAATATGAATTCGAAGGTTTAGATTAGAAGAAGAGCCATATATTAGTTACAACTTGCTAATTAGCAATTTATAGTTTTGAATTAAATCAATAAAACACCAAACTGAGAATATGTCACTACTAGAAAAGTGATTTTTTCCCGGCATCTCAACTTTCTTTCCCGGCGGGCTATAAAATCACCGTTTGTAAAAATAACTAAAGATATTATAAAATCATCATTTATAAAAATAGCTAAAAATACCAGACCTGGCCGGAGGGGGGAGGACAGTGACGGCGGTGGCAGCTCCCCTCCCCTCCCCCCTCCCTCCCAGATCCGGACGAAGGGGTAGGGCGGCGGCCGGCGGCAGCATGGCTCCCCCCTCCCTGTCCCTCCCAAAACCCTATCCCTAGATCCGACCAGAGGTGGGAGGGGAGTGGCGGGTAGGCGGTGGTGGCGATGATTTTTTTTCGTTCGCTGCGAATGTTTTCGTAGACGGGTGGATCTTGCGCCTGCAAAGAAGGAGAGGCCGCCTGCATAAATGAATTTTGTAGGCCGGTCCGAAGACAACTTGTAAAAATGATGTATTTTCATAGGCCTTCAGGTGCAGGCAGAGCGTTTGGCTGTTTGGAATAATGAAATTTGCCCGCATGGAAAAACCGTTGTTCCAGTAGTGTGTGGTATTTTCATTTGCATCCTTTATTTAATGTACAACTCACATAAATAGACAGATTTTTCCCATTAACGTAAGAAATTTCTCAAAATGCCAAGTTAATATATATAGGTATAAATGAATACACACGTGTGTGTATATATAAATATGCGTATATAGCACATATGTAATAACCATGGTTAATTAAATAGTTAAATCAACTATACTCTTCGTAAAATATATATTAGAAGTTCATGTCTACATGAAAAATATAGGGGCAATTTGCTCAATTGACCCTATTTGGAGATCTAACTACCGATTTAACTCCTCCCGCTGCCCCTCCACATCCGCCGCCGCCTCTCCTCCGTCACCGTCAGCGGCCCTCCTCATCGCCGAGCTGCCCCTGCCCCTCCACAACAGCGACTGAGCCACCGCTCATCCTCATGCTGTTCGTGCTCTGGTGAGAGAGAGGGGAGAAAGAGGATAAGGAATGAGAGGATAAGGTTGATGTATTCAGGGGCATTTTAGTCACTTGGACTTGTAAATACATGTTCTTTACTTTTTCTAAATGAAACACTCACTGTAGGGTCAGACGGCAACTTTGGTTTGAAAAATTGGGTCAAATGAGCAAACTTAAAAAAACAGGGTCGAATCGGTAGTTAGACCTTCAAATAAGATCAAATGAGCAATTGTCCCAAAAATATAACATTACATCTTTGCAACAGTCATAGAAACTTAATTATTTTTCTTTAAATGTTTTTTCTATGTCTATGTTTAGTTTTAGTTTGATGAAAGGGACGGATGCAAGGGACGGATGCATGGGCCATGGGACTTACAGAGATGCTGTTCTTAATCAATCAATTCCCATATTTTTTTCACTTGCTTGAAGATTATTTGCTGTTTGTTATGACAAGACATAAAATATTAGCAGCAGTCGATGAAATAGAATTTATTAGCCCTGTTTGGAGAGCTTAACACCTCTAATAAGTAGCTGGTGAGAAGCGAACCGGTAAGAATACAGAGAAGCTAAGAAACCCAGCTTCTAACTTCTAGTTCATTTTCTAGATTTTATAACTACAACATCTTAAAATCTGAGTGAAAATTAGTACTGTTTAGGGGAGCTTCTGGTAATTGAAGATTTTAGGAGAAGCTGCAGCTGTCAGAAACTCTCCAAACATACCCATAGTTAGGACAAACTAGCTATGCTGTTGCACATAGGGTTCGAGGAACAACTCATTAATCGAAGAACAGACAGAATCAAACGGTCGGAGCTAGCCCTCTTAATATAATTGTAGACTGACAACAGCTTCCATGCACAGTAATTTTTTATATATTTACTTTAAGGAGGTAAAACTATGGTTATTTGACTAGCTCAAACATGTACACGAACATCCTGTGCACACATACGTACGTACGCATACTGCCTGTGAGCTACCCCTCCATTTCAAAATGTATGAAACCGTTAATTTTTCGTACAGCGTTTGACCATTCATTTTATTTAAAATTTAATAGAAATATGTAAAAATTATAAGTTAAGATTATATTTTATTTGATAATAGAACAAGTCACAACAAAATAAATAATATTTATTCAATTTTTTAATAAGACGAATGGTCAAATGTTATGCGAAAAGTCGACGACGTCATATATTTTGAAATGAAGGGATTAATTAATAAGAATAAAAAAAGAATTTTCAGCGTCTACTATTTTTAAGAAAGCATATGCATCCTCTTCTTCGGTCTTCTTCCCAGCGTACGCAGAGGTTATACGCTCCTTCGTGGGTGCATAACTATCGTAGATTTTAGTACTTTCTCCTCAATTCACCCACCTAATCAATCCCCAATTATATATACCTAACCCAGTTAATCTGTTAGATGATATACAGATCAGGAGCTTGCGGTGTTGTACACATGTGATAATACCAAAATCTAGATAGAGTTAGTTTCAGTTTGTTAGTTGTTATCACATGTGATCTTATCTCCCTATATTGCGGCTGGACTTGTTACCAAGCTGCGCCATATCCTATAATGCCACGATAGGGGCTTTTCCTATCTATATATCAACATGAAGGCGACGCACAAGATCAATGCAATCATTACCACCTAAACAACTCACATGGTATCAGAGCATTGATCCATCTCAAGCGATCGATCTCCATGTCATCGTCATCAGGAATGGTGCAACAGAGAAGAAGCCCAATCCGGCATTTGAAGACTGGGAAGCCACAGATCAGCAAGTTCTGGGATATCTGCTTTCATCCCTCACTAGAGATGTGCTCATGCAGGTTGCAATGTGTGGAACTGCAGCTGAAGCATGGAGTGCGATTGAGGAGATGTACTCAACACACACCCGAGCGTGATCGATTGACACTCGATTCGCTCTCACCAACACGAAGAAAGGGAACATGACTGTTCCTGAATACTTCACCAAGATGAAGTCCCTTGGAGATGAGATGATGATTGCTGGAGGACGTCCGCTAGATGAAGAAGAACTTGTTCAGTATATTATTACTGGGCTTGGAGAAGGCTACAACAAAGTTGTTTCGGCTGTATGGGATAGGGTTGAGCTGATCACAATAAATGATTTGTATTCCGAAGTGCTCAACTTTGAAGCCCATCAAGCCATCTACCGCGGAGCACAGGAGGCCACCATCAATCTCGCGAACCGTGGCAACTTCAGTCCTGGTGATCGCGGTGATGGCGGCAGTGGCAGAGAAGGACCACGCGGCGGCAGCCGTGGTCCCAACAATGGAGGAGGTAGCCGCGGGCCTGGGCGCACGTCAGGCGGTGTCGATAAGAGGCCAGCCTGTCAAGTCTTCTTCAAGCGTGGCCATACAACAGCTGATTGCTGGTATAGGTATGACGAGGATTATGTTCCTAATACTAAACATGTTGCAGCAGCAGCGGTCAACTCCTATGGGGTTGATACAAATTGGTACATCGATGCCGGAGCTACTGATCACGTCACGGGAGAACCGGAGAAATCACCGTGAAAGAAAAGTACAATGGAGGCAAACAGATCCACACGACCAGTGGTGCAGGTATGGATATAAGTCATGGTGGTCATACAATTGTTCATACCCCCCAATAGCCATAATATTCATCTTAAGAATGTGTTATATGTTCCACAAGCCAAGAAAAATCTAGTTTTTGTACACCGCTTAGTTGATGATAACTCTGATTTCCTTGAATTGCATCATGACTATTTCTTTCTTAAGGATCGGGTCACCAGGAAAACTCTTCTTAAAGGAAGGTCTTGGCGTAAGCTGTACCCTCTACCACAATCCTCTCTGAAGCAAGCCTACAGCGCCATTAAATTGTCATTGGACCGATGGCATCATCGTCTAGGTCATGCCTCCATATCTACTGTTAAATAAGTGGTCAATAAATATACTCTCCCTTGTTCAAGTTTATCCCATGAGTCAGATTGTAATGCTTGTCAGCAAGCAAAGAGTCATCAATTGCCTTTTCCTATTTCATCTAGTATTTCTAAACATCCCTTAGAGCTTGTTTTCTCTGATGTATGGGGCCCTGCCACAGAATCTGTTGGAAGAAAAAAAATAATATGTTAGTTTTATTGATGATTTCAGCAAATTTACATGGATCTACCTGTTACATCATAAATCCCAAGTACTTGAAAAATTCCAAGAGTTTCAAGTCATGGTAGAGCGTTTATTTAAGAGGAAAATCCTAACTATGCAGACTGACTGGGGAGGTGAATACCAATCATTGAATTCCTTCTACTCTAAAATTGGCATTGTGCACCATGTCTCCTATCCTCACATTCATCAACAAAATGGGTCGGCTGAGAGAAAGCATCGACACATAGTTGAAATTGGTTTATCTCTTTTATCCCATGCATCCATGCCATTATAATTTTGGGATGAATTCTTTCAGGCCGCCACATATCTAATCAATCGTGTTCCTAGTAGAGTTATCAACAACATTAGCCCTTTGGGAAAATTATTTGATAAAAAACCCGATTACTCCTCTTTGAGAATCTTTGGTTGTGCATGTTGGCCCAACTTTCGACCTTACAACAATCACAAAGTCCAATTTCGGTCTAAGCGATGTGTCTATCTTGGTTTCAGTAATATGCATAAGGGTTTCAAATGTTTAGAGGTCTCCACCGGTCGTATTTACATTTCTCGAGATGTTGTCTTTGAGGAAACATTGTTTCCTTTTACCGAGCTACATGCCAATGCAGGAACTTGTCTTCGCTCTGAGATCCAGCTTCTCACTTCTGATTTATTTTGTCTTATACGGCCTATGGGGCACGAACAATCGATGCATCATATGACTAATTCATCAGCTAGCAATTTTTCTGATGCCACTAATGAGCTATATGGAGATGATGAAGCTGATCCAAGTGATGCAGAAAATCCGATCGGAACTGACTCCGTTGTTGATTCGCCGTCACCAACTGAGTCCGGCCTAGGCGTTGATCCCCATTCGGTCGACGCGACAGATGCAGAATCATCCCACCAATCACCACGCCAGAGCGTGCAAGCGCGCCAAGCCGAATCCATGCAACACTTTGTCGCTGGTGACTTCGGTTCTGCACCACGGGGGCCCACAGCAGAGGAGACAACGTCGTCAGCAGATTCGCAGTCAGCTTCACCGGCAGCAGATTCATAGTCTGACACAGCTGATGATGATGGTGTAGACCCTATAGAAGCAGAAGTACAGATTGGACCGCAAACCAGATTACAATGTGGTGTTCGCAAGGAAAAGGTATATACTGATGGTACTATTAAATATAAGCATTCCTAGTTTACTGCTTTGGGTGAACCTACTAATGATTTAGAAGCCCTAAAGGATAAAAATTGGAAACAAGCAATGAATTCTGATTATGATGCATTAGTTAAGAATAAAACTTGGCATCTAGTTCCTCCATAGAGAGGGAAAATGTTATTGGTTGCAAGTGGGTATATAAAATCAATGAAAGGCTAATGGAACTCCAGATAGATATAAAGCAAGGTTAGTAGCAAAGGGTTTTAAACAAAGATATGGTATTGACTATGAAGATAATTTTAATCCTGTTGTTAAAGCTGCTTCAATTAGAATAATACTATCTTTAGCTGTGTCTAGAGGTTGGAGCCTTAGACAATTAGATGTTCAAAACGCTTTTCTTCATGGATATTAAGAAGAAGAAGTGCATATATTACAACCACCTGGTTTTGAGGATCCCACCAAACCACATTTTGTTTGTAAACTTGATAAGGCACTATATGGACTTAAACAAGCCCCTAGAGCTTGGTTTTCAAGGTTAAGTAAGAAATTGATTGATCTTGGTTTTAGAGGGTCAAAGGCTGGCACCTCACTATTCTTATTAAATAAAGGAGGTATAACTACGTTTGTTCTGGTATATGTGGATGATATTATTGTAGCCAGTTCATCAGAGAGGGCTACTACAGCTTTGCTTCAGGATCTAAAGAGAGAGTTTGCACTTAAAGATCTTGGTAAGCTACATATTTCCTTGGAATAGAGGTAAACTATATACAAGATGGTATTGTTCTAAACCAAGACAAGTATGCCACTGATCTGTAAAAAAAGGTTGGTATGATGGATTGTAAACCTACAAATACTCCTTTGTCAGTAAGTGAAAAACTCTCCCTTCATGAAGGTTCTCTATTACGTCCGAATGATGCAACACAATCTCATAGTATTGTTGGTGCACTACAATATTTATCTCTTACTAGACCAGATATAGCATTTTCAGTTTCTGCATGCTCCCACCACTGTGCACTGTATAGCTGTTAAAAGAATTCTTAGATATATAAAACAATGTACTCAACTGGGACTCAAGATTCATAAGTCAGGCTCTACTCTAGTTAGTGGATTTTCTGATGCTTATTGGGCTGGTTGTCTTGATGACAAAAGATCAACTGGAGGCTTTGCTATATTTTTGGGTTCAAACTTAGTATCATGGAGTGCTAGAAAACAGGCTACAGTGTAAAGGTCTAGTACAGAAGTGTAAAGGTCTAGTACAGAATCAGAGTATAAATCCATTGCAAATGCTACGACAGAAATAATGTGGGTACAAACCTTACTTGAGGAGTTAGGAATTAAAAGCCCAAGAGCTGCTAAAATATGGTGTGATAATCTTGGAGCAAATTACTTATCAGCAAATCCTGTTTTTCATGCCAGAACAAAGGACATAGAAGTGGACTACCGCTTTGTCAGAGAACGGGTGAGTAGACAACTTTTAGAAATTGATTTTATTTCATCTAGTGATCAAATTGCAGATGGTTTTACCAAGCTGCTATCAGCAAGACTCCTGGAGAACTTCAAGATCAACCTGAACCTAGTTCGGTCAGGATTGAGAGACGGTGTTAGATGATATACAGATCAGGAGCTTGCGGTGTAGTACACATGCGATGATACCAGAATCTAGATAGAGTTAGTTTCAGTTTGTTAGTTGTTATCACATGTGATCTTATCTCCCTGTATTGTGGCTGGACTTGTTACCAAGCTGCGCCATATCCTGTTATGCCACGATAGGGGCTTTTTCTATCTATATATCAACACGAAGGCAACGAACAGAATCAGTGCGATCGTTTCCACCTAAACAACTCACAAATCCTCAATTATAACATAACCTGTTGCAAAGTACGGGCATATATATTACTAGTATATGCAAAAATAAGTGCGTTAAAATCAGCAGTGCACGGTTAGGCTGGGTTTCTTCCGCTTGAAAGCCGAAGCTTTAGAATTTAATTTAAAGATTAATTGAAGGATTTTTTTCACACAATTTTTATTACTTTTCATCGTGTTGTCGGCACGTCTCTCTCTCTTTTCATGATCGATCAGTTGTTAAGAATACGAGTAAATTTTTACCTAAAATTAGTCTTTCAAACAAAATTTAATATTGTCGAAAATTAGCTTTGGCTATGTTCAAAATTGGCTTACGCTTAAAAGCTAAATACTGCCAAACAATAAAGGGTTAATTTGATCCATGCCATTGCACATCCGTCGTATTAGAAAATACTATTACTGTCACCTATTTGGAACCATATCATTACAATTTTTTCTTTATATGGGGTATGACATTTTGTACACCCTGGAAGCTATTGGACCCACGAGCAGGTAACTGTATTTTTAACTCACCCAAAATGCCCCTGCTACATCTCTTATCTCCACCCACTAACTTGTAGGCCCCCCAAGTCATCCCTTCCTCAAGATGAGCTGCTCGAGGCGCGGTAACCACGGTGAGTGTAATAGCCTGCTACATCTCTTAACTCCACCCGCTAGCTCATGGGCTCCACGAGTCATCCCCTTCCTCATGATGAGCCACTTGAGGTACGACAACCACGGTGACTGTAACAACCTTCCCTCCAGAACCGCATAGCTTGCTCATCCGACAGGTGGACCCACTTACACTTTTGTGCTTGCTTCATGTAAAATAGTTAACCCGGGAGCGGTATGGTTGGAGGGAAGAGACCTTATAAGTTGGTTCTACCCTAGCTAAACTAGCAAGGTGATACTAAACATGCACACACACTACACCATGACATAGCACCTAGCACAAAATAATTGCCCTAGAAAATATAATCTAATGGCATATTATCTGCCAGAAATGCAAATGTGCTTCGAGGTCAAACTATATGCCGGGAATATACCACAGCGAGAGCATATCGTCTGCCCTAGATTAATTTATGTTCGGTGGCAATCAATCTGCCCTGAAAACTACCTTGCACGTCATCGTATCTGCTAGCAGAATTAGACAAGCAATACAGCCAAAAATTTTATTCGCGGGGTTGCTGAGCGCGAAGGGGAAATTTTGGCGCGTCCAAGTATGCACGAGAAAATAAAATCCACCACCAGACCAGCTCAAACCCTAGCTCCTCAGTCCATGGGCCAAAAACCTCCTCGTCCCTGCTCTCTCTGCGTCACGCCGCCGCTGTCATTACCATTGCCGCTGGAGGTCGATCTGAAGCCATCCTCGCCGCGCCACGCTCCTCAACCCAGCTTTAACCACTGTGGCCATCTTAGCCCTGCAACCCACCTCATCCTCACTCTATCCACTTCAGGTCTGTAGCCATCCTTCCTTCACGAACACCAATCTGCACGGGAGTCTCCTCTTCTCCTACAACCTCAAATTGCTGTGTTTAATTCCTTCCCACAAGATCCCTTTGCTCAGATCTGCAATTACTATATTATTCTCAAGATCTGTGGTTAAATTCGTCCAAGATTTTGCTAATTGGGGATTTTTTTGATAGGGTGAATAGAAAAGTGAGGGAAGAAGGGAAAGGAATTGTGCGCTAGCTGCTGCCTCCTCTTGATTTTGTGGTGTGTTTTCTCTCTCCCTCACTCCCCTCTGGTTCTTTCTCCCCTTCTGCACGCATGGAGAAGGACCTTCTTGTGGATTTGGTCTGTGCAGAGAAGAGCTTTTCTTTTCCCCCAGGAAAAAAGAGGACAAGCTCTGTTCCTGCCTTCAAGAGTAGAATATGATAGCTACATAGTGCAGTTTTCTGAATTTGTTTTTTTCCTTTGAATATAGAACTATAGATATTTTTTTTTGTTTTAAGTATGGAACAGAGATCTTCTAATATTCTCTAATTTGATATCAAGTGTGTAGCCTGTAATTAGAATATACTTATATGCAGTTTCTTTAGTATTTCTGACAAATGAAACTACTTTTCCTCCAGCTGCAGTTGGGTGGGGATCTATCTACACATGGTGTTGTATTCTTCCCATGGCTAGTTAACTCAACCTGCTGAACAATTGGTACTAAATACAGAAGCCTGAATAATAACAGGTTGGTTCTCATTATCTTACCATGCATATTTTACTCAAAGTCTGAAACTGTGTGACCTCATATTTTTTACTCGTACTTCTGCAATGTTATTTAACTCTTTATTTGACAGTTGAAAGGACGAAAAACTTGTACTGATGATAAGCAGAAAAAAATTACTGACTTTACCGATAGTATACATAATTTAGGTGAGCTGAGAAATTTGATTGTGTATATCAGCTATGGATAAAAGATGGATGGACCTTCCTAGGTACAAATAACCTCAAATGCTCTCATAATCTGCCTCATTATTTTTTTTCTAAACACACTTCAAAAAACTGTAGGCACACATTTGAATATATACAAGGGGTCAAAGAATTTATAGAATACGCCTTTACCCATTTGGCAAAGGCAAATACCATATTATGTCCTTGTAAGAAGTGTGTGAACAGTTGTTGGAAGGAAGCTGATGATATCTATGTCCATTTAATATGTGATGGGTTCTTAGAAAGGTATAAGACATGGATATTTCATGGAGAACCGACTTCTTCTTTTGCACAATATGCACAACAACCTGAGTGTAATGAATTTGCTGTAGAAGATAGTTCAGAAGAAGATAATGACATGTTTGAACTGCTTAATGATTTAGCCCATGGATTAGATAATGGGGATTTAGGTGGAAATAGTGATGGTTTTCTGGATCCAAGTGAAGCAGAAAAAGATTTGCATGAATTATTTGGTGATGCTGGTAAAGAGCTTTATCCAGGGAGCAAAAACCTTTCAAAGCTAAGTTTTATAGTCAAATTGCTCCACATCAAATTTCTGGGTGGGTGGAGTGATAAAAGTTTTGATATGTTGCTAGAGTTGCTTGGAGATGCTTTTCCTGAGGGGTCAACAGTTCCTAAGAATTTTAATGAAGCTAAGAAAATTATAAGATGCTTTGGTCTTGGATATGTTAATATCCATGCATGTGAAAATGATTGCATATTGTTTAGAAAGCAGTATGAGAACATAGATATATGCCCCAAATGTAGCACATCTCGCTGGAAAACAGTTAAGAAAAGTCCCAACGGACAACGAGTACATAGGGTTCCCAGAAAGGTTCTTCGTTATTTTCCAGTAAAGAAGAGGCTTCAGAAATTGTTTATGTCTCCAAAGTTAGCAATTGATGCACGGTGGCACGATGAGGCACGCATAAGGGGTGGATTGATGAGGCATCCAGCGGACTCTCCAGCTTGGAAGCATTTTGATTGCACACATCCATATTTTAACCACAAATTTAGGTTTGATGTGGCATCATTTGATGGAACTGAAGAGTTAAGACCAGCACCAAAGTCACTAACTGGAGAAGAGATCTTGAATCAAACAAAGGATCTGCCTGTAAATTTTGGAAAGAACCCAAATAAGAAAAAAAGAAAAACAACTCGTGAGGTAAGGTCAAGGGCAAGGGCAAGGGCCAAGAAAAAGAAATAGTATGGAAGAGAAAATCAATTTGGTTTCGGCTACCATATTGGAAAGATCTGTTGGTTCCACATAATTTTGATGTCATGCACATTGAGAAAAATGTGTGTGACAACATCATTAACATGCTGTTGGGTATTGATGGGAAATCTAAAGATAATCTGAATTCTCGAAAGGATCTCAAACTTCTAAATATAAGAAAAGATCTTCATCCAATAGAAGTTGGAGATGATTTTTTCTTGCCTCCTGCTCCTTTCACAATGAGTCCTGAACAAAAGAAATTGTTCTGTCAAATTCTCAAAGGAGTCAGATTTCCAGATGGTTATGCCTCTGGTCTACGTCCCCATGTACATGTCAAAGAGAAAAAGATAATTGGACTAAAGAGCCATGACAATCATATACTCTTACAACACTTACTTCCGCTAGCTGTACGCAAGGTTTTACCAGAAACTGTTAGTGCAGCATTGATTCGTATTAGCAACTTCTTCAAGAAAATATATTCTCTTGTTATTCGCATAAGTGATATGGAAAAACTAGAGAAAGAAATTGCTGAGACATTATGCCTTCTAGAGACTATTTTCCTTCCATCCTTTTTCGATATTATGGTTCACTTAATGGTACATCTTCCAACCCAAGCAAGGCTTGCTGGCCCAGTTCATTACCGGAATATGTATCCGGTAGAAAGGTGACATTCCAAAACTAATCGTGCGTACCATACAATATTTAATATTCTTGTAATCTGATACGGTGTTAGTTTTATGTAGGTTTTTAATGAGGTTAAAGGGATATGTACGTACCAAAAGTCATCCCGAGGGTTCTATTGCAGAAAGCTATGTATTTGACGAGAGTCTTACATTTTGCTCTCGTTATTTGGAAGGGTGTGAAACTAGATTCTCGCGAAAATGTAGAAATGGTGTAGCTGAACCAGGTACTTCCACCAGTACCATGCCATTCTTTAGTAGGAACACAGGTCGAGATCTGTCCGGCAAGTCTATGGTGACCTTAGATTACAAAACTTGGTGTCAAGCTCATAGATATGTCCTATTTAATTATGACCATATAGAGCCATATTTGAGGTAAATTGTGCTAAGTATTTTAACATTCTAGCATATATGATTTTTTTATTAGTGTTATTTGTACTAAGAATGAATTAAACCTTTGCAGAAAACATCTTGACTACTTGTCATCACTTGGTCATGAAAATCAGAGAGAAATCAATCGTATTCATTTTGAGAAGTTCCATGAATGGTTTGGGTTTCATGTAGCTGAATTATTACAAAATGGTGAACAAGTCTCTGAAGAGATTCAAATTTTAGCTAATGAGCCTTTCATTGTTGCAAAGAAATATAACAGTTACACTATAAATGGTCACACTGTTCACACTAGGTCTTATGATGAGGGTAGGTCAGTTCAATGTAGTGGAGTGGCTGTAGTTGCTCATACCTCTTGCTTCTCATCTGGAACAAATAATGATTCATTGGCAGGACATAAGATTTATTATGGTGTTATAACTGAAATTGTTGAATTGGATTATAAACACAAAGGAAGCATTGTGCTCTTCAAATGTGACTGGGTTGATAATCGTGTGCAAGATAAGTGGGTCAAAGTTGATAATTTTGGTATCACTGATGTTAACTTCAACTACTTGTTTAATACCGGTGATAAATTGAGGGATGAACCTTTCATTTTGGCCTCTCAAGCAACCCAGGTATATTATGTTGATGACCCAACAAGCGATGGTTGGAGTTCTGTAGTTCAGTCAAAGCCAAGAGATTTCTATAATATGTCTAATGAATTGGTTGGAGATTTTGAATGTGGAAATGAACATGTGAACCCATGCTTTGACATAAGCGGCAACATTGACATTAATGTTGATCCTAGAGATGTGCCTCCAACTAGAGAAGACATAGATGGTACACTTGTTCGGCCAAGTGAAAAGCGAAAGTATGCCATTTTACCCTATGTTGATGTTCTTTGCTTTAATTTTGTGCTGTTATATTGCTTGAATGTTACACTATGAAAAAATTTTGCTAATATATTTTGCTTTGCAGGAAAAAATATGGCAAGCAAAGAAGGAAATAAGTATGATGAAGAGAGGCAACAAAGAATAAGGAGAAACAATGAAGCCCTTCAAAAAGTAATTGCTGTAAGAAGAGAGCTGGATAATACACAGGAGGCTCAACATGGATCTGGATATGATAAATCCAAAAAAAAGAGAAAGGTATCCCTCTAACTTGTCATTGGAACAATTGTAGGCATGCTACCTAATTTTTATCTTTGCTGTAGAGAACGGAGACCACAAATACTGGGCCTATTGAGAATGAAGTTGGGCATCACAATCTTAGATCCAAGGTGACAAGAGTGGGTGCAACGAGTGATGTTGTAATGCAAGGTGATAACAAGAGACGTGATGATGAAATAAATAATTGTGGCATGACTAATGATGACCAAAGGGTGGATGGAGGTAATGGAGCTAACTATACAATCAAGTCTGATGCCTCATCTACTGAAATTAGTATCTCCATGTTTTTTCATTACTAAGATAATACTCTCATGCAGGTAGTAGTTTAAATGGTGGTCAACCTAAGAAAAAGAAACAAGGAAGGCGCTATACCAAAAAGTACAATATCCATAAGAGAGGCACAACTGAACCTCCCATTCAGCTTATTATCAATGAACATGGACAACCTGTTGGTGAAAATGCAAAAGAGTTATCTAACTTCATAGCTACACTTGTGAAATCGAAGAATTTTTCCCTTAACCACAAGGATTGGAGGTTGGTTGACCCATCACAGAAGTTGAAGCTCTGGAGAGATTTAAAGGTAATTCACAATCTCCATTGTTAGCACCTGATCTTAGAGTATATCCATAAAAATGTAACTATGCTTGTTTTTTGCATGTAGTTGTTCTATGAAGTAGATGAAAAAGTTTCAAGATTGGGTTATGGGAACAGCTGCCAAGATATGGAAGGATTTCAAGGCAGATCTAAAGGCAACATATTTTCATGAGACAAAACCGATAAGGAACTTATTGCTCTTTGTGATGACAGGGTTAATCCAGCTGATTGGAAATGGCTTATCAACCATTGGAGAAGCCCCTTGGCTAAAGTAACCCAAATATTAAATATAATGCATATTACATTGGCCATTATTTTTTATTTACTAGTTTATTGTCGCAGGCACGTAGTGAGAGAGGAAAGGCAAATCGGGCTATGATGTCCGGGCTTCATACATCTGGCAGTAAGAGCCATGCTCGTGTCAACCATGAAATGGTATACAAGTTTTCTTTTGTTCTATCTTTTTGTATGATATAAATTCAATTGTGTTTCATTCAAATATATACTATGGTCTTAATGATACATTCAATTTTTTACAACACATTGAGAATAGCTTTGAGCCACGCAGAGATGAAGTGTATATCGCAACGCACACTCGTAAAGATGGGCATCCTTCAAACAACTCACAAGATAAGATTGTAAGTATTTCTTACATAACAAATGGAAGGTTCATATATTTTCTCTACTTCATATGGTTCACATATTTTCATATTTGTAGAGAGCACTTTAGAATGCTGCTGAAAATCATCCAGAGTGGACAGAGAAATCCATAACTGATGGGGACATCATGTCACGAGTATTTGGGCCTGAAAGAAATGGATATGTTCGTTCAATAGGGAAGGGACCAACTCCAGGAGATTTGAGAATGCCTGGAAAAAACAAGTACAAATCAACTAAGGTTCATATGGCAATTGAAGGCCAAAGACAAGCTGAATTGGACAAAGAGCAATTGATACAACACTTCAATGAGAAACAATCAGAAAATGATAGGAAAATTGATGCCCTTACTGAATAAGTGGCAAAACTGACAGAACTACTACTTGCTAATTCTCAAGATAGACGCCAAGTGCACACAAGTCCACGGTTTGCATCAAATTCTCCAATACATGAGGTAAACATGCTAAATAGATTATCTAGGTCCGTAGTCCGCTTCTAATGAATGGAATTTTTCCACTTCTTTATAATTCTTTTTGCTACATGTGTAGAATGAACGAGATGAGAGTGACAATAGTGAGGCACAATCAGAGTACATGTTGCATGTGGAGGTACACTAAAACAAATTATTTTGCATCTGCCCTACTACATATACTGCATATTTTATTATAATGATCTTTGCACATGCAGACCCCTAATAGAAATGCAACACCTACACAGCAAGGATATGAAGCAGTAAGATCTCGAGTCTTGGTAGTTTCTTTTTTTTCATCTAAGTACACATCTTTGTCAGGCTACACTTATATGGATATATTGAATGGTGACATGTTCTAGGGTGGAAAAGAAGTCATATTATACAGTTTTATTGGCCCGCATGATGTCCCTGTAGCTAAGGCTACTGTTCTATCAACAAACCGGATGACTGTTGTTGGTGGAACTCCACTTGGTGGTCAATGTTGCGAAGTTGTGGTTAATATTGTGTTGAAAAGAAATGCTGCACTGCTTCGCCCATATGGGAATATGAATGTGATGGCTGATGCTCTTGGGAGATCTATTGCATGGCCATGTCAGCATGTAATCACTCATTCAACCTTTGCTTGTATTTTACCTGAATTTCTATTGTCTTAGCTAATGAACTTCCATATACTCTATCATGTAGATAAAGGAAGATAGAAAGTCACCCTTGCAGCATGCTAGCCATACTCAAGGTAAGAAATATATGAATTTTCAGTTCTGAGATATTCCAAGTATAGTGACTTAGGACTGATGGTCATGTATAAACAAGTTGTATGTTCTTGATGATGAAAAATTGGAATGTCATGTGGACTGGTCTATATGTATCTCCTTGGTTTGTCTTCTAAAGTGAAATCAAACGCACCATATGACTAACTTTTGTAAAGTATTAAAGGGGTACCGCTATCCCTATGTTAGCAAGCTCGAAGGCCAACCCCATGCAAGATTGATTCCATATATCTCTTAGTAGTGGATAACTATCATATGATTGATGGATCAAAGTTTTGTTAGATTCTTTTTCATGCATGATCATACGAGATATTTCATACTTATTTAAATTTATATATTTTTATGTTTAGGTCGCACCCATCGGGTTTGAAGCTATCGTTTGTAGCTGGGTGTTTTTTGTGTGCCAAGGAGCCTGATGTTGTGGTACAAACTGTTAGAATTGTTCCTAGGATAGCCTCATTTTGGTTTTGTATGAATGCTGATGCCCTCTATGTATGTTAGTATGATGCACACGTGTGCTATGGCTTAGAAAGATGGATTTATGTTAAAGGATAATTGCAGCTATTTGGATGCCAACATGTATTTTGACAACATATTTGTGCCTTGTGTATTGGAATTGCTGGTGGAATCTGAATTCATATGAAATTTGTGTTCACATTTGAAATGACTATTTGGTGGCTATGCATCTTTGCAACCTGCAATTGTGTTTTTAATTGCACAAATACATTCAAATTAGTAACTGCCGGCAAAACATCTAGGGCAGATGTAGCATCGGTGATTGGTGTAGTATGCTGTACACATCATCTGCCGGAAATCTAATCATCTGCCGGGAAAACAGTGAAGCATCTAGGGCAGTTAATTGTCGGGAAAACATATATCTGCCAGGGAAGAGTACAAGAATTTAGGGCAGTTAACTGACGGCAATTCAAACATCTGCCGGGAAAATGTATTCCCGTCAGCACTTTCCACGGTAGTTTTTATGTGCCAGGAAAACTTATTCCCGGCAGATGTTTTGCCAACAAAAGCAATTTTCTAGGGCAGATTTACTGTGTTTGGTATTTGGCCATGGTGTAGTGACAACTCTCATGGGCCACATATGCCATATCCTAATTAGACGAGGATGTCACACAACCCCTCTCAAGGAACCCGATGTCCCCGTCGGCCAGCTTACCCCTATAGCCACACAGGCATACATGCAAATGTCCAGGAACATGTCTCCTCTTAGCGCATCCGTACGTTTAGTGCCGACAGCATATGCCATGCCATGTGCTTCACACAAAGCCCACATGCGCCATGCTCCATATGCCCGCACACTGACCTGTACGTGTAACCGCGAGGGTCGGCTTTGATACCATTTGTAACAACCTTCCCTCTAGAATCGCGTAGCTAGCCCATCTGATGGGTGGGCCCACTTACACACACTACCCCACTTGCATTTTCATCCTCTCTTCATGTAAAAGGATTAACCCTGGTATGGTTGAATAGAAGATATCTTATAAGTTGGTTCCACCCTTGCTACACTAGCAATGTGGTACTAAACATGCACACACAACTCATGGGCCAAACATGCCATATCCTAATCGGACGAGGATGTAACAGTGGGCTTCTCCACGATGGACATCCAAAAGAGTGTGGTATAGCTAACAATGAAAGAGAGATTCTCCAACGCAGGGTTGCACCGGAGATCGAGGTCCTTGGCCTTGATGTGGGTGTGGAAGATGTATGTCGAGCTCGATGAGGTTGGGGAAGATGTCAGCACGAGGGCGGAGGTGGTCGGTGTTGGGAAATGACTCCTAGAGGCCAAAATAGAGGCGATGGAGGGCAGCGGTAGGGGGCAGGGGTGGATGAAATTGGTGCAATTGAGCGCCTCTGGTCCCTTGTGCTTGCTTCGCCACTCCACCTTCGCCTTGATGTCAGTGCTGTGGATGCCGAGCTTGACGAGGTTGGGGAAGATGTCGATGCGTGGGGCAGAGGTGGTCAATGTAGAGGAATATGACTTCCAGAGGCCAAGGTAAAGGTGGTGGAGGAACGCGACACAAAGGACATTGGAGAGGGAGGGGGTCACTAGGGTGGAGGTCATCATCACTGGGCAGGAGGTTGGCGCCTACGAGCGCCTCGCGTCCCTCATTCTCTCTCATCGTTCCATCTCCAACATGTCCTCCTGGCCACTCCTCGGCAGCCCCTATCGGCTCGCCTCCTTCAGATCCAACTTGGCTAGAATGGGGACCGCCATTGAAAGTCCTAGGTGGTGCAGCTAGTGACAAAGAAGTGGTTGTGGCTACCCATGGCATGGCACTCCAACCACCAACGGTGGGAGGGGCTGTCGGGGCGAGGGATAGAAGGAAATTGTCGATACGGCGAAGAAGACGATAAGGTTGGGGAACACAAGATAAAAGGCGGGGGTATTTTGGTTCATAAAAAAATGGTATGTAAAAAATTGGTCATTGGATATGTCCAAGATGTATATAACGTCACCCTTCGAATTTAACAAAATACCAATGGTATTGAACCAAATTGACGAACAAAGAAGATGTTTTTCTAGTACGGGATTTGTAATGGCATGAATGATATTAGCTGATGGCAATGGGATGACCAACCTTTCGTCAGGTTAAGATAACTATCGATTGGGCGGAAACTTGACACACACGATTCGACTTTCGATCAACATGATTCGAACCCTGCAATCACAACACCACGCCTCCTCTAGTTATCAACCATACCGAAACCCGATTGACCTCACCAAGAAGGCTAATTCTTGCGTGTGAATCGAATAACACAAGCAAGAACAAGAAAAACAACACCACAATTTGTAGATGAATGATTAATCAATAACTCCAAGTTGGGGTTCCACAAACCGATCTAACAGCGAAACTGCAATGGCAGAAATAATCTAAACAAAAGCCAACCCTAATTCAATGACAGCTACTGAGTACATAGGTTCTGGGGTCGACCTTGGTCCTCTAGACGCGTTCCTATTGGACTACGACACGATACATGATCCAATGGGCCTAAAGACGGTGACGTAGCACATGGATAGATTCTATGCACGATTGCAATTGACTTGGAAGAAATTTTGACGTGGGACCATTTTCATTATAAAGGTTGTCTCGTTAGCTTTCTATACATATGTAGAATGTCGAAATCGGAGTCTGAATGCAATCTGGGCAACGATTTTAAGATGGACTGCTCCTGTAAGTAGAGGTAGACTTAAACTTGATATGAGTTGGGCCTCTACGTTGGCTTGAACGTCCATGGGACCTTGTCCATCTCCTATTCTCTCTTCAAAGTGCTCCATGATACTCTCCGTAATTTCTAATCATAATTAAATCATTAGGTTAGTAATCTATTCTCAAAATCACATAAAGCAATACTGTTCACCTATAAATTTAATTATCGGGCACGAGCTCCAATAATCGGAGATCTTGTATAACAACTTGAGAAGTATTGTGTGTATCCAAATAAGAGTGATGTCCTCATCATCAGCCCAACAAACAAACCGTCATAATCCATAGCCGCTTTGGTCGCTGGTATCTAGCTAGCTCTCACGTGCACGCATGTGTTGCGTTGAAAAAAGTTTTTGCTCGAGCTTCTTCTCGAATGGAAGAGTAAATCTCGATGAAGGAATTCCTGAACACGAGGGTGTCTCGATCTGGCGTAGGAAATTAGATTGATTAGAGTATCATGCATGCAAGTGATCTTTCATCTGTGTCGAGGAAGAGAACAGACATCTTTCGCCCGTCGACCACATTCTCCAATGCTGAACTTAATGGCCAACCACATGAAGTCGTACTCGTACCTGATGTTGAGATTCCCTTCGATCTTGTACAAATGCCCATGTATAACGACGATCGATATTACAGCCATGAGCCTTTTACGACGAAATATGTTCCCGTGAAACTTAAAGAAGATATACTCCCTCTAGCTCATAATATTTACAGATTTGCTAAACCACATTTAACGGGAAATCCAAGTCTAAATCACCTTCATATCTACGTCATAATCGGTGCTACAATGAGCTTATTATCCAACTGTATTGATGAGCTCCGATGATCAGGCGGCGACGACCCCAACCAGTTGTAGGCTTACAAGAGATTGCTTGACATTAGGCTTGGTTGATGGGGTGGGTGTGGGCCGCTCGGCCCGCTCCTACCAAACAGTTGGCTCAGTACGTGTGCGTCACATCTGCTGGCCCAGAATTAAATCTTCAAAAATATTGAGGCCCATGAACTTACATATATCATACTGTACAGTGGAAAAAATCAAAAGAGATTCACATGCCCGGTACAATGAAGATGCCCAAGTCCAAATTATACAAAACCATGCCATTTTAGATTTAGCAATCTTCAATACTAATTTGACTTTGATACCCAAAACGTGGTAAACATCGATCCAGGACATACACTTGTGGATAGGCACACAAATAGGAGTAAAATTTAGACTAAAACGACTGATCGCTAGATTCTCAGTGAAGCATCAGTGTATTTTCATCCAGGAGCAATCATATCTTCTCATCCCAAGGGTCCAGCGTCGCATCAAATTTTACATACACAAATATTGACATACCGTAACAGTGATGACAAGTCCGTACATAGTAACCTTCTCTGTGATATGAACTGCTATGTCAACTGGGTGTGCTCGGGCATTGGAGCTGGATTATTTATCATTCCTGTCCACTAGAATTCTACGGGTCAACAGACTCATCAGAGTCACTCCTCTCTGCCTCAGCTTCTACGCCATTTGCAGCAGGTTGTTTGACATTAGGTTTGGTTGCTGGAGCTGGTCCCGCTTTCTTACGATCACCACCTTCTCCTGCCCTTAGAATTGCACTAGCATTCTGGTCTATCAACTGAGTCAAGGCATTTTGCATATACACCGATAGGGGCACAAATAGTGCAAAAAAAAAACTTTATATATATAAACATGGCATAGAATGGATCAACCAGTGAAGTATTGAACCAAATGCAGTTAGATAACTAGTTGCAGGTATGATTATTTCAACGGAACAAACTATGATGAAAATGATGTTGACTCAATTGTAATTAAGGCAACATGTGAGTGGAACATAAGCAAGCAACAAAAACCAAAAGGATACTGATAGATACCCCATGCATAATACTAATGAGATCCTTCTCAACTCGGTGAACAAGTTCGGCCTACAAAAAAGAGTGAAGAGCAATCACCGTTATGATTGAGAAAGTGTTTCCGTGAACATGGAAAAACAACAGATCTAAAGGGAAGGCATTGAATACATTTAAATCAGGCTCCCTGCGGAAACGCCGCCTGCGTGCATCCCTCATTGGAGGAGTAAGACCATGCTTGTATTCAACTCCTTCCGGAGCAGGATCATCATCTTCTCTTACCATAATCATCTGTTATAATCTCAACAGGAGAGTCTTAAAAGCCTACAGTTAATAAAACAGATCTTATACACAAAACCTATGCTTTACCTGACCAATATCAGTTGTTTTAATTAGCACTGAATCATCATATGTCTTGTATGACTCCACAACAGTTGGGAGATCTAAGAGTGATGCAGGAAAGCTTTCATTCCCAATCATAAATGTGCCATTTCTTCCATCCTCTATAGCAAAATACCATAAATCCACAGGTTCAACAAATATTAGATAAAAAATTCACTACCCCATAACAACACCAGAGTATTATAATTTGTGTCAGTCAAAACATAAAGAGAACATTGTCTTCAACCCACAACTAGAAGTGAATGAATAAAGCACATATGTGTAGATACGCTTAAATAGAATACGTTAGAAAATATTAGCACAAACCGAATTTTCAGCATCTATGGAGTATAAATTGTCAAGCAAGAACATTGCATGCCACCATGAGAAGGCCTAAACACTTGAAAGTATAATTACTTAAGTCATTGTTTATGTTTCCACTAGTGACTAGGGCATTAGGCAGTTGGAGTGTTGGACTAAATGGAAGGTTAATCATAACTGAGAATACAACCCTGGCTATATACATTTTTGGAAAAGGGAGATGTTAACAGAGTGATACAAGGAAACAAGATCTCCGAACATCCTAAATTGTGGCTATCATTTGCATTCCCTAAATCATGTGTTGTTCAAATATGACATCTGCTGCTCACATCCTATGCCTATGATTATGATTATCTACGGATTGCCATATAAAAAACAGTGGGAACAGGCACAGAGCGTACATAGCATTGCCGTACGCCTATGGTTATGTACGGATCTACATGAGCTGGAAAGCAAATTCTTGCTGCTTCGTTGATACACAGCCGACAGTCACCGAGCAGCGGATTTCCACCTACACCTCGTGCGAAAGAAACGAGTTGCGCATTTCGCCGAACACCATAGAGGCAGACGGAAAAGGTAAAATTGGAGGGGAGAGAGAGGAGGGGCGAGGGGGAGGCGGCGGCGAGCACCTGAGAAGGAGAGGTCGAGGGACGCGTCTTCGGGGTTGGACGACGAGGAGGCCGCGGCGGATTCGTTCATGAGGCGCTCGATCCGCTCCGCGACGGAGGGGGGAACCCGGAGGATGAACTGCTCTTCCATCCCCAAATTCCCAATTCGTCCCAGGCGAGAGCGAATCGCTCGCTCGCCCTGATTTGCTTGCTTGCGGAGTCGCGGAGCGGCCGGTGAATCCCGGCGAGGGAGTCCTCTCCGTGAAGCCCCGTTGGTCGCTGGTGGCCGGGAGCAGATGAGATGGGGAGGGAGATGACAGATGAGTGAGCGAGCGACCAGCGGCCCGACCGCCAGGGCTTCACAGATGATTCTTGTTTTTTCTTGGGCTGATCTTGGTCTTTTTTCTAGGGTTACCTTTCCGGATAAGTTCACTTTTACCCCTTAAGTAAGTAACCGAATCTTATTCCTACCCCAAACTACGATACTGGATATGTCAATCCCCAACTATCAAGACCGGTGTAATTTGACTCCCTCAATGTTTTTAAGTGTGGTTTCACTGACGTGGCGGTGTTGACCTGATCTTCGTCCAACGTGACATTCATGTGATGCTTATGTGGCATTCACAACAGGAATATTATGGGACCCACTGACATGTGACTCACGACGGTGGATGGTGGTGGTGGGCAAGGGCCATAGCGGCGGCCTCGCTTGCCCATAGCACCTCATCGCCGCACCGCTTGAATCCGCTGCTCAGCTCCTTTGTCAATTGCCACGACCGCTCCATCCGTTGCCGCCTTCGCTCAGCCTCAGCTTTGTGGGAAGGAGAGAGAGGGAGGGGAAGAAGGGAAGGAGAGGATGATTGTAGGCCCCATATGTCACTTGGTCCCGTAATATTTTTGTGTGAATGATAAATGGGTCCCACATATTTTTAAATTCTAATACCATAGAAACGTCACGTCAACACCATGTTGGACGAAAACCAGGTCAGCACCATCACGCCTGTGAAACCACCCTCCAAAACCACCGAGGAAGTCAAGTTGCATCGGTTTTAATAGTTGGGGGTCAAGATATCTGGTATTGTAGCTAAGGGACATGGATCAGATTCGGCCACTAGTTAAGAGAGTTAAAGTGCACTTATTCCTTTCCTCTTCCCTGCTTATAGCTGGCCAAATGGACCGTGCCAACTCGGATCAGCCCGAGTAAGATTGTACTGGAGTCAACCCTAGCACGTCACGGCATGTTGGCATGTGGGCTGTGCTGGCACGGCTCATTTGCTCACTACAAATAATCCGGAGAACAAGATGAAACGAATAGGGCATTTGTAAGTGAGTGCGTCACATTTGTACTTGCAAAAAAAACAGTGGGAATTGTGAAAAGAAACTTTTTGGTAAAGAAAAAACTTTCAAATGCAATTACATTGTAATAACCTCTATGATTTATGTATGAAGTTACATGTAAATTTTTCAATACTTTTATATACAAGTTATTTTACAATTATAGTTACATTTTTTGAATATTGGTCAGTAAAAATATACTTTTGTGGTAGTTTTTTAAATAGTCAAAATACTCCGAAAATGCTTTGTGTCAGGAGGAGACTGATGCCAAACCAAAATATCGAGCTCCTTCTGCACATCTCATTCTGCATCACGTCCTCTCCCCCACCTCCCTCGCTCGTGCTGCCTCCTCTCCCCTGCCGACCTTGCTCGTGCCTCCTTCTCTCCCTCGCCAACCTCGCTCGCGCCACCTCCTTCGCCGGATCCGCGCCGTCAACCATCCCCAGCCACTTTTCAGCTTCCTTGACATCGACGACGGCTTCGTCCCCGTGGAGGCGCACCATCCCTGCGCCGCCACCGCCTGCGAGGTTGTCGACTTCATCGGCCCTTTTTCCCATCATCCCTCTATGTCTGTTGCTGCCGCGACATCCTTGACGGTCGCGTCCTTGTCTCCCACGACACCGACGGCCCATGCCAAAAACCGAAGGAGAGTACCGAAGTGGAGGAAGAGGTAGATCCATCTCTTTTTTTTGGATTTTTGATGTTTCACCCCGTGTATCCAAATGTTTCATTAGTTCAATCAAAATGTTGTAGTGAGTTTTCGGTGGTGCTTCATTATTATTTTTTGGATTTTTCATGTTTCAGCCCCGTGTATGCAAATGTTTCATTTAGTTAAATCAAAATGTTGCAGTGAGTTTTGGGTGGTGTTTTATTTCTTTCTTTGATGAATTCGGATCTGTTGATGTTTAACACCTTTGAAACCGATGTTTCATATGTTATAGAAAAATGTTTCAAGAGTGATTTAATTGTGTTTCATCATTTCAGTAGCTGAAGCATCCTTTTGTTAGTCACAGAAACATTTTGTGTAAGGTGGTGGAACCACACCCAAAAAAAGGGCGACCGATTTTAAGTCTCTTCCAAATACTCCTACTGACTCATGGCTAATTGGGCTAGATCCATGGGGATTGCTATTTGACGTGTGCACGCCAGCAACGGAGGTCGCGCACGCGCCAACTATAGGATCAATAAGTCAACTAGAGGGGTGGGGTGAATAGGCGATTAAAATAAATTACGCCTAATCAAAAGTAACCTAAGTTGCTAGGCTTGGTGAAGGATAAGAGTAACTAAGCAACTAAGTTATGTTTTGCAATCCTAGGTTGATAAGGGCTCAAAAATATCTCTATGAGTGTAAATTGCACAAATGTAAATGCAATAAGTAAATGAGACAAGAGACAAGAAATTTTTCATTTCCTAATCCCCATTGAGGCGAGCCCAACTTCACCACTCAAAACCACGAAGGCAAGCCTCCATCGAAAAGGGGTGGGCAAGGTGGGAGCCGGCCCACGAAGTAGACTACCCAAGCCTCGATCATTAGGATAGTTCTTCCTTCACTCCAAAGGTGGTGAACTCAAAACCACTCGCAAACCGGCACCGGGCCTTCTCCACAATCTCCTTGGAGAGGTCACCGGGAAACATCTCCACAAGCCATCTAGGAGGCGGCAACCTCCATGAGTAATAATCAATGATCCGGCTCGGAGATGATGAAGTGCCACACTAGCTCTACAATGAAACAATGCACTTGATTCTTAGCTCAAACCACTCTCTAACACACAAAGGATGAATTAGAGTTCAAATGGGTGTGAGCGTAGGTGCAAGGGGTATATGCAAATAAAGCAAGTGCCAAGAGAGACCCATTGTTGCTAGTAGGGGAGTTTATATACCCCCACCAACAAAAATTAGCCGTTGGAGGTCGAAATCCCAACCTCTATAGGCTGCCAGTCTGACCGCTATAGGGTGGTGGGTCAGACCACCCCCAATTGTGACGGCTAGAAAACTTGCCATTACAGTGCATTTAATGCACTGATAGCCGCTCGCCGGTCAGATCGGCATGGGTCAGCCGGTCAAACCACCGGCGGCTTGGTCAGACCAGCCTCGGCTCAAATCGGCTCGTCCTCAAAATGCCGAGACGGTGCAGAGGCTACAGTGGCCATCGATCAGACTGAGTGGCGTGCGGTTACACCGGCCTAAGTGTCCGGTCACACCGGCCTCTAACCGTCGGTCAGACCGACCGTGAGATGTTGGTCACACCGACGTGGGGCTCACGGTCAGACCGCCCATGGTCAAGTGAAAACAGTGAATAAGCCAGTGAGCCAAGTAAATGCATATGACCTAATTTGGCATTTTGATCAACCCTTTGTTTAGGTCATCACCCCTCTTGATAGTACGACAAAGTGAAAGAACAAACCTAGCACGAAGTTGATCGCCCAACGCCTCGATCAATTAAAATAAAGATTAGGTTTTACCGTCTTGATTCCTTTTCTTTGCCATCAATTTTGATCATCGGTAATCATCCATGGCGTATACATCATGTGGCTCTAACTTAAATATACAAACTCAAATGAAATAGTTAGTTCACAATTAGCGCTTGTCATTAATTACCAATATTAACAATGGGGGCCTAGATGCTTCAATCTCCCCCTTTTTGGTAATTGATGTCAAACACCACAAATATATATAATTGGCATAAAACACATATCCAGAAGTATTCAAAGTATAGTCTAAGCTCCCCCTAAACATGTGCATAACAACCACAAGAATCAAATGAAAGACATATAGGGAGTTTGCACTGTACTTTGCCCTTTTCAACATATATCACAATCATGGATGCAATAGTACAATGTGAACTCATACACAACTTATCCAAGCATAAAATGGTTGCAAATATATCAAAGTAGCATCAACCATTCATCATAGCCAAGTACACATGCATAACCATTTAAAATTCACAAATCATCCATAGAGCTAGAAAAGCATCCAAAGTTAAGTTTACTAGCTTATTACAAAACCACGAAGGGTCCAAATTACATAAGCGATAAGAAAACACACATGATAAATAATTTTAGCCCATGCCTATACATATATCGCACATCCAACTTAACCTATTAATAGGAGGACTAACCTCACTACTACTAGTCCCTTCCCAACAAAGATAGATCAAGAACAACTTTCTCCCCCTTTTCGCATCAAAGACCAAAAACAATCACTCTTGTGGAGGAGAGGGAGGATGAGCCGAGGAAGATGGATGAGGAGCATCCCAGCGACGATGGACAACAAAAACTTGTGAGCTCTCCAAAAGTTGCACCCTTCTATCCAATGTGCCTACTTGAGTTGTCAATCTTCCAACCCAGGTGTTCAAGTGTCCAACATCGATCCTTAGCTCCCTCACATCATTATGCATAGCTTCATAACCGATGCTCAATCTTGCAAAGTTTTATCATTAAGAGAGTGGATAGCCCTAAGCACCGGGTTGAAATAATCTTGAGGAGACATCCCAAAAATAGGCATAGGGAGGGGTGAAGTAGGATGCAAACCCTTGAGGAGGAGGTGGAGGAACATGTTGAGCCGCACTAGAGCCTTCTCCTTGGACAAAGGTGGATTGCCTTGCACGAACACCTCTAGGAGTTGCAATTTGGAGTCTTGGCTTGTATTGCTTGTGAGAAATCAAATTTCCTCCCAAATTGCCAACCTTTGATTGAATCAACCTCATGATATAAGGAGCATAATAGATGCCTTGTCCAAAAGTGCCCTTAGAAATAGCAATCTCTTGCATCATGAGACTTATCACATCAAACCTTATTCCTTGCATGATGGTATCGATCACATGCCAAGCCACTCCCCTTATATCATCATTGTTTCCACATCTTTGGAGAATAGTGGCTCTCACAATCCTATTCACAACACTAGGGATGGTCCACAACCCTGCAACCTTCCCATATGTGTGTCGCCCACCATCTTCATACAATTGAGCAAGATCATCCATGGAGAAGGGATTGTGGGCATGCTCATCATGAAGATCATCACCATTGCCAAAGCGAATATTCAACAGACTCTTGAATTCACTCCTTGTGATGGAACACTGAAAGGTGCTAGTCATCCACTTCATAGCATCATAGTCACCGGACACCCACATTGTGGCATAAAACTGTCTTATCAACTCTTCACCATAGTCTTGCCTCAATGTCACAATGCGGTCAATCCCAACAGCCTGAAAGAGCTCTTGCAAGGCTTCAAACTCTATGGTCTCATTGATGTTCCTCCAAGAAATC
Source organism: Oryza punctata (assembly GCA_000573905.2). Lineage (NCBI taxonomy): Eukaryota > Viridiplantae > Streptophyta > Magnoliopsida > Poales > Poaceae > Oryza > Oryza punctata. Next base: position 17,035,831 of record CM002492.2, on the reverse strand, counting down.
CACTTGCAAGCCTTGCCCGGCTTGTAGATTTGCTCAAACACTGCCTTCTGGAACAATGTATGAAATCTTGGATCACTGGAGTCATTGGGCCTTCTGAATTGATCATGGTGCCTAAGAATGGTGTACTGTGTTGGATTCCTCAAATCAAGCACAAAATTGATGGAGAGATCAATTTCTATCTCATCACCACTGTCCTCATCCTCACCACCATCGCTGCCATCATCCCCATCATCATTCTCACCTTGTTCTACCTCAGCATCCTCATCCTCTTCTTCTTCATCACCTTGAGCATATTGTTTTGCACTTGATTCCTCTTGCTCACCTCGGACTCTTGCACTAGCTCATGACGACCACAACGAGTGAGAGGAGCCATCACTAATAACAAGGAGCAAGGAGGAAATTAGTAAATATCTAGAAGACACTTAACTTATGCGGAAATTTTGCCGAACTCCTCTGTCAAGGGCGGTTAGACTAGTGCTACCTGGCCGGTCAGACTGATGGGTGATAGCTGGTCAGACCACCTGGGTGCTGTCGGTCAGACTACCGTGGTGCTGCTGGTCAGACCGATGGCTAAGCTGCGGTCAGACCGTGGTTGGTCGCGGTCAGACCACCGCTGACAGATAGACACAAGTAAAAAATTTCCACTTTGATTCAAATGATTCCAAATAAGTACAAGAACAATTATTCCACTAAGTGAAGGGCATATGAATCAAGGATGTGGTCTTATTTCATCAAGATTGAATAAGAGGGGAAAATTACCCTTAACCCTAAATATGAAATATGCTGATTTAAGATTAAGCAAAAGTGGGAAGTTGATTTACCGGATGAGAGGATGAATCACACCAAGAAACTACCCTCTATTGGTGCAAATCAAAGAACACCACTTCCTTCACCTAGGGTTCCATGCCATGGATAAAAAAATCAACAAAAACACAAAGTAATCCATGGAATAGAGAGAGGAACCGGAGGAGAATCGGAGTGAAATCCACAGTCAAACCGAGAGGATTTGATGGAAAGGTGAAGCTAGGGTTTGGAAGAGGAGAGAGAGAGTTTTTCGAGTTGGGGAAGTGATGGGATGAGTAGGAATGAGGAGGGGTCGGGTACGAGAAGAAGGATGAGAAATCTGGGCCACCATGTCCAGCCGGTCCGATCGGTCCTATGTGGCCGGTCAGACCGCCGGCGCCACGCTGGTCAGACCGCCTGGCCCCTTTCGGCTATGCACAGCCCTTGCACAAACCGACAACCCCACACACAATAAACCAAATAAAGTTTTATTTTGGAGCATTTTGAAATGTATGAGTTGAAATATTGCAAATCATTTACAATATTGTGAGAATTATGATTTTTTTGCAAATTAACTCATTCAAGTGCTAGAAGGTGCCTTTTTATGGTTTTGAGGGGTTTTTTGGCCAAATTGATTTTGAATCAACTTTTGAAAGATTTGGTTTTTGAAATAGATTTGAATACCAAAAACATCTGAAATTGTCCTCTCTACCAACTTTGTTTTAAAAGTTCTCTCAAAATCTTACTCAAGCTTATTTTGGAGATAATTCTTATTTTGGCCAAAACTAACAATCTAGTTTCTTCAAAAGAGGGCCACAAGGGCATTTTCAATCAAACTCCATTTTTCTGCAAAGTGAAGCTTGGAAAACATTTAGAGAGCCTTTTGAAACATTATCCAAAAGATAGTTTTGAGATTTCATCAAATTTTCAAAGATTTTGACTTTTGGTCAAATTAGGCATTTTAAAACCTCTTTTAGCACTTTAGTTGTTTTGCTCACTCTCAAGGTGTAGTAATGCACATGTGTGAAGTGCGATACTCCCCTTAATGTGACAAGCTCCGTTTTTGCAAAGAACAACCAAATTCCATAAGATTCACAAAGAAAGTTCCAAAAGAGCAAATAGGCAAAAAGAATTAAATGCAACCATGGTGCATGATCTCAAGCAACATTGGAGAAATCTATGACATTTAACTCATTCCTCAACTTGCAAAAGTAGGTTTCATCAAGAGGCTTGGTGAAAATGTGGGCTAGTTGGTCTTCGGTTCTTATGTGACTTATGACTATGTCACACTTGGCAACATGGTCTCTTAGGAAGTGGTGACGAATGTCAATATGCTTGGTTCTTGAGTATTGGACTGGGTTGTTGGCTATCTTTATGGCACTATCATTATCACATAGGAGTGGAGTTTTGGTTAAGGTTATGCCATAATCCAACATTGTTTGTTTCATCCAAAGCAATTAGGCACAACAACTACCCGCTTCGGCGGTAGAGAGGGCTACGGAGTTTTGTTTCTTGGATGACCATGACACAAGGGATCCACCAAGCATTTGGCAACTACCGGATGTGCTCTTTCTATCCACTTTTCAACCAGTATTATCCGAGTCGGAATAGCCAACTAGTCTGAACTTAGCACCTTTTGGATACCATAAATCAATTGTTGAGGAATGCTTTAAATATCTAGGAATTCTTTTTACGACCACTAAGTGACACTTCTTAGGAGCGGCTTGAAATCGTGCACACATGCAAACACTAAACTTGATATCTGGCCTGGATGCGGTAAGATAAAACAAGCTACCAATCATGGAACGCTAAAGCTTTAAATCTACCGGTTTATCTCCCTCATCAAGGTCGAGGTGGCCATTTGTTGCCATGGGAGTCTTGTTGGGCTTTGCATTCTTCAAACCAAACCTCTTGAGTAGATCCTTGATATACTTGGTTTGGCTCACAAACATCCCATCCTTGAGTTGCTTGATTTGAAGTCAAGGAAGAAACTCAACTCTCCAATCATGGACATCTCAAATTCCCTAGACATCTTATCACCAAACTCCTTGCAAAAAACCTCATTAGTAGAACCGAATATGATATCATCAACATAAATTTGACATACAAAGAAGTCATCACCAATGATTTTAGTGAAAAGGGTAGTGTCAACTTTTCCAATTTTGAAACCCTTTGACAAAAGGAAATCTCTCAATCTTCCATACCAAGCTCTAGGAGCTTGTTTCAAATAATAAAGAGCTTTGTTGGTATTTCTTACAACCACAGATAAATCCGCAAGCGCACGGAATACCGCTGTAGCACTTCACCTTCGGGTGACCCCAAAGGGATATCGAACTCAGGGAACGTGTGTAATCTACCTAAGGCTAAGACTATCCAAGGACAACAACTATTGGTAGGCTAGCTAGGCTAGAAAGGACATTCTATGTGTTTTAATTATCTAAGCTAAGTTAAAGGTTGCTGGTCTACCAGTGTGGTTCCGGCTATAGCTCTATGATGTACCCGAACGTGGAGGATTACTAGGACGGGATTCAGGGCTATCATCACCGGTGTCTACCTCTGACAAATCCGTGGGATACACAACAAACAAAGGTACTCTTTAACCTAGATACCACGCCTAAGTTATTAATTACTACTCTAATTCTTCCGCGGGAATTTCCTTATTTATCTAGAGTCCTAGTACTAGAGCACTTAGTATGAATACTAAACAATAAACCCGCAATGATAGAAATCTATCTCACTTAGAATAAGTAATTAAATAACAAAAGATAAGATCCCGAATGCTTACTTTATAGAAGAAGTTTCTTCAAACCCAGAGCAGAGTGTACCAACAGCTCCGGTACTTCTCCAGAATTTCTCCTAGAAAGCTACATCCACCGAGGCAGAAGTCGGAGAGAGCGCCAAACTTCCGGGCACTCCTCCAGAGCATCTCCTCACTCTCTACCTATTTTCTAATATAAAAGATACAATAGAGCCTCTTGTAATTCAGCTCAAAGAGTTGTGTGTCTTGAAAGTGAGAGCTTCTCCTCCTTTTATAGCCTTCATATGATGGTTATGGCGGTTGGAAATATCGTAAACACCTCTCCACCGTCATTGGGAGACAATCTGGGACGTCCACGTGGAAATTGGGCTTGATCGAAGCCCAACTTGGTTCGGCTGGACCAGGGAAACCGCCTTTAGCCAGCGCCTTTGGCTGGGTGACTGACAGGTGGGTCTCTAAGGCGGTGCACGGTTGATTGGGTCATTTTAAGTCGGTTTGGACTGACATGTGGCCCTCCAATCCGTGTACTTGTACCTGATTGGCCGGAGGTGTGTTTCCTCGCATGACGGGTGTGTTTTCTGCATAAGATACCTTCATACACATATTTCACCAGCACTAGTGGAAATGATTAGTAATAATCCCTACCCCTAAGTTGGAAACATATTTTATTTCATTATATGCAGGCATTGATGGTCAGATATTATGATTTAAGGACCGTCAACAAGACCCCCACACTTAACCTTTGCTCGTCCTGAGTGAAGTCTAGGGACTCTACAATAGGGTTATGACTTCGTTACTAATAAACATGCAAACAAATTATTGAAAGTCATCCCTGTACTTGTGGGTTCTTTGTAGTGTCTACCATGCGATCCTGGGCAATTGAGAAATGGAACAATCTTGACTCAAGGCACCCTAACTTTTCATGAAGAACAACTTGCGGTTTTTCAAGTAACACAAAATTATAACTTTGCTTTGCTCCTCCATTGATTCTCTCGATCACTTCATGGTGTATGATTGCTCACAAAGGTATATGATTGTGCCTTTTCTTTTCCTACCATCTAATAAGGCTTATGTGTAGCTCAGGGTATGGAAAAGAGTAGAGCATTACTTGCATCACATATATTGCAAGGTCAAATAATGGATCCACGGAAAAACAAGACATACTAGCTTGATCGAGGCCTGAACATGGGTGGATATATGGTAGACAGGTGGCACTCCAGTTTTGGCGCTCTCTTTTGTGCTTTATTTTGGGACAAGCTATTTTTGGCATGATTGATCTTAGAGTGGTTGCATCTCTTTTTGGATGAGAATGCATTCCCTCTATGTCAAAGTGCTTGGAGAGATATTTGGATTATCTCTTTTGGGATAGGCACCTATATTTGTATAGCTGCCTTTTTTTTGAAAGCTTTTTGGAGAGGCCTTTTGGAGGAGTGTTTATTTTGTGGATGGATGGGATGAAATGGAATGGAATGCTAACTTCTAGTGTAGAAATTAAGCATAGGTGGGTGCAATGTGGCTTTTGATCAAGCAAGCATGAAAAGTAGTTCACTAGGATCACAAAACTTGACAACGCTAAATGTAATAACAAGCATCGTATGTGGCAAGCTGATCATGAATGATCAACCTATGGCTCTAGTGGGAATAAAAATATCAATAAGGAGTTTAGCATCGTTATATATATATATATATATATTTCATTCCAATTCCCTAGTGTTCAACATGAAGAGTAGAATTTCTATCATCAGACTATATCTTTTTCATTAATTACCTAGATAGCATGGGTCCCTATTGGAAATATCACCACAAGCAACAAGTAATGACCTAAGAATAATAGGCATGCATGTTATTTTCAGGGAAACCATGAAGTCTAATTGTACCATCCCTAGCTTGATTTTAATTATCTTCGATATATTTTTTAGAATTGATAATCAAATTAAACTCCAGATAGAATGGATGTCCAAAGGATAAAATTATGCAAACCTGTGCTCTGTATAAAATAGAGGATGATTCATTGTAGAGGTGGTTCAGCCGAACTAGATGTTTGGCTGACCCCTCATTGGTTTTGACTGCATCAATTTCCCTTGTGTGCTTTGTCATGGCTCATAACTTTTAGGGTGATCTTGCTTTGGTTACGGCGTTGATGTGCAAGATCACCCCCACACTTGTCTTTGTACCTAGGATGCTTTATTGGACACAAAAAGAAAAACAAAGACAAGAGTGAAGTAAAAAGGACTCACTTGGTTGGAAGACCAAGGAGCCAACTTTATTTTATTTTATTCTTCTTTTAATCATGATAGGCACATTACAAGGATAAAATGAAATGAAATAAATGAAACTAATAATAAGCTAAATGACCTAGACCTAAACACGCCTATCAGAACCTAGACCTAAGATAACTAGAGGGGAACCTTGGCGATCAGGTGGGAGAAGGGGCCGAGGTGGCGGTGCCACCACTGGGTCGGTCGAACCAAGAGTTCGGCCGAACCCTGGTGGGCCCCACATCGGCTGGCTTCTAGGCTTGGGCTAGACCCCTTCTGATCCATTTCCCAAGGGTTTAGACTCTTGGTAGAAGCTAAAAGCGACTAGGTTCACTACGTCTACGTCACGATCAACTTCTAACGGATGAAGGAAAACTTTTAAATGATGGTCATTTACCTTAAAGATGTTACCTTCGTTGTCGCGCAGCGTGATAGCTCCATGTGTTGAAGTGTCGACGACAGTATATGGGCCCATCCATTTATTCCGAAGTTTTCCATGTCCGAAATGCTTCACCCTTGAGTTGAACAGCAACACCTTATCGCCTGCCTTGAACTCCTTGTACTTGATCCACCTATTATGCCATCTTTTGATTCTGTCTTTATAGATCTTGGCATTGTGGTAGGCCTTGTCCCTTCATTCCTCCAGCTCAGATAGCTGCATCTTCCTGTGCTGTCCGGCTCCTTTTAGGTCCATGTTCCAAGCCCGGATAGCCCAGTGCGCCCTGTATTCCAACTCTATGGGAAGCTGACAAGTTTTCCCATAGACAAATTGGTATAGTGACATGCCGATGGGTGTCTTATTAGCAGTCCTATATGCCCAAAGTGCATCAGGTAGCTTGTTCTTCCATGCCTTCCCCATCTCGTTGGTAGTTTTCTGCAGGATATTCTTGAATTGTTTGTTGCTCGTATCTGCCTGTCCACTTGTCTGGGGATGATATGAGTGGCAATGTTGTGCTGAGCCCCAAGCTCTTGCAAAAAGCTTCGGAAGGTCTTATCAATGAAATGAGACCCTCCGTCACTTATCACCATCCGCGGAGTTCCAAAACGAGGGAAGATAATTATCGTGGAACATCCGGCGGGTGTGCTTGGCGTTTACTGCCCTGCATGGCCTTGCCTCTACCCACTTGGACACATAGTCAACGACCACTAGGATATATTCGCTGTCATAGTACTTTGGGAAAAATCCCATGAAGTCGATGCCCCATACATCAAATAGTTCGACTTAAAGGTTGTATGTCAGCGGCATCGCATCCCGAGCAGTGATCCCTCCATGCTTCTGGCAGCTTGTGCATCTTCGAATGAAATCCTTTGTGTCATCATACATTGTTGGCCAAAAGAATCCACTCTGCCAGACCTTTGCTTGTGTCCTGAATGCTCCATAGTGACCTCTATATGGGGCAACATGACACTTCTCAATGATCTTCATGCCTTCGCCTGCCGGAACACATCTTTGTAGTAGACCGTCTGAACAGACTTTGTAAAGGTAGGGTTCATCCCACAAATGCCTGCGGCTCTCATAGGAAAACCTCTTCTTATTTTCTCCTGGTGGCAAATACCCCGCGACCATGAAGTTGACGATGGCTGCATACCACGGGTCAAAGTTTGTGACTTTTAACAGCATGTCATCTCACAGATAGTCATTTATCGGTAGCTCCTTCATTTTAGTGATTTGCATACGCGACAAATGATCTGCAATATAATTCTCTACTCCCTTTTTATCCTTAATTTCTATGTCAAATTCTTGGAGTAGAAGAATCCACCTAATTAGCCGAGGTTTTGCATCTTTTAGTGAGCAGGTATTTTAGTCCAGCATGGTCAGTGTAAACTATTATCTTAGCTCCCACCAATAAGACCTGAACCTATCAACGGCAAACACTACGGCTAGGAGCTCCTTTTCAATTGTGGCATAATTAAGCTGAGCTCCAGTCTAAGTTTTACTAGCATATGTAATAGCATGGTGTTTTCTATCCTTAGTTTGTCCAAGGACAACTCCCATGCAAAATCACTAGCATCGCACATCATTTCAAACGGCAGTGACCAATCAGGGGGTTGGATGATTGGTGCTGAGGTGATAGCATGATTGATTCCTTAAGGATTTTAAAGGATTTTAGACACTCATCATCAGCGTCAATCATGACATCCTTAGCTAGCAAGGCGGTTAGGGGTCTAGCAATTTTGGAGAAGTCTTTTATGAAGCACCTATAGAACCCTGCATGACCCAAGAAGCAACGGGCTCCCTTGACATTGACAAGAGGTGGGAACTATCAAATTACTTCGATTTTTGCTCTGTTCACCTGAACTCCCCTTTCGGAAATTAGATGTCCCAGGATTGTTCCTTCACGAACCATGAAGTGGCACTTTTCTTAATTAAGTACCAAGTCCTTTTCTTGGCATCTTTGTAAGACCTGTCTAAGTTCTCCAGACAATGATCAAAGTTTTACTGTAGACTGAAAAATCGTCCATGAAGACTTCCATGATATCCTCAATCATGTCGGAGAAAATAGACGTCATGCATCTTTGAAATGACACGGGTGCATCACACAACCCAAACGACATTTTTCGGTATGCATATGTTCCGTAAGGGCACGTGAATGTGGTCTTACTTTGATCATCAGGATGGATGGGGATTTGGTGATAACCAGAATACCCATCAAGGAAACAAAAGAAAGAATGGTTCGCCAGCCGCTCAAGCGTTTCATCAATTAAGGGCAGTGGGAAGTGATCCTGCTTAGTAGCCTTGTTGAGTTTCCTATAGTCAATACATATCCTCCATCCCGTGACGGTTCGTTGTAGGATCAACTCGTTATTCGAGTTGTCAACGACCGTCATGCCTCCCTTCTTAGGCACTACATGGACAGGGCTAACCCACTCACTATATGGCACGAGATAGATAATCCCGACATGTAGGAGTTTCAAGACTTCCTTTTCGACGACCTTCCTCATGGTGTTATTTAGCCTCCTCTGAGGTTCCCTAGATGGTGCGCAAGACGGGTCTTAGGGCATGCGATGAATGCAAAGGGTTGGACTGATGCCTTTTAAGTCTTGTAGGGAATAGCCAAAAGCAACACGATGCTTTTCTTAAATGGCGATAAGTCGGGTCGTCTCCCTCTCAGAGAGTTTGTCACTTATAATGACCGGAGACTTCGTATCACTGTTTAGAAAGGCATAGCATAGGCCTGAAGGTAAGGGCTTTAGCTCAATTGGGGTTCGTGATGGCTGATCTATTTTTGGCAGATCAATCGTTTCTCCAGATTCATCCTCCCCTTCATTGAATTCTTTGATGAATTCATCTAGAGTAGACTCTGGGAGCTCGAATGGAGAAATGGCTAGCACTTCCTCATTTGGCTCGGGAACAGGAAGAGGCTCCGTCAAAGAATTGGTTGATAGCAACACAGGGACGGAGGTGACGATTCTTCCTATTTTCAGGTTGAGGACACCGGTTTCGGGCACATCTAAGAGTTTCTATATGGGATGGCCTATGAGTATTTCGAAATCAGAGATTTCGAACACATGGAAATATAAGTTGGCCTCAACGCTATTGTGCCGTGTGGGCACTCCAGAGATAATCCCTAAACCTTTGGTCGTAGAGTTTGTGGAAATTCGAAAGGTTTTTACGGTTGGTTCCAATGGTTTGTCCCCTAAGCAATCAAATGCAAAGGTTGCGGACATAATATTGGCACCAATGGAGGGATTATAGAGAGCATAGACCAATTTCCTCCAATGAGAAACGTAATGGTTGAGGAGGGGCAATGAATCTAGATTGCTTCAGAGGAGAGCTCTCCTTCCCTCAACCATTCATTACTCATGATGGTGGTCAAATTCTTCACCGTCTCTTTAAGCATAGCTTTATCGAGAGGTTCATCAGAATTGACCTTGGTTGGTGGTCTCTTCTCGCAGGAATAATTCGAGGTGTTCCCATAATCTTTGAAAAGATCCTCCTCGAATTGGAATGAAATTTTCGGACGATGAATTTCTTCTTCCTCTAGCTCCTGCGACTGGAATGAGGATTCGACAGTTGAGTCGGGTTCCGACTCCACGTGCAGAGGTTCCTCATGGATAATCTCGACCTTCGGGATGGCTTCGCTTCGGCAGAAAGAATTGTTCTCTAAGATGAGAACTAGGAGTTCTCTTCCTTCAGCGGTTGTCTTGTGTGAGAACAATCCTCCGGTGGAAATATTGAGATTTGCGATAGACTCCTTGTCTAACCCGTACCGAAAATGTTGTAACAACACATGGTCGGGTAAAGACAAGTCTGGGCTAGACTGAGTTAACAGTGAGAACCTAGCCCAGGCTGCACCGAGAGATTCCTTCTCGTTCTATCGGAAAGAAAGGATGTCTAATCGAAGATTGATTACACGGGTTAATGGAAAGAAAGCAGGACATAATTTGCACTTTAGCTCCTCCCATTCACCATGAAATTTCTTGACAGATAGAGTCTACCAGTGCTTCGCTTCATGTCTAAGAGAAAAAGGAAACAATTTCCACTTTAAAGTTTCATGTGCCATGCCTACGATGGATAGGCATGAGCACACTAGCTCAAACTCCCGAAGATGGTGGTATAGGTTTTCACTAATATTACCACAGAAGGTTTGCTCTCGAATCATGGCTATAAAGCCAGGTCTGATTTCGTAGCCATTGGAAAGGATTGGTTTTGAAGAACAGGATGACTCACAAAGATCAGCCCGAAGAGCAAAATGGTTTTGAATTGTGGGTTGCTCCATCAAGGAAAGGAATAAAAGAAGAAGAAAAAACAAAGATACGAGGATGACCTAGACTCGGATAGATTAGCAACCATACCCGACAACGGCGTCAGAAATGTTTGTTGGTATTTCTGTTGATGCAAAAAACACACACTGGCCTGAGAGATTTGCTTTACTCTAGTGCAGGTCCAAAACTTGTTCTTTAGGTTCGAGGGCGTGCCAGTTGATTTGATCCTGCAATCAACAAGAAGAAACATGCAAATATATTAATAAACGATAGTCCATCGACCAGTTAGCCGATTTCATATCGTGTTGTAACCTAGCCGATGCAATAAAGCATGAATCGGCTGTAAGGCATAGTCAATAATAAAACTAACCCTAAAACTAGTACATCGGCTGAAAAGATCAATGTTATATAATCAATATGTCAATATTAATTTAAAAATAAGCAATTGGGATAGATCGGACTGAACGGAGACAGTATAAATTGCCCAAGTCTAAAATAACATAAAATAATGATTGTGTAAACTCATGTTATAGCCAAAGTCCAGATTTAAGCATGTATCGGCTATAGCTCCGATACAACCTTATACTAGGATATTCTCTGGCAACAAATATATTCAACTAATATCAATTAAATTGATAGTAAGTCCAATATATTTATATTAGATTAGATCCTAATATAAAGGGCAGATATAGAATATTAAACAAAGCATAAAACTATGTAAAACATTTATAGCAGATAAGATCGGCTGAAACCCTGATACTATCCTTATTAACAACCATAAAACAGGCTAGATATTATGATTCTAAATACGACTTAATAGGTCGGACTTAACCGATGTAGCATTAAGTATAAAGAGAAACATGATATCTAAACAATCAAGTCGATGGTTGCCTTTTCGGGATGGTAGATACATTATATAATTTAAACTAACAAGACAATATAGCCATTATCAGCAAAACCCTAGATAGAGTCTAGCCGATGCAAGTAGATTGATTGAACGTGTGTTGTTTATTTACAAGACCTCGGGTCTATATTTATACCCGAAAATACAAACATTGTCCATCACGGACACGACTCATAGTAACCTAATACAAATCCAACTAGCGAACAAGTCCCATAGGCGGACTCTTACCGACAATATCTATAAGGAAATTACATATATTCCTAATTAATAGATACAATTGCCAATCTTGGACTCTATCCTTGCCCAGCAATACCATCGTAAGATCTCTGTTGAATCCGACATTGACTTCACATGCGATAACGGCTCCATCGGCTATCCCAATCAGACTCGGTTTCCCGCCGATACGGACTCCAGCCGATGCGCACTCTATTTTCGAGATTTCCGCATATCTTTGAATCCGCTTCGGATTGGATCTTGTTTCCGATTCATGTATATCATATTGTTTACCAAAGTTTATCGTCAACACATGCCCCCCAATTCCGAAGTATTATACAATGCAACGGAATTATCTCCTCAGAACCGCAAAAATCTAGGGTTTCCTCTCTTGACCGTTACGCACCTACTTTCATAAATATCAACAGCTTTTCCCGAGATTTCACGGCGTTAACTCCGTTTTCACCGCTCTAAACCACCAAATTCATCCGCAAATCTCCAGCGATTTTCTCTCTCTCCTCCGGGGACCACAACAGCGAACCCCTTCCTGGCGACGATCTTCACGCATCCATGGCGGCCTCATCGAGCCCATCTAGCTAGCACCGTGGCAAAGGAATTCCCTGAGGTAAGTCCTCCATCGGCTCAGAAATTTTTTTACGTTCTTTGTTTGTTCTTCTGCCCTGAACCCTTCTTTTTTCAATCTATAGCACTTAGTTCACCAAATAGCCATTCCAAGTCTGAAAGATCCCAATCACTTCTATTTGGGCCCAATTGGCGACATAGATCATACTCTGTTCATCAACGCAGAAACAAACAGAATCCCCTTTAGGCAGTCATCTCCATCTCTTACTCACTGGACTATGACTTTTAGTTCCTGGCCTTCCCAAGTAGACAAGTGGACAAATTGGTATAAAAGAGTCGCTGCTAGCAAACAGGATCATTGGGATGAAGTAGGAATAGCCCAATGCATAGCTTTATCCATAGCCGATATGAAGAAGGACGAGCCGATGCTATCTTCGGCTGCATATTTCTGGTCAGACACTTTAAATGCCTTCTTGTTCAATCATGGGTCGATGACTCCCACTCTGTTGGGCATAACCATGATAACCGGCCTAGATGTTAGCACATCGGCTAACCCCATTAGCATGAAGACCAAATGCACTTACAAGTTCAAAACCAAGAACATTGGGGGCTGGTCTGGTTTCATCTCTGAAAATATGTTAACATGCCCTGTATCGGCTAGAGAGCATGCTGCTTTCTTGATGATGTGGATGGACAAGTTCCTGTTTTGCGGATCCACCTGTGACCCAACAGCCTACTGGCAACACCTTGCTGAAGCCATCGTCTCGAAGAGAGAATTCCCCTTAGGAAAATATCTGCTAGGTGTAGTGTATCAAACTTTGAGCCAATCATCGGCTAAGCTAATCATGGACTCAAGCATTGGCACTGGTGGCCCATGGTGGTTTGTTCAGCTCTGACTAACTCTGCATACTCTAAAGGTTGCACAAAGACCATCACTTCTTGAATATAAATTCCCATCCTTAGCCGATCCTGACAGTGATGATGAATCCACCCCAGTGCGCCGATGTATGTCTTATGGCGAAGCAGCCACTGGCTACACTGGATCTGGACCATCGACTGAGCATTTCCAGAACTGGTTCGGCAACTTCTATGATGGATTCCCTAGAGACAGCTGTCGGATGGAAAACTCCGCAGCGGGGGACTGTGCAGATCCCCTTTTTGAGTTCGGCCCAGGGACGCGTGAAAGAGGCCTCCTTAGGCCCGGCTCCGGTGAGGCCGGTGAGGATCGAGATCGCCTGTCAGAGAACGGTGACACACGAGCAAGTATACAGGTTTGGGCCGCCGATGAGGCATAACACCCTACTCCTGTGTGGTGGATTATGTGTGTGGATTCTAACTCTCCAGAGTTGGACTCAGCTAGCCACAACCTAGGGAGAAGAAGTGGAAAATAGCATCCAATCCCCTTCCTGTAGGCCTGGGCCTCCTTTTAGGGGACACCAAGGGGCCAGACAAGCGGTTTTCTAGAGAGAAAGGAGAAAAATATTTTACAGACGAAGTCTGTGCCGTGGCTTGGAGTGGAAGTCTTCCGCTCCTGTAGATCCGGTATGGCGTCAATCAGACCGCCCATCATAGTGGTCGGCCCAGCACGTCATTCTCCATTAAACGGTTGGAACCTGGCAGTCCACCGTAAACCGTGCGATGCGCCAGGTGATTAGACCTGACGCACCAACCTTGACATGGCGCAGGAGCCGGATCGGCCCCTACAATCTTGACGCAGCTTCACTGGGAAGCGTATCATACCTACCGTGCGTGCGTCGGCACGCGCGGCGCTGTACGCCGTCCTATCGGTCATTCGCACCGGTCTCACGCCGGTCGACCGACGGTGACCGGTGTCAGATGCGTGCGCGTCGCTTCGCAATATATGCGGCACGCGCGCGGTGCAGGCGCACTACGCCTGCACCGTCATTTAATGCGGGTAGGAGAGCGCTGGGAGCGCTCACCCACTTCGTTGCACGTGGCGACAGCCCGAGGGAGTCATGCAGCCCGACCCCTGCTGGACCTTCCCCCGAGGGGGTAGTGCGTCACGGGAGGGCAGCCGCCACGTCGTCCTCGGGCCTTCTCGCCCCTCGGGGGATGGCCACGTGGACGGATGGGGCCGCCTCAAGCCCATAGTCGACATACCCCTGGGCCCAGGACACCGATAACAGCCGAATCTGGTTTGCTTATGAATCTTTTGACAAATTTGAACTGCCAGCCGATTTTAGACTGGACGAAATAAATGATGAAAGATTTGAGAAGCCCAGAGAAATCTTGACTGCTGCAATTTCTCCTTGCATACTCCCAACTGGTATATCTCAAGGCAGAAATGTCCAACCATCCTACGAATTTTAGCACCCAATGGTAGCAGCAAGGTAACTTGGCATGGGACCACTACCCATCGGTTTGTACTATACCGACAAGATCCAGACCAGGGGTGATATAGTATCGGCTCTGATGATGGACAAGTTGCTTAATATCCCTGGTCCCCCTCTTGGTAGTATAGATAACCTCAACACGATCTTGAGGAGAAGCATATTGTTTGACAAATGGTGGTCTGAAACGACAACTCACATATTCCTTCTATCGGCTGAAACATACCTTACCAAGATCATACCAGACTTGGTTCCTCAAGTAAGTTTCTTTCCCTCGTACTTTACAATTTTATTTCATCTTTTTCCTCAACACTCAAAGTATTTCATCTTTCTATGCAGACATCAGACTCCCCTCCTCCTCTTATCAGCCGAAGTGGCAAGCCAATAGAATATGCTGCTGCCAAACTCCCCAATGGCTGTGGACCAGCTCCATCTATCATCAACTTCAATGCTCCAAAGACAACCACCCTACTTTAGGGCCAACTCAGGGAGCTGATGCAGACGGGTGAGAAGAGAAAAAGAACCAAGCAAGCTGCTGTCAAACGCCCTCTCTTGAAGAAACCAGTCAAAAAACAAAGGAAAGCAGCCGATACAGAAATCCCTTCGGACCAAGAAGTGGATGAAATTCTGAAAGAGATTGAGATGGAGGAAGCTATTGATGAAGCTGCTGCCCAAGTCAGTGAAACTGCTGAGATTGCAACAACTAAAGTCGATACCCCTCCTGAGTGCAATCCAAAGTCACCAAGACTCCAAGTCCTCCAAAACGACCCCAAGTAAGAATATTCCAACAACAATCCTTTCTCTCCATGATTCATACATGTTTTAATTCAATTATCTCTTTCAGCTCAAAAAGAAACAAGTTGCTGCTAGGAAGAAGCCAACTCCACCACCTGTATCGGAAATTATAATTCATTCTAACCTTAACTCTATTTCCAGCCGATACTAACCAACACTTGTTAATATTGCAGCCTCCTCAACCCTCATCTCCTTATCAAATATCCAGTGAACGAACTCCATCGGCCATAGCTAGCCGACATGATGAAGAGGTTGCTGCCACAACTCCAATTCCTCAAATTCCTGTAAGTATTTTCCAAACTTTATCTATCAGCTAGTCTTAAATATCATTATCTAACAATATCTTCCCTACTTTTCAGCTCTTAGCCGATATGTTTTCATTTGACATTAAACAATTTCTGGCTGAAGAGGAAGATGATACAACTAGCAAAGCCATCTCCCCTATATCGGAAGACTTGAAAAAGAGCTTAGCTGATATCGCAGATCGGCTCAGTGCCTCTCTAGATGCACTAGTCGTAAACTGTGGGACGTTCAGAGCGCGTTTCGAAGAAATTCAAGATCAGATCCCTGATGAGCTCATTAAATCAATTTCTCCAACAGTCTTCCTTGAGCAGCATCACTTCAAGTTAGAGAGAGCAAGACAAAGGATCGCTGATCGGCTAGAGCATACTGCTCTTGAAGCTAATGTCCAATCCAGCCAACAGCAAGTAAATGATGAGAAAACCAAACTTGATGAACTAGAAGCTGGTCCGAGCTCTACAAAACAAAAGATTGAGATGCTGAAGAAAAAGGAAGCCGATCTGCTACAACAACTCGAAGCTTGAAGGACTGAGATCGTCAGTGAAGAACAAAAACTAGCCGATCTGCCGAAAGCTATTGAAGCCCAAAAATCGAAGCTGAAGAAATCTGTGAAGCATCTGTCTGCCTTGAGCAAATCCCTCAAACCAATTCCTGGCACAGATGCAGCCGATGCTCAAGCTATCGATGAAGTAGAACAAATCAGGCAAAGAGCAGCATCGGCTATCCAAAAGAACTTGGCTTAATGTAACGACCAGGCAATCCTTAAACATTTTTTTGTTGTAATATATATGTGTATCGGCCATTGAGCCGACTTAGACTTAAGTATGATCTATTATCGACCATCGAGCCGATATATAACAAATCTTGCTTTATCTCGTCTTGTGTAATTGTAGTCAAAAATTTTTTGAAAAATTTCCAACTTTTATCCTCCATGCCCCCAGGTTTGTAGTAGGGAACATAATGCTGCAAACTTATATAATCTCCCAACTTTTCTTTTCACCAATTTTATCTACCACTTTTAACACCTACCCAAAATTTCAGCTTTCTTGAGCAATATCACCTCCTCAACAGGCTTCAAGTGAACATACAACATCGGCTGCAGGAAGCCACCATGTAGAGGATACAACAGCCATAATTCCATCTTCTCCAGTTCCTGTAAGATCACCACCAACTATAATTCATATCGGCTATTTTTATAACTTTTACTTATGATCAATTCTCATTTGTAGGCCCTAGCCGATATGTTCTCTTTTGATATAAGGCAGTTTCTGGATGAAGAAGAGGAAGAAACAGCAAGCAAGGCCAAATCCCAAGTAGCTGATGAACTGAAAACAAAGTTAGCCGACATTGCTGATCGGCTGAATGCCTCGCTGGACAGCTTGGTCACCAACTGTGGCTCAATCAGGTCCAGATTTCAAGAAATCCAAGACCAACTCCCAGAAGACCTGATTGATCCTATTTCTCCAGCTGTCTACTTGTAATAACACCAATTCAAGCTTGAGAGAGCAAGGCAAAGAATATCTGATCGGCTAGAATACAAAGCACTTGAAGCAACCGTCCAAACCAGCCGATAGAAAGTGAATGAAGAGAAGTCAAAATTGGATGAACTAACGGCTGGCCTATAATCAACTCAGCGAGAATTGGAAAAACTTAAGCAGGAGGAATCTGAGCTCTTAGTCCAACTTCGACAATGCCGAGTCAAGATTGCCGATACAGAAAAGAAGTTAACCGATTTGCCTTAGGCTATTGAGGAACAAAAATCTAAGCTGAACTCCTCCATCAAACACCTGGTCTCCCTTAAAAAATCACTTAAACCTGTATCAGGAACTGACGCTGCGGATGCCAGGATCATTGATGAAGTTGAACAAATTCGCCTACATGCGATCTTGGCAATCCAAAATTCTTGAGTTGATGAAATAGTGAAAGAATCTTTACAAACAATATTTTTGCTATAATATATATATGTGTATCGGCCATCGAGCCGACTTAGACTTAAGTATGATCTATTATCGACCATCGAGCCGATATATAACCAATCTTGCTTTATCTCGTCTTGTGTAATTGTACTCAAAAAGTTTTGAAAAATTTCCAACTTTTATCCTCCATGCCCCCCAAGTTTGTAGTAGGGAACATAATGCTGCAAACTTATATGTCTAAGGGCGATAAAACTATCAGCCATCTAAAGACGATGTAAATACATCGGCTGTGAACCATACATCGGCATAGCTCAGCCGATTATGAACCAATCCAAACACTTGGGTTGTATTTCTTCAAATATTTTCCATTAAATGCACGTCCAAAAATTTCTCCATCCAATCCTTTCAACATATAAGCCCCCTTAGAAACACATTTGTGAATCCGAAAAGGTCCTTCCCAATTCGGTGACCACTTCCCAAACTTGTTATCTCTTGCTCCTATCGGCAATACCAACTCCCAAACAAGTTAGTCCTCCTCAAAAGACTTTGGCACAACCTTTTTATTATAATGTCTAGCAACCCTTTCTTTATCTTTTCTAACTTCCTCAAGATCTCGTAATCTAGATTGAACCAAATCCTCTGATTCATCAACCATCAAATTATGATAATCATCGGCTGTCAACTCATCCTGTAAAGAAATCCTTCTGGAGCCGATGTTGGTTTCCCATGGTAATACAACCTCATACCCATAAACCAGCTGATATGGAGGTACTTGAATTGCACCATGACAAGCCATCCGATAGGACCATAGTGCCTCTGCCAATATAGTATGCCACTTTTTGGGATATTCTGCAATCTTCCTTTTGACCAACTTAATCAAACTCTTGTTAGACGCCTCAGGTTGCCCATTAGCTTGTGCATAGTATGGTGAAGAATTTAACAATTTAATCCCCATGCTGTCAGCAAACTGAACAAACTCATCGGACACAAAAATTGAACCTTGATCAGTTGTGATTGTCCGTGGCAAACCAAACCGGTATATAATATGCTCCTTAACAAATTCAATGGCATCTTTACTATTAACTTTCTTCAAAGGAATCGCCTCAACCCACTTGGTAAAATAATCAGTAGCAACTAATATGAATTTATGCCCTTTGCTCAATGGTGGATTGATCTGGCCGATCATATCAATACCCCAACCTTTGAATGGCCATGGCTGAATATAGGATTCATAGCCGATGCTGGTGCTCTCTGAATAGCTCCAAAATTTTGGCAATCTTGGCATCCCTTATAATATCTGAAACAATCTTCCAGCATTGTCGGTCAAAAATATCCAACTCTTCTAATCAGCCACCTCATCTTATGAGCCGATTGATGAGTTCCACATATACCTTCATGCACCTCACACATGACTACCTTTGCTTCCTCCAGACATAAACATCTCAAAATAATTCCATTAGTCGTCCGATAGTATAATGTATCATCCAACAGAACATATTTGAGAGCTTTATATCTTAATTTCCTAGAAACCGATTTAGAAGGATTTTTTAAATATTAAATATCTCAAACCTCCAATCATCGGCTGATAGACATGCACTTCTACTTCAATTCCTTGCAACATCGGCTTGTAGCCTGATGCACCTTGAGCTAAATCATTGGCCTCAACATTTTTATTGAAGCTGAAATCATCTCTTTGCTCTTATTCTGAAGATTTTTGTTCTGATCAGCTTGGACCTCATCGGCTGGCACTACCTTGCTCTTCACGCACCAAACTTTCTTTGTTTGCTGTCTCAGCCGATGCTCAATTTCACCTTCAACCTGCTGGAATTGTTTGGCTCTCACTGATTCACAACTAGCCGATTTGGCTTTCCAGGGGTTGTTGGCGCCGATAAGAGAGAGATTTTCAGCTCAGGACTTTGAAAGTTTAGCTCATTTAGCTCAGAAGGTATCGGCTCATGAAACACGATTCCAGGAAACCAGAAAATTTTTGAAAAAGGCCAACAATGTCAATAATATCTACAGTTACGACTCTGATTTTGAAGATGATGATCCAGAAGTCAATGCAGCCGAGTGGGCAAGGAACAAGGAACAAGAAGACAGTAGTTTGCCAATGGGTCAAGAATTCGGGAAAAGAGGAAAGATTTGATTTCGACATCACCAAAGCTGATAAGATATTTGATCTTCTTCTTCAAGAAAAACAAATTTAACTGCTAGCAGGACATGTGATTCCATCGGCTGAAGAGTTGAAGAGGAGGAAATATTGCAAATGGCATAATACAGGATCTCACAGCACCAATGATTGCAAGATTTTCAGACAACAGATCCAATCAGCCATAGAGCAAGGAAAGATCAAGATTGATGAGTCCAAGAGGCCGATGAAGATAGATGGACATCCTTTTCCAGTGAACATGGTTCATTCTGGATTTAGCAGAAATCAAGCTGATGGAAGAAAAAATTACATCAGGAACATCAAATCGACCGGTATGATCAACAAGTACCAAAAAAGGCGCCAGAAAGAAGAGGAGTCATATCACCAAGATGATAAAAGATATTTTGATCCACATTGGAGTTGTGAATTCTTCAGATTCTGTTGGAACAAAGTCATGAGGTTGCCATCTATTGAGAATTGCCCTGGATGCCGTGATTTTGATGCCCAATATATTCAAAGACCAAGCCGACAGAGTGCAGGTGTGCATCGGCTAGCTCAGAGAAGATTGTCAGTGCAGGAAAGGCTTGGGCTGATCCAGCAAGACCACGATGAGGATGACTTACTGAGAGAGGCCAAAAAGTTTCAACCACAATGGTGTCCTTCTGGGTTTTTTACCAAGAACCAAAAGAGAAGAGTCCAACGGATGAGGAACAGGGAACAATTCCAGGAGGTTGAAGGTGAAATTGAGCATTGGCTGAGACAGCAAACAAAGAAAGTTTGGCGCGTGAAGAGCAAGGTAGTGCTAGCCAATGAGGTCCAAGCTGATCAGAACAAAAATCTTCAGAATAAGGGCAAAGAGGTGATTTCAGCTTCAATAAACATGGTTTTCATGCTACCAGCTGAATATGCAGTTGAACAAGTCGTTGAACAAGCAGATGAGTTGCCATCGGCTAAATTAATGTTATCTCCACAATAAGCTGTCTTCGAGAAACCTGAAGGAACTGATCATCGGCATCTCAAGCCGTTGTATGTCAAGGGATTTGTCAATGGGAAGCCGATGTCAAAGATGTTGGTTGATGGAGGAGCAACTGTTAATCTAATGCCATATTCTACTTTCAGAAAACTTGGGAAGAGCTCAGAAGATTTGATCAAGACCAACATGATTTTGAAAGATTTTGGCGGGAATCCATCTGAGACCAAGGGAATTTTGAATGTGGAGCTTACCATCGGCAGTAAAACGATTCCTACCACATTTTTTGTTATTGATGGGAAGGGTTCCTACAGTCTGTTGCTGGGAAGAGATTGGATCCATGCTAACTGTTGTATTCTCTCAACT
This sequence comes from Oryza punctata, assembly GCA_000573905.2. Lineage (NCBI taxonomy): Eukaryota > Viridiplantae > Streptophyta > Magnoliopsida > Poales > Poaceae > Oryza > Oryza punctata. The sequence continues at coordinate 17,014,779 of CM002492.2, read as the reverse complement.
ATGCATCAAAGCCTGATTCAATGGCAAGGAGACCAAATTGAAATCGTGCCAGCCGACAGGTCAGTCAATGTAGCTAGTGTCGATTTATCTGTTTGGGAGATGGAAGGAATTGATTGCTTATCTGGAAAAGTTTGGCAAGGAGATTACTTAAAAGTTTCTGATTATGATATACAGCCAACAGGAGATGGAGAGCCACAGTTGTTATTTTGAGGGCGCTGTGGAGGGTTCCAATTTCTATACGAATGATACTATTGATGATCTAGACGGCAAGCTGGGACAAGGGTTTATGTCGGCCGATGAGTTAGAAGAAATCGACATTGGACCAGGTGATAGGCCTAGGCCGACATATATTAGTAAGAATTTATCAAAAGAGTTTAAATGTAAATTAATAGCACTTTTAAAAGAATATAGAGATTGTTTTGCCTGGGAATACTATGAAATGCTAGGACTTAGCCGATCAATACTATCAGCCATATAAGCAACCCCCAAGACGTTGTAAAGCTGAAATGTATGATGCTATCAAGGCCGAAATTACAAGACTTTATGATGCTAATTTTATTAGACCATGCCGATATGCTGAGTGGATTTCAAATATAGTACCAGTGATCAAGAAAAATGGCAAGCTCAGGGTTTGCATTGATTTTCGGTATTTAAACAAAGCTACACCAAAAGATGAGTACCCAATGCCGATTGCCGATCAATTGGTTGATGCAGCATCTGGACATAAAATTATCAGCTTCATGGATGGCAATGCAGGTTATAACCAGATTTTTATGGCTGAGGAGGATATTCATAAAACTCCTTTTAGATGTCCTGGTGCAATCAGCTTGTATGAGTGGGTTGTCATGACTTTTGGCCTGCGAAGTGCCGGTGCTACATATCAAAGAGCAATGAATTATACCTTTCATGATCTTATCAGCCTGTTGGTAGAATTTTATATTGATGACACTGTGGTCAAGTCTACGGAAATTGATGAACATATAGCCGATTTAAGACAAGTACTAGAAAGAACAAGGAAATATGGGTTAAAGATGAATCCGACTAAGTGTGCTTTTGGTGTATCGGCTAGACAGTTCCTTGGATTTTCGGTACATGAGCGAGGGATTGAGATACCTCAGAGGAGTATTGAAGCAATTAAAGATATAAAACCTCCAGCAGATAAGACTAAGTTGCAATCTTTGATCGGCAAAATTAATTTTGTTCGGTGTTTCATATCAAACTTGTCTGGCCGAATAGAACCATTTACACCATTGTTAAGGCTAAAGGCTGATCAAGAGTTTGTCTGGGGAGAGAAACAGCAAAAAGCTTAGGATGAAATCAAGGAATATTTGAGTACTCCTCCAGTTCTTATACCACCACAGAAAGGGCTTCCTTTTAAGCTATATTTGTCAAGCGATCAGAATTCTATCGGCTCAGTTTTGATCCAAGAGGTTGAAGGTAAAGAAAGAGTGATATTTTATCTGAGTAGAAGACTTTTGGATGCTGAAACAAGGTATTCACCTGTGGAGAAATTATGTCTATGCTTATATTTTTCTTGTACAAAATTAGGCATTATTTGCTTTCCAATGAGTGCGCAATAGTGTGTAAGGCCGATTTAGTACGTTACATGCTATTGGCTCCAGTTTTGAAGGGACGAATTTAGAAGTGGATTTTTGCTTTATCAGAGTTTGACTTAAGGTATGAATCGGTTAAGGCAGTTAAAGGGCAGGCAATAGCCGATTTCATTGTTGAACACAGGGATACTACTGTTGACCATGTTGATATTATGCCTTGGACTTTATTTTTTGATGAATCAGTTTGTACTCATGGATGTGGTATCGGCTTGGTTATTATATCACCTAGGGGGCAAGTTTTCAGTTTGCTTTTACTATCAAGCCTTATGCTACAAATAATCAAGCTGAATATGAAGCCGTCTTGAAAGGTTTGCAATTGTTGAGAGAGGTTGAAGCCGATGCTGTTGAAATCATGGGTGATTCATTATTGGTAATCAGTCAGTTATCTGGGTGTATGAGTGCAAGAATGATGTTTTGATGGTCTACAATGAGAAATATCAAGAGTTGATGAAGACTTTCAAGATAGTTACTTTGAAGCATATCCCTAGTGAGCAAAATGTTGAGGCCAATGATTTAGCTCAAGGTGCATCAGGCTACAAGCCGATGTTGCAAGGAATTGAAGTAGAAGTGCATGTCTATCAGCCGATGATTGGAGGTTTGAGATATTTAATATTTAAAAAATCCTTCTAAATCGGTTTCCAGGAAATTAAGATATAAAGCTCTCAAATATGTTCTGTTGGATGATACATTATACTATCGGACGACTGATGGAATTATATACCGGTTTGGTTTGCCACGGACAATCACAACTGATCAAGGTTCAATTTTTGTGTCCGATGAGTTTGTTCAGTTTGCTGACAGCATGGGGATTAAATTGTTAAATTCTTCACCATACTATGCACAAGCTAATGGGCAAGCTGAGGCGTCTAACAAGAGTTTGATTAAGTTGGTAAAAAGGAAGATTGCAGAATATCCCAAAAAGTGGCATACTATATTGGCAGAGGCATTATGGTCCTATCGGATGGCTTGTCATGGTGCAATTCAAGTACCTCCATATCAGCTGGTTTATGGGTATGAGGTTGTATTACCATGGGAAACCAACATCGGCTCCAGAAGGATTTCTTTACAGGATGAGTTGATAGCCGATGATTATCATAATTTGCTGGTTGATGAATCAGAAGATTTGGTTCAATCTAGATTACAAGCTCTTGAGAAAGTTAGAAAAGATAAAGAAAGGGTTGCTAGACATTATAATAAAAAGGTTGTGCCAAAGTCTTTTGAGGAGGACTAACTTGTTTGGGAGTTGGTATTGCCGATAGGAGCAAGAGATAACAAGTTTGGGAAGTGGTCACCGAATTGGGAAGGACCTTTTCGGATTCACAAATGTGTTTCTAAGGGGGTTTATATGTTGAAAGGATTGGATGGAGAAATTTTTGGACGTGCACTTAATGGAAAATATTTGAAGAAATACTACCCAAATGTTTGGATTGGTTCATAATCGGCTGAGCTATGCCGATGTATGGTTCACAGCCGATGTATTTACATCGTCTTTAGATGGCTGATAGTTTTATCGTCCTTAGACATATAAGTTTGCAGCATTATGTTCCCTACTACAAACTTGGGGGGCATGGAGGATAAAAGTTGGAAATTTTTCAAAACTTTTTTAGTACAATTACACAAGACGAGATAAAGCAAGATTGGTTATATATCGGCTCGATGGTCGATAATAGATCATACTTAAGTCTAAGTCGGCTCGATGGCCGATACACATATATATATTACAGCAAAAGTATTGTTTGTAAAGATTCTTTCACTATTTCATCAACCCAAGAATTTTGGATTGCCAAGATCGCACGCAGGCGAATTTGTTCAACTTCATCAATGATCCTGGCATCAGCAGCGTTAGTTCCTGGTACAGGTTTAAGTGATTTTTTAAGGGAGGCCAGGTGTTTGATGGAGGACTTCAGCTTAGATTTTTGTTCCTCAATAGCCTAAGGCAAATCGGTTAACTTCTTTTCTGTATCGACAATCTTGACTCGGCATTGTCGAAGTTGGACTAAGAGCTCAGTTTACTCTTGCTTAAGTTTTTCCAATTTTCGCTGAGTTGATTCTGGGCCAGCCGTTAGTTCATCCAATTTTGACTTCTCTTCATTCACTTTCTGTCGGCTGGTTTGGACGGTTGCTTCAAGTGCTTTGTATTCTAGCCGATCAGATATTCTTTGCCTTGCTCTCTCAAGCTTGAATTGGTGTTATTACAAGTAGACAGCTGGAGAAATAGGATCAATCAGGTCTTCTGGGAGTTGGTCTTGGATTTCTTGAAATCTGGACCTGATTGAGCCACAGTTGGTGACCAAGCTGTCCAGCGAGGCATTCAGCCGATCAGCAATGTCAGCTAACTTTGTTTTCAGTTCATCCGCTACTTGGGACTTGGCCTTGCTTGCTGTTTCTTCCTCTTCTTCATCCAGAAACTGCCTTATATCAAAAGAGAACATATCGGCTAGGGCCTACAAATGAGAATTGATCATAAGTAAAAGTTATAAAAATAGCCGATATGAATTATAGTTGGTGGTGATCTTACAGGAACTGGAGAAGATGGAATTATGACTGCTGTATCCTCTACATGGTGGCTTCCTGCAACCGATGTTGTATGTTCACTTGAAGCCTGTTGAGGAGGTGATATTGCTCAAGAAAGCTGAAATTTTGGGTAGGTGTTAAAAGTGGTAGATAAAATTGATGAAAAGAAAAGTTGGGAGATTATATACCTGAATTTTTTGTTGCCGACGTCTGGGAGGAGTTGGAGTTTTTGCTGGACTTGTTGGATTAATTTGAGGTGAATCAGCTCGAGAATTTGGATTAGAGATGTGGCCAGATTCACTGACTTGGGCAACAGCTTCATCAATAGCTTCCTCCATCTCAATCTCTTTCAGAATTTCATCCACTTCTTGGTCCGAAGGGATTTCTGTATCGGCTGCTTTCTTTTGTTTTTTGACTGGTTTCTTCAAGAGAGTTGGTTTGACAGCAGCTTGCTTGGTTCTTTTTCTCTTGTCACCCGTCTGCATCGGCTCCCTGAGTTGGCCCTAAAGTAGGGTGGTTGTCTTTGGAGCATTGAAGTCGATGATAGATGGAGCTGGTCCACAGCCATTGGGGAGTTTGGCAGCAGCATATTCTATTGGCTTGCCACTTCGGCTGATAAGAGGAGGAGGGGAGTCTGATGTCTGCATAGAAAGATGAAATACTTTGAGTGTTGAGGAAAAAGATGAAATAAAATTGTAAAGTACGAGGGAAAGAAACTTACTTGAGGAACCAAGTCTGGTATGATCTTGGTAAGGTATGTTTCAGCTGATAGATGGAAAATGTGAGTTTTCATTTGGTCTCCTTGGCTGGATGCTGCCAATTTGCTGTTGGTCCACAGGTAAACAATATGATATACATGAATCGAAAACAAGATCCAATCCGAAGGGGATTTGAAGATATGCAGAAATCTCGGAAACAGAGCGCGCATCGGCTGGAGTCCGTATCGGCTGGAAACCGAGTCCGATTGGGACAGCCGATGGAGGCGTTATCGCATGTGAAGTCAATGTCGGATTCAACAGAGAGCTTACGATGGTATTGCCGGGCAAGGATAGAGTCCAATATTGGCAATTGTATCTATTAATTAGGAATATATGTAATTTCCTTATAGATATTGTCGGTAAGAGTCCGCCTAAGGGACTTGTTTGCTAGTTGGATTTGTATTAGGTTAATATGAGTCGTGTCCGTGATGGACAATATTTGTATTTTCGGGTATAAATATAGACCCGAGGTCTTGTAAATAAACAACACACGTTCAATCAATCTCGGCACATCGCCAACCTTTGTTTTCTACTTTTCGACAAGTTCGTGCTTTCGAGTCGTGCTGCATCAGTTTGATCTTCAACGACAAGGTAAGTCTTGTTATGGCGGTTTGCATTATCGGAATTAGTTCTTACATCTTTATGACACTCTAATTCTATCTTGCGGATCTCTGAGTTATCATATATATTATATAATTTAGATCGATAATGCAATCTACTTGCATCGGCTAGACTCTATCTATGGTTTTGCTGATAATGGCTAGATTATCTTGTTAGTTTAAATTATATAATGTATCTACCATTCCGAAAAGGCAACCATCGACTTGATTGTTTAGATATCATGTTTCTCTTTATACTTAATGCTGCATCGGTTAAGTCTGACCTATTAAGTCGTATTTAGAATCATAATATCTAGCCTGTTTTATGGTTGTTAATAAGGATAGTATCGAGGTTTCCACCGATCTTATATGGTATAGATGTTTTACATAGTTTTATGCTTTGTTTAATATTCTATGTCTGCCCTTTATATTAGGATCTAATCTAATACAAATATATTGGACTTACTATCAATCTAATTGATATTAGTTGAATATATTTCTTACCAGAGAATATCCTAGTATAAGATTGTATCGGAGCTATAGCCGATACATGCTTAAATCTGGACTTTAGTTATAACATGAGTTTACACAATCATTATTTTATGTTATTTTAGACTTGGGCAATTTATAGTGTCTCAGTTCAGTCCGAACTATCCCAATTGCTTATTTCTAAAGTAATATTGACATATTGATTATAGTGTCTCGGTTCAGTCCGAACTTTCTATGTGTTTTAGTTATCTTGTCTAAGTTAAAGGTAATTTCCTATCTATTGCTTCGGGCACCGACCCCTACTGGTCTGCCAGCGTGATTACGGCTATAGCTCTATGATGTACCCGAACGTGGAGGATTACTAGGATGGGATTCAGGGCTGTCACCACCTGTCGTCTACCTTTGACAAATCCGTGGGATACACAACAAACAAAGGTAATATTTAACCTAGACACCACATCTAAGTTATTAATTACTACTCTAATACTTGTGCATGAACTTCCTTCTTTATCCGGAGTCCTAGTACTAGAGCACTTAGTACGAATACTAAACAATGAACCCGCAATGATGGAAATCTATCTCACTTAGAATAATTAATTAAATAACAGAAGATAAGATACCGAATGCTTACTTTATAGAAGAAGTTTCTCCAAACCTGGAGAAGAGTGTACCGACAACTCTAGTACTTCTCCATAATTTCTCCTAGAAAGCTACATCCGTCGAGGCAGAAGTTGGAGAGAGCGCCAAACTTCCGGGTATTCCTCTAGAGCTTCCCCTCACTCTCTACCTATTTTCTAATATAAAAGATACAATAGAGCCTCTTGTAATTCAGCTCAAAGAGCTCTGTCTTGAAAGTGAGAGCTTCTCCTCCTTTGTAGTCTTCATATGACGGTTATGGCGGTTGGAAATGTCGTAAACACCCCTCCACCGTTATTGGGAGACAATCTGGGATGTCCACGTGGAAACTGGGCTCGATCGGAGCCAACCTGGTTCGGCCGGACCAGGGAAACCGCCTTTAGTTAGCGCCTTTGGCTAGGCGACTAACAGGTGGGTCCCTAAGGCGGTGCACAGTTGATTGGGTCATTTTAAGTCGGTTTGGACTGACATGTGGGCCCTCTAATCTGTGTACTTGCACATGATTAGCCGGAGGTGTGTTTCCTCGCATGACGGGTGTGTTTTCTGCATAAGATATCTGCATACACATATTTCACCAACATGATTAGGATTTTTAGGATCTTCAAAACTGGGTGGTTGCTAAACAAAAACAAGTTCAGCAATTTCACCATTTAGAAAAGCACTTTTCACATCCATTTGAAAAAGTTTTATATCAAAGCATGATGCAAATGCAAGTAGGATGCGAATGGCTTCAAGCCTTTCCACGGGGGTAAAGGTTTCACCAAAATCCAAACCTTCAACTTGTGTGAAACCTTGACATTGTGGTTTCTACGTCTTTCATCCAAAGTTCACACCTTGTTTCTTGCAAAATTGTTGAGCTCTTCGTGCATAGCATTTATCCAATCCGAATCACCAAGAGCTTCATCTACATGTTTTGGCTCAAGACAAGAAACAAACGAGTAATGTTCAAAATAGAAGCGACACGAGATCGAGTTTGAACACCCTTACTAATATCACCCAAAACATGGTCAATTGGGTGATCCTCAGAAAGAGCATTATGTATCCTTGGTGGCATAGGTGGATTTTGTTCCCTGTCCTCCTCCACATCAACTTGAGCTTGACTTGGCGTAGCGGAAGTAGAGGGCTCAACTTGAGTGGAGGTGGATGGTTTTTCTTCCAGTTCCACGGGCTTTATGTCATGCCCGAAATTTCTATCCAAAATTCCAAACGCTTACATGTGTGTAAAATCTCCGTCCAGGAATCAACCGAGGCACACAATAACAAATTGATAAAAGAGTACATGCCTTTATCTAATTATAAAACGAATGGGTAAAATTATTACAGAGGTAGATAGTTTATCTCAAACATTAAAATTCTAAAGCAGCAGAAAAATAATAAAAACAAGCGTAGGCGACTCCAATCCACAAGCAGTTTGACCAGACCACACCTAATACTCTAGAGCATCACCTTCACTGTAGAACTCCTCCTCTGATGATGATTATTGCAAGGTGAGTACGTAGAATACTCAACAAGCCACACAACAAGTATGCAAATGTACAGCGCTACAAAGGAAGGCATAATATAGGCTTAATTACATGAATAGCATTTAATAAAACATTTAGAATTTATAAAACAGTAAGTTAATATCAAACAATCTTAAATCAACACTATACAACATTCCCGTTGTATAGGCCCAACCATTACTAAACAATCATGCCTAATTGCACAGCTCTAATATCCAAACCAGGAATAAACCACTCCAAACAAGGAGTTAACAGTTATCATTAATTATCACATTGTTAACAATAGTGTAAGGAGAAAACTAATCACGAAAAACATTGTTACACCCGCCCATAACCGCGGGTACGACTATTCGAATAGTTTTACTCTGCCAGAGATGTACCACTGTACCCACAAGACACAGCCGCACAACATGTCACCACGCGCCTCAATACCACCACGGTACCTCGGAAAGGAGCTGTGACAGTACCCTCCGCATAACACAACTCACCACAGTGCACCGTTCCCGGATCATAGTCACCTCCTTTTAGCCAAGGTATGAACTCCCCAGCGACCCCTGTGGGCTTATTTCTGCCACTTCACAGTCTGGTGCCCTGCAATGAACCACACTATACAAAAGGTAAAGTTGTTGCCCACGCTGGCTTGTGGTTGGTACGGTTAATGTTTCACAACAGTAGCTCGCGAACCGATCCTTAATTGCTATGAGCACGACCATCAAAACCATGTGCTCACAACCCACCATTATCAGGTTTTAGTTGGCATATTAATTAATTAACCAAACACTATTGACCATCGTGAGCTATCATTAAGTATCCATCAATGAGATGTAAATGAAGCATTAGTTATCCCATTAGTGAGCTAATGTTGCTAAGCATGGCTAAGCATCCTAACAGCTTTAGCTAAAACATATAATGTCCTACCTAATCATATTATTATCCCATTTACAAAGGACAGGTAATTAATATCAAAAGGGCTTAACAAAGGATATAGGATAACCCTCCCGGTGACATTGAAAAATAATGCAATAGTTGAATAGAAAAAATTGCTTTAAATATGTACAACATGCTCAAAGGGGTGTTTGGGATCTATGTGACTTGCCTTGCGGGTCTTCGTAAACTTCCGAACCTTCGTCAGTGTAAACAGACTCTTTGGGAACGTCGAAAACTAAAGCAATTAAACAAAATCAACAAAAAAGTACATAAAAAGTATGTACACTACATGTGGATATTTTTAATGTATTAGATCCTGATTTTAGATGAATTTAGAAACTTAAACCACCTAATTCCGGGTTACGGTGAATTAGTTATGAATTTTACAAGTTTTATCAGTTTTAAACCTTAAACAGGTAATATTTATGATTTATGATGGAATAAAGATTTAACTTTACAAAGGAAAAGGGGATTTATTGCGTCATCGAGGATTCGGTCCACCGTAGACCGGGTGCACCGCGTTGCGGCTGACGGGGCGCTGACCTAGCGCTGATGTTAGAGATGACATCATCACCGACGACGGCGGCTCTAGTCCCTATGGTCACCAGCGATCTAGGGCACGGCGACGAAAACGGAAGGCACCGGCACGACGAGGGCGACGTGCGGAACTCACCGGTGGCAACGGCGACGATAACCGGCGACGGGAGATGGACGGCGGTGAGCTTTAGAGGCGACAGCTTCGGGTTGTCGTCGTCGGTGGCGTTCCAGCGAGATGCGGCGGCAACGAAGAGGTGGCCGGGGTGCGTCTCCTCCTTGCGAACCCCACGACGGTGGCGGCTACCAAAGATGGCGATCGACGGCGACGGGTGGCGCGACTAGAGGCACAGCGGTGCTTGGAGCAAGGTGGCGACGGTGCTATGGGCGACGGCAACGGCGGCAGAGGGGGGCAAACGAAAGAGGACTAGGGGTTCCTATTTATAGCTCGGGAGGGAGAGATCGAACCTAACCCGAGAGGAATCGGTGCCGGAATAACTAGGGTTAGGTGTAGAGATATAAGCTTAATCCAAGCTCGAATCCACGTCGGTTTCTCTGAGATAAGGTCCACTTCTTTGGGGAAAATATAGAGCAGGATAAGGGAAGTATTTCCCCTCAACTAATTTGACTCGGGGACGAAAGGATGCGTCGGATTTGGAGGGGGAAACGGTGCTAGGTCGGGCTCTGCCTCCGACCGGAGGCTGAAGAAGGCACTGTAGTGATAGGAAGAAAATCTAGACTTTTGCTGCAACTTCTTTTCCTTCGGCCCGATTGAAGGAGGACGCAAACTGGACTTTTTACGGAGGGAAGAAATAGGCTGCCAACAGAGAAGAGCCAAAGGGACGGAAAGCAGACTTTTCCAGATTCGGCCCAAACTAGGAAGGGAGGATTTTGATTTGTTTTTCCAATTCAATAACTGCTGAAATGATCTTTCATTTATCAAAAATACTTCCCTTGCTCAAAAAATTCCTAGAAAAATCTAGGAGATAGATAAACAAGTAAAGTATTTAATAAAATTTTATCTAGCCCACTTTTAAGTTCAAATTTGCCAAGATTTTATTAGGGTTTTCTCTTTTAGGCTTTTAAATATTTTCTAAAAAATGCATTAAAGAATGTATATTAAATTAAACAATTTTCAGAGCGTGACACTTGATGTCTCCAATAGACATGTTCTTCATAGCACTCATCAACCCTTCATCACCTACATCATACAAATTCTCGTACCACTCTTGGGAGCTATTAGTTTCATCAAATTGAATATTGGCAATTTCTTCTAAAATACCTTTGCTCTTGTTGTAGACACGATAAGATTTGCTGTTTGAGGCATAACCTAGAAGAAACCCTTCATCACACCAACTTTCAAATTTGGTTAGTCTAACACCTTTTTGGTAAATATTGCATTTGCAACCAAAAAATCGAAAATAGGAAACATTTGGCTTCCTCCCACTGATAGGAAGTCTTTTTCAAAAGACGATGTAAATAAAGTCGATTAGTTGCATGGCGAGCGGTGTTTATGGCTTCCGCCCAAAAAGAATCGGAAACACCATATTCATCAAGCATAGTTCCTGCCATCTCAATTAATGTGCGATTTTGCCTCTCCACTACACCATTTTGTTGTGGTGAGTAGGTAGTGTAAAGTTCATGCTTAATACCAAGATCATCAAATAGTCCTCAATATTGGTATTTTTAAAATCCGAACTAGGAAGGTAGAATTTTGATTTCATTTTCTAATTAAATAACTGCTGAAATGATCTTTCTTTTATTAAAAATTCTTCCTTTGCTCAAATAATTCCCCGAAAAATCTAGGAGATAGATAAACAAGTAAAGTATTTAATAAAGTTTTATCTAGCCCACTTTTAAGTTGAAATTTGCCAAGATTTTATTAGGGTTTTCTCTTTTAGGCTTTTAAGTATTGTCTAAAAATGCATTAAAGAATGTATTATTAAATTAAGCAGTTTTCAAGGCGTGACAAACCTACCCCTTTTAACGGAATCTCGTCCCCGAGATTCGGAAGAACTGGCAAAAAGATGAGGATGGGCTAACTTCAATTCATCCTCTCGTTCCCAATTAGTTTCTTCTTCCAAGTGATTTCTCCACTGAACCTTGCAGAAGCGTATAACTCGACTCCTGGTGTTCCTCTCGCTTGTCTCCAAAATTCGAACTGGCTTCTCCACGTAAGTTAAGTCTTCCTGGTTCTCTATTTGCTTAGGATTTGCTTCCTCCGTAGTTACCCGCAAACACTTCTTCAATTGTGACACATGAAACACGTCAGGAATTCCTGCCATAGACTGAGGCAACTCTAATTGGTATGTTACTTCACCTTTTCGGCTCACGATCTTGTAAGGTCCCACAAAACGAGGTGCCGATTTTCCCTTGGTCTGGAAACGATGAACCCCTCGAAGTGGCGTGACTCTAAGGTACACATAATCTCCTTCTTCAAAAGTCAAGTCCCTATGACGATTGTCAGCATAGCTCTTCTGACGAGATTGAGCCACCCGTAACCTCTCTTGGATGATCTTCACCTTTTCTTCTGCCTCTCTGAGGATATCGGTCCCGAAAACTTGGCGCTCTCCCGTTTGATCCTACAAAAGCGGAGTACGATACTTTCGGCCATACAAGGCTTCATAGGGTGCCATTTTTAGACTAGCTTGGTAACTGTTATTGTAAGAGAATTCTGCATATGGTAAGTTCCTGTCCCAACTTCCACCGAAGTCTAGAGCACAAGCTCTCAACATATCTTCTAAGATATGATTCACTCTTTCAGTCCATCCGTCGATCTGAGGATGATAAGCGGTACTGAAATTCAAACGAGTACCCATCTCTTCCTGAAGCTTCTACAAGAACTTTGAAGTAAACTGACTACCTCTATCTGACACTATCTTCTTCGGGATACCATGTAGACACACAATCCTTGCCATGTATAACTCTGCTAATTTACTTCCTGAATAAGTTGTTTTGACAGTGATGAAATGAGCAACTTTGGTAAGCCTTTCGACCACTACCCACACGGAATCATGGCCAGACGAGGTTCTGGGCAGACCAGTGATAAAATCCATCCCTATTTCTTCCCACCTTCATTCAGGTATCTTTAACGGTTGTAGCAAACCTGTTGGTTTCTGATGTTCTGCCTTAACTCGTTGACACACGTCACACACAGCCACATATTCTGCTATTTCTCTTCTCATACTAGCCCACCAGAATTCCTCTTTCAGGTCTTGATACATCTTGGTACTCCCGGGATGAATGGAATACATAGTGCCGTGAGCTTCTTTCATGATAGTGTCCTTTAATTCCTTGTTGTCACGCACACATATCCTTTCTCCTACCACAGGATTCTTTGCTCATCTTCTATATAACTGTTAGCTTTTCCTCTTCTCATGTTCTTGATTTCTTGGATATCAGGGTCATGGACTTGAGCTTCTCTAACTTGATCTACGAGAGTAGGTTGTGCTTCTAAAGTGGCAACAAAACCTTTATTGACAATTCCCAGGTTCAACTTCTCAAATTCCTTGCACAGCTCCCAAGGTAGTTGTCGTCCTTCCGACGCATTACAGCAGGTCTTTCTGCTGAGGGCATCTGCCACAACATTAGCCTTTCCGGGGTGATAATGAATTTCCATATCATAATCCTTGATTAGCTCCAACCATCTCCTTTGACGCATGTTCAAATCCGGTTGAGTGAAAATATACTTCAAACTTTTGTGGTTAGTGTACATCTCCGTACGGTTACCAATGAGATAATGATGCCAAAATCTTCAACGCATGAACCACAGCGGCTAACTCTAGGTCATGAGTTGGGTAGTTGTTCTCTTGAGGATGCAGTTGTCTAGATGCATAGGCAACCACCTCCCCATCTTGCATCAAAACACAACCTAAACCAAATCGGGATGCATCACAATATACTTGGGAACCATTCCTTGGGTTAGGCAAAATTAATACCGGCGCAGACACTAAATGCTTCTTCAACACTTGGAATCTTTGTTCACACTCAGGTGTCCACTCAAATTTCACATTCTTTTGAAGTAAACGAGTCATCGGTTTAGCTATCTTAGAAAAGTTCTCTATGAACCCGCGGTAGTATCCGGCAAGGCCTAGAAAACCACGGATTTCGGAGACGGTCTTTGGTTGATTCCACTTGATCACCGACTCCACATTACTTGGGTCCACAGCAACTCCTCCTACTGAGATGACATGACCAAGAAACTTCACTTCTGACAATCAGAAATCACACTTGCTAAACTTGGTATACAACAGGTGCTCTCGTAGTTTGTCAAGCGCTAAACAAAGATGCTTTTCATGTTCTTCCTTCATCTTGGAATAGATGAGGATATCATTGATGAAAACCACCACAAACTTATCCAAATACTCCATAAACACATTGTTCATCAAGTTCATGAAGAAAGCTGGTGCATTGGTAAGTCCAAAAGACATAACTGTACACTCATACAACCCATGGCGAGTGGTAAATGCTGTCTTGGGTACATCTTCTTCACGGATCTGGAGCTGATGATAACCTGAACGTAGATCTATCTTGGAGAATACAGTAGCACCTTCTAGTTGATTGAACAAATCATCAATCCTAGGTAGAGGATACTTATTCTTGATAATAACATCATTCAATACTCGATAATCCACGCACATTCTCTGAGTATGGTCCTTCTTCTCCACAAAAATAATTGGGGCTCCCAACGGTGATGTGCTTGGTCTAATGTATCCTTTCTGAAGCAAGTCATCTACCTGCCTGTTTACCTCAGCTAACTCATTAGCTGCCATTCCATAAGGTCTCTTATGGATAGGGGTTGTACCAGGTACCAGGTCTATTCTGAATTCTATATCCCTCTTGGGTGGTATACCGGGTAAATCCTCTGGGAACACATCAGGATACTATTGCACAATTGGAATCTCCTCCAAAGTAACATGATTCAGAACCATCTCAGAAGGTTCAGTAGACGGTGTACGAATGGCTACACTTTGTCCAAGATTGTTGGTTAGGGTGACTTCCCTAGAGGCACAATCTATTACTCCTTTATACCGGGTTAACTAGTCCATCCTAGGATGACATCAAGGTCTTTGGATTCTAGCAGAAAAAGATTAGCTACGAAAGGACTCCCTTGGATTTCTATTGTAACGGAAGGACTACACTGTGTGGAGGGTACTTGTTTATTAGGAGTACTAACCATCAGAGGTTGCCTGAGATTTTCTACCTCCAATCCATGATTTCCCGCAAAACTCATGACAAAAAGGAATGTATAGCACCCGAATCAAAAAGTACTGTTGTAGGTATCGAGTTAACAGGAAACGTACCCAAAATCACATCTGGTGCATCTTGGGCTTCTGCAACAGCAACATGGTTGACACGGGCCTTCGGTGCATTAGGATTGTTCTATACTAGAGTAGTGTTCGCATGTCGGGGCCTGGTTCATTACAACTATAGCACACCACTAGCCTGTTTCCCTGTTCCTTCTTGACTAGCAGGTTCTGAGTTGGGGTTGCAGTTGGATGAGAGATGAAGCTATGATTGTTGTTGTTGCGGTTACCAATTTTGTTATTGTAGAACTAGCGTTGAGGACAAACGGCTGAAGAAGATCCTTCCTGTGGCTGGGATGCGACCTGAGGTCCCATGGCAATACGCGGCCGCTGGCTGCTTCCCTGTTGAGCCTTGAAGTGAGCGATCCTATGCTTCTTCTGCACCATGCGGTTGTACTTGTCTTCCTGACGGATCGCCTTGTCCACCAACTTCTGGAAATCAGGGTAATCCCCAGACATCAGTGGGAAGGACAATTCATTATTCAATCCCTCCAAGAACTTCTCCTGATGCTCCTCATTAGCACGAATGTCTTTTGGTGCATAACGAGCTAAACGGTTGAACTCATGCAGAAACTCAGTGATGGAGCGGGATCCCTGAGTAAGTGCTCTAAACTCCCTCTTCCTGAGAGCCACAACTCCTGTGGGAACATGGGTTTTCTTGAAAGCAGTAGTGAACTCAAGCCAAGTGATTGGCTCTCCTTCAGCCCGGTTGGTACAGAAATGATCCCACCACTCTGAAGCAGGGCCATGAAGCTTATATGATGTGAAAGAGACCTTCTCTTGCTAAGTGCATTGAAGTAGCTCTAACTTGTTTTCAATTGCATGCAGCCAATCGCCTGCCTCCACTGGGTTGGTAGTACTTGAGAAGATAGGGGGTCTTACACGGAGAAACTCGGACAACCTGTTCTGGGGCGGCATAGCATTGACGTTATTGTTCCCTTGCTACTTCTGTCCCTGTTGCACCAACAGGTTAAGAAGTTGGGTTTGCTTGACCAGCACTTGAGCAAGTATTGAATCCATTTGATTTCCTCGGCTTCCACTACCTCCATTCGACTTTGGGTATGAGTGTTCACCATCTAGAAGTAGCAACGTACAAGAAAAGGACAGGAAGAGAAGAAAACTTTGAACGAGATCTTGTCTTTCCTAATTTAACTTTCATTGATCTGATCTGAGTATCATTACAATTAACTTGATTAAGACTCTCTCACTACTTCACTCTAATAAGCAACTAAAATCATGTAGCTACATCCCACCAATAATGTAAACTGCATGCTAACCCCCCCCCCCCACACACACACAAAACCAAACTAACATGCGAACTAAGGCAACGGTTCTTGCAAGCCAACTAAAGCATCCTAGCATTTGAGACGATAAAGGGCTCTCCACGGTCTTCATCTTCTTGGGTAGCATCCCATTCTAACTTTGAATGAGCAGGGTTCTCTTCAGGGTCTTCCTCTTCTTCATCATCACTTAGGACTATGACGGAGTAGTCAACACTAGCTGGAGCACCGTCTTCTGTTACACGGATCTTCGGTGCCAGCTGGAAACGGGTAGCAAAGAGGGCTCGCTTCCTTGCAGTGAGACGAATCCTGGGCTTCTGCGGCAGCGCTTCTCCATTGAGTTCGGCCAACTCCTTCTCCAGACGATCAATCTTGTCCTGCAGCTTGCAAATCATACCACGGTTTCGGTCTTCTTTATCCAAGGCGGCTAGCTCTACAGCAGCTCGTGTTCCATCTATAGCCCACAACAGCTCAATCTCATGTTGCCAAGTAGCGTCATCTCCAATTCCTTCAGGATCCACGTACTGGGTATGGACTTCACCATGAGGTAGACAGGGATGGTAGTGATAGTCTGTATTGATTAACTGCTCGTTGTAGCAATCACGGAGTTCTCCAATGGCAATCCTTGCCTTCTCCTGGCAAGCGTGTGAATATCTTCTCCCTCCAGCTTCAAACATCACCGATGGAATGTCCACGCAATCACTTGTTATGGTTACCTTGACGCGACACTTCTCCTCGTTATGATCATGGGGACTCTAGGCATATAGAGGGGCAATCTTGAATCCTATGGCGAAGGCCATCATCCACAACTCTCGGACAAAACCCTCAACCTTGTACAAGTACTCCGGCCTGTGGAGCGACATCTAAAGACAGGTGAAAGGGGAAGATTAATACATTGACTCACGTTAACTGCACAAGGTTAGAATTGATTTGACATAAAAATAAAGAACTAAATAAATTAACCAAACATAAAGAAAGTCACTTTTTTAATAAATTTCAAATTTTTTAATAGAAACTCACATTTTTTTTAACCCATACTGTACCAGTAAGAAAAAAATTTACCAATCTAATGAGTAATAAAATTTTGTTTTGACTATTAGTATGTACTATAAACAAAAACATATGGATTAAAAGTTCAACATTAGGTTTAATATTTAAACAAAGGCACTGTAGAGTATCATCATTGACAAGGATGATCAGTAATAGTGTTAACTTAGTATAATCGGTACAGTAATGGATGTACTGTACCAACCATACTCTGCAAACTTAAACTAAATAAAATAAAAAAATGCTGAAACAATAAATAAATTTAAATAATCATTTTTGGAAGAGAAAGTGAAAATAAATAAATTGAAAGGTAGTTTTTGCATGTGTTGTCGATGTAATTAAATTGTAAGAGAAAGGGGAAAGAGCAGTTCTACTTTTCCAAATATTCTGAAGGCTTCTAAAGGTTTACCATTTGGCTTAGCCTAAGGTCAAGGAGGATCTATGTTAACGACGAAATTTGGTAAGCCTCGAAGTCATCATCGGCCTAGAGTCAGTATCGGCTTCAGAGTTTTGCAATCGGCCGATGGAAGCTATCAATCGCCAACAGTCGGATTCTTACCAAATTTGGTTAAGGAAATTAATCTATTAAAGGAAGCTTTTCTAAAAGAGACCGAGTTCAAGGAGGATGCGGTATGGCAGTTTATCTATTAATTAGGAAGAGTCTGTTAGTTTCCTTTTATCTTTAGGAAAGTGTGTTTAGTGTCCGATAAGGATTTTATGTTTTTCCTTTTATCTTTAGGAAAGTTTGAGTCATGTCCGATATGGACTAGTATCTACCCATGGGTATAAATATATACACCCGGGGGTCATTGTAAATTATCTCTCGATCAATACAGCTACCCTCGGTGCATCACCACCCTCTTTCTGAGGATTTTACTTATCAACCGATGGAATTTGGCACCTGATGCGGGGTAGCATCGGCTTTCGATCTCCGGCGAAGGGTAGGCCCTATGTTCCGTCGGGCCCTAGTAAATCTATCGGTTACATCGATGTTTTTCAAGGCTGCATCACTTCAATCTCTTAGATCGCTCTGGTTTGGTTGATATATTTACCTGATATCTCAATTCTATTTTAATTGCATTATGTTTATATACGCATCGGTTTAGTTGGGACTGTCTCTGTTGGGTCTGATCTTCTGTCTTAGCTGATATATCTCTACAATCACAATGTTGTTTTAAATAGATTTGTTATATCCATCACATTAGACAGATCTATCGGTTCATCAAGTATTAGATTATCATATACAATCACGTGCTACATCGGTTAGGTTCGATCTACTAGATTATTGTTGATAATATAAATCTTGTGAAGCCAATAGGTTCATGCTAATGTTTTATCGGAGTGCTAGCCGATGAGTTATCATATACGTTATAAAATCTAGATTGATAAGGTTATTCTACTTGTATCGGCTGATCTCCATCTAGGGTTTTGTCGATATCAACTAGATTACTTTGTTGGCTTAGATTATACAATGTATCCACCACCCTGAAAATCAGTCAAAAGCTTGATTGTCTAGGTATTATGTTTCTCATACTTAGTGTTGCATCAGTTAAGTTTGATCTACTAAGTCGTGCTTAGAACCATAATCTCTAGCCTGCTTCTTCACTGCCAAGAAGGGTTTCATCGGGGTTTCAGCCGATGAGTTATCTGGACGTTGCATCGGTTTACAAGGATTACTTACAAGTTGTTTTTAGCCGATGACAACAATGGTTTCACTATTTATCTAATCATTTGGATTTAATGATGCTTATTCAATCTATCATTACTATCCGATTGGTTGCTACTGGATTATCTTATTGTTATATTGCATTATCATCAGCCAACTATCTTTATGTCATTATTTACTCAAGTATCAAGATCTATACTGGATATCGGTCGGAATCGACATCGGCTGGAATTACGTGTTGATCGAAAGTCGGATTGTGTTTGTCAAGTTTCTACCAAATTAATGGTTATCTTCACCTGACGGAAGATCGAGCATTCCGTTACCATCATTGGGTGAGACGCGTTTCCCGAGGTGGAGACGGCTGCTAAAGCGCAGTATCTCACGCACGGTGAGTTGCATGAAGAGGACGTCGTGCTAGGTAGCCGGAGACACGGCGTAGGTCGGCGCTGGTGGCGGGGAGCTATTGAGGAGCATGTCGGGAGGCGATGAGGGATGTAGGCAGCCGGCGAGGATCTCGCGATCAGGGTGGATTTGCTGGTGCTGTCGGGGCCCACGATATCTTCGTCGATCATAAGAGGGGTGCTCACGCACGAGATGTTCTTTGACAGCACATGATTATTTAATTTCTTCTCGATCTTAATTGCTTCTAGCTTACATGCTCTGAACTAATGTGACACACATGAGGAGCACGAGGAGTACAAGTTCAATGGGCTGGCATGGCTGTTCCTGAGCGTGCCAACGAGCAGCACACTGCTTTACAGGGAGGAGTTTGATCGAGCGGATGAATGAGATCGCGCAGAGAGGTTCCGGCTGGACTTCGATCGCGGAGTTTGAGGCGGAAGCAGACGAACGCAGCTGGGGAGAAGATGTACATCCAGACGCAGGTTGCGTGGCGCCATTTTGGGACAGTCTGCTTGTCATTCTTTTCGACTCGGAGACATGGTTAACGGGGTGATGGAGGGGGTAAATGCAAAGATGCGGCCGGCCGGACTGCCACGTTGGCAGTCAAATCCAATCAAACCAGCTTTGAACTTGCATAGTACGTTAAAACAAGATTGTTAACCTAAATGTTGAATTTACAAGATCACTAATAAAAGTGATCACACCACGCCTCAACTTTAAAGGCTGATGGTGTACTTAATTAATTTAATAGTAGATTTAAAATATTTTTCACTACTAGAAAAAACGTTCTTGCCGGCGGTCGAAAAGGGTTTTCCTATACGAACGACCGGTCCGCCTGTTGGCAAAGGCTTGCGAAAACCACTTATTTTCATAGGCGGGCAGCCGGTCTGCCTGGGAAGACTGTTTTCACAGGCGGAAGGGAGCCCAGTTTGCCGCCTGGGAAGAAGGGAAGAGGTCCGCCTGCGATAATAGGGGGACCGCCTAAGAAAATTTGGCGCTAAATATTAAAATCTCTCGCCAAATTTTTTGATAATAATTTTTACTCAATAATGTTAGAATTAATTAATTTGTTAATAAATTAATATTGTTAGTTAGTAACAAACATTTCATACTGACACAAATGCATATATTGCATTAGTGAAAAGTGTCATTAATATGTTACAATATTTTTTACAATTGCCATTTCAAATGCACTATCTAATTAATATATTATGGCATCGGGTTGTTCCACTTATTCATCACTTGTCACTAGGTTACCTTATGGGTCGAAGAACCGTCCATTTTTATGACAATACTTGCGGTGGATGAGGTGGCAGAGATCCCGCTGCACATTTTTAATGCCTTCATCGTCAAAATTTGTTTGAAGTTCGATTCTAGGCAACTGCATGCATGAAAGAACGATAATATATTTCATCAATTTTTGCAAGCGGCCGGTCCTGCAAAGATACATTTCAATAATTTTCGCAGGGGGTGCTCCGCCTGCGTAAATGTTGGACACAAAAATTTCTAAAAGAATGGAAAAAAGCAGAAACTTATTAAAAATGCAATAGGAAATACAGAAACTTATTAAAAATGCAATAGAAAATGTAAAATTTTTTAAATAATTCCAGTTAGTAAAATTACTTAGTTAAAAACTTATTAAAAAATAGTAAATTTTAGAAACTCACTAAAGAAGTGGAAAAAAATAGAAGTGGTATTAAAATATGCAGAAACTTATTAAAAATAATAAAATTTAGAAATTTAATAAAATTAATTACAAAAACAGAAATCATAAGAAAAATTGAAATAAAAAATGGTAAGCCATATGTAGTGTTAACTAAAACATAATAAAATACAAAATGAGTACAAATAGTCGCTTACATACCAAAACCATTCCATACAAATATTTATCATTCGAAGCATACACATGCATTGTCCTTTCACGTTTTTACCCACACCGTCCTTGCGCTCGCATGTACGACTTCACAGTTTTCTGAATACATGCCTCAACAAGCATAATCTTTTGAAGAAATTGAGTATAAAGGGGCACACTGTCATTGTCATACTGGTTGTAATCTTCGATATCTTCGACCTCGTCCACTCCCAAAATCTTTTGGTGTCCTGGTAGAACTATTTCTTTTTTCACACTCGCTGGGTCTGTCACGTAGAACACCTGTTCCACGCGATCGGCGAGTACCCAAGGATCATCCTTATGACCCACATGAGCAAGGTCAACAACGGTAAGTCCATACTCATCAATAAACCCAAAGTATGATTGTTTTGTCCCTGAGGAATCCATTGCCTCTACTCGGATGCCTCTGTTGTGAGTGATGGTCCTTCTATCATTCGTTTTTGTAGTAAACGTGTATCCATTAATGTCATATCGCTGCCAAGAATTAACTATATTTGATGGACCACATGACAACTGCTTCATAGTTATTTCATCCGTAGTGTCTCCATCCGATAAGTTTAGTTCTCACAACCAATCTATGAAGAGACACTTGTGTTCTTTCATGATCCAGTCATTTAGGCGTCCCTTATTGTTATCTCTTAATACTTTGACGTATTGGTCGGTGTAAGGCTCAACAATAGCAAGATGATGAAGTACACTGAAGTGAGCTTCTCGAACTGATTTGTAATTATGGTCAACGAATCTCTTCTTTCCTTTTGTCCCCCTACCAATCAATCTACCCTCGTGTTGAGGTACAGGAACTTCAATTGTCTTTTCATTTTTGAGCTAATCGATATAGCACTTGATGACTTCTTCTGTACTGTATCCCTCAACCATTGATCCCTCCAGATGGTCACGATTCCGTACGTAGCCCTTCAAAACAACCATGTAACGCTCGTAGGACCACATTTTATGGAGGTACAACGGGTCAAGCGCAATTATCTGTGGCAGTATGTGAACCATGAGGTGCTCCATCATATTAAAATATGATGGAGGGAAACACATCTCAAGTTGGCATTGCGTCTCATGTGAGAATGTACGAAGAAGTGCTAACTCTTCAGAATTGATGACTTTCTGTGAGACTGTGTTGAAAAGGTAGCACATCCTTGTGATAGCAACCTTTCAATGTTCTAGTTTAATGACCCTTATAGCAATGGCGAGAAACATGGTGAGCAAGACATGGCAGACATGTGAATTATAACCGAAAACCGACAAATCTTTCATGGAAACTAGTCGCCTGATGTTTGATAAGAAACCTATAGGCACTTTCACATCGCGAAGGGATTTGTATAATACCTTTTTCTTCTTAGGTGTTAGTGTGAAACAGGCTGGAGGGAGATAAACTTTGCCACTCTTTTCTCCTTCTTGAGGCTGTAGCTCTTCCCTAATTCCCATTTCTACTAGGTCGATACGTGATTGCAGACCATTTGTCTTGTTTGGCATGTCCAATAATGTTCCAATGGTGTTGTTGAACATATTCTTCTCTAGATGCATGACATCTATAGCATGTCGAATCTCCAGAATCTTTACGACAGGTACTAAAGAAAATGGAATGCTTCTTGAATGGGGAGGGAGCTCATCATCTAGTTTCTTACGCTTTGTCCACTTTGAAGATTTCTTAGTCCCTTTTCCGAACACGCATTCTATTTTCTCTATCGTGCTACAATTTTTCCCCTGGTGTACATTTCGGTGGAGGATCATTCTCTTCGGTAACATCAAATTTTGACTTCATCTTGTGGTACTTATGATCTGTGTGTAGGAACCATCGGTGCTCCTTTACTTTTGTAACATCCGTCCATACTATTTCATTCTTACAGTCAGCACATGGACAATATATCTCCCTCGTATTGTTGTTTTCAGCATGCGCCTTGGCAATATCAATAAATTTAGATACTTCATCCATATATGGCGGCAAATACCCCGACGAATAATACATCCATTGGAGCCTGTTCATATCTCTGGAAAAATTCATTTATAACTATATTAGAAAAAACTTAAAAACATATATTTGTAAACAAACATATAAAGGATATAGAAATAAAATCTTAATTGTAAATATTGTAAACAAACTTGGGATGGTGATCTATGAATTTATCGTAAATATGAAAAACTTCTTTTCTTTGCTCCATGGTGAACTAGGGGATGGAAATTTTTCTCTCTCCTATCTAGATCTAGGAAATTAATGAGAGCAAAATATATCATTTTGTGTAATTAAACTATCACATTCAATCACTAGAGGATGGGAGGACCATCAAGGAATATACATAAATCTAACAGAACCGAATCATAGGAAAGTAAAAAAAAAAGGAAAAAACATGGTGCTTTTTCTTCACTATTTTGCATGCATAAATCCATCACAAAGGGAGGTTTAAAATTATAAAAAGAATACGTAGTAAGAGTGGAAATGCATGGATCTAACCACTGTAGAAAAATCCCCCGAAGATTTTGAGTTCAAAACCTTCCACCCCTATATTTTGGTTGTTTTTGGAGAGAGAAACTTCGGATGAAATGAACAGTTCTCGGGGAGGAAGAAGGCTATATGGCCACTTGTTCGTAGGCGGACCACATAAGGTGCCGCTTGCGAAAATGATCTTCGCAGGCGGACTATATAAGGCATCCGCCTGCAAAGATCATTTTCGCAGGCGGCACCTTATGTGTAGTGCCTATGAAAATTTCATCTTAGCAGGCGGCCATTTGGCTCCGAGGGCGATACCCGCCTAGGAAAAAAAACCACGTCTGCAAAAATCATTTTTCTAGTAGTGTTTCTAAGAAATTAAATTCAGATATAGATTTTATTTTTCAAAAATTACATCGTTTAGGAGCTCATAAAGCATGTGTATATTTATATATATTAGAAAAAATACTCGTGCGTTGCAATAGGTAAGCGTTTTTTAGTGATACAATAACTATTAGAAGCTAATTAAGCAATAAATTGAAACATTAGGATCCCTATACACAAATGAAGTTGCAGGCCCAGCTAGCATAGCCGATGCCTCCTCTTGCTGCCAAGCTAGACCCACGTGCTTCATTAGCATCTTCAACCTCCGGAAGACAGTCCTGTGCCACTACAATGTTGTAGCCGATCCTCCCCATCTAATCCGGCCGAATCTTTCCCGATCTACCAAATTTGGGTGTGGGCTTTTGATCCACTCGATATCCTCATTCCGTTTCCCCATAATTGAAGCGAATCCGCAAAACTTGGGATAAAAATGGCCTGGGGAAGCTTGTTGGCTACATCATGTGAGACCATCAAATAGAAATTAAATTTGGTAAATTAAATCGAATTGAAAGGGAAAATCATGGGGGAAATAATGAAGGAGGAGTGAGGAATCGATTTTTGCCATAAATTGGAGGAGGAAACACATGTGAAGGTAGATCGACGTGACGGCGATGCTAGGGTTTGGCTGGGCGGTGGCTGGAGGCGCGCGCAACCTAAAGTGGATCAGACTTATAAACTAAAATACAGAATCCTCCTAAAAAAGAAAAAGGTGGGAGAGATGGAGGCCCGACAGGAAGAGAAAAAGGTAGTGGGGCCGACCGAGAGACGATGACGGATGAAAAAAAAACTACGGAAGCCTTACGTACGTGTTTTTAGTTAGGTATATATAAATATTCCACTGTATTAAGGGGAAAATAACAAACTTGCACCCTTGAGTACTTGTTTTGACCCACTCCATACTCATTCCATTAATTAATTAGTAGTACTATCACATGCTGACGACTAATTAATAACAATATTGTTGGTGGCACATAACGACTCAAGTGAGAAGCCTGTCTATGTCGATCAAAACCCTGCTAGGAAAAATTTTCAGTTATGAAAAGTATTTTAAAGGGTCCAAATTTTCCAAATAACCAAAAAATTGAAATATACAATTTTCAACCAAAATTGAAGGAAGCATGGAGAGGAAGTATTGGAATTCAATTTTGTTTAAAAGTATCCTAATGATTTTTCCATGTAGTTAAAATCCATATTCGTAGGACCCAGGTGCATGCGAAAATCAGAAATTTTACATGCGGGTAGAGCTACAAATTTTCACATGCGGGCGCTGAAGCCGTCCGAGTAAAAAAAGAAAAACCGGAAAAAATATAAAAAAAAAACTAGCAACTCCCGTGCCCGGCCGTCACCACCGTCGTCGCTCCCATCCCGGGATTCATCCTCACTGTCGCCGATGGCCACCCCACCTCCCATTGCTGCTACCAGATCCATGTGCACGGGATGGGAAGGCATCGGGATCCGCCGCCAAATCCACCGCCGGCAAGCTCCCCGCCGCTCTTGCTCCTGCCCACTACCGGATGAAGTGGTCGCCGGCTGCTCCCACCCGTTGCTCCTGCTCTCGTCAACTTTTGGATCCCTCCGGCACCGGTCGCTCGCGCCCACCACCAATGGAGAGGACTGGAGAGGAGAGGAGAGGAGAGGGGAGTGGAGGAGGTGGAGGAAGTGGGGGTGGAGAGCAGAGAGGAAGAGGATAAGGAGAGAGAGAGAGGGACTTGATGTTTTAATTGTGAGCTCGATCTGGTGGGCTGGTGCCTGATGGCAGGCGAGCCTCTTAACAGGCCCGCCTGCGAGACTCGTCTGCGAAAATTGATTTTCGCAAGTGATCCTTAAACCACGCTACAGGGAGTAATTTTCGTACGTGGGAGCAGATATGGCTCACCTACAACCTAAAGCGGTATTGTCCGGAAAAATCGATTCTATACTAGTGTGTACTACTATATATATGCTTGCTAACTGTTTGGCTGATATTCAATTATTTATTTCTTTTTCATAACCAAATCGTTTTTTGGTTGAGTTTTGATTTAGGTGAGATTTCTCACAAAGTGATAACCAAGTGGAAACATAGTTATTTTGAGGGGGAAAAAACAAACAGTATGATAATAAAATGAGGAATTATGAAATCAAAATAAAAACTCTAGGCCCATATATGCATGGAGCAAAACCCAGTGATATGGAGATGAAGTGAAAGCTGAAGGCAAAAGAGGAATTTTCCCTTTATTATTATATGTCCAAGCCACACAATTGCATTCCTTATTATTTATTTTAGGCCGTCTAGCGTTAATTAATGTGCGCATATATATACTTCATTCCTATTAAAAAGAACAAGTCACATTGTACATATGACTCTGTACCATCCACGTACAATAGAGCAATACAACCATACATCAATCAACGATACAAATTAAAGATTCACATGCATGATACAATAGCCCTTGACCAAACTTAGTCGTATATGGATCATAGGACGATATAAAGTCGTATGCGTAGCAGTTTCTTTAAAAAATCAAATCACTCGAGACAACACAAGTTGTGAATATATTAATATATTATAATATTTAAATGATGCAATATCACAAAATCTATTGAATGCCTACGCACAATTTCATTCTATCCAACGACGCACGTGCACGCGAGCCATCTAATCTGCTAGGAACGTTCTAGATTCGAGCGTGGCTCTCCGAGTGTTAGACGGCAATGATTCGATGACTTCCATTGATGCACAGCGCAGAGTACAGATGGGCACACAACCTTCCATATCCAGCTCTACTGGTTTATAGAAACACACCCGGAAGGGATTAGGAAGGAGTGGCCAAGGAAATGTACAGTGACATGCAGAATGTACGGGATACAATGCCATATGTTTAACACCCCCACAGTCACAACGTCGAGCTAGCGGACGTTGAGACTGAAATGGAACTCCGAAAACACCGGCGAGGGAAGCCCCTTGGTGAAGATGTCGACATACTGAGAGGAGGTGGGTACATGAAGGACCCGAATCGTGCCAACCGCCACCTTCTCACGAACAAAGTGGAGGTCAATCTCGATGTGCTTGGTCCGCTGATGCTGTACCGGGTTGGTCGAGAGGTAGACCGCACTCACATTGTCGCAGTAAACCAAGGTAGCCTTGGACGGAGGTGAGTGGAGCTCGTGGAGGAGCTAGCGGAGCCATGTGACCTCGGCAACAGCGTTGGCAACGGCGCGGTACTCGGCCTCAGCACTGGAGCGGGACACCGTGACTTGACGTTTAGATGACCAAGACACCAAGTTGTCACCGAGGAAGACAGCGTAGCCTGAAGTGGATCGCCTCGTGTCAGGGCAGCCGGCCCAATCGGCGTCGGAGCAGACGACGAGGTCCATTGCAGTAGAGGGCTGGATGTGGAGGCCGAGATCCAGCGTGCCGCGGATGTACCGAAGAATCCGCTTGAGGGCGGCGAGGTGCGGCTCCCGTGGGTCATGCATGTGGAGGCAGACTTGCTGGACAGCGTAGGCGATGTCGGGGCGTGTGAAGGTGAGGTACTGCAGCGCTCCGACGAGACTGCGAAAGTCCGTCGGTTTGGCAACCGGGGGACCGTCGGTGGAGGAAAGCTTGGCGGAGGTGTCGACGGGAGTGGTGCAGGGCTTGCAGTCCGTCATGCCGGCCCGATCCAGGATGTCGAGGCAGTACTGTCGCTGGCTAAGCAAAAGGCCAGAGGGCTGCCGAGAGACCCGAACGCCGAGGAAGTAGTGCAAGTCACCGAGGTCCTTCATGGAGAACTCGGATTGCAGCGCCGAGATGGTCCAGCGGAGAAGCTCGGTGGAGGACGCGGTCAAGACGATGTCGTCGACGTAAAGGAGCAGGTAGACGGTGTCGGTGCCACGGCGAAGGATGAAGAGCAAGGTGTCAGACTTGGCCTCCATGAAGCCAAGCGTCTGCAGAAACGCGGCGAACCTGCTGTACCACGCGCGAGGTGCTTGCTTGAGGCCGTAGAGGGACTTGTTGAGCCGACACACCATGTTGGGGTGGGCAGTGTCGATGAAGCCGGGAGGCTGGATGCAGTAGACAGTCTCCTGGAGGGTGCCATGCAGGAAAGCATTCTTGACGTCCAGTTGATGAATGGGCCACTGCCGAGAGACCGCTAAGCTGAGGACGGTGCGCACGGTGGCAGGCTTGACGACAGGGCTGAATGTCTCATCGAAGTCGACGCCAGGGCGTTGGGTGAAGCCGCGAAGAACCCACCGAGCCTTGTAGCAATCGAGGGAGCCGTCGGTCTACAGCTTGTGCTTGAAGATCCACTTGCCAGTCACCACGTTGACGTTGGGAGGGCGAGGAACAAGCTCCCAGGTGCGGTTGGCGAGGAGGGCGGAGAACTCCTCTTCCATGGCGGAGCGCCAGTGTGGGTCGTCGAGGGCGGCCCTGTACGTCCTCAGCAGAGGGGACAGCGTGTCGACGTGGAGGTTCAGCCTATCAGGAACCTTGCGGATGCCGTGCTTGCCGCGAGTAGCCATGGTGTGGTCGTTGATGACAGGAGACTCGCTGAGCATAGATGGTGGCGCCGGTCCACCAGTAATGCGAGCCGACCTGGGCCGAGTGGGAACGGGTGCGTGCGGGGGAAGACACAGGCCGGCCGGTTCTTGTGCGTGCTGGAGTGGTGCCGCCGGCGTGGGAGTGGGTGGCTCAGGAGACGACGTGGATGGCCCAGAAAACCATCGGCCCATGAGGCATGCGGCCTAGTGAAGAAGCAGCCGACCCAGTCGAATGGGTAGCGCGCGGCGGTATGGTCGGCCCAGCTGGCCGTGGCTCGGTGTAGCGGAGCGCTCCGGTGTAGCGGAGCACCTGGCCTGGTGAGTGGGCGGCCGACCCAGGCGAATGGGCAGCCTTGCCGAGGAGTCGAGGTAGCCTGCCGAGGTGTCGAAGTAGCCAGCTGAGGAGCAGGAAGCTGATGGTTGGTGCCGATAGGGGCCTTGTACAGGGGTAGTGAAAGTCCTCCAAAAATTCAAGATCAGCTGCACTTGAGTTGTCAGTGGGAACCTCCGCGAAAGGGAATGAACTTCTCATCAAAGACGACATGCCTAGAGATGATGACTCTATTTGTGGTGGGATCAAAACACCGGTACCCTTTGTGGTGGAGTGGATAGCCAAGAAACACACACATGGTGGCAGCGAGGTGCAAGTTTGTGGGGGGTAGTGGCGGAGAGGTTAGGGTAACACTTGCATCCGAAGACGCGGAGGTGTGTGTAGGTGGGGGTGACTCCATAAAGGGCAAAGAACGGGGTGCGGTGATTGAGTGTTTTGGTGGGGTGTCGGTTGATGAGGTGGGTGGCAGTATGGAGGGCCTCTACCCAAAAGGTGTTAGGAAGGCTAGCTTGGAATAGGAGGGAGCGAACAATGTTGTTAAGGGAACGGAGGGTGCGCTCGGCTCTGCCATTTTGGGGGAGGTGTGAGGGCAAGACATGCGGAGGTGAACACCATTGGTGAGGAAAAAGGTGCGGGCGGCAGAGTTATCAAACTCACGGCCATTGTCACATTGGACGTTGCGGATGGTGGTGAAGAATTGAGTTTTAACATAAGCGAAAAAGTTGGACAAGGTGGAGAAGGTGTCGGATTTAAAGCGAAGCGGGAAAGTCCAAACAAAGTGCGAACAATCGTCAAGAATGACAAGATAATATTTGAAACCCGAAACGCTAACGACAGGGGATGTCCATAAATCACAATGTGTCAACTCAAAATTGGCCGAAGCCCTAGAGACAGAGGTAGCAAAAGGAAGGCGGACATGACGGCCCAGTTGGCAAGCATGACAAAGGCCAGAAGATCCTCCTTTGGCCAAGGGCACAACGGAGGAGAGCCGAGCGAGTGCGTCGTGGTCGGGGTGACCGAGACGGCGGTGCCAAGTGTCGGTGGTGGCGGTGAGAGCGGTGGTGGCTGTGGATGAGGGCAGGGCATGGTGGAGAGGGTAGAGTGGACCGGAGCTATTGAACCTGGCGATCACGGTCCTGGTGCGTAGATCCTTCACAGAGAAACCAAAGGGATCCAACTCGACAGAACACCAATTATCAATAACAAACCGACGAACGGAAATCAAGTTCTTGATAATGAGTGGAGAGCAAAGAATGGCTCGTAGTGTAAAGGAGCGCTTGGGGTGGTGTATGTCGGTGTGACCTATGGACGACACTGGGATGGTGGAGCCATTACCGACGATAATATGAGAGGGAGAGTTAGGGTTTGGGGGTTGTGTGAAGGAGAGGGTACCAGAGTCGAATGTCATGTGTGCCGTAGCACCGGTGTCCATGTACCACTCGTTTGTGGCGGGCTGCGGCAGCGTCATGGTGTTGAAGGAGCCCGCGAGGGACGCTTGGTCCCACTGAGAAGGGGCGCCGGTGAACCAGCCCATGGGCTGTTGAAAAGCCATGGGGGTGGGCGGCTGAGACACCATCTGCTGGGCTGGCTGGCCCAGCATTCCTCCAAGCGCGAGCGCATGGGCGACTTGCCACTGGTGGGCTTGCTGTGGGACACCGACAGGGCCGGCAATAGCAGCGCCTGCAAAGGGTGGGCTGGCCGGTCGTGGGCCGAGGATGCCACGGCCCTGTCCCGGCCACATGTGGATGGAGCTGGTCCACGGATTTTGTGGCGTGGGCCACTGTGGGACGCCGACTGTGCCAGGTTTGGCACCGCTAGGGTTGGCGGCTTGATTGCCGCTGCCGCCACCATTGTTGCCGCCACCGCCGCTGCCGCCGCGATGACGGTGATTGCGCGAATTGCTATTGCTATTGCTGCCTCCAGTGCCTTGAGTCCCTGCACCAAAACCAGATGCATGCGCCGGGTTGATGGCCTTGCCGTTGTTGTTGCCACTGGAGGTGCCGACGAGGAAGACGGCTGAGGTGTTGGTGGAGCGTGGTGACTTGGTGATCTCCTCCAGGCGAAGCAGGGAACGAAGCTCGACGAACGTCGGGAACGGGCGCTGCATGAGGATCGGCGACCGCAGGTGGGAGAATTTGTCGGAGAGGCCGTTGAGGGTGTTGAGGACGAGGGTGCGGTCACGGACGAGTTCGCTGAGGTCGCCGAGGTCATCAGCGAGGGCCTTCATCCTGCGACAGTACTCGGAGATGGCGAGATCGCCTTGCTGCAGCGTGTGAAACTCGGTTGTCAGGTTGAGGGCGTGTTGCTCCTGATTTCCAAGAAAATGGTGCTCGATGCCGAGCCATACGACGCGGGCGGTGGTGTCGGCTTGGAGAACGTCTTGAAGAAGGTCAGAGGAGATGGTGCCGAACAACCACGTGAGGACGACGCAATCCATTTGGACCCAGTCGGCGTGGTCGAAGTGGAGGGAGTCGGAGAGGACGTGGTCCATCAGCGTGTACTTGCCGAGGGCCGCCAAGAACAGCCCACGCCACCGGGTGTAGTTGGCGGCGGCGATGTCGAGCACGACGGGGACGAGGGCCTTGATGTTGAACACCGACAGCTTGGGCGTGGAGGGCAGCCAAGGCGGCATCGGCGAGGACGGGCGCGGGAAGGCACCGGCTGGCGGCGTCGCGGCACCATGGGCGAGCCGCGCCTGGGCGAACAGGGCAGCAAGGGCCGGTGGTGTGGCGTCCGCAGGTGGTGGTGGCGCGTCGAACGGGGCCGCAGGCAGAGGCGGCGCATGGAGCACTGCTGCAGGCGCTGGGGCGACAGTGGCCGTCGCGGCGGCGGCGTTGGGAGTTGACGCGGCCGGTGGCAAGAAGAGGGTGCTGAAGGCGGTGGAGAGTGCGTCGCGGGCGGCGTCCGAGGCGCGGGTCGCCGCGGATTCGGTGACGGTGTTTTCCGTGGCAGGGTCGATCTCCAAGCCATCAGGGACTCCGAAGGCTACCCGGACGGCGTCCGCGACGGCGCCGACGGCGGAGTGGATCGCAGCCGACCGTGGGGAGGGAGGAGTAGAGGAGGTGGACGACATGGCAAGAACTTGCGGCGGTGAGAGAGCACCGGCGGGGGTGGACGCACGGCGACGGAGGGCAACGCTGGCGAGTTATGCGGAAGCGTGTGATCGGGAAGAATCTGATACCATGTTAGACGGCAATGATTCGACGACTTCCATTGATGCACAGCGCAGAGTACAAATGAGCACACAACCTTCCATATCCAGCTCTACCGGTTTATAGAAACACACCCGGGAGGGATTAGGAAGAAGTGGCACAAGGAAATGTACAGTGACATGCCAGAATGTACGGGATACAATGCCATATGTTCAACACCGAGCTGTCTGAGAGACATACTTGCTTTCACTGCAACGGCAGCAAATTAAACAAGGGGCTAGCATGTTATACTTACAGATGCAATGGATGCATATAGCCGGGTATTGCTACATAGGCCACCACTTACCATCTAAACTAAATTTTGGTTACACTAATTATCTATCTTTCTTTTATAAAATCTTGGATGACTTATATATTTTAAACCCCTTATTATTTTTCATATATATTTGGACCATCATACTCTACTTAAAATATATAACAAAACGAGTTTGATATTGAATATATTTAAACATTTAAAAGTGATTTACCTAATTTAAAAGTAATTTACTTAAATTATAGAACTAACATAGTTCTGCAATAGAATTAGTAACTCTTACATATGAACGAGTTAAAATAAAGAACTTGTGATGTAAATTCACAAGTAAAATACACAGAAAATTTTCATGTAAATACATAGATTTTATTTATTTGAAGTATTACCTATATTTTCTTAAGAAAGTAATTTTGCATCATTATAGAAAGTAAATTTTTACAGTATTAGAAGTAACTAAATTATTAGAGGGAAGTAACTCTTGAAGTTTCAAGAAGTAATTTCGACCAACTATAAATAGAAGTTTAGAAGTTTAGTGATAGGTGTTATCTTTGTCTTTAGGCTATGGTTTATGTAGTTTTCTTGTTTTTAATTAAGCTGTCATTTTTATGATTCATGGTCGCTGGACCTGCAACCTCTTTATATGATAATTGCCTGTAAAATTTTTAATCCAAAGCAAATGCTGAATGAATTCCATTATAAAAAAAATAATCATGTACTCCTATTGTAATTAATCTTCACAAACAAATTAAAAATAATTATACACAAATATAAATATTGCATACTTAAATCACAACACTATTTGGACATTACACACAACAGACAATATTTTTGAAGTTCTTATAAAAATAATGCGATCTGGTCTGACATCCGGTTAGTGCTGCACAGCATAAGAGATAGCATGAAGAGCTGACCATGCCGGGTTGGTACAGTATATGGGCCACCTCAGAATAAGGACGGCCTACTCCAGGCCCAGCCCGGCTTGAGTTCTACATTAGGACAAAAGTTAGTTTACTAGTAGTACTATATAATGGTAAAATTAAAAGGCCCTCACGTAGTTACTATAGACAAACCCCTAATTACATCAGATTTGATGCCACGGCCGGTCGACTAAAAATGAGTGGTTTACACACCATACTGTACATATATAGTTAAGCCATATAGTTGATTCTTAATTAATTTGAGGGTAAAGGTGACAAGAAAAATACACTATACACAAGGCCAAACTTAATTTATGGAATTAACCAGACAACCATGTCATGGTGCAGGCATATATGCATCGCAGCCAAAAGGAAGGACAAATTACTAAAAAAAAAGATGATTATGTACTGATGCAACTGATGCAAAGGCGAAAGAATAATCATGAAGAGACAAATTCCAATAAAGAAGATGTTTACAGGTGACGATCCAAGATTTGGATGGATTTATTTATCTGGATGTTGCTTTAGAGTGCGGAGGACTATCCTAAAAAGAAACTGTTATCTAACTTGGGCTAAACAAAGTGGTCGATAGGTCATTTTCAACCAGATTACCTGCTAGACATTAGGCCACCTAAATTTGCACTCTCTACAACCTCCGAAACAATTTACTGTTGTATTTTAATTATATATGAGGCTTCGTAATCCCAACGCCATTAAATCAAACTGTCATCTCTGATCACATGACTCGTCTATATTACTGGTCACCAACAGTACTTGGTCCATTTTGTTCAGTACTAGTAATATAAGCATGTAGCGTACTAATAGAGCATTGTCATCTTTAATCACTAGCAACTAGCTAGTACTGGACTAGCTTTCCGCTAAGGTAAACGAGAGAAAATGATTTATCTTCTCACTTTGGCTCACACAGTACAGTTCTTTAGAAAATATGAGCTACAAATTAAAGATATCCATCTTGTAGTTGTCTTTTCGATGATGTGAAGTATAATAGTTAGCTCAACTTTCGTTCATGCCCTTAAGAACCCCATTTGAGGATCAAGTTTTGGTAAATTTGTAAATCCATGCGTCATATCAAAACTTTATTAATAAAAGAAATACTTTGCACATTCGGCCAAGTATTTTTTTTTATCAAAATAAAACTATGGATGGACAATATTCACATATATTGCAGTTTGGACGAATAATCATCTCTTCATCTTTGATGCCACTGCCTCTCGTTTCCACCGTGCTCCTCTCCACTTCGACTGTGAACCCTTTCGTCCACAACATTGCCCAATTAGCTGCCCTCAAGCTCAACCACTTGTACCCCCCATGTTGTCAATCCTAGATAAATCTCCTCCCGAGCCAGCAGTGGCTAATTTAGGCCCCCATCGGATACCCTAATCAGTTAAAGAAAAAGCTAAAATTTAAATTTTTAAATTTAATTTTAAGATTGATTTTAATATATTTTCAACATAGTTTCTTTTTCAGTGTTAGTTTTTTAAGTCACCGAGAACTCATATATAAAAGTTTTACCTATAAATTCATTTTTATTCCCTAATAAACCGTTTTGGCTTATTAGGGAATATGAGCAAACGATGGGACTCTTAGATTCTTCTATTTCAATCCCAATCATTATTAATTGGGGTAGTATGGGAAATGGCACTGGAGGAGAGTTCTCTGGCATCCTCCCTTTAATTTCTTCCTAATCTTACTATGGCCCTATTTGGTAAATGGTATGGCTCCTATTCCTAGATTCTTGCATAAAATAGAGTTTGTAGATTAGATTTAGTGATCAACAATACTTTTATTAGCTAGTCCAAAATATGAACAAAAAGTCATGCCCAATCTACTAATTAACAGCTTCAACTCCGAAAATTTCTACAGTTAGGAAACACAGTTTAAACAAACTTGGAGGTGGAACATCTATGCCAAGCTAAGGCCTAACATGTGAAGCAAGAATCTACAATTCAAGTATTGGTAACAAAATGTAGTCCAATACTATAGCTTCCTTTTTTGGCTACTTTTGGCTAGAGTAGATAATGGTGGCTTAATAATGTAGACGACGAAGATAAACTTATTGTTTGGATTGGAAGAATTGAATAGGAGTATTCTCAAATGTTTTCACCTGAAATAAACTTAAAACTGAAATAGTGTGTTTGGACAAGGACTGGTCTTCCAAATCCATTTCTATTTCAGAAGTACTATACATCACTTGACACATTTTCGGAGAAAAAGTCATATGAGTTCCTTACATTGTGATTCGCTTTGTGATTTGTGCATTGTTAGAGGAATGACCGGTGCGGCGATGGTGGGTGTGGCAAGGAGGCTCGCCTTTGCCGTGGGAGAGGTGGGCGGTGGGCTAGTGTTGTTGGTGCTAGAAGCTTGTTGGAGTGGTTAGGAGGTGGTGTCTGATTTGGCGGTAGTGGTGCCACCTCCACTGTGAGAAAGGAGGAGGTAGGTGGACCGGTGTTGGTGACAATAAATGCTTGTTGGTGGCGTGGTTAGGATGCGGAGAGGTAGAGGTAAGAATCACCGAAGATGGAGGAAGACTGTGGTGCCGTGGCACTTGAGCCATAGAAGATAGAGTAGAAGAGATGAAATTAGGTCGTAAGGTGGGATTTGCAACGAGGAGAGCAGCATGGTACAACAACTGGCCTCACTGACATTGGTAAGAGGAGCCATGGGGGGTAGCGGAAGATTCATGTGAAGGAGGGAGAGACGGAGAGGGGGGGAGGCATGAATATCTTAAAAGCAGAGGTGTTAATCATAATTTTTTTGACAAATTTTAACTAATAAAGATTAGTATTTTTGTAATGCAGTTTTGTTATGGCTGCACTCCTTTAAGCGTGTGTGAGAATGTGTCAAGTGAGGTATAAATAGTTCCTTTCTACTCGAGCTCCTACCTTATATAAATATGTTTGTGTGTCCATAGAACATCATTATGTTTTCCGATCTTCTGTTTCACCATCGTTTAACATTCCATTCTTTTATTTTTTTTACCAATCAATGTCAAAGATTTACTCCCTCCATGCCAATATAAATATATTCTAGTACAGGATGTAACATATTCTAGTACTATACGACTTTGAATAGTTGCAAATTCAGATTCGTACTAGCATATATCACATCTGATTAAGAATACATTTATATCGGGATGGAGGGAGTATTAGTTTTGCAAAGCATCTGAATCTTAAGTTAATCCATACAGTACGCATAGTAAATTAACCGGCCGCAAACTGCAGCTGCGGCATGCCTGCCGCCGCAGCGGCACGAAAACAGAAGATTCAACAGCAATTCCGCCGGCCAGACTGCCAGTCCGTCGTCGTCGCCGGCCGGCGTGACGTGTGGGTTCAAAAGTGAGGGCCAGATTGATCACACAGAACAGAGAGAGAGAGAGAAGCCAGTCAGTAAACCTGTCGTTGGTGCATGCATGCTGTCATAATCAAATAAAAGACGACGCGCAACCAGCAAAGCGGGGCCGACAAAGGCAGGGAGGCAGCCAGCCAGCACCACAAACACCCAAACCCCCAAAGACACGACGACGTACGGGAATTATTACTGTGATCCCTCGAGTGATGTTCCCTCGTTTACTTAAAAATCATTCAAAAGGTTATGAAAAATTTTGAAAAAAAATTAACAACACTCATACAATATATCTAAACAACTTCATAAAATCTTAAAATCTTATATCCAAACTCAACCTACATGGCGAGATATAAAAAAGATAAATTCAATGTATAAATAGTAGCATAATGTTTATATCTGAATGTCTTTTTTTATCTTGAGATGTAAGTCGAATTTGAACTTGTTTTTTGATTTTTGGTAGATAGATAGATATCACAATACTCGTATTGTCAATTTTTTTCATAATTTTTCACAACTATTTGTATTGAATTTGAAAAAAAAAACTATATAAGGGAGCATCTTCTCAAGGGATTAGAATCCACTTCCGACAACGTACTAGTAGCCACTCGATCTACACCTATACCAAGAGAGATAAAACCATCAAATACACTCTCTCTCCTAATACAAGGAGAGCAGTATCCGTTTTGTTTTTTCGAGGGCACTAGACGAATTCGGTAAAATAGGCCCTTTTAAGACTAAATATTTTTTACTTATAATATTTATTTTATAAATTATGTATCGTTGAAAGTGACACAAGCAAACATTACTAACATGATATACACCTAAACTTGTGAAGTAAGTTAACAACAAGAACAAAACAAAATCCTAACATATTTTTTTGACTAAGTAGATGAAAAATGAGAAAGTCATAATACATTACCCTAATTAAACATGTCACGATGGGATTAAAATCTAGTCACTCAAGAGTCAAATTAAGACGGACGATGACATCTCGCTGGCTGGATTAGTTGGTGATGGACCCTTGATCGGCTTGGCCCCTAGGTGGTCATACAACCGGCTTAGGCCCTTGGGCTAGCCCGTAGGTGAGTACATAAAACATATTCTAATCTCTCACGGATATAACCTCATGTACCATTTTCCAAAATCTAATATAACAACTATAAAAAATTTAAAAAAATGATAATATAAAGTATATATTGAAAAAATTGTAACATAAAGTTTAAATTCGATTGATATATTTAGAAAATAAAGATAAATTTATATTCATATGCTGAATTGTCTTTTCTATATCACACATTGAGAGAGAAATATTGTATAAATATTATCAAATATTTTAAATTTTTTATAGATATTTGAATAGTTTTTAACATATATTTGAGGGATCAAAATAGTTTCGCGCGAGGACACTACCCCCTCTCTCTCTCTCATTCACTATTCCTCTTTCTCTCTTGAACAGGATGATGAGAGACAGGATGAATATTAAGCACTCGTACGGACAACTACGCTCCCAACAAAGAAATAATTGTGCTTGTGTTTGGTGTCTTTTGAGAGCAAGAGAGAGAAAAAAGGGAGAGAATCATACTGTTCATCTGACCTGTACAAGGAGGGATTTTCGATTTTCAAACCATTCCATGTGCTGCGGTACTAGATTTGCTTCTGACTGCCTGTCGACCAAGAGATCTTTACTCTCTCGATCGATATTAGGCCATCGTCAATCCTCCATATCATCTAGTGTTCATAGCATTTAATACATTACCACATAAGTAAAAATCTGATGTGGTATTAGAGGTAATGAGGAGAGAGGTAAAAGAATGAAAAAACCATATCTCATGCAAAAAACCATGTCTATAGAAGAATCAAGAATAAAAATATGTAGATAGATGGATAAAAGGAGAGAGAAGAGAGGTGATTGGAAGAGAATTTAATTTCAATACACTATCCCCTGGATACATATTATATATCTATATGACATGGCAAGTATGAAAACTAGTTGATAGTTTCTGGGTTGGGGATGATCTAGTACATTCTTTCTCAACTGAATGTTTACTGTTTATAATTGTGATATGTTGCTACAGTGCAAATGTTTTGAATTTTGTACAGGCACAGAGGCAAACTAGAGATTTTGACTGTTGCTACTGCTCATTGTCGGTCTGTATACGTGCTGGTGGGTGATTGCATGCATGCAGCAATTAATATATGTAGTACATATATGCAGGACTAGCAGAACATGCAACAGAAGTACTACATGTACGCATATAGTATATGTAGTAGTGCTAGCTATATATATATATACTCCTATTCCTTCTATAAAAAAACCCACTTCTAAATATGGATATTGATATAAAGTAAAAACTCCACTTTTGAATGTGAATGTGGATTTCATATCTAGAAGTGGGTTTTTTTTTGAACGAAGGAAGTATAAGCCCAGCAATAGTGTTTTGTTTAGATCAACCATTACGATTTATATACATATGTATGCATCACTGACAGATAAATAATTAGTAATGACATCCCAAGATTGGTCGACGTTTCTATTCATTGCGCGTCGTACCCTACAAATCATAGTGAACAATATCAAAATCTGAAGTAATCAAGTACCGGTTGGAGTGTGAAATACAGTCAGAGCTACAAAATCTAGAGTATTTATATCCATCAGTCAAATATGGATTTACAGGAAATAATGAAGTTCAGGGAAACATCTTTAAGTCACTTATGTAAATTCCATCTTTTGCGCATTCTCTATGTTACTCTCTTTTTTCCTCCACCCCCCTTCCTCATGTACCTTACACCCATTTATATCAATTAATGAAATGGCTATAAGCTAGAGCTGGCTATACCTTCCTACGATAAAAAAATGTAAATTCCATCTTAAGTATATATATGGATTTTGGAAAGAAGCGCAATAATTAATTCCACGGTTCAGAAATACCTCAAGAACACACACATATATATACTATTTCTTAAAAACATAGTTAAACATTCGTCGTTCAGGAAAAGTCATATATATCTTATGTACGTACAGATCAAAATTTCATTATATCTTATTGAAACTTTATATATATTAATACTTATTTTATTGATCTTCAAATATGTCAACCGTCACAACACAGTTTGTAGTTTTCCATATATTCACATGTAAGCACCGCTTTACTAGAAATATATAAAGTATAACATAACATTAAATATTACGGCGTTTGGAGAATAATTTGTAATAAGTCCTCCAACTGTTTGTAATTGATGAAGCAACAAGACCGGTCGTAGCATAATGAAAAAGAAGACAATGAGCTCACAAAAAAACAAAAAAATAGATGAAACTGAAAGAAAAAGATGAGAGGGATGGCATTGCACCTGGAAAAGGAGTCAGATGATAACGGAAGCAATTATATCGATTCAAAAAGCTTTTGTTATACACATTTAGTTTATTTATATTGTACTGATAATGACATGTGATGTGCAACTTTCGTGTATGTTTGCATCTCTTTCTGTTCATATATATGTACACCACAACAGTACATCATACCAAAAGTATTAAATCACTTAAACAAGCGTAAACAGTACTGCTCATTATCAATGAAGTCAAAGCAAAGAACTTTTGTTTTTTCCCTTTTGCAGGGACATCACAACAAATGCTTTAAAAAATTGTCATTCTCTGCCATATATAAAACTGAAGCCTCAACAACCACTGTTCAGAAATACTTATGTCCCTTCTTCAAGAGATATATAGTGTAATTTGAAATTGAAGTGGTGATGATCATATGGGGCCAAGCAAATTATGGAGGGAGAACTAAGAGAATATAATAATAGCAGGATCAGGCACTAAGAAAACCGTGATCATTTTGCTAGCCAGGCCCCATCTATAGAACTAGGATTAGCAAACAAATCAACTCAAATTATCAATGCACCCTTATATATATATTGCACTCAAATCAACAAAAAAAACAACAATTAAGTTAATGATTGATCACCTCAAATATGTATGAACAGAAATAAATTGGAGATCGATCGACGGAGAAGAGAAAGTTGTCTTCCTCTTATTTCTTCAAATTGAAATTTTCTGCATGTTAATTAGCAGCCTTTTATGTACTCGATCCTAACATTATCCTACAAACCCCTTAATTAGGCATCTCCACTCTCATACCAACAAATAATAACAGTAATCATAATAATTAAACAACCACTAAAAACTAGGATGATGATGCTGCAGGATTAGAATTTGGAGGTGAGGGGATTGAAAGGGCAAATGATTTCTCTACACTTATCACGAACTCGGTGCCGATCCTTTTGCCGTTCCCTTCGCCGCCGCAGTAGTACTGACGCTTGTTGCCGGAGGAGTGGTAGGGGAGGCCGCCGGCGTGGTGTCCTGCTTCTCGCCGGACTGGGTGGCCTCGTCGTCGTCCTCGTCGGCGCCTCCCGACGTCCCAGCGGCATCCGCCGTGACGACGGGCGGTGGCGCCTGCACGGGAGGTGCGGCGGCGGCCGCGCCGCCGCTGCCGCGCTTGCGCTTCTTCTCGTAGGGGATCCCGCGCGCCTTGGCCTGCGCCTCGCGGACCTCGCGGAGGTAGATGCGGACGGCGCGCGCGGCGAAGGGGTTGGACTCCGGGCGGCCGCCGGACTCCTCGTAGGCGGCGCGGAGGCGGCCGATGAGCGCGTCGAGGCTGCCCCACGCCTGTCGGAGCGGGCAGGCGCACGGCGCCGGCGGGTTGGGCTCGCCGAAGTAGGCGCAGCCGTCGACGTGCACCTTGGTCTTCCCGAACTGGTCCAGGTACTTGAGGAACTCGATGACGTGCGCGCCGCTGCACCGCGCCAGCGTCAGCGGCGGCTTGTGGTTCCGCAGGTACTGCAGGAACGTGTTCCAGTCACGCCGCTTCTGCGACTCGTACCTGCTCAGCCCCGCCGGCGCCGGCGGCGGCTGCTGCGCCAGCGGCTGCGGCTCTTGCACTTGCACTTGCTGCGCCTGCGCCTGATTCCTCCCTTCTTCCTCCTGCGATTCTGCCTTCTCAGCCACGTTCGACGACGACGACGACGGCCCAGGCTCTTCCGCTGCCCCGGCGCGTGGCGCGTCGGGGGAAGGCTCCATGGTTGCTCTAGGCTCTAGCTAGCTAGAGAGAGAAGGGAGAGAAGGGGGGTGAGGTAGAAGAAGACTTTGTTGGGACGGAGTGTGGCATCCTTTGCGGCTTTTGCCTCTGGTTGGGTTAATAGCGTCTCCACTACACACTGTCGACCAGCTAGCGCGACCTATAATCATTTCTTTACTTAATTTAATTGCGGTTTTGGGAGCAGCATAAGTACCCGTCCTTGTTGTTCCTGATTATATGTTTAATTAATTTCGCGTTTTCTTTTGGGTGCTTAGTAATTATGCTTAGTTTCTTACCTTTTCTTTTTCCTCCTTCTTTGCCTTTTGTTTGAATTATTTGGATGTATCGCTCGGGTTGTGATAGAGTGATGTGGCAAGGTTGGTGAGGTGGAGGGTCGTACCACATCGCGTCAGCTTTGAGAAAACGGTTGAAATTTGATATATCATTTTATCTGGATTTTTCCAATTTAACATGTATGACTTTGTTACACTATTGTAATATTTCTTTGGTTTTGTTTTTTCTTTTCTTTTTTTCCTTTTGTTTTATATTTTTGGATTTAGCCCGGCCACCGGTTGTGATAAGAGTGACGTGGCAGGGTTTCGGTGAGGTGGAAATCCGCATGGCATCACGTCACCTTAGAAAATGGTTTAAATTTTCTGTATATATATATATATATATATATATATGTATGTATGTATAGATGTGTGTGTGTCATGTTATTTGGAGTTATCCTATTTAACATTTGCCACTTTGTCATATATACTACTACGTATATATTTCATCAGTCAGTGTTTTCTTTTTTTTCTTTCAATTTTATTTTTTGGACTTAGTTATTACTTGCGTTGTGATAGAGTGATGCGACGTGGTATGTTGGAAGAGGTTGGAAGTTGTGCATATATCATAAGAAAGCTTCAACATTGAAATTTGATATATAGTGTCATGGTAGTTGGATTTATCCGATTTAACAGGTGCGACTTTGCTATACTACAACGCCTATATATTGTTTTTTAGTTTTGTATTTTTCCTTTCTTTTCTTTCTTTATGTTTGAAAATTTTTTGGATGTATTGCCTGAGCTATGCTAGAATGATGTGGCTGTGTTGGATGATATGGGAGGTCTTATGGAAACACGTTAGATTAAAACTAGTTTAAATTTGATATATTCACTACTACAAAAAGTTTTTTTTCTATACGAGACCCCCGTTAGATTCCAGGCGGGCCGTAAGTGGCACCGCCTGGAAAAACCGGTCCATTGGGGCCCGGTCATCCCGCGCGGGCGTTATCGCGTGCGGTCGGATTTAGGTTCTCGTAACGTACAATAGATTATCCCGTGCGGGCCGCTTAACGCAACCGCACGCGATGGCCACCCCTATATAAGGTATGGGCGAGCTCCGAAAATTTCTAAATCCCGGAGAAATTTTCTAAGCCCCTATATTGCTTTTGTTTGCTTTAATTTTACCTATGTGATAGAGTGATGTAATAGGGTTTGGGTGAGGTGGGAGGTCGTATCACATCACGCCAGCTTAAAACAACACAGCGTGGTTGGAATTTGATATATTGCATCACAACATTTGGAATTACCTAATTTAACCGGTGCAACTTTGTCATACACAAAATATATGCTACATATTCATTAAATATTTTCCTGCAGTGTTCTTTCATATAATATTGGAAGAAGGCACTAAAATATTTTGTTCAGATTAGGGACCGGACAATTTGCATGCTTTCTATACCCCCTTTCTTAATATGATGGCACAAGATTAGCACCCATACATATATACTACCTCCATTCCTAAAAGAGTATAATGAGTATAATGTTGTTTTAGACTTATCGGAGACAATAAGGCATAACTTTGAACATACTTACTTCCTTTGCATATATCCAAAAAATAGTTATATATAATATTAATTATAAAATTAGCTTTGGTTATACAAATTTGGCTTAGTCAGTTCTCATAATATTCAAAGTTTAGCTTATATTGACTGCACAGACTTTAAGCCAACATTTTAATGACTGGATGAGTATATATGACAATATATATGCCCTTGTTTATGTGTTAAAAATATTTAAATAGTTTATCCATTAATCTACAATGTTTCATATATGGACGTCTCTTCATAAAGTTGCTCAAACAGAATATTTACAAATATCACTGCAATTATTTCTACTCCATATGTGATATCTTTTCCTTGAATGCACAATGTAAATAATATTGGCATTGTTAAAACACATTCAAAAGATTAATTATGGACCATTGCATATTTACACTTTACTGAATTATCCTCATATGTTGAGGCAAATAATCATCTGCAAGTTGTTGAAAAACATCAGAAGAAATGTCGTTTAATTATCATATATACGAGAGAGACTGGGAGAAGAGATCGAGTACATAATGACAGAGGACACCTTAAATTTTCTTATGTTATGCAATAAAAATAAAATTCATATATATGTTTAACTTATATTCCTGGGATGCATATATAGCTCTTGTACACAACATGAATTGTTATTTAAGGTAATCTATTCCTCATTTGAATTACTTCATGTTGAGCAATCAACACCTCCCCCACCCCCCCAATATTGAAGTGCAGGTACAATATATAGTTTACATTTTTTTTGAATATTTTTTGTTTATTATTGCTGTATTTAAGAAATAGAGATATAAGTCATTGCTTC
The DNA here is from genome assembly GCA_000573905.2 of Oryza punctata. Lineage (NCBI taxonomy): Eukaryota > Viridiplantae > Streptophyta > Magnoliopsida > Poales > Poaceae > Oryza > Oryza punctata. The sequence continues at coordinate 16,970,468 of CM002492.2, read as the reverse complement.
TAATTTATAAGGGAACAAATAATTTTAATCTGCGAAGTGAGCGTAGCTCAACTGATTAGGTTCCTTGTGGTGGAATTAGCCCACCCGAGTTCAAATCCTAGATTTGACACGGGTGCTCGCATTTACGACTAATTATTTCTTTAGTGGTAGGCGACATACCTGTCGACAACGAGGTCCCCGTAGTGACTTCGTTAATCTCAATACATATCGGCCCAGTCTTTCGGAGGTGCTCATAGGGGTAGGGTGGTGTGCATGTATGCGTTCATAGGGGTGAGTGTGCGTGCGTTGTGAGTGCCTGCGTTTATATTGTGTTTCTCAAAAAAATAATTTTAATCTTCTAAAATGCATTGGCATAAATTAAGTCCAAATTCATATATATCATGTGTTTGGAAAAAAAAATACTAGCATAATAAGTTTCATCTAGATACCAACTATAGTATCTATTTGTTTCCTGTTTTCATTTATCATTTATTTTGTTTTTTTTCTTTCCCTCATTTATGTGACGCGTGAGGGCATTGACATAGGAGTGTGTTTTTTTTTCTACACATAGAGTTTAAAACAAGCTACCCGGCCCCCTCATCGAGACATATTTGCCTCAATATATAGAATTCCTACATACTCTCTTTGTTTTTTTTACGTTGGTTAATTCATTTTTGACTGATCAATATTAATATAAAAAGAATAGAGGGAGTACTCTATATATGTACATATTCAGAAGTACATTGCATCTCGATCCTAGACATATACAGAGGAAAGTGATTAGTTTGGTTAATTGAGGTGTCCAGGCTCCACTTTTCTTTCTGCCAAAAATGCAAAAGGTCGAGGATCGAAGAAAGAGAGAGAGAGAGAGAGAGAGGAATTTTAATGAAAAAAAAGGGATTCGCATGAAGATGACATGGGAGCGTACTCCCTAGCTAGATATGAAGATGCATGGACCGGCCGGCTAGCTGGACCCTCCAGCATTTGTCCTTGATCCTCTTTACTACTCCTACTACTATCTCACTGTCATCTCCCACATCTTGACAGAACGGCAGGGCCGTGGGTCATCAATGTATTAGCACCTGACCATTATGAGATCGAGCTAACTCCTGTCCCAATCTCTGTTCCAAATTCCCGTGGTACCACCTGCCGATTAAATTCAGCTATTCCCATTTGTAATTAACTGCTGTTACCGCTCGCAATAACCGACAAAAACCAAAAACAATCCGCACAGATTTGTTCAATTTTTGTACTTGAAAAAAAAACTTCTTGTCTGGTTTATCGAGCGGTTTATAAATGTGAATCAGCTTGGTAAGGCTGATAATTACAACCTTGAAAACGTTCGAGCGGTTACCGTCGTCGTATTTTAAAATTGCAGTGCAAGCAGTTGTCTAGTGTGGCCTGGAGATTTTTTCATGAAAAGTATACATACAGATCGATCAGGTCACTAATACAAAATATTTAGGTCATCATCTCTGATCCATAATCTCTTTGATGGTTGTATGATAGCCATAATTAACCATTAATTTGTTGTACGTGTACATGAGTTCCCCATGAGAGGAAGCTAGGATCGATAAGTTATTTCATTCTGAAATTTCATAGCAATTTCGATCCCCAATTTAAAAAATCCTAGAGATCGATTATTAGGGTTTGAAATTTCCAAAATTTTGATCCCCTGGCACGAAACTAATTCGTCCAAAAGTTTTAAGTTTTTGTGAATTTGGCAAAATAATCAAAGTTGGTCAAAAGTTATTTTGGTACAAAATTTCTGTAATTCGGATTTATGGGTGCCCGCGAAGTTTTTTAGTTCTCCAAAAATTGTTAACCCTTGATAGGAAATATCCGATGGTTCTAAATTATCGTAAAAACCTTTAGATCGAATGAGATGATAAAAACTCAGAGATGTAAATATCAAAAGGAAATTATTTAATTTTAATTGTCAGAAATTATAGGACATGTATAAAATGGTTAAATAGAACGTTAAGAGCATATATCCTAATTAATTATTTACCGTTGGGTAGATGGTATATTTTAATGACGGCTTATTGATTAGTACTATTATGTTTCTATTTTTGCTAAACATCTATCGGGTGATTTTTTCTCTAATATTTGATGTTTTCTTGACCGTAGGATCGTGCGCCAAGATTAGTGCAGGAAATTACAGTCCTATATAACTAAAATTTACATTCGTAAATTCAGTTGATATGACATGTAAGTGCACTGTAATTTTAATAAAAATATTATGTAAGTAAATATATATTTATTATTCTCTTTAAAATATAAAATTACAATCTTATATAACTAAAATTACATTTGTAAATTAAGTTGATATGATATGTAAGTGCATTGTAATTTTGATGAAAATATTATGTAAGTAAATATGTATTTGTTATTTTCTTTCGTAATCCATTGGATATAAATCTAAGGGTTAAAATTTTAAGTGATTTTTATTAGAAATCATCCGATAAATGAATAGGCAGATAGGGGAAGTGACAGAAAAATTAAGAACACGTGCTTGTTGTGTGCCTGTGTGTGACGGTGGGGTTCACCTTTTTCTTTGTTTGGTGTGGAGCCCATTCTTTCTAACACCAGTACTAATGCACTATAATTCATAGCTAATGAGACTTAGAATACTATGTATATACATACATACATAGAATACTATAGTTATACATACATAGATTGAGTGTACATGCCGGGTTAATTATGATTGTTCCTATACATGAACATAATAAAACTGAAATGTTATGTAAATTAAAGTATTCCATTCTATCAATCAAATAAAGCTTGTATTTAATTAGGACCGAAGAATTATCGTGGATGATGGTGTATGTGTGTAGTATATACTGTTACAAGTCTTGGGAAATCATGTATCAGAAGAAGTGGTAATATTCAAAACAAAGAGATAACATTAGTTCTATTTTTTCATAGAACTAGGCCATAGGGTACGTAGACTATCCCCACATATGCATATCTGCAATAACAAAGCTAGATATTAGCAATACTTGCATAGCTTTCACCGTACGAAACATATCTTTCTTTCATAAAAAAATCACGAGTGGTTGAGCGTCACAAGGGAGTTTGTTAATTAATTTAGTCGGGTGCATGCACTGTTCACACTACTCAGCCATGTACAGATGGGACAAATTAACACTAGGGATTTGCTAGAAAACTGTCGCAAGTTTTTTTCCCTAAAAATTTTAGATTTGTGATCATTGGATCACTTCAAGATTTATGCATGAAAAGAAAAAAATTGCTAGAAAGAAATTTATACACGTGTTATTATAAGATCTCAGTGCTATCTAACAAAAAATTATTGAATACAAGTTTTAATAAGTTATGTCGCAGTTATATCGTAGTTACAGTGTAATTACGATATAGTTATAGTATAGTTACGTTGTAATTATAGTGTAGTTATAGTGTAGTTTTAGTGTAGTTACGGTGCAATTATAGTGTAATTACGGTATAGTTATAGTGTAGCTATAGTATAAATACAATGTAGTTATAGTAGTTTTAGTGTAATTGCACTTCAATTATACTACAGATACATCAGAAAGTTTTTTAAAAAAACTTGCAACAGTTATTTTAATACTCCCTTGACACTAATCATGCATCAATGCACACAAGGCTAGATTAATTAGTACTAACGCAGTGATTAATTAATGAAAAGCGTAGTGTGCTTGACAATTCAGAGGCACTCAAAAATTCAGCGGCATCTTAATTGGCATCACGACCACGCTATGCGCGCGTATGCGTCCCGGATCATAATACATGTTTACTAACATAATCTTTAACTAAGAGGCGCCCGAATGATTAATCCCGGCTAATTGAAAGATTATTATTGTATAAAGGTGGCCTAATGATGGCTACGTCGTACGGATCCATGCATCATCGATCGTGTTCCTTTTTAAAAGAGAGAATATATTGTATGCCCAGTTCAAATATTTACCATTGATTTTATCACCCTTTATAATATATCACCGACTTTATCAATTTTTTCTATAATATGCTATTGGGTGGATACTTTTCAAAAAATACCTAAAATTCTCTTCAAGATATAGAGAGTTAATAATTGATTAATCTATTAGAAGTATAAAAAAATATGAAAATTTTTATAGTCTCCTTACATAATGTTTGCGTATATTTTAAGATTTTCAATTTGAAAGTATTGATTTTTAAAAATATAATTTATGTTTCATATGCTAATAGAATACTCTTGTGGTGATGTTCTTTTGTGCAAATCATCTTTCATATACTACGTAAAATTATTTTTCTAATCTGGCTATGTTTTGTATATATGATTCCTCTTTCATATACCACATAAATATAGTTTTTTCAAAAAAATATTGAAAAAAATCTTAAAATATACACACAAACTTCTATATTATGTAAGAAGGCCACACAAATACTTTCATATTTTTCAAAACTTATATTGAGTCAATCAATTGGCAATCTTTGTATGGCATGGAGGGCATTTTAGATATTTTTTGAAAAGTATCCACTCTAATGGCATATTGTAGAAAAGATTGACAAAGTCAATGGCATATTATAGAGGGAGACAAAATCAATGGTAAATCATTGAACTAGAGTAAATTGAGGGCATAGATTGGATTCTCTCTTTTTAAAACTAAATGAATAGTTGCACAGGTAGCAAAAAGCAACATAGTGTACCAGGGAGGGAGAGACAGACATGTGGGCCATACAATTCGTCCCTCATAATCAAGTGTATCTCACTATAAAAAACAGTTTTTGCTGGTGGTCAAAATAGGTTTTTGCTGGCGGCTAACTGTACCGCCAGTGATCAAAGTCCAGTGAAAACAATGCATTTGTGCTGACAGGTAGTTGGCCACCAGCGAAAATCGATTTTTACTAGCGGCCAGGCTAAGATGTCCGACAGCGAAAATCTATTTTCGCTGGCGGCAAGGTTAAGTGGACCGCAAGCAAACATAGCCTTCTGCAGGCGGCAAGGTTATGCCAACCACAAGTGAAAATGATTTTCCAGGAAAAAAATCCCAAAAACCCCTTTCTACCATCTCATCCAGGAAGTTGCCAACAAAATTTGAAAATGGACATGAACATCATTCAAGCATCAATGCATCACAATATCAATACATTAATAGCAGCAGAACAGATTAACAACACATCGTCACAAATATCCACCGGCCGCCGTTGGCCCAAGCGAACCCCCCGCCGGTGTCATCGCACTCGAGGTTGTCATCGTGGTTGCTGTGGACTCAGGGTCATCGTCGTCGGACCAAAGCACCCCGGCCCTCCCGAGCACCATCGCCGCCTGCTCGAGCCACCTCACTGCTGCCATCCCTCCTCTTTGCCGCCGCCGCCGGTGGGGTGGGAGGAAGAGGCGCCGGATCCGCTCCCACCGCCCCTTCCCCCGCTCCGCTGATGCCGAGAGCCGACACCACGACGCCGAAAGCCGCCACCGACGCCCTCTTCACCGCGCCGCTCTCGAGGCCTAGCGTTAGTAGATCTGCCCTCTGGAGGCCCGACGGCGCCAGATCTGCCCACCGGTGGGGAGGGAGCAGGAGGCGCCGGATCCGCTCCCCGCCACCCCCTCCCCCGCGCCGCTAATGTTGAGAGCCGTGCCGCTGCCGCCCTTTCCCTGCGCCATTCCCGAGGCCTGGCGGCGGATCCGGCCTCTGGAGGCCTACCGGCGCCAGATCCGCCCTCCTCTTTGCCGTCGCCGCCGGTGGGGAAAGAGGAGGCGCCGGATCCGCTCCCTGCCGTCCCCTTCCCCGCGCCGCTGATGCCGAGAGCTGCCGTCGCCCCATTCCTTGCGCCGCTGCCGAATCATGGCGGCAGCGGATCCGCCCTCTCGAGGCCCGCCGGTGCCGGATCCGCTCCCGAGGCCTACCGTTGGCTTATGCGACGGTGGTGGAGGCGATGGCAGTCGGCGGTGGTGAAGAAGGGAGGGAGAAGGAGAGACGCGAGGGAGAGAAGGGAGAGAGGCGGAGAGACCGAGGGCGAGAAGAGAGAGAGTTGGAGAGAAACCGAAACACAGCACTGTTTGGTGGGTGGTGGGGGCGCGCGGTGGATTTTATTCGCTTCAAAAGAATTTTTACAGCGGTCTTCTTTACCTACTGCTAGTAAAAATGTGATTTTCGCTGGTGGACACTTAATATGTTCACCTCAAAAAATAGAATTTTTTTATGGCGGACCTCTTAGCGGTGCTACCTGTGAAAATCGGTTTTGGTTGGCGGTCCGTAGCCCCCCCCCCACCCCTTGTTACGTTTTTGCTAGTGGTTTTTGCATACGAGCGCCAGCGATAATTATAGGGTGACGCCATGAAAAATCGTTTTTTAAGTAGTGTCTAGGCCGTCGGATCAAGAAACAATTATCTATCAGGACTAGCTGGCGCCATATTTTTCAAAAAAATAGTTAAATTATTTTATACCATAAATTATCTATACTTACATTGTAGATTTTAAAACTTGCATTGTAATTATGTTATAAGTTTTAATATTTATATTGTAATTTTTTAATACACAATGTATAAGAAAGTTAGAATTAAAAGTATAATTTATTATCTAATTAAATAAGGAATAGGACAGATAAAATCATACTTATATAGAGGAGAGGAGAGAGCAATCACATAGAAAAACAGTGACTGAAATTAAGAAAAAATTGTGGCACCATAATTTTAGCAATTCTATATCTATATGGTTTGATCTGCTTCTCAATCTCACCTATTAAGCAATATATCTTTTAATTTTTAATTTGTTTCTCAGAAAGCTTGCTAGCTAGGAAGCAAATTTTGATTGGCCAAAAAGCATTACTACTCCACATCAGCTATAATGGAGCTATAGCTTGCTGGTTGACCTATCAGGCCTATGCATATCAAAGTATGGAACATGGAACTAGGTTATGGTAACCATCAAGACGACAATTAAGGACTTGCAGTTATTTCTAAGCATGGAGATTAGGAGGCACAGTGTGCGAAGATTTGTGTATGGAGGAGAAACATTTACGATGTTCCGTGTGCGATAACACACAAGAAAATGGAGATCTCATGTGAAAGGAAAGGAAGGGGATAGGAGAGTGTGCGCTCAAGCAAGATGTAGAAAACACATCGAAAGTAAGGATGGTAATGTGCCCAATAACTAATCCCATATGGTATATAATTCACCCATATTTATTAGGATCTACTCCCTTTGTCTGTCCAGATTTGTTGTAGCAGTAGGGGTCACATCCCCTCTTAAGTTGAGTTTTTTTAGGACGAAGGGAGTAGGTTAGATGTTTTTTGAACCAAAGACAAAGTGATGTTTAGCTAGTATGAAGTAGTTCTCATCAGGCTTACTAGGCCCGAATTGGGTAAATCCTCCCTAGTCCATATATATCCACTATTAGAGCATCTCCAACAGACTATCCAAATTAGACTCTCCAAACTCCCATCTAGCCAACTCTATCTGATTTGGCAAGTCGAAATCCCTACTCACTGCAACAGCCTCTCTATCTACACTCTCCATTTTGAGCCTATGACAGCGGGTCCCATATGTCAACCTCCCTACCCTTCTTCATCCCTCCTCTCTTCTCTTCTCCTCCTCTCCCTCTCCACTCGCTCCACACCGTCGCCGTTATCCCCTTTCTTCATGTCATCGCCTCTCCCTCCACACCGCTGCAACTTCCTCGGTCGGGAGCAGCAGCAGCCAGTAGAGGCGAGGGCAGTAGAGCCAGCGCGGGGGTGAAGGCAGAGATCACACCATCCCTGAGCTTCCACCGTCGGCGACCGAGGGTCTCACCCTCCGTCATGCCGATGGATCCTGCCCACTGGTCGCTTTCCCATCACACTTCGGTGTGAATGGGAGAAGAGAGAGTAAAAGAGGTAGTGGGACCCATGGATGGCAAGTTAAATAGAATAGCCAAGTTTGGCCAGCCCTGAGGGCACTTTTAGCTAGTAGGATAGCTTAACAAACCGGTTGGCCACTCTGTTGGAGAGCATTTTTTTCTCTTGGATGGCCAAAACTTAGCTTGGAGAGTCTCTTGGAGATGCTCTAAGGCCATTTAGGACATCACATGTGACACCAAGATGCATGTGTATGTAAGCAAAGGTGTTGAATTCTAATCCAATTTCTAGTCTCTATCTCTCCACAATGAATCCCAACTCCCTTTTTCCACCACCTTTCATATGGTTCGATCTATCTCACATGTCTCCCCAAACCATGCAGTCCCCCGCCCCCTCCTCCAATCCCCCAAACCATCAACCACCATGTGTACAGGGCTACTATAGTTCCTCCTCATTCCGTCATGCCTCCTACTTCCACCTAACCAAGAGAGTCCCCTCCTCCCATCCACGAGGCCACCAAATTGCAACAGTGTCATCCTACTTTGCAGCCCCTGACCTCATCTTCCCCTTTGGCCACCGACACAGTTTTTTGCTTCGATTGCTTCTAACCTTACCTTCACATGCTTCTTGGCCTAGATGTGAGTGGCATCAAGCTTTCCTCCTAGCCCCCTAGTCACATATATTGGTGTGCTTCTTCCTCAGTACCAACACAATGACCATGTCATCTGCTATAGCCTTCCACTTGGCTCCATTGATATCTCAGGAAAAGACGACATTTGATTGTTCCCTGGAAGCCCAATGGTGAATGGGGAGGTTAGTTGACATGAACCCAAGGCTAGGTCAAAGACTTGGTGCAGTAGGGAGGGGAGCGGGTCTGTTCTATAAGGCATGAGCACCTTTATCCCCTCCTAGTTGCAAGGCCCATATCCACCAATGTGTTTTCGGAGCCATGTGTCAATGGACTATACCCGAAAATGGTATTTGTAGAGTATGGGGATCGTTGGAACCAAGGTATACGCGAGATCGGACCAAGTAGACAAGAAACAAAAATTTATACTGGTCCAGGCCCCTCGTAAGGTAATAAACCTAATCCAGTTTATATGAATATATGGATGGGAATAGAACACAAAATACAATAGGGAAGGGGATGACTAGATGAACCAGTCGAATAGAAGCTGTCGAAAACGGTCCCACAAGATCTGTTCGGCGAATATGGCATTGGCTTCCTCCAGATTGCTCCTGTGTATGGCTCTGGCTAGACTTGTAATTCGATGCCCCTCCTTGGACAAAGGGGCCTTACATTGATAGCACAGATCATCTTCTCCTCCAAGTAGAACTCGGAGAGATGGATTAGGATACGAAATTAAGGATTCCTTATCTCCTCTGACTAGGACTCTGACACCTGCTCTTCGGAGGAGATAATTTCCTCCTTTGTCAGCCGTATTTCCATAATAATAGGACAACTTCCAGTATACTATTAGGTATATGGTACCACCGTATTACATTAACCCACGTATAGGAGGTATGCCTTATCCTTGACACTGAAACCATGGCTCTATGAAAGCTATGCACCTCTTCCAACTATATTAACTAGACCCTCTATAAAGCATGTTGTTGTTGTTTGCGGGGGTATGTCCTAATACCTTAACTAGCTTGTCTCATAAATATGTAGAGCTACAACACAAAAATAAGGAGGACAACCTAGGAGGAACTTGGTTATCAAATAGTTACAAGAAATTATGAGCGTGTTGAGAATTGAATACGGGACTTTGGGGTTGATACCGCACACCCCTTTCCGCAATACTATCAAGTGCATCTTAATGTAGAGCTACAATACCAAGCCAGTCCAAAGTGTTGCGTATGGTATTATGGTTCCATTGGAACTCACAAGATCCATATATGCATTTTAGTGAAAAAATAATGATTTAGCTTATAACGATCATGAAAAATTTCCACGTGTTTGTAGGTAATGCCTTAATTTCCCTTAGAGAAGAAAGTTGTGCATAGTATGTATAATGTACCGACATGAACTTAATTCAGATAAAATTATTTGAGAATTGTGTGTTACATTAAACAGTTAGTGGTAAAAAGAATTTACAGATGACTGCTAACCCATTACAACAGGCATTTAGTTAGCCTCCTATAGTTCAGGACCTGTGGAAATTGGCGAATGTATAAGCGTAAAAAAAAATTCACAGGCAGTTGTCATAAGGAATTGTTTGTGCACTGAGGTTCCTTAAGATATATGTTTATGAAAATGGTTTTCCACTAGCAATTACTTAAGTTGAATGCCCATGAAAATCCCGGTATCAAGTGGCTCGTAAAGCCAACCGAATGTGGAAAATAATTTCCACATGCAATTATGTTTAAGGTGCTACCTGATGCAGGAAGAGTAACACATCAAGTTCTCATAAGGAACCGAATGTGCTATGTCATTTAGCCAATACAGAGATATAATTGCGAATTGCACATCAGGCCAATTATTTTTATCTATGTTGCAACTAAAGCTAGGAGTGACATAAGATTTTCACTTTGGGCTCGCTATGGTTGCACACAATTTCAATTTGAGCCATCCATTCTTCATATTTCCTTTTTCTATCTTCTCCGGCATCTGGGGTAGACAAAATGAACTCATTGACAAAGTTTACAGGGCAACAACTTACGGTTCTGTAACAATGTTGAGCTAGATTCAATCATCAACAGTGGATATGCCTCTTTCATGCTTTGGATTTGGGATTTGGTATGAGATGGTGATAACTTGAGACATGAGGAACGAATTAGGACATCAAGCTTCTTGCCATGTGGAGGGAAGGGGAGGAGTGCATTAGTAGGAAAAACAATTTTCGCAAGGCCCTCCCCCTTAATTTTATAGGCAGAGAAAATGTGATGCCCCTATTTTTTTTGTTGGGGGTGAGTTAAGAGCCACCAGTGTAAATCAAAAATTACAGGTGGGCGTTTTAGGTGTCTTCTCGTGGTAAAATGATTTTTGCAGGCGTCTACCTTAATATGCCACCAGCGAAAATCGGTTCATATGCATGGACAACGTAGTATATTCCACTGCCGTCTCTACAACACATTCTATGTGGCGTGCACTCAATGTCCACTTCTACGTTTGGATGCTTCATCTTTGTGCATGGGAAAAGTCTGGATTACATCCCTGAACTATTATGTGAGTACGAATTACGCCCTTGAACCCGAAAACCAGACATCGCTCACCCTTAACTATTAATACCGACCGAAGAGCCCCCTCCTTAGCAGTTTCGTGGGCGGTTTTGTCCTACATGGCATACACATGGCGCCAACATGGCAATCCAATCAAGGAAATAATAAAAAAATCATGGGCCCTACTAGTCATGTACATTAACTCTCTCTTTTCTCTCTCTGTGTGTTGCGCTGGAGGCGAGGCGGGCAGCCGGGAGGGAACTGCGGTGGGTGTAGTTGAGCGCGACTGCAGCCAGGAGGGCACTGCAGCGGGAGGCCGCTGCGATAGAAGCTGGGCGCCGAGGAAATGGCGAGCGGTGAGCGAATAGTTGTGAGCGTGTCCCCGAGGTGGAGGAAATGGCGAGCATCGAGCGGTAGCCATGGGATTGAATTCACAAACCTTCTTCTTGAGCTCGAGAGTGGTATCCTTTTCCTCAGACCGTGGGGCATCCATGGCTTTGGTCTTCTTAGGTGAGGAGGGTTCTTTTTGTATTGGGATTCAGAAGGTAGCGCTTTCGCCCTCGTCATCGGAGATGGTAACCTCCTCTTCTCCTTCTCAACGCCTTCACCGGAGGACTTGGTGTTGGATTTGGCACCTAGGGTTATAGACTTCTTCTGCGAGGGCTTCTCCTTCGCCTCCGGTTTCACACCACTAACTACCGATTTGGACCTCGTCGGTGACGTGGACCTATTCCCCTCAGCTGACGACTTGAATTTAGTTTGCGAGGACGACCGCTTGGGCCTCACCAGTGAAGGCGGATTCTTTCTCATCACCTCCTCCGTCTTCCCCACTGTGCCATCCACCTCTGTGGCAGGCTGCTACGTCCTTAGCTTCTTCGGCGATGATGCTCCCTTCTTTGCCTTCCTCGCAGCATCCCGCACGTTCCCCATCAGCACATTAGCCATCATCCTCTTTGCTCCCCCACCTCCACCCCTCGAGGCCAACATGGCCACTCCCCTCGCCACCGCCACTGCCTTCCTCCCACTATACTTGGCCCCCTTCCCCTTCTCCGTGCCTGCAGATGCGGATGCGGATGTCGACGTCAACCCAGTCGTGCTGGTGCAGCGTTGGAGGAGGAAAGGCGGTGGAGGAGGAAGTCGTTCTCACATCCGCCGCTTGCCATTTCCTCCGCGCCCAGCGGCCTCCCGCTGCATCACCCTTCTAGTCACCCGCGCGCCCGCCTCACCCCTAGCGCAATAGACAGAGAAAATAGAGAGTTAATGTATATTCCAAGTAGGGCCCATGATTTTCTATATTTTTTCTTGATTCGATTGCCACGTTGCCGCCACATGTATGCCTCGTAGGACAAAACCACCCGCAAAACTACTTGAGGGGGCTCTTCGTCCGGTATTAAAAGTTAAGGGTGAACGATGACCAGTTTTCGGGTTCACGGGGGTAATTCTTACTTCCCTATAGCTCGGGGGTGTAATTTGGACATTTCCCTTGTCGCACCACTTCCTCATGTCTTCAATTATGATGTCACTTCCTCCTTGAAAGACAAACTACCAGACGCTAGTCACGTCCTCCACTACCACAACATGCCTCCGCACCTCCCACGCCATGCCTTTTTTCCGAAAAAATTGGGGCAATTGGGGTTTCTTCACTGCCTCTCTCATTCACACTTGCCAAGACTCCTTACCACCTCGCCATTCCTCATCACCTCCTATCCCACTCTCTCTAGCCATGATGGGTTCACTGCCACATCCGCAATACATCACTACTACCGAAGATAAGGAGAACAACAGCGAGTGCAACTCCAACAAACAACCGCCACCTCCTTGTTGCTCCTACCATTGCCAAGCGAAATACTTAAGTGGACAACGACTTCAATCATTGGTAAGATGAGTCCTCACCAAAGAACTCTGACGAGGACAACAAGAGCAGCGACGAGGACAATGACGAGGATGAAGGCGGCAGAGGCAGGCGCTGAGGATGAGGCACCTGAGGAGTGCGCAGAGACCGAGGCTAGGGAGAATGTATTGGTCGCTATGGACGTGGTGGCAACGATGGTGCCATACGTGGGCGAGGCCATGGAGTAGGCCCCAGCCTGGTCAAGGCATAAGAGAGTGGGCATGGCACAAGAGGTGGGTGCATGTGCGGTCGTGGAGCCATTGGATGAGGAGAAGGATGAGCCACGGGCCAGCTAAGAGGAGCCACCACCGGCGGATGAGAAGGCGCTGCACCCGCCCCAAGCAGTGGCTCTAGGATGGGGCCGGTCGGCAACGCCTCGGCATTGGCCACTAGCACATGCGCTGGCACTGGGCCAGTCGTCAGCACTTGCTCGAAGACAGTAGGAAAGCTGACGGGGAAGCGGCCCGGCTGCAACTAATGAGTTATTTTTTAGTGTAGGCGGAGAGAATGACAAGTGGGCTTGCTATGAACAGAACTTGTATTGAATTGAGGGCAAAATGCCCAAATATATACAGGTACAGGTGCATACAAATATGCAGAAAAACCCTTAACAAATAAAGGAATATAAAACCTAAATATACATTTAACACCCTCCTCAAACTCAGGGTGGATCAACAACACTGAGTTTGGAGAGATAGAACCTGTGTTGAGCTCAAGTCTATGGCTTTGTACAGAAATCAGCAGCTGCAACTCGGAAGACACATACTGAAGAGCAACGAGTTGATCCTGTTCCTTTGTGCGTGTGTAAGAGGCATCCACACCAATATGCTTAGTCTTATGGTTGATTGGATCACGAGCAATATTAATAGCATCTATACTATCCACAACAAAGAAGTCGGGGAAGTGACAGAAACACCAAGATCCTCAAGTAACCAACGTAACCAAGTAACCTCTTCTATGAAAAGGGCCAAGCTCGTAACTTAGCCTCTGCACTAAAACGGGAAATTGTTGTTTGTTTCTTCGTCTTCCAAGCAAAGAGGGAACCACCAAGAAAAACACAATAAGCAGAAAGAGATTTGCGATCAGAGGAATCACTACCCAAGTAGAATCAGAGTAACCCTGAAAATGTAAAGTTGTGGATCGATGAAAGAAAAGACAACAAGAGATAGTCCTACGAAGATAACGGGGAACACAAAGAATATGACTATTGTGTAGTTGGGTGGGAGCAAAAACAAACTGACTCAGAATATGCACAGAGTATGAAATATCAGGACAAATGTCAGCAAGGTAAACAAGACTCCCTACAAGGTGACGATAGCGAGTGGGATCAGCATCAGTTGCAGAAAGATGAAGATTAAGCTCCATGGGAATATCAGCCGTACGTTGATCAGTGAGATAAGCCCTGTCCAGAAGATCCTAAATATACTTTGCCCAAGAAATATAAAAGCCCTAAGTGGTAGAAGAAACTTCAATCCCTAGAAAATAGCGAAGAAAACCAAAGTCAGACATTAGAAACTGTTCATTCAGATGTGCCTTAACAAAAGCAATAAACTCAGTATTGTCATCAGTGATAATCATATCATCAACATAGAGGAAGAATGGTCTGACCACAAGGCAAAGTATGGAAAAAGAGCGCAGGATCATCAGTACTTGCCAAAAAGCTAGCAGTGGTGACTACAAAGGCAAACCGCTAAAAGTAAGCATGAGGAGTTTGCCTAAGCCCATAAAAAGAGCAGCGAAGACGACAGACCATACCCTCAGGAACCGAATAGCCTTGAGGTGGCCGCATGTAAACCTCCTCATGCAATTCCCCATTGAGGAAAGCATTCTTAACATCAAGCTGGGAGATAGTCCAATAGCGAGCAGAGGCTACTGCGAGAAGGATTCAAACAGTGGTCATGTGAGCCACAGGAGCAAAAGTCTCATTGTAGTCATGATCATGCTCTTGTTGAAAACCACACGCTACAAGACGAGCCTTATAGCGTTCAAGAGTTCCATCAGAGGGAGTCTTAACCTTATAGATCCACTTACACGCGATAGAACGAACATGAGATAACAATGGAACAAGATCCCAAGTACCATACGCTCAAGAGCAGCAAGCTCCTCTGCCATCGTATGTTGCCATTCTTGAAGAATGGTACCATCACGATAAGAACAAGGCTCAGCAAGAATAGTAGCAACATAACCATAGTGATCCTCTGGATGAATTGTAACTAAATTACGATCCCAAAGATTATATCTCGGAGAAGTAGCTACAGGAGAAGCATCGACAACAGGCTCCATAGCATGAGGTCTACGACTGTAGACCTGAGTAAGAGGAGGCATATAAGGAGAAGTAGGATCCTCATCAGAAGGCTCCAATTGAGACGAGGGTACTGGAAGAGGGATGCTAGTACAAACAGGGGCATCAGGAAAAGTCAGGAACAAAAGAGAATCACCATGGTAGGATGTGGAGCTGGGACGCGAAAAGAAAGGACGAGGCTCATCAAATGTAACATCTCGAGAAATCCGCATCCAACGACCAACATGATCCCAACAAATAACCCTTATGTGTCATACTGAATCTGAGAAACACACACTCAACAGACTGGGCTCTCCACTTTGTACGCTCACAGGGTGCAAGAAGCACATAGCAAGCACACCAAACAGACGCAGATTAGAATAGTCATTAGGTTGACCACAAAGACACTCAATAGGAATCCTACCCTGAAGAGCAGAAGAGGGTTGGATGTTGATCAAGTATGTAGTAGTGGAAATAGCCTCAACCCAAAAATGAGGGGGAATAGAAGAAGCAATCATAAGAG
The DNA here is from genome assembly GCA_000573905.2 of Oryza punctata. Classification (NCBI taxonomy): domain Eukaryota; kingdom Viridiplantae; phylum Streptophyta; class Magnoliopsida; order Poales; family Poaceae; genus Oryza; species Oryza punctata. The sequence goes on along the minus strand of CM002492.2, from coordinate 16,954,834 downwards.
CACGAGCAGTCTCAATAAGATGACGATGCTTATGTTCCGCTACACCATTCTATGCATGAGCACCAGGACAAGAGAACTGTGAAAGTGTACCTTGCTCAGAAAGAAAACTATGCATCTCTCGAGAAAGATACTCGCCATCCGAATCAACATGTAACATTCGGATGGGAGTATCAAAGTGAGTACGAACCATGTGAGCAAATGATTTATAAATAGCCAAGACCTCGGTGCGATGAGACATGAAAAATCATCGATAAATATGATATAGTAGCGATGACCTCCTTTGGAAGTAAAGGGAGAAGGGCCCCAAACATTAGAATGAGCAAGATCACAAGGACGCTTGGAGACAGACTTACAAGTATGATAGGGAAGTTGTATCTGTTTACCATGTTTACAAACTTGACATTGATTTAAGGATACATCTCCTGACATAGACCCTAATTGACCTCGATGAACTAAAGACGACAGACGAGAGCCACAAATATGGCCCAAATGATGATGCCACTGAGCGAAGGATGCCGCAGAAGAAGTAGCAGAAGAAAAAAGACTAGTAGGCGCAGCTGAAGGAAGACGAAGCTAGTCAATCTCCCAAAGACGCTGAGAATCATGGCGGCGAGGGCCAGTACCAACCAGGAGACCCGTGCGATGATCCTAAACACTACAAGAGTCAGAATCAAGAATAACACGACAACCATAATGAGCAAGTTGTCTGGCAGACATGAGTTGTATGGTCAAATTTGGAACATAGCAAACAACGGGAACACTAAATGAAGAAGATGAAAGAGTCCCAAGACCAACAACAGAAAGAGAGGTACCATCGATGGTTTGGACAGTAATAGGAACTAAAGGAGAACAAATATACGAAAGGCAAGACTTATATAGTGTCTTATGGAAGGAAGCACCAAAATCAATAATGCAAGGAAAAATACCTGAAGCAGATCATGAGCCCAAGAGTAAGAACCAGAAACAGCAGAGCCAGATTGTGCAAAAGGCAAAGCAACCGAACCAACTGAACCTGTTGAAGCAAAAGTAGTGAGGCGACATAGTAACATAAGGATCTCCTGTGTATCTGAACTACCAGTACTCTTTTGAGAAGAGCTATCAGTACTCTTTGGAGAAGAACCCTAGGCAACCTTTGAAGAATGACCACGCCACAAATCCTTCTCCTTCTGAAAGCAAAACAACTCCACATGTCCATCTTTATCAGAATAAGTGCAGTGAATATGGCTGCTGGTAGATGGAACAACAAGAGAAGCACGTGCTAGCAAAGTAAAGGAAGTAGCTGCCGATGATGAAGATACGAACAACTAATATTGAAGAAGGAAGCGATAGAATACTCACTTCGCGAAGACTAATCTCCTCAGAACGAATCTTCGTAAGAGCTTCCATCGGAGTAACACGGAGGTGACGAGCAAGCAACTATGCACGAGTCGACTCATACTCAAAGCAAAGATGAGTGAAAAAGTCATAGATGCGGCGAAGATCCATATGAGAACACTGACGCTCATAGCACTGAAAGGTACGACAAATATCAGGTCCCAAAGAATCAAGCTGGCACCAAATAGAGGGTAAATGTGTATAGAACTCATCCACGGAAGCATCCCCCTGCTGTAAAGATTGCTCCTGACGTGCCATAGCAAGATAAAGAGCATCACCAGTAGGTACATAACGATCACAAAGGTGTGTCCACATAAGATGAGCATAAGCAAGGGTGACCACATCTCCAGTAAGATGGACCACCATACTAGCCACAAGAATATACCAGAAGCACGAGCATCCTCATCCAACCAAGCCTTGTACATAGCATACTGATCCTGATAATTCCCCATAGCATTATCATAATTCTCTTGCGCCTTTGCTCTATCTGCATTAGTAGGCTGACCTGAAAGGACAGGCATAGCGGGAGCCAGGGGCGAGGCGAACAAGGTAGCTCACTGGAAAGAACATCCCAAAGACGCTTAAACATGCATGTGAAGATACATATGCTGAGGCTAGTGATTATAGTTGGCACCATCAAAAATAACCGAGCAACGAGGAACTAAAACTGTTCCCGACAAAGATGTCATCATCAAAGATCAACGGCGACAGTGATAGTGCAAAATAAAAGCAGCAGCAAGCAGAGAGACGAGAAACCTCCTCCTCCTCCTCCTCCTCCTCCTCCTCTTCTTCTTCTTCTTCATTTTTAATTTTTTTTATATCCTCGGTCAATGAGAGGACCACGAGCCGGTAGCTGTAGAAAGCGCCACTGCATAAATGAGGTTTTTTTTTTACCTTCTTTCTTTTATTTTATTTTTTTATCTTTGACCTAGATTTGGATCGGTCAAACTACCGTCCGGACCAAACGACACGCACGCGAAGCGACACCGCAAAGCGAGCGATAGAAGGCGGCGGCCTGCACTGGGCAAGAGAGGGTGGTGGCCGGAGCCGGGTGAGAGCAGCCAACAGCCGGTGCGGGCAGCGGTAGCCAGCGATGGCTGCTCCAGCTACAGGTGGCACCGGTGCCGGTAGGGTTGGCCAGCGACGGGCAACAATGGTCAGTAGAGTGGCATACAGTGATGGGCAGCGACGGTCGGCAGAGCGGCATCCAGGGACGAGCGGCACCGGTGACAAAGGTCGACAGCAAGGAGAGGCCACAAATCTAGGTTCGCGGTACAAGAATTGAAGCACGCAAGTGCAAATGTGCGTGAAAAAAATGGATCATCTAGGGAAGTCTAACCATAGTTTGACTTTTGATGAACAACGCTTGTATTGATTTCAGGGCAAAAAGCCCAAATATATACAGATACAGTTGCATACAGATATGCAGAAAAATCCTTTACAAATAAAGGAATATAAAACCTAAATATACATCACACCGGCCAAGTACATTTTAAATTAGGGAGATGTGAATATGTATTATGATTTATGTGCATGTATGTTGTTAAGAAAATCTGCTAATGTTTTGTATGAGTGTGCAATGCTGGACAACATCTAGAATTTTTTTTTTGTCGTAATCCAACAAAGCAAACAGTTCGTAGGCCAGAACCTTAAAAATTCCGCTCGAGAAACCTAAGAGAACAACCTATGTAAATGTATTTTTATGGGTAGCTCTTTCATGCCTGCACAAATACCTAATTTCTGCAAGCCATTGGCTAGAGGCAGATCGAGAAACGCCCCTAAAAACAGGTTATCAGCTGCCTACACAAATATTTCTTTAACTAGTGGGAGATCCTCGCCTTAGTGATGAGCGGCTTGAGCTAGCTTGTTCCTGTTCGTTGAGAGCGCAGTTTGCGGTGGCATCCACAAATCAATATTGCCATTTTTTTCAAAAATAATTAAAATTATCGCCTATTTCTAATTACCTTCGACATTCCTTAATTTGTCATGGATAAATAAAGAGCATGATTCCAACTGCCACCTTTTTGACAATGGAGTTTGATATATATTTTTTTTGACATGACATGCCTATTTATTCTTTTTCCCCTCTGAATTTTCAGAGCTGCTGAGATGCCACTTCTCCAGTTATTTAATTTAGGAAAAGCATATTTGATGGGGTCGATGGGGTCAAACATGAACTCCCAGAAAAAGGTCCGATTAAAAGGACACCAATAAATTAAATTAAAATCCAATATTTGTTAGCATATATATTCAATCAGGAGATTCTTAATTTTGTTTCTTTTTTTCTAAAACTTAATTAGTACTTGAGATTTAGATGTTCAGTGATACATCACAATCCAAATGCGCCCAGTTAATATATTAATTAAGCTGCTAATTGTATACGCCTGTATATTATATATAGCAGCCTGCAAAGTGTAATAGTGACGCTTCCACTCCCCAAAAATACATTTTTTGACTCCTTTTTACCGAGACTTTTGATAGTGTTAATTTCTTGCTTGATCTTTGAAGATCCTCAGAGTGACTGTCCCTACCATGCACCAACAATCTCGATTCCTTTCAATCATTCAGGGGCAGCAAAAGCTATTCATGGTAGGAGAAAGCAAGGGAATTCCCCATTAAGTTAGGCCATTACTAGGGTTCACCCTTGCAAAGTTTTATATTCCCAACTTGGTACTAATTAAAGGAGGAGATTAAAGTAATCTGAGTTGTTTATGCACAGTGACAAAAGGACGACGTGGAGGCTATTTTACTGTAAAGTAATGCATAATCGTCCCCCATGAGGCTGACGTAGCGAATCTAGCTTGGTGATTTGTTCACCTAATTAATTATAATCTCCTCAGACCGCGTAGTTTCATACTCCCTCCGTCCTACTCAGAACTTGACACATTTTTTTAAAACTAATATTTAACTTTAAAATATTAACTTTAAATTTCTCATATACTATAATATGTAGCAATAAAATTATAATCATATGAAACTAAGTTTAAATATCAATGCAATGATATTATTTTTATCGAATTAAATTTAATTTATAATTAACTATTTATTGATCAAATATTATAAGAGTTGAATAATAAAATATTTTTATATACGCGTATTAGTGAGTGAGATGGAGGGAGTACTTGACATCTAAATTAATCCTGACCTCTCTCCTTCCCTTGTCCGAAGAATAGTCTACTATGCGTTTTCTTCATTGAATAGTGTGAAAAATATGAGAGGTAGGGGACCTAAACGCATGATTTTCCTAACACAGGCTAATAGAAAAAAATATAGGATTGGAGTGTCATAATATTTTAAATCCTATGGATTGAAATACTGCATGAAAACTAGATAAATGATTGTTTGAATGGAGCGAAAAAACGCAAAATCAGATTATAGACACAAAAGATCTCTTTTGCCCAACATGTCGGACCTCATATAAAAATTTCCTCTAAAATTTCTATATTTTAAGCCAATCCACAGAGAAATCTTATATGTTTTTGGATGGCAATTCCAAAAAAATTCCTTAGGCTTAAATTACTCAAAAATTCCTTTAAAAACACTTTATTTTTTTCCAAAGGAGTCCTAATTATTTTTTTAGACAATATATATATATATATATATATATATATATATATGGTAATCAATGTTTTGGCCCTATACCCAGATACTCATAACCATCAACACTTATAATTGCAAGTTTTCAACACCAAGCAGAATACAAGAAACATAAAACAACATATTAAGCTAATAATTAATGTATTTAGTTCATGTAGAGCTAGCTTTTAATTGATTTTTTCAGAGTTAGCTGTATACTTGCAGTTTATGGAATATGAGAAATAGTACTCTCTCTATTTTCAAATAACTGATGACAATTGTCACTTTAGTAATTAAACTTTGATCACTACTTACTCTTAAATAGTTCGACTAAAGTCAACAGTAGTTTTATGCTTATATTTATGATATTATACGCTTTAATAACATCGCAATCTAAAATACATTTAGTGTTTGTAAATATTTTTTAAATAAAAGACAACTGGTTAAAAGTAAAAGTGCAGCACTAGTACAGAACTTGTTATCTGTAACGGTCTTTCCCGTACCTGAGGATTGCAGATCATCACAGCGTCGTCATCTCTAACAGACTAAAATAAACACCGACAAAGATATATACTCGTACATTATCCATATACATGTATTTTGAGCCCATCACCGATAAGATCTATCGGTGACGGGCTTAAATTTAGGCCCGACAAAGATTATCTTTGTAATCTTTGTCGGACCCAAAATATAGGCCCATCACCAATAGGTCTTATCGGTGATAGGCTCTAATCAAGGCCCGCTAAAGATGATATTTAGGCCCGTCACCGATGGTTGTCATCGGTGACAGGCGCGATATTAGGCCCGATAAAGATAACTAGATACCCATCACCGATGTTCGTTCGTTGGTCATTACCGATATCTATTTCACATTATAAATATCCCAGCCGTCTAAGGAATGGTTATCTCACTGTTCACTATTTTGGTGGGAGATGTAGGGGTGAATTTTTGTCCTTTTTTCAAAGTAAAACAGAAAATTCATAAAGTAATTGAAAAATAGTAAACAATTCCCATAAATTTAGTACTACTTACCTTACATAATATTTACCTAATATTTCTTCATTTTTGCAGCAGTGGATCAAAAACAGTGGATGTACGAGACTCTGCGACATACCACAGAGTATAGAAGTGGCGTTTCATTTTTTATAAACGTCGCGGAGGAGGACAGGAAAAGAAGAAACAGCGATTACATTACATGGCCATGTGATGATTGTAGAAATGAGATAATGCTTTATAGCAGAGTGGACGTACACGCTCATCTAATGCGTCGAGGATTCATGAAGGGATATACATGTTGGACGAAGCATGGAGAGTAAGAATCAGTCGATGATGTTGCAGCTGCAGCCAGTAGTGGAGCACAAAATCAGGAAGATGATGATGAAGATGACATGTTTGTACCATCTCTATTGGGTGATGAAATGGTTGATGTGGATCACGATCTGCTGCAAGACATATTCCGTGATGTTGAGGACCCAGCTTACAACGAGAAAGATTCCATAAAGTTCACTAGGATGGTCAGTAACTCGGAGACACCTCTATACGCCGGATGCAAGGCAAAACACACCAAATTGTCAGCTACCTTGGACCTAATGAAGTTGAAGGAAAGTAGTGCATGGATAGACAAGAGTTTTACAGATCTTTTGGGAATATTGAAAACCATGCTTCCTGAGGAGGACACATTGCTCGAGATGACATATGAAGCAAAGCAGGTTTTGTGTCCCCTGGGGTTAGAGGTCCGTAGAATCCACGCTTGTACAAACGACTGCATATTGTACCACAAGCAATACGCGGACTTAGATGCTTGTCCTGTCTGCAAGGCTTCGCAATACAAGAGAAAGAAAATTGCTGACGAAGGGAAGAAGTCAAAGCGAGGTGGTCCTGTGAAGGTTGTGTGCTATCTACCTATCATGGATTGTTTCAAGAGAATCTTTGCCAACCCCAAGGAAGTGGAGTTAGTACATTGGCATGCCACAGAGAGAAGGAATGATGGTATGCTAAGACACCCTGCAGATTCGATCCAATGGAAGAATATCGATCGACAACACCCAGAATTCGCAGCTGACCCCAGAAACATGAGGATATGTTTGTGCACAGTGTAAAACAGCGGAGTCCGTATAGATGCATTTCAGGATCAATCTGGGTCGAACACATATTATGACCGCATATAGCAGATTTGGGAGTTGAACTACGTGAAGGAAAGCTGCAAGCTTCGCTTCTGGCTCCAAAGAAGCTAGATCTAGGCAATGCACCATCAATTCCTACTAAGAGCCTTGCTTCAACTAGCTTCCAATTAGGCATGCCATTAGTTGCAGACCATGAGTTAGCGAAGATGGGCTCTGCTTGCAAGGAGTTGTACGGGTACTACATGGAGAAATCCAACGCAAGGAGGAAGAACAGAGAAACCTCCGTGATAGGCTATCACGGTCCATAACCATTTCTTGGGCCAGAAGTCTATATTATGGTAGACTTCGTAGATCTCTTTAACCTCTACAGGCTGCGAGCAGTGGACACCAATCTCCTTAAGTGCTACTTGTTGTAAGTATTCTTGCATACAAAATATGGTAGTAAGATACATATAATATGCTTATACGGGTCTTTTATCGACATGTAGGTTCTGTTGGAAGTATGCACAAAGAAATCACATCAATGTAGCCTTGCTAGATACATCTCAAATCAACGAGACAAATTTGCAGCACGATCTAGGAGGAATGACAAATTATATTACGGACTGCTTGTGGGCCCGCCAAGACAAAGAGTTCATTATGTGTGTCTATAACCAACAGTAAATGTGTACCCTAATTAGCTACCCCTCCATGACGCGCATAGCTTTAGTATTTAATTTGCAATATATTAATGACGTAGGTACCATTGGATTCTTCTGGTCTTAGTGCCGAAGTGGAGTATGGTATACTAACTTAACTCCAAAATATTTAAGAACTCCGAAACTAAAGAGAAATATGATTGGTCCCAAATTGAAGCTGCACTCAATGACGCATGGGGTCAATATTTGGGAAAAGGAGGAACGCATAAGCAAGGCAGCCCCAAGCTCTATCACAAAAAAGATTTTCTTGTCCTTCAACAAGTTGGTGACCAGTGTGGGTTCCACATGTGTCACAACGTACAGACTTTGTTGGACAAGGTGACATTGCTCAACCTTGAGGTCTGTGTTTCTATTACGTACACAATAATTTTGCACTAATTACTTTGAAGTATATACATACCCTAACTTAGCGCCTCACACGCAGGAAAAATTTCCAACATTCAGGCTCGCAGCTTCGAACCAATTAGAGAGAACATAGCACGTTTCATACTCGACGAAATCTTATCTTCCAATGGAAGCTTTAGAGTATAGACTTAAGCTTGTTTTAAATGGTTGTAACAATTTCCAATGCTTGTCAAAAACATGAGATTATGTATGATTTATGTATATATTATATGTAATACAATCCGGTATCATGTGTCTGTATATACTTGCAATACTAATTATATATAAATTTGTTCCAATTTGTAACTATATCGGTTTTGCAGTTTTTGATGCTTAACTCTTGAGAATGTGAATGACATATGTGAATGGATGTGATCACTGAATGTTAATTAATTTGCGAATTGTTGTGAATGGGGTTGTTGGGAAAGGGTGTATATATATATATATATATATATATATATATATATATGCTTCTATCATTTTGCAGCGGGCATGGCTAGCAAAGGCCTGAGGCTAGTCAAAAAAAATTTAATTTTTTGGGTAAAATACTCATCCATGACGGGCTTAACTTTACACTCGATTTAGATGATCACATCTGTGACGGGCCTAACTTTAAGCCTGATTGAGATGACCACATCCGTGACAGGCTTAACATTAAGCCCGATTGAGATGGCACCATCCGTGACCGGTGTCGTACCATACCATCTCAAGTACAAGCCTGTCACGGATGATATCATCGGTGATGGGCCCTAGTTTGGCCTTAGTTTGACTTGTCCGCTTAGTCAAACCTAACGGTGACGGGTTTTAGTCTTGACCCGATAGAGATAGCTGCCATCCGTGATGGCTAAATGTCCGATAGAAATGACTTCCCACATCACTGATTTTTGGTTCGTGATGGGACCCGTCCCCGACACTGATGAGGCTTGCCGCCCGATTGAGATGACATATCCTGTGCTAATGCATAGTGCTCAAAACAAGTTATTTAGAAATGTACGGAGTAATCATGCAAGATCTATAATTAAACTAGTTAACTAATGTATAGTTTAAAATCAAATTTGTCATTGATAGAGCACCCGGAGACATCATAATTCTTTTGCAATTATACGATAGATGCAAGTACACTACTGAACACACATCACACAAGTGCGAGCAGGGGCAGAGCCAGAGGAGAAAGTCACTGGGTCACTCACAATACATTATGGGGTTATTCTCCTTTTGCTTAAGGGTGATGAACAGTAATTACCATAATGTTTAGAATTTTTTATCGGGGTCATTAGACCTATATAATAGCTCTGCCCCTGCCTGCTAGTGCACTCCCCCTAATGCATGCTAAAGAAACTAGTACTATTGATAATCCTGGCCTCTCAAAATTTCTATTAATCGTACATTCATGTTGTTAAGAAATTAACTAAAGGATGATCTCATCCATTCAATATGGGATCGGCAACCGAACGCAACTGCGCCTTCTCGCCCTCTCGGGGCTCCTCGGCAATAGGCGCGATGGTTCCCAACCATCGCATCTACGGTTGCCACCCCTTCCCCATCTATATATTGTACCGCATTGATCAATAAAGAACACTCTCTTGTCTCTCGCTCTCATAATCTCTCTGTCCCAATCAATCTCGCACTTTCCACTCGCAATACGTTATCAGCACTTTCGCTCTTGCAAAGGAGAAGCAAAGGAGGAAAAGAAATCAACAGAGAAGGTATGCCTACCTTCAATTCCATCATGGACGCCGTTCTGGGCCTTCCTCGCCACCAGCATTTCTACCATCTTCATCACCATCCTCGTCGAACAAGGAGGTCACGTCAAGGATCCCGCATCACACACCACGGTGGTCGGTCCAGGGGTGGTGGCCACCGCCACCACCCTCACCGTCGTGTGGCTACCACTCCACCGGTGGCTACCCCGCTGGTCCCCGCAGCGCACGCCACCGCTCCACCAGCCTCTGCTTCGCCGGTCGCCGGGGCGCCCCACAGCGTCCAAGTCCAGGGGGTAAAGTATTGTACTACGCATGGATGGACGGCGGTGGTCCCACCCGGTGGCGCACACTGCTCCCTCCCGCTGGACATGGAGACGCAGCTAGCTCCGTTCGTCGCCGCTCCGCCGTCACCGACTCTGCCTCCACCACCTCCACCAAGCCGACGCCGCTCCCCAACTGCCGTGCCACCGGGTTTCGGCTGGACCGGAACCCTAGCCGCGCGCACGTGGGAGCTGGCCTTCTTCACTCCATCATCGTCTCACCGTCACGCCGGTGAAGCCGCCGCTCCCCGTCCCAACCTCCACCACACTTTCCTCGCCATCCTCCATGGCTCTCCAAGCCGGACCTTGCCTAATGGGGTCCTGGGGAATGGCGTCCGAGTCCGGCCGGCCTCCCACTCCGATGAGGAGTGGGAGCCGTCGGCCTAATCGGACCGAGGCGGCAGTGGTGGTGGTGGATGCAGAGGCAGTGGTTGATCCAGAGGTGGCGAGGGTCGCAGCGCACGAAACAGAGGTGACGGGGCAAGAAGCGGAGACAGCAGCACAAAGGTCGGCATCGGCGGATAAATCGCTGGACGGTTAGGGTTGAAACACTAACCCCACGTCTCCCCCCATTCACCCAGCCTGAGAGGCCGGTGGCACCAATGGGCCGATACGACCCAAGCCCATGTTGCCCGACCGTGCCCCCCCTCCATCTGTGGCCGATCACCCTTGTGGTCGTAGGCCGAAATCTATTATTTCAGCCCATCACCCATTTTATCTATTTTATTTTTCTATTTTAGCAGAATTTACAAATTAGTCGCTATCCTTTTAGTTAATTTAGTTCAGCAGATCATCAGTTGTAAAAAAAATTATGTAATGGTCCTTAAGACCTCTGATGTTATATGTTATTTAACATAGGTTTTTATTAAATACCCTGCTTCACTAAATTTACTAGTTGTCTTAATAAAATGCCTTTTGCATATTATTTCAAGACACATACTACTTTCTCGCTTCGTTAATTTACATATTTCTTTAAATTTTGTATTTTAATTTAGCAAATTCTCTTAATTATGTATAACATGATTAATGGAGAATTTAATGCATGTTCGACTACATATTTTGACTTGGAATTAAACCACATGTTGATGGAGTCCTATACTTTGGTCATAACGACCATAACCTAGGTAGTGAATATCTCTCCCATAATTAGGTGGTCTACATCTTAAGATGATTACCCAGATGGAGCCCTATACATCGGCTACAATGGTCATTATCTAGGCAGCGAGTAACTCGCCCATCGCAAAGAAGTCTACATCTTATGATGATTACCCACATGTATTATTCAGAGAATATGTTTTGGAAAAATGAGATTATTTGAAATATGGATGTGCACAAGGTAGTGGAGTTATAAACATTGGCTGCGGTATATTCGTCAGAATATATTTGCCTGGAGACCATGTTTTAGGCAGCGAGTACATCTTGCCTACTATTTGGAGATCTACTCCACTATATAAGTACTTGCAGATTATCCACATTGTGCCTCCTAATTTTGAATTCTAACTCAAATTTGTAAGGTCTATTACCTACATCTTTTCGAAACATTCCAAAATATAAAATCTTACATTAAGCATTGAGATTACAACATTAATATCATGTTTTTTTAATTTACCTTTGTAAATTAATAATATCAACCATGATTGTAGGGACATGGCAACAAAGGAGTTCAACGAACTCGCCCTCAATGGGAGTAACTACCCAATGTGGGTTTTCCGATATCAAAATAAATTTTGCTTCTCATGGGATTTCAAACATAATTGAGGAACCCAATGATTGGGATCCAACAATTGAGGATAGAAAGATAAATACTGTCATTTTCCTTCTAAGGCTCTACATACATAAAGATCTCAAACATGAGTACATGTTGGAGATGAGCCCACACAACTTATGGAAAGCTCTCAAAGAGCATTATGACCAGCAAAAAGAACTCATCTGGCCTGAAGCTAGTTATGGATGCAGTCAATTACGCCTATAAGATTTCAAAATTGTGGTAGACTACAATCATGTTGTTCATAACATTTGCTCCAAGTTGAAGTTTTGTGAAAAGAGCCAACGGAGGTAGAGAAGATAGAAAAGACTCTATCTACTATGCTTCCGGAGGACAGGATACTGAATCAACAATATCGCACTAACAATTTCCAGAAATATTCTCAGCTTATACACACATTAACTTAGGTAGAAAAACATCATGAGCTTGCTTTAAAGAATGCTCAACAGCGCCCCCCGGCTCTGCCCCACTACCTGAGGTGCACTTCAATGCCAAAAATAACACTGAGAACAAGAAAGGATTCAAAGGAAATTCTTTGAATAATCCTAAGAATCCGGCTAGAAAACGCAAACGCAACAATAGGCGCAAATCCAATGGTCGAAAGAAAGGAAAAGGGAAGAAGGGTAAGACACCACAACCTCGTGGCAATAGCAATAAACATTGCAACAAGTGTGGATCTGCTATCATGTCGCTAAAGATTGTCGTATTCCAAAACATCTTGTTCTCCTGTATCAGAAATCCCTCAAGGAGAAAAATCTTCTGAGGAACCAAGATATGAAGCTCACTTCAATCTTACAAATAAAGCAAGACCAGAGGTTGGAACTTCTTAGCACACTCCTATTGAACCAGAGAACAACCTCGATCTTCCCCCAGAAGATACCGCTGCACTTTCTGCAATGGACAACATGCTTATTGAAAACTTCTCAACAGACCCACTTGGAGATTTACTGTAATCTCAGTGCGTCCCACTTGGAGATGAAACTACTTTGATCTCAGTGTGTGTGAGACAATGTATTGATATCCTATTGTATGTCAAACAATATTTGTTGTAGTAAGTAGATAAGTACAAACTCCCTTAGGTTATAAGGTTGTAAGACTTACTAGTCATTAGAGTATGTACTATTAAACCTATTAAACCTATGTAAACTTCATACTATATATTTGATGTTTTAATTATTGTATGTATGTATGTATATATATATATTGAATAAAGAATTCTTCACTAAGCAATTCTTCTTTCACTATAGATGTCTAAGGATATCGCTCCAATTGAAGAGGAATTATGCCTTGTGGACAGTGGTACCACAAACTCCATACTTAGGGAGATCATATGCTTTCAAACTCTAAAAGAGAGAGAAGGCAAAGTTTTGACCATCCCTGGACTCGATATTGTGATAGTTGGCTCTAGACGAGCAACTATTACACTCCCAATGGGTACACAAATTACAATTGAGGATGCCTTACTGTATCCCGATTCAACCCGTACCCTACTAAGTTATAGAGATATCCATCAAAATGGGTTCCACATTGAAACCCATATGTATAATCGAGAAGAATTTCTTCTCTTAGCCAAACAAAATGGATATGGCAAACACATTTGCGAGAAAATTCCATCTCTCACAACGGGATTGTACTATACAAACTTTAAGCTCGTTGCACATGTTGTGTATAAAGTAATTTTTCAAAATGTTGATGCATTCTAGACTTGGCATGATCGACTTAGGCCCCGATATCAGGATGATGAGAAAATTTATTGGCAACTCTATTGGTCATTATTTAATCACTGAAAAATTTCCCAAATCCTCGGATTTCGTATGCACTGCATGTGCTATTACAAAATTGATTTTGGGACCATCTCAAAATTAGAGCCGAACCACTTAAATTCCTTGAACGCATTCAAGGTGACATCTGTGGCCCTATTGTGCCAAGATCTGGACTATTCAGGTACTTTATGGTTTTGGTTGACGCATCTATTAGATGGTCTCATGTGTGTCTTCTATCGACATGAAACCATGCATTTGCTAAACTAATGCCTCAAATTATAAGGTTGAAGGAAAATTACCCTAAACATAGGATTCAATCAATCCGTATGGACAACGCTGCCAAATTTGCATCTCATGCTTTTGACGATTATTGCATGGCATTCGGAATTCAGGTTCAGCATTCTCTCCACACACAAAATGGTTTGGTTCAATCACTGATCAAAAGAATTAAGCCTATTGCTAGACCATTATTGATGAATTGCAAATTATCTTCATCATGTTAGGGTCATGCAGTACTGCACGCTGCTGACCTTCTCCAACTACGACCAATTGTATATCATGAAACTTCCCCAATGCAATTAGTATGTGGAAATCCTCCAAGTATGTCCCATTTGCGTAAGTTCGGTTGTATTATATATATATATATCGATCTCACCACCACAGCATATTGCTATGGGCCCACTCAGGAAAGTGGGGATCTATGTGGGATTTAAATCTCCCTCGATCATAAAGTATTTAGAACCCTTAACAGGTGATCTATTTACTGCCCGGTTCGCTGAATCTATCTTTGATGAGGAATATTTCCCGGCATTAGGGGGAGACTTCAAGTACTAGAACGAATGCTAGGAAATTGATTGGGATGCCCAGGGTATTCCAGCCACAGATCCACATACTACTGAAACTGAACTCCCAAGTTCAGAAAATTATACATTTGCAAAGACTTGCAAAGAACCTGCCAGATACATTTACTAATTATAAAGGTGTGACTAAATCTTGTATTCCTGCTCAGAATGTGCCATAAAGAGTGGAGGTACCAAATAAAACCACTCAACTTCCACTCACTAAAAAGAGAGGAAAAAGTATGGCTACTAAGCGAGATACAATTACTAACAAACAAAGAAAGATGGCTTCCACACTAAATTTATACTATATATAAAGTAGATCATGATAATCTGCAACCTAGCTCGGTAATGCACAATGCTGAGACTAGGAATTTGGAAGACCATAGACAAATTGTTTCGGGAGATCACGATGAGTCTATAAGGGTTAATGAGATTGCCATCAACTACTCTGAAACTGGAGAATCTTTTGATAGAAGAGCTACAATTGTCGACACTTATTTTTCTGAACAAATTGTTGATTGCCTCCAAGTTAATCCAAAACCTAGGTCTATAAAAGAGTGCCAAAATCGCTCACTGGAACAAATGGAAGGACACAATTGACGCGGAATTAGCCTCGCATTATAAAAGAGATGTCCTCGTGGTAGCTTCCCTGTGGGATACAAATGGGTTTTCATCTGGAAACAGAATGAAAACAACGAGGTGGTGAGATATAAAGTAAGGCTTGTAGCACAAGGTTTTACGTACAGACCTGGCATTGATTTCAACGAAACTTATTCTCTGGTTATGAGTAGTATAACTTTTTGATATTTAATATCAATGGTAGTACAAAATAGTTTATTTATGCAGTTCATGGATATAGTGACAGCATATCTTTATGGGTCACTTGATTCTGATATTTACATAAAGGTTCCTGATGGAATCGACATACCGAATCAGAAGGTAAATCGTAACATGTATTGTGTTAAGTTGCAGAAGTCACTATATGGCTTAAAACAATCGGGCGGGATGTGGTACAACCGATTAAGTGAATTTCTTTCGCTAAAGGGATACACTAAAAGTGATGATTGCACGTGCGTCTTTATCAAAAAATCCCCCACAGAATTTTGCATTGTCTCGGAATATGTCGATGAGCTTAACATCATTGGCAATACACAAGATATTAATGAAGCACGTCATCATTTAAAGATGGAATTTGAAATGAAGGATTTGGGTCAAACCAAATTTTGCTTAGGTCTACAACTTGAGCATTTTTCTTCTGGAATCCTTGTGCACCAAAGTGCATATACCCAGAAAATATTAGAGAAATTCAATATGGATAAGTCATATCATTCCAAAACTCCTATGGTGGTTCGATCTCTAGACGTAGAGAAAGATTCATTTAGACCAAAGGAAGAAGGAGAGGATGTTCTAGGACCTGATTTTCCATGTCTCAGTGTTGTTGGCTCACTTATGTATCTTGCAAATAGTACGAGACCAGATATTGCTTTCACGATAAATCTATTAGCAAGATACAATGCTGCTCCTACCAAACACCTTTGGACTGGAGTTAAGAGTGTTTTCCGATATCTTAATGCCCAAGAGGTCTAGGACTTTTCTTTAAAAAGAAGTAGGATCCGAATTTAATTGGTTATACTGATGCTGGCTATCTATTTGATCCTCACAGCGCCAGATCACAAACAGGATTCGTATTTTTACAAGGTGGAACTGCTATTTCATGGAAGTCTTCTAAACAGACTCTGGTAGCCACTTCCACAAATCATTCTGAAATAATTGCATTATATGAAGCATCACGTGAATACGTATGGCTTCGCAGAATGGTTAACCACATACTAACATCTTATGTTATTGGTTCATTAGAATCACCTACCATTATCTATGAAGATAATGCTGCTTGTGTTGTTCACATGGAAACTGGTTATATTAAGAGCAACATCACTAAGTATATTGCTCCTAAATTATTTTATCCTCATAAGCTTCAGCAACATGGAGAGATAAGCATTGTGCAAACTAAATCATGTGATAATCTTGTTTACTTATTCACAAAGTCTTT
This sequence comes from Oryza punctata, assembly GCA_000573905.2. NCBI lineage: Eukaryota > Viridiplantae > Streptophyta > Magnoliopsida > Poales > Poaceae > Oryza > Oryza punctata. The sequence continues at coordinate 16,938,236 of CM002492.2, read as the reverse complement.
ACCATACTCCACATTCTTTAAATGTGTTGAGGGAATTGGTATGAGACGACTTAAATATTTGCAGAATTCAGGGAGTATCTCTCTCTGGAAAATAAACTATTTTCGTTATATTATACTCTTTTTCCTTTGTATGAGTTTTACCCTTTAGGTTTTCTCATTCAATGTTTTTAACGAGGTAATATTAACATAAGTTGTATGTCTTATCATTTTTTCTTTTCCCCATTAGGGTTTTTACTAAATGATAATTGTAGACATTATACTATTTTTGGATCATACTATGAGCTTTCCTCATAAAAGTCTAAAAATAGCTAATAATATATCAGGTTCTCCTTAGTTTTCCTACTGGGTTTTTAGGATTTTAGCTGATGTATCTAATATAATAATTATAATTATTTTTAAGACTATCTTTACATATATCTGGAACAATAAAAGAGCAATGATCAAATCTAGATTCAATCAAGGGGGAATTGTTAGGAAATTAACTAAAGGATTATCTCATCCATTCAAGATGGAATCAGCAATAGCGCCTTCTCGCCTTCTCGGGACTCCTCGGCAACAGGCGCGATGGTTCCCAACCACCGCGTCTACGGTTGCCATCCCTTCCCCATCTATATATTGTATTGTATTGATCAATAAAGAACTCTCCTTTCTCTCGCTCTCACAATTTCTCTGTCTCAATCAATCTCGCACTTTCCACTTGCAATACATGTGTTCCTAGCACCAAGATTTACACGTACTTACCGATGAGAAAAGTCATATACCTATGAGGACTCCACAAGAGTTAATTTTTGTGCTACCAGGATTTTAAGCCCCAAATATTATTTGACCAATTAAGTACTCCCCCGTCTTATATTATAAGTCGTTTAACTTCTTTTCTAGTCAAAGTTCTTTAAGTTTGGCTAAGTTTATAGAAATATATACTATTTTTTCAACCCAAAACAAAGATATTATCAAAATATATTCAATATTAGATTTAATTAAACTAACTTAATATTTAGATGCTGCTTAATTTCTCTAGAAACTTAATTAAACTTAACAAAGTTTGACTTAAAATAGTCAAACGATTTATAATATCAAACGGAGCGGTAAGTACTTAATAGATTGGAGCAAAGAGAGGCCCAAGAATATATCATTTCTTTGTTGTTCGTTCAATTCATTAAATTGACGCGCGGAGTCCATTCGTCATGTGTACTGGTCTGCCATCACAGTTAATGAAATGAGACAACAATGTCATGATGAATGTACTACGTACTTTTATGGAAGATATATTGCTAAGATTTTTCCCCAACCTATGTACTAAAAAAATGAAAAGTACATCTAGCAAACAGCTTTTATTGCCAAGCTGCCAAGCAAGAGACTGCATGTCTTGTGTGCGTGCTTTCAGTCCAGTCGGATAGTGTATCGCTTTCAGAACAATTTCATTTAATTTTTCTAAGTGTAAAAATGTACTACAGTAGATTGAAGGAAACTTCATCTCTCTTTATCTATTACTAGTACTATATATGCATGCCAATGCTCCTAGCCTGTACACCATCCTATAGGAAATTAATATTGATTAAGCATTATAATGATACGTATCCACAGTGATCATTCACTGACCCTGCTATTAAAATAACGAGGCTATTTTCTCGTAGATGATTACAAAATTGTACTACTGCACAACTAGAAGATTACGTTGCGTTGCAGTTTGGAACACTGTAGTTAATTTAATTAATAAATCCATCCGTAGCTTACACTTCCTTAATTTTAATTTATATGATCATACTAGTGTATTATTAATAACTATATATTAATTATCTAAAATCCATGTAACATATAGATATTCATTTGGTCCTCCATTCGCAATTAGGTTTTTTTAATGAAAATAAAATGTATTCTCTAATGATATGTAAGATATACTACTCCATCCTTAAATATATGATGTTGGTAAGTTCAAAAAATAATTAACCAGCGTTGTATAAAGAAGAACAGAGGGAGTATGGTAACTGACAAGGCCAACCCTACGTTTAAAACTGAAAATACCTAGCTCTAGAAACATACAACAGAATCTTCTTGCAAATATATAATTTCTCAAGATAACTAGAGGTAGCACATCTTCCACATAGACACACATATATACACACACACGTATATCCTTTCCTGAGTTTTTCTAGCTATACCTGAGTGTCTGACAAGTGATATATAGGCAGGTTCATGGAGTTCACGAAGAGTTAGAAATTATTTATATATGTCAACAAAATAACAGAAGGCATATCTGCTAAGGATCAGTTAATTGTTCATTCCTAAGCCACAAGAAAATTAAAGGTGCCAATTAAATAAAATAAAAACCTATCAAACAAACCTGCATCGGACTAGGTAGTGTTAATTTGTTTTATTACTACAAAGAGAAAATTCATTATATGTCCCTGGAAGTTTAACCGATATCCTTAAATTCCCTAGAGTTTTGTTCACTCCCTTATATACCTCTGAATTTTGATTTTAATCCCTTCTATACCACTTCCATCAATTAATTCCATCAATTAATTGTTAGTTGACAGTTAATTAGGTGTGCAAAAACGTTTTTACCCTTGTACATATAAAAATGTAAAATATTATGGAATCTATCTTTGGAAATATAGTAATTTATTGTGTTTCTATAATATATATTTATAGGTTTGTTGTATGACGATGTATTATACATTAAAATTTAATGTATATTAAAAATTATGTGTAGCATTTTTAAAATGGTAAACATAATATATAATACGTGGAAAATCTATTGTACTACTATCACAAAAATATGTTACATATACTTTGTTAATATATTTTATCATTATCTAGAAATATTTTTTGCCATGAATAACAACTTGCATAACAAAGTCATGAATATAAACACGCATAGAACAAACTTATGCACTTCTAACAATATACTTTACAAAATTATGTGTTTTTCTTCCATGCATGAGGGCATAATTGATCTTTTTGTAGAGATTAGACGATCAACTAATGGGCAACTAATGGAATAGGTATGAGGGAGTAAAACCAAAATTCGGAGACATAAATGGAATAAACAAAACTCAGAATCATACGAGGGATTGGGCATAAAAGGAATTTTCTCTACCACAAATTATAATTTAGAAAATTTTGATGGGAAATTGAGTATATATATATATATATGCTTGGTTCATACCCATATATATGTAGGGCGAACTTCTTTTTCTGCTTAATTCAAGGGTTCCACGCATCAATGACTCTAAAAAGTGTGCAAGAATTATCACCTAAATGGCCATTTTGATGCAAAATTACAGCTCATATATACTAATATACACTGACAATCTTAGGGCCTGTTTGGGAAACAGGGACTTATTCCAAGTCCCTGTCACATCGGATGTTTAGACACTAATTTGGAGTATTAAACATACACTAATTACAAAACTCATTCCATAACCTTGGACTAATTCACGAGATGAATCTTTTAAGTCTAATTACGACATGATTTAACAATGTGATGTTACAGTAAACTTTTCATAATTATGAATTAATTAGGCTTAAAAAATTTATCTTGCAGATTAGTTCTCATTTATGAAATTAGTTTTTTATTAGTCTATGTTTAATACTCCACATTAACGTCCAAACATCCGATGTGACATGAGCTAGAAAGTTTTAGTCCCATCTAAACACCCCCTAAAGTACAATGAATCATACAAACCCCCAATTTGATGAGGAACTCCTTGGCTTCGCATGTCCTATCAACCCTGACAAGGTTTACAGAACTGTTATTTCCGAGTGATTTTGACGATAACAATATTTATTATTAAGTTACCAACAAAAACTATTGAAATTTGAATATGTTTCTTTCAAAAAAAATAGTTTAGAATTAAATTTAACATGGCAAGTTCACCGAGCAGTTTTTTCAGCTTGATGAGTTCGATAATCGAGCGGTTACTGTCGTACTTATCACCCCCTCTAACCTTCGATCGAGCAGCAATTAATCCTTGCAGTGCTACACGGCGAAGTGAAATTTCGATGGGACCCTGCAGGATTTCCGGAACTGATAGCTGCAAGGGAATTTAGTTAGGTCAAATGAACAGTGACACGATACATTTAGTTAGGTTAATTAGCAGTACTGGTTGCATTATCCACGAAGCACAGGTGTGATGAGAGTTGACTTAATCGATCAAAGTAATATGTATGTGTCCAGCAGCAGTTCAATACTAGTAATTAACGCATTTCCTAGCGACAATTTTTAACCTGGTGATTGAAGCAACGGCGGTGATGTCAAAATTCTGCATACCCGCAGACCACTTTGAAAGAATGAGAGAAATTCAGCATGTAGAAAAACCACATCAGTCCCAAAATAATTGTATTTCTACCACTTAAACTTTATCCCGAAGTAATTGTATTTCATAAGATAAGACTCATTAAATCAATTAGAGAGGGATATTCACTGGGCTAATTGCCTCAACTTTCCCTTTATTCTATGCATATTGTTTACGGAATATGGAATATAGCAGACTACCTACATTAACTGGGTGTATGCTACGATCCATCAGGAGTACAAATTTCACCATTACAAACAACATTAAATAGGGTTATTGGCATGGGGTCAGTTGCGTGTACTACTAATATGTTTGAAAATCCTTATAAACACTATTATTTTAGACGGAGATAGTAATGTTAATTTCAATAACATTTTTTGTCTTAAAAATTAGTGAGCAATTTTCAGGGGAGCGAAATTAAGAGGAACAATATATACGTGTAGGTCAAATATGAACAGTGGCTAGCTAGCCAGGCAGCAATCAGGGCCATCGCCGTCGAGATTGCACAGAAGCAGACGCGATTAGTGCGACCCAAAATTAAACCAATTATGCCTCCTAAAAATAGTGTGCAGTTGCGTACCATCTTGATGTAACGCCTAATCATTCTATACGCTGACGCTATCATGACGCACGCATGCAACAGGCAAGAGGAGAGCTAGCCAGCCCCCTGTTCCACCGGGCATCACTCGGAATCCAATGTATCCTCCTTCCATTTTATAATTTGTCGGTCATCTGAGAAGGTGCAGACCTTTTGTAGCTTAATTAAGAAAAACGTATTTGTTGCAACCAAAATAATTGTTGCATACGTTAAATCTAATATATTACTACCTAAGTTCCAGATTATTTATCTAGCAAATCTTAAACCAAATAAGCTAGGGGTCGTAGCAAATTACATCATATCGATCGTTGCGTTAATATATCACGATTGTTTTCTAAAACAGTCATTACCTATTATTATCAGTTATGCATATATAATTGATTGATGAACGATAGGAAGATAATGCATGTCACCATTAAGAATATTCTAAAATATGAGAATAGTAAGTATTTTGATAAAAGAAGATTAAACGGAGAATGATAAGTAGGTCATGATTGAAAAAGCTTCGGGCAGCCGTATATTTTCCTTTAGAATATTCAACACCTAAATAGTTCACATTCTCAGATAGATTTTGAGACTTCCAGTTATGAACTTAGAAAATGAACTGTAGTATGTGAATTTAGAAAATAAAGTAGAAACCAAAAGCTATAAAACAAACTAGATTTTCTATATTCTCATCAACTGGCTATTTAGACGTTGATCTGAAATGGAGGATGTAGGGTCTCATAACCTTAATTAGCCGCCTTCATAAAAATGCTCATCTTAATTTAATTCTTCATCATATATATTTTGATTCCAGCCTGCCAACGCTAACATATATTAATTGCATGTGCTATGTATAGAAAATTTACATAAAGTATCTAGAGTACGTAAAAACTTCTCGTTCCTAAAAACTTTTTGACAACTTTCTAAATAACGCACTATATAATGTCACTAAAATGAGGACAGCCGTGCCACAATATCTAGTTGAATCCACTCGCGGTTTGCCGTGTTCATACCGCTAGCGAGGGAGTGGAAACGGGAAGCCGCTAGCGAGTGAGACAATTAAGATCACTAACCGGTGTCTTCTTCTCTCATCTTTTTTTTTTTTCCTGAGCTGATGAGATGTGGGGTTCATATATATCTTGCACAGTGGAGATCAGGATGATGATGCTTGCACGCAACAGCACAGGGAGAGATTACGTTTGGAATTAGTGTGGTTAATTGGATCTGGCTTCCTTGCTGGCTGCTGTGACTACTACTGGAACCCACTATTTAAAAGTAGGTTGGTTGGGTGATTAGATTAGCTGCTATAGCTTAGATTAGCTATCTATCTAGCATTCTACGAGCTAGAATGTCATGGCGCAATCCATCGAATCGAATATATGGAGTATCTATCGATCGAGCGATCTAGCTAAGCTTTTGCGCTTTTTGTCCCGGCCGGCACACAAGAGGTCGCCGTATACATTTTCGATCGTGCTAATCGTCATCATGCCGGTTGATTAGTAGCTAAACTATTAATAACGTTTTAATCTCATGTTATACCTGTATTTTCGAAAAGTCATATATTGTGGCCTAGAGATCGAGCAAAATGTTCTTCTGTATATATGTGATTCTTCTTTTCCTTTTACCCTTTTTATCCAACTGATGAGATGTGGGGATTAACGAGCCAGATTCCCCATATTGCGATCCAATGTATCAAATTATACGGTGCTATATACATGGTAGTATGGGTCGATCGTACAATACTTACAAGGTAAAGTTAGAACTAAAATGTGGTGGTATAGTAAATTCATAGCGCGCGTGTCTTGTCAAAACTATTCCAATTAGTACATATATAGGAAATCGATCAACAACTAAATTAATCTATATCCAACGTAATATAAAAGTACTATAAAATGAATAACAAAATAGGAACAACCCAATGGATAATCAATTTCATAAAAATAACGAAATTTTACTGTCCTTAAAAAAGTACCTCTAGATACCTAAATTAATTTTACGCTAAAATTTTTGGTACTGCGAGATACTTTGTACATAAAGGTATCAAATCAAATTTTACAGTATAAAATGTGGTATCTCCTCGTAACTTCTCAAGAATGATAAAATTACCCTAAAAAGAAAGGGTAATCAATAGGCCGTAGGGCATGTGCAATATTAACCATGCTGGTCATCTGGAACTAGATTTGTCAGGTAGATTTAGATGACAAGTAGAGACCTTAAAAACAATCCTAGTGTCGAGAGGAGAGAAGATATCACATGCCTATTATTTAGGCCTAATATCAACAATGCATGGTTTCCACATATGGTTTACATAGAGTCTGGGATAAATCAAAATATTTGTATTGGGATTCTAATATTTGCATTGAGAAGTGATTAAAATACCACTAAGATGTCCTGATGCATTTTTAAATATTTTAGTCTCACGCCTACTCCATCTGTCCCAAAATATAGTAACCTAAGATTGAATGAGACATAATTCTAATCCTACGAATCTGAACAAGAGTATTTATAGAGTAAAATTGTTAATTAGTAAGGAGTATCTACAATTTAGGCGCCTAGAATTTTCAAAAAACATCACTTTTATGATACCTTGGATAATAATCCTGTGTTGTTGTCACTCTCCTATTACTTATTACTTATCACTTTCAATGGTTCGACAATAAACTATTTTAACTTGCAAAAAAATTACAGAACTACATATATAAACTTATGACTAATAAAGAGTTACAAATTACATGCAAAAAAATTCAAACTTATTTTACATGCAAAAATTGCATTTAAAATGAACTAGAATTGCAGCAATGTGCAATTTTAGGTGATTGAAAATTTGGTTTGTGCATGGCACTTTTAACGCTATATATAGAGAGATAATAATAATAACAAATGATATATTTCAAATGCCTAATACAACTAAACAGTAGGATATTATTATTATTATTATTATTATTATTATTATTATTATTATTATTATTATTATTATTATTATTATTATTATTATTATTATTATCTCTATATACAACTTCAAAAGTGTCATACACAAACCATTGACGATATATGCCTTTATAGTCTCTTTGCGGTTGTGAGTTGAGAAGGCCTGCTGTGCCCTAATATTTCCTTGTTTAGTGAATGCTCAAAAATCCACACAAGTCATTTCCTATAGTGTGCAAAACGCATTGCTTTCTACATTTGTAAAAAATGGTTAGCCAGGAACATACCAAACGACGTGACTTGATAGCAAGCAAAGCAGCCTGATTATTATTGCAGGATACCAAACAATTCACAGTGGAACTTTTGTTCCTTTTTGTCTTCAGAATCAAACATAGTTTTTACTGGGGTGCCCAATTAAATAATCACAGCATCATATCATTGCTCTAGTTGATCATGCAGCAACGACAGCAGGTATCACTACTTCACTATGGTACTAGTAATCAATGGAAGAGTTAGCACAACCTGCAGAATCAATTCAGATTGGTGACCTTGTAAGCTACACAAACTCATCGTCATCGATCGATCACCATCTGCCACAGCACCAAGCTCTGTCTTTGATCGATCTGTGCGCGCGTCCAACTGGGCAACTGATCATCACATCGCATATGCACGCACAGGAGAGGAGACAGGCAGCTTAATTAACAGTACAGGATGCAGATGGTTGAGAATAATCTGACGACTTCTGATCGATGGCACTGTCTAGCTGGGGCCTGAAAGTGAAACACGCAGCTCCATCTGAAGCTGAATCTCAATGTATCTAGTAGTGACAGAGGCATGATGGATTTAGCGAGTGATGATGTACTGCTGCTTATACTGTTCAGGGTGTGTGAGTGTGTCACCTGAGGTCAGGCTGTGCGCAGAGCTCTGTACCTCCACTCTCTTTTCTTTTGTTCAACTTGATAAATATACAAATGCAATTCACTGTAATGAAGGCCCTGTAGCTTGGGAATTTGGGAGTTAGTAATACATTTTTTTTCCTCAGTTGTATTGAGAAAACCTGTAACTTTTGCTTACCCAAGAATAGTAGATTGTAACTTTTGCTTACCCAAGAATAGAAGATATATGCCTATCATATTAATAGTTTCAAAATTTTCATACTTGTATGATTATTTGAGTTGATATTCCGTTTTCTTCTAATTCAGTTACTACTGCATTTCAGCTAGCTAGGAAGTCGTCAGGGCCAAAATCTTTGTGAAAACAAACCAGCCATTTCATTTTCAGGGACTCATTTCCATTGAGAAAAGAGACGGTCACTACAATGGCCCTAGCTAGCTTTTCCACTTGATCGGTAATTCTTCTGATGTTTGTGTCTCGGAAAGAAACACTATTGCTGGCTCACGGGCATCAGTTTGTTTCTCGCAAGTTGACCAAAAAAGGGAATTCTGAACAGAACGAGTAGGTTTTTCTCTGAAGCTGACGGCTCGGCGCCATGAGAGACGTAACAGCTAGCGAAAAAGTTTGATCCCTATAGCACTTGCAACTTGGTCATTGCAGAGTGTTTCAGAGTGCCCATTCCAAGCATCTCAGGTGCAAACAGTAGATTGGAGTGTTGCACTAGCTGAACAAGAAAGAATATAATGTGTCCTTTTTTGAAGACAGTAGAGAGTGTGCCAGGTCAGAAAAAACTGTTGCATGCATGAGCCCTGTCTCCCTCTAATGGATAGTAGTACTCTTTTTTTTGTAAAGCATAAATAATGCATAATATGGAATAAGAAAAATATTGGAAAAGACTAGACTATCAGGTATGTGGTACTACCTCCATTCCAAAATAAACCAAATCATACCATAGAGTTCAAACTAATCGCAAAATAAATCAATCCCTACTTTTTCACCTATCCTCAATCCGCAAATCAATAAGTTTATTCATTCAATACCCCATGCCCACCCGCAAATACTACTTTTGTATCAATGAGTACTTGTTATTCTCTCTATACTATTTGTGCAATGGAAAACTGGGAATTTAGGGTCCCTTTGAATCAAAGAATTTTGTGTAGGAATTTCATAGGATGCAAATCCTATAGGAAATTTTCCTATATGGCCATTTGATTAAGAGGGTTGAAGCTTTCCAAATCCTACGAAATTCCTATGGAATGACTCATTCTATGTAGATTTTATAGGAAACTTAGCAAGAGCTCTAATCTCTTGGAAATTTCCCTTTGAGTTTATCTCTCTTATCTGGTTCCTTTGTTTTTCATGCGGTCCAATTAAATGATAATTGCTGTGTTTTTTTTTCAATCCTCTGTTTTACACTTGCATTTCTGTCAGAATCCTATATTTTTTCTATTTCTTCATTTTTCTAATCATGCGATTCAAGTATGCTCCTATGCTTCATGTGCATGGACGTGACTTGGGCCTTTGAAGTATTGGGTAGATCAAGTCGATACCCTATTCAAATCAGGGGTTGGTACTTCCAATATAATCCTACTCAAAATAATTAGTCATGAAGAAGGATTGAATTTTTTTTTGTTAGCACAGTTTGTATTGTCATATATGGTGCCACAAAATTTCGACTTAAAATATATTTGTACGAGGAGAGGAAAAGAAATATAAATATCATTACATAGTAAAATGAGTTTGTTATAAATGAGCCAAACATAGTGTTGGGACTTGGGAGTTAAGAGGGGCTTGAGTGTTTGACGGTGTGTAGTTGGAGGGAGTGAACATACACTTATTCGAAGCAAGACAGACAAGTCGAAACTAGGAAAAGTTGTGGAATGTGGCCCAAACAATTTAGACCAACAGTTACTTTGATCTATGAATGGGCCGGAATTTTCAATCTAGTATGCGTAACAGGCCAACAACCGCCGCTAACGGCCGCAACAGCGACCTGCGTTGCAATGGACTTAGAATTTGTCCGCCATTTAGCAAATATAAAGTACAATTCACCGTCGACCACCCGAGATTGCAACGCCAGCGACGCCGTAATCAACGCGCCGCCGCGCTGTGTGCACGACTTCGCCGCGCGGCGCGCACCGACGAGCGGAGCGAACCGCCGCGGCATGCCAGCCAACGCGCTTGCTCTGACCCGACGACCGCAACCACACGCGCCGTACGTCCCGACGGAGAAATCACAACAAAACACACAAGAGAAACGGTTTCTTTATCAATGTCAATGATAAATAGCATCTAGGGTTGTCTACAACTAACAGGACCAACTAATTAGCTTTACATGTTCAACTACAATAATCACAAAGCCAAGCCGATCGATTTGATCAAAATATTCGATTCACTCGCTTTGGCGCCTCCAACTTCTTCATGGCGTCACTTCTTCTTCTTGCACAGGCGCTCGTGCAGCACCCCGCGACAATCCTCGTCGATCTTCTCCCAGACGGTGGCCGGCATCGGGTCTCTCTCCGTCCACAATCCAGGGCTCTGGTAGGCCTGCCGGCACAGGGTGTGGGCCACCGAGTTTCCCTCTCGGTATATGTGCCTCACCTCGAACTCGGTGAAGCGGCTGAGCAGGGACACGATCTCCTCGTGCATCGCCGCCGGGATCCTCGTCTGCGTCTCCTCGCCGCGCAGGAGCTGGACCAGCACCAGGTCATCGCCCTCGACCACGATCCGCTCCACGAAGCACGCCAACGCAAGCTTCAGTCCCTTGATCAGTGCACGGGCCTCCACCACCCCGACGGTCCAGTGCTCCGTGGTATCGGCGAAGGCCAGCACGACGCCGCCGTCGCATCCGCGGATGACGCCGCCGATGCTCGCTCGCCGGGACCCGTCGTTGAACACGCTCCCGTCGAAGTTGAGCTTGCACCACCCCACCGGCGGCGGCGCCCACCTGACACGCAGCCAGGTCGGATGGAACGGCGGCGAGGACGGGGACAGCGGCGTGGAGCAGCGGTGAGGCGGCGGCGGCGAGAGAAAGAACGACGGCGACGGGAGCACGAGGGCTGGAGGTGTGCAGTAGAGGAAAGCCATGGCAGAGAATGCAGCAAACAGAGAGAATGATTTGCCGCCGACGAGCGGAGCGAGGCGCTATTTATCACCGGCCGGTAGGTCGGTTTCGAAGCGGAGTCCGAGTCCGAGTTGGAGTGGACGGCAGGGCAGTCCGAGTACGAATCGAACTCGGAGACGACGCAACCGCTTCGTCGAATCGTCATATGGGCCAATTCACAGTCACGATCTAGGGCCATATAAAACAGACCCAAATACCGATCAAATATAATGGGCCCGCTAGTGAACTGCCACGAGGTCTGGCCCAAATTTAATGGGCCCGCTTGTAAACCTCGATACCGTTCAGGCCTAACAGAAACAGGCCGGCCTTACACCTTTCTAGGCTTCTGGCCCAAGGTACGAAGCGGCTTGGAGCCCTGGAGGCCTGGAGCGAACGTTGTTAGTAGAACAATATTTATATTGCCTGCAGCTAGATGAAAATGATGCGATGAAAACTACCCTGTTGTTAGAACTATATTTCTATTACCTGCAGCTATGAAAAACAAACAAATAAATAAATAATAATAAACAAATCAAAGCTTTGCAGCAAGCTCAGTTCTCAACAAACATGTGTATCGTCACCATGTTGACAATTGCCCTGGTGTTTGTCTGTCAATTGCCCACACCAAACTGATCCAAGAGCTCTCTAAGATAGATTCAGAAACTCCTCAGAGATAACCCTGTTCTTGCTGAAACTCGTTCCCTCCATCATAAGCTTAAGTTTGCGCAGCATGGAATTCTATTTAGAAAAATCTTATTCTAGCCACATATATTGCCACTGCAGCATGAACTGGGCAGTATGAAGCAAGTTAGCCTCGTAGAGCATCATTGGAAGCTGCCACAGCGCTGAGACTAATCAAAATCAACTCACTAGACTGTAAATCTGCACAGATCTAGGAATTCATGATATCAAGTAAACCAATCACCGAGTATATAAGCAGGAAACCGTTGCATAACCGTAGAGCATTAATTCAAGATTTTGACCTGACAAACAAGACAATAATATCAGCCTAGCCCTGAACACACAAACTGAGGCCGTACTCCTTCATCGTTACGTTCGTTTTCCTGTGCGTTGTAAATGCACTCAGCCACGCCGGAGATGCTAGTGGCCGGGTGGTGGCAAGGCTTCTCTTCCTAGTGCAGGTCGGTCACATGAGCACCTTTACTTAATAATAATAATAGAGCAAAGAGTAAAATGCATGAAGGGTCATCCAACTTTATTTAGATGTGTCATATAGGTCACTCTACTTTTAAAATGCATATCTAAATCATATTATAAGTTAAGTGAGTTATTTAGCCATTTAATTAACCACATGAGCAAATTTTATATACATAGCATGACACCTGGGATTGAAAAAATTGTTTCGACATTAGCAGCCGTTACACACCCCAGCCACTGCCTGCTAAGATTTCGCCTCCATCGTTTATATTCATAGCTTGTTACCGCCGCCGCATAGGATTTCACCTTTGTTGTTGTTTATATTCATACCTTGTTATCGTAGCCTCCACTGCTTCCGGGTTTGATGGCAAGTGAGAAGAGGAAAAAACACATATGTTTACTGCACATGTTTAAAAGCAATTTTTTCAATCATAAGTGGCATGCCATGTGTACAAGGTATGCTCATGTGGATAGTTAGATGGATAAATGACTCAATTAACGTACATTAGTGATCTAGATGTATATTTTAAAAGTAGAGTGATTTACATGATACACCTAAATAAGTTAAATGACCCTTCATGCATTTTACTCTAAAGAAATCATCAATTGATGTTAAGAACTGGACAACTCCACTTGCGAAAGGACATGTAGCTAATAGTTGCAGTGAGCTGAGTAGCACTCCAAGATCCTGAATACAAATGTCTCAATCGGAGCGAATTTCATTTGAGGGGCTAGGTTCCCAATTTAAAATGCTATATATATCCGGTTGAATGTAACGGCCGGGTAAAAAATATTCTTCTCTAAGAAAAACTTAACTCCAACCACTTGCCAATTTAAGTTCAGTAAAATAAACTATGGAAAAATCAAATTATATTCATAACTTGAAAAGTTGAGAAATTGAACAACAGTACTCAGTCTGAACTATACTTCTAGGCAAAATCAGTAAGCACTGTAGCAATTAGACAAAATTTGGTTGATTCATCTACTTGTAAAACTATCCAACCTCTTTTTTGGGGGAAAAATATCTATCTGAATGTTCGAACTCATTCATGTACTTGTAAAAAAAATTTCGGGAGAAAAATATCTGATGATTCATGGACTATTAATCTGAACCTGCTTGCCTGCCTCTCTAAGCCAAGAAAACAAGGTAACCTGACTGCTACTCTGAACTTTGTTCAGGCAGCTGGCATCAGGGACAGTGTATTGGAAACTAACGATGACAACTTGACGACAGTAAAATCAACTAGGGAAAAATCAAATTATACTCGTATTATATCCATAACTCCAAAAGTTGAGAACTTGAAATACAATATTGCTTCTTGTAGTGAAGTACTCATTCTGAACTAGAGTTTTAGCTTAACTTCTGCACAAAATCCGATGGCCGCCACCGTGTGCTGCCTCCTGCCCCTCCTCACCGGGCGCCATCCGCTACGTGCAACGAGGAGAAGGGCGGTGGTGGCGGGGATAGGAGGAACCACGCGACGTTGACAGCTAGACGTCTACAAGGCGACTCGGGAACCTCATGTTGCCAGGCCGCGCTAAGCTTCTGCCTCTAGCCCCTCGCGATCTCACCGTCGAGCGGACAAAACGGATGGGGAGAGGGAGGGATAAGGAAGGAATCATATTGTTTCAGTGGGTTCTACTTAGTTTTTTATTTTTTTTCTAGTGCCACACGTTAGCCAAAATCACCCCTAATACTAGCTTAGGACTCAATTTAACCTTGTTTTTCTAAGATTGGAGACGTGTTATATCTGATGGTTTAAGGACGTTTTTCAAACTCGCCCTCAAGATAAGGGATGAGAAGTGAACTTAGTCCTTACCATTCAGGCCTAACAGAACCAGGCCGACCCATACACCTTTCTGGGCTTCTGGTCCAATCTACCAATGCTTCTCTTTGCGGCCCAACTAGATCGAGCTCTTGATTGGAATTAGTTCTGGCCCATTATCTGATTGGGCCAGCCCAACAAGGCCTGAAACAAGTGAGTACGGAAAAAGAGCGTTTATTATTTATTGGAAAAAAAACGGAAAGAGAGCAGCTTGACCAACTCACTCACCAAAGTCCAAGTCCATTTTGCTTCTAGAAGTCAGAATCGACACATAACGCTAATGGCCGGAAGGAAACTGGAACTTCTCTCTAGATCTCCTGTCCCATCGCGTGATATCTTTCTCCAAAAAAACAAATTATCAAAATTGGCTTTGAATGCTTATTGGCTACGGGAGTAGTACATACTTTGCTGGATATCTCTTTCTTTCTTCTAGAAGAGGGTTAACGAACTAGGCGTAGCAGCTTCTCTTTTTGACCGGCCATCGCCAGCACACAGGGGAGAAGAAAAATAGAAGCTTCTGCTGCGCCATTTACCTTAGTACTAGTATTACTCTACTTCTACTCTGCTAACATCATCATCTCAAAAAAAAAAAAAAAACATCATCATCTCAGTCTCAAATACGACGCGTTGACTTGCTGCTAGTAAATTAAAAAGAAATTCAGTCTTGGAGATGAAGCAATGACAGGTCGAACACCCCACTGACCCCAATTACTAAGTGCATCCTGTCAGTTTATTGGTCAGGATATAACGTACTCTAGCCGTTCCGTGCACGGTCGTGCCGTTAGTCATCCCTGACGTCATCAAAGTATTACGTAGCTAGCGACGTCTGAACGAACTAACGTTTAATCAAATCGGCTGTTTCTTACGTGAAAACAGTGATCTAATAACCCCAATAATATATACTAGTACTACTATAATTTTGGAGCTAATGGCAAAAACAATCGCTCGAAGCAAAAATAATCCGCAAGCTACTCTGGCAGGTCAGTCCAGATCGAACTCTGTTTAGGCAGAAGCTCCAATGATCAGTTCAGTGCTTAGGCAGCGTTCTTTCCTCCCCTTCCCAACTCCTCTCCCTCGTTTTCCACGTACACGCTTTTCAAACTACTAAATAATGTATATTTTGCAAAAAATTTCTATACAAAAGTTGCTTAAAAAATTAAATTAATTCATTTTTGAAAAAATATTAGCAAAAACTTAATTAATCACGCACTAATGGATCGCTCCGTTTTCCGCAAATACCGTGCATGTTCCGAATATCATCGAGCGAACGCTGCCTTAAATGCTTAATTGATAAATCAACGTCAGACTTCACTATAGGACTTACACATGGATCGGTTTTACTTCCATAGAAGCTTTAAAAACTCCCAAATTTCAAATGAGATCCATATGGTTTGGGAAAGATGGGCCTTTTTTCCTGACCACTAAGACTAATAGCGTGAATGCTTAATCTAAAATTATTTCACGTGTTTTATAATAAAAACAGAAGGAAAATAAAGAAACTCTCTACAAATAGACATAATATCACGGTTTATCTTTCGAATCGACGGCAGAATCCTAACCACTTAAAGTATGATGGTTTTTGCCAATCTTTTAATAAATTCTAACAACATTTAGTTCTAAATTACTGTTTTAAATTTGAATTTTTCAAAACTCATTTAAATTGCCTCAAAATATGATTTTATCCCATGTCAAAACCTCAAAGTTTCCGTGGGTTTTGATCGGTTTTCGTTGAAAATGTGACCCCTAGCTCGATACTACTTGCCGAAACATTAATAATATCTTCTTTCCCCTTAATAGCTAGATCGGCAAGTTAGGGTGTGGCCGGCAACATCATCATCGTGGGTAGGGCGCAATTTCATACTCACAACTCAACTCATGCCTAATGTTTATCGCGTGCGTGTTCCCACTTGACCCCAGCCGCTTTGCCACTTGTGTCTTTTCATCCACTGAGCCATCAGGAGGGGATTTAATTAATTATTAGTTAGGCAGCAATTATAGCCAACTAATGTACGAACCCGCCCAGATAACTCGTCGGATTAGCACGCATCACTGTCATCATCTCCCGCCCTACGCCTGAATATGCTAACTAATTAATATAATTAATTATATTGGGTGAGAACGCAAGACGAAGAAGACGCAACACGTCAACTTGGACGACGCGATAAGGTTTCCAGCAGGAGTAGTAGTAGAAGCTGCTCAACTAACTCCATAAAAACAAAAATCGCAGCGTCACGTCACATAAATGAGAGCCACATGCCAACACACTAAAAAAATCCCCTCTGTTTTTTCCTTCTTTCTCAGATCGGTACAGATTGCAAAAAGATCATGGAGATATACTACTAGTAATTCACGAGTGGAATTAATTAAGAAACGAAAAATTCATCAGTCTTATTTGACCTCTCTCAGCAGTTACAAAGGCACAAAACTACGTGTACATGTACGCGTACCCCGTGTGGTACGCGTAGACTGTTCCGGTGGGGCCTACGTGGCAGTGGCCTGCAACGAATCAACAAATGGATCTCATCACTTCCTAGCTAGCTACCACCTACTGTATATATATGTTACTACGTGTGTACGAGTATGTATGTGTGTGTATGCAACAAAGGTATACCCCCCCTTCGTATTGCCGTGTTGGGCAGGGCATGCAAGCATGTATACGGACGCTATACGGCTGTACGTATACGGTGAGGCGAAAATACGCCACGTGGGGAGCAGGGGGATGTGGGTCCCAGCTCAGCACTAGCAGAGGAGCGACTCGACGAACAGGTCGTCTCGCGGCTCGTCCTTGGTGCGCTGGAACGCCGCGCCGGCGCCGGCGCTGGCGACGCCGTAGCCGCCGTAAAGGCCGGCGGGGTTGGGGAGCATCTCGAGGGTGTAGGGCCCCTGCTGGGCGGCGACGGCCGACGGCCGGATCGCCCCTGACGAGGGCGCCGGCAGAGGCGCCGCCGGGGCGCGTCCGCCGCCGCCGCGGCCGACCGGGACGTCGTGGTTGTGCTTGCCCTCGTAGGTGGTGATCACGGCGCGCGTGTCGTGCGACGCCCGCTCCACGTGCTTCCGCACCGGGCAACCCACTGTCGTGCACTTGTAGTAGCTCCTGCGATTCAAGAACAGTTGATTATTAGGGACGCAAGAACAGATGGATGATTAATAATCGACTAATCGACGGATTTTATGTGGTTAATTCTTTGATTAGTGAGGAGATTGATCGATTGGTTACCTTGGGTTGGGGTTGCCCTTGACGACCTTCTGGCCGTACTTCCTCCACCGGAAGCCGTCGTCGAGGATGTCGATGTCGCTCAGCGTCTGCACCACCAGCCTCGGCTCGCGCACCGGCTTGCCGCCGGCGCCGGCGCCGCCCATGCCGCCGGAGCTGCCCTCGTTGTCAGCATCCTCCTTCCTGAAAACCATGATGCCATGACATCCATGAGACCCAAGAACACATGCAGTGCACACATGGAGATTTACGCTTCGATTGCTGATGAGTGAAGATGGCTTACCAGCGCTTGGCTTCGGGCTCGTCGCCTTCGCTGCGGTGCGATCCGTTGTCGGCCTCGTCGTCGCCGAACGTGACGGAGGAGTTCTCGGGCGTCGCGGCGGAGTACTGGTCGGCGCCAGCGCCGCCGGGCACCGCGAGGTCATCCGCGCAGGCGGCGGCGCAGCCAGAGGAGGCGTTGCGGCGGGTGGAGAGCGGCTTGGGGTGGTTGTGCGCGCCCTTGTAGACGATCTGCGTGATGCGGCCGTCGGCGAGCGAGCGCTCCACCTTCTTCTTCATGGAGCAGCCGTTGTACGTGCACTTGTAGTAGCTCCTCGGGTTCTCGCTACCCTTCACCTGCTTCTGCCCGTACTTCCTCCAGTTGTATCCGTCCTCCAGCTTGTTGTTCCCGCCGCCATTTGCGCCTCCGCTCTTGTTGCTCGAGGCGGCGGTGTTCTTGCTCGCCTCGACTACTTGCTGCTCCTGTTCCTGCACAAGCGTACATGAACCATTGTGAGCTAGACTGTAACAGTGTACTCAGCTTGGCTTGACTTGAGCTGGATGAGATTAAGCATGTGTGTGTACCTTGAAGGAAGGGAAAGAGGATGGTTGCGCGGCCATGGCGTCGGAGTTGGTGTGGAAGGAGAAGTCGCCCCGGCTGCTGTCATCTTGCTGCGACGCGATGAGATCGGCGCTGGCCTTCCAGTCGTACCTCTGAGCCGGGATTGCACCTGTGGTTGGGGACGCCAAGATCTGAAGCATAAACACACACAAACGCCATGGATCATCAGCAATTGCACAGCAGTACTAGAGTGTAGAGGTAGAAGAAGATCAAGGTGTGTCACGCGGAACGCACATGAGAGGAGCTGAGGAGGACAGGGGAGTCGAGCAGCTCGGTGGGGCTCAGCCCCGGCGGGATGGCGAAGTAGGACGACGGCGACACCGGCGGCGGCGAGAGCGGCAGGCTCGGCGGCTGCGCGGACTTGAACTTGGGCACCCCACCGCCCACCCTTGCTCCGCCTCTGGAGAACCCCCTCGGCGACCGCTCCTCACCGCCGGCGCCGGCGAGCATGTCTCCGCCCCCCGACAGCAGCTCAGTGAACGACGTGATGAACGGCGGCGGCGTGAACGTGAACCCGTGGTCCAACCCCCCCGTCGAGGACGCCATGGCGAAGCACAGCTCAGCCAGCGAGCGAGCTAGCGAGGGAGAAGACCAGGACGAAGACGAGGAGAGTGATCGATGCGTGTGAAAAGGGAGACGAGACGAGACGGGAGTGGTGGATGGGTTGTGTCGCGACGGCTTAAGTAGCGGCTGCTCCGGTGGCGCCAACGAGGGGGGCAAAAGCGTAAAGGCGGAGGCACGTGTTACTGACACGTGGGGCAGAGTAGGGTGGCGTCAGGGTGTCAGTGGGAGAAGGAGGCTAATGTGAACGTGACGGTTTGGGGATGCTTCGGCGAAGGGGAGGGGGGCAAGGCGCAAGGCGGGGGTGGGGTCAAAGCTCGTGCGGTTTGACCGGTCAGACGAGGCGGCTCGCGCCGGGAGGCGGGGTTGAGGCGACGACGTGTGGTTTCGGGGAAGGAGACGCCGGTGTGGGACCCACCTGAGAGCGTGGCGTGTTCCCACGGCTTTCGAGTTTCATCAACTCGTATATACTACTACGTGTAGCTTGGGGTTTGGGTTGAGGCCGGACTAGTGGGCGTGTCGCTTCGAATGGACGGACGGATTGGGGATAGGGGGACAAAGACAAAAATGTGATTTTTTTCTTTTTTCATTTTTATTCCATACAGTGCTTCAACAACTGCACATCTTGTTGTGCGATAGTTTTCGATTTATTTTCCGTTTCATGAAAGATATACAATCTTACGCACCGCTATATATGCGCACCGCAGTCTCATACAATATCTGTTTCAAAATATAAATTATTTAGCAAGTAGTAAGTTTGGATCAAAATATTTATTTTTGTCACTTCAGTTGTTAATTTTTGAACTTTGAATTACTTACATTCCCCTTTCTAGCATTTGATTGGATGTTAAATCATTAAAATGATGGAACGTAGTGCATGAATAATTATATTATTAGATATTGTTTTTGAAAAATAAACATAGACACTCACAAAATATGCATATTCATCAAAAGCACACACGCACACCTACTCCTATAAGCACTTTCTAAATACTGGACCGTTATATATTAAGATTTGAATCCTGAAAATGTTTATATTTTAAAATAGAGAGAATATATTATAAAAGAGCTCGAAAATGAGCTTAGAAGTTTTCACATGAAGAAAAAAATTGACTGTTTTAGCAGTATAGATTGACAGATATTGTTCTATACCAGATACAATATATATCTCTAAAAACAGAAGCTAATAGATTTATACGGAATCCAATACTCCTTTTAGAATACATTAAATTACAATTGTATGCATAAGAGTTGTTCAAGAAATTCAATTCCATTTTCAGTTTCTTATAGAAATCATTCTTATATTTATGAAATAAAATATAAGAGTTGTACATCAAATTCAATTCTACGTTCATCAATAACTCTATGTAAAATTGCACGGGAAATCTTGTACTTAGGATATTTTTGCACGGGAATTTTTTAATGCGCGGTGACTCGAAACATTTGAACAGAGTAGTTTGTTATGAACGGAAGTTGTGGTCTTTTTCTTTTGATATGTGTGATGAATTTGTGTGCGGTGGTGCAATGTGCCGATGTGGTGATGGAAAATGCCATGCAACTCGGCGATCTTCGCTGCCGTACTGATCAAGCAATATGGACGGAATGCAAATGTGCCAAACTCCAAATTCGATCAGATTTGCATATATCAAATATTTCCTTCTCTTTTTCATTCCTAATCGTAGTATAGTGTTTCTTCATTCTATCAGTTTTCTAGAGCTTAGTTTTTGTTGCTTTGCGGGTGACCGACGAATTTGATCAAGTGATCTGGAGGACTATCATTTTGTAAATTCATCCTTTTGGTGGATCCTACGTGACTGATTAACGACTTAACAGGCGGCTAACTGTATATAAACTAGAGAAGCCGTACATATCATACGCAAAAAACAATTTAAACTCTGAATGTCTGACAGTGATGGACATCCCAACGCTCTAGTACCAATTATATTGATAACTATAATTAGGTTGTCCACTCCTTATATAAATTTTTATTTTGAAAAAGATTATTATATTTTTTATTTGGAAAAGAAAGTTTTCAAGACCACAATCGAACAAATTTCTCATAATATTTTTCTAAAGTCTATAAGAAACAATATTTTATGAAAATACTTTGAAAATTAACACCGAATTATAAATTTTATACACTACATATATTTATATTTTGACTAATTATTGATAAAATTTTACAATTAGTTTGACTTTTAAATCACAGTACACCTTAATAAAAATCTAGGGATTTAGTATAGAAAAAAATAAAATCGTTTGTAAGTATTGGAAGCTTTATTTCGAGATGAAAACTTGGCAAAAATCTAAACAAGAGAACATATTTCCTGCAAATTAAACATGATTCAATTGCAAGACGGAAGTATAATGTACAAGCTAGAGGGTGCATATCGACTATGCATCAAGGACATTATATCGGTACTAAATTTCCGGTGGTATAGAACTATCAACATAAGTATATGACAAATAATGTAAAGTGTCGTCGTTCGTCTCATGCATGTGCTACGCCAAAGTACGGCCCTAAGTGTTTTCTAGAAGGAATATGGTGCAGAGTGGTGCCTTTTGTTATACTACATTTTTCTCCTCACTTAAAAATTGATCAACTCGCGCGTCTCTTTAAAAGTTTACCGATTAATACGCTCACAATCTTACTTTAAGAAGCTAGGTACACACATGTTCATGCAAACATAACTGATACTTGTTACGAGTAGAAAAGTGTGAGAGAGATTTAGCAAGAAATTTATGTTTCTGTATTGATCAATTGGTATCTTCTATACATAGTAATGGAATGGCAATTAGAGGCGCGATGGTTGGAAACCATTGCGCTCGTTGCCGAGGAGTGGCGAAGGAACGGATGCGGCTAACCGCTCTCTTTCTTCCTTATCGATGAGTAGTAGGAATAGGCAACTGTAATGCCTATTCCACCGGGTGTAAGAGATCACCCTTTATATTTCTTAACACTTCCCCTTAATCAAATCTAGCTTTGATCACTGCTCATTTTTTAGATATCTGTAAAGATAATCTTAGAAATAATTACAATTAGTATATTAGATACATCAGGTAAACTCCTCAGAAACCCAGTGGGAAAATAAGGAGAACATCATATAATATTAGCCATTTTTAGACTTTTATAAGGAGAGCTCATAGTATGATCCAAAAAAATAGTATAATGTCTAGAGTTATCATCTAGTAAAAACCCTAGTGAGTAAAAGCAAAATGATAAAACATATAACTTATGTTGATATTATCCCGTTAAAAACTTTGAATGAGAAAACCTAGAGGGTAAAACTCATACAAAGGAAAAAGAGTATAATAAAATGAAAATAGGTTATTTCCCCGAGAGAGGTACTCCCTCTGAATCCTACAAATTTTTATGTCGTCTCATACCAATTCCCTCGACACATTTAAAGAATATGGAGTATGGTAGAGATTTTGTGAATAAATCAGCAAAATTATAACATGACTTAATTTGCAAGATATTTATCTCTCCATGTTGCTGAAGCTCATGAGGATAAAATAACTTAGGAGCAATATGCTTAGTGATGTTGCTCTTAATATAACTAGTTTTCATCTGAACAACACAAACAACATTATCTTCATAGATAATGGTATGTGATTCTAATGAACCTAAACCACAAGTGTTAGTATGTGGTTAACTATTCTGCGAAGCTATACGTATTCACGTGATGCTTCATATAATGCAATTATTTCAGAATGGTTTGTAGAAGTGGATACCAGAGTCTGTTTAGAATACTTCCATGAAATAGCAATTCCACCTTATAAAAATACAAATCTTGTTTGTGATCAGATAGATAGCCAGCATCAATATACCCAATTAAAGTCGGATCTTGGTCCTTTTTAAAGAAAAGTCCTAGATCTCTTGTACCATTAAGTTATCGGAAGACATTCTTAACTCCAGTCCAATGACGTTTGGTAGGAGTAGCGCTGTATCTTGCTAATAAATTTACCGCGAAAGAAATATCTGGTCTTGTACTATTTGCAAGATACATAAGTGCGCCAACAACACTGAGATATGGAAAATCAGGTGCTAGAATATCCTCTCATTTTTTCTTTGGTCTAAATTGATCTTTCTCTACGTCTAGAGATCGAACCACCATAGGAGTTTTGGAAGGATATGACTTATCCATATTGAATTTCTCCAATGTTTTCTAGGTATATGCACTTTGGTGTATAAGGATTCCAGAAGGTAAATGCTAAAGTTATAGACCTAAGCAAAATTTGGTTTGACCCAAATCCTTCATTTCAAATACTGTCCGTAAATGATGATGTGCTTCATTAATATCTTGTGTATTGCCAATGATGTTTAGATCATCAACATATACCGAGATAGTGCAAAATCCTGTGGGGGATTTTTTTAATAAAGACGAACAGGAAATCATCAATTTTAGTGTGTCCCTTTAGTGAAAGGAATTCACTTAATCTATTGTACCACATCCTGCCCGATTGTTTTAAGCCATAGAGTGACTTCTGCAACTTAACACAATACATGTTTCGATTTACCTTCTAATTCGGTATGTCGATTCCATTAAGAACCTTCATGTAAATATCATAATCAAGTGACCCATAAAGATATGTTGTCACTACGTCCATCAACTAGATAAATAGACAATTATGTACTGCCAATGATATTAAGTATCGGAAAGTTATACCACTCATAACCGGAGAATAAGTTTCATTGAAATCAACGCCAGGTCCTTGCGTAAAACTTGTGCTACAAGCCTTTCTTTATATCTCACCACCTCGTTGTTTTCATTCCATTTCCGGATGAAAACCCATTTGTATCCCACAGGGATGATACCACGAGGAGTAGGCATAACAGCTGAGAATACACATCTTTTATAAAGTGAGGCCAATTCCGCATCAATTGCGTCCTTCCATTTGTTCCAGTCAGAGCGCTTTTGGCACTCTTTTATAGTCCTTGGTTCTGGATCAACTTGGAGGCAATCAACAATTTGTTCAGAAAAATAAGTGTCGACAACTGTAGCTCTTCTATCAAAAGATTCTCCAGTTTCAGAGTAGTTGATGGCAATTTCATCAACCCTTATAGACTCATCATAATCTCCCAAAATAATGTGTCTATGGTCTTCCGAATTCCTAGTCTCAGCATTGTGCACCACCGAGCTAGGTTGCAGATTATCACGATCCGCTTGATTTATAGTACCAATATGGTGTGTACCATCTAAAGGTTGGTTTGCATTTACCATCTTTTTTTTGCTTGTTAGCAATTGTATCTCGCTTAGTGGCCATACTTCTTCCTCTCTTTTTAGTGAGCGGAGTTGGTTTTATTTGGTACCTCCACTCTTTCTGGCTGTTAATGACGAAATTTGGTAAGCCTTGAAGTCATCATCGGCCTAGAGTGAGTATCAGCTTCAGAGTCCTGGAATCGACCGATGGGCATTATCAATCACCAGTAGTTGTATTCTTCATGGATTCGGTTAAGGAAATTAATCAATTAAAGGAAGTTTATCCAGAATAGTCCGAGTTCAAGGAGGATGCGGCAGGACAATTTATCTATTAATTAGGAAGAGTTTGTTAATTTTCTTTTATCTTTAGGAAAGTGTGTTTAGTGTCCGATAAGAACTTCATGTTTTTCCTTTTATCTTTAGGAAAGTTTGTGTCGTGTCCGATATGGACTAGTATCTACGTATGGGTATAAATATGTACACCCAGAGTCCTTGTAAATTATCTCTCGATCAATACAACTACTCTCGGCGCATCGCCACCCTCTTTCTGAGGTTTTTACTTATCACTGGCAGAATTTGGCACCTGACGTAGGGCTGTATCGACTTTCGATCTCCGACGAAGGGGTAAGCCCTACATTCCATCGGGCCCTGGTGAATATATTGGCTACATTGGTGTCATTCAAGGTTGCATCGCTTCGATCTCTTGGATCGCTCTGGTTCGGTTGGTATATTTGGCTACTTGATATTTCAATTCTATTTTAATTGCATTGTGTTTAGAGACGCATCGGTTTAGTTAGGACTATCTCGGTTAGGTATGATCTTCTGTCTTAGCCGATATATCTCTACAACCACAATGTTGTTTTAAATACATTTGTTATATCCATCACATTTGACAGATCTATCGGTTCATCGAGTATTAGATTATAATATACAATCTTGTGCTGCATCGGTTAGGTTCGACCTACTAGATTGTTGTTGATAATATAAATCTTGTTAAGCCGATAGGTTCATGCTAATGTTTTATTGGAGTGTTAGCCGATGAGTTATCATATATGTTATATAATCTAGATTGACAATGTTTTCTACTTGTATCGACCGATCTCCATTTAGGGTTTTGTCGATATCGGCTAGATTATTTTGTTGGCTTAGATTATATAATGTATCCACCACCCTAAAAGTCAGTCAAAGGCTTGATTATCTAGATATTACGTTTCTTTTCATAATTAGTGCTGCATCAGTTAAGTTTGATCTACTAAGTCGTGCTTAGAACCATAATCTCTAGCTTGCTTCTTGACTGCCAATAAGGGTTTGATCGGGGTTTCAGCCAATGAGTTATCTGGATGTTGCATCGGCTTATAAGGATTAAATATAAGTTGGATTTAGCTGATCGCAACAGGTTTCACTGTTTATGTAATCATTTGGATTTATTGACATCGGACCTCCAATCGATAAATGCTTTAACCTTCGGATCAACTCTTATTCTATCATATCATTTGTCGATATCGGCCGGAATCACTCAATCGGCTTGTTAGCCGATTGGTTGTTTTATCCGCTGTTTATATATCTTGTCAGTTCCAGGATCAAACTGACTAGCACGCCCGCATCTCATCATTATTTTGGACCTGCACTGAAGCTAAGCAGATCTCCCAGGCCGTCGTGTTTTTACGTCAACACTAGCGCATTCTGAGCGGGAATTAAAGATTTAGTCACACCTTTGTAATTGGTAAATGAATCTGGCAGGTTATTTGCAAGTTGTTGCAAATGTATAATTTTTTGAACCTGAAGTTCAGTTTCAGTAGTACGTGGATCTGAGGCTGGAATACCCGGGCATCCCAATCAATTTCCTGGCATTCTTTCTGGTACTTGAAGTCTCCTCCTAATGCTGGGAAATGTTCCTCATAAAAAATAGAGTCGGCGAACCGGGCAGTAAATAGATCACCTGTTAAGGGTTCTAATACTTTATGATCGACGGAGATTTAAATCCCATATAGATAGATCCCTACTTTCCTGTGTAGACCCATAGCAGTACGTTGGGGAGGTGAGATCGGTAGGTATACAACACAACTAAACTTAAGTAAATGGGAAATACTTGGAGGATTTCCACGTACTAACTGCATTGGGAAAGTTTCATGATATGCAGTTGGTCGTAGTTGGACAAGGTTAGCAGCGTGCAGTACTGCTTGACCCCAACCTGATGAAGGTAATTTGCAATTTATCAATAATGGTCTAGCAATAAGCTTAATTCTTTTGATCAGTGATTCAGCCAAACCATTTTGTGTGTGGACATATGGAACAAAATGCTGAACCTAAATTTCCAATGCCATGCAATAATCATTGAAAGCATGAGATGTAAATTCGGCAGCACTGTCCATACGGATTGATTGAATCCTATGTTTAGGGTAATTTGCCTTCAACCTTATAATTTGAGACGTTAGTTTAGCAATGGCATGGTTTCGTGTCGATAGAAGACACACATGAGATCATCTACTAGATGCGTCAATCAAAACCATAAAGTACCTGAACAATCCAAAACTTAGCACAATAGGGACACATATATCCCCTTGATTGCGTTCAAGGAATTTAAGTGGTTCGGCTCTAATTTTGAGATAAGATGGTCTCAAAATCAGTTTCCCAGGAGCACATGTAGTGCATACGAAATTAGAGGATTTCGGAAATTTTTCAGTGATCAATTGATGACCAATAGAGTTGCCAATAAATTTTCTCATCATCCCGATACTAGGGTCCCAAGTCGATCATGCCAAGTGTGGAATGCATCAACATTTTGAAAAATTACTTTATACGCAACATGTGTAATGGGCTTAATGTATGTATGGTACAATCCCGATGTGAGAGATGGAATTTTCTCGCAAATGCGTTTGCCATATCCGTTTTGTTTAGTTAAGAGAAGAAATTCTTCTCGATTATACATATGGGTTTCAATGTGGAACCCATTTTGACGGATATATCTATGACGTAGTAGGGTACGGGTTGAATCAGGATACAGGAAGACATCCTTGATTGTAATTTGAGTACCCATTGGGAGTGTAATAATTGCTCCTCCAGAGCCAACTATCACAGTATCACGTCCAGTGATTATCAAAACTTTGTCTTCTCTCTTTTGAGAGTTTGAAAGTATTTGATCTCCCTATGTATAGAGTTTGTGGTACCACTATCTACAAGACATAATTCCTCTTCAATCAGAGTGATATCTTTAGACATCTATAGTGCAAGAGGAATTGCTTAGTGAAGAATTCTTGATTCAATATATATACATACATACAATAATTAAAACATCAAATACGTAGGATGATGTTTACATAGGTTTAATAGTACATACTATAATGACTAGTAAGTCTTACAACCTTATAATCGAAGGGAGTTTGTGCTTATCTACTTATTACAACAAATATTGTTTGACATACCAGATGATATCAATATATTGTCTCACACACACTGAGATTAAAATAGTTTCATCTTGAAGTGGGATGCACTGAGATTACAGTAAATCTCCAAGTGGGTCCGTTGAGCAGTATTCGATAAGCGTGTCGTCTATCGCAGAAAGTGGAGCACTATCCTCTGGGAGAAGATCGAGATTGTTCTCTGGTTCAATAGGAGCCTTGTGAGAACTTCCAACCTCAGGTCTTGCTTCACTTGTAATATTGAAGTGAGCTGCAAATCTTGGTTCCTCAGAAGATTTTTTCTCCTTGAGGGATTTCTGATACAGGTAACAAGGTGTTTTGGGATGCGATAATCTTTAGCGACATGATAGTCAGATCCACACCTGTTGTAATGCTTGTTGCTGTTGCCACGAGGTTGTGGTGCCTTACCCTTTCCTTTTTCTTTCTTTTGACTATTAGATTTGCGCTTGTTGTTGAGTTTGCGTTTTCTAGTCGGATTCTTAGGATTATTCGAAGAATTTGCCTTGAATCATTTCTTGTTCTCAGTATTATTTTTGGCATTGAAGTGCACCTCAGGCAGTGGAACAGAGCTGGGGGGCGCTGTTGAGCATTCTTTTTAGTAAGCTCATGATGTGTTTTCTGCCTGAGTTAATGTGTGTATAAGCTAAGAATATTGCTGGAAAATATTTGTGCGATACTATTGGTTCAGTATCCTGTCCTCCGGAAGCATAGTTGACAGAGTTTTTCCTATCGCCACCGCCTCCTCCGACTCTTGCGACGTCACCGGTGCACCGCCGCCGTAGTGCCGCCTTCTTGCGCTGCTGCCTTATGCCACCGTCCATCCACCGCCGCTTCCGCCTTCCATTTCACCGCCGCCTTCGCCGCCTCTGCATCCACCACTGCCTCACCGCTACTGCTGCCTTGGCCGCCCCTCCGTCCGCCAGCGGTTTGCCAGCCGGGTTAGGCCGACGGCTCCCACTCATTGTTGGAGTCGGAGGCTGGCCGGACTTAGGCGCGGGAGTGGAGGAGCGGCGTCGGCGTGGCGTCGGCTGCGTGGTCGGTGGAGGTGTTGGACGAGCGGTTGGTGGTGGCAGGGTGATGACGAGTGGAGCCGGCTGCAACTCTATCTTCAGTGGGAGGGAGCACGGCTCGCCGGTGAGCGACACCACCGCGGTCCATCCATGGTGGGTACAAAATTGTACCCCCTAGACTTGAACGCGGCGGGGCGCCCCGTCGACCGGCGAGGCGGAGGTAGGCGCGGCCGGGATCAGCGGGGCAGCTGTCGGTGAAGCGGCAGCCACGCGACGGCGAGGGTGGTTGCGGCGGCCACCAACCCTAGACCAACCGCCATGGTGGGTGACGTGGGATCCCCGACGCGACCTCCTTGAACGAGGAAGAAGATGATGAAGACGGCGAGCACGCTGATGGTGAGGGAGGCTGAGAATGGCATCCATGATGGAATTGAAGGTAGGCATACCTTCTCTGTTGATTCCTTTTGTTGTTTCTCGTTCTCGATCTCCTTGCGAGTGCGGAAGTGTTGATAATGTGTTACGAGTAGAAAAGTGCGAGAGAGATTGAGCGAGAGATTTGTGTTTCTGTATTGATTAATTGGTATCCTTTTATACATAGTAATGGGATGGTAATTGGAGCCGCGATTTTTGGGAACCATCGGGTCTATTACCGAGGAGTGGCGAAGGAACGGATGCGGCTAAACACTCTCTTTCTTCCTTATCGATGAGTAGTGGGAATATGCAAGTGTAATGCCTATTCCACCGGGTGGAAGAGATCACCCTTTATATTTTTTAATAATACTGTCTTAATCTTACTACTTGGAAAAAGATAGACAGGTTCATGTATAAACACTTCTTTTCTTTTCATACATATATATGCATGCGTCATGCGTATATCTCCAATATACTGAAAATTTTCATGCAACAACCTAAATTTGTCCGTTCATAAAAACCATAACACACAATATGTATATACGGGTAAAAAAATATTCCCATTCTACCGGGGAATATGCTATATAGCCTAATCCTTATTAAATGTTACTGATTCTTTCTTAACTAAAAAAATACTGTGCAAAAGTGCATGCATGGACGCACATGACATGGAAATAAAAATTTCTAAATTAACAAAGGACACGTGAAAAGAATCTCTTTTGGCTTTCTCTCGAAAATGTAGCAGCCCATGTGACTGTCATCCATGAACGCCTAAAAATATACTACTCGTACAATACTACGAAGCTATAGGCCACAGTTGTCGTTTTGGATAAGCATCACCGCAAACTTTTAAGACCTTGTTTATCAATATATATTTTTAATGTTAGATTGGACATAAAAATGTACATTTGTATTTAATTATATAAAAGAGTTCTCATAATGTTAATATTTTAATGTGTCTTTACAAATACTCGACAATACTAGCTAATCCCTCCATTTGTAATTAAAAGAGAGATAATTCTTCATTTGCACTTATTAAATTGCCTCTTCATGGGCTGCCTCCCTCTTATTTTATCTTTTATTCCCATATTACCATTGCGTTGCAACGGAGTTTTAAATTTTTTAAAAAATTATTAGAATATTATTACTATCATTTTCTATATATATATATATATCAAATTTGCTTTTCGTAAAGTACGGAGTGGTTGACACGTGGGTTCGATAGCCTTACATCGTCTTTTTTTTACTTTTCTTTAAAGGGAGTTGGTGGTGGAGACGGTGGTTGATTCACCGTTCACCAACCCACACGTAGTTAGGTTCTATTCGATTCGGTTGTTTTGCCAAAAAAAATAGCGATATGTAAAATGAGGCAAGCCATTAGCGCATAATTAGTCAAGTATCAATTATTACAAACTTGAAAAATGTACTCATTTGATTTTTATTGAAACTTCTAGATAATTATTTTTTTAAAAAAAATACACCGTTTAGCAATTTTAAAAATATTCTCATGGTAACCACGGAAATTGCAATAGCCAAACTCACATTAGAATGTAGCCTTAATAGCATGTTAACAGCTATAAGCCATCAGGAAAAAATAGCAATGTTTTTACAATAATATATTTTCGTATAAGTTAAATGTAATTATCATGGTATTATTATTTTTATAATTAACATAACCGTAAGAAACATACAAATTTATTCACAAAAATATAGAGGATTTGTTGTGATGAGTCCGGTCCAGGTGGGGTTGGACAAAAGCCCGACACACCGATCCGGATTCCCCGAATCCCGCAATCTTAGCACCATACACCCGAAGCACGACACACTGATCCGGATTTTTTCAAACCCCGCAATCTTAGCACCGTAACTCCGACGCACCCACTCGGGGAAAGGCCCAATCACCCTAAAAGACTAGTCTGATAGGGGAAGGGTGGCTCTTCCTTTTAAGGTGGTTTTTTCCTCCTAAGCTAAGCAAGGTGGGATTATTCAGAGGCTCACACGGTCGCCGCCCGACTACAACTGAGCCACTCGGCCCATCTTGTTGCGTCTTTGCCAGCGGGTAATAATGGAGGATGTCCTCATCATTCTCCCCTTCTTAACAAGGGCCCAGCTCTGATACCAAATGATAAGTCCGGCCCAGGTGGGGTTGGACGAAAGCCCGACACACCGATCCGGATTCCCCGAATCCCGCAATCTTAGCACCATAGCCCGAAGCACGACACACTGATCCGGATTTTTCCAAATCCCGCAATCTTAGCACCGCAATTCCGATGCACCCACTCGGGGAAAGGCCCAATCACCCTAAAAGACTAGTCTGATAGGAGAAGGGTGGCTCTCCCTTTTAAGGTGACTTTCTCCTCCCAAGCTAAGCAAGGTGGGATTATTCAGAGGCTCACACGGTCGCCGCTCGACTACAACTGGGCCACTCGGTCCATCTTGTTGCGTCTTTGCCAGCGGGTAATAATGGAGGATGTCCTCATCATGTTGCCTCTTATAATTATATTATTGTTCGTTATTGAGCAATAGAAACAAAATGCCATGTTTGCAATTATTTGGGGGGCATGCCATGGTCTCCAAAAGGATAGGATCATAGGAGTAATAAAAAGAGTTGTTTGGAAAACCTTCATGAATAGTAGAAAATATAATTGGGATGCCTTAAAGAACATAATAATCTGTCATTACATCATAATCAAATCAATCATCGTTGTCAACTAAACACCACACTTAGTTTTCGCATGTGACTATAACTTCTTTTTCATGTGTGGCAGCGTACATTCTGTTCACAATGGCTAAAATGTGTGAAATTAATATTTTCATTAATTCTTTTTGATGAACAAATCGGCATATGCCTTGACTATATTGGTTTTGATGAGATGATGTTTTACTGGGCAAGTAATTTTGCTCTCTGTATGAGGGTGGTTAGACCATACAAGTCATGGTGACTGGACTGCAGGTGTTGGTGTGATCAGACCGCAAAGGTAATGGTGATCAAACCGCGGGTATGTCTAAGTTAGACTGGTTAGCCTAATGGTTTGTCTGGCAGACTCTTATTTGGAATCGGTTTCAGGTTGATTCCTTACTTACGATCATTGCTTAATGTTTATAACATCTAAATAGTTTCTATATGCAATTTATAATGTTGTGTGCTTATATGAGCCAATTTGGGAAATAGCTTGTCCTTTGATATGGTTTCTTTGTTTGTTCATGTGTAGATGTTGCTTGAGACCTCGGGAGAGTTTTACCGGTGGTGGATTGCGACTTGACTTGGGGGAAGTTGATGTCCAAACAATGAAGGAGATCATCCAGGATACTAAGGCTACATAACAATGTATATGGAGGTGAAGTTTTCATACGGCGTACAAGAGGAATTGTGTGCATATGGCAGGGTCAAATTTAGAATAAGTCCAAGTTTGAAAATATTGAAATTTAAATATGTAAAAAGATAAGTTGGATACAGGTACGAGTGAGTTTTCTAAGGGATTAGGATCACTTATCCATATTGGATTCGTGGTTCTATGCAGTCCCATCAGGGTATAAATAGATGATAGGTTTAGGCTCTCGGTATCAGTTTGAGAGAATAGATTTTGGAGAGAAAAAATAGGGATTTAGCCTAGGTTTCTATTTGAGTTCGAAAGTTAAGAGAGGGGTCTAGTTGCACTTTGTGAATACATCTTGATGCAATAAAGTCGATCTAATTTAAAGAGCGTTTGTTGAGTTGCGTTTTCTGTTTCCCCAAGGTCAAACCAGCGACCCCACAGTGGTCAGACTGGCGGCAGACAGGCAATCACACCGACGTCCTTAAGGCGGTCAGACCTACGGCATACAGAAGGTCAGATCGGAGTAGAGAGGGTAGTGCACAACTTCATCAGGTTAAAGGGTTTCTTTTATTTCATAAAAGAATCTTTTTGGTGTTCTTGTAGGCTTGGTTTTTGTGTTCAATCCTACGAAATATTCTTTGATGTATCATTGATGAATAAGGGAGAAAATTTGGAAAGAGGAGATGTATTTTTGTAAGGGTATATACGGGATACAAGCAACTAACAAGGGGGTAAATGATTTTTTAAAGAAAATATTAATCCCTCCATTCTTGTTTAAGTTATCATTTAGCACATCGACATAGTGTCCTATGCTATTTTATGTTTGTGCTTTATACTCATATATTTGTGAAAGACATTAAAAGCTAATGTACTATAACTACAATAAAGCATTTTCTCGTGAGGAATATACTAACATTTTCTTTTATAGATAAAATCTTAATACGCACTACCACAGAACACCGGATAGGTATCGGTTGGGAAACCCCTTAGGTGTTGATTTTCCCAATTGGCACCTAGATAGTGGCACCGATGAGTTTGGTCAGTGGTGCCGGTTTCAAAACCAGCATCTATATGAGTAATAGATACCGGTTTTTAGGTTATACCTAGCACCTATTAGGGGAGAAAGGTGTCGTTTCCAACCCAAAGAACCACGTGACTGCGCTAACAGGTATCGGTTTTTTAGAACAACCGATACCTATAAATATCATATAGGTGTCGGATTTTGCCCAAAATTAAGACGTCGCAAGCACTATAGGTGCTGGTTTGTAATGAAAAACCGGCACCTATATTTTGGGTTAAAAAATGGCAGGAAATCTGTTTAGCACCACATCCATACAACCCCAAATTCATTCACATCCATACAACCCCAAATCCACCTTCATTCACATTCATACAAATTCATTCACATTCACATAGAAATCAAATAAGTGAACACATGCATTCCTAAATGAACACATAGAGATTCATTCATACAAATTCATTCACATTCACATTTTATTTGATTTGTGTGTGTTCATATATATATATATGAACACACAGAAATCAAATAAAAACCTAACTGCTCTAGTAAAAAATCCTAAGTCTAAAATCGCTATGTCTAAAAAGTCATAAGTCCAAAAATTACTATGTTTAAATCCTAAACATTTGCATGTATATTCTAACTTATGCTAAGTCTAAAATTCCTAAGTCGAAAGATTGTAAGTCTAAAATTTGTAAGTCCGAAAATTCCTAAGTCTAAATTCAAAACATTTGCATATATACTAAGTCAAAAATGCCTAAGTATAAATTTACATTCACACATTCATTCACATTCATAGCCTCGAGTAGAGAGCAAAGGATCTATTGCTGGGACTCAGCGTGCCAGTCAACTTCAGCCTGAGACATGCCCATCAAACCACACGAAGGCGGTGACCAGATGTGTTACACATCCCAGTTGACTTGACTAAATCGCTAGAGCTCTACAACATCTCAGATGCTCTAAACTGCATATGTATCCTAAGTCTAAATCCTAAACATTTGCATATATATAGTAAGTGAAAAAAAATACTAAGTATAAAATATCTAAGAATTCATAAGTCCAAAAATATGTGATTGCTTTTTACCTACAATACCGGGTGAGAATAAGATTTTGAGAGTTCGATTGAGTTTCATGTCCTCAAGTTATTGAGCCTGTAGTAGAAAACATAAAGTAGAATGCATAATAATAGTAACTATTCAAATGCATTACACATAAACTACACTTACGTAATACTTCCATAATTCATGCATAAACACTAATTAGATACAACTTTTTCACACAAATCTAGCTACTTGGTTTTTCTCTTCTTAGGAGCTAATTTCTTCGCCGGTTGGTTCTGAGGGGTAGGGAAGAGGATTGCACTTGTTGTGGGTTCTTGTTGAGGTTGTAATCGTTGGCTTGGTCTATGAGATGAGTACAGATGAACCCGCAAAGCACGTCAGTGAGAGCTGTGAAGACGTGTGGTAGCATTTTACTTGTATCAAGACCTAATTTCTACAACACAAGGGTGGAAGGCATAGAAACTTACGTAGTACTTTAATAGAATTGTTTAATTTATGACTTAGGTCCCTGAAACATGTCATACCTCAGAATTTCGGTGGTGCTGGTGCCCAGCCTCTACAAAATATAG
The DNA here is from genome assembly GCA_000573905.2 of Oryza punctata. Classification (NCBI taxonomy): domain Eukaryota; kingdom Viridiplantae; phylum Streptophyta; class Magnoliopsida; order Poales; family Poaceae; genus Oryza; species Oryza punctata. The sequence goes on along the minus strand of CM002492.2, from coordinate 16,902,785 downwards.
CATGTACCGCATGACGTAGAATCCACAAAGGTTGGTGCCCGCTGGTTGTCTAAGGATCAATTTATGTTCGAAGGTCTGAAATAATGTTGCATCGATGGTGCATCTCCTGTACGTTCTTCTAGACCTACGTTACCTCTCATATACCCTATTTAGTGCATTTATAATAGTTGGGTTGGTGGTCTATCCCTTTCCTCAAGCTATCACAAATCTTACTGTTGTCCATATTGATTACGAGGAGGATCCAATGATGGCTGCACAAAAGACAATGTATCAATAACTTGATACACGTGGAAAGCAGACGGAACTGGAAATCGATGATAGTAACTTACTAATAGCAATCTTACGGTGCATATTTCTACACTGATAAGAGCAATGCTTGCAAAATGAGAACAATGGTTGAGAACTACTGAGAGTACGCCCAAGGTGCCAGAATAACGAGAAGATATCAAAGGACTCACAATGACCACATTTGGAGGATGCTGATATCGAGTTCCCTTCTTTGGTAGAAGTTGAAGAGTTCCTTAAATTCTACATAGTACAAATTGGGGGAATGGTGAAAATCCACATCGGTGTAGGAGGCAGTGACCATTTGTATTCCTTTTGCGGCCTCATCCAAATCTCATTGATGCAGCCAACGTCCTTAAATTCCTAATTCATCAATTTCCGAGTCAAGCACCATGGGTAGTCCATGTTGGAACTGCAGTACCACCTCGGTCTCTGGACGATTATCTAAATCATCCAGGCTTTTCAAACTGACTGACTTGAAGAAAGTACTTACTTCGGACTCCTATGCAAGGAACAACTCCTTGGACTAAGTCTGCATATCAATTTTCCCAAGAATTTTCGTAAAGTTCAATATAGGTTTCTTAGGTGTCTTCGGTTGTGCGCACTTGATGAAATGCTCGATCACTTGCTTAGGAATTGGAATCTTTGGTTCTTCCGACTTCTTAGGCCCCAAAATTGAAGTGATCCCGTCGCTCACCATCTTCCTAGGCAATGACGTTGTTGGCTTTGACATTGACTCCAACATGTAATTTTGGTAGTCGCTCCTTGCTTGATGAACCAGACCTTTGTGATGCACTTGGTGTTGGGGTCTTTTTTCTAAGTGGGGGTGGACTCGGGGACTTCTCCGGATGCTGTGTTGATTAGGTGTGTTTTCACGAGGAGGTGGAATGGGAGTCCTGTGTTGAGGCGGAGAAGGAGCTAGATCTGGACCTCGTCCGCTTAAAGGGCTGGAACTGCCGTCGCTTGGATTGCCTGCCCCATCGTTCGATGTGATAATGATGTAGCGTTTGGGCCATACGATCACGTTGTGAAGAGTAGCGCCCAGAGTGTCAACCCCTTCCTCTAGAGGAAACTCTAGCACATAACCTCTGTATTGGCCTGGCTCGTCGTCCACTCCAACCTTGAGTAGCCTGCAGGCAACGGTACACCGTGTAATGTTTGCCTAGCACATACTGGATGTGCCACGCTGCGTGCAAGCTCCTGAGTGGTGTTGTTTTGAAGGGGGACGTTGTTGACGGGTGTTAAATACTAAATTTACACCATCAATACCTGCATAAATATGAAAATATAAAACATCCAATATAGTGGTAGGGATTATTTCTAACAAATTCCACGAGTGTTGGTGTATATTTGGATGCAGATAACAAACTTCCAAAGTTGAGATGAAATATACATAAAGGAGGGAAAGAATTACATTCATATCTAAGCCCATGGAGTCTTGGGCCCATAAACCCAACGAAATACCTGCAACTAGGCCCAACCACCGTGCCAATGGAATAAGGACCCACATACCAGGGCCCAGGAGGATGGAGTGGGCCGGGGGGCCAGCTAGGGTCAGCTGACCCATGCTCAGCCCAGCCCAGCCACAACTGCCTTTGGCAGTTACTACCGACCTTACTATGATGGTTGTGGCCGGTTCCCACGCTCCAACCGCCTTCATGAAGCTATAAAAGGCCCTCTCCTCCTCCATTTCAACACACACCAAGATGTGAGATGAATTATAAGAGACTCTTTGTATTCTTTTGTGTATACTTAGAATAAGGGAGAGAGTGAGGAAGAAAGAGTTGGAGGAGTTCCAGAGTTGTCGGTATCTCTCTCTATTTCTTTTGTACCTTAGCAATTACTTTGCTCTAGTTGAGAATATATTAATTAAGTAATTGAGATTTATATTGTGTGATATACTTCTTAGTTTCTATTTAGCTTGCTGGATCATTGTTCACTATTGTTCATTAAGAAATAGTGATTACTTTAGTGTTTAGCTAACGCTAGAGTAGTAATTAATAGCATAGACATGGTGTCTAGGTAGTCAATTACCAGTGTTTGCTGCGTATCCCACAATACGTTAGAGGTTGGTGTAGAGGTGGTGACAGCCCTTGAGATCACCGTAGTTCTCCTTGCCCGGGTACGGAGTAGAGCGTGTTCTGGTAGCAGCGAGCAAGCTAGTACCTGAAGCATAGCGAGAGGATTAAAGTTAAGCTTTCTAAACGACCATGTACCACATTAGAAGATCCTCTCTACCCTTTGGCCTACATTTATCTTATGTCCTTAGATGAACCTCAAGAAGAGCTAAACACACACGTTTCCTGTGGAAATTTGATACCTTAGAATACTTCCTGGTAAAGTGCTACAGTGGTATATCCGTGCGCTTGTGGATTTTATCTGTGAACGTAAGAAATACCAACAGACGTGGAGTGCGCACGGAGTATGTGTCGTTATGTCGTCCACAACTTAACTCGTTGTGTCCTGTTGTGCTAGGACGACTTCCGCGGATGCGCAACTGCTTCATCTCCTACCCGAGCTAACCACTTGCTTACCGGCTTGCCCATAGCGTTCTGGTATCCCATTAGGAAACATATGTGCAAGTTGTTCCTTTATTTGACGTAACACCTCTGCTACGATACGATCATCCTCCTCTTGTTTCGTGGGTCTTCTCTTATTAGCCCGATACATATGTGTATTCTCCGGGAACCGTTCCTTCCACGGAACTCATTAGGCACGTCACTATTGCCTCCACTTTCCCCACCTTGCTCCTCTTCGCCAAGGAACTCATGACATATGAACTTTTCCATAAAACCCCTTATAAGAAGATGTGCATGGACTCGCTGCGCCGGAAATTGCCTGTCTTTATTACAATCAAAGCATGAACACCATAGATATCCGACGCATCAACTGAGTTTGTGTTCATTGCCGTGCAAACGAGAGCAGTTACTCCCCTAATATATTCTATAGAGTCACGATTCGGTTTATACATCCATCTTGGATCCATTACAACCGATGGGTACCTACGAATATTACTTATTGTCAATTACCTTGAATAATAATAGTTCAATTTACCATACGAATAATAGAACTGATAGATCTTATAAACGAACATAATTAAACGAATAAGAAAGATAGGAAAAGATTATAGAAAAAATTAGCGCAATATCTATTTTTGTATTGCAAATGTTATTATATAAAGTTGATCAAACTTTAAGAAGTTCGACTTAGAAAAAGTCAAACGACTTATAATATGAAACAGAAGGATTTATAATTTATCATTTATTAAAAACCACACAAAATAAATACAATGAGGATTTTATAATTTACAAGCACATTGGAATAAATAATATGAGGAATGACCATTTTACCCCTAATATAAAATTGAGATTTTTGTGTACATTGCATATAGCATTAAATATTCATGGATAATAAAAAAGGCAAACAATTTATATTTTTTTGAAAGAAACACAGCAGGGGAGGCCCCCACTGTTAAATAATTTTATTAATAGAAAAAGAAAAAAAAGATTACAACAATCTAATCTAGTTCAAGACTACATCTTTATCACACTCATTCAGTCTAAACAACAAAAGAAGGAGATCACCCTTGAGGAGACGTCTCCAAGATATCATGGAAGGAGGAGAATTCTCAAAGATAAAACTATTCCTTTGCTTCCAAATATTCCAGGCCTCGAACAAAAATTTCTTCATAGAACACCGGTCCTGATATCTATGTCTAGCTTCCACCATCATAATATCAAAAGCCAATGAGGTATTCCAAGAAATGCCCAAATCATTCCAACATCTCACGAGAAGGGGCATTGAAAGAAGAGATGGTTAAGATCTTCCAAAGATTGAGAAGAGCAGAGAACACAATAAAGATCACAACTTGGAGGTGCACAGTGCTTATGATCCAACATATGTTTTGTATTCAGTCTATTCATTAGAAGAAGGCATCCAAAAACTTTGATCTTTGAGGTAGCCTTACTTTTCCATAACCAGATGAAGTGTTGTGGAGGTTGCATAGCTCTTAAATTTAAAGCATAAAACTTCTGAGAGCTATATTTCAAAGTACCCCAAATATAGGCCCATTTGTCTTGGGACAAATCAATTTGTTGCAATAAAACCTGGAGAGATTGGAATTCATGGTGTGCCTCTTGAGAAAGAGGTAGATGAAAATTATCTTCGACCTAGATTGACATAGAATACCTAACAGAGATCTTAGAACTCAGCGCAAAAGAAAATAATCTTGGCATTTGACTGGAAAGAGGAGTACCATCATACCAAACATCATGCCAGAAGGAGCAAGAAACACCATCACCTATATAACATCTGATAATTCCTTAAAAAATCCATCAACCTACACACATCCTTCCACCAAAATGAGTCCCTAAGGGTAGATAAATGAGGCACTCTATTTCTATAATAGGAGGACCAAATAAGATTAACCCATGGCAAATCCTTCCTATTGTAAAATTTATCCAGATATTTCAGGAAGAGAGCTTGATTCTGAATTGTTAGGTTGATAACTCCTAAACCTCCTTGTACTTTGGGCTTACAAACTTTGTCTCATGCAACAAGGGACTTTTTGTTAGATTTCACATCTGAATCTCTCCAAAGACAATGCCTTATAGCTCTATCTATATTATCAATCATTGTCTTAGGGAATTTCAAAGTACACATATAATAGGTTGGCAGGGAAGAGAAGACTGAATTAACCAAATTAAGTATATCACCATAAGACAAAAAAGCTGAAGTACTAGAAAGTCTCCTCTCAAACTTATCCACCGAAGGAGCAAAATCAATCATTCTAGGCTTAGTAGTACCAAGAGGTAAACCCAAATAAGTGAAGGGTAAAGAACCAACTTAACAACCAAAAACTCCAGCTAACATCTGAGCCCTCCCTTTACTTATATTAATAGGAATCAAACATGATTTATGATAATTCACTTTAAGTCTTCTACCCTGGGCAAAAGTCTGAAGAAGGGCTTTCAAAGTAAACAACTCCTTTCCAGAAGCTTTGACATACAATAAAGTATCATCAGCATACTGAAACATTGGGAAGTTAGAGTCACATTCAAAAGGGATGGGTTTTGACAGTAGACCCGACAGATGAGCTTTATTTATAATAGCTTGCAGCAGTTCAGTCCCAAGAACAAAGAGCAATGGAGACAAAGGATCCCCTTGCCTTACCCCTCTCTTACAATGGAAATTTCTTCCAGGAACACCATTGATTAAAATCGAAGAACAAGCAGAAGAAAGAATTTTTTCAATCCAGCCTAGCCAAACTGAACTAAAACCCATAGCGCTCATCACCTGAATGATAACCTCATGCTCAATTGTGTCAAAAGCCTTCTCAAAATCCAGTTTAAGCAAAACAATATCTCTTTTGGAATGATGACACTGATGGAGGAATTCAAAATTCCAAGCTAAGCAGTCCTGTATAGTCATCCCTTTAATAAAACCATACTGGTTTCTGATGGATTAAACCAAGGATGATTTCTGAAGTCTATCAGCTAGGAGCTTAGTTAATATCTTCAGAGAGATACCCATTAAAGAAATGGTTCTATAATCATTAATGGCTTCAGGGTTAGTCTTTTTTTGGAACCAAGGTATCAAAAGAATGACTCAAAGGATCTAAATTCAGAGATCTCGAATGGAACTCTGCACATAAGCAATAATAATCCTGACAAATAATTGGCCAACATTTCTTAAAGAACGTACCATTAAAACCATCAGGGCTAGGAGCTCTGTCAGTTGGCAAATTTTTGATTAGATTATCAATCTCCCTTTGATGAAAGAATCCATCTAGAATATCCAATCCATCTTTTGCTTGAAACAAGCTATGAAGCTGAAAAGGCATTTGCTGAAAATTAGACACTCCCATTCTCATTTTAAAAGTCTTCCATGCAACCAGTGAAAAGGCATTTGCTGAAAATTGGACACTCCCATTCTCATTTTAAAAGTCTTCCATGCAACTAGTGTTTTATTTTCACGAGCAGTCAAAACAGAACCATCAGAGTCAATCAGAGAAGAAATAGAATTTCTTCTAAAGGATTCAGTGGCCATCGCAAGAAAGAATTTGGTGTTTTCACCTCCTAGCCCACTTGATGGTACACCTCTTTTGCCAATAATTCTGCATATACATCAAATAAAGCAATAACTTGTTCCTGATAAAGACTCTAAAGTTCCATTCTAGTAAAGTTAGGTTTCTTAATTCCTCAATAGAGTCCAAAAAATGAATGACAACATTACAATTTTGGATAAGCTTCTGTAACTTTGAATGGTTTTTACTCCATTTTCTCAGGCCCTTTCTTAAAGCTTTTAGCTTTATATAAATGTTTTTAGCTGCATTCCCATCACATCCATGATTATTCCAAATAGAATTGACCAACTCAAAAAACCCTTCATGCTCAACCCAAAAGTTCTCAAACCTGAAAACATTTGATTTAGGAATATTGGTGCCAATTTGCACCACATAGGGTGTATGATCATAGATTGACCTAGATAAAGGCTTAACCAGGGTATTTGGAAAATCCAAAGTCTAGTCAGTGGAAGTAAAAAACCAATCGAGTTGCTCGAGGTATAGGCCTTGCCTTTTATAGGAAGTTCAATTAAACACAGGTTACTTATGACTTCATTAAAAAGAAAAATATCGTTCATGTCAGTTCCAGGTCGATTTCTATTAGTAACAAAACGATAAAAATTAAAGTCACCAACAACCACAAATCACCATCTAGATATTCAAATTATGCAACCAATCCACAAAATTATCCTTTTCAATACCAAAACAGGGGCCATAAATGGACACCAAGGTCCAATTTAAACCAGAATGGTTAGAGATAAAACATATCTGAACAACAAAACTCTCAATGATGATATTAGATCCTCTAAAGACAAAACTGTTCCAGCAAACAAGAATACCACTAGAAGCACCTCTTGAGGGAGAAAAAGCAAACTTATCAAACTATTTGGGAGCAAAATTTCTAATAAAGGAGTGATAAAAAACACTTCTTTTAGTTTCCTGTAAGCAAAAAATAGCACAACCACTTTCCTCCACTTTATTTCTAATAGCTAGCCATTTATCATTAGACTTCAAACCTCTTATATTTCAGCACAGGACATTCTAAGATTTTTATCCAGTATTCATTAAAAAAAGATAAAGAAGACATAGAAACCGAACTGAAGATAATCCAGTCTAAAACAAAGTAACTTCCACAGGCACAAAAGGACACGATCCAAGCAAACATAAGTTCTGACCCACAACCAACCAAGACTGATAATTACATAACTGATCTCAACTAACATAATGCCTAAACACCTTCCAGGACTATTCATTATTGCTAAATGGTCCAATAGCCTTGGTGGCCAAAGCAGATGAAGATTTCTCCATTGCCACCATACTGGAGACCTCCCCCAAGGAAGCACCACATATGCCCATCCCTATCTTCTGAAGTAAAGATGCAGAACAATCAGTCGGGATGGTAGAATAGAGATCACTATCATTATCAAAAGAGCAATCAACAAATAAATCATCATAAGGAATTAATTCATTAGAAAAAACCACACCACTCACCTCAGCTAATTGCTTCAATTTCTTAACAGCCTTGCCCCTTGGTTTCCCAATTCCCATATTAGGGTCTTCCTTTAAAGTACCCCTGAAACCATCCCTTAGAGCAAGAAGTCTTTCACTTCTTCTCACAGAAGAATCAACCAGAAGCTTTTTGCCCTTGCTCTTTCTCTCATGGGAAACATGGTTGGCATGTAAGAACCATCAGGTGTAGCTGGGCAAATCATGTCTTGAGATGAAGTATCCATTGTAAACTCAAAAGGATTGTCAGGAAGAACAAGTGCCATAACAACCAAAGGGACAGGATCCAAAACCTCTTGAGACCCAGCTGACTGTGTAGAAGTCTCATAAGCAGTAGGAAATACCAACACATTAAGACTCGACAGGTGGAACACTGGGAGACCAGCAGGAGCTAATAACTGCCTAGAATCAACCACTGAGACTGAATGTAAATTCACTACGCATCTCTGAAAATCCAGAGAAAAGACCAAAGAGTGGTTGGAGAGAAGACTTGCATCATGAGCAATAGCCAACCCCAACCATTATTTTGAACAACTTGGCCCATGTTATTATCCTCAGACTGCTCTAGGTCCATTACATCATGTTGGGCTTGAGCATTAGCAGCTTGATCCCAAACCTGGTCTTCCTCTACATGCACATTGGGCATCTCAGGGCCAAACTGCCAATTGTGGTCATCATCAGGACCCCTTCATCATTATCATCACCTGGATGTCCAGCTGGGGGAAGATCTTCATCTGGCGGGAACATGTCTACAAATTCCCCTTCCAAGATAAAAACCGAAATTGTCCAAGATTCCCCAGCCCCATTAGTAGGATCTTGCAACACAATCTTTCTAGGCACAGAATCAGAATCCTTAAACATAGCACGAACCATAACTCTGCGCTCTATTGGATCTTGCTTCCACCAGAAATCTAGTTGACCAAAAGTTGAAACAACTAGACAAATATATTGCATATTAATGTAGTCTAGTGGGAAGTCAAGCAACAAGAACCAACCCGTCCGGGTAAAAGGAGCTGCGTGCCAATTGGGACCTTGATCATGCCTCACAAAACGAACTTTATGTATACCATCATAAACAAAAGGAGGGGAATAGACCAGTAAATCCATAATCATAGTAGACCCAAACTTAAATAGACCAACCGCAGTAGCATGGGAAAAACTACGACGAACATAAAAATACTGGACATTCTCAAGATACTCAGTAATCAACACGTGATGATCATCCCACAAATCTTCAGGAAGGAGGGGCTCAACAAGAGCAAGAGCATATTGTTCATGTCGCCAAGGTGGTCTGGTAGCAGCAATGAGATCAACCCTTGGCATCCTGAACTCCCCACCCTGATGAACCACTTGACCTTGATGCCAGAACCGGTGAAGGTTTGGATTGGTGTTCGCCATTGCCAAATCAGTGGAGCACAGGGGATTAAATTGGAGGTTTACTGTTACAGGCGAAGATGATGGAGTAGCACTTGGAGAAGAAGACGAGAGTTTTTTCCTCACCCAAATAGATTTAATGCGCTTTGAGGAGGATTTAATATTTGTAATCGACTTAGGCTTCTCCGCAACTATACTAGGCCTACATGGGCTATGAGAATTAGGCGCATGGGCTTTAGGGCAATTCCTTTTAATATGGCCCATTTGAGAACACAACAAACACTGAATTGGATTTTTACAAGATCTAGCAAGATGGCCCGATTCCAAACACCTAAAACACACAAGCCCAGCAAGATTCAAAAATTTAAATCCCGCCATTTTGAGATCTTGGAGCATACCTTTCGGACGAGAAGAAACAACTCGATCATCAGAAATCTTGGGATCAACCGGGGATTTGGCCGAAGAACTTGTCGAAGGATTAACATGAAACTTCACACGATTAAAAACAGAAGTAATAGGAATATCTTTATGCACCGGATTCCCAGAATTACTCTTAAGAGATCGGCTAGAAGGACGGCACTGAACTAATGTCCATTGATCATCCTGTTCCTTTTGCCAAGAAATCAATTCCCTTCTCTAATCAGGACCTCCATTCTTCCATAAAAAGAAAAACAGAGAAATCCTTACAAGAAAATGATCTCAAAGAATAGATCCAAAGACCAATCTCTTTGGAACAAACCACAAACGAGAAACTTCCATCAATCAAACTTTCCACTTGAAAACCAGCAGGAGAACCACCAATTGCCATCTGAAGGGCCAAAGCCACAGATGACGTTGTTAAACGGAACGAAGAACAGGGAACATCATCCACTAACTGGAAGGGTGAAGAGCTGAAGTATGGAGAAAAATGTACCGGTGAACTAAAGCGACGCCAAGCCTCATCGCAGATCACATCACCTGTGGTGAAGACCCACACCCCAGCGGCGCAGGAGTAACCATCGCCAGCTAGAGAAGATCGCCATTGGAGTCGCCTCTCAGAGGTGCCATTTTCCCTAACAATTTCTATTTTTTAGCAATGAGAAAAAATATCAGAACATGCCATGAGTACACATTTTACCCATGGGTAAAATGGACATTTTCTTATCCTTATTAAAATTTGCCTAAAAATTGAGTGAACGGAGTGAGAAATAATGAATACTAAACTTGTAGGCTTAAATCTTCAACCAAACCAAAAATATGAAGCTAAATCGCCCCCTCCTCTAGCTGATCGAGCAAGAACAAGAGACGTCGCTTTGTTCTTTGCTCGATCAACTCAAGTGGGGGAAGAGCTACATATACAACGAGCGAATAGGTGCCGGTTTTTAATCTAAGAACCAACACCTATGTCTATAAGCTACATAGGTGCTAATTCTCCAAGTGGGCCCCACCAAATAGCTACTCCGGTGGGTGGAGGGTTAAAGGTGTCGGTTCTTAGTTAAGAACCGGTACGTATCACTTTCGTATTAAAGATGCCGGTTTTAAAGTGGGCCATATGACCAACCACTCATATGTGACGTAGACTAAAGGTGCTGGATTCGATCTACAAACCGGCACATTTCTTTGATAGGGATAATAGGTGCTGGTTCTATTTAAAAACCAGCATCTATTTGAAGAGAAAGGTGTTGGTTCTTGGCGCGGGCGTTTGGGCGGGAAAAGCACTGTAGGTGTCGGTTGTACCACTTTCGACACCTATAGTGTTGACTTGTATTAGTTTTTCTGTAGTAGTGACGACTGCAAGCATCATATAATTGAAACGGAAGGAGTAATTGGTTGTCAAATTTGAAGAGTTTTTGAGAGATCAAGTTGATGTCGATATTGACGAGTACTATTTTCTATTGGTCTATAGATCCACTATTATATTGTTAATTTAATTTCCCTGGAAACATATAGCATAGCTATTGCCTATTGGGACCATTTGGATGGGCTAATCCGGGACAGATGGGAACATAAAAGCCAAAAAGGATATTTCGATGGAGATGCATGCATGCACTGCAATTTGCAGTGATGGCAGTTTGAGCCACTTGTCTGTCTTATCTTGTTGGATTAGAGGGAAGCGATTCCACGGCCGCTGCCAGCTAGCTGCCCACCGAATCCAAATTCACTTCAATTTCATAATTAACATGTGCCTTTAGCAAAGTATATACACTTTATAGGTATAGGATAGCAGCAAAGCAACAAGTCGCAAAAAAGATAGTGTCCGGGCATGCATGCTAGCTTGTTGCCTGTACGTGCCGTGTAGGCCAGATAAGATGATAAATGGAAATAATGGATAATTGGTTATCTCCCAGGATTTCTCGATAAGATTTTTCATGATGTTTACTCAATCAGTTAGTTAATTCCTGTTATATGGTTTATACGTACAGATGTCGTCCTGCATGACTGACTGATGACTGATCCGTGAACAGAACCACCTTAATTAACGAAAGAATTAACAAAAAGCTTGATGTTTTTCTTAAAAGGAGTATCGTCTTGTAAAACTGTAATAATAGTAGTAGACAGTGACAATAGTAGATAATTTATATACATTAAATCTAACTTATTAGATTTTGGATAGCAGAGAATTGCCACTGATCTACTCTTCATCTCAAAAAAATAGCAAATAACTTAATAAATAAAAGATTCAACGTACGAACTCTTCATGAGGATTGTCTTGCCCTAAGTTGCTGAATTTAAGAACCCACTTCCCAAATTTGGTAGTCCGGTAGTCCTCTCCTTAGTCCTATCATTTCGCCTACATGATTATAAACTGAAATACTTAGTGACGATCAAAACATAATTCATGCATAAAACTTTGTTAGCAACTTAAAAGCTAATGTAAAAAATAAACTATGAATAAATGCAAATTCAAGTACAAATTAAACTCAAAAATTTAAATTTTGGTTACGGCTAAACTGTAGAGCAAACAATGGGTTCCACTCTATTCAAGTTTGCAGCCTCTAGAACTAGTTGTTGTGACAAGCAGAGTCAAAGGCGAATAATTATTGGAATGTGCAGAAAGATAGAAAAGAAAATTTTCTAGAGGTTCTCTAGACGAACATTTGAAGAGCCAGATAGGAGCGATGTAACTTGTGTGTGCTCTGCACTCAAGACGAGAGGGGGAAACCTTTCGTCTCTTATTTCATTGTCCCTTCAGCAAAGATTGTTGGTACCATATTAACTATGTTAATGAGGACACCACTGGTTCGGAAATAACCATGTTTATGTTATACATCAACAAGATAAATGTGCATATATTTTATATTATGGGTTTATTTATTATATATTTGAACAAACGTTACTGCAGTTTTATATCTTCTCGTTTGCAGAAATACTTGTCTGGATGAAGAAAAGGAGAGAAACCTCACGAAGTGCTTAGATGATCAAAGAAGTTAGATCTTCGTCAAGTCTACTCCTATCTCACCATATTATTTTTGGTCCACAGAAGGCAAGAGATGAAGTTCTACATGTTTTGGATTCGGATTCGGGCCTCCTGATAACATCAGCTTCAAACAGATCAAGCCATTGATTTAGAAGGAATTTCGGGACCCATGAGTACTTGTTGGAAAGTTTATGGATCTACTTTTGTATGGTTTATGTCCCACGTCACAATTTCTCCTCAGCTATCGGGAATTTGCAAAACAAGCCACATACTCATCTAGTCCAAGTCAGATTTGGGCCTTGGGCCTTATAATTATGTTGTGGGCTAAGCCCAAGGGGGTATGCGCCCTAGGGCTAACCCTAGGATATCCCTAATCATATTTATTCAGTAGCCGTCATTGTTTAGAGTCGGATTTTGCTTAGATTACTTATATCATTGCAGTTTGCCGCTAGTTCGATTTGTGGAACCCCAAATTCGAGTTCTTAATCATTTATATGCAATTGAGTTGCAATATCTTGTTCTTGATTATATTCTTCGATTCACATGTAGGGATTAGTCTTCTCGGTGAGATCAACCAGGCAACGCGTAGTTGATAACCAGAGGAGACATGGTGCTGCGATTGTAGGGTTCAGATCGTGTTGATTAGAAGCGGGGTCATGTGTTAAGTTTCCGCTAAATCAAGAGTTATCAATACCTATCAGAAGATCGAGACCTAATTCATCATCAATTGTGTAGGATACAAGTTTGGGCTTTACAGAGATGCTGTAATTAACAAATGATACTTTTCACTCCTCTCATTTCATGGAAAAGGTTTTATATGCTGCTTGGTGTATTTTGAAACAGAGAAATGGACTCAATTTTGAGGATAGAATAACACATCTACCTATCTCTATATTCCTAGAGAGGTACGGCCTGAGTTGCCACAACCATCCACGTGGCTATTTCTACTATTGCACTGTTCTACGTGCTTTACTTTACCATCGGCTTTGCACTCCATAGATGCAAACTCTTTGGTTGTTGCATGACTCTGTTGAATGACTCCATAGACTGTAAAGGGGTCCACCAAGGGTTGGACCAATCATTAGTGATACAAGAGGCAAGCTGTTGGCTTGTAGTTTGGGCCATTTGTCAGTGAGATATAAAATACTGCAATGCATGTTGCTGGGTGTTTGCATTTTGTAAAAGAGCCATTCTCTTCCTTTTAAATAATGTAATGATATGTTGGTCTTATAACCATTGAGATTTGAAATGATTGCATCTTACGCGTATAACATTAGAGTTTGTAATCTGTGTATTCTATTATGTTTTCAATGGTGAGAGGAATAAATGACTCTAAAACTAAATACATTTGAACAATTTATCTTATAACAAACTTATATCCAGTTTGGAATATAATAACAACATATTTAAAATAATAACATTGGAAACAGAAATATTTGAGAGTTTGTACATGGGTCGCATGACATATTATGTATGTTATGTGTCAAAATATAATACTGCAAGTTGTTTCTTATAAATGTGAGGTTTGTACTAAATTTTGACATTTCAAATTTGCCTGAATTTTCTTCCCCGGCAAAGGCTACCAACTTCTATTCATTACTAAGAAAAAGCTTTCCAGATGGTCATGTTTAGTTATATATTTAGATAGTGAACTTATGGAAGAAAATTAATTAAAGAAACCGTATTAGTATTGACAAGGAAAAGGGGTGATCGAGGTATCAAGAGAGAACTTGGAAAACTTATTTTGTAGAGTAGAGCCCTGAATTTAACACACTAGTATTTGTTTGAAACAGGGTGATGAGATGTAGAACCACATCTCGGGCGAAAAACATTAAACAAGTAAACTAAGAACACAAGAATGTGTGAGGCTGATTATTTGGACGATTCACATGTATAATGTCAATTCTATGCAAAATAAAAGGAAACAATATGTCAATGTTGGGTTCTTTGAAACTCCTGAAAATATAGAGAAATGAATACTTAGTACCAAAAAGATGGGTGTTAGTTCTTAGAAAAAGATCATACTAATGAGAAAAAACATTTTATCGATTAATGGGGTCAGTTTGACTAAGAAAAAAATCAAAATATTCTACGGAGGGAGTAGTAGTTTGACCATTGTCCGACTAAGAAAACACTACTTGGATGACGTCTTATAATACGATCTCAAACATTATAATCATTAATAGATTTAAAATATTAGGATTTAATAGATAAAAACAATATTAATAGATTTATCAAGGGAAAACACATCATATGGCTATATTTCTATTAAGTTCTAATTATGTAATTGGAGAAAAAATGGACAACGAGACGTTCACAGTGACTTTTTCAATATATACCGACTCATTTTTTAAGATATATCAATATGATGTGTATATTTATTTTAAAAAAATGATGTGTGTATATGCTTGTATGAGTGAGTGTGTAGTTATAAATACTTATGCTTATACTATATTTTTTTAAAAAAAACAGTAACGAGTAAAAAAACTGAAGACATCATATACTGTGGAATAATTACCCATAGTTATAGTCGAGTAGAAGGTCGGATATCATACTCGACCCACGGGCCGTCGTATGGCCACACCCGGCCGTATCCTCCTCTCCCCGGCAGCTACTCCTACACCCACACGCGCGCGCGCGCGGAGGGAAGCTTCCGGTCGCGGTCGGTCGGGGTGACACGTGAGAGTGACACGCCGGATATCAACAAGAATCCGATGGAGCAAGAGCAGTAGCACGCGACGCGACCATCAACTTAATTGCGAATCCATCTCGATCGATCGGTAACCTTATTATACTGCTCACTCTGCACACGGCGCTCCATCGATATCGATATGTTAGATGCAACTCCATCCACGTACGTACGTGTACGTCTATCCCACGGCCTCGCCCGAGCTCCTTTCTTTTCTTCTTTTCTTCGTACAGATTTTATCTTGCTTGATTTTCGTTAGTATATATTTTAAACTGCTAAACATGCATTTTATATGAAGACTTTCTGTTTCAAAATATCGTATAAATATATTTTTATAAATTTATAATAATTGAAACTCAATTAATCATGCCTTAATGATTTTCTCTTTTTTCATTCTAACTTTATTCTTATTTTCAGTAGAACCAAACATCACCGTAACTTATATGCACTTACACTTCTCAGCAGGGGTGTATCTATCATTGGAAAGAAGGAGTTTAAGCCTTCAAAATTTGCGCGAGGATTGTGGAAGACCCCGCTAAAACTTCTTACTATACATAGATGCATGGGAAGGGAGTGAGGCTTTAGATAAATAAATTTATCTGGTTAGTTGAGACCCCCGTAATAGAAAGATATAGTAGCGTTTCTAACTCAAAATCAAAATACTATAAATGTATATATTAAATTTTAGATTTAATAAAATTAATTCGATGTTATTAATGTTGCTAATCTATTATATACTAAAAGTCCATTAGTCTTCCTACAAACGCTCACAGGTTGTTAAGTGGTGCTTAAAAGAATAGATAAATTCTAAAAAAACTTTAGAAAAAAGCAAAATATCCGATCCTTGATTTTCACTTAATACGGTGGATCCACTATTATCCACCACTAGATCTATCCTTTAATTTTTCTTTTGTTAAAAAAGAAACCCATATCGGTGAACCCACTAGATCTATCCTTTAATTTGTTAAAAAAGAAGCCCACAGCGATCCCACCCTCCTCGGTTCCTCCCGTCATGTAAGTATGTACGTATTGGTGTACGATTGTTGACACCCCTGCACCATCGCACGTCTCTCCTTCCTCCTATTATATCCATCTCTTAATTTTATCCAATATTAATTATCTCTTCATGCAACATTAGTTAGACCCTTAGATCAACTTTTATAAGAAAACAAATCCCTTCCACCTCCGCCATCATCCTACTAACAGGACCATAATTTTAAGAAATATCTTCATATTTTATTTTATCTAAACTTTTACTCAATTTATAACTAAAATTGTATTGCTCATATTTTGCTATATATGACAATATGATGTATGACGTAGATCATATATTTAAAAATCCATTAAACTTCCTATAAACACTCCTAAATCATCACGTGATACCTTATAAATCGCCATGTGGTACCCTATAAACTCTTATAAACCAACACGTGGCACTCTTACAAATTACCATTGATTTTGATTTATATTTTAAAAAAATCCACCTCCTAAATCAAGCCCCACCGAATATCTAGGTAGATACATATGTACGTATGTTGTATATGTATAGGTACGTACGTTATATATGTATGTAAGTTACGTACCTACTCCTTCTGTTCCTTCTGTTTTCCACCAATTCCTTCTTCTTCATGTTTCATCAGTTAGAAGGCAAAATTTTATATTAAAAATTTAAGTAACTACGATATCTAAACCAAACAACTATTTTTTATCCGCTAATGTCTTTAGATTGTTTATGACTAAATTCAAAGTTGAAGACCTAATTTCATAAATATGTTTCTTCAAGGCTATATTTTCAAACAATTATAAAAAATATAAAAAATAATAATATAGATTTTATCATCCTACATTACTTCACAATAAATAGATTAGATCTGCAGTCATAAGAGTAAAAGGAATGTTCCCAAATATATTAGTTAGAAAGCAAAATTTACAAACACTCTAAGTCATCACGTGGCATCCTATAAACGCTCGTAAACCGCCAAATGACACTCTCACAAATAACGATTGATTTTTATTAAATTTGATGAACCCATTATTTACAACTATTAGATTTATCGTTTAAAAAATCCACCTCTTAAATCCATTGCCACCGAGTACCTAGCTAGGTACGTACCTACATTAATTACGTAATATAAGAGGGAAGCGAGGTCTATGACATATCTTTATTAATTTATATGTAAAATGTAACAAATTATATCAATGTGAACAAACTAAGAGGACTAGCTTGGTGGTACAAATAAAACATGTTCAATTAGCAATAATAGTTCTTTAGGATTTGTTAAAAAAACAGAGAGCCCTAAAGATATAATTAAACAAGACAAAACACCACATGTTTCCAAATAAACTAAATCTAACTCCTTTCTAGATAACGAAGAGATCATAGATAATTATTTATCCAAATGTATTAAATATTATAGATTTTTAAAGCTAACAAATAGCTTGGAAAAATTATCGAACAAAGGATAATTTATGGATAAATATTAATTTTGAAACGTGACAAGTGTCATGTGGTTGATGTTGTGTCATTTTAAGTTTCTTCAAACATACTTCCTCCGTCCCTAGAAAACAAACTTCTGGCTTTGAATCTAGATATAGTTGGATTTGAATCTGGACATACGTTATGTCCGGATTCAAAGGCATAAATTGGTTTTTTATGGGACGTGAGGAGTAATCTATAATACATGCCTGCGCATCGCGCGGGCTAACGTTCTTGTTTTTTCTATAATACAAATATGGACAGGTGCGTATCCAAATTCATAATCATTCCTCAAACTTTTATAAATTTGACTAGAAAAAAGTCAAAGCGAATTATAATACAAAATGGAGGGAGGATTACGAATCTGGATATGCACCTATCCAAATTCGTATTTCTAGATTATATCAAATCCGATACTAGTTTTTTATATTTTAGTTAGGAAATATTACTCTCGTAGTTTGTTCTGGTAGTGAGTATATAAGTAATAATAGAAGAAATTAATGAACACAACAGTAATCAGCCATGTAGAACACAGCTAGCTCTAGTGTAACTAGGCAAGCCGTTGTATTCATCTGCTACTTGCAGTAGCGGACTGAACGAATCAATTGAATATATCTTGTGAGCTTACTTCAACAGTTCAAGTCATGCTTAATTAATCCATGCATATTTAGGTTGACTGCCGAAGACCAAAACATGCATCTGTATATATGCGACTTCTCTACTAGAGAATTTTCAAACATATGTAGTTCATTGTTGAAGTCCATGCTTGCATGGAAATGCACCAATTAAATTGAATCAACCTCGAATATACCCATCGATCCATGAGACCTTGACTAGTATATTTCCTCGTATCATCGAGCTCATGTGTCTCACCGATTCGTGACAGTTATAGATTCGACATGAAAATGAAATCTATCGACTAATGAAATACTAGTACTTTAAGACTTTTAAGTGAGCTAGGCAGTAGTTTGTTTGGGTTGAATAATTGAATTCCAAGTTCTACAGTACGTGCACATGAACGATTACCACTCACAACTGTTTTATTTGTTTATTTTTGTCATCCCATCCAATGATAGTTGAAGAGGCAACTCATCTGACTAGAAAGCTGGGGATAAACTAAACAACTGAGAATCACGTGAAAGGGACTTAAAATAACATTAAATGAAATCAAAGTGTTAAAGTAGTTGTGCTTATTTATCGATCTGGTAAAGCTAATGATGTCACATTTTACAATTTTATAATTAATGGCACGCTCATATATACATTAACCGTACCAATTTAGGAAAATTTAGACATGGATCTGCTCTAGAATTTTGGTGATTTATCATCTTGGTTTAGAGAAGAGTACCATGTCAACAATAATTGATCCTATTATGGTGTAAAACTCGCAAACCTGTAACAGAAGAAAAATCGTTTTGTCTGGTACATTCATGCTTATTTATTTTTATATTATTCTCTTATATATATATATTGTAGAATAATTAATGGAAATAAGGGGAATATGGTATATAAGCGTGCACTTTTTGCGATTACAAGAAAGAAACACACAAGTACACCACGTCATATATGAATACATTATAGTCACTCTTGAAAGGAACATACCGATACATAAATAAACAATTTATACCACAGGATATTGTACACATAGTGCTTGTAAACAAATTTTGCATACGCACATAGTTAAAAGTACCGGTCTACATAAATATTATCTGTGATTCTCAGTTAAGGATACTTGCAAGACTTGACTTCATGCATGCTGAATCGAAGTTATCAAGTTGACCTAACCTAATTGTTTGAGATCATTAATTATATCGATTCTAATTGTAAAATAGTGAGCACATGGATGGTCCGTTAGGCTCAATAATTGGTTAGATAGTAGATGGTTCCATGGATGTCATTGCAAACGTCAATGCATCAGAGGTCAAGCTAACAAAGGACCAACAGTTATGGTTCACTTGTCAAAAGAGATATTTTCTTTCCCTTGTTATTTTTTTTTCTCTTTCCATGCGTGTGAGAGAGATTTTCAAAGAGAAGGGGATATGTCTGTCTAAACAGAATTGACCTCTTTATGAGACCGGCCTGGGTTGCTTTTGTTCCTACAGTTTGTTAAATGTTAATCACCATCTTTTCTCCCTCTTTAAATTGCATACGTGCATGGTATATTATATTAACTTTTTCTGAAAGCTAGCATACTTGCTTGATAGATTTGCTAATATGCATGAGTCAACTACTCAACCACATGTCCTGTTTCTAGAATATCTAGTAACTGTTGTCATGCATATGCAACAGGTTTATGGCACTATCAAAGTATCAACAATAACACTAACAGTGCAACGAAAGTGAAAGGTGATCAGTATATGCATCCAGCTGCTAATGCAGGAGAAAGTCAAAAAACGGATGATGATTAGTTCATGCCATGCAAAACTAGAGGAATTTTGAAGGATTTAATTCGTGAGGAAAAAACTCCTGTTGTCCTTTGGAACAAAGAAATTGTTGGAATTAATGTATAGGCTAAGACCCATATGAAGATTAATTCTTTGGAAAATCATAAAAGCCTATCTCATGGGATGGTATGCATAAGGAGTTTAGTACCACCTTGCCAATTCTAGGAGAGGGAGACCTCCTTACAAGGGAGGATGCTCTAGTAGCCACTTGAGGCATGTGTGGTGGAGAGAATAAGGGGAACACGCGCGCGCTCACTCGCTCGCCTCGCCAGGTGCACGTACGCGACATACGCGAAAATGTTTCGCCAAAATTGGTTTCTCATCCTTGCGCAGATGCGGTCTTCTTTTGCAGTTTTGTTTTGCTGCGAAAATTCGGTGTTGTTTTTTGATAACACTCCGAATAATCTGGTGCGTGAAATAGCATGGAGTCCGGATAAGTTACGCGCGACTTATCCAGTTTCGGTTATGCGAAGTGGAGAACGTGCAGGCGACCTGATCAAGCGTCCTGATATCTCTATATAAACGCAGCTGTTGCCTCCACGCAACACACGTGAAATCAATCTAGGTTTTGTCTCCTTCTCTGTACTGCGCCATTGCTCGCAGTCTACTCTGTTCCGTTCATCGGCGTGCACCGACGATCGGGAGAGCAGGTCTTCGGAACCTTCGTCTTCGATGTCCTGCACCGGGAGAAGGCGGCAATAAGGTTTTTGGGAAGCGCTCCGCGCGACTGCTTGCTGGTCTTCCACGACGGCTCGTCTTCCTCTTTGCTCGAGTGCGGGCCATTGTCAACATCTGGTACGGCGAATTCTTCCTACTGCGCAACCGATCTTGGAAGGTTCTCGGTACGTTTTTATTATGTTTCGCATATTCGATCTACTCATGTTTTACTGTTTAGTTTGTATGTGTAGATTGAATGATGAGATCATGCTAGTTTACATCAGTAACATTATGAATTAGTTATGGAATAAACTAAATCAATATGTGCTTATATTTTCAACAATTCAAAAACCTTATTATAGGCACTGTGATTTTACTATGGCTGGTTTTACCGAGGCACTGAGGCCAGATAAATTCACTGGCGTGCACTTTAAAAGATGGCAGATCAGGGTCACTCTGTGGCTGATAGCTATGAAATGCTTCTGGGTTAGTAATGGCAGACCTGATGGAGTTATTACTGCTGAAAAGCAGAAAGCATTCGAGGAGGCCACTAATCTCTTTGTGGGATGCATTCTTAGCGTTCTTGGCGATCGTTTGATCGAGGTGTATATGTATATGAATGATGCTAAGGAGTTATGGGATGCACTGAATACCAAATTCGGTGCTACTGATGCTAGCAATGATATGTATGTCATGGAGCAGTTTCATGACTATAGGATAGTTGAAAACCTTTCTATAGTTGAGTAGGCTCATGAAATACAGACCATGGCTAAGGAACTCGAACTCCTTAAGTGCGCCCTACCCGACAAATTTGTGGCCGGGTGCATTATTGCGAAACTTCCTTCCCCATGGAGAAGTTTCGGTACTGCACTCAAACACAAGAGATAGGAGTACTCCGTTGAGGGGTTGATAGCGTCTCTTGATATTGAGGAGAAAGCTCAGGAAAAGGATGCCGCGTCTAAAGGCGATGGTGGGCAGTCTAGTGCGAATGTGGTGCACAAGGCCCAAAACAAGAGCAAAGGGAAATACAAAGCACAACAGACCACCAACTTCAAGAAGAAGAAGAACAACAGCAATCCGAATCAGGATGAGAGAACTTGCTACATGTGTGGCTTGCCTGGTCATCTGGCCAAGAAATGTCCACAACGCAAGGGGATGAAGGCACCTGCAGAGCAAACCTCTAAGTCTGCCAATGTGACCATTTGCAACACTGGTGAAGGAAGCGGGTATGGTAATTTACCTACTGTCTATTCAGTTATTCAGTCTACTAACTGGTGGGTAGATACAGAGGCCAATGTACATGTTTGTGCTGACATCTCGCTGTTTTCCTCTTATCAGGTCGCACGGGATTCCTCTGTCCTAATGGGGAATGGGTCACATGCTTCTGTTCATGGTGTTGGTACGGTAGATCTGAAGTTTACTTCGGGAAAGATCGTGTAGCTGAAGAACGTGCAGCATGTCCCTACTATCGACAAGAATCTCGTTAGTGGCTCCCGTCTATGTAGAGACGGATTTAAGTTGGTGTTTGAGTCTAATAAAGTAGTCGTGTCTAAACATGGATATTTATTGGTAAAGGCTATGAATGCGGAGGCTTGTTCCGCTTTTCCCTTTCTGATTTCTGCAATAAGTCTGTGAAGCATATTTGTGGCAGTGTGGATGATGAGGCTAATGTTTGGCACTCACGGTTATGTCACATTAATTTTGGCTTGATGGCTCGGCTTTCCAGTTTGTGTTTAATTACTAAGTTTTCCATTGTCAAAGGTTCTAAGTGCCATAGCTATGTGCAATCAAAGCAACCTCGAAAGCCTCACAAGGCTACCGAGGAGAGAAACTTGGCACCTCTAGAACTCCTACATTCAGATCTTTGTGAAATGAATAGGGTGTTGACGAAGGGTGGAAAATGATATTTCATGACGTTGATTGATGATGCTACTAGATTTTGCTATGTGTATTTGTTAAAAAGAAAGATGAGGCTCTAGACTATTTCAAAATTTATAAGGCAGAAGTTGAAAATCAACTAGACAGGAAGATAAAAAGACTTAGGTCTGATCGTGGTGGAGAGTTTTTCTCAAACGGATTTGACTTATTCTGTGAGGAACATGGCATCATACATGAGAGGACGCCTCCCTATTCTCCTGAGTCTAATGGGATTGCCGAACGGAAGAACCGCACGCTGACTGACTTGGTTAATGCCATGTTGGATACTGCGGGACTACCTAAGCCATGTTGGGTTAGGCATTGTTGACCTCGAATCATGTATTAAATAGAGTTCCTAACAGAAACAAGGATAAAACACCATACGAGGTATGGATTGGGAGAAAACCATCACTATCTTACTTGCGTACATGGGGGTGCTTGGCGAAAGTCAATGTACCAATAACAAAGAAACGCAAGCTTGGACTAAGACAGTGGATTGTGTCTTTCTGGGATATGCTCACCACAGTATTGCCTATAGATTTTTAATAGTCAAATCTGAGGTACCTAACATGAATGTTGGTACAATTATGGAGTCTCGTGATGCTACCTTTTTTTAGAGCTTTTTTCCAATGAAGGATACACATAGTATTTCTTGTCAACCTTCTGAAATAATTCCCAATTTAGTAACACCACCAGAACAAACTGAACATACACATGAACCTGTCAGTAAGGACGATGACGGTGAAGCTCCTCGAAGGAGCAAGAGACAAAGGACGGCCAAATCCTTTGGTGATGATTTCACTGTGTACCTCGTGGACGATACTCCTAAGTCAATTTCAGAAGTATATGCATCTCCTGATGCAGACTACTGGAAAGAGGCTATCCGGAGTGAAATGGATTCCATTATCACAAACGGTACTTGGGAGGTGACAGAGCGACCCTATGGTTGTAAACCCGTGGGGTGCAAGTGGGTGTTCAAGAAGAAGCTTAGGCCTGACGGTACTATTGAAAAGTACAAGGCTCGACTTGTTGCTAAGGGCTATGCTCAGAAAGAAGGCGAAGACTTCTTTGACACTTACTCACCTGTTGCTAGATTGATCACAATTCGTATGTTACTTTCCTTGGCAGCCTCACATGGTCTTCTCGTTCATCAAATGGACGTTAAGACAACTTTCCTTAATGGAGAGCTGGATGAGGAGATCTATATGGATCAGCCTGATGGGTTTGTAGTGGAAGGTCAAGAAGGCAAGGTGTGCAAATTGTTCAAGTCTTTGTATGGTCTGAAACAAGCGCCTAAGCAATGGCATGAGAAATTTGATAGGACATTAACATCCGTAGGCTTCGCAGTCAAAGAGGCAGATAAATGTGTATACTATCACCATGGTGGGGGTAAGGGAGTTATTCTGTGCTTGTATGTTGATGACATACTCATATTTGGGACAAATCCTGAGGTGATTAATGAGGTTAAATCATTCTTGCCGGAAAATTTTGATATGAAGGATTTGGGAGTAGCTGATGTTATTCTGAACATTAAGCTAATTAGAGGTGAGAATGGGATTACACTCTTGCAGTCTCATTATGTGGAGAAGATCTTGAGTCGCTTCGGCTAACTTGATAGCAAACCTTCTCCAACACCTTATGATTCTAGCTTGTTACTTCGTAAGAACAAGAGAATTGCTAGAAATCAATTGGAGTACTCTCAAATCATTGGCTCACTTATGTACCTAGCTAGCGCAACTAGGCCTGACATCTCCTTTGCTGTGAGCAAGTTGAGCCGGTTTACCTCTAATCCGGGAGATGATCACTGGCGTGCGCTTGAGCGAGTGATGCGCTATCTAAGAGGTACTATGGACTTAGGGATTCACTATTCCGGTTATCCTGCGGTACTTGAAGGATATAGTGATTCTATTTGGATCTCTGATGCTGATGAGATCAAAGCCACTAGTGGATATGTTTCCACACTAGGTGATGGTGCTGTTTCATGGAGGTCTTGCAAACAGACCATTTTGACGAGGTCAACTATGGAAGCAGAGCTTACGGCACTAGATACTGCTACTGTTGAGGCAGGATGACTACGTGATCTACTGATGGATCTGCCTGTGGTTGAAAAACCGGTGCCGACTATTCTTATGAACTGTGACAATCAAACGGTAATTGTCAAGGTGAATAGTTCTAAGGATAACATGAAATCGTCTAGGCATGTGAAAGGGCGATTGAAGTCTGTCAGGAAATTGAGAAACTCCGGGGTTATAACATTGGATTACATCCAAACAGTTAGAAACCTGGTAGATCCCTTTACAAAGGGACTATCACAAAATGTGATAGACAATGCATCGAAGGAGATGGGTATGAGACCCATGTGAGTTATACTATGGTGGCAACCCAACCTATGTGATCGGAGATCCCGTGAATTAGGACCTGGGAAGAACAAGCCATTAGTTAACGAGAGGAAAGTACCTTTCTAAAACCCTCTCTAAGTGAAGATGCATGTACTCTCATGAGCTGCAAGGCAGGTTGGCTATGCCTTAATGTATTCTGTTGGCTTTATTTAGCGAAGATGCTATCCTGCAGAGCACTCTTGAAAGAACGCACCTATGTAAGCTTGACTGTTGGTTGCAGTCTATGAAGATCTTGGGTGAATCTTCTAAGAAGCCTACTAAGAGACCATGGAGTATGACTTATATGCTCCACCCGAGGGGTAGTCTATTGACAGCCTAGTATCAGATAAGATTTCTGAGTGAAACTTGCTTGCACAACACTTGCAATTCAAGACATAGTCCATTGTTCAAGTTGTGAGTAAGTGTAGCTTAGAGTTCTAGGTGGATGTTCAATCTTAACGGTCTCCATCGAACCGCTGGTATATAAATAGTACATTGGAAAATGGTATATCTCTGTGGTATTTTGAGATTTGGTGGGGGATTGTTGGAATTAATCTATGGGCTAAGGCCCATATGAAGATTAATTCTTTGGAAAATCACAAAAGCTCACCTCATGGGATGGCATGCATAAGGAGTTTAGTACCACCTTGCAAATTCTAGGAGAGGGAGACCTCCTTATAAGGGAGGATGCTATACTAGCCACTTGAGACATTTGTGGTGGAGAGAATAAGGGGAACACGCGCGCGCTCGCTCGCCTCGCCTCGCCTCGCCAGGCGGTGCGCGTACGCGACATACGTTTGAATGGTTCGCAAAAATTGGTTTCTCATCCTTGCGCAGATGCGGTCTTCTTTTGCAGTTTTGTTTTGCTGCGAAAATTCGGTTTTGTTTTTTGATAACACTCCGAATAATCCGGTGCGTGAACGGCATGGAGTCCGGATAAGTTACGCGCGACTTATCGGTTTCGGTTATGCGAAGTGGAGAACGTGCAGGCGACCTGATCAAGCGTCCTGATATCTCTATATAAACGCAACTGCTGCCTCCACGCAACACACGTGAAATCAATCTAGGTTTTGTCTCCTTCTCTGTACTGCGCCATCGCTCGTAGTCTACTCTGTTCCGTTCGTCGGCGTGCACCGACGATCGGGAGAGCAGGTCTCCGGAACCTTCGTCTTCGACGTCCTGCACCGGGAGAAGGCGGCAATAAGGTTTTTGGGAAGCGCTCCGCGCGACTGCTTGCTGGTCTTCCACGACGGCTCGTCTTCCTCTTTGCTCGAGTGCGCGCCATTGTCAACATCTGGTACGGCGAATTCTTCCTACTGCGTAACAGATCTTGGAAGGTTCTCGGTACGTTTTTATTAAGTTTCGCATATTCGATCTACTCATGTTTTACTGTTTAGTTTATATGTGTAGATTGAATGATGCGATCATGCTAGTTTACATCTGTAATATTATGATTTATTTGTGGAATAAACTAAATCAATATAATCAATATGTGCTTATATTTTCAACAGAAATAACTCCCCCAAAGCCTTTAAAATGTTTTCTCTTACAATGGTAGAAAAAATTCCTGTATTTTTTCAATGTGCCATCCAAACGATAGTTTTGAAACTTTTTGTGTCGTTAATTCCTATAGAATCCAATGGGCATGACACTTTGTTCCTATATGATTTTTCTTTCCTATGTTTTACGATCCAACCGGAGTCGTCTTCAATTCCTGTTGTTTTTTTTTCTCTGAACAATAACTTTGTCATAGTTCTGCAAGTGACGGATTCACTCCGGGGCAGCCCGGGCTTTGCATGTTCGACCACTGGATCCTGTAATTATTAAAATCCACCGATTAACCGTCTTCCCCGGACAAAATTAGTACGTTAAACTTAATTAGATCTTGGTATAAACGGCAAGCCTGCATCTTGTAGCATGCGAGGATTGGGCGTTAGCCATCAGTAATATGTTGCGGCTTGCCTGCTTACCTTCAAAATGGACGTGGGCCACTCCACCAAGCATAGGAATCAATATATGGAATCGCCTAGATTAATGAAAAATCGTCTTTTTTTTCAGCATACATGGGATAATGACTTGATGAGTAGCAAAATGAGCATATATACATAGTTTTAGTGGCACGGCTTTAATTAGACTTATCCAGGTTTTCTGCAAGTCACAGTTGAATAACTTATCAAAAAATAACTTTGTCATGACTTTCTTCCCAAGCACGTTTCTAGATTCCTTTGCTCAACTGGTCAAACCAAAAACTTATCTGAAAAAATGTTCTGGTCAAGCCAAATAGTAGTAGTCAGTGAGCAAATCAGCATGGGGACAACAGATGAGTTCTGCTGATGCACGTGTACAACCTGGACATTTCAATATTATCTATCTTGGTGACTGTAGCATAAATTAGTCAATGCGTTTGATCAATCAAACAATCAATTAAGGTCATGGGATTGACAGTGATCCTGTGCTGGAAATTAGTTAAGAGCGAGGATTGTATATTTAAGCTATCTACAGGCTGATTTGCCGTGAGAAATCATAATAATTTAAGTAATTTAATGGTCAATGAAATGATTCACCTGAAGGCTGAACTCCTCTTTGCTTGGAACCGCATGTGTCCTTGTCGGTTCTAGGCTGCTTCTGGCCGGGCGTTAATTTGCTTCTGGAGGAAACCCAAGTGTTAACCAGAAGTCAAGATCTCTTTTCGGGCTTTAATTTGTTCGATTAATCCCAATATAAAGATGATTGGATAGAATTGAAACAGATTAATTTCACGTCTCGATAGGTGTGGGATAATTTTACTTCAATTAAGAGATTAACCATACAAGGTCTCAAATAATGATGGAAGCTAATTAATGATGTAGCATCCAAAATGGCAAGCTCCTACTATAGCCGGTAAGTACTCTCTTCATAGCATTTCTAGCAAAAAAAAAAGAAACATACTATAGAACATGTTTAGTTATGTATTTAATGAAACTAATTTGAAATTATAGATATCAGTATATTTTTCTGCAAACATAGTAGGACAAAACCAAAATATTTTACAATATAGAACAGAGGGAGTAGTAGCTAGTGCAGGCTGCCCCTTCTAGGCCTTTTTCAGCTGGCTTGTGTGGCCCGTCATGCTCAGCATTTGGGCCAGCCCACACATCTGATTCACCTTCTTTCAAGTGCATTAGTTTTGCATCCATGTGGTTATTAAGGAAATGAATGGGACACTTTATGCATACATTATTTTGTTGTATGATGGTAGCTATCCAATTAATACGTGAATTTATGCATTGGTCAAGGTGCAGTTCTGCACTAAAACGTGCATCAGTTTCTCGTGGTTAAGGCCAACATAAAAGGATTTTAATTAATTGCTGCTAAAGACCGGCTTAATTCTTGAGAAACAAGCATGTGGAGTTCATTGAACACGTACACAAGGATGCGTAAAAGGAAAGGAGGCGACTACAACGAGAGTGTGCACATGGTTATGAGCGACCTCACTCTCCAAAATCCAAAAAAAAAAAAAAAAAGCGCTCCTCCCACTTTTCAAATTTCACGGTTACCTTTATCAGAGACCCCACTTACTTCCTTACGATCTAACTTTAAATAAAATTTTCTCTTAAATTACTTATCTGATCTATAATCCAAATTTTACAATAAGATATTACATGATTATATTACGATAAAAACTATTTTATAAATTAAGTTATTTTTATCATATATATAAATTACTTTTAGATTTGATTAAATTACTTCTTATACTGATGTTGTGAGTTGTTTATTATTGTTTTTAGTTAATTTCATAAATTGTGCTGATTAAATTTACCTTCTAGATAGACTCATGTTTTTATCCCTACAACGGATTTACTTCTAATGTCATGACAACGACGTACTTCTATTTGTGATAAGTTACTTTTATGATTTATGTAAATTATTTTTAGGTTTTATTGAATTTTCTTTCATAAATGTCTAAAAAGAAAGTAATTTAGTCAAATCTAAAAGAAATTTACATATATGGTAAAGGTAATTTAAACACACATATATTTGTTATCAGAATATAATCATGTAATATCTTATTATAAAATTTTATTGCATGCATAAAAAGTGGGGAGTCAAGAAGGTTCTTGTTAGGTATGACGGGTAATGATGGTATATCCGACGGTGGGAACCACCAGAAATGGAGAAGGATGGCGGAGAGAGAGAAAAATGAAGTAGAGGGAGGAGACCCGCTACGGGGTTGAAACTAGCCGAAGGTTCGTGATGGCATTAGAGGTGATGTTGGAGAGACGGAGGGATGACAGTGTGTATAAGGTGTGGATGCGATGGCAGCAAACAAGTCGATGTGAGCATATTGCTCAGGTTCTAGTCAATGGGATTAATTACGGGAAGATGTGTTGGGCAAATAGACACGGATAGTGAGGGTGATGTGTGATACATTGGATTTTTAATTAATGTGATCAGAAAATCATAGCGTTACATTGGGGAATTTCCTGTTGATGTACAACAGGATCGTAAAACGGATAATTATTTTTTCAGAAAACTCTATAAGAAAAAAAGATATGCATGATGACCTGATAGCAAGCTATAGATGTGCAGTAGTACACATATGATCGGCATCGCTCGTTCCAGTGTCACGTGATAGGACAAAAACAAGAGTGCTCTCGATTTAGATTTTACGTTATTTTATTGAATTAAAGCTGTGCTACCATGTATTCAAATTTCATCCAAAAGTTATTTTAGATACGAATACCGTGTTCTTAAATGTGAATATATTTTATACACTTCAAAGTGTTCATATATGACCTTTGAGTTAAATACACAGTCACCGGTCAATCCATGAACTTGTAAAATGCACAACGCTATATCTCTGATCTTGGTTTAATGTATACTACTCAAAGTCCAAAGTCCAAAGTTCATATGACATACCTCAAGCGCCGATATGTTTATCCATGGTTATGAGAATCATGCCCTTAGGCCGCTATGCTATAGTATTCCCCAAAACCGACTCCTACCACCCCCAACTCATCAAATATGTATTTCTCTGCATCTAGGAAATTTAGTGGTGTTTGAAACTGATGAAAATGAATATTAAGTTAACACACGTAAAACGAGAAAACCATTAGCACATAATTAATTAAACTTAAATTGTTACAAATTTGACAAATGAGTATATTTGATATTTTAAAGCAACCTCTATCTAGAAATTTTTCACACGAAACACAAAGTTTAGTAGTTTGAAAAACGTGTTAATAAATATCAAGATAAAATCTAAATCCTAATCAGAAAAGAAGAACAAGATAGTATAAGTCATTCACTGCAAGATTTGGTAGTGAGAGGAGTCGTATGAGGGGCCTAAATGTAAAATTCTCGATACTGTAGATGGCCACGTTAACATCCGAGCTACATCATCTACACTTTGGTCACGGTATATGTGTATTTATAAGTTCATATATAGACCTATGCCGGCCGTGTAATGTACCCACGAGCTTTTTAATATTTCATCATCTAGTAATAATTTAAGAGGCAAGCTAGGTTTTGCGCTTACCAAGATCAGCGTGCTACACTATGCTGATTAGACTGAACAAACTTAAATTTAATCAGGTGTTATGGATTTTGACCTAAGTTCTGAAAAAGAAAAAAAACAATATGTAAGCATTGCTGAAGAGAGTACTAATGATGATCCTTCACTTTATGAAGCTTAGAAATTGTTTAACATGTTGAACCTAATAAAGTTGATAATTGCTAAAAATGTCAGTGTCAGTGCCCAGCACATGAGTTCTCATTCTAGCATTACTAATATCTGGATGAGAAAACTCTTTAAGTTTTGTCATGAACTCTTTTACATCATCGCTCC
This sequence comes from Oryza punctata, assembly GCA_000573905.2. Classification (NCBI taxonomy): domain Eukaryota; kingdom Viridiplantae; phylum Streptophyta; class Magnoliopsida; order Poales; family Poaceae; genus Oryza; species Oryza punctata. The sequence goes on along the minus strand of CM002492.2, from coordinate 16,871,771 downwards.
CGAGCCTTGATAACTTGACATTTTTAGCAATTCTCAACTTCATTATCAACATTAGTTTATTAGACCATTCACGTGCTTCATAAAGGGAATTATCATCATTGGTACTCCAGTTTCATAAATAGCAGCTACATGTTTTTGTAAAGAACTACTGCTAAAGTTCAAATCCATAACACCCAGTTGAGTCTAGGTTTTTAGAGTCCAATTAGCATAATTTGGTCCGTTGAACTTGATAAGTCCAAATCCTTGATTCATTAAATTATTAGATGCTACAAATATTTAAAAAGCTCCCAATGTTAACATCTTTGAGTATACAATGTTTATGGTAAATATAATTCAGTAAAACCATGCTTTGTTATCAATTATAAGTAAAAACATCAAACAGAAATTATCATGGTTACGGATAAGGCATACCTCCTATACTACTACTTATGGAATATACGAATATGATATACCTTTGCGTCAGTGGCGAACCCACAACAAAAATTACCGGGGGTACAATACGTACTAATTATCTAATTTTTTACTTATATACTAATAAAAATCATATAATTTAGTTACTTAGAATTGAATAATTTACCCGGGGTCCGAGGACCCCGGGAAAATATATGTAGGATCGCCACTGCTTTGCGTATATGGTTTATGTTTGTATATAATAAGTGAATTGCTGAAAGATTAGGGAATTTACTCTCATGGGCAAGTGATTAACGGAGTCCTACTCGGAGAGGATCAGGTTTGTACCATATCGTGCGGGATCCGTGGTCTCCGAGTTTTAATAAGAGACTAAGGTGATTCACGGTATAAAAGATACACCCCTGAGGGGTTTAGTGGGAGGATCTTTACGACCAACACATTGACCATAGCCTACAAGCTGGAGGACACGAAGCCTGCTCACCGGGAGATCTCATCGAATCATCTCGATAAGGATCTCGCCGGTAATGTCGGGATCATCGGTTCTCATTGTACTTTGTGATTTTTCGTATCAATCTTATATAAACTGGATTAGGGCTATTACCTTATGAGGGGTCTGAACCAGTATAATCTTTGTTTCCTTGTTTGCTTGATGTCGTTTCGTGTAGATCCTAGTATCAACGTACCCTAATACCCTATACATCTTGTCTACGGGTATCACCCGTCGACACTGGTGCGTCAGGTAGGGGGACTTGGTGCTCAAGGTTCTACTGACATGACTTCGAGCCGCTCCCACGATCGCATCTACACCAGCTTTAGCTCAGGAGATCCAACCCAGACATCGCTGATGTGGACTCAAGTCAAATCCATCGTCTTTCCAGTCTACGCTGCCATGCCAATCTCATCTGGCCCAATCTCTATCAGGAACGAGAACGGCGCAGTCATGACTTCGAGAAATGACATCCCCCGGCTGCTTCTCGCGTCCTGATGGAGAGGAGGGTGCCCATTACAACGATGTCTGAGAAGCAACCTCAAGCGGCAAGAACCCATATACCCGTTGGGAATCAGGCGCCGACGAGGACAGCTCCTCGGAGGTCTACCACTTGGTGCGTCATCCATAAGATGGCCAGTCACTCCCTCATGGATTGCAAGGTGGTATAACATGTGAAGGTTGAACTCAAAGTCTGCAAGGAACGAGGTGTTCAACGTGCTTCACCAACGAACATCACCCGGTGTCCAATCCACAAGATAAGAGGGCTCTCGAGCTGTAAGGTCTTTCTTAGTGCCATCAAGACTCCGCGCTCTCAGAGCCAACAACGATAGTTCAGACTCGGAACGTTGTAGAGGAACGGAGCTTGGATGAAACCCCTGACTGTTTCGTGGGATTCGTTGGTATCAACCCCCACGAGCCTTCGGTTCTACACGGCCTGGAGGATCGAGGGTCGTCATCATCTCACACTCCACGTGACGTGAACATGACCGAGGGAGAGGGTGTCAGTCACACAGTTGCTCGGGTGACTACGGATACTACTCGTACTCCTACCCAACATCTGAACATCATCAACTCGATATTAAGAGAGAGCCCTTTTGACCTAGTTTTGCACCCTGACAGTGATCAATGGGTCGAACGACTAGGGCAACAGTGGTAAACCTCAATAGTGCTTTTGGGGAGGTGGCGACGGGACCAACGCTTCAAGGCCCTCCTCGTCTTCTAGCTCGAGGAGAAGCGGTTCAACTCGACGGCCATGTCGAGGCCACCAGCGAACATCCAAGCCGAGATCCAGGTCGCAATCCCCACAACACCTCACCGCGTGGTCCTCGCCAGCAGACCCCACCGCCTCAGGACAATCGTGATCTAAGAGACCACCTGAACGGGCACCGACGGGAACAGCGAGATCAGGACAACGCAAATCGACATCAGCGTCGTTCTCCATCACGACGTAACAACAACGCTGACCAAGGAGACCATCCCAGCGAGGATCGAGACTGACGGGATCACTAAAACCACCACGATGATGATCATTGCAGGCGGCGAGCTCAGGGCGACTATGGTCAAGGTCGGCGACAAGGCGACGATGATCGACGATGTCAGGATTCTTGTTCTCCAGACTCCCGATGGGATCGATAACGAGGACGTCGACCCAGGGGTCACACGCCCAACCCAAGCAATCCTTCGCAGATTCAAAAGTTGCTCTACGCTATGATCATGACATCAAGAAAGTTGCGTCACTATTTCCAAGCCCACAAAGTCACAGTTATCTCTTCTTTTCCCTTGGGAGAAGTCGTCAGGAACAAGGATATTGTCGGCCGCAATGCCAAATGGGTAGTCGAGCTCAGCCCGTTTGATGTTCACTTTGAACCAAGAACAGCCATCTAGTCCCAAGTTCTTGCTGACTTCGTAGCCGAATGGACTATTCCTGAGCCAACCAGACGGATAATAAGACATGGACTATGACATTCAACGGTGCACTCAACAGCCAAGGAGCAGGAGCATGATTCATTTTGACATCTCCGACTGGAGATCAGTTCAAACATGCAATCAACCTCAATTTCCGGGCAACAAACAACATAGCGAATACGAAGGACTCCTCGAAGGAATTCGAGCAGCCACAACACTTGGAGTCAAGCGACTGATTGTGAAAGGGGACTCAGAATTAGTCGTGAACCAAGTGCACTAGGACTACAAATGCTCCAATCCCGAGATGGCCAAGTACCTCGCCGAAGTCAAGAAGCTGGAGCGGAAATTTGATGGCATCGAAGTGCGACATGTTAACCGCAAGGATAACATCGCGCCCGATGACCTGGCACGACGTGTGTCTAGAAGAGAACCCTCGAACCAGGAATTTTCCTAGATGTCCTGACAAAACCATCCATAAAGGAGTCGCACAATGAAGGCACCACATCCAATATCGACATCCACTCGGGGGCTACAGAGGCCGAGAACATCGTTGCGCGACATCGAGACGATAGAAGACTGGCGAACTCCGCTCATCCATCTCTTTGGTGCCGACAAGTTGGCAGAGGAAGATGCAAAGGAAGAAAAAACTATCCCGTCAAGCCAAAATCTATTGTCTGGTTGATAACGACCTTTACAAAAAGGCACCAAACGGAATTCTGCTAAAATGCGTTTCGACTGACGACGGAAAGGCTTTGCTTCTCAATATCCATAAAGGCATCTGCGGATCACATGCCAACGGGCGCACTTTGGTAGGAAAAGCCTTTCGACATGGATTTTTCTGGCCAACCGCCCTCAAAGATGCTTGCAACATGGTACAGCGGTGCGAAGCTTGCCAATTTCACAGCAAATACGCTAAGATGCCAACACAAGCGCTCCAGACCATCCCTCTGACTTTGCCGTTCTCATGCTGGGGGCTCGATATACTTGGACCATTCCCACGAGGACAAGGCGGCTACAACTTCTTGTTCGTGGCAATCGAAAAATTCACCAAGTGGATTGAAGCGGAACCCACACGAGAAATCAAAGCCAACAACACTATCAAGTTCATCAAATGGATATTCTGCAGGTACGGATTGCCTCATCGCATCCTCACAGACAATGGCTCACAATTCACAAGCAGTGATTTCCAAGATTACTACATCGAGTTCGGAGTCAAGATTCGCTTCGCTTCAGTTTCCCATCCCTAGAGTAATGGACAAGTTGAACGGTCTAATGGTATTGTGCTCCAAGGGATCAAAACTCGCATATACAACAGGCTCATGGCCTATGATAGACGTTGGGTTGAAGAACTCCCCTCTGTCTTGTGGACCGTACGCACTACACCGACTTTGTCCAACAGAGAGACACCTTTCTTTCTCGTGTATCGATCTGAGGCCATGCTCCCTTCAGAGTTATGTCATCGGTCAACACGAGTTCAAAAATACTCTGACGAGGAGCAAGAGGAAAGGCGAAATGATGATGTGAATCTTCTCAAGGAACATTGTGAGCAAGCTGCAGTTTGAGTAGCTGCATATCAACAGGCCTTGCACCAACATCATGAAAAGCGTATATGTGCCCGCACACTTGCCATCGGCGATTACGTCCTCCGACAAGTTCAAAATCAAGCGAAACAAGCTCTCACCAAAGTGGGAGGGACCGTATACAATGGTTCAAGTCTTGAGGCCAGGTGCATTCAAGATAGCAGATGGCGAAGGCCGCGAGTTATCAAATTCCTGGAACATTGACCAACTACATAAATTCTGTGTATAGCATCAATGTATCCAAGTCTGAAAGTTTTTCTTATAGTTCAATAAATAAATACAAATATTCAAAAGAATACAAATATTTCCAACTTTGTTTTACCAGTGTTTTACCGAGAGATCCCTTACCACAATAACACCTCGAGTTGAGGTCGAACCTAACATCCCTTTACGCTATTCTGACAATGCCTCCGAGAAACCTAAGGGGATTTCGGCTGGGGCCCCCAGAGCTGATAAGGCCTTGTCGGATGATTCAGAGCCAAACGACCATGTCATACCTGGTCATGTCAGAGTGCTCCCTGGATGCGTATTAACCAAGCCGTGTAATTGGAAATTGGCTTTTCCAACTTCACGGCTAGGGGCTAGGTAAACCGTAGCTTCAACTAGGCAAGTTATGGGTTTTCAAGCCTCTCTCTCCGAGAATGACTTCTCCGAGAACGAGGCTGGGTGCTAGGGAGAGTACCTGACTTGAAAAAGGCTAAGGACAGCCTGAAACAAGAATACTTGTACACATTCTATTTACAAATTGCTTAGGGCATAGATTCAATTCTATTGCAAAAATTAAAGTAAATAGCGTTATATTACAGAATCTTTTCAGATGCTTTCAGGTACAAACTCTACCACGACGGCCATTACCAGTCCATGGAGAGGAAAACTTTCTTTGCTAAAGGAGCTAGCGACAGGACTAGGTAATTTTTCTTGTCCGCTGACAGTCGCGTATGCCTAAACCCCTCCCTAAGGAAGTCGAGGTTCATTTGCGGGCGGTGATCTCGGATGCAGGGGAGGACGTGACCGCTAGCATACCGGCTCGCTCTACGATACTCCTATTTAAGGCTGTTGTCGATTTGTTTGCCGATCCCTTCCAGCTGATCGCAGGACCTCTTCATCCATGAGATATACCCTGCCGTGGACTCCTTAGGGGCAGGGCGCACGACTCGCAGCTCCTTACAGAGATCCGACATCGCGTCGCAGCAGCTCTTGAGATACGAGTTCAGCCAGACCTCACGACTTCGACATCACGATCTTTCTTGGCGATCTCGAGGGACCGCTCAAGTTCCGCCACTTCAAACTTTGTCCTCCAATACTGCATTTTGCATTCTCTCTCTTCGAGTGCATCTTCAAGGTCTACAAAAGGGACTAGCTCAATGATCTGCCTTCACAATATAAGTGGAAAAAGCAATCTGAGGGCCAACAACCCAACCTAGATTTTGTCGGAGGAGGGAGATCAAGTTCGAACAGGATGGAGCGAGGACATCGTCGTTGTTCACGGCGACCATGGCATTCTCGCTCGCATTTGGAATGGGTGGCTGGACAGAAGGGGTGGACGCGACATCGAGAATATTAGGACGTCCCCCTTGCTGGACGTCCTCATCATCCAGACATTTACAAAAAAGAGGATGCTGCGAATAAACTTAAAGTGTACCAAATGGGGGATTGTTCTACTATAGGAAAACACAGACCCAATACATTACACTTAAAAGTAAAAAACAGTAGGACACAGATAAATTACTCTTCACAAAAGAGGAGAACAGTCTCCCCCAACTTCGCGACCTCCGACATCATGTCCTTGCGCGTATCATCAGTACCACCCTTGGTGAGGACCTCCTCGAGGTTGATCTCTGGGTGCGTGAGCTTGACGCACGCAAGAACGTGACGCGTGCCTGTGCGCAAACCAGTTCAGGTTTCTTCCACGACCTTGCCGCGTGCTTACCAGGACCTTTTTCCAGTTCCTTAATAAGGTCCACCAGGGCGGCCACGCGAGTCATGACCATTGGCATAGGAGGGCTTGTCGCCACGCGGTCCTCGCTATGTGTGGAGGACGCTGGTGAAACCCTGTTGATGTCAACGATAGGTCCTAGGATCATATCGATATATAAAGGTGACGTCGGAGTCTAAGACTTCACTTGGCCCTGCCCCCCCTTAGAAGTCTCCTCCTCAAGGCTGGAGGTGCACTGGCAGTGGCCTGGGTAAGAAGGCAAGTAAGAACTCGATGTCATGCAGTATGCAGTTGTTACAGAGAACGTGATGCTAACCTCAGAGCCACTCGATTGGGCGTGCAAGCTGGTTCCGGGAGTGAGACGGCCCATTTCCTCTTGGAGGGTTTGGACCCACTGCCACTTCTCGTCTTGGAGGGAGTGAACCCTTCTCCTTGAGGGAGGAGGAAGCCTGATGGTCGACGAGTGGTCCGATGGCATCCGTGAGAGGGAGCTCCTGCCAAATATTAGGTCACTTTGTCTTCAAATTTATGAAGGATTGAGGAGATAGAGCACCACGAAATCACTTACGTTGATGGCAGCATTCTTGTCAGCTGCAGCTAGGTCGCAGATCGGAACTGGGGGATTGTCGACTCCTGATGGGGCACTAACAATGATCTGACCAACCCTACTGGCCACGGTGTTGTCGTCAAGACCTACGAATGAAACATGAGGTTAAATTTTAAGAACAAGTTCCTACAGGAGGATCGCCGACAAGATGATTGCGAGAACGAGTACCCCGATCAGAGATTCGTGTCTCGACGCAGATCCCAGCGTAATCATACGTAGGATGAGCGCGAGCTTGAAGGGGCTGAAGAAGGCGATGTATGAAGTCAGCAGTGAATTCATACCCCGACAATCCCTAATCTCGGAGGTTGTAATTTTTTCGACAAAGACCATGAGAGAAGGGGTTGGAGGGACTTTAGAAGTCCAGTCGAAAGAGCGTTCCGGCTTCTTGTCAGGAACTACGAGAACGAAAGAAAGCTCATCCACGTGGAGGTAGAATCATCTTGACCTCTAGCCGCTTCGAGACGAAGGGCAGTCGAAGGGGATATATTCCGCCTTCATCCCGTCTCGAAGAGGGAACCCGCAGCATCCTGAGATCCTGCGGGACTCCATCCACCGGAGTCCATAAAAATAACGGAACAGGTCAAGAAACGGCACTACACCGATGTAGGCGTCACAAAGACGAGCAAAAGTGCTCAGAAAACCAATGGAGTTGGGGTTCAGATGGAGAAGGTGAAGGCATAGATTGTCAAATCAAGAGAAGGAATTCGAAGGGAGGAGGCAAGAATCCGCACCGAACAAAATGCTCTACAACGACAATTTGTCCTAAAGCTGGATGTGGTTCAATACCTCCCGCCGAGCGCTCCATGGTGTTGCATCCAGGGATAGAGCCCTCCACTTGTAGTTTCTTCATCTCGGCAGTATTGATGGTGGATTTTCCCAAATCCATAAGGTTGAGCTTGAGATGATTGGAAGGGGTTAGGGTTCTTTGTTTCTCTAGGGATTAAGGAACAGGAAGGCAGTGCGCAAGGAAGACGAAGGGAATTTTGGGCAAACAGACTTGAAATGAATCACAAAATCAGGTTTTATAGGCACACTACTTGATGGTTCGCATTTGGAGGAAAGGAGAGAGATTGCCGCCGAAATTTTCTGAGGCCGGTTGGTGGCGGTTGTTTAGATTTCAATTCAAATTCACTTGTAGACCGTTGATCGTCTTTCAATGATGTCGAATACTCCATGTCTTCTCGATTTAATCGAGAATGGCCAAGAGAGAGCGACAACGTTGACAGAGAAGTCGTGGATGACAACGTGAGTTCATTTGAGTTGAAGTCGGGGGCTACTATCATGGTTACGGATAAGGCATAGTTCCTATACTACGACTTATGGAATATACGAATATGGTATACCTTTGCGTATATGGTTTATCTCCATATATAATAAGTGAATTGCTGAAAGATTAGGGAATTTACTGTCACGGGCAAGTGATTAACGGAGTCCTACTTTGGGACGATCAGGTTTGTACCATGTCGTGCGGGGTCCGTGGTCTTCGAGTTTTACTAGGAGACTAAGGTGATTCACGGTATAAAAGGTAAACCCCTTGAGGGGTGTAGGGGGAGGATCTTTACAACCAACACATCGACCATAGCCTACAAGCTGGAGGACACAAAGCTTGCTCACCGGGAGATCTCGTCGAATTATCTAGATAAATTTCTGGCCGGTAATGTCATGATCATCGGTTCTCATTGTACTTTGTGGTTTTCCGTATCAATCTCATATAAACTGGATTAGGTCTATTACCTTACGAGGGGCCTGAACAAATATAATCTTTATCTCCTTGTTTGCTTGATGTCGTTTCATGTATGTCGGTGTCATGGGCCTAGGGGTATGCTGACTTAGGGCTTAGGGCGGCCCCGTTCGCCCACGTGACCATCCCCCGAGGGGGGAGCGGGCCCGAGGGTGACGTGGCAGCCGCCCACTCTAAGTCTCGGCGCCCCTCGGGGCCTGCCAGATTAGGGGTCGGGCTCCCCCGATCCTCTCAGGCCACCGCTGCGTGTGCTGGGGTAGGTGGGCACTCCCAACGCTCACCTACCCCCATTAATGGCGGCGCAGCCGGAGTGCGCCTGCGCGCGCGTGCCGCATTAAATGCGGAATGACACGCACGCGCGCAGCTGACACCGGTCGCAGTCGGCTGACCGGTCTGCGATCGGTCCGAATGAGCGATGGGACGTAGCACAGTACCTGGCGTACCGTTGCAGCCCGGTAGGTATGTTGCACGCCCCGTCAGGTCATATCAGAATCATGTGAGCCGGATCGGCTCACTCACCTCACCGGACTTGGTGCGCCAGGTCTAATCACCTGGCGCACATCGCCGCATACGGCGGGACAAGCAAGTCCCCGGCCGTTTAATGAAGAATGACGTGCGGTGTCACGCACGAAGATGGGCGGTCTGACAGGAGTCGTGCCGGCGCTACAGGACGGTGGACTTCTGTCGCAAGCCACAGTGTGACCCTTAATTGTAAAAGAATATTTTTCCTTTTCTCTAGAACATAGCCTGTTTGGCCCATGTGGTGTCCCTTGGGAGTATAAAAGGAGGCCCAGGCCTAAAGGAAAGGGGTTCGATTCTTGAGAACAAGAACACACAAATAGTCCATCACACAAGAGTAGGGTATTACGCCTCGCCGGCGGCCCGAACCTGTATAATCTCTGGCGTGCCACTGCCCTCTCTTGTGCGAAACTTTTTCTCTACTTCTCCATCTCACTAGCGCACTAGAATTGGGGCTGGGAGTGCCTCTCTTTTACGCCCCAGGCCGAACTCAAAAGGGGGACTTCCACAGTCTCCCGCTACGGGGTTTATCCTCCGACTGCTGGCGCACCAGGTAGGGGTGCATAGACGCATTCCTCGGTTCCCACTCCTTCCGTGCGTGCCAAGTTTCGCCAAGTCAGCCCTATGGTTGAAGAGGCGGTGATCCACACGCCCACACCGAGCGTCAGCGATGACGGCGGGGAGCTGCATCCGCGCCGTCGAGCACATACCCCGTCCCCGCCTCCACGCTGGAGTCCTGGGCGGGGAAAGCACGTGGGGAGCTGGAGGGCTCTGCCACCTCACCACCACCCAGTGACGAGCAGCGACGCTGCCCCAAGGCACAACGCCGTCTGGTCTACAGCGACGGTAGCACCCCTCAGGGCGCCCTCCAGGCGGCGGGAGCGCTCCTGCGCCACCCGCCTATCTCCTCGGACCCGGAAGCTCCCATCTAGCGCTGGCTGGACGACGTGGCTAACCTGGTCAAGGCGGCGCAGCAGCAGCTGGATGCCGGCGGTCGCTCGTCAGCAGCTAGATCGTTCGGTACCGCGACTGCTGCCTCTTCGTCTGCAAGGTGAAGAGCATGGCGAGCGGCCGGTCACGTCCGCCACTCATCCACACTTCCCTCGTCGACGCCCACGGCCACTCGCGGGCGTCACGAGAGTATATATGATGGGCCGGACGCTCGGCTCAACATTGAGCGCCGACGCGACGAGCGCCGCGCCACCCAAACGGGAGAGGGCGCCGCGTCTACGACTGCAGTGCGCCCCAGCGGCCATAAGGGCTGGCCCCCCGTTTCCCCCAACATCGGGGCTGGATGCCGTGCCTTTGTGGCTAATCTTCGGAATGTCCGATTGCCCCTAAAGTTCCGGCCTAGCATCCCGGAGAAATACGACAGAAGCGTCAACCCCACTGAGTTCCTCCAGATCTACACGACTGGAATAGAGGCGGCGGGGGGTGACGATAGGGTCATGGCGAACTTCTTTCCCATGGCCCTAAAAGGCCAAGCGCGGGGTTGGCTCATGAACTTGCCACCCGCCTCGGTCCACTCCTGGGAGGACTTGTGCCAGCAGTTCACCACGAACTTTCAGGGCACATATCCATGCCCAGGAGAAGAAGCTGATCTACACGCAGTGTAGCGGAGGGACGATGAGTACCTCCGGTCATATATACAGCGGTTCTGCCAGGTCCGCAATACCATTCCCTGTATCCCCGCGCACGTGGTGATATACGCGTTCAAGGGAGGCGTGCGGCACAACCGCATGCTGGAGAAGATAGCCTCCAAGGAGCTCCAGACCACCGCACAGCTTTTCGAGCAAGCGGACCATGTGGCTCGAAAGGAGGAGGCTTGGACCTGGAACTCCTCTGGCTCTAGCGCGGCGGCTGCGGCCGCCCCCGAGTCTGTTGCCCGTTCCGAGCAGTAAGAAACGAGGAGGAAGAAGAGGACTGCCTGCTCCGGCGATGAGGGGCATGTCCTCACCGCCGAAGGCGCTTCACGGCACCCGTGCAAGGGGAGGGCCGCGGACGACGGCAGGAGGAACACCGGCGCTCCCAGCCGAGAGCGCCAGGCGGGCAAGTGGTGCTCCATGCACAACACCTCCCTCCACGACCTCACCGACTGCCGCGCGGTCAAGGGCTTGGCCGAGCGCATCAAGAAGTGGGGGGAGGAGTGGGGGCAGGAACACCGTGGGGTCCAGGGCCCCACGGCCCCTACCCGCGATCGGCGAAGTGAGGGCAAGCAGAAGGCCCCCACCGATGATGATGGCGACGACGACTTGGGCTTCCAGGAGCCTGAGGCCACCGTCGCCACCATGGATGGGGGAGTATGTGCTCATGCATCCCGCCGCAACTTCAAGACCATGAAGCGCGAGCTTCTGGCTGCGGTCCCCACTCATGAGGTCGCACGGTGGGCTCGGTGGTCAGAGGTCCCACTCACCTTCGACCAAACCGACCACCCCCATGTGTTGCCCGGGGTAGACAAATTGCGATGGTGGTCTCCCCCACCATTGCACCGCCCTCAACATCCTCTCCCCCACGGCCTATGACCTCATCAAGGTCCCTGGGATGAATCTCCAGCCGTCCCTGCCGATCATCAGTGTGACGCCGGGGCACACATGGCCTCGAGGTCACATTGACCTCCCGGTCACATTTGGTGGCCCCGACAATTTTCGCACCGAGCTGATTGACATCGATGTGGCAGATCTTAATCTGCCCTACAACGCGGTGCTGCCAACCCACTACGCCTACCTCCAGATGAAGATGCCGGGCCCGCGTGGCCGTAGCACCATCCACGGCGATCTCAAGATCGCACTGGCTTGCGCGGAGCAGCGCGCAGGCGACCTCGCCGTGAACCCAAAGCCCGCGGGCGGCGACGAGAGGCCCGAGGCCTCTTCGTCCCACGCCCCGAGGAAGTGGATGACCTCGGGCAACGAGGTTCCCGTGAAGGAGGTGGCGTTGGCCGGTGATCCGTCCAAGACCGTCAAGATTGGCGGTCAACTGGACGGCAAATAGGAAGACGCGCTCGTCTCCTTCCTGCGGGCAAACCCCGACGTCTTCGCGTGGAAGCCGTCGGACATGCCCGAGGTCCCCAGGGAGGTGATCGGGCACCGTCTGGCCGTGTGACCGGGCGCAAGGCCCGTCCGGTAGAAAGTACGGCGACAGGCCCCCGAGCGCCAAGCCTTCATCCGCGAGGAGGTGGCGCGTTTGCTGGAGGCCGTATTCATCCAAGAGGTCATATATCCGGAGTGGCTCACGAACCCGGTCATCGTCCCCAAGGCGAACGATAAGCTCCGGATGTGCATCGACTACACCGACCTCAACAAGGCATGTCCTAAGGACCCTTATCCCCTGCCACGCATAGATCAGATTGTCGACTCCACTGCGGGGTGCGACTTTTTGTGTTTCTTAGATGCATACTCAGGGTATCATCAGATTCGCATGGCTAGGGCAGATGAGGAAAAAAAAACTACATTCATTACTCCTGTAGGCACCTATTGTTATACAACTATGCCTTTTGGTTTAAAGAATGCAGGCCCTACTTTTCAGCGTACTACTTATTCTACTTTGGGTAGTCAAATAGGGCGTAATGTTGAGGCGTATGTCGATGACTTGGTTGTGAAAACGTGCAACCAAGAAACGCTGCTCTCGGATCTAGTGGAGACCTTTGAGAGTCTCCGCTCCATGCGCATGAAGCTGAACCCCGAAAAGTGCGTGTTCGGCGTGCCTGCTGGCAAGCTTCTCGGGTTCTTGGTCTCGGCCCGAGGCATAGAGGCCAACCCCAAGAAGATTAGCGTGATAAATAGGATGCGCCCCCCCAACAAGCTTAGGGATGTCCAGCGCGTCACCGGATGCATGGCCGCCCTAAGTCAGTTTATATCGAGCTTGGGAGAGAAGGCGCTACCCCTATTTAAACTCCTCAAGCGCTCCGGGCCGTTTAGGTGGATGGAGGATGCTGAGTAAGCCCTCAACTAGTTGAAGGCTTACCTCAGCTCCCCCCAGTCCTAGTTGCCCCCGAGCCCGAGGAGCCGCTGTTGCTCTACTTGGTAGCGACCCCACAAGTAGTCAGCGCAGCGCTAGTGGTGGAGCGCGCTGAGGAATGCCCTCGGCCCGCGCTCCACCAACCCATGTCGATACAGCCCGAGCCAGAGTCCAAAGAAAGAGCCCATCAGCCAGGCGAGGGCCCCGGGCCCCCCCAGGTTGATGATGGCCCTCCGTCCCCTCGTCAGACGTCGGTCGGTGCCCCCGGTCCCCAGGAAGGCCCCGAGGCCACTGCGGAGAGGAGTGGCCCGATGCCATCTGACCCCGAGGCTGCCGGCATGGAGGAGTGGGCCCAAAGTGGCCCTTCCCATCATTTATGTGCGGGATCTAACGCCCGTAGCAAAGGAGCTTGGCCCCGCCGAAAGGTGCAGCGACCAGTTTACTTCGTTAGTAAGGCGTTGCGGGATGCCAAGACCTGGTACCCTCAGGCCCAGAGGTTGCTCTACGCTGTTCTGGTGGCCTCGAGAAAATTGTGCCATTATTTTCCAGCGCACCAGGCCACAGTGGTGACGTCCTATCCCCTCGGGCAAATCCTCCGCAATCGAGTGGGGACTGGGCGAGTGGTCAAGTGGGCCATTCTGTGTAGTTATCTCCTTTCAGGGTCGGAATGTCTTTGATGCAACCCATCAAGGAGTAGCCACCTGAAATAATCATATACAGTGAGAACAAAACTAACATTAAAATATTATGTATTAAGTCTACATCACCGTTGGGCAGAAATTAGACATAATACATAGAGCCATAACTATAATATTGCAATTAACAACGTTGGTCAGAAAATTACAATATCATAGCACAAAATTAATGTTCCTAAATTAATTCTCCCGTTGGTTCGAAATTTAATTTTAGAAACACTAATTTTCATCAATTTTATCTATTTGCAGCGGAAGAACTATATAAAATTCATATCATTTCTATAATTCACTCTCTTGTAAAAATTATCCCGTTGGTTCAAATTTAAACAGAGGTAAAACATGCAAAAACAATTCAAAAATTCTATTGAAATCTGCATGAAAAAATGACAAAATTTCAAAGGAAAAGCTACTGTTTTCTACTCTTTATTTTCGGCCCCAGAGGGACCTAAAACGGACTTCTGCGAAAACATTCTCTTTCTTTTCTTTTATTTCGGCCCGAGGGACCAAAAATGGACTTCTCCGTAAAGGGCCCGGTCGGCATTTATTTCGGCTCGAGGGACCAAAATTAGACTTTTGCCGGCCGCCCGATTTCAGCCGTCCATTGGCTAGGGTTTCGATCCAACGGCCGTCGCCGAGGTTGGCCGGTCAAAACCCTAGCCGGACCCGGCCGGCCACAAAACCCTAGCCGCCATTTTCTCTCTCTTCTCTCACTCTCCTTTCACGGTGCACCGACGGGGCGCCACAGGAGGTGGCGGCGCCGCCGCGGGACCCCTCGCTGGCGGGCACGCTTGCCCTAGCCGGAGCGCGCCGCCGTCGAGCGGCCTCTCGACGGTGCCCTCGGCGGCCCGAGCACGGCGGCCGGCAAGTGCGGCGGCGCGGCGAGCGTGGCGGCGGCCCGAGCACGGCGGCTTGGCTCCCGCGCGCGTCGGCGGCGACTGGCGGCGGCGGTGAGTCACAACTTTTCTTTTCTTTTTTTTGTCTCTTTTCCGGGGTTGATTCTCCTCTCTTTTTTCTTTTTGGGATTTCTTTTCCCGAGCCGATCTAAAGCAAAAGGGTGCTCTGATACCAATGTTAAACTCTATAGCCGATCACCTAGGGTTTAGACCAGTAGGGTTTTTCTCTGTTGTGTTTTGGCGACAATGTGTGAGGGAGAGAGAGTAGAGGTACCGACCGGTGGAGATATTTGATGATGAAGCAGTCACGGCCATTGTCGTCGTCTCCGCGGGCTTGACGTGGACCGGCGGCGATGTCGACGACGAGGTGTGGCGCGGCGGTGGCGAATTCCCATCACTGGTTGCGCCCCCTCAATCAGTTAGGGTTAGGGTTTTGGATGGAGTTGCCGGCGGCAGCGAACCTCGTGTCGTGTGCCGCCCCGGCCTCCACCCTCTGTTTTTATATGGCACAGGGTGATAGGGGCCCACCAGCCAATGGGCTGGGCGCCCCCGATCAGGGCGCGGTCAAGGCCCGTTGTGCCGTTGGGCCCAACGGTGGTAGATCAATCTAACACATTGTGCCTCTTGAGATTTACAGGAGCGCAAAATGCAGCCCTGGCAGATGTTCTCGGATAGCTTTTCTGATGATATGAGCCGGGTTGCCAGCTGCAGCGAACAAGAAAGCAGTAGCATAGTGCTGAGTAATTCTCATGTCTGCGAAGGGAGCAAAAACTTCATAGCGCCTACGGTACCTCTGTATCATCTCAGCAAAAGCAGGATTGATATAACTTTGTGGGAGTGTTGACAGTGAAATTTGGAAAAGTACTCGGTTTCGAAGAACGAATCGAGGCAGATTTCGAGGGAGAAGGAGTTGTTTCCAAATTTCAGTTGCGCATCGGCTGGAGACCATACCGGCTGAAACTGAATCAGACTTGGCCGAAGCCGATATGGATAGAGCAGCTAATACGGATGTACATGAGCTCCGATGATCCCGGAGTGAATTGGAAAGCGTTGCTGTATAAGGATAGAGTCCATTATAGGCAATTGTATCTATTAATTAGGAATATTAACGTTAGTTTCTTAGAGATTTGGCAAGAGTCCGTCGTAAGGACTTGTCCATATGGTTTTGTAATTTAGGGAAGATTGAGTCGTGTCTGTTATGGATAAGTTTGTACTATAGGTATAAATATATGCCCAGAACCAAGTAAAAAAGATAACACACGTTCAATATACTCTCAGCGCATCGCAACCTTTTTTCTTTTAGTTACTTTCGACAAGTTCTTGCTTCGAGTTAGGGTATCGGTTTTGATCTCCTGACAAGAAGTAATACTTGTTAGAGTGGTTCGTGATATCGAGGTTATTATGCCGTTTTAGATGTGTTAATCTTGTTTATTAGATCACTGGTTATCATATATCCTGGTTAATCTATATCGATGGTTCAATTTATCTGTATCGGCCAGATCTTTCTTAGGGTTTTGCCGGTATCGGCTAAGTTGTCTTGTTGATATAGATTAACTAAGATATCCACCACCCTGAAAACTAAGCAAGAACTTGATTATTTAGACTTTATGCTTCTATGCATACTTTGTGATGCATCATCCCTAGCCGTTCTTAGAATCATGAAAACTAACTTGTCTTTGATTACAATAAAGGTAGAATCAGGGTTTCAGCCAATCTTACCTGATATAAATGTTTTAATGTGTTTAACTATTTAATCATGCTTTACATTCTATATCTGCCCCTCATATAGATGTATCACTTTATATAAATATATTTGGTATGTATCAAATATATTTATTTAGATTGATACATGTATATAAGGTTGTACCAGAGTTTTAGTTGGTGCACTATCTTCTTCCTTGTCCAAGTATTGTCTCATCGGCTACCATACAAATATATGTAATTTCTAGGTTGATCAAGTTTAGTCTGTACGTAATTCCATATTATCTTGGTTCGATCCAATCTATGCTACTTGCTTATAGTTTAAATGAGTTTGATCTAAAATTACATGATTGATTACATCTCCAGCCGATACGATATACTTTAGGTTTTTATTGCTATTTTAGTACTACACCTGATAGCCGATTCTAAACAACAACATCGACTAGGTTAAAAACGATTTGTCATCAGCTTTCCAGCCGATCGGTTATCGTTTACTAATTTAACTGTGTATCTTTGTTCTCGTTGGTTGCAGGATCAAACTAACTGGCACGTCCTGAACCCGAAAGTAAAGATTTCGACTTGCACTAGAGTTAAGTAGATCTCTCTAGCACACCCTGAACCCGAAAGTAAAGATTTAGACTTGCACTAGAGTTAAGCAGATCTCTCAGGCCAGTCTGTGTTTTTTTCCATTAACAGGGAGGTTCTGGGCCTGTAGTGTCTGGCCATGACCATACTCTCATCCATCTGAGGAGTTGTCTGAGACTGCACCCCCGGACTAGGCTGGGGGCGCAAAGTGGATATTTAATTTCCAGGAGATAACTGCAGCCTAGAGGGACCAAGTCTAAGAGCGCCCCCTGGGGATAGGGGAACAAACAAAGATGTCTTTGACGTCATCGTCATCAGGTGGGTGAATGGGAGCATTGGCGCCAAAGATAGAGCTAATTCCTTTTCTAGACGGTCCAGCCTTAGCGGTATGATGAACTGTCGGAGGAGTAGAAGCAGATGGTAACCCTAGGTTTTCAAACAGAGAGCTTAAACCAAAAGATACCTCAGTTGCCCAGAAGTCTGGTTTGTCTGCTTGCTGATCTGCGTGTAGGGGGGTCTCACTATGTTAGATAATAATCCTTAATAATCCTTGCATGTTACTCTTTCCGTTAATCTGTTAGCCACTGCATTGGCATGCGCGTGAGCTCCGGATTGTGGCAGCCGCGCGAATAGAGGGAAGTGCCGCAGGAATAGCTGGTGCATGGTGGATCGTGGGATGGACGCGGTTCATCCGCTTGTAGTGGGCAATTCCTGCGGCTTAGCACACATTCTGCATGTTTGCTAGTTGCTATAAATAAAGGAGAAAACAGAAAAGCTGCAGCTAGTTGAACGCAGTGCCAAAACTCTGCTCTCTCTCTCTCGTGTCGGATTGTCCACAGGGCTCGCATGTGTTAGGTGTTCGTCCGAGTTCTCTCATGCTCGCTCGCTGATTCGTTGGGTAAATCCTGACAATTGGTATCAGAGCCAGGTTCAGGGCGTGGAATAGTGATCGTGCTCTCGAATCAGTTCTCATGCCTCACCGTCGCTCGTTGTCCCCGATGGAGCGCACTCCAGGAGGTTCCCGCGGCCGCGCCTCGGGCAGCGGCGGGAACGACCGCGGGCTGGTTATACACCGCGTGGTCAAGGAGGCGGGAGGCTCGGTGAACTATCCGATGCTCACGAAGACGAACTACAACGAGTGGTCCCTCCTGATGAAGATCAAGCTCCAAGCTCGCTGCTTGTGGGGCGCCATCGATCCTGGAGGGGCCGGCATCGAACTTCATGAAGACAGGATGGCCTTGGACACCATCTGCAGTGCCGTCCCCGTCGAGATGATCTCGACGCTGGCGACCAAGGCGACGGCGAGGGTGGCGTGGGAGTGCATCAAGACTCTGCGCATTGGCAATGATCGCATCTGCAAGGCGAGCGCACAGAAGCTGCGTTCGGAGTACGAGGCGCTGGTGTTCCGCAATGGCGAGTCCGTGGAAGATTTCGCCATGAGGTTGAACACCATCGTCACGCAGCTAGCGACCTTGGGCGATCCTGAGCCGGACGACAAGGTCGTGGAGAAGTATCTTCGCGTCGCGCGGCCCAGGTTCACCCAACTTGTCCTTTCCATCGAAACATTGCTCGACATCTCCACGTTGTCCCTGGAGGAGGTCACCGGCCGTCTCAAGGCTGCCGAGGACTCCGGCCAGAGTGCGTCGTCGTCCTCACCAGGTGCCGGTGGAAAGCTGTACCTCACTGAAGAGGAATGGCTGGAACGCCACAAGAAGAAGGAGCAGGAGCGCAGGAACAATGGCGGAGGCAATGGCCGCGACAAGCGTCGCGGCGGACAGGGACAAACCGGCAGTGGCGGTGGCGGCGGTACTGGGAACGCGGACAGTGCTGGCACTGGGCCAGCCCGCAGGACCGACAAATATCGCAGCTGCGGTAAACTTGGCCACTGGACCAAGGATTGTAGGAGCAAGCCCAAGCGGGAGGAACAGGCCCACGTGGCCCAAGAGGACGAAGAGCCCACGCTCATGTTGATGACAGGCGGCTGCGTCGACGAGGTCACGCAGGAAAACATGCCGCCGCCACCCCATTCCACCAGGCCATGACCACGTCGAACTGGAGGAGAAGAAGGTGTACGCCGCGCTGGACGATGCCACGAACCATGACCACACGTGCTGGATTCTCGACTCCGGCGCGTCCAACCACATGACGGGGTCGCGTTCTGCCTTTTCCGACATCGACACCAAGATCACTGGTAACGTGCGGCTCGGGGATGTCTCGACTGTGCGTATCGGCGGCCGCGGCACAGTGCTGTTCTCGTGTAAAAACGGTGAACACCGCATGCTGCACAACACGTACTACCTCCCGCGCCTCGCCGCCAACATCATTAGCGTCGGACAGCTAGACGAGACCGGCTTCAAGGTGCTGGTTGAAGACGGCGTCATGCGCATCTGGGATGAGCAGCGGCGCCTGCTAGCCCGGATCAAACGCAGCCCTGGCTGCCTCTACGTACTCGACATCGACCTCGCCCGTCCGGTGTGCCTGGTGGCTCGTGCTGGGGAAGATTCATGGCGGTGGCACGCGCGCTTCGGCCACATCAACTTCACGATGTTGCGCAAGATGGGGCGTGATGAACTGGTACGTGGTTTGCCAGTCCTGTCGCAGGTTGATCAAGTGTGCGAGGCATGCCTCACGGGAAAACATCGTCGAGCACCTTTCCCGCATCAAGTGCTGCACCGCTCCAACGAGCCGCTCGCACTGGTCCATGGCGATCTATGTGGGCCGATCACACCAGCGACATCGAGCGGGAGCCGCTACTTCCTCCTCGTCATTGACAACTACAGCCACTACATGTGGCTAGCGCTCCTCGCCACCAAGGATGGTGCTGCAGCGGCCATCAAGCGTGTTCAGGCAGCGGCGGAACGCAAGAGCGGCCGCAAGCTCCGGGCACTCCGCACTGACCGTGGAGGCGAATTAACGGTTGCCCACTTCGCCGAGTACTGTGCCGAGCTCGGACTGCGACGGGAGTTGACGGCTCCGTACTCACCGCAGCAAAACGGCGTCGTCGAGCGCCGGAACCAAACGGTGGTGGGCACGGCGTGAAGCATGCTGAAAGCCAAGGGGCTCCCAGGTATGTTCTGGGGGGAGGCAGTGAACACCGCTGTTTATCTGCTGAACAGGTGTTCGTCCAAGAGCGTTGACGGCAAGATGCCGTACGAGCTCTGGAATGGAGTCACACCAGCCGTACATCACCTGCGCGTGACCGCCCCGACGAAGAAGCTCGATGACAGGAGTCGGCCGATGATTTTCGTCGGCTACGAGCCCGGCTCAAAGGCGTACCGTGTCTACGACCCGGCGACGTGGCGCGTCCACGTCTCGCGGGACGTGGTGTTCGACGAGGAGGCGTAGTGGAATTGGGATGGCGAGGCGACCGCCAACGTCGACTCCGATTTCACCGTTGAGTACACCATGGTGTACCACCCAGCAACGACGCCCTCGGCGTCAACTGACGCGGAGCAAGGGGGAGCTCCGGCCTCGCCGCGCACGCCTGCACCAAACTCGGCACCTCCTCCAAGCCCGCCTGCGGCCAAAGAGCCGCCAGTGGATTTTGTCTTGCCCCCGCCGGCCGGGGAGGATGATCTCGACGCCGATCATGATGACGCGCCGCCACGCTACCGTCGCATCGACGACGTACTTGGCCCGGCGGCACCACCGGGTCAGGCTGTGCGTGAGCTGAGCGAGGAGCTGTTCGCGGTGACTGCGGAGGAGCCGGCGTCGTTCGCCAAAGTAGAGCAGCACAGCTTCTGGCGACAGGCGATGATCGAGGAGATGCGCTCCATTGAAGCAAACAAGATGTGGCGGCTCGTGGATCCGCCGGCGCGCCAACGCCCGATCGGGCTCAAGTGGGTCTATAAGGCCAAGAAAGACGCCGCTGGCAACATCACCAAGTACAAGGCACGTCTCGTCGCGAAAGGCTACGTGCAGCGGCAAGGGATCGATTTCGACGAGGTGTTCGCGCCGGTGTCGCGGCTCGAGTCCGTGCGCTGGCTGCTGGCGCATGCGGCATGCGAGGGCTGGGTTGTGCACCACATGGACGTCAAGTCGGCGTTCTTGAACGGCGAGCTCTTGGAGGAAGTCTACGTCACGCAGCCACCAGGATTCATCATCGACGGCCAGGAACACATGGTGCTGTGCCTCGACAAGGCGCTCTATGGGCTTCGCCAGGCACCGCGCGCTTGGTACTCCAAGCTGGACGCGTTGCTGCTATTGCTTGGTTTTCACCGGAGTTATTCTGAGCATGCCGTGTACACACGCGGCATGGGGGATCAACGGCTGGTGGTCGGCGTGTACGTCGATGATCTCATCATCACTGGCGGCAACCCCGGCGAGCTGAAACAGTTCAAGGAGGAGATGAAAGCAACATTCCAAATGAGCGACCTCGGTCTGGAGGTGAACCAGACGGAGGACGGCATCACGGTGAACCAACGCGCCTACGCGAAGAAGATTTTGCAGACGGCTGGCATGGCGGGCAGCAACCCCAGCCTTACTCCAATGGAGACTCGCCTCAAGCTCAGCAAGATGAGCAACGCCCCCTCCATCTACGCCACTGATTACTGGCGGATCGTGGGCTCCCTGCGCTATCTGGTGAACTCGAGACCGGATTTGGCGTACTCGGTGGGCTACGTGAGCAGGTTTATGGAGAAACCCACCACCGAACACCTGGCAGCCATGAAGCGAGTGCTGCGCTACGTCGCTGGCACCATTAAATACGGCTTTCAGTACAAGAGGAAGAGAGATGCAAGTCTCATCGGCTACAGCGATAGTGATCTAGCCAGCGACCTCGACACCCGCAGAAGCACCTCCGACGTCTTCTTCTTCCTCGGCGACAACTTGATCACCGGGCAGTCGCAGAAGCAGAAAGTCGTGGCATTGTCGTCGTGCGAGGCTGAATACATAGCAGCGACTATGGCGGCTTGCTAGGGCGTGTGGCTGGCGCGCCTCCTTGCTGAGCTCCGGGGAGAGGAGGCCGACACCGTCACATTGAAGATTGACAACCAATCCGCAATCATGCTCAGTAAGAACCCTGTCTTCCATGATTGCAGTAAGCACATAGACACAAGATATCATTACATCAGGGAATGCATCGAGGAGGGCAGGGTGAAGGTCGAGTTCATCGGCACTGACGAGCAATTGGCGGACATACTGACGAAGGCACTCGGGAGCGACAGATTCATCGAGCTGCGTTCTCGAATTGGCCTCGTTGAAGTACAAGCTCCATGCAAGGCTTAGGGGGAGATTTGTTAGATAATAATCCTTAATAATCCTTGCATGTTACTCTTTCCGTTAATCTGTTAGCTACTGCATTTGCATGCGCGTGAGCTCCGGATTGTGGCAGCCGCGCGAATAGAGGGAAGTGGCGCAGGAATAGCTAGTGCATGGCGGATCGTGGGGATGGACGCGGTTCATCCGCTTGTAGTGGGCAATTCCTGCGGCTTAGCACACATTCTGCATGTTTGCTAGTTGCTATAAATAAAGAAGAAAACAGAAAAGCTGCAGCTAGTTGAATGCAGCGC
The DNA here is from genome assembly GCA_000573905.2 of Oryza punctata. NCBI lineage: Eukaryota > Viridiplantae > Streptophyta > Magnoliopsida > Poales > Poaceae > Oryza > Oryza punctata. The sequence goes on along the minus strand of CM002492.2, from coordinate 16,849,244 downwards.
CAAAACTCTGCTCTCTCTCGTGTCGGATTGTCTACAGTGCTTGCGTGTGTTAGGTGTTCGTCCGAGTTCTCTCACGCCCGCTCGCCGATTCGTTGGGTAAATCCTGACACACTAGAAGCTGGCGCTTGCAGTGTCTCCTCCCGAGCTACAGGACTCGGGGCCAGCAGTTCGCCTTGCAGGAGAGCAGTCTCCATCCCGTACTACCAAGAAGACTTTGGAAAAGGAGCTAACGGCGGAGAAGCTGAAGAAGGTTTAGCAGATGGCTTTTTTTCAAACCCAGTGGTCTTGGAAGGAGGGGGGTGGATTCTGAGGTTGCGATGGCTAGACGGAATGAAAGAAGCGGGTTGCGGTGGAGGCGGAAGCGGAGGCGAAGCAGGAGGTTGTGGTGGATCTGAAGGTAGGGGGAGCAGAAGAGAGCTGTCAGCGCTCACCGAGGATCTACACAAGTCCTGACGGTGGCCTAAGCTGTTGCAGCCAGCACATACTATTGGATCGCGGCAAGAATGGACGGCGTGGTCTCTAGCTAGGCAGCGAAAGCAATGTTTGAGCACGGAAAGAGGCTTGCACTGGGGAGGGGATCTTTTCTGAGGACGAAGCTTGGTTGGTGGAGCGAGTAAAGCCTCACGGTAGGAGAGGGTGAGTGAATCCTTCAAGGTGGAAGTGGGTTTGCTTAACTCATGACAAGACTGGCCAGTAAATGAGGTTGAATCCTATTGACAAATTTGAATTTTTCCGTTTTTCCTGTAGCTCAGACGAAGCAAGCAAGACCGAGTTGATGGACTTCAAATTGGAGTCAAACCAATTCCGGATCCAACTGATAGCTTCTGTTGCATCCAAATGGATTGGGATTTCGTGATGCCCCAAGGTTGATGAACTAACTAGAGCCATGAGCGAAGAACAGTTTGACTAACCACAGTGGAAGAAAAGATACCTAGGCCACAACTCTGAACCACAAAAGACTCGGATGGAGAAGAGAACCAGAAATTTAAGAGGTTTCTAGCCGAGGAGGAGTTCGCGGAAGCAGAACATGGGGGGACAGTGATCCGGATAGTAGTTCCAGAATCAAGATGAAGATGCCAGAAAATACCCGAGGGGCAGACAGAAGAATGGAATAAACGCAGAGTCTTTTCACGGAAGAACTCACCCGGTTTAGGCAAAGGTTTGTGGTTTTGATGCGACTGCCACAAACGATATGCCTCCGGCGGGGTGGAAAGGAGAGGTTCCCGATGAAGAACCAACTCCCGGCTTCCGGCGGGGCGTCGGTCGCCGGGGGAAATCTCCAGAATCAGCTTCCGTGCCGCCTTGCACGTCGCCCCCGGGGTCGCCCCTGAAGTCACTTGGCTTTTTCTTGATTTCTAGGTGCAAAATTCATGGCATCGATTTTAAAGTCATCGAAAGTGAAGGATGATGATTAAACTTGCCTAGAAAATGTGTCTGGATCTATACGAAAATCTAGTCCATAAAGCAACCCGAAATCCTTGTTAGTTTCCAAATCAAAGAGAGCGCATGTGTTGTCATGGAAAATGACACACATGCCAGGATGAACCTTCTTCTAGAGTATGACATTAAATTGCTGAAAATTCAGTGATTCGGGCGGACTGCTCTTATTCAGTCAGCTTGGGAACAGAGGTAAGAGGGGTTAGTGTTTTGATTATTGCAGGTTTACTTGCTCCTTTCCGGTTAATAATACATACTATATGGCTCAATGGTGCCACATCACTTGATCAGATTCTCACATGTCGTGGAGTTAGTGTTAGTTTTCAAAAAAAAAATAAGAACAAGAGAACACTAATGTTGTTAGTGTGCAGTTGCACTTGGTTAATTATCTGGGCAAAGGCTTCACACTACACTGGCCAAGGTCACCTGTGACGGGCCCAAACCCTCATCTTTGACAGCTTCACGCATGGTCAGTGATCAGTGGTCACTGGTGAGTCCAGTCACCTTTGACGGGTGGCCGGCCGTCACAGGTGACACCCACCTCTGACGGGTAAGTTACTAGAATGCCGTCAGAGGTGTTGGTCTCCACTAGCTTAGGGTCAGTTGGGACCCATCACAGGTGAATCATATTTGACGGCCCTTTAAATAAAGACCGTCAGAGGTGATGTTCTCCGTAGATAGAAACTGTCACAGGTGATCTACCTGTGACGGCCCCGAAAGTAAAGGCCCGTCACAGGTAGGTCACTTCTGACGGGCCTTTATTTGCGAGTCCGTCACAGGTGAGGTTACCTTTGACGGATTTTTGTTCCGACCCGTCACTGATGAGTTAATTCTAGAAAAAAAAATAAATGCAAAATATTGGCTAGCCTCAGGATTTGCTAGGCATGCCCTTTGAAACACAGAAACATCACAGATATATTCCATTCACCCCCTAATTTAACATCACAGATCCATCTCAAACATCACAGATCCCCAACATCACAGATCCATCTCAAAAATTGACATCATTCACATATGCAGTTCAAATGCCACAATTTTGCACAGCAAATTCATACCTCTTGAAAGCCACAATTTCGGTCGTTGCTCATAGAACCGCGTATATACTTACCAAATGGATTAAAGCCATAATGTCCTCGACCTCCACGACCCGTCAATTAGAAAAAAAAGGAGAAAACCAATTAATAGTACAACGTAAATCGTAGTTGATCAAATTTGATGACAATTTAGTAAACTACCATAAATATTGCACATATGAAAGTAAATTACATTGCACTCCATAAAAACATTTTTTTTACATCACAAAAAATTATAAAAACATCTTTTTTACATCACAATCAATTATCTAGACAAGTTCATGAGTCTATGTGACGTGAAAACGTCCTTTCTTGTTCATTATTTCTGCAAGAATGAAGACGCACACTTCGCCTCTGATAGCGGGGGGTTGATGGGTGAGATCTTGAAGCTAGCTCTACCTTTCTGTTCAATAAATCAGAGGTTAGCACGTTTTGAATAGCAATGTTGGTATTGAAATGAGCTTATTTGCCATTAGCAACAACCTCAGGGTCGAAATCTTTCACCTCTCTTAGAATTGTTGACATGTTGTGGCACACGTGGAAACCACACTGGTCTCCGATCTGTTGTGCGCATGCGAACTTGGTGTCATGACAAAGTTCGTCCTTGCCCTCCTTGTGCCTACCACCCTTTTCCACATATGGGCCCCAAGCCATATTTAAGGCCTTGGTGATTTCAGTGAAATCATAATCTTTCGACTTATTGGAGTTAAGGTAGGTAACCCTACTCCACTTAGGTACGATGACTAAGAGAATCCAATGTCGCCTGCGCAGTGGTTATGTAGCGTTAGTAATAAGAACCTTAACTTCAAAAAAATATACACGAAGGGTATTGTCCTCTTACTCTTGGTTGTGTGCGCACATGATGTACTCCTTATCTTGACGGGCCCATAAACATCGGTTGACATAGTCAACCACCTCAGTGAAGCTCTGTCGTAAATTAACCTCGTTCACCATGGATGGATCAAGGAACCCAACCTGATTACCAAGGCGACGACTCTCGATCCAACACAACCTTAAAACATTTACGTATTAGAACTAATTTAATTAGGAGATATAGTCCAATCATATCACAAGTATAGAAGGTCTGCACTTACAAGGTGTAGCATTTTAGAAGTCGAGTGTCCAACTTCCGGATCCTGAACAGGTCGAAGAGGTCATCAAATCCTATAGTTATATAGGCAGGTGACGATAGGAACGGCTGGTGGTCATGATGTCCAACTATGGATGACTCCCTCATTTTTCGCTTGGCATTGCTTAGCTCCATGTATTGCTTATGTAGCTCTCGGCAAGCAATACCCATCACGGCTAACACATTATCCTCCACCAATGGCATGCCTAGCTCAAATTGGGCCGGCGCCCTCACGACCTTCCCCGCTTTGCTCACCGGCATCGACATCGTAGCCTTGCCCCTTTTTGGCTTCGGCGCCAACTCCCCGACCTTCCCCTTGCCGCGTTCATGCTTCTGGCCCTTGACAAGTGGTGGGGAGCTATCGGCCTTTCTGGTGGTCTTTATTGGAGCCAAGCTTTGAGCTATATCTGCCAAGTCCATATCAGCTCCATCAGGAGAATGAGGTACTGACAATGCCGGTCCACGGGGAGCCTCAACTGATAGCTTAGACTTGGGAGGTGTAAGCTCCGTCGGTCGACTTGGACGAGGAGTCATCTTCACAACTATGTCTTCTTTGGGCCATTGTATGAACGTCTTGCGCGCATCGCCCAAAGTCATGATTTCATCATTGCGGGACACAGGCAGCGGATAGCCTGACCAGGTGTCCTTTACTGTATTGATGGACACCTTGGCATACCCAGCTAGCAGGTCTGCGCCGTGGACCTTATCTGTAACCGAGGGTTTGAAAGCCATGCCCTCAGCGACTTCGGGAGCGAAAGTTGGGTGGACCCTTGCCAGTAGGACACACTGTGCTACGCCCTGCATATGTAAAGTTTGAGTTTAATATTGGAACGTGTAAAGGTTTTTGATTAGATATGGATCGGATAACATCAATTACCTCTATGTGGTCCACTGCAGCTAGTGGTGCGATCGGGAGACCAGGGGCTGGCACCTCTGTGGATGCACAACTACTCCTACGCTGTGACGGACTCGCGTCGTGTTGTGCACGAGGAGTTGGATGCACGGCATGTGTTGTGCCTCGGGGTATATTCATGTCGGCGAGTACCTTGTTAACCCTTTCTTCCACCCTAGCGTTCATGCTAGCTTCTAGTTCTTGAATGACCTCCACCTTAAGCTCGGCCTTCAAACGAGCGTCCCTCTCGTCCTTGGAGATTTTCCGTTTCCTGTATTGAGAGCTGTACTGCAGCAGTCCATGCTTCCATGGCACATCGCTGCCAATTCCCCGAGTCCGGCCAAGATGTTCTTTGGTTCCGAGCGCCTTTGTGAGGATGTCATCTTCGCGCCTCTTCGGCGCGGACTCCACCTCGCTTTGTGAAGCTTGTTCAGCAACCAACCCCAACTATAAAAAACAAGAGTCGTTTATACAAACTTCTACTTCATACGAACGGTAATTAGTTAGGTTAAGTAGTGAACTCACCAGTTCCTGATAGACGATGGCATCACTTTTGTTCTCAAATGTGACAGAGCCGTCCGGGTTGACCTTACCCCTTGCACGCACCCAGTTGCAAGCTCTATGTTCAGGGATGTCTGAAAACGGGGTAGGGACATTCGCTGCTGCAGCGGCTGCATCCTCTTGGGCCCATATTGCCTCTTTCCCGATGTACCCTGCGGTGCCCAGCCAATGCGGGTGCTCATTCCGCTATTGCAGTAGGCAATGTGCCTCGCTTGATTCCCTAAACTCTTGGGTGTTCTTCAGAGAGCAGAATTCCTCCCACACTACTTCGGTTATTTGAGGGTATTCATTGAACGGCGTATGATTGCCGGGCGGGTCGACAAACTCGGTGAAGAGCTTCGACTTCCAATTCTTCCAAGCTTTGCCCATCTTATGGAATGCCTTCCGCTTGAGCCTATCCTTTGCTTCAGCCGGAAATGTGAACCATTTCTCCATTGCCGTCCAAGCTCGCTCCTTCTCGGCTTCTATGACCTTGCCGATATCTTTATGGAGGATCCCGAAATTCTTACGTGCCGCCAGCCTGCAACAGTTAGACCATCTTCCAATGACAGTCCTCGGTGTCGTGGGCCTACCACTAGCGTCAACCTCTCTTATAACTTGCATTGTGGTCGGCCATATATTTTGTGTCCGGGGGTTTCTACTCGACCTACTCGCACTTGTCCTACCCGACATCGACGTATGTTCTTGCTGGGGCGATTCTGCAGCACACATAGAAGGCAGCATATGCTAAGGGGTGCTAGCTAGAATTTATGTGGTCATGTAGTGAAAATTTATCCTATAAATTACCATGACTTTCGGGTTGTTCGACCACCTTTGACGAGGGATGACCTTCGGCAACTGTCTCCGTGGCTGGGTTTGCTTCTTCCTATATCCTCGCAGGTGTTGGGGAAGACGGGTTTGCGTCGGGCGTTGTCATGGTCTAATTTTCCCCAAAAAGCTTATAAATTTCCTACCATTATACTAAATAGCATTAGATCCATGTAATACAGGGTATACTATGAAAGATATGGCCTGAGTTTTGCTCAGAAATTATGCATCAATTACCATCATTTGCATGAAGGGAAAAAAACAGGAAATCATTTGCCGAAGTGTAGATAGTCTCCTCTTATCAATCTAGAAAAAAGAACAAGTGTAGATAATCTGTTGTTCTGCATTAAAAAAAGGACAAGTGTAGATAATCTGTTCTTATGCATGAAAAAAACAAGCGTAGATAATCTGTTCTTATGCATAAAAAAAAGAACAAGTGCAGATAATCTGTTCTTATGCATAAAAAAAGAACAAGTGTAGATAATCTGTTCTTATGCATAAAAAAAGAACCAAGTGTAGATAATCTGTTCTTGTGCATAAAAAAAGAACAAGTCTAGACAGAATGTTATTGAGCATTCATCACTGACCATTTAGCAATAATCCATCACTGAACAAGGGGCAGCAGGGGCAGCAGCAGTTCGATCATATAACAATTCTATAATAGCAGCAGCAATTCGAACAAGTGTACATAAAAAAATGAACAAGTGCTTATATATAAAAAAAGAAACAACACCAGCAGCAAATTCATATCATCATAATTCATCAAAATCATGCAATAAGGGGCAATTCATTCTATAACAATCATTCTATAACAGCAGCAGCAGCAGCAGCAATTCATCCAGTGCATCAAAATTCATCCAAAATCATCTAATACAAAAAAGCTAATTCATCTAGTCCTGCATTCATCCAAATCATCCACATGGTTCCAAAATCATCCATCACTGACTCAAATCAATCGACAGCAGCAGCAGCAATTCATCAAAAAAAAGGAGACAACAATTCATCCATTCATCAGGAGGAGGAGGGGTGGCGGCGTACCTGGTCCGGGAGAAGAGGCCGAGGAGAAGAGGTCCGAGAGGTGATGGCAGCGCTGGTCGCCGGTCTTCCTGGATCCCGGCGTTGTGGATCCCGGTGTCATGGCGACCGATGTCCGGGGTCGTGGCGGGGACTTCCGGAGGGTGGGAACAGCAGCGGAGAGGGAGAGCGGTGAAGACGAGGTCAAGGTGGCGGTGAAGACGATGTCGAGGTGGCGGCTCCGAGGACGAATGGTGGAGAGGGCGAGCGGTGACTGTGGAGAGGAGGGCGGCGAGGGCAAGCGGAGATGGCGAGCGGCGAGCACACGAGGTCGAGGCGGCGGCGGATTTGGAGTGAGGGAGTGAGTGATCGGATCTGGATCTAGAAGAGGTCCAACCCTAGGTCAATCCTAGTCAAACTCACCTGTGATGGGCACCAACTGCGGGCCCGTCACATGTGAGGCCACCTGTGATGGGCGCAAACTGCGGGTCCGTCACAGGTGAGGCCACCTGTGATGGGCCAAGCGTTCTTGGCTGTGACGGCCCTACAGTTAGCTCCCGTCACAGGTGAGTTCGACCACAATATTTTATTTTATTTTATTTCACTTAGTTCTTTTATTTTCCTTAACATATTTCCACATACACTACATATTTTGTTTTACTTAATTATTTTATTTCACTAACAGTAGTAATTGCACTTCATTATTTTACTAATTTTTTTATTTTATTTCCAATGGTTATACTTGCTTAATTATTTTATTTCACTTCTACTGGGTGCTTCATTTAATTATTTTATTTGACTATTTCATAAGCAATATACTGTTGATCATTGCGAACATATTAGAGTCATACAGATAACAGACATGTAGACATAAACTACGTACATAAATTACAAAAATAATCCTTCCTCATGGTCGACGCGTGCATATTGAACGTCATCTTCTTCTTCCTCCTCTTCTAGAGGTATTTCTTGACCTATGTCGTGGACGTGCTGGTTGTGATCATCCTCATCTGCAATATTGTCCAATCCAACAATTCTCCTTTTCCCTTCACGAACAACATGTAGTTTCTTGTTACACGGGTCAACTACGTAGAAGACTTGAACAACTTGTTTGGCGAGAACGAACGGTTCATCCTTGTACGCATTGTTAGCCAAGTTGACAGTGGTGAAACCTTCATTATCAACTTTTACATTGCGAAGATCGACCCATCGACAATGAAACAACGGGACTTTGAACTTCAAGTAATCTAGCTCCAATATTTGCTCAACTCTGCCATAGTATTGATCACGTCGACCACCGTCACTAGCAGCCTTGATGCGTAACCCACTATTCTGCACTGTGCATTTGCTGTCTTGCTTTACCGTGTGAAAGGTGTATCCATTTATGTCATATCCTTGCCAGGTGGTGGCACTCCATTCAGGACCCTGTGACAACCACTGAAGTGTTTCAAGACAAGTTCTGCAACCTGGCAATTTGGTTCTTTAGCCACTCATTGAAAGAAGACATGTGCTTGTTTCTGACCCAACTCTCTGATCGGCCTGGGTTCTCCTGTCGGAGAACTGCAAGGTGTTCGTCAACGTACGGCACCACCTCAGTCATATGCTGCAGTACCGTGAAATGAGCTTTATCATACACCTTCCGATCCAACCTAATAATCTTCCTTCCAACAGTACCAACACCATCAAGCCTCCCTTCGTGATGAGATCGTGGTAATCCAATTGAAGATGTTTCTAACATGTAGTCCACACAAAAATCAATGACCTCTTCGGTGGTGTAACTCTCGATGATACTCCCCTCGGGGTGTGAACGGTTCCGTACATAACCCTTAAGGATCCCCAGGTACCTTTCACAAGGATACATCTGCGTCATGAAAGCTGGACCACAACACTTTGTTTGCCTCACAAGGTGCACGGGAAGATGTTCCATTATGTCAAAGAAAGTTGGAAGAAAGTACATCTCCAGATGACATAGGGTTCTCACAAGTTCTGCCTGTAGTTCATCTAGTCCCTCGGGATCAATGATCTTCTGGTCGATTGCATGGAAGAAGGAACACAACCGCTGGATCGTGTGTCACACCTTAGGAGGCAAAAATATTCCTTATTGCAATGGGCAACAGCTGTGTGATAAGAACATGGCAATCATGCGACTTCATTCCTACCAATTTAAAGTCTTGCAGTGAAACGAACCTACTAATTCTTGATGAGTAACCAGATGGAACCTTTATACCACTCAAACATGTTAGCAAATCAATCTTCTCTTCTTTCGAGAGAGTGTAGCAGGCTGGAGGAAGATACACCCTGCCGGATTCCGTGGTTATGGGATGTAGTTCCGAGCGAACACCCATTTCTTCCAGATCTCGTCGGGCGTTGAGACCATCCTTTGTAGTACCTTGGTTAAGCAGTAATCTCATTAAACTCTCGTATACATTCTTCTCGACATGCATCAAATCTATGCAGTGGCGAACTTCAAGATCCTTCCAGTATGGTAGTCTCCAAAATATTGACTTCTTTTTCCACATGCTCCTCTCTTTTGTCTTTTGTTTTTCTACATGCTCTTCTGTTTTGTCCTTCGACATGCTCTTCTCTTTTGTCTTTCCAACTTTCCTCTTTTTTCCAAACTCGTCGGTTATTCCCATCACTAAGTTGTGCACCTCTGTCCCTGTTAGCTCTGCCGGGGGTCCGGCCGTATCTCTGTGTCCATTGAAATTCTTTCTCATATTCCTATACGGGTGATACCTTGGGAGAAATCTCCTGTGACCCATGTAGACTGTCTTGTGTGAATGCTTCAACCATTTGCTTCTTGTTTCCTTCATACACTCCGAACACGCCCATTTCCCTTTCACAGTTTGGCCAGAAAGGTTGCCAAGGGCCGGATAATCGTTGATGGTACAAAACAGCATCGCATGGAGGTTGAAATACTCTTGTACATATGCGTCCCATGTTCGTGTGCCCTCATTCCATAGCCTTTCGAAGTCATCGATTATCGGTTCAAGGAACACATCGATATCGTTGCCAGGTTGTCTCGGTCCTTGAATGAGCATGGCAAGCATAATATACTTTCTTTTGAAGCACAACCAGGGAGGAAGGTTATAGTTAACAAGCAGAACTGGCCATGTACTGTGACGATTGCTCAAATCACTAAATGGATTAATGCCGTCCGTACACATGGCGAAACGCATGTTTCTTGGGTCCTTTGAGAATTCCTGGTAAATCCTATCGATTGTCCTCCATTGTACTGAATCTGCTGGGTGTCTCAGCATAGTATCGACTTTCCGTTCTTCGGCATGCTAGCGCACTAGCTTAGCTTGTTCCTTATTCGCAAACATTCTCTTCATACGCTCCGCAATTGAGAGATAGCACACCACCTTTGCGGGGCCTCCCCTCTTTGACTTACTTCCTTCACCTTCACTCTTTGCCCGTTTGTATCTAGATGCCCCACAGACAGGGTAGACATCTAAGTCAGCGTATTCCTTGTAATACAAAATGCAATCGTTCGGACAAGCATGAATTCTTGTGACCTCCAGGCCCAACGGACATAATACTTGCTTCGCTTCATATGTCATCTGCGGTAAATTGTTTCCCTCTGGCAACAGGTCCTTTAAAAGCTCAAGAAGTTCTGTATAACTCTTGTATGACCAGCCATTACTAGCCTTAAGCTTCATGAGTTCCAACACGCATGACAACTTGCTGTGCTTCAACTTGCATCCATCATACAAGGGCATCTGACAATCTTCCACCAACTTACTAAACTTCTCAAAATCTCTGTCGTTGTCCTATGCGTCTTCAATGTCATGCAACATTGTAGATAGACATTGAGTGTCCAAATCAATGGTCTCTCCACCTAACGGAGAAGGTACGAACATGCCTTCTCGAGCTGCGGCGGTGTTCTCTACATCCTGATCCAACACTTCTTCAGCTGCGACATCAGGCGCCTCTTGCTCTCCATGCTTGGTCCAGCAGGTATATTTCTTCATAAATCCATTCGTTATCAAATGAGGATGCACTTCTGAGCTATCAAGGATCATCTTTTCATTCTTACAATCCCTACATGGACACAATATATACATGCTCATCCTACTTTTTCTGTCATTCTCTGCAAATGTGACAAATTCAGTGACTCCCTCTCTATACTCTGTAGACAAACGATGAACATGGTACATCCAACTACGATCCATCTGAAATCAACAACATAGGAAGAAAAATATATGATGATCGATATATTGAGAATGAAGGGAAGAATGATATGTATTTTACCTTGAATTTTAGCAAAAATTCGCCCCCCTTGCCCTCCCAACCGATTTGTGAACAGTAAAATAGTCGGGATAGAAAGCAGTTAGCGGTTTGAGGGTATTTATAGACCCAACACACCTCAAACGGGTTAGGTAAAAAAAGCCCGTCAAAGGTATTGGTCATACCTTTGACGGGCTTCAATTGAGTTGCCCGTCACAGGTAGGTCGATACCTGTGACGGGCCGGGAGGAAAACCCGTTACAGGTGACCCCCATCACCTATAACGGTTTGTAATGAAAGGACCCGTCACAGGTGAGGTCATACCAGTGACGGGTTGGAGGAAAAACCCATCACTGCCTCACCTATGACAGCTTAGTCTTGCGGCCCGTCACAGGTGAGGTGATACCTGTGACGGGCCGTGGTCAGATGCCTCACCGATGACGGTATCCCGTATGACCCGTCAAATGTGACGGTCATCAGTGATCATTTGCTTTGCCCGTCACTGATATCTCGTTAGAGGTGTGAGGATCTGGCGTAGTGTCAGCTGGTTCTCATTGAAACCTAGTCAGAGATGTAGATGCATCGTGTACTTTTTCTCCACTGATTGATCATGTAGGTTTTTTCACTGAGCATGACAGATTGAGATACAGATTAGTAAGTGGAATCCAAGAAGAAATATGATTGTAATTCCTACCTTCTGGTCTCACTCACTGGTCAAGTAACTGGGAGACCGGCCTGCCAGCTACTACTGTTTGTTTTCAGGGATGTAAAACTGCATGCTTACTATATGTTGTAGATATTTCTCCCCATATTTTGATGTAAGCATCATTTGTTGCACTCTATATCAGAGGATGGAGAAATCCACATCTGCATATAGTTTACTAGGTGATTCTCCACGCTTTGCTGCGGGAATTACTTAGCAATTCTCAATATATTTTTTCAACGATCAATCTAGGAGTAGAAAGGAAAAAACAATGAAACATCAAGGTTTAGCAATACTTATCATGAAACAAACAAATGATACACGTACTTTAATGTGAAATATATTGATAAGTATATGTTCAATATTATAAAAATGATAGATAGTTTTGTTAAAATATTATACAAATGATGTGAGGGGTGATGATTGGATATGCTTATATCTTGATTTGTAGAATTAAATAAATTATAGATGATGTTGTACACTTACATGAGGTTAAATATGTAACTATTGATAGTGGGTGATAATGTGGCATGTATGCATATAAAGTTTTAGACTTAGTGAGCTATAAAAGGATAGATAAGTTAGTAAATTGCTAGCAGCATGGCGAACCTGAGGTGTGAAGTGATGTGATTTAAACTTGATGCAAAGATATGGGATGAATTTGGACTTATTCCTTTATTCGGTCTTACAGAGATGGGCCGGGTAGGCTATCCAAGATATGTTGGGCCTAGTGGATCTCCTTCGAATAGGGAGATCCCTCACTCGCCAAGTCTGAAATTTATCCCTTAACCAATTAACCAAAATACCAGTATACCACGTCCCAAACTCATAATAACGTGTTAATTTTGATTCCTCGTTGGTACAATAGCCGGTTTCAACTGAAGTAGCGGCTGAGAAAGTGTGGAACCCACATATCAGGACAACACAGTCTAAATAAAAAATAAATAAAAATTAGCAGACCCCACCTACAAGTGACATATAATCTGGGAAACTCTAATCATCCCTTATGGGATATCCCCTTATTTCTTCATGTCGTGCGGCGACTGGGCATTGGCGGCAGCGACTAGTGGTGGTGTGGAGGAGGGCGGCGGGGGTCGGTGGTGCGGGAGCATCTCCTACGGCCGCGTGACTCATTCCCCTTCTCCTCTCTCCGTCCCCAGAGGTGAGCGGCGGAAGGAGCTGGGCAGTGGCGTGGCGGTGACCGGCGGGACAGGGTGATGGGCAGCAAGAGAGGAGCTGAGCGGTGGCGGATGGCGGGAGAGGAGCTGGGCGGCGGAGGTAGGAGAGGAGCAGTCGTTGGAAAGACGTTGTCGTCGTATCCGGCGTCGCCTTCTCCGGCTGGCTGCGGAAAGACGCTGCCAGTGCCGGTGAGATGCCCCGGGAGAGAAGCAGCCGTCGATCCTTCTCCACGCCGCTGCCAGCCTTGTCGCGAGCGTCGTCCTCCACCACACCACCGCCAACCTTCCTGCGGGAGCCTTGCCGCCATCGCCCTCCACTATGACAGGAGAGAGACCCCTCGTCGGCTTCTCTCGCCTCTGCGGCACTCACGCCCAATCCTCCGTGTCAGCCATGATCTCCCAGAGTCCCGCCTCCTCCTCCTTCGCCGGAGCAGCCACCTAGGGACCCTCCTCATCGTTGTCAGTGGGAGCTAAGCACACCTTTGGGGTGGTGGGCGGTGGAGAAGGTGCTAGTGGCGAACAGGGGGAAGATCGCATGCAGGGTGATGCGGACGACGCGGAGGCTCGGGAGCCCCACCGTGGTGGTCCGCGTGCGCATCGCCGACGAGGCCGCGTGGCTCAGCCCGCCGCCCGCAAGGGAGAGCTACCTCAACGCTTCCGTCACCGTTGACATCGCGCCTGCACCGACGCCATGGTTTGCCCCCTCCACCCGATTTCCGCAGCGGAGGCATTTGGTTGGCTAGGAAGGAAGAGAAAGATGGGGAAGGAAGAGGGGAAGGGGAGAGAGAGTGAGGAATATGATGTTTCACCGACCTGTGGACCCCACAAGGTTTTGTATTATTTGTTTTTGCTACTGTGCCACATCAGCCGAAACCATCATCCAAACCATTTTGGAATCTTATTTGTACTGATTTTGGAAGTTGATAGACATATCATATCTGATTTTGTGGTTCAGGAATGAATTTTAGACTCGTGACATATTGAGGGACCCAAAGTGAACTTATTCCTTTTCGTACAAATTGAACCTGTAAAAATTCTTTTCTTCATTTTAAAGAGCCCTCACGTTGTGATCGCGCCAGATTACCCCCATCATCAGCTCATCGATGATTTCTCACCGTTCCAAAGATCACGTTCGGATCCAGTTTATTTGTATACACGCCAACACTTTGAACTGAAATTATGATCGTGTCTGCCTGTTCAGTCATCTCGCTTAGCTTAAGCCAAAGTCAATTTGGTTATTTCGAGAAAATCTAGCTAAAAACGATAGAAACAGAATTCGTATTAGTTAAGAGAGAGATCTAAATTCATGGGTGCAGAAATAATTATGACAACTCGAAGGCTAAGGAACACAATGATTTTTATCAGTGACATAACTACCAAACACAACAGAAATTATTATCATTGTGGAGCTACTAGTATTGATTCGAGCTGAATTTTGCAAAAAATAATGAATGCAAATAATCCAACAGCCAGTGAGGAAAAGAAAGAACTATGTTGTAACTCGGCAAACACAACCATTTAGCCCATAAACCAATACAAGACTGTTCACCATGGGGAACCTGAATCATATGCAAGCAAGAACCCACAAAATGGACTCAAACCAAGTTTGAAATAATGAACCTGTAAGCACCAAGCACCACTAAATTGACATTTTTTTTCTGTTTCTGGGGCAAATGTTGAATACATTGTGTTTCAAGTATCTAAACGGTTTTACAAAATTTACTTGATAGCTCACATGGCAGACTCCAGCCGAAAGAAGCCCCAATCTCACACAAATTGGTAGAGTTGACGCGGGTTTGACAACCAGATTTATCATTACCTGAAATATTCAATCGTTAAACACGTGTGATATTCTGCTGCATCATCATATTCCCTCCATCCCAATATACATGGTATGTCGACATTGTACATACATAGTAAGGGCAAAACTGAACACAATTGATGCTAAAGGAGATGTAGAACAAACCAAGTCTTTCATGATATTATTCTATTCAAACTGAATACTATGCACAGCCATGTTGTACAAAATCCAAACAAGCCAATGCAATTGCAATTCCAACACAGGAAGTTCTAAAATCATGTGGCCTCTCATAATGACATTCCTACGTCCAACTAGGGATAAACATAAATACGGGACGATCTCACAACTTAGACAAATAAAGAGATAGCACCAATCAAACTTTCTTACCCTGCCATTCTTCTATCAAAACTCACAATTGATTCTTTCATTGTTATTGCTTCTCATCATCATTCATTTCATCAGAATCTGAGTCACTGGCATTATATCCTGAAAAGGAGAAAAAAATGAAACATTAGCAAAAATGTTCACAGCCTAGCAGAAGCGGTTTTTAGATCATATTAAAAACATACTAAAAATTGTAAAACCTGGACGTTTTGTGCCAACTTTCCAGACTGAAGGCCTGTATCTAGATGCTTTCTCAGCCCACGCTCTTCCCTTATAAAATGAAAAAGAAACAAAATAAGTGCACAAAGTATAATCAAAACATGGTATTCAACTATTATGGAGCAGTTACTGGACATATCAGTATCCAGAAAAGTACACCACATGCAGAAAAAGGATAGGAAAAAAAATGAAATAGTATGATGAATAAACTGTACTGCATCTATATAAAACTCATTTCACAGTATCTATATAAAACCGTAACCTAACTCAGATCTGAAATGTTTTCCCTTTAATAATTCAACCAGATGACTTTATTATCTGTGTAAGCATGTTCATAAGCACTAGCAAATATGAAACAACAGTCATTAATTTAGTTGATCTTTCTTCTCTCATAACCTGGTAATAAACCTCTCCTCTAGGGTCCAGCTCCTCACAACTTGCTGTAAAGACCCTTGGCTGAGTTATATAGGCATATTTTGATCCTGTAGTTTTAGAAAGCTCTAAGGTTGAGAGTAACACTAGCAAAAACAATTAAACACTAAAGTACAGTTCCGTTAAGTGCCTTGGAAGGATGATGACAAAAGCTGTGGCTAGTCAAGCATAAATGCTTGGGAAAGATAGTGAAATCAATAGGGGCAAAAGACCCCCAAAAAGCCTCTCCAGGCCTTATATTTTTCAACAAGATGGCAAACTAAATAGGCCTTATCAAAATCAACAGAGGAAGTAACATAAAAGGAGCAAACCATCAGTTATACCTACTACCAAATAGAACATCAAATCATCAATCAACTGCCATAAAAGCAGCAACACTAGTATAAAACATTTAACAAACAAGACAACACTCAAATGTGGAGAACCCATTTGCATGACGTAAATCAATTGAAACTTAACATACCAAAGGAAGAGAAGTCAAACCATTCAAGAAAAAAACTTGCAAGAAGGATAGCACAGAGAACTAACACAACATAAAAAGGCTAATCTGCATACAAACCATCTACTGTAGCAAGTTTCCTCATTAAGCTAGCAAAGTTCAAAATATCCATTCAATCCATCTCAACAGTACAATTAGGCTGTGTTCTTTTGGAGGGGTTGGGAACCCCTCCCCTCCACACGTAAAACAGGGCGATGAATTAATACATGATTAATTAAGTATTAGCTATCAAAAAAATTCAAAAATGGATTAATATGATTTTTTAAAGCAACGTTGCTATAGAAACTTTTTGCAAAAAACGCACAATTAGTTAGTTGCCCTAAGTCAATGGCTGAAAATAATAAACATAAAATCAGCAAAGCGGCAAAGGAAACCCCAAACAAAATCCATCATTTGTCCAAAAAATGCCCAATAATTCAACTGAAGCACGAACAATGATGCATTATTTAGATATGGAAAATAATAATGAATTAAAAATACGAAAGGATAACATTTTTAAACCTTTTTTGTATAATGAGAATTTTCCTAGTTCTTACCTTTTTTTCCTACAAAATCTTTTGATGTCCTAAATTCCAGACATGGCCTTAAAGGTTACAGATACCTCAAAGGTTTGGCTCTCAAACTCATGAAACATGACTTCATCACTCCCAGAAAGGAAGCCAAGTCAATTGAAGAGCTGGAGACTGTTGGACATCTCAGAAGATATATATATATATATAAATGGGTACCAAAGCATAGCCTGTTAGGTTGCTATGAGTCAATATCGTTGGTATGAGATACGTGCATCTACCTGGCCAAATGAGGTATGCAATAACAGCTTTTTCCCCGTGGGTGGTTATAGAAGGTAAAGTTTGTGTTCTTTTAATTGTCGAATCAAAATGATTTTTCCCATATAGCAAGGTGCTGAGGTTTTTCATATAATTATTAGGGGCTATGTCACATCCAACCTATACAATGGTAACCACCAGTATATGATTGCATCAGCCCCATTTGTGGTCAGTGATCGGTTGGGTGATCATCTCCATAACCACACCTCCCTATATATTTTTGAAGTTGATGAGATTTTTCATATAGTATATAGTATTGTTCTTAGAAACATTTCACCTTGTACATGCAATGTTTAGCATTAATACTTCCTCACTCCAAGAATATTAGATACCGATTAAAAGTTTATAAAGGCAAAGAAAAGCCATGCTATCATCGAAAAGGTATAAACTTCAGCCAGACAAATCCTCCATGATAAAGCAGCAATCAACTCCAAATATAAATGAACTCAGCAAATGGAGGAGGACAGAAACAATAATGTTGCACGTTCTGTTTCTAACCAAAGAATACACTCCAACTACCAACCAAAACATAAACCAAACAGTAATTTCTGTGTTGTGAGAAACAAAAGAAAACTAACAATAGCTGAGAACAGAAGAGATCCTCCCATAAAAGCAAAACTCCATGAAAGCGTATGCAAGGAACCACAAACAAATGAACACCCCTGCCCATATTCTTGTTATCTATTTTTTTTTCCTTTCAAAATTGACCACAATTGTTAAAGAAAGGGAAAGAAAACACTTGGTTGAATTCTACAATTTGAACCGGGCCACTACCATACCATGCCATGCCATGCCAATCGCCATTGGCATGTTGCCACTTCCCACCCTGACACTCAAACACCAGCTAAAAAAAATCTTCCACGGCTGAAAAGATAAGTTGCAACTTCTAGTTAAAACTATGCTAATAACAATTGTAATAATCGATACGTTAAAACTCTACCCAAAAGGAGGAATTGTTATCACCATATCGCATACAATACATATAAGAACCAGATTACAACAACAGAAGCTTGTGCATCAGCACAAGAAAACAGCGAAGAAAAAGTTCACGACCTGGCCAAAGTAACTAGATAATACCATCGACGAAAAAAAAAAGAAAGAAAAAAAGAAAAAGAAAAGGGTTTTGGTAAAGAGGAGCCGTCCCCTGTCTCCCCATGTCCTCCTACTCCAAAAACAAGTAATCAGACTCGCACCCTTAAGTTCAAATCTAAGAAGCAACGCAGTAAAGAACACTAGTAATAATGCAGTGATAACGCTGCGCACGAAAGGAATCACATCCTGTAAAGCTAAACGCCTTCCCCGGATCTCGATTCAAATAACTTGCCGGCCAACAAGCGCCATGATCTAGAGATGGTTCAGACCTATAAACCGGGGAGGAGCAGCAGCTGGATCCTCTGGTCTTAGCACGCAGGGCATAACCAGCGGATCAATCAAGCCCAAAGAAGAAAAGACAAGGGGAACCATATGGATTGCGGGATGGCGCACCTTGTGCTCGTTCTTGGGGATTCCGTATCCGGAGTGGTACATCTGCGCGACGAGCACCTGCATGGCGGAGTCGCCGCGGCGGGCCTCCTTGAGCGCGTCCTGGAACCAGCGCTGCACGCAGTCGCCCACCACCTCCGACAGCGGCTTCCTCTCCTCCACCGCCCCGCCGTTCACCCCCTCCATGGAGCCGCTGCTTCTACTACCACCCTACGCGCGGCGCGGCGAGGCGCGGTCAGGTTTCTTCTCCGGCAGTGGCGCCGCCGCCGCCGCCGCCGCCGCGTGAGGGGGTAAGAAGAAGGAAGTTGGGAGGCGGCGCGAGGAGAGGGAAATTTACAAAATAGACGGCGGGGGGAAGGGCTTTTGTGTAAAATTGTCGGGGATTTGCCTTTTTCTTTTCTGCAAGTTGGCGGTTTTTTTTTTTTGGCCTCGACACGGGAGTACGGGACGGGAGGGACGGCGCACGCGGTTTTTTTTTTGGGGTTGGGTGGGCGGTTTGGTTTGGTTGCTCTGCCGTGCGAAACGAACCGTACCGTACGCGGCGAAATCGCTTCGCCCCTTTTCAAATCCAGTCGTCAATTTGTGTAGGATTCAGATTCCGGTAGAAAAATGTTTCGAAAAGAAATTCGGATAGGAAACGTTTATGGCTTTCTACATGATGACTCCTATCGGGGTTAAGTTTGGGAACAGATCCAACGCAACTAATATTTAAATTCAAATGCAGCGAGAGAGGTCATGAGTACTTAAAAATAGATTTTCCCAACGTTACAATTTTATTTTTCCAAACAGACGATAAAATCATCGTTTGTAAAATAGCTCAATATATTATAAATGTAGTGCAGGTATGATCTTAAGAGGTCTGCTTACAAAATAAGGGTTATTTTTTAGGTGAACCACTTAAGACTACGCCTATGAAAATCGATTTTCGCACACAAAATTTTCCACCAACAAAAATCCACCATCCAGTATCCACACCACCCAGCCCACTCCCCTCCTCTCCCCATTCACTCCCTCACCCTCCCTCTCAGATCCAGCCAGCGTGCACGGAGGGCGAAGGCGGCAGCCACCGGCAGCACGGAGGGCAGAGGCGGCGGTGGTGGCCACCGGCAGCGCGGATGCGTGCGGCGACTAGGAGGAGAGCCGACGGCGCGGAGGGTGGAGGCGGCGGCGGCCACAAGCGGTGCGGAGGCGCGCGGTGATTAGGAGGAAAGCCACCGACTGTCACTGTAGCCGGCTCCCCTCCCCTCCCTCCCTCCCGGATCCGGTCGGCGGGGGAGGGCGGCGATGGGTAGGGAGTGGTGGTGGGGGATTTTTTTTATTCGGTGTGATTGTTTTAGCAGGTGGGTAGATTAGCTCCTGAGAAAATGTAGATGGTCGCCTGTGAAAGTGATTTTCGTAGGCGCAGCTAATGTCTGCCTGTAAAATCATTTATTTTTGACAGGCCTTTACGTACAGGCGGGGTGGAGCTCCGCCTAGAAAAATGTTTTTGGACCATTTGCAAAAGTTGTTTTTCTAGTAGTGGGTTATCAATAGTAAGCCTTTTTACCTCAAATTCATCTCACGTCTCGCTTCATTTCTTATTGGTGACATGATCATAAGCCACTGTCATGTAGCCAAAAAGAAAATTTTCGCATAGTCAAAGTTGATTTTTTTTTTTGATTTTAGTTAGTTGAAACAAGTTGAAACTGCGTGAGTTTAATAATAAGGATACGATATATTACAGCTTGTTAGTTTTGGCCTTGTATCAACCTATAGTTGAACAAATAGTTTCACTCATTCTTTCATTCTTTCACTATCACTCAATAGTTGAGATCATCCTGTGAAAACCGAATCAACGGTCCAGATCACTCCCACGCTGCCGCCGCCCTAATCGCCTCCCCAGACCCGCGCTCCTCCTTCCTCTTTCTCGCATACCGCCGTCGCCTCGCCTCGCCACGCCCACCGCCCGCACTCCTCCCTTCCTCTCTCTTGCACACCGGACACTGCCACCGCCGCCCTAATTGCCTCCCCTAGACCCGCACTCCTCCCGGACACCGCCGCCGTCGCCCCCCTCCCTTCCTCTCTCTCGCACACCGGACGCCGTCGCCGCCGCTGCGACTCACAGCGACACCCCGCCGCCACTCCAACCGCTACGCTGCCTTGCCCCTCACGCCAGTCGCCGATCCACATCCAGCGACTATCTCCTCCGCTGCCGACCGCCACGATCCACATCGAGAACAGCCGATGAAGCCAGTGACAACCTCCTTCGTGGGCTTTGCCGATAGGCTCCGCCGCCCGCATAGCCGATCCCTCTCCCCTTCTCCCACCCGACACCTCTCTCTTCCTCTCGCATCCGTCGTGCATCCTCCTTAAAAACCCTAGAACAAGTGCTCACCGTTGCATCGCGCCCCTTCTCGCTCCCTCACGCACGAGTTGTGCCGCCGCGCCTTCCCATTAGAAACCCTAGACCAAGCAGTGCCGCCGCCATCGCGCCGCATCACCCCCTCTCCCCTCTGTCAGATGTGTCACCCTTCCTCCTAGCCATTCTCCTCAGGAGCCCTAAGAATCCTCCTTGTCCACCACAATCGTTGTGGTGATGTTGGAGGTTAAGGAGGTGATTACCCGCTAAAGAAAAAAAGAGATAGTCTCCCATCACCTTCTACCTTCTCCGAGGATATCCGAACATCGCCGCCCTAGGATGGAGGTGATGGTCTGCGTGTGCTATTTTCCTCCCTATACCGCTGGCTCTGGTAGGTACAAATGCAATCGTTCACCTGTTATTATGTCAGGGAAATCATCTGAATGTGTTTTACTCACCTGCATCTAATTGTTTATATCCCTCTATTATTTTCTTGCTTTGATGTTAAGTCCAGAGTTCAATATCTCTTCAATGTCAGGTGATTGATACACACATTTTTCTAATGGTCATCGTTGTTCATTGTTCAGGTCATAACTACATAGGATCAAACATCTTTTATATATTGGTAATTCTGGTTCTTTTGTGTTGCTACAGGAAACATATTGTGTTTTGAATGCACAATATGTTGTTTTTCTATTGCCCTTTGTTGTGCTCAGATCAACAAGGACCAGCGAGTCACTATTTTATTTTGGTACCAAATATTTAGGTACTCCCATTTGGTGGAGTTCCTAAACAAATATTTAGTTCTTATGTTTGAGCAGATTAGAGTTATATAATTGGTTTATTCAGATTTTGCAATCTATTGTGTAAAACTTTCAAAGTTTCCTCTTGCTAAAAAATGAATTATGATACAATGGCTATATAGTTCCTTTTCTTCCAATACTGAATCTAAAGTTGGTGCATTATAGGGTAGATTAGCCTTATGCACTTGATACTTTTAATTGGTGCCTTCCCAAGATAGAATTCCATATATTGTGCAAGGTTTGGGTTACTAGAATATGATTTATGGATATTGCAGATTCCTGAGGTCTTCTACTATGCCGAAAAGGAGATGCTTAACCCAACAACTCCTATTTGATCAAGAGGCACAATCTCTAAAGCGACGGTGTGCGAGGGCTTTGAAGTGGATATTTATTCTATGTGACTATGAGAAGGAAGAACACATTGATGTGGAGCTCAATGACTTTCAGGTTTGTGTTCACTGAGGCTGCCTTACTTTCTGTAGTTAACATTAGGCCAAATAGTGCTTTTTGTTGTCATTCTGTATTTCTGGTACAGTGTGGATCAGAATCTCTTCTGATTGCTTTACATGTCAAATGCTTCCTTTTCTTTTATGTTAGAGGGATTATCTTATATTCTTATTATTATTGCTCAAAGATATTCCTATATCGATCGCCGTATCCATATTGTCGTACCAGTATCGCGTATCTGTGCATCAAAGAGGTTGCCACACGCATAAAATCAGCACATTTGGTATATTGCAGAAAATATTTGCTTCGTAGTAAAAATCATGCAGTTTCTCAATAATAAGGGTTGATTTGTTCTCTGTAATTTCAGTGTCTTAAGGACAAGGTAATTGACGAGAGCATCCAATTATGTTTGTGGTAATTCGACATGAAAATATTTAAGTTGTCAAACCAAAAATTCTTTTGAAAAGAACCGAATAATGTCAATATTGTGTGATAAGAGACTATTTGACTAAAAACAATCAAGTTTTTTATGTGGGTCAATAGGTCCGATGTGAACTTACTTTGTTACTGACTATTTTGTTGTGGTGCTCACAGTATATTCTATGCAAGCCAAATCTAATAGATTGGGATAGATATTTATAGTTGAAGTAAAAGTAGTTTTGGTCAGCAATACTCGCTTTAAATTCTCAAGCTCAATGTGGTAGATCATTCTTCAAATCCACCTTTCGTTGAAGAGGTGGTGTTTGATATGTGTATAGCAATATAGCCTTAGGCTTATGTACTGTTGGCCAAGGACCATACCATTGAGGTACATGGATATACTTTTGGGACAAAAATGCTTTAAGCTCGTATATTTTTTATTTGCATTTTCCTTCTCTATTCTCTACCCTCTAAAATAAACAACTGAAAATAGATGCCTTAGCAATTTCTTTTCAATTTTCAGAAGTTCTACAAATTTTTAGAAGTTCAGTAGATCATTTTTAGCCCTTATCCTAAATTTAGTTGAGCTATGGCCTAGCTGTTGGTGCCGTGCAATGGAGTATTTACGGACTATTTACACTAGCTGTGTATTGCTTGGCTAGGCTTTGATTCACAGGAAATCAACGTTAAGAAGTGTCTTTACATACCAGAATGACGAGTGGTCATATGAGATATTCGGTGCTGATTCGATAAGGGCAGTCCACGTTGTAGCTTTGTTCCGTTCAAGATATTCATAGTTTTGGTTGATGTATTGATAAATTTTGATGTGGTGATAAAAGGTATATAGGTGTAAAATAGAGGATTTATGAAAACCAAATTTTATTTTAGGTGGATAGGTGTTTTTTAGATAATGGAAGTTTTATTGAGATTATATGATATTCTCGTGTCTGTATTTTTCTTCTATAGGTAAACAGAGATTTGCCTAAGTTAAAAGTTTGTTGCTTCATGCTTCAGGAAACCTCAAAATCTCAGACTTTGGCTTGAGTACAGCAAACAAAGGTAATACCGCACTATGGCTCAAAAGATAAAATAATGTTATTGCACATCTGTTGTTTCGATGTTAGTTAAGATTATATTACTAATAGCAAAACACAACATCGAGGGTCAAGTAAAAAAGAATTACATCCAAGGGGCAGTGTTCCCTTAGTTGTTCAATGGTATTCAGTTATGCACAAATTTTAACAGTAGGTTCATGCCAGCTTTATAAGTCGACTGATGGAGCTGATAGAAATAGCAGGTAAAAGATACATCACAGAAATTTTGTTGTCATGAAAGATTTGCCCTATTATCCATGGTCCGATTTATGAGCATCCTGAATTGTGACTACTTAAGTTCCTTTTGCTATATAGGTGCAAGCATGCAAGTACTGGTGAAGGATTTTTTCTCTCTACCTACATTACCCATACATTACCCATTTCTTCTTAGTGTGATTTTATTAAAAGGTGCAGGTGCTTAAATTCAGTAAAACCACGGGTCATTTCGTTGATATAGTGGGAGCATTCGTTTCTGTTACTGTAATAAAGCTACAATCTAATTTTCTAAGCTATTTATGATAAATAATAATAGCTTGAAATTATATCAACTGAAAGCAGCAATGGACTATATTCAATAGAACAACTCTTATCACTTTTTTGCGTCAATATAGAAGCTATCTCATTCTATACTTGATGGAAAAAATATATCTTATTTTTCTTTGATTTGTACTTGTCAAATATAGTCGTAGCGTTAGCACGTACATGTTACTATGAATATGAACATATATAAACACACATCGTGACGTGGTACTGTTAATTCTTTATTATTAAAGTAAATAAGGTTCAAACAAATTGAAATGGATATGGTCAGGATTTCGTAATGTACACGTGGCTCTATTCAAGCATCAAACTTGTCTTCAAATCTCCCACACCAGAAATATAATCTGGCGGTACTTGAATGAATATTCGTATTCGCCATAAAATTGGTGATAATTTGTTTCCTAAACTTTCGATTTGTGGATTGTTGATCACGTTGAGATTCACAGTGAGAAGGGAGACCATTTTTTCCTTCCCAACTTATAATTTATGGACCGTTAGATTGCATTGAGATTCACGCTGAGACGAAGGAAAAATATTCCCAATCTGTGGGGTAGGATCGAACCTGCGATTTTAGTTTATTTTATTTATACGAGGAGCATATAAGTTAAGATGTATAGTTATAGTGTAATTAGATTCTAATTATACTATAGCTATATTTGAAAAAAATAAGAAAACTGTTGAATGTTGCATACATATTTTCATAAATTTTACCTAAGAATTTAATGTTGTGACGCGGCCGACTTTGTAAATTGTAATGCTATAAGCTTGGAATGGTGGGATGTCACTTTCGGCCCATGGAAAGAAGTGGCTGCCACGTTGGAAAGGAAGGGATTTGCACGTACGACCGGATAGAGATTGGAATTCTCTTTCAGCATCGACGACCACGACATATGATCGTTAAGGATCTTATCTGGCCATCGATCCTTTCCTTTCTGTTGTAGACGAGAAAATACAGTCCTATAGTGTATACTCAATATCAGCGGAGCAATGGTGGAACCTCGTGGTAGACTCCCCCAACAATCCCCGTCCCCCTACGAACGCTGGTGATCCTTGTTTCTTGGAAAATGTGGTGCAAACGGAATGCAAGAATCTTTTGAAACACCACCTCAACGCCAGCATCAATCCTCGCCAAGATCAAAGAGGAAGACCGATCATGGGTTAAAGCTGGAGCTTCGAGGCTCAAGGAGTTTGGCTTCTTGGGAGACATCCTCTAGCCCCTTTTTTTTTTTTGTCATGTCTTCCGTTTGACTAGCCTTGTATATACTTTATACTTTGTATTTTTTCCATCCCTATCAATATATGAGGCAAAGTTTTTACCCTCCTTTTAGAAAAAATAGTGTATAGTCAATCATGTATTGCAGGATTTAGTACGGTGTTACATGCATGGTACGTGTTTACTGTGTACGTGTATCTTTCGTCTAATTAAAAAAATAGATAAGGATGTAATTACTCTTCACCACCAACGGCTCCTCTCAAACGCTCTTGTCGCTTCACTCCAAGGCAAGGCGAACATGTAGCCCCGCCGCCAACCGTCTCCCTCCTCTCCCTCGCCTTGTTATCGCCTGAGCAACCGCCGGCAAAGCTGGGCAGCTGCAAGGATGACGGGACAGAGGCAAAAGGGCTGCAGCGGGCAGGGCGTCGACGCTTAGATCCGGCAGCGTCGAGGCATGGTTAGATCCGGTGCTCTAGACGGCGGATCCAGCTAAGGCGGCACCGTGGAGCTGAGGCGAAGGTGTGGATGTGTGGGACTGGCTAGCATGGTGGGTGGCAATGCGGTCGTCGAAGGGCTTGACGGGTGGTCAGCCAGTGCGGAGGAGTGGGTGCTACAATGGTGAGATATCGCATGGCCGGTGATGGTAGTAGGCCATGCGACGTGTGGGGCGCAGCTAGCTGCGATGCAAAGGCTCGCAGGTCGATGTGGCGCGGAGGGGCATGGGTGTGGCCGATGATGGTAGGAGACCAAGCGGCGGCGCAAGTTGGCGTAGCCGGCTGCAGAAGAAGGCCAGGCGCAGCGTAGGTAGTGATGACGGGACGATCGCATGGCGACGAAGAACGTCGGGACCGCATGGCGAGGGCGAACGTCAGGAGTGGCATGGCGAGGGTGACGTGAGGCTGCTACGGGTGATAGGCAGAGCTGGTGTGGATGGTGCTCCAGGTGGATCAGTGGCGGCAGGGGGTAATAGGGTGAGGCGACAGCGATGTGGATAGGCGACTTGAGGCAGCGGTGTCGTGGGTTATTCGGTCGAGGTGGCTGCAACGGTGGCATCGTGAGGTGGGTGTTGCGAGCCTATGTGGGTCCTGATTCAGACGCTAGTCCTCTTGTGGTGGTGCCTTGCCACCACAAGATAGCCACGTTGGTGGGCTAGTGTGGGGGAGAGGGGATCCATTCTTCTCTCTCTCCCTCTCTAACCTAACTACGTAGATAGATTTGGAGCGCGTTGGATGGCGAGCTCGTACTTGATGGCCCGCTAGCGACAAGGCACTAGTCCGGGGGGTGCATGTCGAAGGTTCTCAGTTAGTGGTGGCTGCTGATTCTAGCAAATGACCTCGGCATGAGAGGGCATAAAGTTCACGGGCGAAAGCCCAGCCTATTCGGGTCAACAATGATGATGCTTGTGGGTCTCGCTTTCCCCTTGGGACGTTGTTGTGTGATCTTTCGTAATCTCCTTAATGGATTTCTTCTGGTGAAAACCAAGTCCTTGCTTTCCAAGGTAGATACAGTTGTATCCTTCTTGGAGCCACCGTTTAGATGATCATTTCCTTAGGTATGTCGTTTTCGTGCTTTGCTCTTCAGTAGCGGGATTGGCTACAATGCGTGGTATGGTTGCATTTCTCTTTTTCTGGCTATAGTCTCCTAAGGTTGTGGACTTGTAATTTTTTAACTACTCAATCAATAGATACATCGATCTTGTACGAGTGGTTAAAAAAAAACTCTAACCACCAACATATACTGATACACATTTATGAATTTTTTATTTTATTTTTAATTTAAAAACATATTTTGTTTGTAATTTTTAATCTCGTTGGAGTATATTTATGTAAAAATTTATAAAATATTTTTGTAAATTAAGAAAATAAAAAAAATCCAACATATACTAAAGTTCAATACTGCAAGTCTGGTTCAAGCGCGTAAGCCAGGGAGACCATTTGATCGATTGGATCAGCTAGGCCTGTTTTGGTGCGTATTGGCCCGGCCTTAGCGCAGCCCACGTGCAATATGCATATGCTTGAACTTTTCTAGTACTGCTTCCTCAAGAAAAAAAAAAGAAAAAGAAAAGGGGTAATTGCACATTTGTTAACCATGTTTTCGTCACTTTGCTCATTTGATCCTCCCTTTCAAAACCGAAGCTACACTCTGACATTCTTTTGTTAAGGATATTTAATGGTGTTAATAAAAACCTAAAATACCACTTCTACCCTTGCTTCTTTGACCTCATTCTCCCAAAATTAGTTTCTCACAGGCACACCGCAGGTGGCAAGCTCACAGTGTAGATGTGTGCGCGTGCCAGCGGTCCTCCTCGTCGCCGAGTCAATGTCACCCCACCACAGGTACCGCCGAGCCACCGCCGTCAGTCCTCCTCGTCGCCGAGCCAACATCGCCCCTCCATAGGTACTGCCGAGCCGCCGCCAGCAATCCTCCTCATTGCCGAGCCAACATCACCCCTCCATAGCTACCGCCGAGCCATTGTCGGTGGTCCTCCTCGTCGCGAGCCAACGCCGCCGCCGCCGGTGGTCTTCCTCGTCACCAAGTGGATGCCGCCTCTTCGCAGCCATAGCCACCGCTCCTCCGCCGCTAGCGGTGGTCCTCCTCGTTGCCGACCCGACGCTGCCTCTCCGTCGCTGCTCCTCCCGCCGCCCCTCCGCAGCTGCAGCCGCCACCGAGCCACCGCTCCTCCGCAGCGCTTTGGTGAGAGAGAGAGTAGAGAGAGGATAAGAATGAGCAAATGAGTGGTGGAGGATAGGGTTGATGTATTCAGGGGCATTTTAGTCATTTGGGCTTGTAAATATTTTTTTTCTTTTTTTCTAAATAAAACACTCACGATATAGTGAAGTAGGGTCAGATGGCAATATAGATTTGGAAAAACAAGGTGAAATGAGTAAACACACAAAAAAAAGTAGGGTCGAATTGATAATTAAGCTTTAGAATTGGATCAAATGAGCAATTGTCCCAAAAGAAAACTACTTCCCCCATCCCAAAATAAACGAATATGAGATAGAATGTGATATTACATATTACAACATATCTGGATAGAGACATATCCATATTCATTCTAACAGGTAATATCACATCATATTCAGAATATTGATTTATTTTAGAACGAAAGAAGTAGGTATCTTCGTGTGCATGAGAACGCCATGTCCAAGGAGGCCTCTGCTTTATCATCGACGAAGGCTTTCAGCATCCAGCCAGCAGACTCCTACCTCTTTGTTGTAGATAATGGAAATAAATCCAACCTCTGTATCAACAGGTAGATATACACAAACTAAAGCTACAAACAAGAGTACTTAGACTCCACGCCTATAAATACAGAAAAACAACAAAACAAGTACAGACTAAGAAAGAAAGCTAGGAGACTAAGCTTTATAACTTCTCCCATGCCGTTCTTCAAACTTGTTCTGAACCTGTGCATCACAACACTCGTCTTCTTAAGAACTTTGATGTATTACTCATCTTCTTAGAAACTTAATTTGATGTATTACTCGTTTTCTTAGAAACTTTGATACCAAAGTTATCCGTGGGATCTAGTCTCATGGCCGTGGGACCTAGCCCTCCGACCGAAGAAGCATCCGCGCGCACCACCCTATAGTTCTTTGTAGAAGATGAATGGGACTAGCCCGTTCTGCCTTCCTACCGCTGCCAAGCTTCACACGGATCCATCTCTTCGGTTGAAGAAACTTACCCACGCTCATACCGAATTGGCAAACGAAGGTCGTTACCTGAGCCAAAAGTAGAAGCCCGGCCACCACTGCCATCGTAGGCACCACAACCTGGTATCGACGTAATAAAGAAACATATATTCTCGAAAAAATAATTAAAGAAACATAAATGAGAGAAAAGAAGAAGGCACTCCTTGCTTCCGTAGACACCAGCTGAAAGATGATGTACCCATCAACAATGAGGTGTCTGTGATGACTTTGTTAATCTCAAGATATACTCGACAGCGAGGTGTCTGTGATGATTTTATCAATTTCAAGATATACTGGTCCAGTGTGGCTCATAGGGGTAGTGTGTGCGTGTGTGTTCATAGGAGTGATTGTGCATGTATTGTGAGTGTCTGCGTTTTTATTGTCAGTAGAGAAGTAAACTTTGGTACCGGTTATAACAACCGGATAAGGAAATCGAGGCTAAAGTAGAGAAATAAACTTTGGTACCGGTTGTAGCAACCGAGATAAGGAAACTGAGACTAAAGTTCGTTATCTTTAGTAATGGTTGAAAGAAATGGTACTAAAGATGCATATTAAGTTAAACAATATGTAAGATGTGGGATTTGAATTCAAGATTTATCACCTCAGTCCTCACGTGCGTAGCCACCAAACCAACTCCACACATCTATAAAGATATTTTCTTTTTGAACCTACCCTAGAGACATCTTTAGTACCGGTTGATCTTACGAATCGATACTAATTTTTAGTATCGGTGGGTAACATTTACCGGGATTAAAGATCCTCCAACATTAGTCTCGGTTGGTTTTATCGATCAACCGGTACTTAAAAAGCATCTTTAGTACCGGTTCTTAATCTATCCGAGATATTTGTGTTTTTAGGTACACGATAAAAGATCAGTCTGTCGTGTGTGTGTTAGAAAATAAAAATAAACGCCTCAATTCCGCATTAAATTAAAATGATGGTGATGGGCTAATTAAGCATCCTTTCATGCAAGATTAAATCTAACAGCGCGCTAGAGCTGCTGTGGAGCCATGCACACGTCGCCGTTTGATGGCTGAACTACAGTTAATTCTCCTGCAGTATAGTAGTGGAGCAGACTCGATCTAAAACCAAGCTGTGATGAGCCGGCTGCTGCATGCATGCCGGTGATGATTGATATGCGTGATCGATTGGCTAGCTAGCTAGCATGAACACGATGATGGAGAGGAATCTGAAGAAGACGCGAGTTGACGCCATTGCTTGCGAATCTTTGACCTCCCATCAACGTACACCGACGACAGGGGGTGTACAGCTAGCTGGCTCATATTGGCTGACAGGATCAATCAATCGATGATACACTATCGATCAATATGAATTCAGATGAATGATCGATCGGTCGTCGCGTCGTCATCGAATCGACCAATTAATCATGTCGATCTCGATAGATCGGCCCAGTGGCTCGATCAATTTGCGTATATGCACGCACGCACGCATGCAGGGTCAGAGAGCTATCATATTCAGGCCTGTTGGCAGTACTTTAATTTCTAAATTTAACATTTAGAATTGAGTTTAAAGTGAAGTTAGTGAGGCAGTATAAATCCATCTTCACTTCTTATTTATTTTCTTAGTTTATTTTGTGAGAGTATTTCAGTATGCTCTGTTTATTTTTTAAGTGAAGATGAAACCGTTTCGTTGAGCTTCAATTATATGAGAGTTGTAGCTGAAATTATGTTAGACAGACCATCGTATATATCGATAGGCTAGTTAAGCTGGAGCTATATGTGTCAAATAGACCTATCATTTGTCGGCAGCCTCATTTATTATATAAATCAACGTAATAACTCTGTCAGCATCCTCGATCGATCGATCGATCGTGTCTTCGCGCCGGCAGATTCATTCCATCTGCTCGTATCGTACGTACGCATGATGCATAATTAATAAGCAGCCGCGCGCCATCGAATCAAATCATGCATGTATTAATTCATGGATCTATATATAATTATAAGATCGTCTTGGACCTTGGTACGTACTACTACTTGATTTCCATGCATGAGATATACTATATCGATCGGATGCACTGTTCAGGGACAGGGTATATATGATCGATGAAACAACGTCGCGATCTGTCGGCGCTACTCCAGCTAATTACACGCACGATTTTGTCAAAGTTGATCAATTTGGAGAGGACGAACCTCGTCGTTTTCAGGCTCTGATGATGTCTGCCATGCATGCATGCACACATAGAGCTGAAAAGGCCACTGGATGGTGACACTAGCATAGGTATAGCTCATCCTAATAGGGCGGGGAGGAGTCCCATCACGAACCAAACATCACTGATGTGAGAAATCATTTGTATCAGCTATTTTACCGTCACAGATGATAGTTATCTTTATCGACCAAAACTAAAAACCGTGACCGATAGGTTTAACCTAGCAGATGAGTCAAACTAGGGCCAAACTAGGACCCATCACCGATGAGCTATTCTGTGACGGGCTCATACTTGAACCCGATAAAGATGACTAGGTCACCATTGTCGGTATAGTATGGCGCCCGTCACGGATGACTCAACTCAATCGGGTTTAAATTTAAGCCCGTCACGGATGAGCTCATCTCAATCGGACTTAAATTTAAGCCCGTCATAGATGAGTATTTTACCCAAAAAATAAATTTTATTTTTTTAGCCTCAGGCCTTGCATATATATATATATATATATTCCCTTTCCCAGCAACCTCATTCACAGCAATTCACAAATCAAACATTCAGTGATCACATCCACATTCACACATTCATTCACATATGCCATTCACATACATTCAGCGATCACCAAACCGTCGATTTGAATCTTCAAGAGTTAAGCATCAAAACCTGCAAAACCGAGTTATTAATTGAAACAAATTTATATATAATTAGCATTACAAGTATATACAGAAACATCAGACCGGATTGTATTACATATAATACATACATAAATATTACATAATCACATATCTTTGACAAACATTGAAAAATGTTCAACTATTTAGACATGAGCTAGCTACGACTACAATCTAAAGCTTCCTTTGGTTGATAAGATTTTGTCTAGTATGAAATGTGTTACCTTCTCTCTAATGACTTCGAAGTTGTGAGGTGGAATGTTGGAAATTTTTTCCTGCATGTGAGACACTAAGTTAGTGTATATGTATATACTTCGAAGTATTTAGAATATATAGGCGCATACACAATTGAAACACAAACCTCAAGGTTGAGCAATATCACATTTTCCAACAAGCTCCTCATGTTATGACACACGTGGAATCCACACTGGTCACCAACTTGTTGATGGCATAGGAAGTCTATTTTGTGAGGTTGGGTCTTCTTTCCTTATGCCTTCCGCCTTTTTGCACATATGGGCCCCACGCGTCATTTAATTCAGCTTTAATCCCCGACCAATCATATATATCTGGAGTTAAGGTAGTAAACCATATTCCACTTCGGCACTAGGACCAGAAGAATCCAATGGTTCCATTGACGAAAAATCCGTGCTCGACCGATGGTACCAGATTTGTGTTGGTGCGAACTAAGTCGACGAACAAACATCCTGGGAGTTCTCCTTAGTTCCAGTGCAAGTCCAAAATATTGATGAAATGTGAGCGTACCAGTCAGTTTGATCCTACAACTGACAAGATAAATAAATATGTAGATCACCAAAGAGTCGATCGGCTGACAAGCCGATATAGTAATTCCAGTCTATATTGATAGGGTTCTGAACTATCGGCTATATATATCCAATATAGAGAAAGATATAAATATAATCGACTGATAATAATGTAATGAAACAAATATAATCCATTATAAACCAATCGGCTAATAGTATATGATAGAATAATTGCTTGATCCGAAGGTTAAGCATACATCGGCTGGTGTCCCGAAGTCATCAAATCCAAATGATTAGATAAACAGGGAAACCTTTGTTACGATCGGCTAAATCCAACTTGTATGTAATCCTTATAAGCTGATGCAACGTCTATATAACTCATCGGCTGAAACCCCGATGAAACCCTTATTATAATCAAAGATAGGTTAGCCTTTATGATTCTAAGCACGACTAGGGATAATGCATCATAAAGTATGCAAATAAGCATAAAGTCTAAACAACCAGGTCTTTGACTAATTTTCAGGGTGGTGGATACCTTAGCTAATATAGATCGACAAAAAATTTTAGCCGATACCAGCAAAACCCTAGAAAAGATCTAACCGATACAAGTAAATTAAATAATCGACTTAGGTTAACTAAGATATATGATAAATAGGTAGGTAAATATACCAATCGAACCAAAGTGATCCAAGAGGTCGAAGCGATGCAGCCTTGAACAACACTAATGTAGCCGATACAATTGCCAGGGCTGGCAGAACGTAGGACTTACCCCTTCGCCGGAGATCGAAAGCCAATGCAGCCCTATGTCAGGTGCCAAGTTCCGCCGGTTGATGAGTAGAAACTTCAGAAAAGAGGGTGGTGATGCGCCGAGAGTAGTTGTATTGATTGAGAGATATATTACAGGGACCCTGCGTGTACTTATTTATACCCATGGGTAGATACTAGTCCTTATTGGACACGATACAAACTTTCCTAAAGGTAAAAGGAAAAACATGAAGTCCTTATCGGACACTAAATACACTTTCCTAAAGATAAAAGGAAACTAACAGGCTCTTCGTAATTAATAGATAAACTGTCATGTCGTATCCTTCTTGAACTTGGTCTCTATTGGATAAGCTTCCTTTAATTGCTTAATTTTCTTAACCGAACTCATCAAGAATCCGACTACTAGCGACTGATAATGCTCATCGGCCGATTCCAGGACTCTGAAGCCGATACTGACTCTAGGCCTATGATGATTTTAGACTTATCAAATTTTGGTATTAACACATGCCCCCAATTTTTTAGTATGAGAACTCAAGCTTCAAAATTATCTTCTTTCTGATCTTGATAACTCCAAAATTGATCCTTCTCTATATCTCGCAATCGACTCTCATAATCGAAACTGTCTACACTATATAAGCCAGATTGTCGAACTCATGGCAAAATAATGTATCTCTGACAGGTGTTATCAATCCTTGGAATGCAAGTCTGCTAGTTGCTCATCACTTAGTCTCAAACTATAGCATCGGCTACGAACATTACGAAATCTTTGAATATATTCCATAGCCGATTCTCCCTCTTGCTGCTGAACCGATCAAGTCCGAAAGCTCCATCTCATCGGTACCAGCAATGAAGTATGTGTGAAATTGCTTCTCAAGATCAACCCATCCTCTGATAGAATTTGATGGTAATGATGAAAATCA
Source organism: Oryza punctata (assembly GCA_000573905.2). Classification (NCBI taxonomy): domain Eukaryota; kingdom Viridiplantae; phylum Streptophyta; class Magnoliopsida; order Poales; family Poaceae; genus Oryza; species Oryza punctata. The sequence goes on along the minus strand of CM002492.2, from coordinate 16,814,749 downwards.
TGTGAAAGTCGATCGAGTCAAAAACAATGGAAAAAATCTAACTTTCAAAGCCTCTTCAGCCAATGCCTCCCCACATTGTGCTAAGAATCGGCTGATATGTTCCATTGTAGATATATCATTTTGTCCTGAAAACATGGAGAAGTCTGGAACCTTGTATCAATGCGGCAATGGAACTCTATCTAACCATTCAGGATATGGCTTCCGATACATGTGGATCTGCTCCTTAGGTCTAAGTCCAAACTGCTCCTCTACTAACTTCACAATTCTATCCGCCCAACCATCATTCCTCTGATGGCATTATTCTTCTCCACATTGATGCTCTTGAAATTCCTCTAGCCGATATTGTTGTTGCTTTTCAATCTGCACCCCCGAGCTAGTCTCTTTGAACAATTAACTCATCAACTTTTCCCTTGATCAAATTCCGTAACATGTTTGCCAAAACTCCAGATTGATTAAATAAGGCACGATGAACTGCTTCATCAACTTTATCTTGAAGTGTTTCAACTATCGGCGCAGGAAGTTGAGTCTTCTGAATTGGCCCTTCGATGTCATGACGAAAGATTGAAGATAACGTTTTTGAAAATCAGCCTTAAATTTCCCCATCTCTTGCTTCTGTTCCTCCGTCAAATCCTTCATGGCAACCAAGATATTAGCGTCGACTTCTTCAGTCATGTAGGTATAAAATTCGTGTTCCACTGGGCATGCCAAATCTGTGTTGATGAAAAATCCACGCTCGCCTGATGGTACCAGATCTGTGTTGGCGCGAACTAAGTCGACGAATACAACAGCTTGGGAGTTCTGCTTAGTTCCAGTGCAGGTCCAAAATATTGATGAAATGCGAGCGTGCCAGTCAGTTTGATCTTGCAACTGACAAGATAGATAAATATGTGGATCACCAAAGAGCCGATCAACTGACAAGGCGATATAGTAATTCCAGCCGATATTGATAGGGTTGTGAACTGTTAGCTATATATATATATCCAATATTGATAATGATATAAATATAATCAGCTGATAATAATGTAATGAAACAATCATATAATCCAATAGAAACCAATCGGCTAATGGTAATATGATAGAATAATTGCTTGATCCGAAGGTTAATTATACATCGGTTGGTGTCCTGATGTCACCAAATCCAAATGATTAGATAATCAGTGAAACCTTTGTTATGATCGGCTAAATCCAACTTGTATGTAATCCTTATATGCCGATGCAACGTCTATATAACTCATCGGCTGAAAGCCCGATGAAACCCTTATTATAATCAAAGACAGGTTAGCCTTTATGATTCTAAGTACGGCTAGGGATGATGCATTGCAAAGTATGCAATGAAACATAAAGTCTAAACAATTAAGTCTTTGACTAATTTTCAGGGTGGTAGATACCTTAGCTAATCTAGATCAACAAAAGAATTTAGCCGAAACTGGCAAAACCTTAGAAAAGATCTAATCGGTACAAGTAAATTGAATAATCGACTTAGATTAACTAAGATATATGATAAATAGGTAGGCAAATATACCAATAAAACCAGAGTGATACAAGAGATCGAAGCGATGCAGCCTTGAACAACACCAATGTAGCCGATACAATTGCCAGGGCCGGCAGAATGTAGGACTTACCCCTTCACCGGAGATCAAAAGCTAATGCAGCTCCGCGTTAGGTGCCATGTTCCGCCGGTTGATAAGTAAAAACCTCGGAAAAAAGGGTGGCGATGTGCTGAGAGTAATTGTATTGATCGAGAGATATATTACAGGGACCCTGGGTGTACATATTTATGCCCATGGGTAGATACTAGTCCTTATTGGACATGATAGAAACTTTTCTAAAGATAAAAGGAAAAACATGAAGTCCTTATCGGACACTAAACACACTTTCCTAGAGATAATAGGAAACTAACAGACTCTTCCTAATTAATAGATAAACCACCATGTCGCATGAACTCTGTCTCTATTGGATAAGCTTGCTTTAATTGATTAATTTCCTTAACCGAACCCATCAAGAATCCGACTACTGGCGACTGATAATGCTCATCGGCCGATTCCAGGACTCTGAAGCTGATACTGACTCTAGGCCGTGGATGATTTTAGGCTTTCCAAATTTTGGTGTTAGCAGGCTCCTGCGGCATTAATATACTGTAAGTTAAATACTAAAACTATACGTGTCGTGGATTTGCATCTAATGAGGGTACACACTTACTATTTATTATATGCACACATAATGAACTCTTTGTCCTGGCGGCCCCCAAGCTATCCTTGATATATGCTGTTATCCTTTCTAGATCATGTTCCAGATTTGTCACATTGACCATAAATGGATCTAGTAAGGCATCATCGGTTCATGTCTTTGAATATGCTTCCAAGTTAACCTATCAGAAAGAAAAAGACCCGTATAAGCATATTTTATGGATTGTTATAATCATATTTTGTACGCAACAATACTTACAATGAGTAGCACTTAAGGAGATTGGTGTCCACCGCTCGCAGCCTGTGGAGGTCAAAGAGATCTAAAAAGTCTACCGCAATATAGGCTTCTAGCCCAAGAAACAGTTGTGGACCATGATAGCTCGTTATAGAGCTCTCTCTATTCTTCCTCCTTGCGGTGGACTTCTCCATGTAGTACCCGTGCAACTCCTTTTCCAGGAGTATTCAGTAGTAGCCTGACCAAACTCTAACACACATTCTTTCCAACGTGCATGAGATCAATGCAATGATGGACCTCAATATCCTTCCAGTAAGGTAGTCGCTAAAATATGGATTTTTTCTTCCACATACCCTTGTCCTTTGCCTTACTATGTTTCCTTTTCTTCCTAAACTCATTAGTTATGTCCTTCACCATGTCGTGGACCTCACCTCCTGACAAATCCTCGGGAGTAGGTTGAGGTTCTCTCTTACTATTGAAAATTTTCTTCTTTCTTCTAAATGTGTGACGTATGAGAAATGCTCATGTCTCCTATGACCCATGTAACCATCTTTTGTGATTTGTTCAGCCACCTACTGTGTGTATCTTCCATACAGTCGGAGCAAGCCATCTTTCCTTTCACAGTTTGTCCAGAAAGATTACCATGTACGGGGTAGTCATTATTGATGTAGAACAATAGAACTTGTAACTTGAATTTCTCCTGACCATACGCATCTCAAGTTTCCCCACCTTTTTTCCAGAGAATCTCAAGATCATCGATAACAGGCTCCAAGAACACATCAATATCATTGTCGGGTTATTTCGGTCCTTTGATTAACAAGAACAACATATTGTATTTTCTTTTGAAGCACAACCATGGCGGTAGATTATAGTTTGCAATGAGAATTGACCAAGTGCTATGAGAACTGCTCATGTCTCCAAAAGGATTCATACTATCTGTTCACAAACATATCCTCATGTTTCTAGGGTCGGCTACAAATTTTGAGTGTTTTCGATTGATATTCCTCTATTGAATTGAATCTACAGGGTGTCTTAGCATACCATCATTCCTTATCTCTGTGGCATACCAACGTACTAACTCCGCTTCCTTGAGGTTAGCAAAGATTCTCTTGAAACGATCAATGATAGGTAGATACCACACAACCTTCACTGGACCACCCCGCTTTGACTTCTTTCCTTCGTTAGGACTTTTCTTTCGCTTGTATCGCAAAGCCTTGCAGACACGATAAACATCTAAGTCCGCATATTGCTTGTGGTACAATATGCAGTTATTTGGACAAGCGTGAATTCTATGGACTTCTAACCCCAGGGGACACAAAACTTATTTTGCTTCATATGTCGTCTCGGGCAATGTGTTCTCCTTAGGAAACATGACTTTCAATATTCCCAAAAGATCTGTGAAACTCTTGTCTGTCCATCCACTACTTGCCTTCAGCTTAATTAGGTCCAAGGTAGATGACAATTTGATGTGTTTTGCCTTGCATCCGGCGTATAGACGTATCTCCGAGTCCCTGACCAACCTTGTGAACTTCATGGAATCTCTCTCGTTGTAAGATGGGTCCTAAACATCACACAATATGTCTTGCAGCAGATTGTGATCCACATCAACCATTTCACTGGCCAATGGAGAAGGTACAAACATGTCATGCTCATCTTCAGCTTCCTAATTTTGTGCATCACTTTTGTCTGCAGCTGTAACATCGTCGACCAATTTTTGCTCTCCATGCTTCACCCAACATGTATAGCCATACATGAATCCTCGAAGTATCAGATGAGTATGTACATCCACTCTACTAGTACCTTCTGTATATGAGGCATGATTTCGTATAAGACTTGGTATATGGTGGGTCCCACCGAGCCCAACCCAAGATCATGGGGTATGTCTTATCCTGACAGGTTGCAATCTTGTAATTTTTTCATGCTATAGCAATACGAGTACAGTTTGGTGCGGGCCATAAAAAAAGCAATTGAACTATATGCCGGTTTAATTTTTCATATTTTTTCAGAGTATTTCTTAGGTGCGGTCAGCATAAACTGGCATAAAGGTAGGCGCGACCAATCAGGGAGCGCCACCTGGGCAGCTGAGTAAATAATGCGCTTAAATCATCCGAGGGGTATTAAGGTCATTAGGACACCGGCCTAAAGTTGGTTTACTCTGATCGTTAGTTTACTCTAATCGTGATTCCACACCGGAGGAACATACGTGGTGTTAGTGTTCACCATAGAAGACAAAGAGAGCCTCGCCGATGCATAAGCTAGGTTTACGCACGATACCATACTGTTTACGTCACGATTTAAATGTCGATAATTTACGTGCAGATTCCCTGTGAGGTGACATGCACGTGATGGAATGGCATTCCGGTCACAGGAAAGCTATGAGGCAAGGGGAAAGTTGAATTACGAGCTAGTTATATGGTTTACTCTATATCGCGCTGCTACTTTAGATTGTGTTTAAAGAAAGCCATTTGAGTTTCAAAAAATAGAAAGAAAGCCATTTAGGTATGTGCCACAGAATATCCTACAATATTGTTTACAATAAATATCTTTCTGAATACGCTGTATTGCATCGGCACACGTAAATAGTAGTACATATGATCAGATGTAGAAGATCCTAGTTAAAAGCAAGCGCTCGCTAATTATTGGTTACATCCTATTTACGTTGGTCTACAAATACAAAATACAAAGTACATAACTACATAAGTTCGATAGCACTCCTCTGGTTTACGTCGTGAGAAAGAAAAAAGTTTTATGGTGGGCCATGCCCACCTACATTTAGCAGGTAAGTCTCTCAATCATGTACTGAATAACGATAGGAGTAAATCCCAATGTCAGTCCATTATGAAGCCCATATTGGCAGTATCTGTTTTATATAACAATCCTTTATGTTTACACTATTATGAGCCAAACACAACATCGATTTTATTGTTAGCCCCTTATTATTATCCAAAATATTGAAAATGTTATATATAATTTTGTCAAGGTCTTGCCCTCGGGCCACCACCGTCCTTGGATTGCAGACATAAACACATCGATTCTATGCATCTTTGGGTCCATATTATATGTTCGACGTGCATGTTTATGTGCGCAATCCCATCGTGTGCGTAAACCATCCACTTACGCTATGAACGCCGAGCGTACAGTGGTTCGCGAGTTGCGTTAAAGACTTTAAAGGTAGCCTCATCCTTCGGCAGTCGTTTGTTATTGTACTTCCCTGCCGTACACAACTTTGACCCAACCCATTTGATGTTTCCCATCCGTAAACTGAACGTAAGCGTACACCGTTCACGGCCTCATGCACGTCTCACGAACGACAGCACTGTACGCGTAAACATTTGAACAAGAAAATTAAATAGGCTCGAGTTGTTTACGTTCGCGATCCCCACAGCACTTGTACCATCGAGACATGTTCCATGAACAACTTGAATCCCTCTGCTTGGTATACGCATCGAATAGGACAAGAGATTAGGGGAATGGCAGCAATACTCATTTCGTTTTTAGACACCTCGCAAATTAAACCACTATTTTCCCTCCATGCGAAACATTTGTAGCTTCGTAGCTTTATTGCCCAGCCCATTCGACAGGTCCACATACACATAACGGATTGGAATTGTCCCTCCAACAATTATCACATATGGGTTAACAATTTTACACGTCACGAGGACATGGGCCCACCCATCATTGGGGTGTTATGTCGTAAGTGGGCGATCCGCCAACCTGGAGTAGACCATTCACGACTTCACGCACGTCGCGACCATGCCCCTGTACGTTTAAACCTCGATGTATTCTTTTTATAAACAATAAGAGAATTTCCATGCATTTGCGCGGGCTTCTTTCCTAGTTACATAAAAGATCAATTGGCGCAACGATCGACACATCCAACATCCAAACTACTTAACACCTGAAATATAACTACTAGTTCAACTATATAAATTACAATCTACTTGCAGTTTTTCTACTTCTTCCTCGGTGGCAGGTCTCCAGATGAACCATCGTCATTGTCCTCATCCTCATCCTCCTCTTCCTCCTCATCATCGTCATCGTCATTATCATATAATGCGAGCGGGGAGGCCTTCTCATTGGTATTGCAGTCATCGTCTTCTCTTCCTCATCACTAGGGTCGGGCGAAGAGTACTCGTCTGCAACTAACTCTAGATCCTCCTCCCACTTCTCCTCCTCCTTAGAGGAGGATGATGTAGCCCATTCCAACCTTGGGGAATACCCAACGTTGGTGGTGAAACCGATGGGGACTCTGTCCGTGCATCGAGACCTCAATATCACACATGGGTACTATTCCTCCTCGCTAGAAGATGAAGAAGAGGAAGAAGAGGACAAGGATGAAGAACTAGACGAAGAACACATGGTGGCGGTTGTGGTTTCTTATTTGGTTGTAGAGTAGATGAATAGAGAACCTAAGTACACAACACATCTATATATACATCACATGGTATACGCTCGGCAAGAAGATTATGATGATGCTTCGAAAACAACACGGGGTGTGATGCTTCGTTAACTGTGCATTGTCCCACCATTTCAAAATGAAAGTTAATTCTCCATATTGTAACAATAGTAACACGTTTGGTATTCCTTTGATAGATATTCATCCCACAACAAGAAGAAGGTCATACCTGAAGTCAAACCCAAAACTACAACAAGTTTTAAGAGAAAGACAAGGGAAAGGCAAAGGACATATGTTTTGTGTGCGGTGACTGGTGAGCCTAGTCATTGGGCCAAGAATTGTTTTGATCGCAAGGACAGAAAGTCTACCAACAAGGTTATCGCCGATGGAGGAGGTAACGGTAACGGTAGAGGCCAGTGGCTACAGGCCTGTGGCCTCTTGCAAAGTGGGCTTCAGTACCTTCAACATGCACGTACAATATGGTCAATTTTTAGGCGCAAGAACGTAGTACATAAAACAATTTCCCATACATTTGCGCGGGCTTCTTTCCTACATAGTAGTTACATACGTAGTAAACGATCACTTGGCAAAACGATCGACATATCCAACATCCAAATGAGTATTGAACACGTGAAATATACTACTAGTTCAACTAGTACATATACTACAAGTTTACAATCTACTATGTACTTGCATGTCTTTTGCTTCTTCATCGGTGGCTGGTCTCTAGATGAACCATATTGTCATCGTCCTTGTCCTCGTCCTCCTCTTCCTCGTCGTCATCCTCATCATCCTCATCGTCGTCGTCGTCATCATCATCATCGTAAGGTGTGAGCGGATAACGCAGTCTAGTCAAAATGCTTCCGCTGCAATGGTAGCCTCTGGGTCGGCGAACAGGCGAGAGACTAGAGTGGGCGATCTCAATCTGCCGAGCACGTACATCTCGCGTACAACAACACTGTGAGCTAGTGTAGAATTGATGTAGTTTTATCCGCGATCCACGGGTAGGCGTGAACCATGTAGGCACCTAGCGATCCCCGCGTATGCATAGAGCGTGCATGGCTTCAAGCATGTGTAGTGAACTAGCATCCATCACGTATGCGTAAACCATGTTGTAGGTGATACGCTCTATGTGTTTGCGTTCAAAATCCCGACATAGGCATAATTGGTGGTGCGTGAGCCACTCATGGCCTGCGAGAGGGGTACCCGAGCTGCCCCATGCCTGGCCGAAACGTCTTCTGACCGGCTCGGAGCCATCGACAGTCAAGCCGTGCATGGTGTACGGGCAATGTAGGGAACTTGGCATCCTATGGTTTGCCTAGATGGTGTACGCGTAACCCATTCACGTCTACGCGTAAGCATAAATTGGGAATTTTTGACGTGAACCTTTGGAGTGTAAATGGTGTACATTTAACCCATTCATGTGTACACGCGCGCCCTTGCTCAACAAAAAAATGCATCCTACACTCGAAAGGTTTACGTGCATGCACAGTGCCCGTTTTAAGCGAGACATGCGTGATGTCGTGCATGGTCTACGCGTACGCATGGATCGCGAGGTTCCTAGCTAAATGGTCCACGTCTACCCGAGGATTGTGCACGCAAACACTTCCATTTCTACACCCAAATGTTCTACGCGCACAGTGTTGTTGTACGGGAGACGTGCGTGAAGCCGTGCATTGTTTACGCTTACGCTGGGATCGTGAGTTGCCTACGTGCTTCATTCCTACTCGGGGATCCCGGACGTAAACACATTCATCCTAGTCCTACGCTCAAAAATTTTACTCACATATTGCCGTTGTACGCGCGATACGTGCGTGAAGGTTTACACATACGTGGGGATTGCGAGTTGCCTACTTGGTTCACGCCTGCCCGTGGATCGTGGAGTAAACACATCCTATGGGGTACACGGTACCCGGGTACTCAAGGAGAGGCCTTCAGGCCTTGCGGCATGGAATGGACCAAGAGCCCTAAGCCCATGCGGCATACTTGTAAATTAAGTAAGAAATATTCTCGGGATAAAATATAAATCCCGAGGATCACGCATATCTTTTATATATAGAATAGGGAGATCTAGTTGCAATCAACTAGTTACTTTCCTTGTAACCTTCCCCCTCACCTTATATAAGAGGGGGTAGTGGTCCCGAGATTGGGACGACTCCTAGCATCTCCACAACCCCGCACACACGCCGCGGTGATGAGATTACTCTCATTCATACACGCCATCAGCCACTCCATTACTGATCTGCGCACCACAACATAGATCCAATCAACACCAATTGGAGTAGGGTATTACCTTTTTCGAGGGTTTGAACCATTATAAATATGTGTCACCATCTCTCCTTGATCGTGTCCGCTCCATAAATTATATTGCCGATATTAGAAATCACCAGTTGGCATGCCAGGTATGTGGCGCTCGATCATTTTTTTCTTCTAGGAGGAGATGACAGCCCATGGAGTCACCTTCACGAGGAGATGGCTCCAATCTCGAACTTCGCCGGCTGCCTTCGTGGCTGGTCGGTTCTACCAACGCCGCCAGGAGGGGTCGCCGTTTACGACGCCGCACGCCCGAGTGCTTCGGCTTTCGCATGGCCCGACCACACCACCTCCACCGCATGCCCATGGGCTTCACCCCTATGCGGATCATGTGGATTCATCTATGCCACCACCACCGCATGCCCGAGGGCTTTGCCCCTACGCGGATCGCGTGGATTCAGCTACACCGCCTTCATCGCATGCCCGGGGCTTCGCCCCTACATGGCTCACGCGGACCCGGCTACGCCTCCCTGGTTGTTCTCAACTCATGGAATACCAAGCAAGCTAAGTCACCTTTCATATGATATTTTCATTTGAATAATTTACTTTGCTTTTGACTTCCTGTTTAGTTGGTCACCCAACTAAGCAGAAAGTCAGGGGCTACATCTATTAGTTGCTCATATTGCTCGTTCTGCAGGTTCGTTTGTTTCCTCCTCTTAACGGTTGCAACAGTACTTGAGTATCACAAACTTTGATTCGCGAACTTTGTTTCCTTGTAACGGCTCATACGGTCAAGGCTATGCCCCATCGCCGACTTGGCTATGCCCTAACTGGATACGCCCCTCCGCTGACCTGGCTACACCCTAACCGGATATGCCACCTCGCCGACCTAGCTACGCCCTAATCGGCTACGCCCCCTCACTGCATGCCCAGGGACTACCCCCTTGTGACTCACGCGGATTTGGTTATGCCCCAAACCGTACACCCGAGACAAAGTATTTAAACGTAAGGAGTCAACTACTTAGGGAAATTAATTCTAATAGGAGGAACGAATGTTTGCATGCATTTAAACATACTTGTATTATTCTTGAGTGGATGTTTTCTATACGACATGCTACTCTTTACGTATGTTTTATAATGCAGCGGCCCAGGTATCGGTATGCGTACTTGGGACCATGCGCCATACTATTGAGAGAATGTGCCCCGGAGGGCTACCGTACTCGGCCACCACTCTACCGGTGAGGCACACTTGGCTCCATTACCACCGACATGGGGGCTGTCCCTCCACGTCAGCTTACCCAGCTTCGTTGCCACGCCTTACCCGGCTTCTTCACCATCGGCTAGGAGATACGCCTCCAGGCAGGCTGCCTACGGCACAACCGAGTGACCTCGTCCCCGTGCAGGACGACTACTACATCACCAACAAGGTTTACACCTCCAAGCCGGGTGACATCGTCCCCGTGCAGGACTACTACTCCATCGCCGATTGGGGGCTTAGACCTCCATGCTAGCTGCCTACGCTGTTGCCAGGTGACAATGTCCCCGTGCGGGACGACCACTTCATCGCCGACTGGGGGCTTATACCTCCAAGACCGGTTGCCTACGCCGCCGCGGGGTGACTTCTTCCTCGTGTAGGATGGCTAATTCATTGCCAACCAGGGACTTACACCTCCAAGTCGGCTGCCTACGCTGCCGCCTGGTGGAATCGTCTCCATGCAGGACGGCCACTTCATCGCCGACTGGGGGCTCACACCTTCAGGCCGGCCACCTACGCCGCCGCCGGGTGACATCGTCTCCGTGCAGGCTGACCACTTCGTCGCTGAGTAGGGGTTCACCTCGTCTCTGTGCAGGACGACTACCTCACCGGCATTGACTGACGGTTGCACCCTCAACGGGTGCAACTCTTACTTGATGAGATAACCACTCGGGTGCAACAGTTTCCACTCGGCAATGCTGGGATGAGTAATCAGCCAGTCCTGTCTCTCCCAGATAGCTTCACCAACCTCTGAGTCTTCATCAAGCTAAGTAATCAGGGGCTACTGTGGGGTACACGGTACCCGGGTACCCAAGGAGAGGCCTTCAAGCTGTGCGGCATGGAGTGGGCCAAGAGCCTTAGGCCCATGCGGCATACTTATAAGGAATATATACAAAGCATACGGTCTACTAGTACATCTGAAATATACTACTAGTTCAACTAGTACATATACTACAATCTACTACGTACTGGCATGTCTTCTGCTTCTTCCTCGGTGGTTGGCCTCCAGATGAACCGTTGTCGTCATCCTCGTCAGCTCCTCCTCATCGTCGTCATCATCATCATTGTAAGATGCGAGCAGAGAATGCTGTCCAGTCAAGATGCTTCGTCTGCAGTGGTAGCCTTCGAGTCAGTGGACGGGCGAAAGACTAGAGTGGGTGGTCACCACACTCTATCTGTAAAGCACGTACGTCTTGCGTACAACGACACTGTGAGCTAGCGTAAGATCGATGTGGTATCTTCCGTGATCCACGGGTAGGCGTGAACCATGTAGGCACCTAGCGATCCCCGCATACGCATAGAGCGTGCATGGCTTCAAGCACGTCTTGTGAATTAGCAGCCATCACGAACGCGTAAACGTGTTGTAGGCGGTACGCTCTATGTGATTACATTCGAAATCCCGACGTAGGCGTAATTGGTGGTGCGTGAGCCACTCATGGCCTGCACGAGGAGTACCCGATCTGCCCCATGCCTTGCCGGAACGTCTTCTCACCGGCTCGGGGCCATCTTCAGTCAAGCCGTGCATGGTGTACGGGCAATGTAGGGAACTTGGCATCTTAAGGTGTGCCTAGATGGTGTATGCATAACCCATTCACGTCTACGCATAAACCTTTGCAGCGTAAATGGGGGATTTTTTATGTTCACATTTGGAGTGCAAATGGTGTACGCTTAACCCATTCGCATCTACGCTCGTGTCCTTAGTCAGCAAAAAAATGCATCGAATGCTCAAAAGGTTTACGCGCATGCACAGTGCCCGTTGTAAGCGAGATGTGCGTGATGCCATGTACGGTCTACGCGTACGCGTGGATCGTGAGGTGCCTAGCTACATGGTTCACGCCTACCCGAGGATCGTGCACGTAAACACTTCAATTTCTACGCGCACATTGTCGTTGTACACGAGACGTGCGTGAAGCCGTGCACTGTTTACGCTTACGCTGGGGATTGCGAGTTACCTACGTGGTGCACTCCTACCCGGGGATCCTGAACGAAAACACGTCCATCCTAGTCCTACGCTTGAAAATTTTACGCGCACAGTGCCATTGTACGCGCGAGACGTGTGTGAAGGTTTACGCGAACAAGGGGATTGTGAGTTGCCTACTTGGTTCATGCCTGCCCGTGGATTCTAGATGTAAACACATGCATCGTGCACTCGAAAGGTTTACGCGCACATTGGTGTATTACGCGATATGGGCGTGAAGCCGTGCACGGTGTACACGTACGCGTGGATCACGGGGTGCCTACATGCATGGTTCACGCCTACCCGAGTACCCGAGGATATTTTGAACGTGGCATTTGTACCCTCTATTAATTCTTTACGTATTTACGTCCGCAAGAGCCACACTTTCATGTAACGCACATCGTCGAACCACTCAACCACAGAATGTGTGTAACTGTATACCACATCGATGATACAATAGCCAAGTATATACAGGTGTGATTGGATACAATATTTCATAAAGAAATAATGGACACACCTCGGCAGGCTATCGGCAGTCAAGCCGTGCACGGTGTACAGGCAATGTTGGGAACTTGGGATCGTAAGGTGTGCCTAGATGGTGTATGTGTAACCCATTCACGTCTATACGTAAACCTTTGGAGCGTAAATGAGGGATTTTTGACGTGAAACTTTGAAGCGTAAATGGTGTATGCTTAACCTATTCACGTCTACGCTCGCACCCTTGCTCAACAAAAAAAAATACATCCTACGCTCTAAAGCCCTTGCTCAAAAAAAAACATCCTACACTCTAAAGGTTTACGCGCATGCACAGTGTCCGTTGTAAGCGAGACGTGTGTGATGCTATGCACGGTCTACTCATACGGGCTTCGTGCGACGTAGGCTAACAGTTAGTTCTTTTCAAAATACTAGGCAATAGCACGTGGATTGCAACGAAAAACAAATTAAGTTTCTAGCTTATTGAGTCAACTAAGCATATATTTAGTTATTTAGTACAAGTAGTACTTTCATGATTTTCTTTATCGAACAAGTAGGTGACTTTGAGATTCAGGTAGAGCTAACAGTAAAACGGGAGATAACTCGTTGGAGGGTGGTGTAATAGTATAAATTGTAGAACCTTGCATGCAGTTATTGATAGATAGAAAATTCATGGTATGTATTTCCGTGTATTAGCTAAAGCATTGCGCATGTCTGGGGGAGATCATATCCACGCTGGTGTGATAGAGGTGTTGTGAACAACAATACTACGTAGCAAATATTTATTGGCTTATTGAACGGATTATTTGCTCCACGCTTTAAAAATATAATTTTAATTTTTTTAATGTATTATTGGTTAGATTTATTTATTAACATATCTCTTTCTATAAAATTACAGCACACTAAATCGTAAAACTCGACATGCAAGGATATCACATTATTATCCACTAATGATTATTATATCTTAAACTCCATACAAGAAATATTATATTATCTATAATTTATTAAATTTTAAAGTTTTCAAATGCAAGCATGTTAAATCATCAGCCCACATAATTCACACAATATTTTAATATATCTCTCCATTATTTTTTATAATATCCTATGTATATATATAGCTCATCCTCACTTAGTTAATGTTATTTCTCTTTTCTCTAATTAAGCTATATAACCTCAATTATTTGCCCTTAGATTATTAATCTATAATCCAAATTATCTTCCTTCTTTTCTTTGTTCTCTTATAAAGTCACATCACCTTACTTTTACATTTGGATCATCATTCTATATATTATTTGAATTATTATAAACCACATCAACTTATGTACCCTTATATCATCTAGCTATTTTACACATTATTTCTACTTACTATTATCATACTAAAATCTCGTAGCAACGCGTAAGGTTTCACCTAATTTAATTTAATTTACCTCTACTTATAATCCACTCAATAATCTCTTTCGAGGAAGAGTCTAAAATCCCTTCCTTTCTTCCTTTTTATCTCTCCCCCTCTCTCACTCTTCCACCATCCTCTCCATAGGCTGAGTTATTTCCCTAACTTTCCCAACTCACCTCCCTCGTGTTTCACGCGCACGCATTTCAAACTGCTAAACGGTGTATTTTTTTAAAAAAAATTCTATATGAAAGTTGCTTTAAAAATAATATTAATCCACTTTTCAAAAAAATATTAAATACTTAATTAATTATAGAAAAATATATCGTTACGTTTTACGTGCATGGGTGGTGAGTTTCTAACCAAATCTCCCGAACACAGCCTGAGTGACGACGCAGTCTTCCATCAGCAAGTGAAAACCACGTATCCGTCCCAGGCCACTTGCATCCGGCATCCCCTACACGGCACAGGAAGACCGAGCTATGTGACGAGGTCACGCTGTCAGCATCCTCGATATATTTGGTCGATCGTCTCGCCTGCAGAAGTGCAGATCCATTCGATCTGCAATGCATGAACGTACTTGTTGCCGGCTGTGACAATTTTAATGGAAGCAATCATGCCATCGTGTCCGGCGTGGAGAAAATATTGGAGATCGATGGATCGATCGATGCGTATCCTGTGTACTGTGTGCAAGGACAGTTTGATAGAACCACGCCGCGCTCTGCTCTGTCGGTAGTACTCCAGCTAACACAGGCTCTTCTTCATCATTCATCAATTGCTTTTTTTTTCCCCAAAGTTCAACATGGAAACGTAACCAGTCGTTTCGGAGGCTTTGATCATTATTGCCACCAATCGAGCTGAAAAGGCCAGGGATAGCGAAATTCAGTGACGAGAGTAGACATGAAAATTGGTCATCGTAATTCAAGGCTTGTTTTTTGTTGATGATATGTGTAATGCGTGCTTCAGAAAAAAAAAATCAGTAATTCAGACCGTGGACGAATGCAGATAATTAATTACCTCACCTGAAACAACAAAAATTTAAAGGTACGAAATATATGAATCAACATATACACGTATTATTCTCGTAGGGTGTCAAATAAGATCATACGAATATGTTGGTACTAATTGCTAGTAAGTACCTGCTTTCTTTTTTAAATATAGTTACATCTACTTTTTATATAAGTTTCACAATTCGTCTTATTAAAAAAATTATGTAATTATCATTTATTTTCACTACTAAAAAACCCTCGTAAAGATCAGTTTATATGTGCCGGTTTTAACGGTTTATTTAAAACCAGCACCTATTGACATTTTCCTATCTCCCGAGGGATAAAACGGGATAAATTATATTATAGGTGCTGGTTTTCTTTAAAAATCGGCACCTACGAATTGAGCCGATCCGGTAGTTAGATGAGCCGAGCTGGCGGGCCCCACCATGAGGAGATAAGGCCACCAGCTTGCAGCACCTCGATCCATCTAGAGCACGGTCGCTCGCTTATCTCCTCCCCCTCTCTCTATCGTTCGCTCTCCTCTCTCCCCCTCCCCTCTCTTCTCCCCGGTGGGCGCCTGACCGGCGGAGGTGGCAACGGCGACGGCCGCGCCCTCCCCTCCGCTAGATCCGGCGGGAGGGGAGACGGCGGGCTCCCGAGGCATGCGGCAAGCCAGTGGAGGCGGCAGAGGCGACGGCGGCCGCACCCTCCCCTCCGCCAGATCCGGTGGTAGGGGAGGCGCTGGGCTCCCGCAGCTAGTGGCTGGCCGGTGGAGGTGGCAGCGGCGACGGCGGCCATGTCCTCCCCTCCGCTAGATCGAGCGGGAGGGGAGGCGGCGGGCTCCCGCAGCCGGCGGCCTTCGCCTCGTCTCCCTCTCCCCCGGTGCCGACGCGACGACGGCTAGATCGATGATGAGACGAAGGGGAGGCCGGGGATTTCAATGATTTTAATCGTTTTGTGATTGTGTTTGGATGTTTTTTTATTGTGTGTTTGGATGATTTTGATTGTGTTTTATTGATGGGAATGACGTTGATCTGTGATGATGATGGAGAGCTGGCTCGAGCAGCCGATGCATCGAGCTATTCTTTTTGGATCATGGAAACTCAAAGGTGCCGGTTCATAAACCAGCACATTTGAGAACACCATAAAGGTGCCGGTTCTGTAACTATTTTTATAGTAGAGTTTTACTGTGATTTGATTTATCATTAAATGTTTTTTCAGACTGGTTTATTTTTTATATTTACATAAAAAATTTAATAAAGAAAAAAATCAAACGTATTTAAATAGTCGACGTCGTCATATATTAAAAAATTTAAATATTACAGTATACTTTCAGCTAGCCCAATTATTTAGGCTGCTGCTACGTAGGACTGGTGGCTGGCGTGTGACCCAGAATATCACCACCGTTTCAATCATAGTCTCCTAAAATAAATAGTATATGTTCATGTCATAATGCACGATAATTCTTTTCCGAGAAAGAAGCTGCTGAGTTGTTTGTATAAAAATAACCTTCATCAGTCCACCATTAGTTTCTTCACTGGAGTTCACGACTTCACGTACAGACATCCATTCAATGATTGCAGCCGAAAGCATCAACAAGTAGTTAATTATCATGGTTGAAAATTAAAGCTACCTACCCTCAGGTCTTACCCTTTGACTCGTGATTCGTGAATATCCCCATCATGCATCCTTGTTCGTGTGCACCAAACAGAGTAAGAAATACTACTGAGAGCACGGAATACATTTACATGAAGGAGGGAGATAATAAAAAAATTAAAAGTAGTCTACTATAAATTTATATATGAAGGAGAGATAATAAAAAATCAAGGATATTAACTCTCATGCAAGAGCTAGTTTAACACCAGCTCTAAAATAAATACATTAAATATATATGTGAGAGATAGAGAGAAGAAAATTGTAACTAACCTTATAGCTAATTTATTATATATTAGCTTTAATATATGCTAATAGTAGGAGGTGAGCTCTACTATTATCTACTATTATCCTAGTTCTGATGAGATAAGATAATCTTTTAATTTGGGCGAGATGCATGGAGATGAGATAAATATCCAAATCTAGTGTTTAGGCCTTATTTAGTTCCCCAAATTTTTTTCCCAAAAACATCACATCGAATATTTGGACACATGTATGGGGAGCATTAAATATAGATTAAAAAACTAATTACACAGTTTGCATGAAAATCGTGAGACAAATCTTTTGAGCCTAATTAGTTCATGATTAGCCATAAATACTACAGTAACCTACATGTACTAATGATGGATTAATTAGGCTTAATAAATTCGTCTTGTGGTTTTCAGGCGAGCGGTGAAATTAGTTTTTCCATTCGTGTCCGAAAACCCCTTCCGATATCCGGTCAAACGTTCGATGTGACACCCAAAATTTTTTCTTTTCGCGAACTAAATAAGCCCTTAGTGGAGATTAATTGATCTGCCTTTTGCTAATGATGGACGCTTAACTGCAGATTGTGGCATTCAGCTGAGGGGATAATATTTTATTTATTGATGGGACCACCATTAGACTGAAGGGGGACTATTAAGAGATGATTTTCATAGACACTGCGTCGGATCGAAATTGAGGAGAAAACTATTTCATGAGAATAAATCCAACTGTTTTTTTATTTTAATTAATAGTTACTAGTTACTATGTAGGTCCAATTAATCAGAGACCTGTTGATATATAGAATTATTTTCCAAATTGAGGGGTACGTGGTATAAGCAGCTGCAAACTGTCATTCCATGGTCATTTAGAACCCATAAAAATAAAGCATACATAAAAAAACAGGAATGCTCCCGAAAAGGCACCCGATCCGGACTAAGGCCCCGTTCTATCCTCCGATTATAAACTTCAAATTTCTTTTCCGTTAGCACACATCCTAAACTACTAAATGGTACAGAAGTTGTTTAAAAAATCAAACAAATCCATTTTTAAATTACAATAGTTAATATTTAATTAATCATGTGAAGTTTTAAGTTTTGTTGTTTTGCATGCACTTAAAATATTCTTCTCTGGGCATGAAAGGAACGAGGTCAGATGGTTCTCACTCTATATCTCTATATGCTTAGCCTACAATGTTCTTCACCAGAACATTGTAAGCTACATGCTCGACATGCTCCACACTACAAGTTGCTTATAGCGGGTTCCACCAATATCATCTTTTTCACTTTTCATCTACCCTTTTTCTCTCTTACTTCTTTCACTTTCATCATCCCCTCCTCTCTCTCTCCTCTCTCTTTTTTCCCTGACTGGCAGAGGAATCCGAGGATGGACAACGGGGGTGAGCGGCGGCGGCAGGCGAGATGGTCCATGCAGCGACGGCGCAGGGATGGCCCGAGCGGCGACAGCGCCAGGCAGCCCGAGCAGCGTCGATGGGCAGCCCGAGTGACGACGGCGCCGACTCCATCCTCCTCCGGCTCCTCTACCTCTCAGTCGCCTCCCTCTCCCCTTCTCTTCTCCTCCGCTGTGCCTCCCCCCTCCACCTCCGGCCGCCATGCCTCTCCTTCTCCGGTTGCCGTGGCGAAGAATGGGGCGGTGCGGTCCAGCGTCGAGCTTCTCCGGCTCCGCCGCCTTCCCATCGAGCCGGCGAGCACCCAGCAGCTCCCCTCCCCAGTGACCGATGAGTTCTCTCTCTTCTCTCCTTTCCTTGACAGCGCGGAGCTCGAGTGTGGATCCCACCTGCAAACCTGACGAGGAACCCGTAGCCAACTTTGGCTACGCGGGCTTGAGGAGGTTGTGCGGATTGGCGATGTGGCAGCGAATATTCTTTTTTGGTGGTGAGGCTGAACGCCACGTAAGCTCACTGTGAATGGCCTAAGTGACCCTGTTTTCGGTACCCTGTTTTCCCAACTCCACTCCCTCGTGTTCCGCGCGCACGTATTTCAAACTACTAAACGGTATGTTTTTTGCAAAAAGTTTTTATATGAAAGTTTCTTTAAAAATCATATTAATCCATTTTTTTAAAATAAAATTAGTAACTACTTAATTAATTATATGCTAATTAGTCGCTTTGTTTTTCGTGTGGAGGGAATGAGTTCCCAACTCACCCAAACAATCGCAGCCTTTAAGTGACTCTGCTATACATGCATACATGCACTACTGCAGAGCTTCTCTCCTTTTCATGCATGAGTTTTTCCATTCTTTCTCATCTCCTCAACCCGTATCAGTTTTTTAAAACTTTTAATACTTTTTCCTTAAATTATTTATTTAATTTATGATTCGAGGTCTCCGACGATTATATTTCGATAAAAATATGTAAATGTTTCGCACTTTTAAATTTTGATGTTTCATTTTCAACTAGAATTCGACTATGTTGCACATTTAAAACTTTTGTGTTGCAATGAATAATTTTTGAATGTTGCACATAGTATTATTTGAATTTTTCAATAAGTACTTTTTTATATTTAACTAGTTCGCATAT
Organism: Oryza punctata; assembly: GCA_000573905.2. Classification (NCBI taxonomy): domain Eukaryota; kingdom Viridiplantae; phylum Streptophyta; class Magnoliopsida; order Poales; family Poaceae; genus Oryza; species Oryza punctata. The sequence continues at coordinate 16,795,179 of CM002492.2, read as the reverse complement.
GTTGTAAGTAATGTTTCAGTAAATATTTTGTGGTGTTTCACATATAATATAAAAATATTTCAATTAGAACTATAATCGTACATATATTTTAGTCACAAATATATTCATGTGTGATCTTGTTGTTTTAAAGATTTAATTACAATAAATATAAAGGTGCAATTAGATAATAGATCAGAAAAAATATTTTGAAGGTTGAAAAAAATTCCAGAGAAAGACTCATGGAAAAAATAAATAGAAGATATACCAACAGTATGTGTCAGGTGGACAAAGAATACAACATATGTCCTGTAGGCAATCGGTGGTTCAGCTGAGAGTAGAGACGCTCGATTTTTCTCCAAAAGATTGGGCGCCCGGTCTGTAGATGGTTCGTAAAAGAAACAAAGGAATATAGAACATTAAAAAATTACTATATATCGTAGTTATCGCTATAAAGACGTGTCGTATCATCACTTTTTTTGTCGGACCGGCAAAACACACCGTCCAAACTTATATTAAGGAGGGGAAGTAAAAAATTTACAAACTTTACAAGTGCTCAGCTGAAACGTTGAGGATGAAGCATCCCGATCACGAGACTGAGATGTGAAACGAGCTCTGTCATAACACCGACACGGAATGCCAGGTTACTTGGCTCATCGGCACGACTCTAAGAGGATACCAATCCATTATGTTTTTTTAGATGATGCTTCGATGGTTTAAATAATCGCATGGTTTTTCTATCATGCATGAGCCTTTAATTTATTTTCTATTGAATTAGTCACTTTTTAATATTTACAATATGTTTGATTATATATTGTAATTGTGCAACTAAAATTTATGATGTTTGATCATGCATTATAACTCTACAACTACATTATGCATACCAGTATCCCATACAAGTTGTCATCGATCATCCAGTAGATCAAATATAGTAATTACGGATAGACGGGTGTTAATTTGCGGCAGGAATTATACAAAATAATAATCATGATTACACCTTATCATTTTGTTGTATGTTGTCGAATGATAAGAATAACGTGGTTCTCTCGCGATGGATAAATGAAGAAAATGTGTATAATAGTATTAAATTTTCTTAGCATCCCCCGTTACATGTTCCTCAGTTATTTATAGTCTTAGTAGTTAGTACACACTCATGAAACCTAGGATTAATAAGTAAGTAGAGGGAAATTTATATGGATACCCTTATTATATGAATATAATATATATATACATATATATATATATATAGACATACTATACCATATCCAGGGTGGCTATAGTTAAAACGCACCCCAATATTAGTAATTTTGTTACTAACAGTGCAATCATGATAAATCTCTGAATTAAACCTAATAGTGAAATTATTACTATAAACTATTTGATAACATATAACGTGCAGTAAACCATTACTATATGAGAGGCACCCAGGGTGCGTTTTAACGCATCCATATATATATATATAATGGGTAACTAGAGTCTATTTTGCTCTGGGCCCCTTAATGGGTCCTAACTTGGGTTGTCTTTGTTCGGTTGTCTCTGGCGAACAGGCTTTCCAGGCCTCATGGCCCTCTTGGCTTCTCGGCAAAGGTGCATCTGATGGTGTTAAAGCTCCCATGCTTGGCCTCCTCGTTTCGCCCAGGGTGAACATCGTGGTCCTCAACTGGCTGCTTCGCCTAAGCCGAAGCAGATTCGGTAGCCTCGGTCGAAGGCCCTCGTGACATGCCTCCAACAAGCCCATCACGAGCAAGGGTGAGTAGGGCGCTTCGGCCGAGACCGTGCAAAATCTATGGTACGGCATTAGGCGCCCCCTTTCGACCGACGTTCCTCCCGAAACCTCTATTTATCTTCAAAACATAACTCATTATTTCAAAGTGTCGCGAGGTGTTCACTTTTGCTTTCACGATTTTCGACATGATGATTTTTTTGAGTTTTCTTAACTTTTTTTGGAAAAGGAAAAGATTTGGGCCACTTTCCCATTTTATCACTCCATGCGGCTTTCTACTGTTCAACCCACGGCCCAAAGCGGGAGTTACTGTTGCCTTTCCGCCTGGGTGCCACATGGTTGTTTCCATTGGTTGGAAGTTCAATCATCACGAATCTGGGATTGTATAACCCGTTGTTGGTAAAGAAGGACGAACTAGCTTCGCTAGTAGCTTCAGGGGTGGTTGCCAAAGGATAGGTTTTTCCGTCTGGTGAAGCCGTCGTTCTCCAGCCTAGCGAAGGACGAATTGTTGTCTTCGTCGTATTCTTCGACCCTGGGCTTCGCTTCCCCTGCGATGACCTCCTTCTGGACATCCTTTGCCTGTACCAGATTGAACTCCCCCTGCTCAGCCCTTCCGCTTTAGTGCGGATTGCAATCTTCGACTGGATGTGCCAGACCGTGGGATTTTCCCCTTATGCCGGTCTTTTCGGCACGATCTTCACCACCATCATCCACTCCAAGACCATCGCTACACCTATCGGACCGAACAGAACGATTTTTGGGAGCGTCAACTTCAACCTTCGCCCGGAGAGGTCCGACGTATGGCCTATCCATGCTTCCATGCCGAAATGGGAGCACAACTGGATGAAAAGGTGGTTCTGCCACAAAAACCCATTCGAGGCTGGGTCTGACCGGGTGAAGTCCATTCGCTCCCGTCGCCGAGCCATTTCGCCCGAGTTCAAGCTGAACGTGGTGGTGGATGCGATGACGGAGTCTCATTTCAGCCTCGTTTGCAAGATCACCCTTCGGCTCAACTGTCGTGATCTGGTGGAGGAGTTCTGCATAGTTCTGCATGCTTCGAATTTACCCCTTGTCGCGAGACTCAGGTGTTTTCATTAGATGTGGATGAAGAGGTCTTCAGCCTTCCGCGCCTCCTTTCAGATGGTGCCAACCGTAAGCCACCGCCACTCTTCCCCCTTGATCTCTTTCTTTTTCGTCTTATATTAGATTTTGAGCTATCGCGTGTGTTTCGCGAGTACTTGTTTTTGATAGTTCGCTCGCTTCAAGAGGCGGAGGATGAGGAGAAAAAGATGATCGAGGACTTGATCCTCGGTGAATATGGCTTGCTGCTTTCACGGCAAACTGAGCGGCGGGCGAATCAGGTTTATGATGACGAATTGCCTCCCCGGGCGAAACCTACCAAGACCACCGTCATGGGTGATGATGTTGGGCCCTCAAGGAAGCAAAAAAAGGGTGGTCGCCAAGGGCGCTTCGACTAGCCGAGTCAAGGCCCAGAGATCGTCTAGGTCTACAGATCCTTTGCCCGTGGGATCTGACGCGGATGACTATGATGATGAGGAGGAGGCCGGCTTCGGGAATGAGGCAGACGAGGACGAAGGTCTTTTTATGGGTTATACCCCCAGCCCTGATGTCCCTAGCGCTATCACGGCCTCAGCCTCTTCGCCATTACGCCAGCAAGAGCTTGAGGGGGGCACCAACTTTAGCTTCTATCACCACTCGCCCCCTGGCTAGCAAGAAACCAATCCGCATTATCATCAAGGGCGGGGTAATGCTGGCAAAGGCGTTTAGTGACACTAAATCCTCTTCGCACAGCACCCCTACTTAGCTAGCACCCTGTTCCTTGGCTCCTCATGGTGTCCCCTTGGCTGATGAGGCACCTTCGGATACTGCACTGCCTTCTGTTGGGGGAGCGAAATCGCTGCATCGACCTATCGTTGGGGCTATTCTGTCCTCTCTTCGATGGAGGGGCGGGAAACTGCGGCTCACCGACACATCGAACTCCGAGAACACCCTCGCCGCGATGCACTTCATCCCTTCGGATTTTCAGACGCGGGCGAAACTCATCCCCTTCATTGGGGGGGTGACCCAACTCGTTTCGCTAGCCGGCGGGCCTTGCTCGTTTGCTAAGTTTAACGAGTTCGATGAGGGCAGCACTGTGGTGAAAATCCTGCTCGTTCAAGTATGTTTAATTTTCCTTCCGCATTTGGTTTCGAGTGTTGTGCTATTTTCGAGGCTTATTTTTCTTCTACGGCTTTCGCCCGTCCCCCTCTTTGCAGGCTCTTTCCGCATACAGTAGCACGGAAAAGTCCGTTCGCACCTGGCTAGATGGTTACAAAAGCCGTCTTCGGACGTTGGAGGAGGAGGCTAGCCGAAAGGACCTCGAATGCGATGTTGTTACCAATGCCTTAAAAAAAAGGCGAAGGCTGAAAATAAGGCTTTGAAAGCCGAAAATGAAAAAAAAATGAAGACTCAAGTCAAGGGCCTCGTCGAATATAACAATAATTCTGAATCAAAGATGAAGGCCCTCCAGCTTGAGCTCGACGAGGTGAAGGCTGCTGCCAAACTCGCCACCAACGAAGTTGCTTCCACAACTTGCACCCTCGCCCAAGTCACAGAGTCCGCCAAGCAAGCAAGCTATATGCTCCGGCTGGCTTTGAGCGACTTGGGGGTGAAAGTTGATGGCTTTCCCGGTGGAGATGCTCCCGTCATCGACTTTGCAGAATGGAGTCAGCAGGCTGGCGGCGTTGTTGCCGAAGTTGTTGGGAACTACGGCGATTGTTGTGCTCGGGTAGCCGCCAGATTCGTGTTGTCCTTGCTTCGGAGAATGGCTGCAAGCATATCACTGATCTCCCTCAGCAAGTTACGAGGCCCTGACCGAAGGACGCGAGTAAGGTCACGTGGGAGCTACGCGCCTTTCACCGCCATTACTGGGGCCCAATGGGAGGGTGATCGCTTGGAACCGCCTGCAGGAGCAGCTGGCGAAAAATGAAGTGGCAGAGTGCGGAGAGCAACTGGCCACCGAAGCAGAGCCCACCACGAAGGATGACGCAAGGGGAAGCTAGCCAAGAGCACCCTCAGCTGTGAGGCTTTCGCCCATCCCCCTTTCGCCTTAGGCTTGTTTTCGCTTTACTAGGCTTAGCTTTTGTCTGGGTTCTTTCCCCTTTTATAATGTATTTGTTTCTTTCGCCATTGGCTATATGCCATGTGTAGCCATGATGGTGTTAAAGTCTATATTAATAGAAAAGATGATGCTTCACCAAAAAGCTTGTCTTAGCTTATATAAAACTTCGAACGACTTATTCTTTAAGGTGGTTGCACGGTTGTTTTCATTTTTCGCAGGCTGTACTGCACAAGTGATGTGTTCGACCTCCTTTTAAAGATTGGTGAAATGTGAATCCAAAGACCATCGTAGTTAAGGGCTTGCCGAAACTAAAATGTTTCTGCCGGCCTGTATACCGTGAAATGATGAAAAAGAAATAGCTATGTTGTGCTAAAAGTGGTGAACTGGATGCAAAAGCATCTTGGTCGAACCTTGGAAGATTACGACCGATATTTTACTCAATGGCGTGAAGAGACCCCCCTTAGAGTTATCTATAATATGATAGTGATGACGAAACTAGTTCGCCTAGTTTATCCGGGATGGAACGAGGTTGTCCTGAAATGGACGATGTAATATATTTGTAAAAAGAAATTTGTTGTGTTAATGTATCCCGATCGGCTGTTGTGGCCTATCCATTCTCTTTTTACAATTGTCGTTTCGGATTTTATGACCAGATGTTTCGGCCCCCGATTTTTTTAGCTACAAGTGTCCGACTCCTCAACCTTCTTCATTCGCTTCGGTCCAATTTTTGCGAGCGTTCATGCGCCAAGTGCCATTTTGTGAGCCGAATGCCGTGACGATCGACACATGATCGATAACGAGTTGTCGCAATTTCAGTGAGCATTGCTTCGACTGATTCACTTCGCCTCCATAGCGTTATCGCTAATCAGGCGTTTGCCTTAGAGTTTTTTCATGATGCGCCGAACACAAAAGAGAAGACACACCATATTTTTATACTGGTTCGGGCCTCCGATATGGATAATAGCGCTATGTTCAGTTTTTTTTTTTGCTTTTTGTGCCGAAGGCCTACAATATTGTATTTCCACTTGTACAATTGGCGAATGGGTGCCACCCATTCCTAAACAAAGTAACGCTTGAGTGAACCGCGTTCTAGGAATGGCTCAGCTCTTCGCCTTCCAGAGTCGCCAGCCGGAATGAGCCTATTCTAGACCTGTGCTTAACAAGGTACAACCCTTCCCATTTTGACTCCAGTTTGTTGACAGCTACTTGGTTTTCCTTTTTCTTCAACACAAGTTGGCCTGGGAGTATCTCTGTCGGTCGAACTTTCTTGTTATAGGTGGTCGAAGTGGCCTTGGCATATTTCGCCATATGTTCAAGTGCTTCGAGTCTTACCCCTTCCAAGAGTTCCAATGAAACTTCACACCCATCTTCGCCCCCAAGGAAAATTACCCTTGGCGAATTAGCCCCCAGCTCACTTGGCGTCATAGCTTCATCGCTGTACAGGAGCATGAAATGACTGAACTTAATTGGTCTTTTAGGTGTTGCGCAAAGAGTCCAGAGAACCGAAAGCATTTTAGCTGGCCATTTATCCTTCAGCGCCTCTTCAAGCCTTTTCTTTAGTGCCTCAAGAATTTTTCCATTTACCCTTTCGGCAGACCCGTTCGCCTGTGGGTGTCCAACCGACGCGAACCTAATTTCAGGTTTTAGCCCCTCAGACATTTTCTTCAACTTTTCAGAGTCAAACTGTTTCCCGTTGTCAGTAACGAACTCTTTTAGCACCCCAAATCGACAGAAATGTTTTTCCAAACAAATTTCTGCACAGCTACCGAAGTGATTGAGACAAGCGGTTCGGACCCAATCTATCTTGAAAAATACTCTATTGCAACGATGGCGAAGCAATAGCCATTTTGGGCAGTAAGGAAAAGGGTCAATGATATCCAACCCCCATCTGGCGAAGGGCCACACCGGGGCGATCGGTTACAATTTATATTGTGGGGCCACATAGCTTTTCCCGTGACGCTGACAGCCTTCGCACTTCTTGGAGCATAAATGACTTCAAAGAAGACCCCTGGCGAATGCAGGCCTCCCGAAGCTGCCACTTTCGCTAGAGCGTCTGCCTCTTCATTTTGGCCCCAAGGTAAATGTTCAACCTTTACACAAGCGAAACATTTTTCCATTGACTGAACAGCCTCCAGGTATCTTTTCATTCCTTCTTCACCTCAAACGACTTGTCTACTTGCCCTGCCACAAATTTGGAGTCTGTGCAAATCAGAAACCTTCAAACACCCATGGCTTTGACCTTATGCAGACCCAACAACACAGTTTCGTACTCAGTAGTGTTGTTTGTTGTTTCGAATTGGAGTCTAGCAGCATAACGGATCAGTATCCCACCTAGTGAAATAAGGACAACTGCAGCTCCCGCCCCCTTGTGAGACCATGACCTATCCGAATACATGGTCCATGGCTTCTCAATCGGCTCAGGCTCTGGGGCAGAGGATGGCGTCCATTCAACCAAGAAGTCAGCTAAGATCTGAGACTTGACAGTTGTTCGGGCAACAAAATGTAGGTCAAAAGGGGATAGCTCGGCTGCCCAATTGCTCAATCGCCCTGTGATTTCCTTACATCTGAGCACTTTGCCGATTGGATATTGCGAAGGTACAATGACTTTATAGGCTTGGAAATAATGCCTCAACTTTTGAGAAGCCATCACCAACGCATACGCCAATTTCTCCATTTCCAAGTACCTTGTATGCGCTCCTTGCAGAGCCTCAGAGACAAAGTATACTGGCTTCTGGTCGAACTCTGTTTCTTGAACTAGGGATGCACTAACGGTGACTCGCGAAGCTACTATATATAGCAATAGTTCGCTTTCCACCGTGGGGCTGACCAGCGTTGGAGGACTTTGGAGATATTGCTTGAGCTCGTCGAAAGCAAATTGACACTCAGGTGTCCAACTGAATTTGCCAGCCCCTCGTAAGGTTTTGAAAAAAGGAAGGCCTCTTTCGCTTGCTCTTGACAGAAAACGGTTGAGTGCCGCAATTCACTCAGTGAGTTTCTGTACTTCGTGTACACTTTCTGGCGATTGCATTTGCTGTATTGTAGTGATTATTTCCAAATTTTCCTCTATGCCTCTTTCAGAGACGAGGAATCTCAACAACTTGCCAGCCCAAACACCAAAACCACACTTCTCCGGGTTTAGCTTGATACCCGCCTCACACAGGTTGTTGAAGGTTTCTTGCGGATCGAAGGCGTGGTCGAACGCCTTTCGGCTTTTGACAACGATGTCGTCTACATATGCTTGCACATTCCTCCCAATCTGATAGTCAAGGACCTTGTAAATCAACCTGGCGAAAGTTGCTCCCTCATTCTTCAAACTGAAAGGCATCCTGAGGTGACAGAAGGTGCCGAAGGGAGTTAATAATGTGGTCTTCGCCTTGTCCTCTAGGTTCATGAAGATTTGGTGATACCCAGAGTATGCATCCAAGAAGCTCATGAGTTCGTAACCAGCTGTCGAATCAATCAACTGGTCGATCCTTGGGAGCAGAAAATCACCCTTGGGGTAGGCCATGTTTAGGTCAGTGAAGTCGATGCACATGCGCCACTTGCCATTCGACTTCCTGACCAGCATGGGGTTCGCCAGCCATTTCGGGTGATCAATCTCTTCAATCACGCTGGCCTTGAGTAGCTTTTGCACTTCGGCCTTCGTAGTTTCTTGATGATCGATTGACATCTTGCGAAGCTTCTGTTTTCTTGGCCTTGCATCCGGCTTAACCAACAGATGATGCATTATTAGGTCCGGTGAAACTCAACCCACTTTGTCTGGGCCCCAAGCAAAACTGTCCATGTTGTTCTTTATTACTTGCAGAATGTTACTTATCTCTGTTTTGCCAAGAACACCTCCAACCAAAATGATCCTGCTTGGATCAGAGCTATCAACTTGGACCTTGGTCACTTTGCCATACGGGGATGGCTTCAGCACAACTCTTGCTTTTATGCCTTCCTGGCCTTGCAAGGTGTTCACATCTCGATGGTTCATCAATGCTTCGCCCCCTGATGTGGTCAAAGGTTGCAACCCCTTCACCATGATTACGCCACTTAGGCCTTGCATCTTGAGCTTGAGGAAGTTGTGATGGATGATTGCTTCAAACTTGTTCAACATAGCTCGACCGAAAATGGCGTTGTAGTGGTATGGAATATCAACAACATCGAACAAGATCAGCTCTTCATGCTTGTTTTCTTGATTGCCGAAGGTTACTGTCAGCTTTACTTGCCCCAAGACTTGAACCGCCTCGCCTCCAAAACCATGAAGCGAAACTGGTGCTTGTGAAAGTTCTTGAGTTGGTAGCCCCATATTTAAGTAGGCATCGGCGAAAATGACATCCGTTGAACTTCCTCCATCTACCAGAATGTGTCGAACCTCACAACCAGCTACCAGAGCTGACACCACCAGGGGATCTTGATGGGGGAAACAAACTCCATCTGCATCTGCTAGGCTGAAAGAGATTTCCTGAGCCAAGAATCTTGGTGTCCCATCGGCCGCCGAAGCTACAGCTATATTGTGTACAAACACGATTCTGCGTTTTCATTTGGCGCTTCAACGGCTGTGGCTCAGGATCGGTTCTTGTGATGACTTGAATTACTCTTTGTGGCCCTTATTGACGTTGTTCAGCCTGTGGTGGACTTTCCTGATCAGCTTCATGTAGCACCTCTTTGCCCCTGACTTGCGCAGGGTTCGGGGCTTGAGGATGACCATGATGCTGGATGTTTTGGCATTGTTCTGTTTTAGGCGACGATTTACCATGATAAACACAACCCTTGCGAATATTCTGAACTTCTTCGACCGCCTTCACCCCCTTGCCCCTTTCGGTGCGGAATTTATACCACATCATGGGACTTGAGCCTTGTCTTGGGAAGAGGCTTGGTTCGCCACTTGCACGGTGCGATTCGCAACCTGTGTAACTGGGGATTCTTGATAACTTGCCTGAGCGGCAGCGGTATCACAGTCAGCTTGTATTTCATGTCTTCGCTTGGTATCTTCTTTGCCTCGGGCGAAGCCGTCGATGATGCGAAAAAGATGTTCGACAGCTTGGGGCTCCTTTCTTGCGATCTTGCGTGTCAACTCGCTGGGGCGAAGACCAGCCGAAGCAGCGTTAATCACAGAGGCTTTGGTGATGTCCTGGACTTGCCGCCTTGCTTGAGAAAAACGCCTGGCATACTCCCTTGTAGTTTCACAGCTTTTGCCGAATGCCGAACATATCTTGCTGGGTTTTCGGCTCCTCGTACGTCCCCCGGCAGTTCATGACAAAAACATCACGCAATTGATCCCATGAGTAAATGTTGCTTGGGGGCAGATTGAAATACCAGGACCGGACGTTTCCGTACAAAACAAGATGTATTACCTTCACCTTGGTGTTTTCATCTCCATGAGCCGCCTCGATTGCCTATTCGTAGATCGACAAGAACTCACTTGGATCGGTCTCGCCCGAATACTGGTGGGTGCTTGAACTAAGGGGGAATGCGGTTATGTTTCAGCCCCCAGCTCAGAGATAACTTCTTTTTGCCCCATGCCCTTAACGCTGAACCCTGCTGGTACTACGACGAAAGGCCCGGGTATGGTGGTCCGAATGGCGTAGCCATGGTTGGCACGTACGACTGGTTCATGATGTTTGGCTGGACCGCTTGTGGAATGCCGCCTTGACCAGGTGCGACGCCTTGTGGAATTACCGAAGGCACTTGGGCTGGCGGACGCACATCGAGCTGGTTCGGTTGTTTCCATACCAGCGCACCTTGGCTTGATCACCCCACGATTTGGACCAGAGGGATTAGACTTGGAATTGTATGGGGCTAGCCCAACTGCTGAAGAAAAGCTTGGAATTGCGTCTGGACGGTCGAAGCCGCATCTACCGAAGCTTGAGGTGTTGATGCCGGAATCGGCTGCACCGGCGGGGGTTTGGTTGTGGAGCTATCACTTGGACAGACGAAGTCAGCTGTATCACCTGGGTCGGTGCGTGAGTTACCACTACGGTTGTGGTGAGCACCGAAACTAGAGTAGGCCTTGCCGAAGAGGTTGCTTTGGCCTACAGGGCGGCCTCGTATGCTTGATGCTGCTATTGCATTTGAAGAAGTATATCATGCAGCCTTGTCATCTCTGGGTGCATGGCCTCCATATTCGGCCTCTGCATGGCAGATGCTTCAGCCTCCAAACTTGTCTGAACCACGAGAGCGGACAAAGTCGTTGCATGGGTTGTGGCTTCGAAAGATGGCCTGATTTCACCCCTAGCTTGCTCTTCACCCCCTCGGCTCCTGGCTACTCCAGCTCCACCTCGGTCCTGGCGGGCTCCTATGCTTCACCAGTCATTTCACCCTTAGTATCACCTTCCTTCCTCTTCGACACCACTCTCTCTCTCTCACACAGGCTTTTTGGGTGGCATCAGTGGTTTTGCCCTAGGTTCCCCACGGTCAGCGCCAGCTGCTGTCGAATGACAACTACGAGTGTCGAACAACGTGGTTCCCTCATGGTGGAAAAATAAAGACAATGTGTATAATAATATTAAATTTTCTTGGCATCCCCCCATTACATGTCCCTTAGGGTCTATTTATAGTCTTAGTACAGGCTCATACACCCTATGGTTAATAAGTACAGGGGAATTTAAATGGATACCCTTATGATAGTGACATATATAAGGGTAACTAGAGTCTATTTTGCTCTAGGCCCCTTAATGGGCCCTAACTTGAGCCGTCTCTGGTGAACGGCCTTTCCAAGGTGGCCGTGGGCCTTTCCAGGCCTCACGGCCACCTTGGCTTCTCGGCGAAGACGTATCTGATGGTGGCGAAACTCCCATGCTTCGCCTCCTCATTTCACCCAGGGTGAATGCTTAGGTCCTCAACTGGTTGCTTCGCCCAAGCCGAAGCGGTTTTGGCAGCCTTGGTCGAAAGCACTCGTGGCATGCCTCCAACATTGTATATCGTCAATATAATTGTCATTGCTTATGGGTTGCCTTGGCCGTTCATACGCGAAATCGAATCTTGAACTGGATTTGTTTTCTTTTTCTTATTGTTTTCTTTTTGAAAAGGGGCAATCGTTTTCTTATTGTGAAATCGACACCTTTTAGAAATGGTGACGAAGCTGATGGAGGAACAAGGCTAGGCAACCAACGTGTGGAAGCTATTGATCTAGTTGATCTATGCGTTTAGAAGCTGAACCAGAAGCATTCTATACATTAGTTATTATCAACATTAATTGGCCTCGTTACCTGCAACCCCATCCCTCTATCTTGGCTTCACCTCTAGTTGCCATCGATTGAGTGCAATTTTGTATGTGACCTGGAAAATTCATAGGGTCATCTTTGCCAAAAGGGAGTATCTATAGATAGTTGACACATTATTTATTCACTAGAATAGCTAGAGATGAATGGTCAAGCTTAATTAACCAACCTTAAACCATTTACTTGCACAATAATTAAAAGTTCTTGTTTACCTATGTACTACATGCTTACCCGCTTGCCAGCTGTCTTTCTTTGTTAGGATTCTTTACGGTACAAATGACTACAAGTCATAGTGCTATTACATAAAAAATGCAGTGTAATTAGGATTTATATAATTATATTGCAACTAGGATAATTACATTACATTTGGACAATATAATTTCTATGTTTTCCGTGAGGTGAGCGTAGCTCAACTAGTTAGGTTCATTATAGTAGAATCTGCTCACTCGAGCATGTGCTTGAATATATGACTTATTATTATTCTTTCAATTATAGGCGATGTACCCTCGACATATATCAAGGCGCATGAGGTGATTTCATTAATCTCAAGATGTTAGCGAAACGGGAACTAGGGTACCCCTTTCCCTGGGAACCGAGCACTTGTTCCCCGTTAATTAAGATAAAGAATTTTAATTAGGCCATTATTGGACTAAGTCGCACGTTAAAAACAGAGAGCTTAGGATCCACTTCCAAAATGGGACCCGGGGCCCCCAACTTATGTAAGGGGCCCGGGAACCCCGGTGGATTCGAGCCACAAGGCCTCTTCAGCCTAATTGAATCACTGCACCTCGAGAGAAGTGTCTAAGACATACAAGATATGCATTTTAAGGTTATAAGCCATGGGGAGCCTGGGACCCAGCCTAGTCCGGAACCCGATCGTCCATTGCCCTTGTAGGTTACACATTCATCCTTGAAGAGGAGCGTGGAAACCTACAAGATCTACATCTTAAAATTATAAACTGAGAGGGGCCTAGATCCCAGCGTGGCCTGGGATCCTGGGTTCCCCTCCGCCCTTATAGGACTGACGTTCTTCATGGAGAAGAGCGTAGAGACCTATAAGATCTACATCTTAAATATTGTAGGTGATGGGGAGTCTGAGACCCGACCCCCCATTGCTCTTGTAGGCTAAATATTCCTCCTTGAAGAGGAGCGTATAAACCTACAAGATATACATCTTAAAACTATAAACTGAGAGGGGCTTGGATCCCAATGTGGCCTGGGATCCTGGGTCCCCCTCCGCCTTTATAGGACGTACGTTCTACATGGAAAAGAGCGTAGAGACCTATAAGATCTACATCTTAAGATTGTAGGCTATGAGGAGCCTAGGACCCGACCTGGTCCAGGACCCGGCCCCTCATTGTGCTTGTAGGTTACACATTCCTCCTCGAAGAGGAGCGTAGAAACCTACAAGATTTGCATCTTAAGATTTTAAACCAAGATGGGCCTAGATCCCAGGTTAGCCTGGATCCTGGATCCTCCTCCGCCCTTATAGGACTTACGTTCTTCATTGAGAAGAGCGTAGAGACCTATAATATCTATATCTTGAGGTTGCAGGCTGTGGGGAGCCTAGGACCCGCCCCCAATTGTTGTTGTAGGTTACACATTCCTCCTCGAAGAGGAGCGTAGAAACCTACAAGATTTGCATCTTAAGATTTTAAACCAAGATGGGCCTAGATCCCAGGTTAGCCTGGGATCCTGGATCCCCCTCCGCCCTTATAGGACTTACGTTCTTCATTGAGAAGAGCGTAAAGACCTATAATATCTATATCTTGAGGTTGCAGGCTGTGGGGAGCCTAGGACCCGCCCCCCAATTGTTGTTGTAGGTTACACATTCCTCCTCGAAGTGAAGCGTAGAAACATTACATATTTCACGATCATTCACCAAAGACATCTTCGAAAAGCTCGCACAAATCATCCAATCTCCCTATAAAGGTCACTGGTGCGTGACCGAGGACTTCATAGAGTCAAGGCCCCGGCCCCCTGCCAGCTGTGAGCCAACGGTCACAACCATAAATGAAACAGGTTTATGGGTGAGATTCCAAGTTGTCTAGGATAGGAAAGACGTGCGGAAAGATGGTAGTGTTGAGTCATTAGAGACAGCGTGAGCCTGGACACGTGTTGCGCATGCCCAGCAACACCCAGTTTTGGCAACTGGGTCAAAAGAGGAACCATGGCACCACCTCAGTGAGATAGGGGGATCGCCAGGCCCACCACACGGCACATGGAGGGCGAGGCAAAGGCCCGCCTAGCTTTGGCCGATGCCCGGGAGCCCAGGGCAACCTAACAGCGGGATTTTGGTAGGTTTCTCAGGGAGATTTGAAGGGAACCAACTGGCAACGATAAGACAACACGGAGAGACAAGATCGAGAAAAGGAAAAAATGGCACTGTGAGCTCCTCCTTGAGCTATAAAAGAAATGGGACATGCCACTTAGAAAATGATGCTTGATTCTTAGCTGTAAAAGAACTAAGCTTGTATTGTTTCAAATCCAAATAACAACAATAAAATCATGGAATATAACATTACACCCCTGGGTGGTCTGAACCTGCATAATTCTTTGTGTGCGCTAGGATTTTGCTAGCTCACATCCCACGGTGTGAGATCATCACATGTCTTTCACAGCTAACCCCTGGTCGAATCTTCACTTGGGGAGGGATCTATATTTCCCCACTATTAGGGAATCGCCGACACAAGATATAAAAGAACAACTAGATTCACTACATTGAGCAGTTGAAACTAGGGGCGGTAATAGAAGAATACCCATGGTTCCTTCCATGACTCTTGCTCTTTTATACTTTTAGGTAAAAAAGTTATATAAAAGTTCAACCCATCCCGTTTTAAATCTAGTCCTCAAATTTTGGAGACTAAAAAAGTTCGGCTCATTATCACCTCTAGCTGAAACAAGTGACATAGGAATAGAATTTCATAGAGTTGGCCAAATAGCTTGGGTTAACGAGTAACTGCCCATGTTTGGTTAATTGGTCCGTATCCCACGCTGCCCCTGCAATCCTGCATGAATCTTGAAAAGGATCAAACGGCCCAAAAAACGACTGCAACCTGGCTAGAAATCAATCGACATAATTCCAGCAAATCCATTGCCAAAATGGGACTTTACATTAATTCTAACGACAGTACTCCCTAGTCCCAACATGTTAAAAACTACAAGTAAATCATAGCAACTTGTATCAAATAACGCTGATATACTACGCCTCTATATAAATGTATCAAATAGCACTGATATAGTACCTCTATTTTAAAGTATAGATAGTACCATTGACTTTTAAAATGCTAATGTTTAAGCATTCAGCTCATTTAAAAATTTAATATAAATATGCCAAGATATGTAAGTCACACTTAAAGTTTCATTAATTAATGATAAAATAAGTCAAGATAAAATAAATAATATTTATATTATTTTAAGAAAACGAATGCTCAGACGTCATGACAAGTGTCAAACGACGGCACAAAGCAAGAATAAGGGCAGAGTAGTCATTTCAGATCTCTATGCTCCCAGGCAAAACCTCACTAATACGTAGCTGCCTGTAGGTGTTGATCTCCTGTCCGACACACCCTCCATCACCATTTGCTTTCACAATCATTAGGAAATTCCAACCCACAGCACCAAATCTTCATCACTTGCGTACTCTACTACTCAGCTAGTTCCCTCCAAATCTCACAAACCTAACCCTACTATTCACAAGCTTTCCACCCGCTGTGGGCCCCACGTCCTGGTCCTCTTTCTTCCTCGAGGAACCCCCTATAAATAGCCCTCACTCTCGCCTAGCTCATCCTTCCATGCACCATATGCTCGACCACATCAACGCATCATCTCCCGAACACCGAAGAAATATGGAGTTGGAAGGAGCAGAGGAAGAGATGGAGATGATGACGGCGAGGAGGGAGAACGAGAGGCTGGTGGAGTCGCTGTACGCGGCGGTGGCGGCGGGGGACGGCGCGGCGGCGTCCGCGGTGCTGGCGGACGACGTGGACTGGTGGTTCCACGGGCCAAGGCGGTGCGAGCACATGCGGCGGCGGCTGACCGGGGAGGCGGCGTCGTCGTCGTCCTTCGTGTTCGCGCCGCGGCGGGTGGCGGCGGTGGGGCGCGGAGGCGGCGGCAGCGGCGGGTGGGTGGTGGCGGAAGGGTGGGAGGGGCCACGCGCGTACTGGGTCCACGCGTGGGCCGTCGAGGGCGGCCGCATCACCCGCTTCCGCGAGTACTTCAACACCTCCGTCACCGTCCGGGACGTCGGCGGCGGCGGCGGCGGCGGCGACGGCGGCCACTGCCAGCCGCAGCCGCAGCAGCTCGACGGAGGAGGAGGAGGAGTTCGCCGGCGCGCCGCCGTGTGCTGGCAGAGCCAGCGTGGGTGCGGCGGCGGCGGCGACGACGACGACGACAGGTCGCTGCCTGGCCTCGTGCTCGCCATCTGACACATGGGCCCATGCATGCATCAATCCTTCCTTCCTTCGTCTGGAGCGCGCTGGGTTGGCCCCACCTGGCGTCTCGCTGGAAAGTGGGCCCCCGAATTCATGCGAACGTGTTGCACGGTAGTACTATACTACACTATATTTTATTTGAAAAAAAGACGACATTTTAGATGTGCTGGTTTGATGTTGAAATGATGAAATATATACAGCGGCTTAACTATGTAAAGATCACGAGGTCGGAGTACCAATAGTACTTACTGTGTAACGTCTGCAAAATTACTACGCTTCGGAACTATAATGTACTACTGGCTCCTTTTTTTCAAAATGTATGATGCTATTAATTTTTCGTACAATATTTAACCATTTATTTTACTCAAAACTTTAATATAAATATATAAAAATATAAATTAAGATTATATTTTATTTGATGATAAAACAAATCACACCAAAATAATGATATTTACATAATGTTTTTTAATAAGATGAATAGTCAAACGTTATACGAAAAGTTAAAATGTCATACATTTTAAAATGGAGTGAGTACTAAGAAACTCAGTAATATACCCTTATTACCATGTAATAATAAGCTAGCAGCAAGCAAATACAGGATGTTAGGGGTGTTTCAAAACGGTGAGAATGCAACTTCTTTGCATTGAACAAAGCTTGTACCGATGATAACTGGAAAAACTCCCCCAAAACCCAATAATCAAGTGAACATTACACCTCTTAACTCAGAACAAAATGCTTTTATTTTTTAGCAAAAAAACACACCCTGAAGAGTAAACTAGCATCTACATAGATCAATTGCTAGCATAAATTTCAATCTAATACGGATAGCAGCAAATTGCTGGTACTATATACAAATACCCAAAGATTGTCGTTAGATTTTGAGCATTCTCCCCAAACAATAGCATTATGAGCACTCATGTTGTTGCGTTCTTTCACTAATTTCAATTTGCATAACAATATGAGTTGAGAGATGATATAGAGATAGCGTGGCGGGGTGACAATTGGCGGTAGAGAAACTGAATTATGAACTTACCTGAGTTTAGAGATGGGAAATGAGAGCATATATAGATGTTAGAAAAAGGACCAAGAAAATTCTACCATTTCTCTGAAATAGACGACTAGGACAAAGAACAACAAAGTTCCCTGTAACTAG
Organism: Oryza punctata; assembly: GCA_000573905.2. Classification (NCBI taxonomy): domain Eukaryota; kingdom Viridiplantae; phylum Streptophyta; class Magnoliopsida; order Poales; family Poaceae; genus Oryza; species Oryza punctata. The sequence goes on along the minus strand of CM002492.2, from coordinate 16,777,568 downwards.
GGCTAAGACAGAGGATACAAATCCGTGACGACACCAATCCATGCAAGGAGAAATAATGAGTTGTATAGATCCTAACCACTAGCAAGGATGATACTAGTGGCGAATCTTAAGCTAGATTTTGATATTTAAAGGACATTGACACACATTAGAAAGAGGGGCTAATTTTAAAGTTTAATCAATATCTAGTTAAACATATGCTATATTCGGTTGAAATATTGCAACAAAAAAACTTTGTGTGTGCATGTGTGGGGGGGGGGCACATGGCCCCATATCAATCTCCGTAGCCCTCTACTGTGATGTACAACCAATGTCCAAGAGGAGTAGAGAGAACATGCAAAGACATAGATGAATCACCGATAATGATTGTAATTTGCTACAAACTTTAGATTCTAATATATAGAAATTTTCACTAGAAACTAAAATGTAGCTATCCACGAAGACCATATGGGAGTGGTTCTTTCCTAGACGCCCGTATGTCTATACGTTAGTGAGGTTCCAATTAGTGCTATAGTGTCATGATGATGGAAGGCGAGAACCTCGAGCGTAGAGACATACCTAGGGCGTCCATTGAAAAATCATTCCCGTGTGGTCTTCATGGATAGATTCCTTAACGACATCGCGACCGGCACTGGATAGTTTCCAATTAGTGCACCCATCCAGTGGTGGCCGGCCATGATGTTGTCAAGGTAGGTATCCATGAAGATAACATGCGAGTGGTTCTTCCATGGACACTCTAGGTATATCTCTATGCCTGCGAGGTTCTCACCTTCCATCATCATAACACTGTAGTGCTAAAACAAGAAACAAGAATGATGGAAGGGTTGTTGCATTCTTTAATTTATCAAACTTTTAGAAGGTGTAGCATGCCGCAATTTGGATGGCTAAGAAATCCTCTGTGACAAGTTAGGCAAACATTGGCAAAGATATGTTATGTGTCTATGGTAACTAGGGACAATAAGTTAGAATTAGTAGCACATCGAAAGGGCAAAAACTAGCCTAAGCTAGTAAAACATGCTTGCCAAAATTGTAGTAAATTGTGCTAATCTACCAAAAAACCATGTGGCTACCAATACAAAAAAACCCAAACATGACCAATTCTATGGTTGATATGTCGGTGGTAGAATCGGTTCCTACATCCTGTGCATAGTGATGTGACCGACTAGATAGAAGAAGTTACCAACTCCAGTAAATTAAACATATATATCTTAGATTTAATGACTAATATGTAACTAGATTCCAAATTTATTTTGATATTTTGGTATGCGATGATGACTTGGCACATGGCCATATTAGAAAGAGGGGGGCAATTTTGTAATGTAATGGTCACTTGGTAATCTTGCAAAAGCTTTTTTTTAAGGAGGGGGCACATGCCCCATGTTAGTATTCATGATCCTCCTCAGGTTGTGTCTAGGAGGGAGAGAACAACAGATATATATATGATGGTGGAAACCTACCAAATGACAAATTAAGGTGGACAACATATGAGTCACTGACACCGAGCTATGCATAAAAAAAAGATGGTTACAATTTGCGAGTATCACTAGACGTGGTGCATGAACGCACATGTGATGAAAGGGCACACACATTTCGAGTCGTAGCTAGACATATACTCCTTCCATCCCAAAATAGTTGTCATTATAGGTTTTTTAGCATTGATTAAGCTTTGAGTAGAAAAATTGTAGTGTCCCTTATTAAATGATGTATGTTTGATACTGGGATCGTGGGATCGTGATTGAGGGTAGAATAAGGATAAAATTAAATGAGGTGATTGATAGAATAAGTAACACTCTATAGTGAGAACTATTTTGGATAAGTTTTAAATCCTATAAAGACAACAATTTAGAGATGGAGGGAGTACATAGGATATGTAGGTGGTGGTTGGATCACCATTTAGTGGGTGAAAATTTTGATCCTAAGAGATATTGTTTTTAAATGAATGACACTATTAACTTTTGTCATGACATTTGACCATTTATCTTATTAAAAATAGTTATTACGTATAATTTATTTTGTTGTGGATTGTGAAGTGATTAAAGATACTTTAAGAATGAATTGTGTTTTTGCATGTTCGTATTGAGTTTTTAATAATATATATGAATAGTCAAACATCATATTAAAAATTTACAACATCATACATTTAAAAATAGGAAGTACCAACTAAAACGGTAGGTGCCTACTAACTAAATGCTGGGAAATAATCTCTCCACAGAGAGTATCATGGACATAGCTAATTACATATGTTGTCCTGCGCAATTAATGCGATTAAATTGCTGTTAATTTTCTTAATTGTAAATTAAGTGCATTGATCGGTAGCGCTGTTATCTTCTATTTTCAATCACCCCCAATTCCTCGAGTGATATAAAAAGCAGGAGTCCAGCTGGTGGAAAGATGACGATTTCTCTACTATCCACTCTCCCAAAACCCCTAAGACACCCAATCATAAAAAATCACTGGAGGAGATTTCGTACTGCGATTCTCTCCTTGCACGGTGATTCCATTCACCGATGTTCTTTTAGGTTGCAGGGCATCAAGGTCGTCGGTGTTCTCCAACACCGGCACTCGCTGCATGGCCAATCTCGGTGACATCCTCGCCGACTTCTTCCCCACGCCGGCGTGTCACCATCACCACTACTATTACATTGAAAACGCGGCAAAAAGAGCACCTCTGGATTTTTCTTTAATCACATATATATTCTGCATAAAACTTTAATCACCTATATATTCTGCATAAAGTTTTAGGTGACCATTTAGACCAAGCTCAAATTAATATTTAGCAAATTAATGTTTACTTACACTATATTCATGCTAGCGACAGAGAACGTTCTCAACGTTGGGTCATGGGTGTACAAATCTACACCTCCCACAGATTGAGCTAGCTAATGGATTCTTTTAGAAAGCCAAGAATATATATATATATATATATATATATATATATATATATATATATATATATATATATATATATATATATATATATATATATATATATATATATATATATATATATATATATACATACTATAACACACCCTAGGTGCGCTATAGCTAAAACAAGCATGGGTAGTAAATTTTTTACAATGAGTACAACCATCATCAAATATCTCTATTAATTCTATTAGTAATTTTTTTACTATGAGATACATATGGATTTTAGTAAATTTTTTACTACAAGATATTTTACTAATATTAAGCCTATTAGTATCTTTTAACTATGAGATATCTATAATGTCTATTAGTAAAATTTTTACTACAAGGTATTTCATAATGATATTTAATAGTAAAAAATTTAACTCTGTGAGGGGTGTGTTTTACTTATATATATATATATATATATATATATATATATATATATATATATATATATATATAATAGTTATGCTATACCCTCCCTCCCAAGGGTCAAACCCACCTATTCTATAGAATAACTATTCTATATCCCGGGTGTAGAATAGTTTTGCTATATAGGGTAAGATTATTCTACACCCAGGGTATAGAATTCTATACCCCCTCCCTAGTCCACCCTATCTCTCCCGTGGGCCTTCCCCACGCCTGGGCGCATGCCACCTCTTCCTATCCTCGTGCGCGCGCCGCCTCTTCCCATCCTCGTGCGAGCACCGCCTCTCTTCCCCTTTTTTCTCCGATCTCTCTCCCTCTGCCCCATCCCCCGCCCCCTCTCCCCCTCCCGATCTCTTTTTCCCCTTTTTTTCGTTTTTTTCTTGTTTGCGCTTTTTTTACCTTGGAGAGAAAAATAAAAATTGGAAAGGCAAAACTAAGACTTGAACTCATGATCAATAACAAGCTCATTTAACCAACTCAGACTTTGACACTATGTGATTAGAGTTTATTGTTTAATTGTTATGTATCTCTATTCAAACTTTATGAGAGCAAATCACTCCTGTTACTGTGAAACTTATAAATTCTTATTATGTTAGTAGTAACATTATCGTGGAAGTGCAGTAACATGGCACGTTACTACAGAATTTGTAGGTCGTTGCTATACTTTTGACAGTAACATCTTGATGGAATTGTGTAACAAATAAACACGTAGTAGTAACTATACTGATATAGTACTATTGCTTATGTTGAACTTTAAAATCCCATACTGATATAGTGCTTATGTTGAACTTTAAAATCCCAATCTTGTAGCAGTAATGTTCTTGTAGTACTGTTTTGGTAAGAGAGGTGCACTGTCGTAAGTTGGTATAAGTGCTAATATAGTAGTAGGAAGCTAAGTACATGTGTTATTATATATTTTTATCCTTTTTAGAAAAATAAAAAATAAATTGGTAAATTCAAGATTTGAATCCATGATCTCATAGTTCATTAGCAAGTTCTTCTAACCGATCCATCCAATGATGTTATTTGTTTTAAGGATTATTGGTTATTTCTTTTGTATCTCACTTAGTGAGAAAGAAATATGGTGACCGATTCTAATCTCTTTCACTCCCACCATAGAAAAAATAGATATGATGTTACAAAACTCATAACAAGTTACTATGTTCCAGTCGTACATTATCGTATAAGTATGGTAACACGTCACGTTACTGCAAAACATATAGAACGTACTACACTTTTGATAGTAACATCATGGTAAAATTGTAGTACATTAGGAATCGAAACAAAAATATATATAGCTTAAAGTCTCATATGCTAAATATACTTGTTACTACACAAAAGTGATGTGTTACTGCATGACAGGTACACGTTACCACATGTTTATACAGTAATACTATCCAAAAAATACAGTAAGACACATTATTACTGCAAAACTTATAGTCTTTACTACACTCTTACAGTAACATCACGATGGAATTGCAGTAACGTGATGTACTATTTTTTAAGTCGTTTGCACCATGATGCTAGAAAAAAGTGTTTATCAAAAGTAGATCCGTCATAACTATATTTCAATTATATTTGTTAGTACACATAAGACACGATGTTACTGCACGGTGACCATCGCGTTACTGCACTGTTCCGCAAGACGAGAGCTGAGAAGAGGTGGTTGGTGCGGGGAGTTAGCAGGCGGTTTGACCGGGATTTGACCGACGTGGGGATTGACCAACCTTTGATTAAGGTGGAAGGTGGATTTTAGGTCCTTAGAAGGGAGGGGAGGTGGGTTTAGCTCTTAGGAGGGATGTGGTATGTATATATATATATATATATATATATATACTCTTACTACGTGATACTCTACGTAGTTAACTAGCACCCATAATAACTTTTTTACTCTCACAACCCCAACGCCATCCCACCTTATAGCCCGTGCCCTCCCACAACTATGGCAGTAATATTTTTTATCCAGGGAATCCATCCAGGACAGTCTGGCGATGCGTCCCGGAGAAGGCTGGCGGCGCTGCCTGGGCCTCATTCTGTTGGAATAACTATGTAATCTTGAGCATAACTTATCTATTTGCATGCATTTAGTTGACTGGCTGGACTTAGGATTCGGCCGGTAGAGTAGTTCTTCAGAGTTGCATGTTTCTGTTTATAGTTGCGGATGACCTGGTTCTGATCGCGGGATGGCGCGGTCATTAGCTGATCCGGGAAATTCGTTTTTTCAGTTATGCATGTAACAAACTCCGTTTGATGGAGGAGAATAAATAGAGAAAACAGAAAAGCAGCAGATATTGGCGCTGCACAAAAATTCTACTCTGTTCTTCAGTTTTTGACGTTTCCTGAACTTCTTTAGGTTACTGTGGTTGTCCGGCAATTTTCAGAGGGAGTGAGTGTGAGCGTTTTCAGTGTTTGATCCTTGCGTTTGCTGACAATTGGTATCAGAGCGGCACCATAGCGATCTTGCGACGATGTCCGATGACAGCGGGCGATACACACCGCCTGGACGCCGTGGTGGCAGGGGCGGTGGAAGCGGGAGCGGGCGCGGAGGCGCAGGTGGCAGCGGTGGCGCGGGGAATGGCGCAGACGGCGCGAACCTCCCACTCGTGCCACATGGGAGAGATGTTGGCCACACTGCTCGCCTCCCAGTGCTGTCGAGGACCAACTACCCGGATTGGACGCTGTTGATGCGTGTTAACTTGCAGGCACAGGGCTTGTGGACGGCGATCGACCCCGGCTACACGGAGTACCGCGACGATCGTGTAGCCCTCTCGGTGATTCTTCAGGTAGTGCCGCGCGAGATGTTGTGCGGGCTGGCGAAGCATGACACGGCGAAAGTGGCGTGGGACGCCATCAAGACCATGCGGGTTGGTGTCGACCGTGTGCGTGAGGCAAAGGAGCAGGGCTTCCGTCGCCAATTCGAGGCAATGCTGTTCAAGGACGGAGAAACACCGGAGGAGTTCACGATGCGGCTCACCTCCATCGTTGCAGACATTCGCGACATGGGCGGAGTTATGGAAGACGAGCACGTCAACAAGAAGCTGCTGCGTGTTGTCCCCAAGAAGTACAAGCCGGTGGCGATTTCCCTCGAGCAGCTCCTTGATGTGAAGACCATGGCGCTGGAGGAGCTCGTCGGGTGGCTGTCGACGGTCGACTCGTACAGTGATGATGAGGAGGAAGTTGGTGGCGGCAAGCTCTACCTCACGGAGGAACAGTGGCAGGCACGTGCGAGGAAGCAGGAGGAAGAAGGCTCAGGAGGCAGCAGCAAGAGCCGGGGTGGCTCTGGCGCCTAGAACAACCATCGGGGCAAGGCTGGTGGGTCACCGAAGGGGAAGGAGTCGGCCAAAAGTGGGAAAGCCAGCCGTGACTACTCCAAGGTAAAGTGCTTCAATTGTGATGAGTTCGGGCATTTTGCAAGGCAGTGCCGCAAGCCGCGGCGACAACGTCGAGCGGAAGTAAACCTGGCGCAGGAGGAGGAGGAGCCGACCTTGCTCATGGCTCACGTCATGGGGGTGTCTCTTGCCGGTGAGGAGACACTCGGCCGAATACCTGGTGTGCACGAGGTGCATCTCACCGAGAAAAAGTTGATTCTGGATCATGAGGTTGCAGAAGAGGAGGTCGACACCGTGGAATGGTTCCTGGATACCGTGGCCACCAATCGTATGACCGGATCTCGGACGGCATTCGCTGACCTCGACACCGGTGTTGTTGGTGCTATGAAGTTCGGTGATGGCTCAGTTGTGGACATCAGGGGACGCGGCACCGTGTTGTTTCAGTGCAAGAATGGAGATCATCGCTCGCTCGAGGCGGTGTATTTCATCCCCAAGCTGCGCAAGAATATCATCTCCGTCGGCCGGCTTGACGCGCGTGGCTACGATGCCCACATATACCACGGTGTCTGCACGCTGCGTGATCCTGATGGTCTACTGCTCGCCAAGGTAAAGCGCTCACCAAGCTTCCTGTACATTCTGAAGTTGAACATGGCGAGGCCTATTTGTTTGGCGGCGAATGGCGCTGAGACGGCGTGGCGATGGCACGCCCGTTTTGGCCACCTCAATTTCCAGGCCCTCCGGAGATTGGCGCAAGCAGAGATGGTCCGTGGACTCCCCGCGATTGACCACGTCGATTAATTGTGTGATGGGTGCCTCGCTGGCAAGCAGCGGAGAGTGCCGTTCCCAGACGAAGCCAAGTTCAGGGCGCAGGATGCGCTCGAGCTGGTTCATGGCGACCTGTGCGGGCCGATTGCGCCGGCAACGCCAGGCGGCAGGAAATATTTCCTGCTCCTCGTTGATGACATGAGCCGTTTCATGTGGATACGGCTCCTCTCCGGCAAGCACGAGGCAGCGGCTGCGATCAAACAGTTCAAGGCCGGCGTCGAGATGGAAAGCGGCCGAAAGCTGCGGGCGCTGCGCACCGACTGGGGAGGGGAATTCACCTCCGTCGAGTTCAGTGAATTCTGCGCCGACCGCAGCATGAGACGCCAGCTCACGGCCCCTTACTCGCCGCAAAAAAATGGGGTCGTCGAGAGGCGCAATCAGACCATCGTTGCTGCAGCTCGTTCTATGCTCAAGGCGGCTAACATGCCAGCACAATTCTGGGGAGAGGCGGTCGTGGCAGCTGTGTACCTCCTGAATCGGTCGCCCACGAAGAGCCTGGACGGCGTGATGCCATATGAGGCGTGGCATGGGCGGCGTCCTTCGGTCGAACACCTGAAGGTGTTTGGCTGCGTCGGCTACGTCAAGACGGTGAAGCCGAACTTGAGAAAACTCGATGATCGAGGTACGCGAATGGTGTTTATTGGCTATGAACAGGGCACAAAGGCATACCGGATGTATGATCCGGTGTCTCGACGCGTTTGCGTGTCGCGCGATGTCGTGTTCGACGAGGCGGCGGCATGGCCGTGGGGCAGCTCAGATGATGAGCGTTCCTCACCTAATGAAGATTTCAGCGTCGAATACTTTGTCACCCCGATGGTGGGTGGTGGTGTTCCTACTACTATGGAAGATGATCAAGGCACGTTGAGTGCTGTTCCGTCGCCTGCTACACCAAGCGAACCCGTGGCGACAACACCGGAACCACCAGTGACACCAGCAACCCCCGACTCCACTGTCTCAGCCGGAGTCAAGTTCTGCACTCCGCCCCCTGATGCCAGTGTGGGAACCGATGGAGCACTACCTCGTTATCGAACGGTGTCAAACGTGCTCTCCACCACGACTCCAGTGCTTGATTTCGACTATGATGATGAATGTCTGATGGTTGAACAGGAGCCTGTCAGCTTCAAGGAAGCAGAGAAGGATGTGTGCTGGAGGAGGGCAATGGAAGAAAAAATGAGCTCCATAGAAGGTAACAATACTTGGGTGCTTTGTGATCTGCCTTCGGGCCATAGAGCAATTGGTTTGAAGTGGGTTTACAAGATCAAGAGGGACGCTGATGGCGCCATATTGAAGCATAAAGCGAGACTGGTGGCAAAGGGATATGTTCAACAGCAGGGAATAGATTATGAAGAAGTCTTTGCTCTGGTAGCGAGGTTGGAAACAGTGAGGTTATTGGTTGCACTGGCAGCTCATGATGGTTGGCAAATACATCACATGGATGTTAAGTCAGCATTTCTCAATGGTGAGCTGGAAGAAATGTTTATGTGGTCCAGCCACTCGGTTTTATTGTTGAACAAGAGGAGGACAAAGTTCTGAAACTCAAGAAAGCTCTGTATGGATTGAAGCAGGCGCCAAGAGCGTGGTATGCAAAGTTGGACTCCACACTTGCAAGTCTGAATTTCTCAAGAAGTGCAACTGAGAATGCAGTGTACACAAGAGGAGAAGGTGATGCCAGGCTGATAGTTGGAGTTTATGTGGATGATCTTATCATTACAGGGGCTCAGGTTTCAGAGATAGCCAAGTTCAAGGAACAAATGCAGAGTATGTTCAAGATGAGTGATCTTGGATTACTGTCATACTACCTTGGGATGGAGGTTAAGCAAACTGAAGAAGGGATCACCATGTCTCAATCAGGGTAGATCACCATGTCTCAATCAGGGTATGCAGGAAGAATTCTAGAGAAGGCAGGATTGCAAGGCTGCAACTCTTGTCAGGTTCTCATGGAAGCAAGATTGAAGTTAAGCAAAGGAGGAGCTGAAGATTGCATTGATGCAACACAATTCAGAAGCATTATAGGGAGCCTGAGGTATTTAGTTAACACAAGACCTGATCTAGCCTACTCTGTTGGGTATGTTAGTAGGTATATGGAAAATCCAGGTGCTGAACACTGGGCTGCTATGAAGCACATTTTGCGCTATGGCAGGAAGTCTGAATCTCGGCTTAAAGTCCAGAAAAGGAGAAGTTCAGTTTCCTCGGCTGGTTGGCTATAGTGATAGTGACATGGCTGGGGATGTGGATGATAGGAAAAGCACAACAGGAGTGCTGTTCAAGCTAGGTGAGAACTTGATCACATGGCAGTCTCAAAAGCAGAGACAGTTGCATTATCCTCATGTGAAGCAGAGTATATTGCTGCTACAACAGCTGTCTGTCAGGGAATTTGGCTAGCACGGTTGCTGGGAGAACTGCAGATGAAGGATCCCTGTTGTGCCATGTTAAAGGTTGATCAATCTCTGCAAGAATTCTGTACTTCATGATAGAAGCAAACATATAGATACCAGGTATCATTTCATCCATGAGAGGGTTGAAAGGAAGGAGATCGAAGTGGAGTACACAAGTTCTACGGAGCAACTTGCAGACATATTGACAAAACCTCTCGGCAAAGTTCGATTTCTTGAGCTGAGGGGAAAGGTGGGTTTACATCCAGTATAGTGCTTCAAGATTAGGGGGTGAATTGTTGGAATAACTATGTAATCTTGAGCATAACTTATCTATTTGCATGTATTTAGTTGACTGGCTGGACTTAGGATTCGGCCGGTAGAATAGTTCTTCAGAGTTGCATGTTTCTGTTTATAGTTGCGGATGACCTGGTTCTGATCGTGGGATGGCGCGGTCATTAGCCGATCTGGGAAATTCGTTTTTTCAGTTATGCATGTAACAAACTCCGTTTGATGGAGGAGAATAAATAGAGAAAATAGAAAAGCAGCAGATATTGGCGCTGCACAAAAATTCTACCCTGTTTTTCAGTTTTTGACGTCTCCTGAAGGTTACTGTCGTTGTCCAGCAATTTCCAGAGGGAGTGAGTGTGAGCGTTTTCAGTGTTTGATCCTTGCGTTGCTGACACATTCTGGGGCAATGGTGACCGGCGGGCGATGAGCTTCGATCTCGACTCTCAAGGCTGGCACTAGTGGGGGTTTTCTTCGGAGGTGGTAGAGGT